>JANCRA010000022.1:5062497-6262497 GCA_024362935.1 Setophaga petechia
AAAGGAAAAGGAAAAGGAAAAGGAAAAGGAAAAGGAAAAGGAAAAGGAAAAGGAAAAGGAAAAGGAAAAGGAAAGGGAAAGGGAAAGGGAAAGGGAAAGGGAAAAGGAAAATTAACAGGAAAAGGAAAAGGAAAGGAAAAGGAAAAAGAAAAGGAAAAGGAAAAGGAAAAGGAAAAGGAAAAGGAAAAAGGAAAAAGGAAAAAGGAAAAGGAGTTTCCCAGAAGAAAGAGGGCTGGAAAGGACAAAAAAGAAGTAAGAAAAATTCATCATCGGGAGTCGATCCTGATCGTTTTCCAAGTCTGGATTCAGTTTTTATCAATGGCCCCGGCACAGCACTGGGCTGACGGCATCTTTCAGATTTTAAATTGGTGGCAGCGAAAGCAAAAGTCCCCAAAAGAGGAATCTCCATCTCCAAAGGCGCCCAGGAAAAGCTCAAAGTCTCCAAAAGGCACAAGATCCAAGAGGCCCCCAAAAGCCGCCTCTCCCAAAAGTCTCATCCCAAAAAAACCCCAAAAATCAAAGAGCAGCATCCCCAGAGCCAAGAGGCGCCGCCCATCCTGTGCTGGGGCTCCTTTTCCTGCCCTCCGGCTCTTCCCAAGGGCTGACATTCCTCCATCCCAACTTTTCTCTGTCCGCCATTGGTGGGGACGTTCCAATGTCCTTGGAGGAACTGTGTTCCCACTTCCCGCTGCCTCCTCAGCTTCCAGGAAATTCCATCCATCCATCCCTGTGGATGAGCGAGACCCAGCTCTGGAGATGCCAAATGCAGGCAGGAAAACATTCCCAGGGAATTCCCACTTTTGGAGGGGAATCCTGGTTTTCCCCGTGCCAGCTGGAAGGGTTGGATTTAATATTTTAATTCTGTTATGTCTGGATATTGGGGAAATCCGGATGGGTTGAAGGGATGCTGCTCCCACTGGAGCAAAGCCACATTCCAGAGGGTGCCACAGCCTCTGGCACCTGTTATTGTCTAAACCAATTCCTGATGCAGAATTCCCACCCTTGGGAAGCTGAGCTTTGCTCCAAGGGCTGGGCTGAAACTTGGGATTCATTGGTTCAAATCCTCCAGATTTTATTGGTGGGAATAACAACCAAAAATATTTCCGGTTTTCCACTGGCGCGAGGAAATCTGGGAGGCTCCAAGCCCCTGTTCCAGGCGCCTTGATCCTGTTTGTCAGGGAAAAGTGGGAGCAGGGTTTTACTCCGGGAAAATTTGCTGCTGACTTCGGGAAACATCCAGCTGCATCCCTTTGGATATTCCAGGTATGCATCTGGAAAATCCCCTTTGGATAAAGGAGGGATCAGGGTGGGATTGGCAGGGCTGGGACTTTTCCAAGCTCATTCCCAGGTGTCCCAGGGGGGTTGGAATGGGATGATCCCATCCTAGGGAAATCCTTCTGGCTGAATGCTGAAGGAAAAACGGGAAGGCAGGATAATGAAGACCTCTCCAGGCATCTGGCTCCCATTTGGAAGCAGCGCTGGGAATCTCAGGTCAGGCGGGATGTGCTGCAGTGTCCGTGCATCCATCTGTTTTCACACGGCCGGGAATGCTGGAAGCCTCCAACCCCAGAGGGTCGTAAATCCCGGCTCCGCTTTTCGCTGAAATCCAGCCCTGTCCAAATCCCGCACAAAGGCCCGGCTCATTCCCTGGATTTATGGCCTCCCGGGAAGTGTTGGGTGATTAAGGCCTGGCCACCAACACGGAGCAAACAGTAGGAACTCCGACAGCTCCAACTGGGAATGTGGGCCGGGATTTATCAAACAAATCCGGGAGAAATCCATCTCTGTTTGGAAGAGCGGGAGATATATGGTATGTTTGGGAGATGGATCCGGCTTGGGAACGTTTGGGAGGGTTGGAATTCCGAGTCGGATCCGAGCTGGGTGCAGCCAAGGCAAATATACAACTCCAGGCAAGGAGCTTTTCCAAGGGTAACAACAACATTCCTGGGCAAGTGAGGTCATCCCGAATTTTCTAGGCTGGGATTAAAAAAGCCAAGGGGAAAAAGTGCTGGAAAAATACAGGAGGGGTAAAAAATAGGATAAAATATTTTGGAAATGGCTGACAAAAAAAATGGGAGATGGGAAGGGAGAAAAAGGTGCTGGTGCTTCATTTCCAGGGAATAAAACTGGATGTTTGGGAATTTTTTTGGGCTCAATCCCATTTTTTCCTGACTTAATGAATCCATTCCACTCACCAGTATCCCAGTTCTTCCCTAAAATCCTGTTGGAGGTGTAAAAAGCAAAGGAGAAGGGAGGGCGTGGTGGGTAAATCCTTTTGGATGGATCCGGGTGGGATCCGACTTTCCTGTGGGATGGGATGGGAAGGGACATTCCAGGGTGGTGGGAGCACGGCTGTGCCAGGCAGGAGGGGATTTCTGGGATTGAACAGCTGGAAAGGAGAATTCCGATGGATCCCAGCATGGAAGGAAGGAATGATGGGGAGAGGGATCCCAGGAAAATGCCCGGACATGGCTGAGGTGCACCAGGAACATCCTGGATCTATCCTTAGGGACTTCCTTATCCCGTGGCTCTGCCCGCCAGGAATGTGGAAGAATCATGGAATGCTTGGAATTCCACGATCCTTAAGATCCCTCTGGTTTTCCCAAGTTTATTAAAATCGTGGATTTTCTCTTTGATTCCAATGATTCTCTGGAATAATCCCGGGTTGGGAAGGCACTGGAGCGCTGTGGGTCTGGAATTTCCTTTTCCCAGGGAGCAGAACCCCCACAGCTCCCATAAAATTCCCAGCAGCTGCGTTTACAAGGTGTGAAGCCATAAAGCAGCTCCTGAATTTTCCACACCTTCCCCCTGCTCCAGAGGCTGATGGAGCACCGAGAGCTGCTCCTCCCAGCCCTCACGATTATTGCTCAGTGTTCCAACGGGAGCAGATTCCCAGCACGGGAATCCTAAGGATCATCCTGTGAGAATGGACAGGGACACCTCCCACTACCCCAGGCTGCTCCAAGCCCCATCCAGGGATAGGAATTCCAGGGATGGGAAAAGGCTTGGATGGCAAAGTTATCCCAACATCATTTCTCTCCCATCAGGAGAGGGAAATGTGGAATTATTTTTCCCTTGGGATGAGATGAAGATTTCCAACAGGAGCAGTGAAATCCCTGCGTAGTTTAGGCTTCCCAAGAGGGAATATTTGCCTTGGGAATGCTCCTGCGGGCAGGGAAAAGTGAGACTGGGAAGAGAGACAAATGGAATTAGCTGGAATTCTTGGCAGGAGTGGGAAGAGGGAAGCACCGATGGAGATCCAGGCTCCTGCTGGAATTCTATCCACAAACTGATCGGCAAAAGAAGGATCAGCAGCATCCAGACAGAAGACACAGCTCTGCCTGGCCTGGAATTCCAACCCCAGAGCTTCCATGGACCTCTCGGGATTGCAGCTCCTGGGATCAGGAGCTTCCAATCCCATTTATTTCCAGCCAGCCCTGGATCCAACTGCTGGGTTCCCATGCCTGGCAGTAATTTGGGGATTTTGGGAATCTTTGAAAGTGTATGGGAGCTGCATGGAATCAAATAATTCCCAGCTCCTGGAGCTGTCACCTGTGCCAACATCTCCAGGATTTTCCTGGGAATTCCCAGTTTGGGTGGCACCAAACCCATCATGACCTGAATTTAGGGAATTTTGAGTATCCCACTTATATTTTGTCCTTAATTTTTTCTAGCTACAGTTCAAGCTGGTGGGAATGGCACAGGACAAAGTTTTGGCAACCACATTCCCATTTTTCCATGGAGGAATTTGGTGGGAATCCTAAAATTCCAAACCCCCAAATTCCTCTTAAAACGGGTGTGGATATGTTTGCGACCTTTCCATGAATCCTTTGAGGATTTGGTGAAGGAAATAAACAGGGAATTTTTGGAATGGTGAATCCTTTTTCCAAGAAATCTCAGGACAACTTTGCTTTCATGTTTTGTATGATTTTGGGGATTCTTTCCAGGGAATGATGGAGTTTTAGGGTTGTGCTACTGCAGCACAGTGGGAATGGTTTCCCAAGCCTGGATCCCATTTGATTCTTGGCTCCTCAGCTGGAAGAGAGGAAAAGCTTGGAATGGCTCCCCTTGGGGTGTTTTCCATACATCCAGGAGCAGATCCATAAGGTCTCCCTGTTTCCATTGAGAGGAAAACACCTCAGGCTGTGCCAGGGGAGGCTCGGGTTGGATTCAGGAGGAATTTTTACATGGAAATGGTGGTAAAGCATTGGAATGGGATGGATCCCCATCCCTGGACATGCCCGAACAATGTCTGGATCTGGGAATTGGGCACAGGTTGGGCTCTGATCCCAGAGGGTATTTCCCACCTAAACAATTCCCTAATTCTAGTTTTGTGCCTCCCTTTCCAAGGAATTCCACGTGTGCCTGTGCCCTCTGCCCACTCAGCAAGTTAATTCCAAACTCCAGTGGGACAGAACCAATGGAAAATGCTCCTGGAGCTCATTCCAAGCTCTATTTCTAAAAATTCCTTGTTTTTTTACCTTCTCAATGTCCAACCACAGTCAAAAAAACTCAGGAGCCTCCAGCCCTGAGAAGCTGGAGAGGTCCAAACGAGCTCCAGGTTTTTCAGGCAGTTCATTCCTCATTTTCTGTGGCTCGGATTGTTTATGTTCCCTCCGCTTCCATGAAAACGACGTCTTCATTAAAGCTGAAAAATGGATTTTGGGATTGATGGGAAGCGCTGATTTCCCTTGGCCACCGGCAGGAATGGGAGTTCCAGGGAACAGCCCCGCGCTCGTTCCTGGCTGATGGATGGCCTTGGAATGTTATTTATTTCACTCCGGGTTTTTCAGCTGGTTGGATTGAAAATTAAAATAAAATAAAAATAAAAAGCAGGAAAAAAGCCAAGGAAAAGCCCAGTCAAGCTTTGGGATCACAGAGAAATAAAATCCTGGGCATTGTTTCCACCCTGCAGCTGAGGGAGAGGGAAAAACATTGGAATGGGTTTGGAGTCCTCATTGCTGGAGGTGTCTGAGGATTTAGGGGGCAAATTCTGGGAATAACCAAGTGGTCTCTGCTTGATCATCCAAAGGAGTCCCAAAATCCTGGACCCAGATGTTGGTCCCAGTTCCACCCCAGCCACAGGATAATCCCAGTATTGGGATTCTGGCTGCTCCAGAAATCCCCATTCCATCCCCTTGGAGTGTCAGGATTTAAGGATCAGGGTTCCAGAATTTGGGATATATAAGGAAAGAAATTCCCCAGCTCCCAAGTGCCTCCCCTTTGTGGCCCCTCTGGATTTGCCATTCTGGATTTGCCATTCCCTGTGCCTCTGGAGCCATCCCTCCCCTCCTAAATGGAGACCAGAGGAAACTGTGGAAAATCAGGAAAATACAGAGCACATCCCAAAATCCCCACCTCAGGAAGGTGTGGCAGCTTTTTCTTCCCCTCACCCAACGTTCCCAAAATCCTGGGTAATGATTTCCAGTTTGGATGCCCCCAGTGTGCAATGGGGAATTCCACTGCTCCTGTTGGAATTGAGGGGAAATGGGGTGGGAAGAGCAGGAGTGCTGCAGTTCAAGCCAAACAATTTCTGGTTTTATTCCACGTTTCCCTGAGCCAAAGTTTTCCCCCTTTTTTGGGAGGAAAAGGAATTCCTTCCCTTCCTACTCCACTACGACAGGTTTATCCCAAGTTCCTCCAGATTTCCAGGAGTCTGGAAAATTGGGGCAATGGGGTGTATTTTAGGCTGGAATGACAACTCCAAGTTGGGATTTTCTATGATTTTTCCCCTTTTCCAGGCATCCACCACATCCCTAAATCCCCACCTTGGGGTCTGCCTGTATTCCAAAGCTGTTTGATTCCCTTCTGCAATGGTTGGATCTCATTTTAAAAACATTAAAAGCTGGATTTTCCTCCTTTCAGGTGTTATTCCCATATTTATGCAGGTGTAAATATTCCCTTTCCCCAAAAAAGGGATTTTCCTAACTGGGAATGATCAGGGATACAGGACAGGGAATGGGTGTTGCATCCATCAGGTGGGGACAGGAATATCCGCTGGAAAACTAAACATCAAATTCCCTTTTCCCAAGTTTTAGCATCCAGGTGTATTTAATCCAGAGAGTTAAAATCATCAGAGGAGAATCCAGGTTATCCCATTTCCCTGTTTCCTTGGTGTGGATTTGGTTTTGTGGGATTTTTGGGATTTGAGATTCAGCCACGCTAAAGGAAATGGGACGAGGGATGCACGCATCCCAGATTTATTTGGGAAGGACTTCTCCTCACAATGCAGCAAAATCTGGGATTGCACTGCCCCCCTGGGCCAGGGATCTAAGGGAATTATTCCCAGGATTTTTCCTCTGCCTGGCAGCAATGCCGGGAAGCTCCGTCATGGCACATTGGGCTTTGTTTTTCATTCCAGGAGCCTCGGCTGGAAAAATAAGGAGAAGGAGGGGGAATCCAAATCCAAACAACCCAGCAGCTGGAATTTCGTCTGGAGAAGGGCAGGGAAAACTGATTTATATCGGCTCCAGGAGCAGCTCCAAGCTCCTGACATGGGAATGGGAGCTTGGGGTTTTTCCTGCGTTTGGAATTCTCAGGTGCCAGACTCTGGAGGGTGGCTGTGCCCGGCTTTTCCATGATTTATGGCTCTTCCTGGATCTCCCGGAGTTGGAATGGGTTCTGGCAGGGTGTAAATCAATCCCAGTCTCCCAAGTCCCAGCATTCACAGGGTTGTATCCCTGCTGGGCCCTTGGCTTTCCTACTTCTCCCAATTTTCACAAAAATCGGTGGAAAGCCAAAACGTTCAGCTGCTCCAGAAATGTTCCCAAGGGCCAAAGCTCTCCCTAACTCCATAAAGGATGGAAAATCCGGATTTTGGATGAGAAGCTGTGAGGGAGGAGGGCAGATGCCTTCTGGATTCAGGGATTTGGGATTTTTTTGGGCATTCCTGCCTAAAAGCCACTCTCGAATCCAAGCTCTGCCTCCCTGCTTCTGGGTCAATGGAACTTTTCCTTGTTGAATCCCTACTCTTCCTCCAATGGAAGTTGGAATCCAGGATCTCCCTGCTGCCTGCTGGAAAACTGCACAAGTCACAGAAAATGGATTTTCCAGGGCTTGGGGATTTTTGTGGAAAAGCCAGAGGGTAGCCGGAGTTTGGGGATTTAAGGATGATTCCTCGGGATCATCTCTCCCAGTATAACCAGTGATTCCCAATTGGTGATTCCTGGAGATTCCTGGAAACCTGGGAAATGTCATTGTTGGGAATGGAGGAGAGAACCACCATGGACCAGCAGGGATGGGAATGGTTAGGCTGAATCCCTTGGGAATGATGTGTCTACCTGGAGGCTGTTATTTTACCCCAGGAATGATGGAGGGGTTGGGAAAATCTTGGGATCATGGAATGGTTTGGGTTGGAAGGGATCTTAAAGCTCATCCCATTCAATAGGTGGGGATACCTTCTGCTATCCCAGGTTTCTCCAACCTGGCCTGGAACATTCCAGGAATGGGGCCATCCATGCATCATTTGATCCTTCCTGAATCCCAGGATAAGCTGGATTAAGACCCAGAGTTTGGGAAGTTTTTGGATTTTTTAAAGGAATTTAAAGACAAAATAATTCCAGTGCCTTAAAAAGAAAAAAGGTTTGGGATGTGTCAGCTACAAAACTTGGGAGTTGGGAACAAATCCTGCATGGTTTCATTGGATTCTCCTGGAATTTTTATGACCAAAAAGGGAATTGCTCAAAGGACAATGAGGATAAAACATCTGGATGAAAATAAATTGGATTTTTCCTTGAAAATTGCATTTCTAGTGGAAAATGGGCTGTGCTTGGCCTGAGGCCGTGCTGAGGTCAAGGGACACAATTCCAGATGGATCCCCTTAAATGAAAACACAGGCAAAATGGGGAACAGAGCCCAAAATTCCCTTAAATATTTGGGAGTAGACAAAAATTCCCAATGTACAGCTCAAAAAATGCCTCATCCTAAACTTATTTTGATCTATTCCCAAAATTCCTGTTGTTTTCCCAGGTTGCTCCTTCTGGCAGCTGGAATTTTTCCATCCTGTCCTGAATGTGTTATCCCAAATGTGCTGGCTCCCACTCCAGGATTTCATTGGAATTGAGTGCTGCATTAATCCATTGGCTGGAGTTCATCCTTTTCCTTGTAAATCCATCCTCTCCCGCCTCCGGCACGTGGAGCCCAATATCCGGGGGGAAATGGAGCCTTTGATCTTTCCTTGATGGAGAGGTTTCCCGGGATTCCAGGCAGATCCCTTTGCCTGGCTGCTGTCCATAATAATTTGGGAGCACCAACGGATGGATCGAGGAGGAGGGGAAGGTCTGAGGTTTTCCATAGCTGGAATTAAATATTAATCACCTCTAATAAATTGGATATTGGGAAGTGAGGGTGGGGAGGCCCTGGAAAAGCTATGGATACTCCATCTCTGGAAGTGGGATTCCAGGTGGGACAGGGCTTGGAAAAACTTGGGATGGTGGAATGTGGCCCTGCCCATGGCAGGGCTTGGAATGAGAGGATCTTTAATGAGAGGTCCTTCCAAGTTTTCCCTCTGGCATTCCCAAACTCTGGCTGGCATTTTCTGCCTCCTCAAGGCCTCTTTTCCATGTGGCTGGAATGACAGACCCTGCTCCAAAGGTGTGGGATGGAAGCAGGGAAGCACAGCTGTGCAATGCCAGTGCCAAAGGATGCCGGAGCTTTTCCCTGGCTCCCGGGAGCGCGGTGATGGACATCCATCCCCAACACGCACATGCCGAGGGATTTGTGTTTTTCTGGGAAGCAGGTGCTGTTTAGAGAGAAGGTGGGAGTGCAGAGCCAAGGAATATCTCATTCCCACATTCCTTCCATCCTATTTTTTCGGGAAGCGCAGGATGTGTCCCAGTGCCTGTTTTGAAGGCTCACATTCCATCGGAAGCTGCAGGTGGAGGAATCTGGAATGCTGACAGGGATGGATCAGGGGCTCCTGAGTCATCCAGGAGCTGGGGATTGATCCCCATTTGCTGGGTCCATCCTTTTGGTTCTGTGGAGCAGGGACACAGGGAATTGCCATGGTGCTCCATGGGGGTGTCTGCAGCATCCCTGACTCTTGGGATGCTGGTCCAGGGAAATTGGGATCACCCAGACCAGTGCAAACACTGATCCTACAAATCCAACCCCTTCCCACGCCAGAGTGTTCCTGGCAATGTCGCAATCCTAGTTTTGGCCACTTTAGTAAACTCCTTGGGTGAGTTTTGGTTTAAATCCCTGGATTTTGGGTCAAATCCCTGGATTTTGGGTCACGTTTTTACACACAGCCAGTTTTAACAGCATCAAACCCCTGGGAAGCAGTGCTGCAGGGAAAAACTGTAGGGAGAGATCCCCAGTAAAAAAATGGGAAGAGAAGTGAGAAGAGTCAAGGATTTGCTATTTTTAGTGTTGTGTTTGTCTGAATTCCGAGCTGGCCTTGTGTTTTCCTTGGATACAGCCGATGCTTTTGGAACTCCTGGGGCTGCCGGGGCTAAACCAACAATCCTTAACCCCAAAAGGAGCCAGCCAGGAATTCTGTGGGATGAGGGAGTGGAGCCTGGAGCTCTTCCCAGATTGTCCAGCAGCTCAGATGTGCCTGGGTTTGCTGGGCAGATTCCCATGGCACGAGGCGGGAGCATCATGGAATCACATCCCCAAGTGCCACGTCCATGTCTGGGAAATCCCTGCCAGGGCAGCACAACTGGTTTTTAAGGAATTTTCCCAATATCCAACCTGAAGCTTCCCTGGAGCAACTTGAGGCCATTCCCTCTTTTCTTGTCATTCCCTGGGAGCACATCCTGATCTCACCTGGCTGCACCCTCCAGTCAGGGATTGTAGGAAGTGGGAATGTCCCTCTGGAGTCTCATTTTCTCCAGGCTGAGCTTTTCCAGCTCCTTCCCGCTGCTCCAACCCCTTCCCATCTCCATTGCCTTCCTGGGACGTGCTCCAGCCCCTCCATATCCTTTGTTTAGTGAGGGGGGACCTGGATTGTTCCTCCCCAGACCCACATTTTGGGATGAATCCCTGTTTCAGCACAACTAATCTGGACCTGATCCCAAAAGCACAGAATATTCCCAAACCTGACAGGCACATAGGGGAGAAATCAGAAATTCCATGGCTTTTGTCTGGTGTTTTTGTTAGGAGTCATGGATTACAGAACTGGAAAACCTCAGGTTGGGATTTTTGTTGGCTCTGGAAGTTTGGCAAAATTTAGGGAAGGTGGAAGGATCCAGTTTTTGTCCTTAGTGCTGGAGGAGATAAGAGAGGATGGAGAAAAATCTTCCCTTTTCCCAGTAATTGATTTTGAAGGAACAAATCTCAAGGAACAAATCTGCTGGGCTTATCCCAAACTTTATCCTAAACTGATTTTCTGGCCTAAAGGCCCCTAAATTTCCCCAGTCTAGGAAAGTGTCAGAGATGCTCTCGTTTAACCTTTGCTGCCCTCTTTTGCTTCCCTAAAACCAGATATTTCCTTGGATTTATTTGCTGTGGCTCCCCAAAACCACAGCATAAATAAATAGGATGAGGGAATATTGACTGATTAATAAATTAATTAATTAAGACATCTGGGGAGGCTTTGAAAGGTGATTTTCCCTAACTTTTATTCCTTTCCCGGATTTTTATTCCCATTTCCCACTCTCCAAGGCTCAGCTTTTGCCTTGTAATCTTAAGGATTTGGGCTGCTCTCATCCGCCTGTGCCAAGAATTCAACTTGGAGAGGATTTATCCAAGGTTATGGATGGATTGGCAGCAATATCCCAAAATTCTGCTGCAATTCCACTGGTTAATTCCAGACTGGATCCATGACTGGCTTGAAAAGAGGGATGTTTCTATTCCTAGACAGAACACAGGAGTTTTTAACTGTTGGGTTTCCAGGGATTGGAATTTTATGATAGAAAACAGTGCATTTATTGGAATTTTACTTCCATAGATTCCCACTCTCATGGAAGTGGGTGTGGGAAGTGTCTTCATGTGGCATTTCCTTGCTGGGGAAGTGTGGAAGTTTGGGAAGGGGGAATTTGGGATTATTGGGTAGATTTGGGATAATTTTTATAAAGCTACAAATCTGCCAGGGATTAAAATCAAAATCCCCCTCCTTGTGTTGGCTTTGGACACTGAAAGATGGATTTTTATCCCTAAAAAAAAAAAAACAAAAAAAAACCATGGAACAAGTCTGGAGGTGGCCAGGCTGTGCAACAGGAGCTGACTGTAACATTTTTCCAAGGATTCTCCTGGGCTCCAGATGTGCGGGCTGGGAAAGCCGTTAACGGCCCCAATTAGGCTTTAATTTATCTTCGTTTCCTCGGCCTTGCCGCTAAAAGTCACACCCCGGAGCCATTAAAGCTCCGCGTTCCCATTCCCGAGTTTTGTCAGGTGCTGGCCAGCCAATCCAGCCCGAAACTGGACATCATTCCCACCGCAAAAAAAAAAAAAAAAAAAAAAGGAAAAAAAAATTAAATGGGTCAGGAGCCTTTCCCTGGACATCTGCTTGAAGGATAACGTGGGGATATTTAAAAGGCTTGGAAGGAAAACAAAAAAAGGCTTCCACATTCCCAAGGAATTTCAGCCCCTCATCCAGCCCGTTCCCGAATCCCCCATTTTGGCAGGAGAGCGATAGCATTAAACATCCAAGGAGATTTATTAGGGATAATTTATGGCCGGAGCAGCCGAGCCGTGGGTTCGGGGGAGCGGAGCTCGCCACGGGCAGTGTTTTCCTTCCTGCACATTCCGATTGTTTTAGTTTATTCCAGAGGCACGGCTCGGGAGCTCATTTATTCCCGGGACACATCAACACGTGGAGTGAGATCACTCCCGTTCCTGGGGGTCGGCGGGCTGGAGGTGATGAAATCATGGATTTATCCACAGCTATATTCCAGGCGTTTGATTGACCGGGATCAATTTGGGTTGGACCGACAACGTTTCCCGATGTTCCCAAACAGCCGCTAAAATAATTATCGGGATCCGGGAGCGCGGAGCAGCTCCTGACACATGTTGGGAGTGAGGAGAGGACAGTTCCAGGCACTAAAAATACATCCCAGATGGAAAACTCATCCAGCTCCGAGGGGGGAAAGCTCAACCTGTTGGAGGTTGTTATAAGTCGGGAATGGGGCAGTGAATGTTTGGGATAAGCCGAGTCCCCAGTAGGTCTTTCCTGCCATCCATGAACTGCTGACCTTTTTTCCTTGGAGAGCTGTTAAGATGGAAGCAGAGGGCAGAGGGAGTTGTTTTCCAACCCCTTTTTGCACTTGTGTGGTCTGGAAAGGGAGCAGATTTTCCCTGCTCTTTTCCAGGAGACAGACACAGGGATGAGGGGAAACCAGAGACGGCTTAATGAACCTTCCCAAGGTATCCAGGGAATCAGGAGCTGCCTGGCATGGCAGCAGCGTTTCCATCCCACCAGGAATGTTCACTTTGCTGACAGCCTTGGATGGGATTTGGGATATTCCTGGTGGGGCAGTGGGAAGCAGGGAAAAGAAAAGGGATTTGCTGCTCTGGAAGTTTAAATCCATGATTGGGAAGGGGTGAATTCCCTTTGGAATGCCACTCACCTTGGAGAGTGGCCAGGAGGGTGGATTGTGGGATGCTGGGCATCACAGGGATGAGGGAATGAGGGAATGAGGGATGGGATTCCTTGTGGGTTAAGATGAGACCTGAGAATAATTTTTCCATTTATTTGGTAGCTGGACAAGGAACCAAAATAGAACAAAATGGGAAAATAAGATGGAACACATCCCAGGATTTCAGGAATTCATCCGAGGGCACAGTCCTGTGGGCTGGAGCCATGGGAAGGTGACATTCCCAAGAATTACCATCCCGGGAATGTCAGGTATCCGACCCCAGAAGGATATTTGTATCCACCCAGCCATGGAGAGGAATTATCCCAGAAAACAGTGGAGCATCTTCCCAAAATGGATCCAAAGGCTAAAACCTTGCAGTGGGATCCCTTTCCCTCCAAACAGCCATTCCCTCCCATGCTGCAATTCCAAGGACAATCCTAGGGAGCACCGAGTGCTTTCAGCTGTGCTGGAGTGATGAAATATTCCAGACACGTGGTCCCAGGGCTGATCCCGAGGTAAACGGTGCCTGGAAATACAGAGAAGGTTTTTGGGAATGAGCAGTGCATGGAAGTGGATTCCCAGAGTGTGAGGCACATGGAGGGCTCTGGGTGTAGGATGGGGGGAATTCCCCCAGGAATCTGGGGATTTAGTGGCAAGCTGGAGGATTTGAATCATGGAATCCCAGACTGGTTTGGGTTGGAAGGAACCTTAAATCTCATCCCATTCCAACCCTGACACCTTCCTCTATCCCAGGTTGTTCCAAGCCCTGTCCAACCTGGCCTTGGACACTCCCAGGGATGGATCATTCACAACTTCTCTGGAAACCTGCTCCAAAACACAACCCAAACATTACTCCCAAAAAATTAAATTCCCTAAAAAATTATAACCCCTCAGAAAGTTAAATTCCCTCCCCTTTTCCAACACTTCATCCCTGGGCCTTTTCCCTTTGGAATGGAAGCTCCCTGGGATGTGCAAGAGATCCAAAGGTATCCCTTGCCTCTGGATGTCACCCAAGGATTCCAGTCTGACTGGGCAAAATCCCAGTGGTTGGGTGATCCCCTGAATAAAAGAGACAGCTTTTCCAAGGGAATTAGAATGGAAAATCCTCCCTTTCCATCTGCAGCCAGTGGTATTTGGCAGATTTGGAGCTGCAGCTTAAGCTTGGATTTGAAGGATCCACCGGAGCATGAAAACTTCGGGAAGAGTGGGATAACTGGGCAATAAATAGGATATTTTTCTCCCAGAATGCTGGAATGCTCCAAGGATCCCATCTGGCCCTCAGGATCATTGGAACAGCCTGGACTGGGGTGGGTGGTTACAAACGTGCCAGAGTTTTCCCTGTGCCTTTGCAAATCCAAGGCTTTTGTGACTGGAAACCTTGGCTTTAATGAATCCAGCCCCTCATCCAGCCCGCTCTGGAGGCAGGGCCTTAAATCAGGAATATTCCTGAGGTTGCCTTAAATCAGCTTTAAGTGACTTTAATTCAGCTCTGGCCGATCCCCGATCGATTCCAAGGACTCATTTCATCCCAACTTTCACGTCCATCCATCTTCCGACCCCGCTCTCCTCTTCCCAGCCTGGAGAAATGGGATCCAGCTGTCGGTGTTCAGGTCGGGAACGGCTGCCAAGGCGGGGAATTGCAGAGTTATCCAAACATTCCGGAAGGTTGGCTCTCTGTGCGGGAGGCATCCCTGACAAATCGGACTGGAAAGGGTGTGGAGAGGTCTCCTCATCCAGCCCCACCGCAGAGCCCCTTCCCGGGAATTCCTGCCTCCATAGCCAGTGGGAAGGAATTAGCGACAAGTGGCTGGATGTATCCCAGCTCAAACCCCCAGTCCTTGGGGATGAATCCCTCTCCATCATCCATGAGATATTGGGACTGGTTGGGGGGGACCTTCAGGACTATCCCATTCCGTGTCCATGGAAGCAGGGATGCTTCCACCATCCCAGGTTACTCCAAGCCCTATCCAGCCCATCCTGGAACAATTCCAGGGATTTCTGAATTTATCACTCACATCACTGAAAGTTTAGCCCAGGTTCATTCCTTCCATGGAGCAGGATAGGGATTTGGATCTCAGCCTGTTCCCTCCTGGTCCCTCCCAGGTGTCTCCATCCTTCCATGAGCCATGGATTCCATCCTTCCTGAGCCATGGATTCCATCCTTCCCAATCCTGGATTCCATCCTTCCCAATCCTGGACTCCATCCTTCCCAAGCACACTCCAGGCTGGAGCAGAGCCACGCGTTCCATGGCCAAATTCCCAGTGATGGATGCAAATGTCATCACTTATTTTTGTGGAAATTTCATTGTTTGTTTTCCTTGGTTTTCCAGCAATAACAACTGCTCTTCCACCCCGCCTCCAGCTTTTCATCTTCTGCCAGAGGATTCCCCTCCTGACTTTCTCCAAATTATCTTAAAAACCTGGAATGATGGACTAAAAATAATTTTAAAAGGGCATTTTAAAATTATGGGATTCTCCAGACTGTGGGATTCCGGCCAAACAGGAGCACAGCCGGAACACAGGAGGTCACCTTATTTTTGGCACAGCAAATTAAAATAATCCATGGAATTCCAGCTTCTCCAAGATATCCCAAATTGTATGTGGGAGCTCTTCATAGCTCAGGCTCTTCACTGCCTGACAGTGTTGGATTTTAGGGATGATTCTGTGGATTTGGAAGTTTCCTTTTCCATATTTATTGTCAGAGCCTTCAAGACCACATTGCAACCCAAGAAGCCAAAATATGATCCTAAATCCATGGATATATGGATATTTGAGCATGGATATATGACCCTCTGGAATATTGTCCCAGGACTGCAAATTGGAGTGGCTCCCCTCATTTCCCTGGCACTGCCCAGCCCTGACCTGCCCCAGGCCTTAAGTCCAGCCTAAAATCCCTGGAATACTCAGCCAATAAATTTCCACATGCTTTGAGCTTCTCCAGCATGGAATATCTGGGATCAAACCATCCCAAACCTGGCCCCATTGGAATTTTCCCCCTTCAGCCTCAGTTCATCAAAAGCCTCTGCGGTTCCTCCTTCTTCTCCTAATGAAGGTGGAAATGTCCATGGCGAGGGGAATTTATGGATGAAGAAATTCCAGTGGCCATCATTCCATAATAAGGCTGACAGGCCTGTAAAATATTGCCCAAAAAACCCTGGAAAAGGCTCCGGCAGCTCCCTGGAAGGTGACCCAAATATTTTATGGAGTGGGCTCTGACGACCTTCCCTTATTTATGAATTTTTAAATGAGCGGGATCTGTTTAAAGGGGGGAAAAAAAAATCCTGGGATATGAAAAAAAAAAAACCCCAAACCAACTTCAGATGGTGACTTTAACCTCCCGTAGATTAAAAACCATTCCATCTTTTTATCCAAATTCCAATAAAAATCCTGTCTCCCATGGATTTAGGGACTGCTTCCAATGCCACTTAAAAGCTGATTATTTTCAGGGCAGGTTTTGCTCTCCAAAGCTTTTTTTTTTTTTTTTTTTAATTATTTTTAAAATCCATTTTAAAGGATAACAATTTCTTTGGGACATGTTTGGGACTGGGATAATTTTACCCAGGAAAACTGAGGGAAATTTAATGGAAAACTTTTAAATTCCATCCACCCTCCACTCACTCACTCTCCAAGCCCCATCCAAGCTGGCCTTGAAGAATTCCAAGGATGGGGCAGCCACGACTCCATAGTCCAGGAGCTGAATCTGGCTGTTTGGAATCTCCCTTTACTCCAAAGGAAGCCAAAGTTATTGGGAATGGTGAAAAGTCTAAAATACTGGGATAAACCAAGCCACTGATATCCAGACTCCTCCTCTGCCCATTCCAGAAACCACTACTCCAGCAGCTCCAGGGAGGAATTCTGGAGCAAGAAATGAGGGGAAAATGCTGCTTTTCCATCCAGGAGAGCATTTAAGGAATATTTTACACCAAAGCCCCTTCATTCCCGTCTGGAGGGGTTATAAATGGGACAATCCTGCCTCGGGATAGAGCCCTTCAAACACCACAACATCAATATCCCGGCTCCTGGAAATCCAAGGAATATTTCTCCACGTCCACATCCCATTAATCATTTGGAAAGCCATTTATGGACCCAAATTACCAAGTGCCAAAACGCCCCTGACAGGGAGGGAAATTTATTCCTCTGCTTTATTGATGTTCTATTTATTATTAGAAATCAAATAAATTCTTCCCAGATTGGGAATTTTAACGGGAATTCTTCATGGCTGGGTCTCATTTGTGCTCTGAATGCTGTGTAAAGGGGGAGCAGGGAAGATAAGCCAAAAAAAAAAAACCCAAACCTTTAAAATCTCCTTTTTTAGGATGTACTTGATGGGAAAAGAATCCCTTCCCAGCCTGGCAGTGAGGTCGGGATCAAATACAGATTCCGGGACTCTGATAGGAAAATTTGGAAAGGTCTTTAGCGTAATCCTTTAATCTGTTTGCTGGGAGATCCATGAAAAATGCTTTATTTACCCGAGTAAACAGTGGCTCCCATTTCCAAGGGGAGGTTAAGCTGTTTGGAGAAAGGCTTGGGAGGAAATCATTCCAAGGATTTTAAAGCCTAAGGTGTCATTGTTTGGGTTTTTGGGATTCCTTCCAAGGAGATTGCGGGCAACTTTCAGAGGGAGCGGAATTCACCCAAATTCACCTGGAAGGGCTGAAAATCCTCAGTTACTCCACTTTGTGGGGAGTCTCAGTGGGAATGTGCCAATTTGGGAATGAGGCTGGAAGCTGGGAAGTGCCTGGAGCAGCATCAGCTCCTATTTTAATCCAGTTTCCTGGATTAAACACATCCCAATTTTCAGGAGATGCCATGCTCCCCTTCATATTCTCCTTTCATCATTCCAGCCCTTCCTCATTCCAGGCATGGTTATCCAGCGGAGCCTTCTCCTGAGGTCAGGATAAATCTCTTCCCATGTGCTGGAATTCTGCTTATCCCATGAAAAAGGAAGATGGGACATTCCCACTCAATCCTTCAGGATTCCCAAACCCTCTTGGGAATGGTGAAGGGAGGAGCTGCTCCCAGGTGAATCCTTGGGAATCTTTTGGCCACCAGATGCCCCCACAGAGCCATCTCAGGTCCCTGAGGGAAGCTGGACGCAATCCATGGATTTTGGGAAATCTCCAGTTCCTTTTCTGCCACCCTTTCCCAGTGCCACCGTACTGCAGGGAGGAAGAGTGGCAGGGATTTCTTTGGAAGTTCCCACCACGTTGGAAGCGGTCTCCTGGACCCTGGGAATGGCTGGAGGTGTCCCAGTCCTCAGTGTAAAGGTTTTTGTGGTGAACTGGGAATTCCCAGGATTTCTGCCTGCACCTGGGATAGTGCTGGATAAGGCTGGGGTAGGAGCAGGATAGAAGCAATGCTCCCAGTGAGTAAAGCATTTTTCCAGCTAAATTTTCCCAGGAATTCTGCACTTCAGGGGTTGTCCCACGCTACAGAAATCAATAAATCCTTGGAAAAACCTTCTCCAAGTGCTCTCCCTGTAAACGTCCTCGCTCCAAGCTCCCCTGCCTTTCTTAAATCCCTTTGAAAGCCAGTTCCCGCTTCCCTCCATGCTCCCGGTGCCTTTCCCTTCTCCAGAAATAAATTGGGATGTCTCTTGAACTCATTTGTGCTCCTTGCTGCCTCCCCGCTGCCTTCCCGGCCTAACTCTTTCCATATGGCCGCGGCTCTTTCCATGGAGCGCCTCCGCCTGGCTTCCCCCGCTCACTTCCAAGCTCCCTAATTTTATGAACAATTTCCGAACAATTAGAATGTGGAAAAGTCCTCCGAGGGAAGCTGGAGGATCCCTGCCCCCGGGATAATGCAAACGTGGGCCAGACAAAGCCATCCCGCCTGCTCCCTGCGGAACAATCCTCGGATGGGCTGAGCTCATAAAGCCGAGATTTTCCATCTCCGCATTCCAGGGGCTGGATCCTCCTCCCAGTGCCACCAGAGTGACGTGGAATCACTTTGGGTTATTCCGGCTTCTTTTCCCAATTAGAGCCACTGCTTCCCTCCCCTGTTCCCCTTCTTCCCGTGTTTATCCCGAGTAATGCCCGACACATGCTTATTTCATGCTATTCCAGTGCAAGGAAAACATCGGGAACGAAACCAATCCACTTTTAATGGATCAAATACCGGCCTGCGAAAAGCCACAATTTTCCAATCAGAGTTTGGATTGAGGCAGCCCCTCAGCATCCCATGGAATCCCAACAGTTTTCCAACAGCCCCTTTCCTCTTCTCATCCCAACCAGGTCATTTTCCAATCAGCCCCATTACACTGAATCCATTTATATTCCCCAAAAATACATAATGACGGGAATTAGCCCCAACCCCAGGCCTTTTTTTAATCCCTCGCCTGTTAAGTGGAACCACATCTATCTCCGAGCGGGAATTCTTCCGGAGCCCGATGGAAATGGATTCCAAACAATGCATTCCTATTCAAATTCTCCTCTGTTTTAATCAAAAAAAGCTTGGATTATCTGCAGCCAATATCTCTGAAGGCAGCCTGGAGTCAGGCCCCTTTGCTACCCCCCTGGTTTTTATGGAATACGCGGAATATATGGAATTAATCCATCTGAATATCCAATGTGATGCCTAATGACTTTGGGATCATAACACAAGCGAGTTGTTTGCAGTCCATAAATAAGGAATGGCTTTTGCTGGGATTTCCCAAACCAAAACAGGCTTTGATTGGAAACAGGAGGCAGATCCAGCTTCTCCCTTTTTCATGGCTGAGGGAATTTGGGCTGGGAGGATGGAGCACCCACTGGAAAGGCTTGGCAGGGGTTACTCCTAATTCCTGCTGTCCCAAAACCATGGGATGATGGAAATATCTTGGCATGGCAGGGACTGGGATGAGATGGGCTTCAAGTCCTTTTGAATCCAACCCATTCCATGATTCCATGATCTTGTCTCTACCTGCCTGGAGCAGCCACTGGATCTTCTCCATCCCTGCCATGTGGTTGTCGGCAGAAATTCCATCTCCTCTCCCAGCTGGAAGATCCTTTCTCCAGGATATCTTGGAGTTCTTCTCAGCACTGGCTGCACAGCTGAGACTCCTCACAATTCCTGAATCCCAACCCTGAATTGCAATCCCTGAATTCTCTGTTGAAGACCTTCTGAAACAGGAATAAAATCTCCCTGTCTGGGTGGATTTACTTCCCATGATCCATCCCCTCTGCTATCCACATTTTCCTGCTTGGGGCTGAAATTCCAGCTCCTCATTCCCACAATTATCTGGATCTTACCTGGCTTTGGATCAGCCTGAAATACTTGGGAAAGAAAGGTGATTCCATAGGGCAGCTGAGATCACCCTTGGGAGATGCTGATCTTCCACCAGGACCGTGAGAGGGATCAGGGAGCGAGAGATACCTGGAGCACAACTCCTGGGAATGCTGATCCGTGGATAGTCGGCACATGGACACTGGGAAGGAGAAGAGATGCAGGAGTTTTCCCTGCCAGATCCCGGTCTCCATCCCAGGCTTTTCCTGGCTCCTGCTCAGGATGGGGCTGGCATTCCCATCCCCCCTGGACAGTGGGAAATTCAGGAATGCTGCCTGGCTAAATCCATCTATTCCTCTGCATGTTCCTTGGTTCCTGGAGATGCTGAGCCAGCTTGGCAATATTCTGGTATTCCAGTAAAATTAAAGATTAATTTCCCTCTAAATGCTCCATAATTTGATTTTATTAAAACTTTTACAAGGAGACAAAAGGGGGATTTTCTTCCCCCATCCCAAATATTTGCCAATAAATCCTTTACACCCCTGCAGGGTCAGGTACTCCACGGTTGGGAAACAAATTCCATGTAAAAAAGTAAATATTAGGGGAAGGATATAAAACTTTATTGGCACTAAAATTCCTACCCCCTTCTTTCAGGGAGCCAAAGAGGGAAGGGAGGAAAGAGAGAAATAAACCCTTTGGAAATCAGGGGGATTGCTGAGAGCACTTCCAGCCATTTTCCCTGGGAAGGTAAGACCTGGATTTGACATCCTGGAGCCCCGGGAATTGAGGGGGGATTAGAGGAGAGTCAGCCCTGGGTTGGAGGGGCTGGGAAGGGAAATTCCTTGGCTGGAGATGGGAATTCCCAATGTGGAGGTGCTGCAATCCCAGCATTCCAGGAAGGTCAGGGTTGGAAAGGTCCTTAAATCCCACCCAGTTCCACCTTCCACTATCCCAGGTCGCTCCAAGCCCCATCCAGCCTGGCCTGGAACATGTCCAGGTGTTTTCTCCGGGATTAAAAATCACCTCCTGGTTTTTCATCCCAGAGTTTTCAACCCTGCTTAGACATTTCTTCACCAGCAGCTCTTCCAGAGTTTATCCAGCTCGGATAAAATGGAGCAGCCACTCCTTATTGGAACTGGCCAAGCATCTGCTCCAGCTTTTTGGTTTTGATCAGGAAAATTTGTTTCCTGGGTGAAGGAAACACCAGCAGTGCTTCCACATCTCTTTTTCCCACAAATCTTTAATATTGGATAATATTCCTTAATAAAAGCTGTTACAAGGTCCTTAAGCAACTCTTTATGGCCCTTCCAGGATTTATGTCCTGAGGAATCCCCGGGATGCAGATGTTTGATGTTATTCCAGATATGTAAACTGATATTAATTGTACACATTTCCCCCTGAAAAAACAGGGATTTTTTTTCCCTTTTTCCCCTGGCTCTGGAAGCAGACATCTCATAATTCCTACAGCAAGGAAAAGCGGCACACGGAGTGAAAAAAAAAAAAACTGGATGAAAAATGTTTGTGCAGCTCGGCCTTTCCTTGGAAATGAAAATAAATGTCCCTAAATGCCATAAATTTCAATTCCTGCCAAGGCCGGAGCCCATCTCAGGATTGAATCCCGAGGAAAAATAGGAAACATTTGTTGGATCCGTCTGCTGAAAGCAGCGAGGAAATGATGTCATGGTTGGGAAAAATGAAGTTTTGGAAAAATCCAGTTAACACACCTGGCTTTGCTGGGGAAATTGGGATGGCTGGGAATGGGGGCTGCTACTCCATAGCAGGGTTTTCCAGGGAATGTCACTAATTCTGGGGTTTTTTGGGAGGAAAACACTCATCATCATCCTCAGTCCCATTTGCTGTGCCATAGCTGGCAAAACAATGGGATACAGGATTATATCCCAAATCACTGCAAATTGCATCCCAGTTTTCTGTGCGTGCAGGATTTTCCAGCCCCAAATCCACCTCTCTAGCTTGGGAAGCCCCAGCATCCCAGAGAAGGCAATTCAGTCCAGGATACCTTTCTCTTCCCATGGGATTTGCCAAACATTCCAGCATCTGGAGCAAGGGACATTCCCTTTGATTATTTCCTGATGAGATTTATTCCATTTGTTATCCTTAACGCTCTCCTTGTTTTCCCTTCTCTCCCTCTGTCCTTCCCTTTCATCCCAGAATTTCTGTCCATTTGTCAAGCACAGGGGAAAATTCAGGGAGACAGAAATAAAGATTGAAATATGTCCCAAATGAGGATTTTTTTCCTTTTTTTTTTGGGAATCTGCCCAATCCCAGGCCGATCCTGCAGCAGGGGAGTGGGAATTCTGGTGAGATTCCACCCGGAATCCTGCATGGATTCTGGAGCAGAGCTACACTTAGGCTTAGGATATTTTTTCATTTGCCAATGAAAGCAAATCCATTAAAAAAAATAGAATTGCAGAAGAAAAGAGAAACTCTTCACACTTCAGGGTCAAGCTCAGCTATTGATTCCAGCTCGGGGAAAGCACGGATTTTCCCCTTCTTTTTTGAGGGAATGTCAAAACATTTCACTGCAGACTCGGTAAAACATTTGACATTTCCCAAGCAAAACCTTTTGTTCCCAAAAGCGTTTGTTTATTCCCGATTTGACCCAAATTAAAAAACAAAAGAGTTCAATAATTCGGGAAAACCAAACGAAGCCCTCGGGATGGTTCAGGCTGACCCAGCGTGACACAGCTGGGATTGGAGATTTTCCCCAAAAAAGTTGGGATTCAAAATGTGCTGGGATTTTTTTTTTTTTTTTTGCCCAAAAAATCCACGATGGGCTCAGCTTTTCCAAGGCTTTTATGGTGGGGGGAGATCCCGGTGTTTCTTCTTTGGGATGGGAATGGGAAGGGGAGAGGAGCCCTCTTGGATAGTGGGACAACACATGGAAGTGGAGAGGAGGGAGATTTTAGGTTCGGTGGGATATTAAGGAAAAATCCTTCCCTGGGAAGGTGGGGAGGGACTGGAATGGAATTCCCAGACCATCTGTGGCTGTCCCATCCCTGGAATGTCTGAGGCCAGGTTGGATGGGGCTCGGAACACCCTGGGATAGTGGGGGGTGTCCCATGGCGGGATGGAATGGGATGAGCTTTAAGATCCTTCCCATTCCCTGCACTGGGAATTCCCTGCAAAGCACTGTGGTGATTGGAGGCGTCCCCATTCCCAGGAATCCGCATCATTCCAGGAGGAAAGTGACGCACCCTGGCCAAAGTGCAATTCCCAAGTTCTCTTTGCTGGGACAGCTTCCTGTGGAAAACAATCCCTCCCTAAAAGTGCATTTCTGCCCCCATATCACTGCTCCAGGATTCAGGGATTATCCCACTCCAGGGTTCAGGAATTATCCTGGCCGTGCTCCCACATGGATCAATGGGGGAATTTAATCCCAGGAGATAACGAATCCCAGCTCCTCCCAGCATTTGTTGTTGGCATTTCTCAGGTCTTCCGGGGATTTCAAGGAATTATCTGGAGATCTGGCTCCTTCCAGGTGCTTTAATTAACTCCAGTGCTCCTTGGATACTTTGGAATCCAGGAATGCAATGCCCATCCCAATTTTCCACCCAGGTAGCTTCAGGAAGCTTTTCTTGGTTTTCCCTCTAAATTGGGAAGTTTGTGGGGGAAAGCTGGGCCAGGTGAGTCAATAACGATAATGCTTAAATTCATTTATACCAAAAATTAAAGAAAATAATTAATTATATCAGATTAATTAATTAATGAGTATTTAAATATAATCTGATTTTATTCCAGTTTAATATATATCCCTATTAAAATAAATTCTGGGATTACACCAGTTAATATAAACTGGGATGTTACCAGTTAAAACAACTGGAATTCCATTGCCTTTTCCCAGGATTTATGAATGAGTGGCTTCCACAAGCACCTGGGCATGTTACTGCAAGTTTCCTGCATCATTCCAGGGGTTAGCAGGAATTCCTTCAGGATCCTAGCATGGATCATCACCATCCCATCCATACCCCCTGCTCATCTTCTGATTTCCCCACTCTGGAGGGGAGAAAATCCAGGACATATCTGGGATTTATGGGCACATTCTGGTGCTTTGCATCCTTCATTTCCCAGCAGGCAGAAAATTCCAAGGCTCAGGACCGATCCCTGTGGAAGGTTGAGGACCTTGGAGCTGCCTTCCATCAGATTTTCCACGCGGATGGAGCACGTTCTGCTTGGGAATCCATCCCTGCTGGAATATCCAGCGTATCAGTTTTATTAACCAGGATCCAAGGAAATTTAGGAGCCTGGCTTAATTTGGGAAAATTCATCCCACTTAAGCATTTTTCCATGTCCTGCCCAAGCCGGTTTCTGATTTATCAATGACCTATTTCCCATCTATCCCAGCTTTCACTCCATAAATCACATTCCTGCTTGGAGGAACGCCGGGGTTTTTATGATTCCATTTTAAAAAACCCCTCATCTCTTTCTCGGAGGCTCCATAATTTCTGGGGAATATTGAACCATCACTTCCAATAGCGATGAGTCTGAGGATTTGTGGGATGTTCCAGAGGTTTCAGCGACCTTTGGAGCATTAATCTTTCCTACAAATAATCCTCATTCCATCAATAACTGCCTGGATTTTTTTTATCCTTCCTTGCCCACTATTCTGTGTTTTTTTTGGGGAAGCAAGCATTGCGTGGAATGGGAGTAGCCCTTCCATTCCAGCATTTTCCATGCAGGAGGGGAGGTTTGTGGGAGTGTCTCCCTCCCTGAGCCTGATTTTGGGAAGCACTGCCTGAAAAAACAAACACGAGGCTCCAATCCCTCTTCCCATTCCCAAGGGATCCGACCCTTTCTCTCCAGCAGGGGCTGGCCCAGGCTCAGGCTGGGTGAGATAATTCCAACAAGGAAAATTAATATTCTGGGAGGTTTGTTGTTAATTGTGTCCTATCCCGAGCCATTCCTGAAGAATTTCAAAGGCACGGGGAAAAAATCCTGGCTTCCCAAAGGAAACTTCCATGGATTTAATGAGCTCCCAGGCTCTCCCCATGGCTGGTTATTTATGGGGTGGTTCCATGAAGCATTGGCTAATGGATATAGGGAATTGGCCCTGGAGGAGAGTGGGATCCCTGCAGTGCTTGGAGCTGTATGGGAATGGGATGTTGGGCTCTTTCCATCCCAAAAAACATGGGGTGAGGGAAAAAACAGGGAGAAAGTTGCTGGTTTGCGGTGTCACTCCTGTGGCACCAGGAAAGGGAATGATTTCTCGGCAAAAAATTCCTCAAAAAGCAGGACACCTGTGACAGGAATGATCCAAGGCTGAATCCCACCACAAACCTGAGGGATCCACAGGGATCGTGCAGAGAACCAATGGCACGATTAAGGGAGGGATCCATGGATTCACCTGGAACACAATCCGGGATGAAAATGCTTTTACTGGGAGGTTTGCACATGGCAAGAAAAGCAGGACCACAGTTCAGGCTGAGGATGTTGTGGAAACCTCGTCCTCCAAAATCATTTTAAAGCAATTCCAGAGGAATCAGCGGCAGCATCCGAGGGGGCTCTGCCAGGCCCCAGCTGGGTGCAGAGGTTTTGAAATGGAAACAGCTCAGAAATTCCTAAAATATTCCCCAAAAAAGAGACATTTTCGCTTTTCCCCCAGCTCTGGTCTTGATTTTCCAGGCTGGAGGAGGAATGTTGTTGAATTTTATGGAAAGTGATAGTGGGACTCTCTGGAAGTGGCCATAAAAGATAACAGATTTTGTTTTAAAGGCAGATAAAAGTTACGGGCCCGTGTTCCTTGGAACAGGAATTTCCTTGGATACCAATAAAAATGTTGGTTATGAAGCATTTCCTGAGGAATGGCTCTAACCCCGAATGATCCTGGTTATTTGCTGAGGAAAATGGGTTTTATCCTGGACAATAAACCTGTGGAGATTTATTAACCTGGGAAGCACATTCCAGGCTCCAATCTGCTCCCAGCCCTTGGAATTAATACCGTGGATAGAGTGAAAAATCCCTCTCCTGCTCCAGAGCCATTCCCTGCAGAATGTCTCCCATAAAAGAGTTCCCTGAGCAGCCCTTGAGCTGGATTTTCCCAGTCTTTGCCTGTGTCCTTCATTCCCAAAGCTCTGTTTTAATGGGAATATTTCCTCTGGATTGCATTACTCTGGCACTATCCCCTACAGGAATAACAGAAAAAACACTTGGAATAGGAATATTTGAAACAACCCATTGGCGCTGTCAAGGTGATCCCAACCCTCTTTGCCTCACCCAGAGCCTGAACACTTGGGAATTCCATGGAAAAATCAATGGGAGAGGGCAAAGGGAAGAGTTAAGGCGTCTCCTTTCTCCACAGCAATGAAAGCTCAGAGAATCCCACAAAATGTTGGAATGGAAGTGGGGAAAAAGCACAGAGAAACCCCAAAATATTCCAGCCTCAGCTGCCCCAGGATGCTTGGAACGGGAGTGGGAGGGTTAACAGAGGAATTGGCATTTTGGATAAATCAGCACATTCTGCTCCTAAAAACGCCTGGATGTGGAATGGGAGCCGGGGCAGGCCCAGCCCTGGGTTTTGCAAAGCTTGGCCCAAGAGCTGAGCCCGGCCTTACGGCAGAGCAGGTAATTAGTGTTCATAATCAGTTTGTAAAGCTCAGGCGACTCCAGAGCGCCGGGCACTCCAGGAAAAAAGGGAATTTTCTCCTTCGGGATGCATGCGAATGCCAGCGGAACATCTGCACCCAATCTAGGCTCTGCTCAGCCCCCAAATATTGTTGTGGTTATGGGCAATTCCCTTAAAAGCCGATCCCTTTCCAACCCCGCGCTACTCAGGATGAAATGTTTGCTGTTCCTTTAACTCTTTTTAGGGTTGGGGTTTTTTTGAAGTCGGAATTCCACATTCAGGGTACTCCTATCCCACAGCTGCTCCCCTGTTCCCCTGCAACAACGGAGTTTTGTTTGGGAATCTTTGTGCTTACTCAATCCTTCCAAGCCCAAAAGTAACCCCACTCATTCCTTGAAATGGAGAGGGATCCGTGGTGTTTGGAAAACAATCGGATTCCTGACAGCTTTCCCATAATGTTGGTGTTTTCTTATTGCTTGGGAGACGGGAGGGAATTTAATCCCGGAGCAAGATGGAGTTTGACAGCTCTGGCTCTGGAAGCTCTTTCTGGCATGGAATTTTTCCTGGAGGTGATTCCCACAGTGGATAGAGCCAGGTGGCCCTGCCTCATCCAAAATGGAATGAAGGAAAGGGAATGTTCACAAGGCAGGGAAGTTCCTGGAGGTGCAAAACTCCTTGGAATGGTCTTGGGATCAACCCAGCAGGTGAAATGCAGGGAATTCTGACCATCCTTCCATGGATTCCCTCAGTGGTTTCCCACCTCTCCCTTCAGCTTTGCCTGAGGTCTCCAGGCCCACCTGGAAGGATTGAATTCACACAAGATCCATGCTGGGAATCCCTTATGGATGTACTTCCCAACCCCACTGACACAGGACCCGTTGCTGCCAGTTCCGGGTGGGGCGTTGGCTTTGAGGGAAGTGGCTTTGGAATTTGCCACTGCCTCCAAGAGCAACCGAATTCCTGCCAGAGGGAATTCTATTCTCCCTTTCCAGCAGATTTCCAGCACTTTAATGGGATTTTTTTCCCCTCCCAGCACATTTCATCCCTTTCCCCAAACCTCTGGTTCTCCAGGAGAGGCTTTGGAGCGGCCTCATCCGTAACCTGACCTTGCCTCCTGTCTCATTTGCGTCACCAGATCCAGGGGCAGTGCCTGGATGCTGACAACCATTCCCAACCTTAAAATATGGCTCTGGCAATCCAAGGAAGCCAAAAAACAAATTCCCTGCTGCCTCCGGAGTGCTCCTGCAGGAAAAGATTTGGGCAGCCAGGATTCTCCAACGCTGCCTGGTTTGTTCCCACTTTATCCCATGGGAGAACCAAGCAGGCCAAGGAATGTGGATCCAGCCTCCTATCTCCTCCCAGGATCAGGGAAATCTTTGGCAAACTGTGCTCCTCAGTATCCCACAGGACATGGGTACTTCAGGACTTTGTGTCTTTCACTTCCCAGGGATTTTTCATGGATTCATGGGGCTTGGCAGCTCCAGGATCAGCTCCAAGCTCCTTCCGGGCAAAGGGAGGTGTTCCCTGTGGGAAGGGGCACAGGAACAGCAGTGAAGCAGAGCAGAGGGAATTGCAGCTCCTGAGGAATGAGCAGAGACTATTTTAGGGCCACTTCCCAAGGTTTAGGAATCCAACAATGCCCATCAATCCATCCCAGCTCCTCTTCCTCGCTCCTTCCGGCAGCATCCGCGAGGTTGGGACCAACGGAGGCTCCAGCCAGCCCCAAAATGAAAAACGTAAATATGGAATATTAAAACCAGACCTGCTCCAGAGAGGAACTTTGACATCGCCACAAATCCGAAGAAGAAAGGGAAAACTCTGGCACAGAGATCCTACATGACATCATTTTCTGGGATCACGGCGCCAAAACGGGGATATCTCCAGGAGTGAAAGCTTCGCTGCTCCTTGCCAGGTCCATATAACTTTGGGATTAAAAGGACTTTCATATTTCTGCTGCAGGAGGTGGGATGGCAAGGAGGAGGGAGGTTTTCCCCATGGGAATGATTAAATCCCTATCAGTAATAACAAGGAAGGAAAGGTTTGTCAGCTGTGTCATTGATCTCCCCTTGCAATTCCTCCAAAATCCGTTGGAAGCTTCTGCAAGGAGTCCCGAACCCACAGAGCTGCTTGGTGGTGGAGTGAAACTATTATTAGGGTTCAGGGAAATTTTTTTCCTGCCATTTATCATCCCCAGTTTTCTACAAATTATGGAGAGTTCTGTCAAAACTCTGCCAGGGCTGCACTCCTGCAGCCATTCAATCCCAGGGAATGGCTGATCCCACACATCCCAGACTGATCCTTGACCCTTCCCCTCAAAACCTTCCCATTCCAAACCTCTCCCAGCACCTCCAGGGAATAAAAGCCCCTTCTCCAGCCTCTCGCTGGGAAATGAGGTGGGATTTTCCTGGGCCATGGGCTGGGAGTAGAAGAAAACTTTTGGGGAAGGTTTCCAGAGGTAAAAACCTGCTGGATTCCCCGAAAATGAAAAACTCCCTGTTAAGAGGGAACGTTATGAAGTGCCTGAGGGAGCTGGGAATCAAATTCCCGTTTCCAAGTGCAACTTAAGGAGTTGTGGGCAGGTTTATAACCCTGCAAATGAGGGGGGGATTTGCAGCTTCTCTGGAGAGCTGGGCATGGATTTTTCCGAGTTCCTGCACAAGGAGGAGGATTTAGCTCCAAGGACTCCAAAGGATTTGCACCAATCTGACTTTGGGAATTTTAGAACAGCTTTTTTCCAGCCTGGACCCAGTCTTTGGCACCTTGGGATCATCCACAGGAGGATGAGCCTGGATCTTCCCTGGTACATCCCTGATCTCCGAGGGGATCCCCTCCAGCCCCTTCCAGCTTCTCCAGCCACAGCCCTGAGTGAGGAGCGCTGGAATCCTGGAAAAGCAGATCCTGTGCTGGTGCCAAACATCTGCAAGCCCCAGTCCCCCAGCCCGTTCCTGCAGCAGAGGGATGGGTTTAAATCCTTAGGATTCCAAACACGCCAGGAAAGAAATCAATCTGGGGTCCACCAGCAAGCCTCCAGTAACATTCCCCATCCTGCTCTGTGCTCTCCAAAGGGTGCTAAAGATATATGGAGCAGGTAGAGCTGATGGAAACAGTTCCAGCCTCATTTTTTTCCAGACTGCAAACCCCATTCCATCGGAATTGCCCTGTTCCGAGGGATGGGATCGATTTTGACAGGACCACGGCTGCAGAAGTGTCAGAGCTGATTGTTTCCACCCCTTCTCTTTGTTCCCATCAATTCCAAAAGTTCTGCTCCCATCAAGTCCAATTTTCCCTAGATCCTGTCAGGCTGCCTGCTCTGTGGCCAGGCAGAGCCTCACCTAACCCTGCCTAAAAATCCCATTTTATTTTATTTATTTTGGGAATTTTTTTTGTGAGGTGGTCCTCTTCTCCCAGTATTTTCCATGAGCTGAGGTGCATGGTGCAGGCGCTAAATTTCCCCAGGGATTTTCCCCGTGCTCCCATGGGAATACAAGTCCTGAGGGTGTTTTACCACCCAGCAAATCTCCTCCTTTATCCCTCCTCCCTGGGGACCCCAAGCCACGATGTCCTGGACCCTTCTAACAGGTGCCAGCTGGTTTAGAGCCTCTGGATTGGGGTTTTTGGTGGCTCTGCTTGCTCCAGGAATTCTGCAGGGCACAGGAAAATATTTTGGGGATGTTTAAGGAGAAAATCCCTTCTCCACAGGAAATAATGAAAATAGCATTTTTAATCACAGCCAGGGAGTGCCCAGGAATGGCCACCTTTGCCCTGTGGCTGTGCTCAGCATCCAGCCGTTTTTCCAGGGTTTTGGCAGGTCCATGGCAGTTTAGGAAGGGAATAACTCAGGTGCTCATGCACCATCCTGGCAGGACAAGAATGGAAAGGATTTGACTCCAACCTTGCTCATCCCAGAGCCCCCATTCCCATATCCACAGGGATATTCCTGCCTGGGATAGGGGAATGAGGAGTCACATCCCAGCAGGACCAGAATGGAAAGGATCTGACTCCAGCCTTGTTCATCCCAGAGCCTCAGCCCCATATCCAGAGGGATATCCCTGCCTGGAATGTGGAGATGAGGAGCCCCAGCGGATGCTGAGAACTGGCACACAGCAAACACCACACTTTAAGGGTTTTGCTGTCCCACATCATTCCCAAAGCTGCTCTTCCACGCGCTGGAATGCGGCTTTTAATGGATAAACCCGGCAGGACACGGGCCAGGGCCACTCCTCCTCCTCTGGTTCAGGTGGCTCCTCCACCCTCACATCCCTACAATCCACTCAGCCGCAGTCGGGCTGCAGATCCTGCCCTGGCACTGTGCTCTCACCTCCTTGGATTTCCCAGCTTCCCTCCCTGCCGAGCTCTGCATTGGGAATCAAAGCCTGGCTTTAGCGGAGGCAGAACCGAATTTTGCCACGCCGAGGTTGGAGACAGGATCGTGTCCCGGGCCGGGCTGCCTTTGGCATCTCCCTGTCCCTTCCCTCCCTCCCTCCCACCGAGACGCCCTCTCCGCAGCAATCCCGGCGTGTTTTCTCCTGCCAGGACCTTCCCTCCCTGCCCCGCTGCAGGACCTGCCCCTTCCCACACAATGAAGGGACCGACGCCAGCTGGAGGAGCCAGGGAATGCGAAACCCCATCCCGAGCGCATCCCAGCCGGCTGCCCGGCAGGGTGGGGACACGGGGACAGTCCCCTGGCCGTGGGCAGCGCCCCGGGGCCAGGTGATGCGGCGGGGAGGCGGCCACGGAGCCCCGGGATGCGGGAGAATCCCGGGAGGAAGCTCAGGGAGCGATTCCAAGGGATCCTACAGAGTCCTCCCGCTCCCGGAGAGCTCTGGAGAAGCGGCATTGCTCACCCTGAGGGAGGGAGGGAGGGAGGTCACTGCAGTGTGCCCACGGTTGTCACTTTTTATTGAGGTTCCTTATTATAGAAATATCCCACAAAACGTCCTGGCACTTTTGGTCCATTTCCATGCCGGGGCAGAGGCACTGGGAAGGGGCTGGAGAAAGGAATTCCAGCACGGAGGATGCTCCTTGGGGAAGCCGGGAATTGCTCCCCTGGGCTGGGACAGAGCCGGGAATGCTCCCGGCAGTGCCTGGGGACGGAAGGAATCACGGCATCCAACAGTCCTCGGGAGTATGGGGGAGGAGAAGGAAAAACTGAAAGCAAGGGGGAGAAAATACAATAAAATAAAATAAAATAAAGAAGGAAGACCGAGTCTCTTCCGTCATCCCTTTCCGATCCGGTGGAGGCTAAGCGTCCCTCCGGGAATGTCCTGCCGGGGATTTGCCGAGGCAGAAAGTCACCTGTCACCGCCCGGGCTGTCCCCTTGTCCCCACTCCGGGCAGCAGGAGCTCATCCCAAGATTCCAAGAGTCCCTGGGCGGCTGCTCTAGGACGAGGAGGTCGGGATGGAGATTCCGTGGATGGCGCTCAGGGGCTCCGGAGCTTTCCCCGCGGGGCTCGGGGGTTTTCTGTCCACCCCTGCAGGAAGGGGGAGAGGGAGAAAGGACAGGCGAGGCAGGGGATGGAGGCACTCCGAGCACGGGGGGGACACCCCAAAAACCGCCTCCAGAGCCCCCAACAGCGAATGTCACCCCCCCGGTGACAGGGACACCTGGCGAGGTGGCCCCGACCCGTCCCAGCCACGCGCAGAGCACATCCCTAAAAATTCCTAAAATTTTGGGGTGTGCTGGGAGGGGACTGTGCCGGGGAGGGGAAGGGGGACAGGACCGTGCCACCATTCCTGAGGTGATGAAATTCCTGCTGAGCTCCGTGCCACCCCGGCTCAGCCCTCGGGAATTCTGCTTTCAGGGATCGGGATATTTATCCCGGGGCTGCTGGAGGCACGGGGATAAGCAGGGAGGGGTGCCGGGGGAAATCCAGGAAATTGGGAAAGGGTTGAAATTGTCTGGCTGGGTTTTCCTTCCTTCTTTCCAGCCTTTTCCCATTTTTCTACTCTCTACAGGTACCCCCAGCCACCCTACCCTTCCTCCTCCAGCTCGTTTGTCAGATAATCCAACAATCCAATTTTAATCCAATTTTCCCCATCCCAGACAAGTGGCAGAACAAGAAAACCGATCCAAAAAAAAAAAAAAAAAAAAAAAAAAAAGGAAAAATTAAAATAAACTTTAAAGAGAAAAAAAAAATCAATTTAAAAACCACACGCAAAGAAATCTCACCAATAAATCAAAAACCTACAAAGGTTTAGAGAAAATCTGGGGACAAAACAGCTTAAAAATTGGGAAATCAGAAAATTCAGGCTCCAAATAATTTTAAATACCTCGAAAATATGTTAAATGTGCAAAGGTGGCCGTGATAGTTTTATATCCTTATTTTTTTTCTTTCCTTCTTTCTCGTGTTTTTTTTAAATTCCTTTTCCTTCCTTCTATCCCTCTCTTTTTTTTCTTTTTCTTTTTTTTTTTTTAATCTTTAAATAATCGGTCTGAATTATTTATTTTCTCCCTCAATCGTTCTTCCTCGGCACAGCTGACGTTGCAACTCGTAGCAGGTTAGAAACGGTAAAATTATTAAAAACCAAAGAAATAAAAAACTCAACCAACCAAACAAACAAACAAAAAAAAACCCAAAAAAGGAAACAGCAAAAAAAATTTAAACCCCGGAGAAAACAACAACAAAAAAAGGACAAATAAACAGGGAATTAATTGCAAATTAATTAAAATAATAGAAAGTCATATAATGCGGGGAAAATGACAAAAATGTCGAAGGGGATTTTATAACCAGGGCGGAAAAATCGGGGTTTTTTAAACGAGGGAATCGAGCCCTGTTAATGAGACGAAATAATTAACGGGAGATAAAAGCAACGCCCCCTCGGACAGCCTCAAATTGCTCCCGTGGGATTCCCGGCGGAGCGTTCGGAGGGAAATAATTCATTAATAACCCCGGGAGCCAATTAAATGAAATAACAGTTAATTATGATAACTAATAACTACGAACAAATAGTCAAATCATTGCTGTCAGTTAATAATCAATAGGTAATTACTAGGAATTAATGATTCCCTGCCAAGGCTTCTGCTTTCGCAGAAAGTTTCCCGCTTTTTGGAATCGGTGGAATGGGGGAACGGCGGGGAAAGGCTCCTGCTCTGCTCCCCACATTCCCACATTCCCGGGGAGATGAGGGGCCCGGGAATCCTCCCCATTCCCTGGCGGGCAGGGAAATTCCAACGCAGGCCCGGTACGTGGCGGGAACCCACGGAATACCGGGCTGGAAAACGGGACGGATCCTTCCCATCCCCGGCCCCTCCTGAGCCCGGGGGTCCCTCCCGGCCCTGTCCCCGCGCTGTCCCCGCGCTGTCCCCGCTCACCTTGGCCGCCGGGCTGCTTGAAGGCCATGGCCAGCTCGCCGTGGCCGTGGTGGCCCAGGGGGGTCCCCTGCGGCTGCCAGGGGGGGCCCGGGGCGATGTAGGCGCCGGGGGAGCCGCCGTAGACGCCGGGCTGGCTGGAGGGGGGGTACGCGCAGGCCGGCAGGAAGGTGCCCATGGAGGAGAGCCCCGCGCCGGGCTGGGGACAGGGGCACAATGGGGACAAGGGGCTCAGAACAGCCCGCCCGGGGAGCGGACGGGGCTCCCTGTCCTCTCTTCCCATCTCCCCGGCCCCTCCCTGCTCTCGCTTCCCTGCCGCATTCCAGCCCCACTCGTGACACACTTCCCTGTCCCCCGTGTCCCCCCAGCCCTCACCCGCGGGTATTTGATGTCCCCCGTGTCCCCCCAGACCTCACCCGCGGGTATTTGATGTGCACTGTCCTCTCCTGCCCCCCGCGTCCCCCAGCCCTCACCTGCGGGTATTTGATGTCCCCCGTGTCCCCCCAGCCCTCATCCGCGGGTATTTGATGTCCCCCGTGTCCCCCAGCGCTCACCTGCGGGTATTTGATGTCGCCGTCCATCGCAGCCTTGTCCAGCCCATTCACCGCCTGGCCCGGCCCGGGAAAGCCGCTCCTGTTCACGCTGGGCCACTCCTCCATTTTTGGGGGGTACGCGGCCCCCTCGGTGCCAGCCAGAGCCCCTGGGGAACAAAGCGTCAGCCCCGAGCCCCCCGAGCAGCTTTTGGGGTGAAACAGAGGGAATTCACGCTTTTCCAAACGCCTGGCTGTGTAAACCCAGGGGCTGGGGGCACAAGAATCCGCGCTGCCTCCAGCATCCCGAAATTTGGGATCACACCGCGGGGAGAGGTTGGGGTGTCCCCCCCAAAACCCGCTCGCCGTCTCCCCCCTCCCTCTCCCAATTCCCAATCCCCGATAATTTAGGGGCTCCAATTTCTCTCCTGACGAAGGGGATTTGGAGAAGTGACATCGGAATTTTAAGGATAAATGATTGTGCGGGGGGAAGCGCATGCGGTTGATTTACTCGGGCTTTTGGAAGGATAAAAGGACCCGCAACCCCCTGCCACGGCCCGCTTGTCCCCCCTTGGAGCCGGCGGGGCTCGGCCCTGGCGCTGCCGGTGCTCCCGGAGCCCCAAAATTCCCAGATTCCTCGGAAGAATCCAGGAGGCCGGATGCGAGTTTCCTTCTCTTCCCTTTCCTCCCTGATTTTTCCTCTCCTCTTATTTTTCTCTCTTTTTGCCTCCTTTTCACATATATATTTTTTTTTTTTTTTTAATCCCCCTTTGCGAAGAGAAATTCAGGGCTCCGAATTTGCGGTCGGCAATCTATCATCCCTAGGAAAATATTTTCCACATTTTTCATAAAAAGTTCAAGATGTGGCTGAGCCGAGGCCGCATCTGGCCCCGCCGCCCCGACGGGCTGGTGGAGCAGGGGGAGGCCCTTGGGAGAAAAAAAGGGGGGAAAAATGGGGGGTTGGGGGGGGGGAAAGGAAAATATACGAAACAAACAAAAAAATGGAACAAACAGCAAAAAACGAAAGAAACAACAACAACTCGAAATAAACTAAGGAGCTGAAACTAATAAAAAAGAAGGAAAGACGCAAAAAGGCACGAAACGAGCAAAGAGGCACGAACCAAATGAAAAACCGAAAGAAGCAAAAAAATCCCCGAACGAGCCATAAGGCACGAAACAAACAAAAACCCCTGAACAAATAAAAAACCCGAAACAAATAAAAAAACCTCGAAACAAACAAACAACACAAAAACCCACCCCAAAGGAACAAAAAACCAAAGAGACAAAACAAAGAGACAAAAACCACTAAATCGACCAAAAGAACGGGCTGAGAAAAGGACGGGAGGGGTGGTGGGGAGCGGAAGGGCCGGTACCCACCCGCCTGCTCCACGAAGGTGCGGATGCCCAGGATGTTGGTGACCGAGTGCGCCGAGGGCCAGGAGCGGGGCAGCGGCACCGGGGGCGCCCCGAGGTGCGGCCCGGGGTGCGGCGGGGCCTTGGCGGGCGGCGGGGCGGCCGGGCCCGGGTACGGGTATTGGTAGATGTGCGCGCAGGGCAGCGCGGCCGGGGGCGGCCCGGCGGGGGCCAGCGGGCCGATCTTGTTGCGCAGGATGCGGCTGATGGAGCTGACCGAGGGCACGTTGTACTTGTCGCACACGCCGTCGGCCAGCAGGCGGTCGCGGATCTCCCAGGCGAAGATGCCGGGGTCGCCCTGCTTGTAGTCGCGGATGTGCTTGACCACGGCCGGCGTGGTGACCCGCGGCTTGCTGCCGCCGATGGCCCCGGGCAGGATGGAGCCCGTCTCGTGGTAGCGGGCCAGGATCTTGCTGACGCAGCCGTGCGACACGCGGAGCTGGCGGCTGATGTCGCAGGGCCGGATGCCGAGCTGCGCCAGCTCCACGATCCTCAGGCGGATGGCGTTGGGCAGCGGGCGCCCGTTCACGAAGACGCCGCCCAGCTGGTTCACCTCGCCGTAGGTGTGCTCTGCGGGGCGGGATGGCACGGCATGGCACGGATCGGCATGGCACGGGTCGGGCACGGCGCGGGTGGGAGCGGCGGTGGTGCCCGCGGGATGGGGATGGCGCTGCAGCGGGAAGGGGAGAGGGAAAAGAGGGAGAAAGGGGAAGGGGAAGCGAGAAAGGGAGGGGGAAAGGAATAGAAAAAGGAAAAAAGGAAAAGGAATGGAAGGAAAGGAAAGGGGGGGAAGGAAGAAAAATTGAAGAAAAAAAAAGGGGGAAAAGGAAAAAGGAAAAAAGGAAAAAAGGAGAAAATGAAAAAGGAAAAAGGAAGGGGGAAAAAGGAAGGGGAGGAAAAAAGGAAAAAAGAAAAGCAAAACGAGAATGAGAGGGAAAGGGGGAAAGAGAGAGAAAAAAAGCCCAAGGGAAGGGGGAAAGAAGGAAAGAGAGAAATGAGAGATACAGACAGAAAAAAAGGGAGGTAAAAGAGACAGCAAAAAAAAGAAGGGGGAGGAAAGACAGGGAAAGAATGAGAGAAAAAGAAAAATCAGAAACCACGACAGGGGCGAAAAAGGACACCAAAAAAAAAGAGAGCGGGACAAAAGGAGAGAAGGCAAAAGAACGAGAACGGGAGAAGGAATCTCAAGGAGGGAGCGGAGCGAAAGCGAAGGGAGGCGCGGGGAGGACGGAGCAGCGCGGAGCCCTCCCGGCCGGGCACGGCACCCCGGCATCCCCAGCCGCCTCCTGCCCCTTCCCGGTGCCCTGCTCCGCCAGGAGCCCGTCCCGGAGCCGCCCCGGAGCCCGTGCGGGGCCGGCCGCACTCACCCATGGCCCGGCGCGGGGAGGGGGCAGCGCCGGCATAGAGAGAGCCCGGGGGGCGACCGGGCCGGGCCGGGGGGTCCTGGCGGCGCCGGGAGCGAGCCCCGCTCGCGGGGAGCCCCCGCCGCTCCTCGGGATCAATTTGACGTGGGAATCACGTCAATCGCGGCCGTCACGGCGGCGGCGCCGCCGCCCATTGGCTCCCGCCCGCTCCTAAATGGCCGCGGCCGGCGGGGCCGGGGGAGCCGCCCCCTCCGCCCGCCCCCTCGGGGCCGCGCCGCCGCCGGGGACCCCCCCCGAGCGCCCCCGAGCTGCGGGAGGGCACAGCGAGGACACGGCGGGGACACGGCGGGGGGCTCACGGCCCCCGAGCTGCCGGTGCCCCGGTCCGGCCCCGAGAGGTTCCCACGCGGGACAGGGACGGGGACAGGGACGGGGACAGGGACAGGACAGGGACACGCACCTGCCCCGCCTCATGCCCCGACGGCAGCCGCGGGTGGGGCATCGCCGGGGCTGCGGGACCGGACTGGACGGGACGGGACGGGCGCGTTTCGGGGGACACGGAGCCCTGCCCGGGGGGGCTCCCCCGAGGAAGCGCTGCTGCTCAGCCGCCGGCAGTGAAATCCGCTGTTTCAGCCCCAAAAACCCCGCCCGGGGGTGAATCCGCGACTCGGGCAGCGGCCGCGGGATTCCCGGGGGTTTTTATCCCCCCTCATGGAGAGCTCGGTGGGAAGAGCGTGAGTGCTTCCCGCAAAAGACTGGAAGGATGGGGGGCTCCGGGGGGAAGCAGCGCGTGGAAAAGGGGGGCTGTAAAGCGGGGGGCTCGGGCAGGGGCAGCGACCGACACCGCCGTGTCCTCCAGGCGGGCGGGGGGCACTGGGGGCACCCCCGGGCCGAGCTCCGGTGCTGGATCCAACCGAAGCCTCAGTGCTGGAAGCAGCCCCGGGAAAGGCAGCGGACCGGTTCCCCGGGAGCCTCGCCTGGCCCAGGGCCGGGGTCCCGCGGGTTTTTCCCGGCCCCGGGGGCAGCCCCGACCCGGGGAGCTCGCAGCGCTCGGCCCGGGGAGGCGGCGATCGAAAAGCGGCCGGGCAAGGCAGGTGCGGCTCTGACAGCCCTGCGGATCCCTGGGGATGGGTTTTTGCGGAGGTCTGGGGGTCCCCTGCCGCCGGCGGAGGAGCATTTTCCCCCCGCGGCCCTGGAGCATCCCTCGCTCCCTGGGGGTGAGGCTTTTTTAAGGAAAAAATCCCGGCAGGAAAAGATTCCCCCACCTGCTCCCCGCACTCCGCCCGCGTTCACCAAACCCTGCCGGGTTCCCGGGAACATCACCGGGATCCAGCCCCCGCAGGAATGCACGCCTGGATATAGCGGGGATGGAAAGGGAGATGAGGCAAAAGGGGAAAGGGGAAAAAGAGGGAAAGGAATAATAGAAAAGAAACGAAGGAAAGATGTAGAAGATGGAGGGAAATCAACATGAAAAGTAAACGAAGAAAGAAAAATATAAGAAGGGAAGAGAGGTAGATGATGAAGGAAAGTTAAGCGGCGGAAATGAAAAAGGAAGAGAAGATAAAAGCAAAAAGAAAATAGTTTTTAAAATTAGGATAAAGAAAAATAACTAAGGAAAAATAAGGGAAATCAGGAACTTATTAAAAGAAAAGGGATAAGAAACAAAGGGAAAGGGGCGGCTGCTCAGGTGAGATGTGGCAGGAAAATCCCAATTAATTTGCTCCCTGTCCAGCTCCCTGCGGAGCTCCAGGAGCAGCACCGGACCCCCAAATCTGCTCTCCCCTGGCCATTCCCTGCCCTGCCCTGGTCGCGATGGTTTCCATCTGCTCCGGCTCCTCTTTCCCTTCTCCAGCCCCTCTTTCCCCACTTGAACACGATGCGGCGTGAAAAAAATATTTTAAAACCCTAATTTTCCCTGTTTTTGCCAAAGCTGCTGGAATTTTGTGGGTATTTTTATGCCGGGCTGAGCCTCGGGTGACAGGCGCGATTTTACGTCATTAATTTTGCTGAATAAAAATCCAGAGAAGCAGGGAGCTCTGGAAGATTTTCTTTTTTTTTTTTCTTTTTTCTTTTTTCTTTTTTTTTTTTTCTTTTTTTCTTTTCTTTTTTTTTTTTTTTTTATTTTAAAATAGATTTATCAGGAATATTGGATGGCAATATCAAGGATATGGGATAGGAATGTCAAGGATGTTTTTCCTCTGCAGTAGCTGGAGACTGGAATAGTTAAAGGTAGGGGGTCCTGGGTGTTTCATCAGTATTTTTTCCCGACTATTTATTACAAAATAATATAATTAATATTGTACTGTAATAGAATAATGCTGTTAAATTATTATTCAATAACAATTATATTGTTGTGTTGTTATCTGATACTGCCATCCTACGCTACATTATTTTATTATTATTAACTGATTACTGATTCAGGAACGCTGGGGAGTTTATGGAGCTCCTTTTCCATCGGGATCAAACCAAACTGGAAAATCCTGTGGGATCAGACACTCTGAAAACCCCCAGAAAGTGCTGGGTGCCTCAGCCTGTGCTTTGTGTGCCAGAGACATCACAAAATTCCAACAGGATTTTTTTCTCCTGCCTTTTGCCCAAATGCCGGGAGTTGGAGGATCCCAAAAAATCTTCTTGGTGGCTGAAGAAGAACATTTGAGAGCCCAGCAGAATAAAATCCTTCTCCAGATCTTCCCTCTGAGCATCTCTGTCAGGTCTGTCAAGGCCACGGCTTCGATAATTAACAATAATATTTGTCAAAAGCGATTTTCTTCCGTAAAATCCCTCCCTGCCAGAGGCTCCTCAAACCCACACGGACTAAAGCCACACCAAACCCCCCGGGAGTTTTTCCATTTGGATTTTTTTTTTTTTCCCTCCCTAAAAAATCCCTCTGCGTTCTGGGATCAGAGATTCTCAAAGTGAAAACCAGAGCGGGATCCCGGAGCCTTTAAATAAAAAATTCCTGATGGGAAAGGTTCCCGATCCGAGGGCACCTCGGAGCGTTGAAAATCCTCACTAAATCGCACGGGTCCATCCTGCTTTTCTCTGTATATGGATTTTGTCCTCCTTTTCTGCACGGGAACCGTTTCAGTGGCTTTTTTGTGGAATCTCATTTCATGCCCTGAGTGGAGCGTGGGGACGGGCGGCTCCAGCCGCATCCCACAGCTCTGGATGTGCCCGGTGCCAGGGATCCCCTTTCCTTCCCAGGGCTTGATACTTAAAAACTCGGAGTATTTTGGGAAGAATCCCGGTTAACGGCGGAGTCGGGGGCTGGAAGGAGCGGGGGGATTGAAGGTCGGTCCCTGCAAATCCTGCTCGCCACATCTGGGAGCCGCGTGCGAGGAGGGGCCGGCAGGAGCAGCCTCTGGAAAGGACCGGGAGAGCCGGGAATGTGGCGAAAGGACAGAGCCGGGCTCCTTCCTCTCCCTGCCGACATTCCCGGGAAAACCGGCACCTCTGTGCTGGAAATTCCTCCAGGGGTGCTGGGAACCCGCGGGGCCTCTGGTGGGAGCAGGAGGTGCCGTGAGACACGAACAGCTCCTTCCCACAGGGAGACCCCCTGGAATCCTGGAATTGTGAAATCCTCGAGGCTGGAGAAGCCCCCCAAGACCACGGAGCCCAGGTGTCCCTCTCTCTGTCTCTCTCTAGGGAATATTCCCCGGCTCCTGCAGCGCTCTGAAAGAGAAACAAAACTCCCTCCCAATATTTTCCTTCGGGTTGAGCTCCCGTTTAGGGCTGAGCAAGCCTTGGCTGGGTGTAAATCCAGGCGGGATCAGCTCCCGGCTCTGCAAACAAACCCCACACGTGCTGGGGCCGAGGGGCTGCTAAAGCCATTCCCGTTGTTTTCCTAGCGGGATGGATCCCCCCTCCCGGCCACCGCGAGGCCGCGGGCTTGGCAAGGAGCGGGATGTTGAGTTGTGCTCCTGAAAAAACACCTCGGGGAGGCTGGAATAGCATCGGGGGCTCGCTGGGATTGGCAAGGGGCATCCGGAGAGATGGGGAGAGCAGGGAATCTGCTCCTGCATGGAAAGAGTTGGGAGGAGATCTGATAGGATTTGATAATCTTAAAGTCAGGTTTTAGGGTACGGATGCATCCAGCAGCGTTTGGTGCAGGATCTTCTCGTTCTTAGAGGGTCTTATAGGGAAGAGGGTGAGGAGTGCGTGAGGGTGGCCTGAAAAGTGGGATAAATAATCCATGGATTTCCCGAGGGATGGCTCTGAACCTGCCGGGCTGCTCAGCCGGAAAAGGGGGAAGAAAAAAAACCTGAATTCCCCGTTGGTTTTCCTCAAGGCCCTTTGGCTTTGATGGTGGAGGCGGATTTTAAACAACATTTTATAGGGCTGGATATTAATTTAATAGTGCTGAATGTGATATTATTAAATATATAAACACTGAATTCAATAGTCCTCGATTTTCCAATCTGCACTCTTCCCGCTGGTGCCACATTCCAGAACCTCTGGTGAGGGCACCAAGCCAGGGCTGTGCCCAGGGTGCCATTCTGGCCATCCAGAGCTCCCTGGTGCTGCTCCAGAGGATTTCCCGAGGGTCTGGAGCCATTTGGAGGCAGGTAAACTCTTTTCAGGGCTCATTTCCCAGCAGAAACCCGTCTCAGTGTGAAAATGCAGGGCCAGAGCGAGGTGAGCAGCACAGAACATTACAACCACCATAAAGGCCCCAAATCATCACAGCAAAACTCTGTTTATTTCTCCCCGTGTGGGAATGGGGGATATAAAATGGGATTTAAAGCTGTGAAGAGCTGCCTTGTCCACTCCAGCCGATTCCTTCATCCCAAAAGTCCCTCTCCCTCTGCTTCCCATTCCTGCCTGACGGCTCCTCCGTGCACATGGCCTTTAAAATTAAATATCAGAGGGGGATAAAAAACAACTTTTCCTCACTGCTCTGCCTCCCTGAATCTGCAAGAGACCATCCAAATAAACCAGAAAATAATTATTTATGGCCTTATAAATTGTTGTCACTAATTTCTCCAGGAGTAAAAACACCTTTTTGGAGCAAAATGGGATTTTTCAGTGGTTTTTTTTTTTTTTTTTTGCAGGTGTGTGGGGTTGAGTAGATATATTTTGAGCTGGGAAAGATTTGGAGTTTCACACGGGTTTTTTTTTCCTGGACAAGAGAAAGTGGCTGGGAAAGTTTCATTTCATTTGAGAAAAGCTCAAATGAGCTTTTTGGTTCAAATGAGGTTTTTGGTAAGGTGAATTGTGCTGCTCTCCTGGAAGAGCAGTGGTGGGATGGAGCCTTGGAGTGGGAATATCCAGGATGGGGAGCATGGACTGGGAATTCAGTGAAATTCTCCCCCTAAATCCAACGCTGGGAAAGCACCCTGGATATTGGAGTTACTGTGCGTTACCAGAAGTGCTCCGTGCCGGAATTCTAAGCCAGTAATTGGGATAAAATGGGAATGAAATTTCACATCTTGTCCTGGCAAGAGGGAAATGGGAAGCTCCCTTTGGAAAGGCTGCACACAAACAATGCTCCTGCCACTCATCCCGTGGCACCGCCAGCCCAGCGCTCTCCGGGCACTGGTTTCCATTTATTCCCTGGAATTCTGGGAGATGTCAGCAGAATTTAACACACATGATGTGGGCAGATGAATGAGCTGCATCCTTTTCTGGGAATGAGAGTTCCTGGGGCTCTGTGTGGTTCTGCAGCTCCAGAGCTGGGGGGATTCATTTTGGGAGATCTGGACTCCATTTCAGGCCGGGAAAATCCTGCTGAAGCCAAGGGAGACGCTTCCCACTCCCGTCAGCAGGTCCCAGGAATGCACTTAAAACCCAGGCTTGACTTTAAAGCCAGGCTTAAATCTTACTTCTGCTGAAAGGTGAAGGATTTAAAAGAGCATTTCTGGGCTTACCTGGCTCTGGGATTGTAAGGGAATCCTGCAGGATGCTGGAAGTTTTATGGATTCAGGTTGTCCCTCTGCGTTGCCTGGGAGTTCTGATATCCCAGAATTATCCATGGATGTGCCCAGCCAGCAGTTTTTGGAGAGTCTGCCCCATCCCTCCCCTCTCAGCTGTGATTTCCCCATGGGAGGTGAGGATTCCCAGCCCAAATTCCCGCTCATCCCCCTCTCCACCTTCACTCCATCAAGGGTCAATTCCTGCTCCAAATCCTTCCTCCAAAGCAGCCCAGGTAGTGAAAAAATTCCCCCAGGACACGGCCTGGATCAGGTCATTGTTTCCCAAAACACACTTGGGAGTGGCCCAGCGTGGGTGCCACAGGAGCCTGATGGCTCCAGATCCTTCCATGGGGAGCAGGATCCAGGGAAAGGGAGCACCAACACCAGAGAATAATGCTGGGAGCTCAAAGCCCAGCTCAGGCAGGGAGACAAAGGAATTCCCTGGGATGGAGGGATGGGAGAGCACAGCACACCCTCTGCCATGAGCTTCTTTTCTCTCTCCTTACCTGCTCCAAGATCCAGCACCTGCAGGGATTCACTTCCTCAGGATGGAATTCCTCTGATTGAAACCAAGAGATAACAGCCACTGGAGGGGAACCATCCCCATCCCTCCCGAGCCCGGCTCTGGCATTCCCCATTGGAAATAATTTATATCCTCTGGTCTGCTGGGCTTGTCCCACCAGCCCTAATGACTGGTTCTGTTTAATTTTCAGCTGCTTAATTGCAGCCGAACACTTCAACACCACTAAATTAAAACAAGCTCCCAGCGTTTCCTTGCCTGAGCTCCTGGCCCCGCTCCAAGGGGCGCTTAAAGCAACCTCAGATGGTTTATTCCTGCCACACAGGCTGCTCCCTTCCCAAAAAAAGCCTCTGTGTGCCTAAACCCACCGAAGTGGGGGCACGGAAAACAACTTCCAGGCGGGACACGACTGGGATGAGGCCGTGTTCCCTCTCCCTGAGGGTACCCAGCCATTCCCGTGGCTTGGAAAAGGGTTTGGGAGGCCAGGAGCATCCTACAGGGGAGCAGAGGCCAGCCTGGAGACACTGCCCTGATGGAGAAGCTGCTGTTGGTGGGGTTTTTGCCAGGGAATTTCGTGTCTTGGAGCAAATTTCCCAGTGTGGAAGCACTGTGGGTATCAGGTACCCATTAAAAAGGAGCCAGAGGAAATGGAGCTCCTCCAGCAGTTCATATTCCAGGGCTATAATGGATGTTTAGGGTTGGGATGTGCCCTTTCCAGCACCATTCAGGGGGGGTTGTTTGCTTTGGGGATGGATGTGCTTGCAGGGGGCTGGGAATCCATCAGCAGTGCCAGGGCTGGGACACGGAGCTGGGAGAGCAAAGGACAAACAGGATCTGCAGAGAGCAGGGAGAAATGAGCTGAGGGCAAAGCTGGCCCCTCCACAGCCACAGGAGCCTGATGGCTACAGATCCTTCCATGGGAATCCCATCCCATCCCATCCCATCCCATCCCATCCCACCCCATCCCATCCCATCCCATCCCATCCCATCCCATCCCACCCCATCCCAACCCCGCCAGGAGAGAGGGAAAAACTCAACCGCCGAGGAAGGGAGGGAGGGAGAGCAGCCCCCTTTAATTGGGGGGTAAAAATAACCCGAACCTGCAAGAGCAGCCCATGGAAAACTCCTATAAAGTTGAAAGGCCCTGGAAGCCGGGCAGGCTCCTCGTGCCCATAAATAATTTCCTCGTGGATCAGCGGAAACAATGCAATTAGGGGCCGGCTGCTGCAGCACGGTGGGACTGCAGCCAGGCAGTCCCTGGGAATGCTCAGACATCGTGCAGGACTCCTCCCAGCTGCCTGGAGGTTGTAGGGCTTTAGCAGGGCTTTTCTTGGGTTTTCTGTGGTTAAAATGACCCTCAAGGTAGCAAAATTCTCTTTTTTCGCAGCCCTGTGACCAAACAAGGAGTTGAGATTCGTCGGTTCTGCTGTAGAGGGTTGTTTATTTTTTCTTATCTATAACTATCTATTTTCTTATCTATAACTATCTATTTTCTTATCTATTCCTATCTATTTCCTTATCTATTCCTATCTATTTCCTTATCTCTTCCTATCCATTCTCTCTCTGACCCACTGAGGTCTGTCCAGCAGGTTGGTTCATGGCACACTGACCAACCTGGGGTGGTGTTGGCTTTTTATACTAAAAACTTCATGTACTTTATTTACAATAATTTTCCAATACCTGTCACCTATGTTAGACAGTGAGTTCCTACTCTAAACCAGTCCAAAAGTGCCAACATCACAGCAGAAGATGGAGGCCAAGAAGAAGGACGGGACACGTCCAGATTCCTCCATCTTGCCTCTTGAACCCCCATTCTGAATTCCCAAAATTCTGCTTTTTCACCCCTGTGACAACTTAACTATCATTCTACTCAAACTCTCGTGGCTTGTAAATATCTACCCAAAGTTGGTAATTGTTTCCATGGGCTAAAATCGAAGGCACAGGTGGTTTTGACTCTGTGCCAAGGTCTCTGAGCCTCTTGCCAGGGTCTTGAGTCACCCAGAGGAATGTCCTGGGTCCCGACAGGTTTTTGCCCTCTTTAGACAAGACAAGGGCACCAGGGCCAGGCCTGGCTGCTGCAGGGACCAAGCAGGATGCTGGGATAAGGGATAGGATGGGGAAATGGGAATGGTGCAGCTCAGCCTGCCCAGGAAGGAGCTGTGGGATCAGGGGATGCTGCTCCGTAGGGCCGTGTCCATCCTCCCCACCTCAAAAAAAAAAAAATCTTTGCAGAAAACTAGGGGGGGGAAAGGGGAAAATGAAGTTAAAGGAGACCTTGCATGGACACCTGGAGGGAGGAGGAGTCCGGAAAAAGCCTGAAAGCCGCGATTGTGCCGGGTTACCTGATCCCGCTGCGGGCTGAGGTGAGAACAGCGGCTGCCTGATCCTTATCTCGCCGGGAGACACAATTCCCTGCGCCAGCACCGGAGGGAAAACACCTCCAGTGCACTTCCTTCTGCACAGCCCCTGGCCAGCAGCGAGGAGAGGAAGCCCAGAGCAGTGACCTGCACGGGATCCGCTCTCCTGCAGAACATTCCTTGCCCTGGGATTAACAAAGCCACCAATAAACCTGAGCAGGGTTGATCTTCCTCAAAAAGCCCAGTGGTTCAAATCTTCTGGGATTCCTTCCAATCTCCATTAGGAGCTGGAATGGCTCCTGCATTTTTCCAAGGGAGTGAGAGTGACAGGGGACATCCATCCATCCATCCATCCATCCATCCATCCATCCATCCATCCATCCATCCATCCGTCCAACCTTTGGACCCCCATTGCTCCATGCCCACCCTCTTCACCATCCACTGGCCAATCTCAACCCCCAAAATCTTCATTTCTTCACAGAACTGGGGGTGACCCCAAGCTGTGTCCCTATCCCGAGGAAGGGGCTCCCTTAGGGAGCCACGGGCACATGGAAAAAGGCTCCAGAGCTGGTTTTTCCTCCGTCCAGAGGGATTTTCTCTGGAGAGGGTTCAGCCAGGACCCTGGCTGCAAAAGAGGGGTGATCAGCCCAAGAAGGGTGAGCAAATATCCCAGGATAATTTGGAATATCGGGAGGAAAGGAAGCCGGAGAGAACACGAGGAAACTCCTGTTCCACCAGCCCGTTATATCTCCACACTAATCTGCAACTCCCTATCCCTAATTTAGGATATTTGAATCCCAAACACCACCTGGCAGAGCCTCCAGGGCTGTTTTCCAGCATGGATCTGCTCCCTGAGATCTCTGGTTCTGCTCCATGCCAGGTGGATGCCGGCAAAGCTGCGCTGGCCCAGGAGATGGAGCCACCACATCCCTGCCTCTGGCTCCTCCTGGAAAACCCCGGCGAGCAGGGGCCTGCCGAGCAGGAAAAGGCCCCCTGAAGGGGATATCTTTCACCTCTTGGTGACTTCTTCCACAAATATCCCGTCCTTCAACACCTTTTTGTTGACAGAATCTCTGTCAATAGCGCCTGAACTTCAAGCTTGATCCCAATCTCCGCTCCAGGGGGAACCGGTTGTGCCAGAAGTGCCAGCCAGAGGTGTCTGGGGAGGAACGTGGCCCTTTCCATGGAAAAATTCCTTCTCAATTCCCTGCGTGGAAGGGAATCTCGCTGTGGAAACCCCTGGCTATGGGACACCCAAGGTGCTCAGAAGGGACAGGAGAGGTGGAGCTGCTCCATAAAGGGGTTACTGGCATAAAATATGTTCAAATTCCCAAAATGCTTCTTGGAATCAGCAGCACGTGGAGGATAACCCACAAAGGACACCAGAATTGTTTGGGTGGGAAGGGATTTTAAAGCTCATCCCGTTCCATGGGCAGGGACACCTTCCATGATCCCAGGCTGCTCCAGACCCCATCCAATCTGGCCTCGAGCATGAACAGGAAAAGTTGTTTATTACTTTAAAAGTGTCCCTGAAAAAGTCTCAGAAAAAAAAATTAAATATTAATATGCAGATTTTTACCTTAAAAAGGTTTTTTTAAGTGTTACTGGATTTAAGGGAAAAACAGAGCAGCAGAGGTGAAGGAGGCACCTTTATCCTATCAGCCGTCATTTCTGGAAAGGTGAAGATCTGAAATTTGGGAATGGAGATAAAGTTCACCAGGGTTTCTCTGGAAAGATTATAAATATCTATGGATTGTCAGCACTACCCCCCAGTTGTGCATTTTTAGCAAAGACTTATATATTTTAAATAAGGGGAGAAAGTAAATTTTCCTTTAGAAATAGTTTTGGAGAGGAAAAGCTCAGGGCTGGGCGGGTTTTTGGGAAGAACCTTTGGATGGCTCCAGTGGGAGGCATCATGTGCCTCCATGCACAGCTCCGGAACAGGTCAGGTGTCAGAATCCTTGACTGGGAAAACTCCTGGAGGGGGGAAAAGAGAGAAAAAAGCCGAGAAAAGAGACAGGAACGCGCTGCCAGCCTGGAGGCTCCCTCTAGCGCCGCTTCCCAGAGCTGCCAGGGGCCAGGGATCCTCTCATCCCAGCAGGAAAAACTCTGGAGGGGACAGCCAGCAGAGCTGCCCTCCCCAGCCATTCCCTGCTCCAGCCATTCCCTGCTCCCACCCTCAGGACATTCCCTGCTCCAGCCATTCCCTGCTCCAGCCATTCCCTGTTCCCTCCCTCAGGACACTTTTGGGTGCCCTTTTCCAGCTGGTGCCACCAAAACCCCGGAGCAGGGACCCTGAGCATTGTGGCCTCAGCCAGCCTGGCCTTCCCGCCCAGATCCCAGCGTGGCAAATCCCAGGAAGCGCTGACAGCAGCGGGAAGCGACAGCTCCCAGCCCTGGGGACATCCCCGTCTGCGTTCCCGTGTCCCTGCCAGCACACACAAGTGTGAGTGTGGCCACTCGTCAATATTTGCCCTGGCTGAGCTGAGATAGATCCATGGGGCAGTGTCCAAAGCCAGAGTTCAGCATTCCTGGATCCACCTGGACACTCAGCTCTGTCCCACGCATGTCCCCTTCTGTCCTGTCCGTGTCCCCGAGGAGGGAGAGGCACAGGGACAGCCATGGGGACGGTCATTGTAGAGCAGGGGACAGCCAGAGCATTTTCCAGCAGCTCAGAGACTGCCCCAGATCCCAAATCCCCATCCCCTATCCCTCTATGCCCTGGGGATGTGACTCTCCCAGGTCCCAAATTCCCAAATCCCCAAATTCCCAAATCCCCGTCCCATGAGGAGCAGCCTCATCCCTCTGTGCCTTGGAGGATGTCTCTCTCCCAGGTCCCAAATTCCCAAATCCCAAATCCACATCCCATGAGGAGCAGCCCCATCCCGCTGTGCCCTGGGGGATGTGACTCTCCCATGTCCCAAATTCCCATCCTTTGAGGAACAGCCTTACCCACTGTGCTCTGGGGGAAGTGACTCCCCCAGGTCTCAAATTCACAAATCCACAAATCCACAAATCCCCATCCCATAAGGAGCAGCCCCATCCCGTTGTGCCCTGGGGGTTGTCACTCTCCTACATCCCAAATTCCCAAATTCCCAAATCCCAAATCCCCATCCCATGAGGAGCAGCCCCATCCCGCTGTGCCCTGGTGGATGTGACTCTCCCACATCCCAAATTCTCAAATTCCCATTCCATGAGAAGCAGCCTCACGCCTCTGTGCCCTGGACACAACCCTGGGGGATGTGATTCTCCCACATCCCAAATTCCCAAAGCCCCATCCCATGAGGAGCAGCCCCATCCCATTGTGCCCGGGGGGTTGTCACTCTCCCAGGTCCCAAATTCCCAAATTCCCATCCCATGAGGAGCAGCACCATCCCTCTGTGCCCTGGGGGTTGTCATTCTCCCAGGTCCCAAATTCCCAGATCCCATCCCTTGAGGAGCAGCCTCGTCCTGCTGTGCCCTGGGGAATGTGATTCTCCCAAATTCCTAAATCCACATCCCATGAGGAGCAGCCTCATCCCACTGTTCCCCGGGGGATGCTCCCACTCCAAGGCCTTCCCAGAGCTCCATCCCATGGAATCTGTGTCCCCACCCGGCACCATCTCCTCCCTCTCCCTCCAGGACCGCAGCTGGTTCGGGGGGGAAAACAAAACGGGAGAGGGGTCTGGGGCTTCCCAGAGCACGGAGGGTGGGATGAGGCTGCTCCCATGGGATGGGAGCCCGGCCAGGCCTCTCCCAGCAGCGCTGCAGCATCTCCGGGCGCCGGGAGATGGCAATCTCCATCTTCCGATGGCATTCCCGGCGCCGGGAATGAGCCCTGATGGGGCCGCGACACCCCCGAGCTCCCAGCTCGGCCCTGCGAAGGGAAATCCCTCTCCAGCCCTTCCAGAGGAGCGGGATTTATTCCCTGTGCTCGAATCAATCCCGGGTATTTACCCTGCGCCGCTTTATCCGCCTCCATCTTCCCGAATAAACGGGGGAAAATTGGAGCGTCCCCGTTATCTGTTTGCCATCTGCCCCGGGTTTAGCGGCTGCACGGACTAAGCTTTGGATCAACAAGGTTTTATTGGTTCCTGTCACTGCGGGCCGAGCTAAATGAGACATCAAACCTCCCTCCTTCCCTCCTCCCTCTGCTGGGCTGCGCCGTCCAGGCAGCCGCGGCTCAGCTTTTTTGGGAAAGGGAGAAGAAAATGGGAATTTCACTCAAATTTCCAGCATTCCGTGGTGGCTGGAAGAGCCGGGGGCGCTTCCCCTCCTGGCAAAGGAGGAGGGGGTGGACGCAGCTCCTTGTTTAACCCTATTTCTAGGAATAAATACGGGATTTTAAAGCAGGCTGGGAATCCAAATCCTGCTTTCCCAAGATTTCCATTGTTCCTCTCACCTCCGGAAGGTGGGGTGGGATATGTGCAGACACAACCACAGCAGAGCAGGAGGGCACAGGGATGGGGCTGGGAGCTCTGGAGTTCTCCTCATCCCTGGAGTTCATCCTCATCCCCATCCTTGGGCAGGAAAGGCTCTGCCAAATCCCAGGGACACAGAGCGAGGGGTCCTCCCCGCCCAATTCCGAGCAAATTTGGGATGGTTTAAGAAAAATGGTGAAAGGGTCACCCCTGGAGGCCTCATCCCGATGTCCCTGCCACAAACCCAGCAGGTGACAGCCACGTCTGGGTTTAATGAGGTGCTCCATCCCAAAAATGGGCACTGAGGGCTGAAATCCTGGTGGATCTTGGGCGTCGTGGTCCCGCACATTCCAGGAGAAGGGAATTAATGAAGCAGCGCATTGGCTCTATCCAGCTCCATCCCAGCAGCTTGGCTGCCTCTCCCAAGTTTCTGAGGGGAAAAGAACCATGGAGATTTGATTTGAAAGGGAAAACCCCAAGTTTTTAAATAGGAAACATCATCTCTGCAGGGGATCCCACGCTATGCAGGTGGCATCTCCCTTACCTGGCTGTGAGGTGAAAGGTGACACTCATTCCCAAAAAACTGCTTGGAAACACAGTCATGGCATGTGGAAACACATCTCCTTCTTCCCACTCCTTTTTTTCCCCCTTTTTAAGGGTACAAAAGCCATTCCAGCAGCCCAAAATTCACCTGAGGGGTGACAGCGGCCCAAAATTCACCTGAGGGGGCGACGGCGGTGCTGGAGCTGAGCTCTGGGAATTTGAGCCAGGCGAATTCCAGCCTAAATAACCTGCGAATGTGCGAATACAGGGCGAGCAGCCGGGCTGCTCCCTCCTCGCCAGAGATGTCCTGGCTGAGTTTTTCTATTACTGCTATCAGGAGGATCTCGGCAGACAGATGCATTTACTGTTTGCCGCCCGAAGATAATGAAAAGAAACAGTTTATAAAATCAGATTAGGGGTGGAAAAATTGCCTAATGATTATAATTCCCAACCCCGCCGCTGAATAATGATGTATTCAAGAGTTGTCACCGCGTGATGAAAGGGGCCTCATATGAGAGATGCTCGCCTCTGAAGCATGACTGCGGATGAATTGCAGCCAGATACAATCCCGAGATAAGGGACAATGAGAGCCTCGAGAACACTTCAGAACGGGCTCCTCAGCACGGAGCCGGAGCCGCAATAAAAAGCCCGTGAATTTAAAAAAAAAAAAGTTTCCGAACGTTTTGTGATAAAAGACGAGCCAAGGTGAAGGGGGGAAAAGAGGGAGAATCCCTCAAAGCCCGGTGGGGATAGGGAAACGCGCTCTGTAGGCCCCAAAGGATGGGTTGGAAAGGGAATGCTGTGGCTTCTCCTTGGAAAATCTCTTCTGTAGGGCAAATCGGGGTGTGCGTGGGTGTGCCCTGGCTGGAGGGAGGGATCGGCTGCTCCCAAGGGCAAAGGATGGATCCACAAGGAAAGAGGGAAGCGTGGCTTGGGCATCTACCAGCTCCCTCCCAGCCCAGAAACAACCCAGCTTCAACCTGCCCCAAATCCCTGAATGCCATTAGGGATCAAAGAGCTCTCCAGCTCCTAAGGCCTTTCCAGGAGCACCCTGGGCATGAAAACACTCCCAGAGCAGCGCCAGGATGTGTCCCAGCAATGTGGAGAAGCCGGGAGCCCACATTCTCCAGCCCCAAACCCAAAGGAAGCCAAAGGATGGGATTGGAGTCACTCTTCCCTGGGGAGCAGCAGGCCATGATCCCACCAGGAAGAAGGGAAAAGATGGATTTTGCACGTTCTCCATGGTCTGAAATGCAGATGTCTGCACTCAAAGCAGCCGTGGCACCGGGAACGGCGATGATTTATGGGAAGCTGCACCAGCATTCATTATTCATGTGGAAAGCAAGGGAAGGGCTTTGATAGGGATCGGGAAAAGCTTCAAATCCATGGCGGAGATAAACTTGAATGGATGGTGTCACCCGGGGTGGGGGTGGAGCTCTGGGGCACATCTCGGCGTCACCCAGGACAGCTGCACTCCCGGGACAAGGTGGGCACTAATTCCACAGCTGAATCCCAAAATCCCAGCGGGAATCGCTGCTCCCAAGGCTCTGTTGGCTGTGGGTGCCCACAAGCTTTGCTTAGAGCACATTTCCCTCTAAAATCCGCCGATTTTTAGCTCCAAATTCCACCGGTCTCCCCAAACTCCGCCTCACTTGGGTGGAGAGGGAATGGCAGGATCTGCCAGGAACCTGGAACGCTGCATCCCTGAGGTCTCCTGGCAGAGCAGGCGCTGCCTAATTACAGCTCCATTCCCGCTAATGAAGGGACACCCGTGCGAGTGCCGGACACGCTGCTGGTGGCCAAGCCCCCCCGAACGGCTGCAATTAGCGCGCTCGCTGTTAATTGCGCTCATTAACCTCGCCCGTGCAGCTGTGGGAGGAGCAGCTCCAGGGCTGGCAGAGCGGTGGAGCATCCCTGGATTATCCCACTGGCATCCAGGACAATCCCGTGGCAGTGTCATGATCCAGGATCCCAAAAGTTGGGAAAAGGCAGGAAGCGGATTTTGAGGACAATCCCATGCCAGTGTCATGATCCCAGAATGATCCCAAATCCCAAAAGGCAGGAAAAGGCAGGAAGCGGATTTTGAGGACAATCCCATGCCAGTGTCATGATCCCAGAATAATCCCAGTTCCCAAAAGGCAGGAAAAGGCAGGAAGTGGATTTTGGGGACAATCCCATGGCAGGGTCATGATCCCAGATCCCAAAAGGTGGAAAAAGGCAGGAAGTGGATTTTGGAGACAATCCCATGCCAGTGTCATGATCCCAGAATGATCCCAGTTCCCAAAAGGCAGGAAAAGGCAGGAAGTGGATTTTGGGGACAATCCCATGGCAGTGTCACAATCCCAGAATGATCCCAGATCCCCAAAGGTGGGAAAAGGCAGGAAGCGGATTTTGAGGACAATCCTATGCCAGTGTCATGATCCCAGAATGATCCCAGATCCCAAAAGGCAGGAAAAGGCAGCAAAAGGTGAGAAAAGGTGGAGAAAGGCAGGAAGTGGATTTTGGGAACAATCCCATGGCAGTGTCACGATCCCAGATCCCAAAAAGTGGGAAAAGGCAGGAAGTGGATTTTGGGGACAATCCCATGGCAGTGTCATGATCCCAGGATGACTCCAGATCCCAAAAGGCAGGAAGTGGATTTTGGGGCCTCTGAACATCAAAAGCTTTCCTGTTGCTGATTCCCTTGGATAAAAGCAGTTGTTTGTGGGATCAAACCCAGGCCTGCAACACCCAAAACTGGGCTGGAATCCCAAAAAAGCCAAATCCCACAGGAACCAGAGCCAGCAGCACATCCTAACCCAGCACATTTTCCCCCCCTCTCCCTTCCCAGCGCCGCCCTTGCTCAATTTTGGTTTGGCTGATTGGGTGTTTGTATTTATTCCTCTGGCATTATTTCTATATTTAGCTTCCCAGACTGCAGGGAAGAAAAAAAAATAAAAAACAACAAAAAAAAACCCCTTTAACTTTCCTGTGGGCTCTCCAATTCTCGCAGCTCATTCCCAGGGAATGCAGCAGGGCAGAGCCCAGGAGCCCCAGCACCTCTCACCCCAGCACCCTGCCGGGCTTCCAGGGGGAGCACGGCCCTGCTCCATCTGGCAGCCAGGCCTGGAATTTGGGAGGAAGGAATCTTTGCCTGGTTTTCCCTGTTTCCAGCAGGATCTGTCTGTCTGTCACCTCGTTACAGCTCCTGCTACCGAATCCCAGCTGGGCTGGAGGCAGAGCACTGAGGGAACAGGAGATCCCGCAACTCTTTCATCCCAAACTTTCTGCTTTTCATCCCTTCTCCACAGGTCCAGCCAAAGGCTCCTGGTCCAGAGGCGCCCTGGATACAGACACTTCCAATCCCCAGCGCTGGGCACAGATTTCAGCTTCCCAGCCCTACCACATCCCCTGGGAGCCCTGAATTCCCTGGAAAAGGAGCTTCTCCAGCTCCAAACCAGCTTCCCTGGGAGAGGTTCAGTCCCTTTCTCCACCGGAATATTCATATTTGGAATATTCATATTTGGAATATTCATATTTTCCCATCCATGCCTTATTTTTAAGCTCTTTCTCTCTCTCCCTTCCTGGTTTTGTTTTTTGGTGGTTTTTTGTTTTGTTTTTTTTGGGGGGTTGGTTTTTGGGGTTTTTTGGGGGGGTTGGTTTGTGGGGGTTTTTTTGTTTGTTTTGGGGTTTTTTTTGTTTGGTTTTTTGGGGGTTTTTTTGTGGGGTTTTTTTGTTGTTGTTTTTTTTGTTTTGTTTTGGGGTTTTTTTGGTTTTTTTTTTTTGTGTTGTGGGGTTTTTTGGTGGTTTTTTTTTTGTTTTTTTGGTTTTTTTTTTGACAGCCAATGTTCTCCTTTTGTCCCCATTCTTTCTCTGGCCCCGATCCTGTGACAAAACATTAACACCCGAGCATCTGAAGTGGCCCAGCCCGGCTCCCTGGAGCACAGCCCCCATTCATGCCCTGCGCTCACCCCGTGACTGCGGCGGCGGGACAAACTCACAGGGCAGCAGAAAGTTGTTTGTTGTCCCTCAAACGGCTCCATTGTCCATTGTTGGGGCTCCTTCCTGAGCCACAAGGCACGGCGAGCGCCCTTGGGGCTCCTGGCGTGGTGATCCTAAAATTCTGCCCCTCTTGGGAGCCTTGGGTAGGAATCTCCCTGCCTTTATCCATGGGGTTATGCTGCAGGAATGAAGAATAAACTCATTTTCCACCCAGCAAGACGCCCCTGCCCGTCTGCAGCCCCCAGCCCCATCCAGCTGCATCCCAAATGTGCAGCTTTGCCCCCCAGATGGGCAGAGCTGGGCTCTTCCCTGCCAAATCCCTGTGGCTGGAAAAGGCTGAGGAGAAAAGGGCTTTTTCCGAGAGCTGCTGAATGCATCGGGCATGGTTCCTCTCCAGGGCCTCGTGCCTGCCCAAAGGGGACATAAAAGGTTCTTGTCCTCCCCAAATCAGCTGCCTGGCGGGAACAGGGGGGATTAAAAATATCTAAAAATATCCTGGAGCAGCCAGATCCAGGCCAGGAGGGCCTTTCTGGGAAATCACTGCATGGTTTGGGATGGAGGGGAGCTTAAAACTCATCTCATTCCACCCCCCTGCCGTGGGCAGGGACACCTTCCACTGTCCCAGGTGGCACCAACCTGGTCTTGGGCACTTCCAGGGATCCAGGGGCAGCCACAGCTGCTCTGGGCACCCTGTGCCAGGGCCTCACTAACCCCACAGTAAAAATCCCTTCTGATGTCTTATCTAAATTGACTGCATTTCATTTTAAACCAAGTTGAGTTTTATACTGTACAAAAAAAGCCTGAATCCAGCTCACTTAGAAGCACGAAAAGTGCCCAAATCCAGCTCATTTGGAAGCACGAAAAGTGCCCAAATCCGGCTCATTTAGAAGCACGAAAAGTGTCCAAATCCGGCCCATTTGGAAGCACTAAAGGTGCCCAAATCCCTCGCATTTGGATGCACTGAAAGTGCCCAAATCCAGCCCATTTTGAAGCACTAAAACTGCCCAAATCCAGCTCATTTGAAGCACAAAAAGTGCCCAAATCCAGCTCACTTGGACACACTAAAAGTGCCCAAATCCAGCCCACATGGAAGCACGAAAAGTGCCCAAATCCAGCCCATTTTGAAGCACTAAAACTGCCCAAATCCAGCCCATTTTGAGGGATGCAGGGATCCAGGCACGAGGCTGGCAGGGGAGCGGGCCAAGGGCCATCCCCTGCCTCCACCGGGTGACACTTCCCTGGGCTGGGAGGTGACTTTGGGGACATTTCGGGGCTGTTTGGGCTGCATTCCCCCTTTTGCCGGGCGCCGGGGAGAGATGCGGGCAGCGGCCACACGGTGTCAGCGCAGATCGCGACATCGCGGCCCCGTCCCCAGCCCAGCCTCATCCGGAGCCCCCGGACAGCCGAGGGGGACTCGGGGGTCCCTTCCCGCTCCACCCGCGCTGGGGACCCCGAGGGGACACCGCTGTGACCCGGGTGGGGCGGCAGCAGGGCTGAGCCACGCTGTCCCCTCTGTGTCACAGCGGATGGGGCCGACGGGTCCCAAGCCAGTGACAGATGAGCTGTGGCAGCATCGCCGCTGTGGTGTGGAGATCCCAGAGCCCCCCGTCCCTTTTCCTGCACGTTTCCTTCCATCTATTCCTCTCCTTGGCGCTCCTTGTCCCACCCATCCTCTGCTGCCGCATTCCCGGAGCATTTCCAGCCCCGGCCTCCTCTCCATGCACCAAAATCTCTCTTTGTCATGGAATGCCAGAAGGGTTTGGGTTGGAAAGGAGCTCAAAGCTCACCTCATCCCAGCCCCATGCCACGGGCAGGGACAACGCCGCCATCCCAGGCTGCTCCAAACCTCATCCAACATTTTTCCTTCAATGGGATTTTTAGTGGCGCTGAGAAATTCCCCAGCTCCACCCCTCTCAGAACAGGGAATCCTGCAGGTCCCTCCTTCCCTGCACACCGGAATCCCCGAAAATCCATCGGTGCAGACACTGGCACAAGCCCCGGGCTTTGCTTTGAGGAGCAGCACGCGCCAGGTGGGAATGTTCCATGAGCTTTGGATTGAAGAAAAACCCCACCAAAATTCCATTGCTCCACACTGCAGCTGTTTTGGGAATCTGGTATTGACCAAAACTCTCTTTTCCTGCCCACATTTCCTCAGCCTGGGAATTGATGGCACTTAAGGAACGAGGCCAGGCTCCCTCAGTCATTCCCTGTCCTGTCCCTGCTCTGGAGAATTCCAGGATGGAATTCCGCCGGCACGGAGGGGGTTGTACCGGGGGGAATCCTCGGAGCAGAGAAACAATTCTGCTTCACCACCATCAGGTATTTGGGTTGGGAAGTTCTCCCCACAGGAAAATCCGGTGGGATTTTCCCCCTGGGGCAGAGGCGGTGAATCGCTGCAGAGGGAGGGGAAACTTCTGTTCCAACCTTTGGGATTCTCCTCTCTCTGCCCCCAGGGCATTTTCCATGTGCTGACAGGGCAGGGAACAGGAGGGAGATCTGCTCCAGATCCCGAGCAAACCGCAGCCCAGGGCCCCCCAAAAAAGCCCTTTCTGAACCCAAACCCTCAGGGCCCCACGGACACAACCCCAGGGCGAGCACTTGTTTCTTGTGGGGTGAGGGTGGGATCCGCTGGAACGACACCCGGACAATCTGCCAGGCACCAAACCGGAGACAGGAGTGCTGAAGGGACATTTGGAAGGGTTCTGCGGTGTGACAGGGCACGGGGGCAGCCCAGTGAAACAAACCCTGGGGACAAACCCAGGCTTTCCTAGAGCTCAGGGGAGGCGTGAAACGCTCAGGAATTACCAGCAGCACCAAGGCAGGTTCCCTGCCGCGGGTTCCCGGTTTGTGTCACCCTTCCGAGCCCTCCATTCCCCCTCCCCAGCATTCCAGGGAGTGTGTCCCGGCCGGTTCCAGAGGGATGCGGCAGGAGAGCCGCGCCGGAACGCGGCTGCCAACATTAAATTCTGCTCCAGCTCTCCGCGTCACCTTCAATTTCTCTCTAAGCCGCCGTGTTTATTTAACCGAATCTGCCTCCCGTCACTCGGAGCAGCAGCACTCAACCTTTAAACAGCCCAAGAGCCACTTCAGCCCGCGGCGGATGCCGAGAGCTCCCGAGCCAGGCAGGCACAAAGGAGCCGCCGCTTTGTGCCGTGGGCGCCGCCAGCCCCGCTCCATTCATCCCGCCCGAGCTGGAGCTCATCCCGAGTTTTCCAGCCGGAGCTCATCCCGAGTTTTCCAGCCTGGGGAAAGCTCCGGTGCCGCCAGAGAGTGACCCACGGCAGCTTCTGGCCATGGTGTCCCAGCACCCACCCGCGGGCAGCTCTTCCCGTCACCATTCCATCCCCAAATCCACTTCTCGATGGATTATTTGGGAGCATCATCGCTGTGCATCAGCCTCCAGAGCAAAACTCCTTTTCCCAAGCCTCTCCAAGCACCCAGAACTTCCCAGCCTCCCGAGGAATCCAAGGGACACCTTGGACTGGTCCCCAGTGGGAGCCCCAGCTCCCAGCAGCGCCCTAATCCCACTGGAACCTCCCTCTCTGTGCCACAGGGGCCAAATCCATCAGGATCTCAGTCTCCTGGCCCTACAGAGGCCCCAAAAGCTGGGAAGCCTCCCCAGGCACTTCCCAAAGCTTTGGGCGCTGGGATCAGCCCTTCCTCTGGCAGGGGCTGAGGAGGGGACAGGGAAACCGAGCTGTGACAATTCCATCTCCGCACTTGTCACCCTGGGAACGAGCCCAGCTTCCCACACCCATTCCCGGGAGTTTCGTGCTGGCTCCGGGTTCACCACGAGGCGTTCAGGAACCCAAACGCGATTTGTAGGGAGGAAAAACCTTGGCTTGCTCCGCTGTTTACACTCGTCGAGCATAATGAAAATGTTAAAACGCCGAGTCACTTGACACCTGCCACCCCGGTAATGCACTTGTTTCACTTTTTTTCTTTTTTTTTTCCTTTTTTTTTTTTTTTTCCTTTACGAGAGTTGGTGAATTTATTTCAAGCTCTTCAATTGCCTGAAGTTGAGGAGGACTCGCTGCATATTCAGCGAGCCGCCGCCAGCGCTGACACGTCTCACGTCCTCTGCCGCGTTAAGTCTTTTCATTTATTCTCTTACAGACAGCCCCGCGCTGAATAAAATTATCCCGGGTGTCCTTCAGGAAAACAATGCAGGGCTCTCGGAGCGAGTGCGGGAAGTTCAAGGCGAATAAGCCAGGTGGCCAGCACGTGAAGAACAAGTCATTGAACCCCTCTCACGGAGCTGTCATCTCCTCCCCGGGCTCGCCTGGCTGCGGACAGGCTCCCGCCCCGGTGAGTGATGAGCGGCCCCGCAGCCCCCGGGATGCTGCTCCCGACCCTGCCGCTCACCTGGGTGACACCTCCCTGGGGGGGACAGGGGGTGGTGAGGGCAGCAGCCCCCAAATTGCGGGGGTTCGGGGTCAAATTGGGGTGGGCGTGGCTCAGGAGCGGCTCCGAGCCCTGGAATCACAGGCACGGGGAGGCAAGGCGAGCCTGGGCTGTGGACGCTGAGGGAGAGGGAGGCGATGCCTCTGCTGGGGTTTTGGGGGGTTTTGGGGTTATATTTTGCAAATAATGATCCTCCTCCTGTTCGCTGGTTCAGGGAGAGGCAGGAGGGCAGAGGACGAGCACTGCATCCCACAGGATACCCCACTGAGCATCCCTGATCTCCGATCAGCTCCAAACCCAAGGAAACGCCGCCTGAGCATCCCTGATCTCGGATCAGCTCCAAACCCAAGGAAAACCGAGATTCCACATCCACAGACTTCCCCTTCCACTCCATCCTGCTGGGAGCTGGAGAAACGGGAACCAAAGAGAGTCTGACTTCAGATACCCCAATCCCTTTTCCTGCTTTCCCAAACTCCCCCTTTCCCAGAGATCCTCTGCTCTCCCCGCTGCAGCCACGTGTTTTCCTCCTGAGCCCCGGGGTGCTCTCAGTTATTGAAGGTGGCCGAACCTCTCTGCCTTTTGTGCAAAGCCGAGCCCGAGCAGCCCGGGAGAAAGTTGATCTCGGTGTTAATTTGGCTTAGGGATGCACACACGCAGCAGAATAAAGCTGGGGCTGGCTGCGGGCTCCTCTCCCTGTGTAATTTGTTCTCCATTGTCAGCGTCGTTGTTGATCCCGAAATTACAGAGCCCGAGGAGTTATTCAACACGAGATGTTGGACATGAAAAGGGAGAGGGGCTCGGGAAATGACCGCGAGGAGAACATTTAAATCTACCCTGAGATTACAGAGGTGCAGAGCACAAAAGGGACTCCGAGCTCCTTCGGTTTCCTTCCACCGCCTTTGAGTGTTACCTGAGAAGGGAAAAAAATCCCAAATGGGTTCAGCACGGCGAGGAAAAGCCCAGGAATCTCCTGCCTCCCCCACACAGCCCAGTAATTACCCTGGGAGCAGCACAGGTCAGGCATTCAGCACCCGGCTAATCCCCAGCCAGGAGCTGCAGCAGCTCACCTGCATCCCTGCTCCCTGGAAAAGCTTGGGCTGGGGAGGAATTCATGGAGCCATCCCAGAGTGGTTTGGACTGGAGAGGCCTTTAAATCTCATCCAGTGCCATCCCTTGCCACGGGCACCTTCCACTGTCCCAGGTTCCTCCAAACCCCATCCAGCGGCCTGGGGCACTCCCGGGGATGGGGCACCCCTTGTACAGCTCACAGTGCTGGTGCTCCTATTTCCCCCTCTTTTCCATACATTTTCCTCCTTTTTAAGGCCTCCCTGCTGCTTTGCTCTGCCTGCACAGCAATTGAAGGCTGATGTAATTCCCAATTTTCCCCCCAAATTTACAGCAAATCCCTGGGGATGGAGCCAGATTTGCCAATGCTGCTCCTCTCGCAGCAAAACCAAGAAGTAGCCCCTCCATGCTCCCAGCCAGGAGTATTTCCAAGGCCCCCAAATTCCTGGAAAATCCAAAATCCAGCCAATTTCTCCTCTCTTTCTCACTCAAATCAGGGTTTTGTGAGCCCCCAGCCTGACAGGGGGGAGGAAACCAGACCTCGCTATTGCTGTGAATAATATTTGGTGATAAGGAAATCTTTTAGCTTTATTTCCAATTATCTTTTTTTTTTTTCAAACAGCGAGTTTTATCTCAAAAAGAATCAACTTTTCTCCACCTTTGAAGAGCAGAACCCTCCTGATATTCATTACATGACTCAGAACCTTGCCTTTGATGGAAAACTTTGGATTAGAGGCAGCATTCGGCATCCTGATTAGTACAAATGTGACCTACTACTGCAAGAGTTTGCTCAGAGGAGCCAAGAGGAGGAAACAAACACTCAATGGGCATTATCCAGCATAAATACTGAATTTATTAAAGGAAAAAAAAGGAGGTGGAGAAAAAAACAGCCAAAATGGGCACGTTTTTCTTGCTGGAACCGAAGGATCCCTTCTCCAAACATCCCCTCGCTCCAATGGCTTCTCCTGCTTCTCCCAGGGCTTGAGTCCCAAAAATTCAAGTCTGAGTGGGTAAAAAAACAGGAAACATCCCTAAAGGTGCCTCCACAGCCCCAAAAGCCCGAGTGCCACAAAGGAGAAGAGCCAACACAGGTGTTTTTCAGTTATTCCTGTGGCAGTGGCTGTGCGGGGATGAGCAACAGCCACCCAACACCTTGAGCTGAGCAGCACAGACTCCAGCAGCCCAGTTCCCACCATTCCCAGGAAAAAGAGCAGGATTTCACAGGAAAACAGCCTCTGTGCAGGTTGGGCTTGGTCCTTTTGTCCCTCAGGCTGCTCTGTGCCCACAAGGAAGCGTTCAGGGGTGCTGGAAAAACATTTATCCATAAAAGCCGAGGAGATCAAACACTGTCCCCTGCACACCCCGCTCCCGAGCCAGCCTAGCTACTGGGACATCCTGGTGGGCAGGAGCAGCGAGGGCTGGGGTTACACATTAGCCAGAGCAGCCCGGGGCCGGGGCTGGTTCCCGGACAGGAGGGGAGAGCGGCGCTGCTGTCCCGGTTAATGTGTAACAGCAGCTCCGCCGCGGCTCCCGCGCCTTCTGCTCGCCCCCAGCTGCCAGGGGAGCCACCAAACCTGAGCCAGGCAGGGCTGAGGAGCCCCTCGGGGGGCACTGAGGGAGCAGGGGGTGAGGGAGGCCTGTCCCTGGGATCAGGGATGAGGGAAACCTGGGGGGTTTTGCTCCCAGGTCATCCTGAGTGGGCCAAGTCCTGCCCAGAGCCCTCCAGCTCCCTGTGCCTTCCCCAGATGTCTCCCACAAATCCATGTCCTGTTCCCATTCTCTGTGTGTGTTTCCCTCCTCCTCCTCATCCTCCTCATCCTCAGGTTCTCCTTTTCCTGGCTGAATGGCTGTGGCAGGAACTTCCCTCAGGGTTGGGTTCCAGGGCACAGAGAACTCAGTGACAGATTTTATTCCTCCTCCCACCCCACAAGAGCTGCCCTGTCCTTCTGGGAGTCCACTTTTCCTATCAGCCATTCCCACAGAAGTGGAAGAACTTGGGAATGAGCCCTTCCCAGCCCGGCTTTGAAGAGCCCCTGGAGCTCTGTCATGCCCGTCACTTGGGACGTGGCAGGGTTTCCCAGGAATGTCCTTGGGGCACGCGGTGCTGCTGACCTGCTCCCGCTGGGATCTGCAGTGGCACACAGGGAATTCCTGGGAGGGTCAGCAGCCAATGCTCCCACCAAGGTTTTCCATGTGGAAGCCATTAGTGATGGGCAAGTTCAGATGGAAATCGAGCCAAGCAGCACCCTGATCTCCCAGAGTGTCAGAGAATCATGGAATATCCTGAGCTGGAAGGACCCACCAGCATCATCCATTCCACTCCTGGCCCTGCACAGACACCCCAACAATCCCACCCTGAGCATCCCTGAGTTGGGTTGGAGCCATGACCATTCCCTGGGGAGCCTGTTCAGTGCCCGACCACCCTCTGGATGAAAAACATTTCCCTGATATCCATTCTAAACCTTCCCTGCGGCCCTGTCTCCACTGGGGACAATATAGGAATGTACCCCTTGTTGATGGAGTGACAAAACTATCTTTTGCCTCTTTAAAAAGGAAAAGAGCTTAGAAGTTTCTTTCTTCAATTAGCAAAAAGACACCTCATAGGATTTGGGGAACTTCATCTCAAACTTAAGGATAGTCAATTGGACAGAAGCCCAAAAGTCTTGCCTAAGCAATTTACTAGAAAAAGAAGAGAACAAAGAAGCTAATGGCTTTTGTGAGGTGTTTTACCAGGGGCAAGAACTTCTTGCACCCAGCCCAGCTTTTCTCTGTGAAGAGCTTTGCTATTTTGCCTTTTATTAAAACTTTTCTGTTTCTAACATTACCACAGAAGCCATCTTGCTGGTTTTATGCCTTCTGAGGTAGCTGAGTGTGATATAAGGTAGCTTGGGTGTGATATAAATCTCCAAGAGCTTATGACACCTGGCTTGAGGAGACCAGATATCACAACAATCCTGCCTGGTCTGTTCCCAGGAAGCTGGCCGGTGTTGAGGCCACCATTGTGGTGTCCCTTTGGGCACAGCATTCCCAGCCTGGCTGATGATCCTGGCCGCTCCTGGCTGCTGCTCCTGGCTGACAGTGATCCCACCGTGCGTTCCCACCGCTCTGGGGTCCGGGCGGTGGGAGACGGACGCGTGATTGATGGGGCGCCCGCGATACGGCGCGAGCGCTGCTTATCTGCGCCTCGCCGGGGGCTCCGCGTCGCTCCCAGGCTTTATGGCATCACTGTCACTTGCCTTGCCTTTTTTTTTTTCTTTCCCACCCTGCTTGGTTTTTCCCACCAGGGAGCCTGTTTCACCTGCAGGATTTGTGGGGTTGGGCGAAGCATCCCGGGTAAAAGTCACCATCTGTAAGTAGGGGTGGGCGCAGGGGAGTTGGAGCAGGTGCTTTCCGTGGCAGGGTGCTGGGAGCTAAATCCATCCAAAGCAACTTCCTGAGGGATTCCAAGCCCAACACTGCAGTGGAGAATTCCATCCAAAAGGTTGGGTGTGCATGGCAGGACCAAGGTTGGCTGTGGAGACAGGGGAAGAGGAGAAGACAAAACCAGTCAGAGTGGGAATGTCATTGGTGTCACTGGGGCATCCTCCCGCTCCCTCTGCTTCCCCAGGAACATGGGCCTCCACTTGGAAATGCTGGGAGACCTCTCCTGCTCTGCCAGGCAGGTGAGATGAGGCCAAGGCCATAGTGTCCCCATGGTGTCCCCAAGGCCACAGTGTCTCCATGGTGTCCCCAAAATTGCTGTTGTCACAGGACCCCCACAGCCCACACATCCTCCCATGGGCTGGTGTCCAAGCTGGTGTCCCAGCCTGGGGCTGCTGTGTCCCCATCAGCTCCAACCAGCACCTGCTCCTGCTCCATCCCAGGGCAATGCCCAGGAAAAGCAGAATAACATGAAATTAAATTCAATTCTATATTTTATAAAGTGAAGAGTGTGTGCTCGCTCCCAGACAAAGCCTGGCTGGATGGGACAATCCCCATCTCCCTCTGCACAGGTTTCCACCTTCCCTGCCCTGTTGCGGGTGCCAGGAGCAGGAGCTGGAGCGAGCAGCAGCAGATTGTGCTGTGTGCTCAGCCTGGGGACAGCCCGTGGCCATCTGTCACCCCCAGGTGTGTGCCCAGCCTCGCACAGGGACAGGGCTCGGGCTCCTCAAACACACCAGGGTTGTAAAGAGGGGTGTGGGGCTGTGAGGGTGCTCCCCCAGCCCCTCCACCTGCTCCTGTCTCCTCCCTCATGTTCCCTGCTCTGCTGGACTGGGCATCTTTCTAATTCCTTCTGCAAACCAGGCTGGAATAAGGAACTCAGCCCAGACTTGCCAGGTCTTGCTCTTCCCTGCCTTGTCCCAACTCTGTGCTTGGGGCACTCTGGATTCCTTCACTTTTGGGAAAGAGCTGTGGATGACAAGTGGAAATGCATCCCTTCAGCCAGGGAATTTTTGGGGCATTCCAAGCCCAGAGTTCCCAGGCTGCTCCCAATCCCGGGACACAGAGAGGCGCCAGTGGACTCTGCTCCAGAGTTGAGTGAGTGACTTCAAATACTTGGGAATAAGCACCCTGTCATGAGGTGGAGCCCATCCCAACCTCCCCAGACTGGAGTCCAGACCTCCCACCTTCACACCAACCCCTCCAGGAGATTCCACACGGGATGTCTGAGGAGCAGAAAGGACTAAATTCCCAAGGCTGAGTGAAGCCTGCTTCACTCTCCAGTGCCTGGGCCTGCTGGTTTGGTTCCAGCAGCGCTGGGGCATGGTGAGATCCACACACCAGGTGCCAAAACATCCCCAAAGTACAAAAATAATGAATAAAAATGGGTTTATCAACTAAATAGGGAGTTCTTATTCATAAAATAGGAGCTGGTTTACAGCACAGCCCAGGACAGTTGTCCCAAGGAATGCCTGTGGGGGCCCAAATGCAGCTCCTGCTCCTTTGCCTTTTCCTGCACTTTCCCTCCTTCCTGGATGAGGGGACACAGGAGCTGGAGCTGGTTTATAACCAAACTTAGAGAGTTTCAATCCCCCTGGGCAGAATTCCCTAGGAATGGAGCGAGACATGGCCTGGACATCCAGCCTGGATTTCCTGCTGTGAAAGAGAAGACCCTGCAGATTTATGCAAATGAAGATTCTTTATGCAAATGAATATTTCTGCAAATCACTGTCGTTTGATTGGTATTTTTATGTGGGCGACACAAAATTACAGAATTATTTTCTCCCCCAGTTTCACTCCCTCGCTCTGCAATCCGGGCACTTTATCCAAACAAAACAAGGCGAAGTTATTAATTGCCTGGAATGAGATCTCTATTGATCCCTGTGGGGATCAATCACTTTATCTGCGGGCAGCTCTGCTGGAGCTGCCTGTGACCGGGGGTTTTCACTGAGCCATATCTGACCCGGGACTTTCACACAGGACTCCAAGGTCTGTCCAGGAACGGGGCAGGTGCCGGGGAGGATCCGGGGCAGGTGGGATGGGGAAGGGGCTCTGTCGCCTTCCCACTGCCCCCAGCAGCCAGAGGTGTTTGCCTGTCACCCACAAAGCCTTTGGACGGGACATGGGACGCCCAGGAAGCCCTCGCGGCCAGCTGGGAGCTCTCCATCCCCTCAGGAATCCCAGTGGGATCGTACCTTTGGCAGGAGCCTCCTGCGACCGGGGATGGCTGGGAAGCGGCCGCGGCACCAGGCTCGGGATGTTTGGAAAACGCTCTGGGGCACATGGGGCTTTTTTTTGGGGTTGTCCTGGGGCTGGATTCCGTGAGCCTCGACTCAGGATATTCCAGCATTCCATGACCGCTCCTCACCCTCCAGGGAAGTCGGGCAGCACCACCCTCGGTGGCCAACTCCATCGCCTTCTTTCCGAATAATAATAATAATTTAAAAAACGATGTTAAAACCCAAAAAGAACCCCAGAAAGGGGGGCAGGGGAGGGGGGCAGCGGCCGGAGGCGGCCGCGGCAGCGCGGCTCGGATCTCCCGCACACCGGCGCTATCAGCGGCCGGATCGGGCGCGTATCTAATGTAAACGAGCCCCGGCACATCAATACCGTGCCACATCGATACCGTGCCACATCTGGCTGTTTGGCTGCGCGGCGCCCTGGCTACCGAGCCATCCGCGCTCGGCCAGCGGGACCGGCCCGGGCGGGGGGCGGGGGGGGCCGCAGCCAGCGGCTCCTCTGGGGAAGGGGGGCCGGGGGGAGGGCTCTGCCCCCCGGGGGGAGAGAGGGGCCGGCTCAGCCTTAAAAGAGCCACCCAGGAACCGGCGTGTTTGTGCTTCTTCCCAATTTATGGCCGCGGAGCATATGGCCGGTGTTCCGCCCGGCGGCAGCCGCCGGGGACGGCAGCGAGCGGCGCGGGGGATGTGAGGCCGGAGGGACGAGGAGCGGCCCCGGCACACGGCGGAGACAATGCGGGAGGCGGGGGGCCGCCGCCGGAGCCCCCCCTCCTAGGGACCCCCCCGCCTCGGGACCCCCGGCCAGGTGAGCCCCGGGAGGCGGCGGGGGGACGCTGCGCACGGGGACCCCTGCCCAGGTGACTCCCCGGGGGACAGCGGGGGGACATCGCCACCGAGGGACCCCTGCGCAGGTGAGTGCTGGGGGCGGCGAGGGGCTCCCCCCGCGCAGGGACCCGCCCAGGTGAGCCCGGCAGGGAGGGTGGGACCCCAGGCTGGAGCCCCCCGCGGCAGAGGGACAGAGGGGTCACCAGGGGCGGCAGCAGCAGGTGGGAAGGCGCTTTGGGGGGCGGGGGGTTGGCGCAGGTAGGAACCGGTGCTGAGCGCCGAGGGGGCGCGTCCCCGGCCCCGACGGCGCGGCTGCGACACGGCCACGGCCACGAGTGGCAGCGGGGCACGGACAGCACGGGAAAGGGGAGCCCGGGGCGCTCCCCCCTGCCCCGGCCGTGGGACACTTCTCAGCCGCGACGGCAGAGTCCGCCAGAGGACCGGGAATGACCGGGACTGGCCCCGGCCCCGGCGGCGCCCCCTCCTCCTCCGTCACCCCTTCCCTGCCCTGCCCGCGCCACGCGTGTGTCCCCGGCTCGGGAAAGGCTTTGGGAGCCGAGCCCACGCGGGTGGGCCCGTCCCCACCCAGCCCTGGTCCCCCCAACCCCGGTGCGGGCTCCGGGGCTCCCCGCACCCCCGCTCGGGACCCGCAGCCGGCGGTGACCCGGGCGCGGAGCCCTGCGCGGAGTGCGGAGCGAATTCTGATAAGGGAGCAAATCCCGCCCGGCGCGCTGCCTTCGCCCCGGGGCCGGCGGGCCGGCATGGCCAGGCCCGGGAGGAAAAAAATCATTTCTGACAAAGCTTAATCTCGTTGGGACACGTTTAATCATTAGAGACGGGGACGGGCAGAGCCGGGGGGCTCCGGGGGGGTCACCCCCGTTTGTCCGGCGAATAAACCGGTTTGGAATAGGCTGGGAAGGGGAAGGGAGCCCCGGGCCAGGCTTACAGCTCCCCCCCGGCGCAGGAGGGGAATTAAATAAGACAAAATGTGCGTCGGGGGGCTGCGGGCTCCCGGCTTTGTGCCCGTACCCCACTGCCTCCATCACTATGGGCAATAATTTCCAAAATCTCATTAAAGTGCATTTATCAAAGCCCTAACATGTGCCCTCCGGCTCTGCCATAACCCCGCCGGCCCCCGGGGAGCAGGGCGGGTAGGGGGGGTTTGAGGGGGGGGGAAATCCCAATTTCTATGACAATTCGCCACCTCGGGAGCTTGGCTGCGGGGCAGATCCGCATCTACAGATTTATAAGGAATATCGGTGAATTGGAAGGATTTCTCCGCCTTTGAAGCTTCGGGGGGAAGGAGATAGAGCAATCGTGAGAATAGGGAAGCTCATTTAGATTCCTATGTCCTGGAGAAGAATTAATTGTCTGCTGGAGAAAAGCAGGCCGGCGCCGGGATTTTGGGGGGCGGTGGGGGCTTTCCCTGGAGATTCCATAGGGAATGCTGCTGCTGGCTCCCTTCCTGTGTGCGGGGTGATCTTTCCCCCCTTTTTTCCTCCCTTTTTTGCCCTCCCTTTTCTTTCCTCCGAAACATCCTTAACGCCTTTGCTAATGCCATTTTTTCCAGCCAGGAAACGAGCCGGGAATTTCAGCCCGCAGAAACTCCGTTACAATTAAGTTCCTGTAAGCGCCGGAGGATTCGGGAGGCTCCGGTTCCCCTTGATTTTAGGAAATACGATTTTTTAATTTTTTATTTTTTTAAATGGCTCTCTCTCTCCCTGGCCGGGCTGCCGGTGTGCGAGGCAGTCCCGTGGCGTGGGCTGCGTGCCCACGGCCTGGCGTGGCCGGTCCCCTCCGAGCCGGAGCCGCTGCCGAGCAGCAGCAGCAGCAGCAGAATTTCCTCTCCAGGGCTGGAAAATGCGATTTAAAGCCCTCCGTGCGCGGGATGTTATTTCGCTGCGATGGTTTTACTCTGATTTTTTAAATTTTGGTTTTATATTTTTACGGCCGGGGGAGAGCTGTCCCCTTTCGTGTGGCGGCTCTTCTTCCCTCCTCCACACTTAAAAACAAAGAGGGTGTTACTTACAGGGATGCTCCCGAGGTGAAGCTCCTCACGACAATTATCAGGACACGGGCTGCTCTTCCCTTTCTCCATTCATTCCAAGTGGATCTCATTCTAGGAGATAAAATCAACCTGTCCCTTAACAAAGGCTTTGTGTGGGCTCCGCTAATCCGGGCCGAGCGGCAAGGTGCAGCCCCGCTCCGTTTGTTTATTTGCGGGCTGCAGGGAAGGGAAAACAATGTCTCGCATCTTTGGCTCCATCAAACAATAAATTGATCCACTTGTCGGCCGCTCCCGGAGCCGCGGAGCGGGAGTGGGAATGGAGACGGGCTCGGTGCGGGTAGGGAGGGGAGGGAGAGCGGCAGGCTCCTGCCCAGCACCCTTTCCTACATTTCTCCCTATAACATGTGTCATTACTCTCGGTGGTACCACACCGCGTTATACGCGATGCGTGCGTGGGATCCCGCTCGGCGGAGAGGGGAGCGGAGCTGGGGTTCCGCTGGCTCAGAGCAGAGGGGGAGCCCAGGCGCCGTGCGGGGACCCTCGGGCCGCGGCCGGGAGGAGAAAGGCGAGGACACCGCTCAGAATCAGCCCCACGGGCCGCCCGTGGCGTGGCGAGAGCCGCATTCCCACTCCTACCCCCAGGAGCTGTCCTTTCGCCATCCTAAAAAATAGAAAAATCAGCCTTAACCCTGCGGACGAGGGAGCCACCCGTGAATCGGTCCCCGTGGGTAGAGCCCCGTGTCCCCGAGGGTCGCTCAGCGCCGGGGGCTGGGCCAGGAGGGCCCCAGCGGCCCCGGCCTTGTCACCGCCTGTCCCGGCGCTGGAGCATCCCCGCCACGCGTGGGACCAGTCGTGGGGTGCGGGAGGCTCGGGGGGGCGCCCCGCGGGTGCCGGGAGAGGACAAGGCGCGGTCCCGGCTCTGTCGCGACAGTCGCAGAGCTGCCGTCGGGTTTTGGCCCCACGCAGCGCGACCCTAGCGCGGGGCAGTGACCCGGCCTCGCGGCCCCCCCTGACGTCATGGGGCCCGCGCGGCTCTGACGTCACACCATCCACCGGTGACGTCACGGTGTCCCGGGCTGTCCCCGCGGTGCGCAGCGAGGTCCGCGGTTCCGGGAGGGGTCCGCGACCCCCGGGGCTGTGTCCGGGACGCTCTGCCCTGGCCCTGGCCTCAGGTTCGGGTGTGGGAGTGTTTGTCATCATCATCATCATCATCATCACCATCACTATTATTATTATTATTATTATTATTATTATTATTATTATTATTATTATTATTATTAAGCTGACAGTCCCGCGACGCCCGGCCCACGTTGGCTGCCCCGGGGCTGCTCTGCCCTTCCCTCCCCGGGCTTGGCTTCTGTCGGGGTTCTCCGTCCCGCCCTCTATCGCGATTATCGCCTCTCTCCCCGCTCTCTTTTTTTTTCCCTCGGGGGAATTAAACCCCACCCGGGCCGGGGTGAATCCATCGGTAACTCCGAGATTCAGTGGGAATTGGCGGTGTCGGAGCGGGGCAGAGGAGCGGGCGGGGGCCGGCCCGAAGGGGTTCCCTCGATATCGAGGAGGACTCCGCAATGGATGAAGAGATAGCCATTGAGTGCGGTTGAATACCATGACAACTAGGAACAACCTCAGATTTATTCCCAACAGTTAGGGCGCGCTGAAAGAGGGCGTCAATCACGTATTATTTCGCCACTGAAATAAATGCAAAAACTGCGCCGAGACAAAGGGTTCCAACAGGAGCCGGACATTTGTCTACATTGCGGACATTGTCCCCAGCTTAGCCGTCGGGTTGTATTTGTGTTTGCGCGGGGCCGACCACCCAGGATGCGCGCTGGGGCTCGCTTAAAAAAAAAAAAAAAAAAAAAAAAAAAAGGGAAAAAAAATCCCTGGGCATTGTCAGCCACATCACATACTTTATGGGAGGCAGGCTGGGGGCTGGGGCAGGAAAAGTGGGGGGGGAGCGGCGAGGGAGAGGATGGGAAGGTGCGAATCCATTGATGGGCGCGGAGGAGGAAGCCGGAGGCGGCGGCTCCCCGGCGGCGTTGTGGCTCCTTCCCCTCTGGAAGGGAAACTCGGGCAACTTTTCCTGTCCAGAAATGAGGGGACTGGGGGGAGCCCCTTCCCAGATTGTCCAAACCCCGTGTCCTGCATCGCCCCGCGCATCTCAATGGCCCCCGCGCTCCAGCCGGGCCCGGGCGGGGCTCGGGAAAGGCAAAGGGATGGAAAACAGGAGAAAGGGAAAAAAAAAGGGAAAAAGAAAGGGAGGAAGGAAAGGAGGAAAGGAGGAAGGAAGGAAGGAAGGAAGGAAGGAAGGAAGGAAGGAAGGAAGGAAGGAAGGAAGGAAGGAAGGAAGGAAGGAAGGAAGGAAGGAAGGAAGGAAGGAAGGAAGGAAGGAAGGAAGGAAGGAAGGAAGGAAGGAAGGAAGGAAGGAAGGAAGGAAGGAAGGAAGGAAGGAAGGAAGGAAGGAAGGAAGGAAGGAAGGAAGGAAGGAAGGAAGGAAGGAAGGAAGGAAGGAAGGAAGGAAGGAAGGAAGGAAGGAAGGAAGGAAGGAAGGAAGGAAGGAAGGAAGGAAGGAAGGAAGGAAGGAAGGAAGGAAGGAGAAAGGGAAAACGATAACGATCCTGGCCCTGCCCTGTGAGGGTGTGCCTCCATGGCAGGTGCAGAGAACAGGACGAAGGAAGAAAGGCAATGAAAATAAAAGTTGGTGGCAGACAGAGAGAAGCAGGGGCGGTCTCTGCATCCCGCACCGGGCAGAGGAGCCCCTGGAGCCGCTCCGAGCCACTGCGGGCTCCGCGGGGCCAGAGCCGAACGCTGCTGTGTGCGAGTGTGGGGACACCTGCGATGCCGGCCTTCCCTTGGGAAGGAATCCCTTCTTTGCCCCTCTCCCTCCTTCCCCAAGTCCTGAAAAAGGAAAAAAAAAAAAAAAAGATGGAAAAGAAAAAAAAAATCCAGTGGTGTATGAGTCCATCGGGCTGCAGCCCATCGGATGATCCCAACGGGCTGCATTCATTCCCCTGGAAAAAGGTGGCAAAATCAATGAGACCTCTTCAAACAAGCACACACTCCCCCCCTCCCCAATAATCACCTCCCGGATCTCGTCGGGTCGCGCCTGACGATCGCGTTTTGCCAGTTCGCTTAATTTCGGAGCAAACTAGAATCAATTACTCGGCTGTTTAATTTCCAGCGCTCATCCCTAAGCCCCAACCAAAATATTGACCTAGGCGGGTTAGATAAGTTGGGCTCTTGCCATCTGAGCCGCTTCGGTCCCGAGCGGGGCCGGCAGCGCGGGGCGCGCATCCTGAGCGGCTGTGGGAACAGCAAATTATTATTATTATTATTGTGATGATTTTGGTTTTTTTGTCGGAGGAAAACACGGGTGGAAAACACACTTTGGAGCGTCCGGAGCGTCGGGGCTGGTGCGGAGCTCTTTGTATGTAAATAGTGCCCTTAAAAAGAGCTGGGAAGTCGCCCCCTCCCTCCCTCTCTCTCTCTCTCTCCATCCCTCCCTCCCTCTCTCCTTCCTTCCCTCCCTCCCTCCCGCCCGGCGCCGCCGCCCGCCCCCCCCCGCGCCGAGGACCCTCCCCGCGCCGGTAATTAACTGACACGTTATACCACTCATCACCAATGGTGGAAGCTCGGAGCTCGCCCAAAACCCGCAATTTCACATCTGCAAACACTGTCTTCATCCACTTGACTTCCAAGACCCGCCCACACGTGGCCAACCTTTCCTGGGTTTAATGTAGGTTTTTTTTTCTCCCTCCTCTCGGCAGGTTCATGTGTGGGGACCAGCCTTATATGGACTCTCCGCTCCAGCAATGGCTCGGGATTTTCCAGCGGCAGGCGCGGGTTCGGCGCGGCTGAACAAGATCCAGAAGTGATCTTTTTTTTTTTTTTTTTTTTTACTTTTTTTTTTTTTTTGGCGTCTCTTCCTCCTCTTTTTTTTTTTTTTTTCTTTTTTTCTTTTTTTTTTTTTTTCCCTGGAGTTACAAACTATTCCCGAAACCAGCTGCTGCTCCCGCTCTCGGAATTTTCCCCCGTGGCTGAACAACCACCACCGCAGAGACCCGGCGCTGCGGCCGCGCCTCTCCCGCATAACCCCCGCCGCTTATTTTTCTATAAATCCATATTATTATTCTATTTTTTTCCCTCCTTTTCCACGCGTGCCGTGCCCCCCTCGTCCCTCCCCGTGTCCCTGCGCAGTGTCGCTGTCGCCGCTCGGCGTGTGCGTGCCCAGCCGTGACCCGGCGGCTCGGCCAAGCCGCGGCTCCAACTTTCCCAGGCGGAATTTGGCCGGAACATGTCTCTGACCAACACAAAGACGGGCTTCTCCGTGAAGGACATTTTGGACCTCCCCGACACCAACGATGAGGACGGCTCGGCGGAGGGTGGCGAGGAGGAGAGCGAGGCGCCCGAGCCGCCCAGGAAAGCGGGAGTTTTGGGACAAACCCCCTTGGACACTGTTCCGACGCTGCCTTTGAAGAGTCCTTTCTATGATAACAGCGATAATCCCTACACGCGCTGGCTGGCGAGCGCCGAGGGCATCCAGTACTCCCGTGAGTGCCGGGGGCACGGGGCAGCGAAGATTGAGGGGTTCTGGGGGAGGGATGCAGCTCGAGGGGGGGACCTGCGGCCGGCCGGGTGGATGGATGGATGGATGGATGGATGGATGGATGGATGGATGGATGGATGGATGGGGGGGTTGCCTCTCTTCACGGCCGGCCTCCATCCCGCCAGGGCCGGGCGGCGGGAGGGATGCGGGGGGCGGCGGAAGGGATGCGGGGGGGTGGCGGAGGGGCGCTCCCCCGGCCCGTCTCCCTCCGCTGACTGACCGGGCACGGCTTGTCCGCAGTGCACGGGCTGGCGGCCGGCGGCGGCGGCGGCCAGGACCCCTCGGCCAAATCCCCGGAGCCGTCGGCAGACGAGTCGCCCGACAACGAGAAGGAAGCGGTGGGCGGCGGGGACGCGGGCAAGAAGAGGAAGAGGAGGGTGCTCTTCTCCAAGGCGCAGACCTACGAGCTGGAGCGGCGGTTCCGGCAGCAGCGGTACCTGTCGGCGCCCGAGCGGGAGCACCTGGCCAGCCTGATCCGCCTCACCCCCACGCAGGTGAAGATCTGGTTCCAGAACCACCGCTACAAGATGAAGCGGGCGCGGGCCGAGAAAGGTATGGAAGTGACTCCTCTCCCCTCGCCGCGGCGGGTGGCCGTGCCGGTGCTAGTCAGGGACGGCAAGCCCTGCCACACGCTCAAAGCCCAGGACTTGGCAGCCGCGACGTTCCAGGCGGGCATCCCGTTCTCGGCGTACAGCGCGCAGTCCCTGCAGCAGCACATGCAGTACAACGCGCAGTACAGCGCGGCCGGCAGCCCCCAGTACCCCACAGCGCATCACTTGGTACAGGCGCAGCAATGGACTTGGTGAGGGCCCCGCGCACACGCCCCCGAGAACGGAGGAAAACACAGAATTAACAGGCACAAACCGAGAACAGAGAGAGAGAGAGGAAAAAAAAAAAAAAAAGGAGACAGACTGATGCTCCAAAAATTAAAAAAAACAACTGCGGGGGAAGGAATGGCGAGGGAAACGCTATTATTATTATTATTATTATTGCTATTATTATTATTATTGCTATTATTATTATTATTATGGGTTCTTTCCCTCTGCCGTTTCTTTTCCCCTCCATTTTTTTGGGGGGGTTCGGTTTCATTTCGGGGGGAGGCGGGGGGTAAGGGAAGGGAGGTGTTTTTTGTGCGTCATTGTTTACAGAAATTTTTTGCGCCATTCAGAGTGGTCCTGTCTACCTACAAATAAAATAAAAGAGGAAAAAAGGGGAGGGGGGGAAGATCGTCAGAATTACAAAAAAAAAAAAAAAAAAGAAAAAAAGGAAAAAAAATAAAGAATAAAATCCCCCCCGCTGCTGCTGTGATTTTGTGAGGAACGGGGGTGCTGCCGCCGCGCGGGGCACCCCAAAAGGGGAGTACGGCGCTGCCCTTGGAGCGCAGTTTGCGGCCCCGACAGCTGCTCGCGGGGGTGTTTTTGCCCCTTGTCGCCGTCGTTGTCGCTGCCGCGAGCCGCGGCCGGGGCGCTCCGTTCGCTCTCTCCCGTTTGGGGGTCGCCTTAACCATTCCCGAGCGGAGGAAAAAGCCCCGCGGACGCTGAAGCGCTCTCCGCCCGGAGAGCGGCACCCCCCGCCCCGCCCCGGCCTCCCCGCCATTTAATACGAATTTTATATTATTTTTTTTTTAAAGCTGCTTTTCGAGGGAAAATAGTAGAGAAGGAGCCGATAACAACGACGGAAAGTCGCGGCCTCGGCGGCCGCCCCGCATCCCCCGAGCCAGCCCCGCCTGGGCCCGGCCGGGTCCCCGCGGGGTGACACGGCCGAGTGGGGCCCCACGCTCCCCCCTGCACCCGCCGGGCATCTTTTTTCGGGGAAAAATTGCTTTTTTTGGTGAGGCCAGTCGGTTTCATCCGCCGGCGAAAAACCGGAGCGGGGAGAATTTATATTTTCCTATTTTCTATCCGTGAGTGCGCTGTTCGGCTCCTCAGTGCTGCTGAGATTTGGGTTCTGGCATCGGTCCGGCGCTCCCTCCCCGGGCTGGAGCCCCTGCGAGCGGGAGGGAGAGCCAAACTTCGGGGTCAGCCCTCGGGGATTCGCCGGCGGCCCGGGCAGGGCAGGGGAAAGGGTTAACAGCAGAAGAACCCCCCCAAAAAACTCGGAGGAGGAGGGAGAAGAGACAAGAGGGAGGCGAGGCGGGGCTGGGCGGCTCTGCCGGGCTGGAACGGGGACCGGGACCGAGCCCGGCCCGGGGCGGGTTGCGGCAGAGCAGCGGCTCCCTCGCCCGCCCCTGCGGCTTTCGGACTGCTAAAGATGCTTCAAAAAACGAAAACAAACCCAAACAGGCTTTGTAAGGAGCCGTGGGGCCGGTGCGGCGCCCGCCCAGGACGGGGCAGTTCAATGCCAAAGGGACGAGCCGTACTGGCCCCGCAGCATCCCAATCCCGCAAAATCCCAATCCCGCAAAATCCCGGCCCTCCAACATCCCGGCCCCGCCGATCCCGGCGCGCCTCTCCGCCCCAGCGCATCCTGCAGCATCCGCGCCGCCGCTGGGGTTTTTATCCTTTTCCTATATTTATTTTTTCCACTCTTTTCCCATCCCTACTCCTATCCCCAAACCACCGAGGCTCCGCGCAGCGGCGGAGCAGCCGCGGCCGCTTCCAAACCCTGGGGAGCTCCGCTGCTGTCCCACAGCCGAGGGGGACACAGGGACAAGTGCCGGTTTTCCCTTCTCCAAACCCGGTGTGTGAGCCAGGAGCGGACAGACGGAAAACTGTCACTTTTTCCTCTTTATTATTTTTTTTTGCATATAAAAAAATCCAATTTTCCCAGTTTTTCTTTGTTTTTTGGTTTGGATGGTTTGGCTTTTTTTTTTTTTTTTTCCTCATTCCCCTCGGGCTGTGCCGAGTCTATCAAACCAGTTGTGTGGCCCTAACCTCCGTGGCCTTATATCTGCCGTGCTGCCGGGCCAGTCTATCTTTGCACAATATACAGTAGACTTCAGAGAGCAGCACAATGGGGGAGGCAGGGAGGTGAGCATGTTAGAGGCGTGCATATTAACGAGCCGCAGCCAAGGAAGCCAAAGGAGCCGGCGAAAAACCGGGAGAGACGGTGCGGGAGGAGGGGAGGGGGACGCCCTCCCTGCGCCTCGCCTGCCTCGGCCTTGGCTGTTTTCTGTTTTTTGGGGCTCGGCATTGATGCGGAGCGCGGAGTCAGGGAGCGGTGTCCTCCGCGTTTTGTTCGGGCTGTCACTCGCGCTCATTGTTCGGCATGTTCTACATGTTGTATCCCATATGGCCAGCTGGGCCGGGGACCCCTCACAAAACCCAAATTGTGCCCAGCTTTCAAACCCAGCATTGTTGTCTGTGAAAGGCAGGCGAATTAAAAATTCGTGCTATATCTATTCTGGAAAAAAAAAAAAAAAAAAACAAAAAAAAAAAGGAAAGAAAAAAAAAAAGAGAGAATAAAAAAAGGGAAAAAAAAAAAAAGAGGGGGCGCAAGGAAAAAGAATCCCGCTCTCTCTGCTCTCTCTTTGAAGGCCAACAGAGACTCTCCTCTTCTCTGACAAGTTTCTCTCTCATTTCACAGGAAATTCCCCCCCCCGCCCCGCGCCCCCTCCAAAAGCCCCGAGCGCGTCCCCTCGCAGGAGCCCGCGGAGCCGCGCTGCGCGGCCGCGGAGGCCGGGGCAGAACAAGGCGGCATTGAGGGCGGGCTGGGCTGCAGCTGCCGCCTCCCTGCGCGGCCCGGCCGTACCGCCAGCCCGGCTGGCACGTCCCGCTGCCTCCCGGAGAAATGGCCCTTTCTTGTCCGCGCTCCTGGTTGTGCAAGGCGGGCCGGCCGAGGGAGGAAGGGAGGGAGGGAGAGGGAGAAGAAGAGGGAGGGATAGAAATTAAAAAAGTAAAAAATAAAATAATAGGGGAAACAAATAGTTTAATTTTAAAAAGAAGGAAGAGAAAAGAGGGGAAGAAAATAACGAAAATGGGAAAATAAATGAAGAAAGAATGAAGAAATTTTAAAAGGAAAAACGATTAATTGAAAAAAAAAGAAAAAGGGGGGTAATAGAAACATAAAAGGGAAGAGCTGAAAAAAATAACGAAAAATAAAAGAAAATAAAAAGAAGAAGAGAAAAGAAGAGGAGAAAAGAGGAAAAAGAAAAAGATAACGAAACAAAATAAGAAAAAGCGAAGGAAGAAAAAATACCCTGAGAAAGCAGAAAAAGAAAAATAACGGATGGGAAGGAAAGCAGGGGAGAAAAGAGAAAAAGAGCGGGGAGAAGCCCCCCAGTCCGGGCATCCTCCGCGGCCCGGAGCGGGATCCTTGAGCAGCGCTGCGCGGGATCCCCGCGGTGCCCGGAGCTGCCCCGGGCTCGGAGCGGGCCCGCAGAGCTCGGACGAGGCTTCCAGGATGGGGGTTCGGCCCCTCCGGCCCCTCCGGCCCCGGCCAGCCCCTCTCGGCCTCCAGGGCGGGGCTGGGTCGCGACACAGCCCGCGGGTCGGGATTTGGGGATTTGGAAGCTCGGGCCGAGCTTCAGGCCCCTTTCCGTTTCCTTTCCCCCCCGGTTTTCCCGGTTTTGTCCCCGCGGAGCCCGGCGGTGGCTTCCCCCCGTCCCCTATTGACTGTAGGGCTTAGGCGGCGGCGCTGTGGGTTTTTCGGGGCTGCTCGAGGAGCCGCTCGAGGGGAAGCTAAGCCAATATTTACCGACCGCCAGGGCAATTCTCGGCGGGGTTCATTAAGGAGCCGGGGGGGCTCGAAGGGCCGGGGGGGAGCCCCGGGGGGCGGCGCTGGAGCGGCGAGGAGAGCCGCGACCCCAGGCCGCGTCCGGGGAGATTTGCGGCGGCTCCCCCGCGAATGACACCCCCAAAGCTCCCCGAGAAGCGCCCCTGGAGGGGTCCCTTGCTCTAAACGAGGGGCTGCCGCTGGTTTATTCGCCGAGCCCAAGCGGCGGCCGCGGGGAGGCAGCAGAGCCCCGCGGAGCCCGGCGCTGGACGGGGCGGAGGCTGCGCTGCCCCTCCGCGCCCCCGGGCACGGCGGAGCGGGGGACCCCGAGGCTCCGTGTCCCTGTGCCCGGCGACACCCCCGTCCCCGGGCCGGGATGGCCGCGCGGCGGCGCTGCTGGATAAGGGACGCGCCGTCGGGGCCGCCCCCGGGACCCCGCGGGGAGGGGACCCTCGCCGCCGCCCGGTGACACCGAGAGGAGGGACGGGACGCTGGAGGGGTGGGACAGCCCTCCCCGGCATGCAGGAGGAGAGACCTGAACCCTAAACCGGGGACATCGCTGTGAAATACAGCGCGGAGATCGGGGAGTGATGAGGTCTGGCCCATGACCCTCATCGGGGACTGGTGCCACCCCTCAAACTTCCCAAGCCCCAGAACCCCACCTTTGGGGCAAGCAGAGTGTCCCCAAGCCCCAGAACCCACCTTTGGGGCAAGCAGAGTGTCCCCAAGCCCCAGAACCCACCTTTGGGGCAAGCAGAGTGTCCCCAAACCCCAGAACCTCACCTTTGGGGCAAGCAGAGTGTCCCCAAGCCCCAGAACCCCACCTTTGGGACAAGCAGAGTGTCCCCAAAGCCCTGACCAGGGTTTGATGCTCAGCTCTCGCCCTTTCCACGCCGGAAGAACAAACCAACCGATGGCGAGAGCAGCGTGGAGTTCCGGAGAGATGGAGAGGATGAGGCAGCACATCCACGACGTCCTCCCGGCCCTCCCGCCCCACAGGGAGCCACGGGGACGGGGACAGCTCCTTCCTTGCACTGGGGACACCGGGACACCGGGGACAGTGCAGCCTGCACACCCAGAGGGAACCAGGCACCTGGGCATGACAGGTGAGCTCCTCAGGACAGCCCTGTGCTGCTCCCTCTCCAGGTGATGCCTCACTGAATTTTGGGTTTCATTCAGTGCTGGCGAATTTACTGCATTTTGCACAATGCCGTTAATTAACAGTAATCATGTAGAGATTCAGGGAATTTCTGATGAGAGAGACACAGGAGAGACCCCTCCCTTCAGCTCCCCCACGGCCCTTGCAGGCAGCAGCTTCCCTCTGTCCCTCTTTCCCTCTTCCCCTCTCTCTCTTTGTCTCTTTCCTTCTTTCTCTCTTTCCCTCTCTCCCCATCTCTTCTCCCTCCCCGATATTTAAATTACCAGCAGACTCAGAGAACCTGGGATGCTTCAGCTGCAAAGGACAAGCACTTGATTGAAGGGAAATAAAAAAGAAAACAAGAGGAGGATTTAAGGCTGCAGAGTGGTTGGGTGCAGCATCCTTCCCTCCTCCCACAAGCCCCACAAGTCTCACCAGACACAAAACTTGAAGTTTGTCTGAATATAATTTTATTGAACATAATTTTATTGGGGCACACAAAGCTTTGGGCAGTTTCAGTGGGGTTCATGCACTGCCTAGAGTTCTACTGACATATCTGGGATTAAACCACCAGGAGTCACATCCATGCTCTCATGCAGATCTCAGATCTGCTGGGAAAACCCAAGAGCTCAGACAAACCTCCCTGGGATTTTTCCAGGTCCACTTGGACAAACAGAGTGCCTCAATCCTGCCTGGGGATCTGCTGCTTTCTGTGGGATTCAGCCCCAATTCAGGTATAAAGTTCTCTGTGAGATAAAAACTGTGAGAAATAAATTGTGTCAAATCATGCTGGTCAAATCACTGCCTCTGATTGGGTCTGGCCAAGCAGGCTAAACTATTTCAGGGAAAAAAAAAACAGGTTTAAGAAGTGGTTGTGTCTTTGGATGTGCAGGGATGGAGCTGCTCCGCCCCAGCACCTGTGGGATCCATCACTCCTGGCTCCTACACACACATCCTGCAGGGAAGAGGTGTCTGAAGGGAAAGAGTTCAGCTCTGGTTGTTCAAGAGTCTAAAAAAGAACATCCCTGGAAGGTTTCCCCCATTGTGGAACTTCCCAGCTGTTATCCAGACATTATTTCTCCCATCTTCAGTCAGAGCTGTCCCACAAAAAGTCACTGACTCCTAAAAGAGATGAAAGCACTACAGAGGATTCTTAACCCAAAATCAGGCCAAGTGACTCAGCCTTAATAAATTTTGGGTAGAAATGGCCATAAATCCCTCATATCCTCAGGGATGTGTCTCCATCCTTTGCCACACCACAGAGGAGCTCTTGGCAGCACATCCCACGGGTAACATGATTTCCAAGCCCTCCTTGGTGCAGGTGTTCCCTGGGGGTGCAGCAGCGTGGCTGAAGGTTTTGCTCATCCTCTTCCTCCCCTTTACACTTCCCTTGTCACTCCAGTGGTGTGGGAAGGGCTGCACTCTCCTTCCACAGCCTGCACAGGGAGTAGGACTGTTATTCATTCCCAGAGTAAGGCTGGGATCAGCCTGAAACATTTCAGAGGGAGCTGCAGGGAAGGGACCCCTGAGTTCTTTCCCCAGGTGTTTTCCCAAAATCCCACAGCAATCCCATGAGAGTGGTTTTGGAGCCCCTTTGGCTGGGATAAGTGTAAGGCAGAGCCCATGGGGTAAGCCCAGAACTAAAGCAGTGACTCCCAGTGACTCCCAGGCCAGCCTTGTCCTGCCCCAGGAGTGATGGAGATGCTGTCCCACACATATCCAGAGGGGCTTGGAATTCCCCCAGCAGGGAGAGAGGCCCTGGTTGCACATCAGACCCATCACAGGTGAGGAAGGGAAGGGATCAGCAGTGATTTTGGACACAAACCCAGATCCAGGGGCCACCACCCCTTCAACACCTCCCAGGGGGTGATGCTGGGAATTCCCTGCCACCCACACAACCCTCACAGACCCTTGGCCCTGCTGGTGCTCGTCCATCGTGGCCATCCCAATCTGTCTGTGCTCTTCTGCACCAGATCCATGGATTTCCACACCCAAGGGAATGCTGGCAGTGCCAGGCACCTCATCAAGCTCCTCCTGCCACATTGCAGCCAGGATGGGAATTCCTCATTCGATCCTAAATATCCAAAACACCCAAAGACAAAGGTCTTAAAGGGCAAAACCCTCTCCTGGCTCAGGGGATGCTTTCTAAGCTATGGATAAATGCAGGACTTGCCTTTGATGTCCCTCTCAGAGTTAGGGAACAGCTGGATGAAAACCCACCACAAAAGGGAATTCAGGGTTGTCATTAGTGGTGACTTGGGGTGGCAGCTGTTTGCTGTGGGTTCCAGGCAGCTCCTTGATTGGCCCCTCTCGAGTGAGGCCACTTAAAACCCCGTATTACACGGAAAAAAAGGCAATGGAAGCACCCCCAGCTTTTTGTATTTCAGTTCTTTCAAGGGTTTCTGAATGAGGCAAAAATAAAACACCCCAGAGCCATCAATGGGCAAAGCGAGCTGATTGTGGTGAGGAGGGAAGGAGAGGAGGAGGAATGGTCATTCCCTGTGCACCCAATTCCTTCCTGGAGCATCCCAGAGCACCCCACACACAGGAAACCCAACCTCCCTTCCCACACGAAGTCTTGGGAGAATTAATCAATAAACAGATTGCTCAGTGTAGCTAAAAAGTCAGAGGAATGGTAACTTTGGAGGTCACTTTGCCCTGGTGGAGTCCATCCAGGATAAATTTTTATTCTCCTCCCTTCCTCTTGAACCCAGAGTTTGCAAATAATCAATAAATAATGAATGCCTGATTATGGTAGAGCAGCCCCAGTGCTGTGTGGTCCTGCCTGACAGAAACCCACCCAAAACTTGGCCTGTCCAAAGTCCCTCTGGAGCACATCAGTGGCTCCCAGCTGGGCCACACAGCCACAACATCAAAACGTTGTCACCTCCAGTGCCAGCAAAAATGTCCAGCAGGGATTTGGCAGTGTGGTGGCAGATCTGGGAAAACCCCTATGACATCCAGCTCCACCCATCCTGGTTTGTGTGGCTGCCCAGAGACACCAGCTCACCTGATTTGTCTTTGGAGGTTTTGACTTTGGAAAATATGTTGTATTTTTTTTTCCTGGATCTCCCAGCACCTGTGAAGGGATAAATCAACTCAGTGGCGTGCCTGAAGCCATCTGGCCGGGCACATCATGGGGTTTGTGCCACTGGCATGAAAGAAATAATAAACAAGCCCAGATTTTCCGTGTGGCTGTTGCCGCTGTGCCGGGATTCAATCAGGAATCCGTGAGCAATCCCAGTTTAGCTCCACCCCGTTGTTCCAGGCTCTGTTCACACCCCGAGGGCAGGGATCAGCACCTACCTGGGTTTGGGGTTTTCCTGCTCCAGCTCAGCCACTGGGGAGCTGAAGAGCTTTGCTGTCCCTGATCCCTAATTGATGATAACCATTGATTATCAGACAGGGAGAATTCCACGTGTCCTTCCAGCAGCTCCTGCCCCTGGTGACCAGCAGGGACACTGGGGACCTCTCCAGTGCCCCATGCAAACAGCATTTACGCCCCTAAATACTCAGTCTCTACTTTGTGCAGCTCGATTTTAAAGGCAAACAGCAGCTTTTCTCCATCAATAATTCATGGGCCACTCCAGATAGCCATCAAATATGTAATCAAATTAAGTTAACAGTATCTTGAGGTTTGCAACCCAAGGTTTCCTGCCTCAGCCCGCAGGATGCCTGCCTCTGTTTGGGTTGCCACTTAATCACTGCACAATATTTGTTTTGGCTTGGCTGTATGTGAGGAGAGATTTATTCCATCCCATCTGGCTGCAGCAGGGGGAAAAGCCACCCTTAACTCCTCCCCTGGCTGCCTTGGGGACCTTTGGGAAGGAACACCACAGTGGAGCAGCTAAAAATGTTCCAGCTACCTGCTTGGACAGGTTGTTTATCCATACTGTCAGTTTTTAAGGAATAACTCCACCACTCCAGGCTTCTTCTTCCACCTCCTGAGCTGCCCACGCAGCTCTCGGAGGTAATTGCACTCAGAGCAATCCCAGCTTTGTCTGTGCCCCTTGAAACCCCCCAAAATAACGACAAGGGTTTAGTCTGCATTTATTTGGGATGATTTCAGCATGGCTCAGCACAGCTCCCAGGGAGCTGGAGAGGAACAAGGAGCCCATTGTGCCTCGTGTGCCACACTTGAAGACCATCAAAGCCAGCGCCAGCCTGGAAGATTCTTGACTTGAGATCCACTGGAAAAACTCCCAGTGACTTCAGGAGACTCTGAATCAGGTGCTCCAAGGAGGAGAAGCCACGCTGGCGGTGGCAGGCTCTGTGTTCATTGCTGTTTGGAGATGGAACAAGAAGTTCTGAGAAGCCACAGAGGCAACAAACCAGAAAATACCAACAATAAACCTCGACAGCATTATCTGTAATCGAGTATGGAATGAGTGGAGAGAGCACTGAGCGCTTCCCAGATCTGCCCTGAAAACTTTGGGATTAGGGAGGAGGGTGAGAGCAGAGAGCTCTCACATGCAGCTGAGCTTGCCACAGCTTGGGCACGGAGCAGCTCCCTGGGAGGGAAAAATGGGAGCAGGGAGATCATCAGCCCAGCCCAGGCCCAGCCCCACCTGCTGGGTGAGGCACAGGGGAGGAAACAACCCCAAAACAACAAAAAGCAGCAGGGCAGGAGCCCCAGTGCATCCTCCTGAGGGACCAGCACCTTCCTCAGGCAGCTCTGCACCCAGAAAACTGCCTGGGAAACCTGTTATCCTTGGAATCCTTGCATGGGGTCTCCAGCCAGAGCCTGGGGAGGAAGAAGAGACAATTTCAGCTGTTATTCCAAGGGAGGGAAAGCAGTGCCAGCAGGAGAGGCCCCACTGAGCAGCAGTGGCACGGGAGGAGCAGTTTTACTCCTCGAGCGGCATCTGAAGCACCAGGGTTTGTGCTTCTGAAAATCCCTGGTACCCACTGTGCCACAAAAGTCACTCCACAAGACCATTCCCAGGCTCCATCAGGAGGGATCTTAATTGCCACAGAGACACTTTTCCCTCCCATGTCTGGATCTGCACTCGGTGGTTCCTGCGCTCGGGAAATTGCCGCTCTCTCCTGATTAAGTGCTTAATTGTGGCCAGAGCTTCCTCAAGTGTTCCCAGCCCTGAGCTGAAGTCCCACTTCAAACACGTGCTGTTATTGACTTCCTTATCAATTTCCTCCCTGGGAATCCCTTCCAAAGGGTGCCTGAGGGGCTCTGGGTGCATCCCTGTTCTGCAGGAAGCCAAGTGGAGAGCTGGGTGCACGGAGAGTACTCACCAACTTGGGCTCCAGCAAGATGTTTTCCTTCCAGGAAAACCCAGACAAAACCAAAGGAATTTAACCATGATTTTAACAGGTGTCCATCCCTGGGAATGCTCGAGGCCAGGTTTTGAGAGCCTTCATTCTACTTGAGGCAGTTCCCACCTGTGAACTCTCACCCACACCTCCACAAAAAGTTTTTGGCCATGGGGAAAAGCTGAGGTTAAAATCCCCAGAGGCCTCGCAACAGTGACACCAGCCCCGGCTCAGAGCTGCTTAATGGTTAATGGAATAATATTTCCATCCGTTGTAGATGAGAAAAGATAATTACTTTCGGGGTTTAAGAACCAAATGTGTTGATCCAAATGTAATCTCAGTGTTTTAGCATCTGATTATTACATCAGAAACACAAATGTCAACGGGCTGCAGCAACCAGGTTGTCAGGAGGGGGGAAAGGGAGACGTGTGACTTAAATCACACACCAGGGGAAAGATGCCCCCAAGGGACTTTTAACTTGAGTTAATTAAAAATACTCTATTTTCCCAAAGCATTTTGGGGGCTGAGAGCTCATGTTTTCCCTCAGTGATCCTTCTGCTACACCCAGAACAAGGGATAACCAGAGGGGACAGCTGTGGGTCATTCCCTGCCCACCCAAACCAGGGATACAAATCCCAAATGGCTCATTCCCCACAGGAAGGAATGGCTGCAGGAGTGTTATACACTGAGTGTGCTTTGGTGCTTCCATCCCAGATCTTTTCCCTGGAATTCATTCTGTCACCTCCGTGGGCCTGTTTGTCCCTGCTGTCCCAAACCTGCTCTGCTGAACTGGGAGAACACAGGAGAGATTTCCTTTCCAACACAAATCACCCCAGAACCTGCAGCAGCAGCCCATCCCTCAGGCAGTTTAGACAGGAGATGACAGGAATCTCTGTTGCCCAGGAATCCCTGTTCCCCAGGAATCCCTGTTCTCCCTATCCCAAAAGCATCCAGCACACTCAGGGACCAGCACACGATGTTAACACGAGCGTGCTGCCAAGAACCAACTGGAATCGTGGTGCTTTGCTGCTGAACAAAGCCCTTGCCTTGATTTCTCAGCCAAGTTCAAGTTCCCAGCAGGCTCATTGTCCCCCACCCTGTCCCTGAAGCACCCAGTGCTGTATGGAATTTTATTAAATTGCCAGCACGGGCGGCCGCTCAAAGTTTGTGTGGCTTGATGTGATCGATGGCAGCAAAACACGGGAAGAAAGGAAGGGGGAGGGGGGCACCCCTGTTTGTTAAAGCTTTTTCTTTTCCCTTTTGAATAAAATGTCAACTCCATTATATAGATGTCAACTCCATTACTGCAACACTCCCGTGGCAGCCTCAACATGGAACTATCTGCTAATAAAACAACTTTCTCGCAGGGGGAGCAGAGGGCAAGTTACCTGCTGGAGGTTCCAATCTGGTTAAGAAAATTCCTGTTTATCCCTGCAGGCACAAACACCATTTCCATTATCCTGGTTTCCTCCTCGCCTTTGTTGGCCCCAAAGTAAAAACCTGCTCTTGTATCCTGATGAGCCTGCGCTGGTCACGGACCTTTCCTCGTTAGAGAAGGCGGAAAATGGGGAGAGCGGTGCCTGGTGTGCTGAAAAAAAAAAAAAAAAATCATCTGGGTTAGAATTGTGGAATAGCCTGGCATTGAAGGCACCTGAAAGGTCCCCTTGTTCCAGCAGCAGCCAAGGTGGCAAAAACAGAGAAGCAGCTTCCCGGGGGTCCTGCTCCAGGGGGATGTGCTGCCAAGCCCTCTGAGGGGGGGTTGGGGACAGGTGCCCCCCAAATCAGGAAGATCTGCCCACAGGCAGAAGGTACCACAAGCACCACCCCAAAAGCACTTTCAGAGAAGCCCCTGGAGGGGTTTGGCACATTTGTGTGCCTGGGAAACCAGGATACACTGGGGAAGAGAATTTGGGAGGGTGAAACTGGGGGGCTACCATCCCTCCAGAGCTCTTTTGGGATATAAATTCTATTTTTAAACAACCAGGAAGGTGGGGAAGCCCCTCAGCCTTGCCAGGCATGGGTTGTGAGAGGCCAGGGCTCCTCCCTCGCTCTCAGGTTCGCTGGCTGCACACATCCGCACGCAGACAGACAAAGATGAGAACATATTTAGAAAAGAATAAAGAAACCCATTCCACGACGGGAGTTGTTTAGATAATTGATTTCCCTTGGACTTACAAGCACTAAATAACAGCCAGGCAAGCACATCTCCCAGATAACCTTTTCCTTCAAATCTCTCTTCCAAAGGATTGGCCTTTGACAGAGGCGTCTCTGGGAGCGCAGCTCTGAGGCAGCTCGTAGGTAGGACCTTGCTGAGAGAAGGCCGTGACTATTCCTCAAGCAATTATTTTTTCCCCCTGTATCCTTTGCATAGAGAGAGCTAATTAACTGCCTGCCAGGTTCTGCAGATCCAGGGCGCTGAATGAAGTAGCACAAATGTCATAATTAATTAGCAGTTTAACGCCAGAACGAACACGGCAAAGGTGCCCTGTCAATATTCCGGCACTGGGGCGGGGAGCATTCCACGTGCCAGGCACTGGGGCAGATCCCAGCCTGGACAGCAGAGGGGATTTCTTCATGGAAAGGGTGGTCAGGCATTGGAAGTGCCCAGGGAGGTTTGGAGCGGCCATCCAAGGAAGGACTGGAGGTGGCACTCAGTGCTCCAGGCTGGGGACAAAGTGGGCGTCGGGCATAGCTTGGACTGATGGGCTGGGAGGGATTTTCCAGCCTCAGTGGTTCTGTGATCACACCACAGAGCCCCAAACTGTTGGAAGCTCAGCTGGAATCACCAAGAAACAAGGAATAACCTGTCATGTACCCCTGTGGAGCTGGGCAGGGACAGCCCACGCCAGACCAGGATCATCCCTGGGCCACCACAGGGTGTGCCCAGGCTCTGCTCTTTCCCAGGGACAACATCCAGCCTACCTCTCCCTCATCCACCAGGACATTTTGTTTCCCTATTTTTAGTGAGAATGACCCAGCCTGTGGCCACCAGGCAGCCCCCAGCCCCTGTCCCAGCCCACCTTGCAGTGGGGACTGGGGTGTGTTTGGCACAGAGACCCGAAGATGTCACACACACCCAAACTGTCACACACACCCAAAGCCTCCCATGGGCACCAATTCCTTTCCCAGGGATGGAAGAGGGGATCAGCAGCATGGAATTACCAGCTTCCCCCTGGACCAAGGCTGACAGAGCAATGGTTAGATCTGGAGCAAGCCCCACACCAGACCTGCCACACCAATTAAAACCAAATCAATTAGAATCATCAAGGCTGGCTCCTGGCAAGAGCCAAAACCCAAGAACTCCCTGAGAAAGCTCTCAGCCCTACCCTTGTTCCCTGAGCAGATATTCCCAGCGCTGCTGAGCACTGGGGAGTGCATCCCACGTACCTGGAGCCCAGCAGGGAACAGCTCCCCATGGGACACCCCAAATCCTGCCCTTGTGAGATCCACAGCCCCAAAAGTAAAAACCCCAGTGTCACCACCACATTTTCTGGAAAAATCCCTTTGCCCAAGATTTTTCTCCTGGGAAGCTCAGAAGCCTCAGAGAGAAAGGAAAACAATATTATCTCATTTGCTTCTCCTGTGTTTTGCTGCTTTGGGATGTGGTTGGAGATTGTTTAGCCAACATGTGAATTGTTTTGACTTAATGACCAATCACGGTGAGGCTGTGTCAGGACTCTGGAAGGAGTCACGAGTTTTTCATTATTATCTTTTAGCCTTCTGTCTGTATCCTTTCTCTATTCTTTAGTATAGTTTTAGTACAGTATTTTTAGTATTATATTTATTAATACTAAAAATACTATAGTATTTTTTAGTATTACATTTATTCAGGTGGCTTCAATGCCAGGCTATTCCACGATTCTATTGTATTTATATTATATTTATTTAGTACAGTATCTTTATTACAATATAGATCATAAAATAATAAATTAGCTTTCTAAGAACATGGAGTCAGACTCATTCCTTCCTTCCCTCATCCAGGGACCCCAAAAATACCACACCCCAGGACTCAAGCATGATTCCCTAGGGCTCCAGAGCAGGGCAGACTCCTGCAGGAAAATAAGAGAGAGGACTTACAGGCATCCATGTCTCCTTCCATCCTCAGCTCCCTCAGCTCCACTCCCTTCCCCATCCACCGTGGGAGATGTTCAGGAGGAAAAAGCAAAGCGAGGGACGAAGCCCCTCAGCCCTGCATCCATTTGGGATCATCCTGCTGCCAGCGCCGAGCCCGGTTTGGGTGATTGAAATGCCACTCCTGCCTTGCAGAGCCAACTCCATGGTGACAAACAGCTCCAGGGAGCGGTGACACCGGCGGGTCAGAGCCGGCACAGCAGCACCGGCAGGGAACAATGAGGCGGAGCAGGAACCCGGGCTCCGGGAAAAAGGATGGCCTTGAGCAGGAGAAAACAGCACGGCATGCAGGAGAAGGTGCTTAACTTCGGTTTCCTCTTTTTTTAACCTAATGAAGTCTTTTATTAACCCCATCTGGAAGAGGCCAGCACCTCTGCAACATCTGCTCGGGGGCTTTGCTCAAGTGTGAAACTTCTCCGCTGTTTTTCCAGCACTTCCACAATGGGATGTTCCCAAGGATTTCTGTCCCCACAAAGTGCTGACTCCTGCAAATGAGAGCCCCAAACCAGTGGCTGGGTAATGTCCATCAGTCCTGAGGGACCGTGCACTGCAGAGTTCCACACGGGAATGCTGTTCCTCGTGATGGAGCAGCGGATTCCCAAAGCTGGGAAGGCATCAGCAGGGCACTTATCCATCCTGCCACTGCCTCCCACAGCCCAGAGGGAATTTCCCTGTGGAACAGCTTTGGATCCAGGCAAAGGTGGCTACAGCAGCAGGGATTTCTGTGGAGGAAGCCTGGGAGACATCTCCCACCACCATGTGCTTGTTTGAGAGCAGAACTCGTCTCCTTGGGGGCCACATCCTTCACAAATCCAGTTAAACAGACTCCTCCTAACCCTGTCTTGTCCTGCCCTGTTATTCCCAGCTCCAGCCATTGCCCATCCAGGATCTGGACCACTTCCACACCAGGCTGTCCCACAAACCCCAGGATGCTGCCCTGCAGCCTCCCTTGATCCCTCAATGGGATTTAAAGGATGCCTGTGTGGTGTTTCCCAGCCCTGCACAGTCTGGAGCTGCTGGCAGGACCCAACAGGGCCAGGAGGAGTTGATATCCAACCATGGAGAATCCAGCAGCACAAAGGATCCAGCAGCACAAGGGGCTCAGGAGCCCTTGGACAGGTCCCATCCCGAGGTGATCCCACAGCACAACCTCAGCTCCCACAGGTTTGTCCCAGGTTTATCCCACCTCTGCCATGTCTGGGCTCCAGCTCCTTCTGCTCCAGTGACAGGGAGCAAGCCCTGAAGCTGCTCCTAGGCTGCCACTGGCAGGGGGATAAATATCCCAAAATCCCAGTTGATCCCCATTTCACACCACTGGACCATCTTCCCTGGCTCTCCACACCCCTAGGAAATGACACATTCCCTATTCCCCTGTCAGCTTCTGCACCCATCAGACACAATCCTACTCCTCAGGGTTGCACAGAAAAGAGGGATGGATTTTTCCTCCAAAAGAGGGGATTTCTCCCCACTTTGATGCTCCAGGGCCCCAAGTCACTATGGTTACTCCTAACTGTACACAGAGTATTGCTGTGATTTTAGAATTCGTGGAGATCATCCTTCAGGAGGTCTCTCTACTTCATGACTTCCTCACACCCAACCCAAATGGAGGTTTTTTGGTTTTTCCATCTTTTTATTTTCCCCTTTCCCAAGAAAACCCACATGCAGATCCAGCTCTGTCAGAAGCGAACTTCCCAGCTGGACACAGCCAGACTCTGGCTCCTTCACCCTCCCTGCCAGTACAAGAATCTCTCCTGGGCAGCAGAGGCAGGGATAAAGCTCATCCCAAGTCCCCAGCAGCAGCACATTGTCCTGGACATGCACTGAACCCAGCAGCCAGGAGCATGGGAATGCTGGATAACCCTGGAAGTGCTCCAGGCCAGGCTGCACAGGACCCTGGCAACCTAATCTGGAGCTTGGAACAGGATGGTCCTTCCAGTCCCTTCCATCCCAAACCAGGCAGGAATTCCCTGGTGATCCCACAGCCTAGGCCAGGTAAAACCCATGGAAAAACATCCACCATGTGGAAGGGCTCCCATTCCAAAGGCAGGAGCAGTCACGAGCAGCACAAACCAGGAGGGAATTTAAACCTGGGAGTAACTCGTGAGCCTGGGTTTTCCTGGTGTTCCCTCACCCATGCTGCAGCCACAGGAAAAGGCAGCCTTGTTATTCCCACGAATTAAACTGGGAAAACATTATGGAATGAAAAACAGAGCCTCAACAAGGGGAGAGAGGCAGTGGGCCCAGCACAAAGGAGCCAGAGGCACACACTGCTGCCAGGTGGGATGGGGCAGGTGTCAGGGATCTGGGGTCAGGGATCCAGGAACAGGGATTCAGGCATAGAGAAACATCCATGTTCTGTAATCTGAGGAAAAGCTGGAGGAGATTCCTCAGGAATATCACACAGCACTGGAGTATTTCCTGCCACCTCAATAATTAGGAAAACCTTAAAAGGAGCTCTGGGATATTTTGCCTTCCTGCTGCCCGCACTGGAACCTGCTCTGCTCCCATCCACACTCTTTTCCCTTTCCAGAAACTTTTACCAGATGGATCTGAGGACTCAAGACATTTACCTGGGAGCTCAGTAGCTGGAGGCATCCCCTTTGACAGGCAGGATTTAAGCTGGCTTGTCACCCAAACCCCACGGGAAAACACATTCATCCAGCAAGCAGGAATTCCAGGGAATGCTGTGTGAGACCAATAAATTTATTGGTGTTGGGGGGGGGGGGGTGGTTATCCAAAAAAAGCCACATAAGGAAAACCTACAACCACAAGGATAAACATCATGCCATGAAAGTTATCATCATGTAAAGAGGTGCGTGGACAGGCACCTCCTAAACCTGACTTTAGGGCAGACCAGACCTGTCACGGGGTGTTCTGCTGTGGCCGTGCCAGTCTCGGTGGGCATTCCCGATGGGCACTCCTGCCGGGCATCCCTCCTACGGGCATCCCAGCCCGCAGTTCCTGGCTCAAGGCTCGATTTCCCCAGGCAAGGCAGAGGCGGCGGCCGCGGTGTCCCGGTGGTGCCGGGTTAATTTCTCGCCTTGCCTGTGAACAGCCCATTTAGCGCCACTTCAAACTCCTAATTCCGGGGTTTACGTGGAAATGGTTTTAGAGTGCGCTGGAAACCCCGGGTTCCTTTTCCAATCTCGCCACGTCTTTAGAAAGCAATTCCTTAAGCCTCCGTTTCCGAGACCCTTTTAATCTCTGCAAATTATTGGTGAGAGCTGAATCGAGGCAAACTGCCACCACAGCGCTGTCACCGCGCAGAGAGAGGCCACCGCTGATTATTTAGAGGAAACCATCGCTTTTCGGGCCGAGAAATAAATTAGCATTTATACTGGATTATTGAAAAACGCCCCCCCAAAAAATCAGCCTCCATCTCCGTGTCAATTGTGGCGCACCGAGGTCAACATCTCCGCTGTGACAGGCACGGGCTCGCACGGCAAAGGACAACTTACGTGTGGAAATGAGCCCCGAATGTGTCATTATTATCCGGGAGACAAGGCGGGCTGGGAAATAACATCTGCACTCCTGGAAATAACATCTGCACAGCCCGGGATCCCGGCGACCTTCGGCAGAATGGGAGTAATCAGGGAATGGGGAAAATCACCCCCAAAAATTAAAATCCAAGAGTTTGGCTTTTTGCTTTTTGCATTTTCTACGTATTTGATGGCGGGTTTTTTTTTTTGTTTTGGTTTTTTGTTTGTTTTGGGATTTGTATTTTTGTTTTCTTGTCTTTTCTTTTGGTTTTTTTTTGTTTGGTTTTTTGTTTGTTTGTTCTTGTTTTGTTTTTTTTGGGGGGGGGGGTTTGTTGTTGGGTTTTTTGGGTATTTTAAAATTTGCTTTTAAACTACTTCACTTGGAATCTGCAGCTTGATCCTGCCAGGGTAGGGAAGGAAAAAGTCCTGTTTTGTGTGGAACCTCCAGGTGATGGAGGATTGGGTTAGAAAAACACGTTCTGTAAGCGACAAAGATTTCAAGGTTAGTGGGTTGCTTTTTTGTGAGATATTTGCCAAATCAAAAGGATTTTCTTTGCACCCGCTGCTGAAATGATGTGATGCTTTTTCTCCCAAACATCACGTTACTGATATGGGGGAAATTCTGGGGTGTTTTCAGTGCAAAATGGCCATGAGGCGTTTTGCTGGCTGCATTTCTGCCAGCTCCCCCTGGGCCGTGCTTGTCCCTGGCTCTGTCAGGGGATGCAGTGATGCCTCTGCCCCCAGGACAAGGGTCAGGGGTGTCCCGGTGGGCAGGGATGGCTCAGTCCCCGCTGTGCCCCAGGGACCTGTCCCAGCCCTGACACCAGGGAAGCTCCACGTGGCTCCTCATCCCAGCTCCAGCAGCAGATTTGGGGGCAGCCGTGGTGTTCAGGATCCTTTTTGCCCCAACTCCCCCTTTCTGGGCTGCTGTCCTGGGACACCCTGGCTGGGTTTTTCTCCCTGTGCCCCAGGAGCCCAGCCCAGGGCCCTGGTGAGTGAGCAGGGGCTGTGAGCAGGGGCTGGTGACACACCTGTCCCCTGAATCCCTACAAACCACCTCGCTTCTGCCACATCCCAAAATCCCGGTTTACAGGGCCAGTCCGACACAAACAGGATCAGTCCCTCCCAGCCCTTCACCTCATTCTGTCTGCTTTGACCCCAAAGCAGCACTGAGGCCTCGGAGAGATCCCAAACTGCCCCAGTGGCTTGCAGGGAAGCATCCCTACAGCACCCGGAGCAGCCTGTCCCTTCCCAGAGGGAAGCAGGGACGCCACGCTCTGCCTCCCATCCATCCATCCATCCGTCCATCCATCCATCCATCCATCCATCCATCCACTCCCAGGGCAGGGTTGCTGCTTTGCCAAGCTGGTCCCTGCCCCAACAGCACGCGGGCACCTCTGTGCCCAGGGAGGAGGGAGGTTTCAGCAGCTCCGTCCTGGAGTGTGAGCCCCAGAAAGGAGGGGACCTGCTCCAGTAGGGATGGAAAACTACAGGTACCAAAATAAAATAAAGCAAAATAAAATAAAATAAAATAAAATAAAATAAAATTTAAAAAGTAAAAAAGTAAAGTAAAAAATGAAGTAAAATAAAGTTAAATAAAATAAAGTAAAAATAAAATAAAGTAATGTAAAATAAAGTAAAATAAAGTAAAATAAAAGGTAAAATAAAGTAAAAACACTAAAATAAAAAAAACCCCTAGAATAACAAAGTAAAATAAAAAAGTAAAATAAAAAAAGTAAAATAAAATAAAAATAAAATTATAGAATGATCAGCCTTTGGAGGAAGACTCTGATGAAGGAAGAACTGGGCTCAGACACAGTTCAGCAGTTCACTGGTAGCACTGGGGACACTGGTGGGCACCAGGGGCTGTGCTGGGGGCCCGACCACAGGGACAGAGCTGTGTCCCGCCCTGGGTCACCCTGAGGGACAGCAGTGTCCGCACAGGGACAGCCCCTGTGCTGCTCCCACAAGGATGTGGAGAGGTTTTGGCTTTTTCTCGTCTCTGTTTTTCTTTTTTTTTTTTTTTTTTTTTTTTTTTTTTTTTTTTTTTTTTTAGTAGGGGAGGGGAAGAGAGGTTCAGGGAAAAAAAAAAAAAAAGGATGGAAGTGCCAGGAATTCTGTCCGAATGGTAGGAAGATTGCAACTGCAAGAGCTGTCGGGAAGGCGGGATTTGGACGGCAGTGCGTGGAGATTCGGGACCCGTTTAACTCCTGACCCTCGCCGGGGTGTCAGACTTTAAGCGTGGAGCACAAAGTTTAAAACGAAAAACTGCGCTCGCCCCGATCTTTTATTTTTAACAATCACCACAGAGCTGCAGGTGCCTTGCCTCCAAAAACATCAGGGAAAAGATGGGGATTGAGAAGGGAAGGGTCCAGTCTGGAGGGTGCGGGATAGCCCTGGCTCCCCAAAGCCCGCAGAGGGGAGTCCGTGTGCGAATACCGGCAGCACTTCGGGAACCTTCAGAGGGAGGCTGCTCACTGAACACACCGAGTTTTACCAATTTCTGGGAAAGCCGCAGCCCCGCGGGTCCCCGCGCACGGCCGGACGCGCACCCAGCGCATCTCCCCGCGCTCGGCTCCGCCCGCCCCGTCGCGGCGGTGCCCGGCCCGGGGGAGCGGGCACAGCTTCGGCCGCGGGGGCACCCCGGCCTCTGAGCCCGCCCGAGACCCCGCTCAGCCCCGGGAGCGGCCCCGACGGGCGCGGGGTGCCGGGGGGACAGGAGCCCCGCAGGCGCTCCCCGGGGCGGCGGAGCGAGTCCCGCCGTCGGTCCGGCCCCCGCCCGCGGGCTCGGGCTGCTCCAGGAAAGCCTTTCGTTGCGCCAAAACCAACGAGCAAACGAAGAACGACCGAAAAAACCCCGAAAACGCAACCACAAACGAAGCATCGGCCCTAAAGGGTCCCCGGTGCCGCGGGGGTCCCCGCTGGCCTCGCACCCCGCGGCAGCGGCTCCGAGGAGCCGGGACCAGGGCCGGGACCGGGCGGGAGCCGTGCAGCCAGGCCGGGAGAGGGGACGGGGCTGCCCGGTGCTGCCGTCGGGGCCGGACGGGAGCCGCTCTGTCCCGGGACGCTGCGCCCGGGGGTGGCCGCGCACCGTGGCGAGGGGCTCGGGGGAACGGGCGTGTACTTACGGGCGAGGGCGGCGGGGCCGGGGCCGCTCGGAGCCGCTCCGGCGCTGCCCCGGCGTGGCCGGGCTTAAGAGCCGTCGGGCGGGCGCAGGACAATGGCCGGGAGGAGGGGGCCGGGGCCGGGGGCCGGCGGGAGGCGGGGAGGGGCCGGGGCCGCCCGCCGCCGCTCCGCCCCCCCGCGTCTGGCGTAAACCCGGCGCCGGGCTAAAAGAACCGGCGAGCTACCGGCGCCCGGGGCTGGTGGCCGCCGCCGCGGACGGCTCGCCGGTGCCGGCGGCAGCGCCCGGCCCGGCCCGGCCCGGCCCGCCCCGTCGCGTCCCGCCCCGCCATGTCGCTGAGCCCCAAGCACACGACGCCCTTCTCGGTCACCGACATCCTCAGCCCCATGGAGGAGAGCTACAAGAAGTTCGGCGGCATGGACGGGGCGAGCGGGCTGGGCGCGCCCCTCGGGCCGTACCGCCAGGCGTCCGTGCCCGCTGCCGCCGCCGCCGCCGCCGTGCCACAGCACGTCCCCGCGGGCGCGGCCGCCTACCACATGCCCCACGGCGTCTCGCAGTTCCCGCACGGCGCCGTCGGGGGCTACTGCAACGGAGGGCTGGGCAACGTGGGCGAGCTGCCCGCCTACCCCGAGGGGATGCGGGGCGGCGCGGCCGCGGGCGGCGGCTGGTACGGGCCCGGCGGCGACCCCCGCTACTCCAGCAGTAAGTGCGGGCGCGGGGGGCGCGGATGAGGAGGAGGATGGGGGCGGCCGGGCGCGGGGGAAGCGGAGCCGCGGCCCCGACGGGGCGGGCTCTGAGCAGGCCGTCCCGCTCAGTCTCCAGGTTCATGGGCCCGTCGGCGGGGATGAACGTGGCCGGCATGGGCGGCCTGAGCGGCATCGCCGAGGGTGCCAAGGCCATCGTGCCGCTGCACGCCGCGCCGCGGAGGAAGAGGAGGGTGCTCTTCTCGCAGGCGCAGGTCTACGAGCTGGAGCGGCGCTTCAAGCAGCAGAAGTACCTGTCGGCGCCCGAGCGGGAACACCTGGCCAGCCTGATCCACCTGACCCCCACGCAGGTGAAGATCTGGTTCCAGAACCACCGCTACAAGATGAAGCGCCAGGCCAAGGACAAGGCGGCCGCCCAGCAGATGCACCCCGACGGCGGCGGCGGCGGCGGCAGCGGCGGCCTGTGCCAGCAGCCCTCGCCGCGCCGGGTGGCCGTGCCGGTGCTGGTGAAGGACGGCAAACCCTGCCCGCCGCCGGGCAACGCCACCCCGGGGCCCGGGCCCGCCGCCCCCGCGGCCCCCGCCGCCGCCGCGCCCGCCGCGCACCCGCACCCCGGCTCGCTGGGGCAGGCGGCCGACCTGGAGGAGCTGTCGCCCAGCCCGCCGGCGCTGCACGGCCCCGTGGCTCCCCTGGCCCCCCTGGACTCGGCCGGCGTCGACTACAACGGCGGCATGGTCAGCCCCAACCTGCTCTACGGCAGGACGTGGTAATGATAATAATCGGTGCGTCCCGTGTGTGTCCCCCCGAGTGCCCCGCTCCTCCGGCACCGGACGCTCCGCCCTGCCCGGTGCCCGCGGGGATCGCCGACGGCCGCCCTACCCCCGGTCCCCTCCCGGCCTCCCTTCGAGTTTTTTTAAGTCTCTCCTGTTTTTGGACAAACGGCCCCGACGGCAGCGCCGAGTGCTTGCGTGAGTGCGAGTCGGTGTGGATGTGTATGAGTGTCGGCGTGCACGCGTGTCCGCACCTCCGTGTCCCGGCCGCCGAGAGCTCCTCCCGACGGGGCGGGGGCAGCCGGGGCAGCGCGGGGCTCCGCTCCGGCCCGGCCCCTCGCCCCGGCGGCAGCGCAGCCCGGGAGCCCCGGCGCGGACCGCGATAAACCCTCCGAGGCGCAGCTCGTCACGGCCGAATTCATGTCGTGGGGGTGTCCCGGAACGGTGCCATTCCGTTCTTATCTCCGTCCGAGGTAAATTGGGTCGCGGCTCAGTTGAGGCGGGAGCCGTGGCAGGAGAGCCCCGCAGCGCCGGTGCTCGGATTTAAGGGGAAACCCCCGTTTTTCTCGTTGTTGTTATTAAATACCGCGCAGTCAGTGAATGCCCGTGCGTGGACGGGGCGCGCATCCCGCGGAGCCGCCTCAAGCCCCCGGCCCTCGGCTCAGCTCCCGACGAGCTCGGAGCCCTGCGGAGGTGACGGAGAGCCCGGGGATTCCCGGGGCTGGACCCCGCTTCCCGCCGGGACCGGACCCCGCAGCAGCCGGGGCCGGAGGATGTGCGGCGCCGGAGCGGGGTTTATCCCCGCGCCACTCTCCGAGGAAATCCCGCACGTCGGGAAACGCTCCTCGGGACTTTCCGGCAATTTTTCTTTCTTTTATTTTTAATTTTAATTTTATTTTAAACAATAAAAGGAAGCCTTGTTCTCAAGACTCGGCTGCTTCTTTCTCGGTGTATGGACTGAAGGACAACCTCAAAATCCCCCTTTTTTCTGCCTCCCTGTCGGCTGCCAAGGATTTAATTCCGCATCCCTCCTGCCTCAGCCAGGCTCCCCCATTCTTGGGGGACCCGCTGAACCCCAGCCTCGGGGGCTGCTCCACTTTTGGCTGTGCCATGAAGGAACGATTCTGAGATAAAAAATCGGGATTTTGGCCACTGCAAGACCACAGACCCATCCCCAAGCCCCAAGCGGGAGTCTGGAGGGGAAGGGAATCTCCACTGTTCTTCTGGAAGGAGACCCCCTTCCCCACCCCGGCTCCCTCCCCTTTCCCTGAGGGAGAATTTCTTCCTGCTGCATCCCACGGTAAACAGCCCAGAGTGTCTGGGGTGGGACAGCCCAGCCTGGTGAGTGGCTTCCCCCTCAAACTCTGTTAAATCCAAAGGGATATATCAGGCTCAGCTCCAGCCTGGGGAAAAAACCCAAACGTTACCTGTTAGCAAAGCAGCCTGAGGAGCTCCACAGGGATGCTGTCCCAGGGTGACCCCAGGCTCTCCAGTAGCTGGGGGCACAGGGAGCTGCAGCAGAGCCCCAGGAAGGCTGGTGCTGCCCGGCCAGGTCCTGCATGCCAGCCCTGCATCAGAACCCAGCAAAGGAAGCCCCATGGCCAGCACGGTGCTCCAAGGCTCCGAGTGGGCAGCGCAGCTCCCAGGGCCCAGGCTGGCTCCACTCACACTGCAAAGGGGTGAAGGGTTGGGCAAAGTGAAGCCTGCAGGGATGAGCCTTTCCCACAGCAGCTCCCCAAATGTTTACCCAGACTTTTTGTGCCCCAAAAAATGGGAGCAAAGGACAAAGGCACCAGCATGCAGGTCCATCCACCTTTGGAACGTAGGCGACCCACCTCATTCCTTCCTCCAGCCCATTCCCATGAAAACTCACCCCCAGAGCTGGTTTTGTCCTGCTGGAAAAGCAAAATGTTCTTTGTGAGCACCCCAATCTTTTCCAGCCGTGGGAGAAGGCCTTGGGGAGGGCTGGCAGCTCCCAGCCCTGGGAATGCTGCATCACAATAAAGGATTCTGCTCCACCTTCCATCACCTAAAAATAATGAATCAAGGTCGATTTCTTCCTTCCAAGTTAAATGGGGCTGTCAGGACTTTTTCCCCTAGTTGCTGGTGATTAACACCTGGATGTTTGGAAAGAAGGGAGCACCAAGGAGTTGGGGCAAGAGCAGGGCTGGGAACTTTACTGATTTACACAATACCTGGATTTAATGGAAAAATCCAAAGGGAAAGCTGAACTGGAAGCTCTCCTAATTTTCTTTTTTTTTTTTTATTACACAAAGATTTTAAATTCTAGAGGTTGGGTGGAATGATTTTCCAATAAATCAACAGGAATGTGTGCACACAAGTAAAAGATACAAACAGGCTCTGGAGGGGGCTGGAAATTAACCACACGCCACTGCTCAGAATTTCAAAAGCCACTTTATAGAGCAAATAAAAATATTTACTGATTTGGTACACTCACACAGAAAATCCCTAGAAAGAGTGCTAAAAACGAACGGAATTCCTGCCCTTCGCAGCTGTTTTAAATTAGGTATCAAACAGACAAACCCACGGCCCCTGCCTGGTTATGCCATGACAAAACCCACGCCAGAAATGGGCACACATCCAAAAAAAGTTGAAATGTTTTACTTCAGAGTCCGAGAAACCGAAGGAAGCATCTGCCAAGGAGCAGCGAGGGCCGTGTCTCTCTCAGTGCCGCCGGCTGCCTGCTGCGTCTGCCCCGAGAGTCCATAAAATCCCATTTCTGGGCATTCTTTCCAACTCCTTGTCTGTTTTCAGGCTCTTGTGTGTGGAGTAGAGAATGTTTGGAGTTCAGAGGGGCAGGCAGCGCTCGGCACAGCTTGGATATGTAAGGAGGACAACGCAGCACTCCCACCTCGTCCGACGGCAATCCGCTCTTCCCAGTCCCTCCCAAAAAATCATCATCAGGTCCGTAAGAAATGTGCACATTTAAAACAGGCATCCGTTTAAAAACTACAGGGATGGTGCTTAACAACTTCATTTTTTTTTTCCCCTCGCCCCACAAATAATAAAAAGAACAAAAGCAAAAAAACCCGGACGTTTTCCATGTTTAAAAAGCAACCCAGGAGGCAGGAGCTAATTCCAGCTGTACCTTCCTGCGGGATGTGAGAGCGGGTAGGGCCTCCCGGGGCCGTACGCCTGCAAACAAACAAACAAAAGCAAGCATTTATTTTTGGGATTAGCAGCACGAGTAAACAAGTGGGGTGAGCTCCAGGCGCCATAGGGAAACGGGGACAAAACATCCTCTGCTCAGAGAGGTGCCAGGGGCAGGGCTGAGCATCCCTCATCCGGCTGTGGAGTCTCCCAAAAACACGGGCTGGGGCTGGATTGCCTGGTGCAGAGCGGAGCTGCGCCGCACCGGCTTTGGAATCCCAAATAAATCCACTCCCAGCCAGCACCGTGGGCAAGGGACTTCCCACCTGAGACACTTCTGCTGCAAAGGGACAAATGTTGGAGCCAGGGACGTGGGGCAGCTCACACTCAGCATTTTTACACGAAAGTATTTTAAGGAAAAACGAAAGCTGTATTTGTTGCAGAAGAGGCGTTTTCCAGCACTCATTTGCTTTAATAAGAGGTCAAAGAGATCCAAATCCCACTTTGGAAATGACGCCAAATTAGATGTATATTTGTACTTAAATTCAGGCATTTGCTACATCAAGTATCCAGGGAAAAATCTGTTTGAAAATTTCACAGAGTGTCCCTGAAACATTTAAAATTATTTCCAAACCTGGTACATTGCAGAGACCAGCAAGTTAAATAAAGGTGATGCACCAACACCAGCTACAGCCTTGGTTTGCTCTTTACTCAAGGAGTTTGGGTGTGGAGGGAAAAAGGGGCTTCTTTCCTTTAAAAGAGAAATCTCTCTGTCACAGCACACGGTGGCTGGGATAAAAACCGTGGAGCCGGCGAGCAGACCTGCCAGGGAGGCTCCTGCAGCTTGCCCATGCAGGGAAGGTTTGTTTCCAGGCTTGATGAACTCAATTAAAAAAGGAAACAAGTTGTCTACATCCCTTAAAAAATCCTTCCAAACCATCAGCAGGGAAGGACAAAGCGGAGGCCCGGGAGCGCTGCAGCAGCCGCGGATGTGGTGGACGCTCCGCTGTGTGCTGCTCCGGGCTGGAATAAAACTGCCCAACACCTGCACCACCCCAGCAAGCTCATTCTTTGCTTCTCTGGGAGAGCTGCAAGGCAGCAAAGCCCCACTCCCAGGGAGCCCCCCAGATCCATGGCAGCTGCATTAATTTTGTAAGCACTCTGCGGCAGCGCGTTTATTAACCTCTTCAGACCATGTTCTGTACGCTGTAAAAAAAGAATTCAGAGGTGAAAGGGCCCAAAGATAATTATTTATGCTGCTACGTGTCACCACTTCCACTTGAATCCCTTTTCAAGGCTTTAAAGCTTTGAAATTTTCAGGCAGCAAGGCCGGATTCAATGATTAGGCTGGCACCCTAAACCCTTTCAGGTACTTTCTCATTTCACTCCAGCCTCGAAGAAATAATGACATCTGAAAGTTCATTTAAAAATGACAAGAAGAGATAAAAAGCAAAAAAAAAAAAAGAAAATTAAAAGCAGATAAACAGTTGCAGCACAACTGCAAAGGGAAGCAAATTCACTGGAGCTAAAAGATTTGTGCTTAATCATGAACTCATCATGTATGTGAATAAAAACAAAAAAATGGTTGTCACTGCTGGGTTAAATGTTTCCTGCTCCTACAGGTGGGTCCATGCCAGCACCAGGGGAATTATGTTCTGGGCAAGGCCACACCTTTAGCCAGGCTGTGGATGTCCACAGGGCTCCAAAGTGGGAATTAACAGGGATACCCTCCCTGGGCCCCCACTGCAAACCCTGCTGGGAAACCATTCCTGCTCCCCTTCACAATTCCAGCTGTCCGGCACCACAATTTAGGGCTGGGAATGAAGTGCTCCAAGCATAGATTCCTTTAGCAGGTGCATCCTGCCTGGGATGAAGGGCAGAGCAGGGTGTGCCATGGCAGACAGATTTTTCCAAGAGTCCATTTCCCAGACTAATTAAATCCTGCCCAGACTCCAGCAGCACAAAGATCCTCCCCCAATTTTCCCCTGGGAGCACAGCAGCCCCTGCTATGGATTAGTGCAATCAGGGATTTACTCCTCTGGCGCTGGGGTTTTGGGTAAACCTGTGTGGCACAAAACGAAAGATTTCTGAAATGTGATCCTATCAAAGCACCTCATCCAAATTTAAAATGTATTTTAGAGCTCCACTGGTTGGGTTAAGGCTCAGGCCCCATTATTTCCCTGTGATTATGACCCATGTTGTTGATTTCTGTCTCCAGTCACAGCCAGTGCTGGCAGGGTTTGTACTGGTGCTGTGCCATGTAACACACATCTGGGTACTGGGCAGGTGAGCAGGCTGGGAGGAAGAAAATTAAAACTAGGAGTGACTAAAAAGTGACTTGTCCTGAGCTGAATCAGGCCCCAGCAGAAGGCACATTTCCAACAGTTTGTGCCTTAATTTCCACATAAAGGACAGGGCAATGGAGCTGTCACCTCCTCCTCCCTGGGACTGTCTTCCCACAGCTCTGACTTTCACAAACAGCAGTAGAACTAGGAGTTCATCCTAGATATCCAAAATTTATTTAAAATGAGTGCTCAGCAGTGTAAATACCCAGAGTTCTGGTACAATATGCAGATCATGTTTTACTGGGATCACACTCCCAAAAAAATTCCCTAAGCAGAGTCACCTGCTACTCTCAAGCAGCATTTTCACTCTGTGGCATTTTCTTGAACTGCTGACCAAGTCACCTGCAATTTTGCATGAAGCTCTCCCCTCACAATTGCTTGTTTCCTTTTAACTGCAGAGAGTTATTTCCACATATTTCTTCCTCCGGCTAGGAGAACCCAACGTTTGCATTAAGCAGTTTTCCAGCTCAGAGAAAGCCAATAAAAAATTCAAGAAGGTGTAAGAATCTACATTTTTAAACATGCTGGAGAGAACCCAAAAAGGTCCAGTGGGCAGATTTCCTTGTGGAAGAGGAAGGCTGGTGGGAATGCTTGCCTCAGGCTGCAGGAGCAGAGTGACCATGTCATGGACACTGGTGGTGTGCTCCCAGCACGGGCCTTGTGCCAGGGCTGGCCAAGGCTGGGCAGTCACCCACCTGTGAGTGGTGACACGGTGACACTAAATCCAGCTCAGCAATGCCTGTCCATGCCACGCTCCCTCTCCACAGCCCAAGGAGGGGGAAGCCTTGGCTGGGAGGGGAGCACAGCGCACCACACCACGTGGGGCCCCTCTTTCCTACCTGTCTGCCCCTGTCCATGCGGTCCTCGGGTCTCTGGGGGTATCCCATGGGCCCCATGCCCTGGTACTGGGCTGGCTGGAACTGGTTTGGGGGCTGCATCACGCGGTTCCAGGCGAGGAGAGGAGCGGCTCCGGCGGTTCTGCGCAACGAGAGAACGCTGCAGTGGGAACTGGGCTCCTGCAGAGCGTCCCACAGCACAGACCCACTCCTGGCTTTGTCTCTGAGCTCAGCACGGACAGCCCAGTGCTAGTGAGAAACCAGGAGCAGGGAATATCTTCCCAAATCCTCCCTAAAGGCCGCTTTGCCGACCTCTCCCTCCGGCACAGCTTGGAAGCTGCGCTGCCACGAGCGGCAAACTCAGCTGCACGCAGCAGATTTTTCCAATTCCCTGGAAGGCTTCCGTGCACCTCTTATTGCAGGGGCAAATTTGCTGATCCCAAAGGCTCCCCAGCAGCACCCCAGGAGTAAACATGTGCCACACGGGAGCCAGGGGCTTTCTTTGAACGCCCAGACTCTTTCTGGGAGCCCATTCTTCCCAGTTAATTGCAGGTTGCAAATGAATTCTTACGGCGAGCATTCGGAATCTAGGGTAGGGGCCTTGGCTGCTTTTTCCCATCCATTATTCTGCTCAATATGTCAGGAGGTCTGATCGGGAAGAAACCTTTTCAAGTTCTATTGATGCCGTTTTCAATTGACCACGGTGACCTAGCAACATAAGCACTAATTGGCACGGGCTGACTGACATTTGGTGTACAGTTTATATGGGAACGCAGATCCCACATCCATTATGGCCCAGTTTGCCATCCCGGATTACCCACAGCAAGAAATGTTTTCATTTCCTTCAAGTACCCATTCTGACATGATAATTAGAAAGCAACAGGTAGAAGACGTCCAATATTGTTTGATTCAAAATATTTAGGGAAATGCTACAGCCGTGATCTGGTTGTTACAGCTGAGCACGGCTGAGGGACAATTCCTTAAAGGATTCAGAGCAGGTGGGTCCTGCAGGACAATATGATGTTGTGAGGGAAAAACATGGAGAGTGGAGACAGTTAATCCTTCCTGACCCCTGCTGAAGAGGGACTTGGCTGAGCAGAGCAGGGCCAGCCTGGAGGGAGATGGGGACAGCAGAGAGCAGAGGCTCTGCGTGCCAGGTTTGGGAGGGGACAGGAGAGAACAGAGGCTCTGGATCCCAGGTTTGGGATGGGGAGAGCAGAGGCTCTGCATGCCAGGTTTGGGATGGGGACAGGAGAGAACAGAGGCTCTGCATCCCAGGTTTGGGATGGGGAGAGCAGAGAGCAGAGGCTCTGCATGCCAGGTTTGGGATGGGGACAGCAGGGAACAGAGGTTCTGCATCCCAGGTTTGGGATTAGAACAGAGGCTCTGCATCCCAGATTTGGGATGGGGACAGCAGAGGTTCTGCAGCCCAGATTTACCTTCTGCACTACACACCACCACTCAGAAGGAGCCATGCTGTAGTTAAAGCTAAGAGCACTTTACATTTGTGGGGACTAAACTCTCAAACTCAACGTTCTAAGTTCATCCTTTGTTTATGATAGCTTCTTTTGATTTAGTATTTTGAGTACTAAGTTTTTTCCCCTCATGATTCCTAGAAAACAGGAGACTCTCCTGGAAAAATGCACTGCTCAGCCATTAGGAAAACTGCAGAGAATTACCTATATAGCCCCAGCTCTGGGGCTTGCATTAACAATCATTCAGCCTCTACAACAAGTGCTGGGGATAAATATGCCTAAAGCTCACAGTCCAGCTCTTCCTCCATGCCTGGAATGGGAAAGTTTGACACAAATTTCTTTTGGCATTAATTTTTACTTGGCACAGAGTTTAAACTTTTTAAGTGCTATTTAGTGAAAAGCTGAGACATTTAAAAAATTAAACACAGTACCACTAACATCACTGCTTTGTTGGGGCACTGGTTGGTGATCTAAATCACCTGAGGGTGGAGATCTGTACACAGCAAAGCTGTAACCAAAAAAAGAACTGTGCCACTTGGAACATCCCAGAAGCTCACACAGGCACTATCCAGAGTTACATCAACTCAAACACATTCAGCCAGGCCAGCTAAATTCAGGAGAATTTATACAGGAAAAGATTCCTGTCTTCACACCCCTGCCACTTTGGAAATTATTTCTGTGAACAGGTTAAGCAAAAAAGATCTGTTCAACAGATGACACATTTCCATCAGCAAATCTCTCTCTATAAACTCTGGACTGGCTCAAGAGCATGGAAAGGACCTCTGCAGTGCCCAGGAATGTCAGGATAGGAGAGAGGGACCCTAAAATTCAGTTTCCCTGCTGCACACCAAGGTGCACCACTAGGTTTGAAAGCAAGAAACCCTGCACAGGAGACAGGAATAGGTGGATTATGGAGAAGCAGCTTTACACTCCTGGTTTTTCCCCCCAGGTCTGGGAAGGAAGAGCCAGCTTAGCCCCTGCTGCACCATTCCACCCCTGAAACAGCAGAGCTGGCAGGGACAGGGCTCCTTGCTTATCCCTCTGTCAGAGTGGTGAATCCAGGATATCCCAGCCTCCTGCCCACCCACTCCATCCCACAGGGCTGGAGCAGGGCTGGCCTCTCCCTCAGCTCCTTCCCTCCCTGAGCAGAAATCCCTGGCTTCTCTCCCCCATGGCACCTATTGCTCCTAGAGAGCTGCAGCAGCAAGAGGGGCAGTTTGGGGAGCCAGGAGCTCCCAAGGAAAGAACAGGAAACTCAAAATGCCTTCAACAGGTTCAGATGCTTTTCCCTGTACTGAGTGTCTCTGTGTTTAACCTTCTGCTTAAGTCTCTGTGCAGCAACTCAACACCAGCTCTAAGCATGTTTGATCTGCTCCCCAAATCCAAAAACCTTCCAAGAACATGGCAAAACTCCTCATCCTCAGTGCTGGCAGAGCTTTTCATAAACCCTGCACAGTGTAACAAAGGGAAGGCAGTGACAAGTGACAGACCTGCAGCAGTCCTTCACAAATAAAAGTATATAAATTGGATTTAATTAAGGGGTGGGAGTGGCAACTCCCATGGCCCAAGCAGTATTAAAGTTTGCATTATGAATGAATCTTGCCTTACAATATTCCACACAGATGAGGCACAGGACAAGGGAGCCAGGCTTACTTCAGTGGGGATCAAAATGGTTGCCATGGAAAGTGGCTGTGGAGAGCTCAATAAATTCCCCCAAAGCCCATATTTTCAATGGTGAAACATTTGCAAATAAACCCAGGGGGAAAAAAAGCTGGGTGTTGGAGCAGAAACTTCTCTCCCTCCTCCATAAACATAAATAAATGTCATTATTCATAGCTGACACAGGTAGCCTGGGTTTATTGAGCCCACCCCACTGGAGGACACACAAGCCATCAATGAGGGGATGCATGTAAAACATCCCTGATTATCAAACCATGTCACATTCCTTCTATTCGATGGCACTTATTGGGCTGCAGATTCCATAATCCTTCCCTGAGTCCCTTCTGCATTTAATTCAGTTCAGCCTTAAGTAGTTAAAGAAACTGTTTTCAGTGGCAACTAATAACTACTGACCTACAGTGACACTGCCCTACAATGGGCTTGTCAGGCCTGAAAAACTTGTACCAAAGAAGCTGATTAGGACTTCAAGAGGTTTGTAGCAAGAATCAATGGCTGGTCTGTGCTAATGCTGCGGCTGTGGCACAGGAATGATAAAAGTGGAACACCATTAGTTATGCCTCATTAAGCTCCACAGCCCTCCTAAAAAGAAATTTGTTTAGCCTGTCCAAAATCTAATGCAGTTTTAAGCTCTCTGTGTTCAATTTCATAGTATCTCAAAAGCTTCAATAAGATAAAGGCCAAAGAACCAAGAACGGTACCAAAGCACCAACAGTAAAGTTAATTTTGAAGCCTGAGTTTTAATGGAAAGTGTTTTTCCCTCCTTTTTTTTAATACAAAGTACTCGAGCCTTTTAAAGGATGAACACCACGTAGTGGGCTCTCAAAACATCAATAAATCATGGACATTAATTAACTCAAAAAACCTGCTGCACAGCATCATTTCCACAATTTTAAACCACAATACTGCAAACAGAGAAGGGAAAACCGAACATAGGGAAGGCTGGCAGAGCCCAGTCCACCCTCCTGGGCACGTTTCACATCCCTCCTGCCTTACCTTTGTGGTGTCTGCTGGAACAAGGGTGTGGGACCTCTCCAGGACTCCTGGGGCCGAAGATCTGGGGGGCAAAACGAGATGGGAAAATAAGAGAGAGCAAGCACAACTCACGAGCCACGCTCACTCCTCTGTGTGCCCCAGAGATGCTTTTGAGAAGCCAGACAGGAAAGCTCGGGCTGGATGTGCCACAAACACACTCCAAGTCATGGCTTCCTGCTGCTGGCTTGGACAGAGTCCTGCTGTCAACAGAGAAAGAGCAACTTTTTTGGCTCTAGCACATCCAACAAGCTTCATAACCGAGAATTATGAATTTTAATTGCTAGAGCTGGCGTTGGTTAGTGCTCAGATGCTTCACAGGTGCCTCCTCTTGAATTTTTGAGGATGCAAAACCTCATCTGTCACCCTAACAACTCAGTTTAATATTCATATATCTTACCAGTACATTCGCTGCTATATAAAAAATACAGGCACTCAAATACACACCCACCACTGTGTTACCACAACACACCATGTTTGTGACCAACAAAGATGTCAAAGTCAAAATATGGGCCAGTTTCCCTCTGACTGGGCTAAGTTATTCCCTAAAGGCAACTAAAACAATGGCCAGAGCATGGAATAAAGTGGATTATTCTGCTTTATTCACGTTTAGGTAAATATACTTAGGATGAAAAGGGTAAAGCATTCATTAAAACAAAATATAAATGCATTATCACCAAAGATACTAAAGGTACATTTAAAAGTTACTGCGGGCAGTGATAATACACTAATAAAAACCTATTAATGATGTCTCAGATAATGGAATCAGACTGAATTAAGCCTTTTTGGCTAAAACCTTGGCCAGAGCCCCAGTGCTGGTGTGCAGGAGACCACCCACTCACCCATTGTGCAGGGCTGGTTTGGGTGGCACAAACAAAGGCCAGGCAGGAGCAACGCTGCTTTAACAGGGCCCGCAATTAAACGCTTGTTGTCCTTCTAAATAACCTGGTCAGCAAACAGGATAAAAGCAGCAGCTCCTCAATAGCACCCAGGCAGCCCCCAGCACTCGGGGCCAGCGTCAATCAAAAGCTCCAGTTTCACTGACACCTTTGATGGCTTTCAATGGCCTTCAAGTGTGACCTAATTCCAACAGCTGGTTCCAGCAGCTGGATAATGGCCGGCACACGGACACCCTGCCGTGCCGCCAGGGGCCAGGACATGGAAGCCTGGCCTCTCTTGGAAAGGGAGAAACATAAAATAAATAAGTCTGTGCCTCTCTCCTAGCTCTGGCTGGATTGTCTGTCCCAGCCCCAGTGAAGAGAACACCAAATAAAATTCCCAGCCCCAGCAGCTCTGCTCCTTCCAGGAGCCTACTGGGTAAACCAATCCAGCCCATAATTCTTCATTTATCCCCCATGCAGGGTTATTTATTCAGCTTTACACCTATACACACAACTACATCAACCAGGATATGAGCCTGGTTTTACACCCCCAGACACAGAGCTACCAATTGATGCTCCTGAGCTCCTCTTTTCCAGCCAATTCCCAGCCTGAAGCAGACCAGGACTGAGGGTAGGGAAGTGGCACTTCCCTGCTGATCAGCCTGGGAATCTCAAGGGCTTTTCCAGGCCTGAACAGGCTGCACCTACACAAAGCCATGTTTATTTTGGAATACAAGGGGAGGGCAACGGAATCCACAACGCTGCTTTAGGAGAAAATGAGCAGTTTTTCAACTGGAGCTTAAAATATTTTTAAGTTTTGGACAGCCCTTGAGTGGGATAACTTTCAATCTTCATAGACAGCAGCAGCAAAGAAACACAGGCAAGATCTTGTTTGCAGGCCCTTCCTCTCCATGTGAGCAAGGACCCAGGTCTCCTGCTGTAACCACACCTTTCTGCAGCTCAGTTTAAGCAAGACTTCAATGAAATCACCATCAAAACATTTAAAGCCCTCCTATTCATTTGTATGGCTGACAGAACAACCTTGGAGGGAGAGAGTCTGGAGCAGGGAATTGCACTTCAGAAAAGTACAAAACGGGAGAAGGAATGACAATTAATATTTTCTTTAGCCTGCAAAACTTAGGCATTTCCCAGAGCTATAAGGCCAAAGAAACTGCCTTGTCTAGCAGCTCCTCAAGTAACAATTTATCTAATCAGGGTGGCAATCAAAGAGAAGATTTTGTGTTTACTGATTGCACTAATCAAAATCACTTTTCCAAGGCAGCTAATTGACAAGTTTACTGCCTGCCACGCAAGTCATAAATCAGATGTCCTGCCCTGCAGGAGCCAAACCTGCCATTCCCAGAGCGCTGCCACCCTGCACTTGACTCCCCAAGTTATCAGCACAGACAATTATTCATCAGCTGAAAATTGGCACATCCAAGGCAAATCAGGGAGCACTGGTGAGGAACACCCCCGGCCCTGAGGCTCTTGAGGAGGAGCTGGTTCCTGGCTTGACCGCATCGCCCTTCTGGAGGCTGATTTTACAGCAGCATGTGCATGAAAACACCACACACCAAGTGGAAAGTTCCTCTGCATCAGTCCCACTGAATGTGGGGGTTTTGACCACATCAGCTGTGGTTTTTCAGGGATGTGTGGGCTCCAGGTGCTTCCCAGCACAACTGCAGTTCTCTGACAACAGTAGAGCTGACCAACACAATTTGGACACTGGAGAGAACCTTGTGTCATCCAAGAGGCCTTCCCATTTCTCCTGATTTGATTTTCCAGCTGAAGGTACCAGTGCTCTGATGAAGACATTGGGGACTGAAGAGGTGACTGCAAAAGGGAAGATGCTGTGCTCCAGATCTAGGAACACCTCTGGGAACTCCAGGCAGAACATTGCTGGGAGGAATTGGCCCAGGTGCTCGTGAATTCCCAGCCACACTGTGCAGGCAGACTGCTCCTATTCAGCAAGAGCCTCACTGCAGTGGGGTTTGGGGAGCTGCTGACACTCCTCATCCTCACAGGTCTGCTCAGCACCAGATCCACACAACCCGTAATCCAGGATGTGTTATGATCTTTGGGCAGATGAACATCCAAAAGGCTGATCCCAACAGAAATCCAGGGCTATGCCACCTGGAGGTGTTCTTCTAACAAGGGTTTAAGCAAGTTGACTCTACCTGGTAGAAAAGGAGCAGAGCAAAGGTGGCTCACTTGGCATTGACAGTCCTGGGTGGGCCAGGCTGGGGCCTGATCCTCCAGCCAGGCAGCAGGATGGGTTTTGGGAAAGGTTCTAGGGAGCAACACAGCCCTCAGGCTGTTTGATCCATCCTCCTGATGGACATGAGCTGTCCTCAGGCCCCAGATAACGAGGCACTGAAAGAAACAATCTCCAAACTCTAAGTCAAGTGCTGCCGTAATCCATTACAAAGACCTGATGCCGCAGTCAGTGTAAATGAGAAATTAATTGGAGTTTAAGTCTAATGTCCCAGGACAGCCTTAGCAGAAGAGGAACACCACCCAGTGAAGTGCCAGAGGACACATTTGCAGTGTGCAGCTCTGTGGTGTCCCATGAAAGCAGAACGCTGGGAAGTGACTCTGGAGAGCGCGGCTGGCGCACGACCCTGCGCGGTGAAGGAGCCTCCATGAGGCAGCTCCACCTGGCTCCTCTCCCTGCTGCTCCACACAACAGCAGCACAGCAACCTCTGCCTCGTGGAAAAAGCAGCACAGGGAGGAGGGAAGAAAAGCCCAACCAATTGCTCTGAGGTTTGCCAGGCACACCTGGCAGAACAGCGACCGGGGATGGATGTGGTGCTCTGAGGGGGAGGGAAGCCCGCATCAAAGAAAGCCACCAGACAGTTTTCCAAGGCCAACAGATGGACTGGGATTTCTCCTCTAGTAGTGGCTCCAAGCCTCCTCAATTTGAACCACTCTATGGCACTGAGGGGTATTTGCCTGCAGAGTGCTGCCTGTTCAGCACAAGGGGCTTGGGTGCCACAAAGACGAGAGCTTGGGAGCGCCTCACTGGCAGGATCAGGTCCAGGGATGTGGGACAGACAGAGCACATTGGAGTATTTCCCACAACACATCAGGACTCAGCAGGAACAGCAGCACAGGGACCGCTGGGTTCCCAAAAACCACATAAATATTCTCTTTTTGGAGATGAATTTGTGATGCCTGTCTGCTAGTTCTGCCTTCCCATTCCCCACATTCTTCTTTCCAGATCGGATTAAGCACAGATAAAAAAGTTAAATAGATAAAGAGAGATGATGTTTAGACCAACCCAGTTGTGAGAAGCAGGAAGCAGAGGCACTTACTTGACAGCAGTTTGGGGATCTGCTGCTGGCTGCCCATGAGGGGCCTGGCGTAGGGGCTGCCGTAGGCTCCGAGCGGCACGGCGTTGGGGTACATCCCTGGCATGCCCCTGTCCCGTGGCATTGTGTGCCTGTCATGGGAAGAAATGGCAAGGCAGCAGGTCAGGATGCTGTGCTGGGCTCCATCTCCCAGCACAGCTGCCTCCCAGCCCATCCCGAGTCCCCTCTCTTTCCTCTGGGCCAGGGATGCATTGGTGGATCAGGGCCCAGGCACATCCTGACACACACACGGGCCTGAGGAGCTGCTGCCAGGGAAATGCTCAGGTTTCCAATGGCACAGCTGTGCTCTTTATTGTGAGTGTGACATCCAAAAGGGCTCTCAAGTGCAGCCCCAGGACAGCTCTGCTTTTCCTTCCTAAAAGGGAGTGCTTTTCCTTCTTGCAGCTCCCCCAGAGCCGTAAGATGAAGAAGGTATTTTCTCTTCCTAAGGAGACACTCCAGAGTCCAACTTTATTTGCCAGTCTCCTTTAAAATATTCTCTTTTCTGGCTCTGATAAATGCATGGCTCCTTGCACTCTCCAGTGTGGAAACCCATTTAATTTTTAAAATTTTATAAAAGCTTAAAAGACATTCCTGTCTTCATAAGGTTTTATAAAAGCTTAAAAGACATTCCTGTCTTCATTAGCAGTCTTAATTATCACTTGTGCATAATATTCTCATTGTACCTACAAGCAAGCATCCACCAAAGAAGTTTTAAAAAACCCCAAAGAGCAGGAAAGTGACTTAGAACTATCTAGGAAGGGGAAAAAAAATCAAAAAGCAAACAAGGCAAAATCGTTGTAATGCTCAGTTTTCAGCAATATTGAATTTAAATATCACATGCTGAGGTGTCCAACATGGAAAACCAGCACCTAAGTTCGGACACTCCATGCCCATCCCTTTCTTTTTTTTTTAATTTAAAAAGGGAAAAGGAGGGCAGTGACCCCAGCAAGGCAGCAGTAACCCCACAGCCTTACCCCAAGGTTCTGAAAGCTGACTGGTCCAAATGCACTGGTTTCCTGTCCCTGTTAAAGCCAAGCTGTGGTCTCCAAGGCCTGCCATCATTGTTGGTTTTTTCCCAGTCTCCTGGCTTCAGAACTGGAGCAGGTTTCCTGAACAATAAGAACAGTTCCATAAGTACTTGTCAGAGCAAATACTCAGATGGATAAATCAGAATTGAATGATTTGAAAGCTGACAGCTGACACTTACTTGGCCCCAGGTAACACTGTAGCCTTGAAAACAAAGTCTTCAGCAAATTGTGGATCTTTGAATGAGATGCTAGAAGAAAGTATTTGAGGATTAGGTTCATCATAATGGAGACAAAGTGAAATAGCAGTCACTGCTTTATGACCAAGAAAGCTAAAAGCAGACAGATAAGCAGAATAATCTCACTCTTCCAGCTGGAATTCATGTTTTCCAGGACCAAGAAAGAATGAGGATACAAGGAAAGAGAATAATGGCTCCCTGGAAAATTCAGCCTGAGTGACACAGCCTGAAGAGCAATCCCCTGACTGCACATACCACCTCCAAAGACAGGAGGAAAAATCCTTGTGACAGAGAAATGGGGACCAGCACAGAACAATTCCAACCTGCTGACAGTGGCAGATGGAAAAGCCAAACCCTTCCTTTAACTGATCACTCACAGGAAATACACCCCTATTTAGGATATCCTAAATATGTTTGGGAATGGTTCTAGGGAGCAACACAGCCCTCAGGCTGTTTGATCCATCCTCCTGATGGACATGAGCTGTCCTCAGGCAGCACAGTGCCCTTACAAAGTGTAACTCAGCATTTATTACTTCTCTGCACAGTTGTTGCTCTGGTTCAACCAAGCTGTGCCTTCTCTGGAGACAAGAATGACACAGATCACAAGTGATTTTCAGTGTTTTGGGTGCTGCACTTAGCACACCCTTGTGTGAAAGTCCACAGTTTACTGACCTGACTGCAGAGTTCTGTGTCAGATCCCGCAGCATGGGAACAGGAGATTGTACCACCCTGGTGAAGAGAAAAACCTCTGTCAAAACACCACCAAACACATTTCTCACCATCTGCTGCTCTGCCAGCTAAGCCTGCAGAACATTTATTTCAAATTTAACTTGCCTTTCCCTTAAACCAAGTACTTCTATAAGCACTGGAGTGACTGAATCCTTATTTCTTAATGTCACCTCTTTTGCAACAGATGTGTGGGGATTCTCTAGGGTCTGTCTAGGGAAGGCAAGGCTGGAAGAGGTTTTTTGCTCCTGTTCTGTCCAAGAACAACTCTAACTTGGTGATATTCTTCTCAACCATGACAAAAATGGAGAAAGGCCTATTAGAGTGATCTGAGGTACATTTTCTGTCCAAGCAAGACAGTGTTTGTGCACTTAATGCAAACAAGGCACTGAACACCTGCTTGTATCTCTGAGCACAGTCAGAGAAATGAGTGTGCATCCTACAAGGTGAAGATTACACTGATCATTCCTCAGACTGGATGCGCTCTCGAGAAACTATAAGTATAAACATTCTTAGTATGTGTAGCTGGAACAGCCCTGATTTCAGTGCTGCAGACTAAATGGACAAGGCCAAAATATATCTAAACTATCACTACCTGGATTTTTCTCTAATGTAATGCAGATTGGCATATAAAAAGTAGAGTTTTGGGGTTTTTAGGCAATGTGCACTAATGGGATATCACATCAGCCCACATTAACATCCACACAAAAACAGAGAAGCCAAAACATGATCCTACTGAACCAGGCCACTGAGCACTACCACTTTTATTACCCAGGCCTTGTTTACCTCATAAAACAATAACTGAACACATAAAAATCAGCCTTCCACAGGCAAAATGACAAACAAACAAAGGTTCCTCAGCAAATAAACAAATGCATTAGAGCGCTTGAAAAATATCTGAGGCTGCTTTAAAAGCCCAGTCGAGAGGTTAAAAAACGGGACCACAGAATGCAAATTTCACTGAGCTGGAGGTAACACAGGCCTGCTCTGAACCTTCAGACCTACACACATGGCATTGTCTGGAGCTTTAATTTACTCCTTGTGGGCACAAAACCATTTCTGTTGCCATAAGAGCAGGAAGGGTCCTCTAGCAGCAAGAACCCACCCCAAAGGCCACACTCACTGATCCGGCAGGACGGCGTTGTCGTTCAGGGTGAGCTTTCCCTGGATGCCATGGCACAGCTCCGGTGGGATGTCCACTGCCTAGGGAAAAAGTTTTCAGCTGCAGCTCTTCAGACCTCCCATCTCACCATTTCCACTGATCAACAAGTGCAACCTACCTCTGTGTTCTTGGTCTTGTACTGCTCCACGATGAAGTCACAGAGGGGATGGTGCTTCCCGACAAAGAGAACATCACCGCCAAGGCTGTTCCTCCTGGCTGGAGAAATGATGGGAATGGGGCAAGAGTTCAGGGGAAAGAGGGAAGGAAGGAATGCAGCAAACCAGCAAGGCTGTCGTGGTGACACCTCCACAAAAGTCAAGTTTCTCTGTGATTTAGGAGAAAGCTCTGAGAACACAGGAAAGACAATGTCTCTCAAGAGCAGGATGTGTCTGGTCCTAAGGACAGCTGGCAGGCAGTAAAATAATGGGAATCTTGTGTTCAGTGGAGGAATGCTGAATTTAGAATAGAGTAGCACTGCAGATACAGACAGAATTGATAAAAAACAACCTCAAACCCCACACAGCTCCACATTTTACCCACAAGAACCAGATGTTATTTCTGTACAACAGAGAAACAAACATTAGCCTTTATAAGCTGAACAAGTGCTACAAAACAAATCCACTGAGGATCACTCTGATTACCAGCAGCACCCCTGAGGAAGAGTCTGCCATAAACTGAACCCAACCAAACATCCAGGACACCTTGTACGTTCATTTACAGTGAAATTCATAGGTGGCAAAAAAATACCCCAATTCTTTAGCTCAACACCCCAATTCTTACTCTCTTCAGGTGTGAGGTCAGGGTACACTTCCTCCAGGGCAGCTCTGAGGCGTCGCTCATCCACAAAGGGCAACAATGCCACACCTGGAAAAACCAAAACAGTTTTTCCTCCCAGTTGTTGAAAAAAAACAGAACATCCCCAAAAACAGACATCAGATTGGCAAGCTATGGTAAGATTCCTTAGCCAAGAAACAGCCAGAACAGTGTGAATCTGAAGGAATCACACTTTTGCTTCAGAAGTCAGATCTTTCTGTGGCTTTATTCAAACAAAACCTGTTGCACTCAAACTGAAAACTTTAACTGCAGTGTAAATTACACTCAGCCACAGAATCTGGCAGACCTTGGAAATTAACATTCTCTAAAGAAAGGAAAAGTTGCATAAATGCTGTAGCTCTTTTTCAATTTTTTGTATGCTCTAAAATATTTCTACATTCCCCAAAGTATTTTTGGCACAGTACTAATGAGCCACTGATTGTGTAGAACAAGATCCATTAATTAAATGCAAAGGAGACAAAAGACAATTACACACTGAGGCTGATAAAAAGAGAAGAATGATTACTCTAGTTCAGGACAAATGAACAAATCTAGAATAACTGCTGAAATTACCAATAATCATTGCCAATCCAAAACCAGTTACTGATTCATAATTTGCTATTCATACTAATTTCTTTACAAAAATACACCTGCTGTAAAATACTTGTCCCCACAACAAGTAACACAAGTTACCTTTGTGGAGCATTTTCTCACTAAGATAATTTTTCAGTTTCTCTCTATTTTTACAGGTTTTGAAGACTAATGTCTAAAAATTAAAAAAAGGAAAGCTTAAGTTTCACCTTGCCAAGCATACTTCTTCCCATTCAAATCAATAGCAAAATCTTCAGGGTAGAAGTCAATGATGCTTGATTCCTGGAATTGGAAAAACAAAAATCACCCCTAAAGCCAACTTTGACACGGGTTCAGAATGTCATGTGGTGCCAAACAGAAAGGTACTTGATAACACAAACAGCTTTCATTAAAAGCCATTTAAATACAAAGTGAGGATGGGCACTTGCACTACTCAGAGATTTAAGACAAGAAATTAAGGAGGAGAGAAAAACTATGATAAAGAAGAGAGCTAATGAGGGTAAGTTATCTGGTCCCAAACTAAGCTTTGGAAGATTTCTGGAAGAAACTAAACCATCTGAAGCATAAGAGAACTGGGAAATGACATCTGAATTCCAAGAAATCACTTCTAAGGACTTTGAAGAACCATTGCAATCTTCCAAAACCTTTCCCTCCTGGTCTGCAGCATTTCTCTGCCTGAAGTGAGAAGCAGCAGGTCCCCTGTGCAAGATGACCTGAGCTTCCAGACAGGAATACAAGAGGGACTCTCACCGGGTCTGTCATGAGTTTCCTCCACGTTGGCGGCAGGAAGTTTCCACTGGCGGCCGGGAACACCCCCATCAGCTGCTCAAGAGGCTTGAACTGTTGAGAACAGACAAGCAAGTGTGAGACACTTGGAATGAGAGGGCAAATCAGCAGTGAATGAGTTGATAAATCAGGAGCCCTACCGGTTTGGAGCCCTTCTCAAAGTCTGAGGGCATGTCTGCAATGCCCTCGAAGTCCGAGGCAAAGGGAGCGTAGTGGAAAGGGTAATACCAGTTCCAGGATGCACAGCCCTGTGGGAGAAACAAAAATCAGACATAGCAGCAAATGAAAATCATGCAGGCCAGTCACCAGACATGACAATGTGTCAGAGAGCAGTTTACACCTCTGTTTTCCACAGCAAAATCCCAATGCTAACTTGGGGAGGTGTGGGAGCAGAGACCCCAGCACGCCCTGCTGGGTGTGCAAATGTGAACAGTACTTGCTGCAGATGTGCTGAGAAGCACTCTGGTTTTCTCTGGTGCTCCCCTCTCCAGTACCAGCACTACTGCACACTTGGAGGAGCACTTTGCTCTTCCCCTCTCCTTCTCCTGCCTTGAGCATTGGGGAATACAAAGTGTCTCCTCAGAAAGGAGAGAATCAAGCAAACTCAAAACACATCAGAACACCGTGCACCTCCTAAAGGAAACGTGGCTCCAGAGGGTCTAAGTCAAGTTTTCACCTCCTCAGCTATTTTTCTTAGCAGCACCACTTGAAACAAAAGCCCACTACTATTTTGACTTCCAGTTCTGAACGATTAAATGTCAACAAGGCTCCTCCAGTGATATTTTTGGTATACAAGTACAGCACCTATAATTACTCTCTGCAGTCCTTTGGACAGACTTGGAATATTTCAAAAACCAGGTGGATTGCCTTCATTCCTCTTTGTTTTTTTTCCCCCCTCTCCAAACAGATGTTCCCTCTAGTGGGACATGCCCTGCATTATTAGCTTTCTAAAGGAACAGAAAGGCATCCAATATATTCTGGCACAAGTTTTATGGACAGCCAGCAGCAGTTATTGGAGTCAATTTTTATTACGGTGAGAAGAAAAAAAGCCAAACAAAGATCCTCACGCAAACCCATTTTGAAGCTCCCCCAGCCCAACAGCTTCCTAAACTCATTTCCATATCAGCAGGGAGTGATTTCCCAGCTGCTCCATCCCCATACAACAGACTGGAATGGTCTTGTGCTCTTGTACCACTGAAGGGGACACTTTTACCCACAGCTCACCTGAAGGCTCATTTCTACCCTTGGAGCCAGGTGGCACATGGAATTGTGGGAAAATACCCTGTCATGATTAGAAAAACACAGTTTCCTTGTGCCCAGGATCCTGATAATTCCCACCTATAAAGGCATCCAGGTGACATCTGTCCTTCACAAAAGGAGGTCATGCACACAAGGATGTGGGGAACTCAGCTTCCCTGCAGATGAGCTGCACCAAAGCTTGCAAACCTTAAACTTGATGAGCGAGAGCTCAAACTCAAGGAATGGTTAGAGCAGGAGGGAAGGGGACACATTCCCATTTTGTTCCAAGGGGGTAGTGAAAAAAACCTATTGGAAACTGCATTTTGTAGGCAGATACCTGAGGTATCTGCCCTGCCTGTGCTCCCAGCTGGACAGGGGGCAGCCACTGAGGAAAAAGACAAAGTTTTAAGAACACAGCCCTGTGTGAAAGCTCCAAATTCCTGCTGAGGCAGGACAAACTCCTGGGCTGGAGCACACTGTGCTCCCAGGTCACACAGCCAGTCTGACTTTGCCTTCAGGGCACGGAGCTTCTCATTAACCATCAGTGCAACAAACCTCACCATGGCCCACTAATCTCTTGCCAATCTGACATCTCAATTATCAAAAGATTTAAATCTGATACAGATTACTTCAATCACAACACACTTCATGGAGCAGCGTTACAATCTACAGAGGAGACTGACAACTCTGTCCCTTGCAAATTCTTACTGGCATTTCAAGGGTTTTGCTCTTTGTTCTCTCATTTAGGCACCTGCAGTGTCATTATTTGTGGGAAAGGAAAAATAGCAGCAGTTCTTGCTGCACCAAGCGCTGCTGCCAGATATGAGAACCAGAATCCTGGAATCATTGAGGCTGGAAAAGAGCTCTGAGGTGAGAGTCCAGCCTGTGACCAATCAATCACCACTTTGTCAACCAGATCAGAGCCCTCAGTGCCACGTCCAGTTGTTCCTTCAGCAGCTCCACCAATGGTGAAGCTGCATTTGAACCCCCAACGTCAAACAGAATGGGCACATGTTTGTTTTACACCTTCAAAAAAACCTCACAGCTTTTCCAAAACGAGCAACAGACTGAAACAACTTCAGACAAGAAACTCTGGAGTACCTGATAATAATATCTGAGAACCCAGCAAAGCCCTTCCACGTAGGACTGCACAACCTTGCGGCGGAATTTCTCATCTGACGCGTCCACATCGAATTTGTTTTTATAGTAGCGCTGCTTCCAGCCAGTCTCCCACAACCTGCAACACAACCAGGCACAGGTAACATGTTAACATGGATGGGCACCTTAGTAGATGCACATCTGCAGGTCTGAATTACACTGTAAAACAAAGCTACTTGCTACTTCAGTTGCCATTTATATACAGTTTAAATGAAACCAGAAAAAGTGATGCTCAGCAGCAACAGAATAAAATGTGACTGTTGGCAGAATTGGCAGAGTTTTCCTGCTACCTCAAATATAAAGGCAAGCAAATGCATAACAATTTCTGTTCTGTTCAGACAAGCTGTGATTACCAGAGGCACTTCTGCAGCTCAGCACCCTGTGCTTGCTGCCTCACATCAGATGAGCTCCCTTTCACAGAGGATTTTCAGTCTCTCGGGCCAGAGGTGGATGTTGGGAGCACAGCAGCCACCCTGGCCACAGTTCATCCTTCCTTCACACAGCTCCCCCTCATGTCTGTCCACAGACGGGGCAGGGAAAACAAACACTGGTTCCTCTTTCACACACGGGCAGCTGCACCCTTCAGCTCTGCTGTATCATGTCAGCAAAGAACCAAACTGGTTAAACCACATAATCCCTTAATAATGATTTGTTTTCTTACACGGAATTTTATTCCAAACCACTCCAAGAGGTGACCTCAAGCTGACACTGGTCATTCTCCCTGAGCCCTAAATCCTGTGTATGGAGCTTTAGGAGAGAATCCATTTATGCTTCCTTACAGGATGCACATCCCTTTGGCTCTGCAAAGAGGATCTTCCATTGTTTCTGTTTTGAGACAGTTGCTCAGGACTCTTCCTAAACCCTTCCAAGACAACCCACACTGAAGAGCAGGCAGAAAAGCCAAGAGATGCTTTCAAGACTTCCAGAAAAGCAGGTAACCAAGAACAGAGCTCCTGGCACTGAAGCCTTGAGGGATGGAGTCAAGAACATCTGCAGGCTCTGAGCTGCCTGGCAGACAGACACTTGCATAAATTCAAAAAAACCTTTCTGTGAGATAAAACCCATCTGTAGCTGACTGCAACAATTTGTTCTGGTTTCAAAGTCATTCTAAATACAGAATTTATTTTCACAAACAGTGTGGTCGTATCTAAGACATCAATGCAGTTTTTTTTTATTTACAATGGCAAGCACAGAATTAATTTCCACTCAGAAAAGGACATGAAAAAATATTCTGAGCTACAAAAACTTAAAAAACTCTGGTTGAATGTAGCACATCTTTTTCCTTGGCAATACCAACCCTGTCAGAACCTCTGCTGCTTGTGAATCACCACAGTTCATTCATACTGCTCAAGCTTCTTTTAGCAGTTCTGCTAACATTCAGATGGAGTAATTTATCCTTAAAATTTATGATTTTATATAAAAATATTGCTTGATAGCTTAAGAAAAAAACCCAGTCTGTTCAGACATAGACACACTGAAAAGAAAATAAAAATGAGACCAAGAATTGTGATATTGCTAGAGCTGATGGGCCACATGTCACAAATACATTGTGATGACTGTGACCAGAACTCCAAAAGGAAGGAACCCTGAGTGTTAGGCCATGGGTGGATGTGGGCAGACTCCACAGATAACAAACCCCTGTGGCTGCATTTCTCAGGAACAGCTGTAAGGGCCTTCATCCTCAACACAAACAACAAGAGTTTCATTGAAACCCTTGACCAGTCCAAGATTCACTGGCGGATAATTCCCAGAAAACTCCTGTCTCAACTATTCCAGGCTCAGCCCTCCTGAGACAATGCAAGAACTCAGAGAAAAACCAGGGCCTGCTGCAACCCAAAGATGGTGGAGAGCACTGACACTGCTGCCCACGTGTGGGTTAAACAGCTCCCAGATTCCAGGAACAGCGGCATTCCGCTCACATAATCAGGGAATGTCTCGCCAAGCTCGGTCTCAGAGGGAGCAGTGGCTGGGAGGCTGCAAACCTGCATGCATACTAATCTGGATACTTAGCTTGAACAGCCAGAGCTCACCCATCTCACTGGAATTTACTGGATATCTTCACCCTCCACGTTAATTACCGCTGGATAAAAAGATCACAAAAGCATCCGAAGGCAGCGCTGCACTGAGCTAAATGGCATTAATTAGGCTGCATCTATCTCAGCAATTTGCTAACAAAGTGCTACAAAAAATGGCTTCACCTGATATTATCCTCTGGCTCAGGTTCACTGTCACTGTCCTCCTGTTTCCGCTTAATTCCTCCTCCCAGGGACGGGCTGTTGTCAGGAGTCAGGCTGGTGTTGGGAGATGCTGAAGGTGTCTAGGGTCAGAATTATTAGAGATAAACAGGGGAAGGTTGGTGGTGGGGGAAAGAGGAAGATTTATTAGGCTTTTAAAAATGAAGTTAAAATTAACAGCTCTGTGATAATCACAAGCTTTCTCTTCAGTTCCAAAAAAAACTCCAGGCAAAGGCTGCATAACCCATCATAGTCAAGGGGCAAAAGGGAAAACCACATCCCTGTTAAAAGGCAGGCATTGATGCACAGAGGCAAAGATGTCACTGGCTTTGAGAAAGAAACAAGTGCAATAAACACAGTATGAATTGATTAAAAATGCCATGCTGGATATAGTCCAATTTTGGAACACCACTGCAGCTTCTGCTGCAACTTCCTTTTGGGGCAGTAGTGAAAAAAAGGTGATTCCAACTCAGAACTGCCAGAAATACTCCGAGTTCCTTCACAGCTGGTCTCTTAAGCTCCTCTCAAATTTATCAATTTTAATATTAGAGCCTAAAAGAAATGTCTCCCATTCCATAAAGGAACTAATTTGTGTATCTCATGTGCAAAAAAGTTTTGAGATTAAAAGAGAAGAGCAGCAGAAATTAAACCTTGAAAATGCACATTGTATTTAGACTTCAGAGACAGAACACACATCTCTGTGATGAAAAAGAACTTTTAATCTGTTCGTTGTTTGGATGAAGATTCATACCAAGAAAGAAAATATTTGTCATAACTGTTATTTAAAGCTAACAGGACTTCTAACAGAGCACTTCTTTCCAGTTTTTCCCTCACTAATACGCTGCCCAAAACTTCATCCAAGCTTCTCCCTTCCCCAGGGAAAAGCATCATTCCAAGCAGAAATAAAGAAGACAATTTTATTCAAGCATGCTTAAAAAATCACTTGCTAAAAGCCACTTCCTTGAAGAATCATGTTTGAGGTGCCAGCTTTTCAAGAAAACTCGACAGAGCACACAAAAAGATGCCTGGAGTAACACAGGCTGCAATTCTTTCTTTTCTCTGTGCAAATGCCTCTGAACATCCACTCACCGAGTTCTGCCGTTCGTGCATCCTCATCTCAAAGGCAGCTTGTCGAGGGTTACAGATTGCCTGAGGGCTGGATCGATTTCCCAGGGCTTGAGGGGAAAACTGACCACCAGGAATAAAGGAAGGCTGATCCCTCTGCAAGATAAACACAGACGAGGCTGCCGAAAATGCTGTGTGATCTCCCCAGCACTGGGATGATGCTCTCTCACAATTTTCAGATTAACATTATGGGGAAATGAATGTACAGAGGCACATTTTTTGAATATGGAATAGAAAAAAAAATCAACCAATTTTTTAAACTTTGAAATAGTTATATACAAGGCAGAAAACACCATGATTACATGTGCAGTTCCAACATTCAAAAACTAAAGTAGACATTTAAATTCTTGCTAGTTTCTGCATTGGGTAAGGAATTCACTTACCTTCAATCTCTTCCTTTTTTCTTTTTGTCGTCTTTTAAAGTTATCCTAAATGAAGAACAAAGGGAAATAAAGTCAGTCATGGACACAGACTCCTTGGCAAACGATTTCATTATAATTCTCAACTGACCACACCATGAGGTTTTTAGGGAATGTTCTGAATAAGACATGGGTCAATTCTGATGTCTGTAAATCCAGCAGAAATGGGATAGAATTTTCTACCCTACCCTGAAAATCTATGGGGAAAAAAACAGCTGGGTACCCAAAGCTCCAAAATTTTGGTAAGGATTTAAATATCTATGAAATTTAGTGGCAGCCTTATTTGGGGGTGACAGCAGTGTCAAAGCACACAGACTACTTGCCTGCACTACAGAGCTGCCCAAAAAAATGTCAAAGAGACATTACAGTCTTAGAAATAGGAAAAGAAACTCAAGGAAAGCTATTTCTTATTCTGTGATTCCTGGGTCAACTGAAAACTTGAAGATCAAACAGGCATTTTCAGGAAAAGAAACTCAGCTGGAAGCTCAAGATTCTTTTTTAAGCCTGGAAGAATTCACCAGATACTAGAACAATGAAAATACAAATTTGGGGAATTTTTATTTTTCTTATTCTCTTAAAAGACTGTCTCTGGTTAATAGTAAGTGATTAAAACCTAACTTCAAGAATGTCAGAACAACAACAAAAAAATTACATCGTCATCTTTCCTCTTTTTGAAAATGCTGTCTTCAACTTCCCCAACAGCCAGCATGATCATCTGGACCCGCTGCAGGTTCACAAACCCACTTTCAGTCAGGTAGCCCTGCAGGTCAGAGAATAACAGAGTTGAAAAACAAGCCTGTTCTGTGTCAAAGACCCGAATATTTTTAAAGGAAAAGGAAAAAACTCTCACCCCGGTTTTGTGCACCACGTTTTTATAGATGTTCACCAAGCGATCGATTGCTCCCTCCCTAAACACAAAGCACAGGGTGAGACTCCTGGCAGGGAAAAGCACAGGAGCTGTTCTTGCAGGAAAAGAACACAGATTTTCATCTACCTGATCTCCAGAGATGGCAGGTGAGGGAGGAAGTCATTCCCCACAAAGAAGCACATGAAGACCCAGTCATCAACACTCCTTTCAAAATCGAAAGTGAAAGGCAAGCTGGCCATGGTGAGCTCTCTCTCCAGGTACTGCGACACACACACAAGCAAAAGGAGCTCAGAGAACACTGCAGGGGTTTGGATGGAATTTATAGGAATTTATAATTTTGGTTGGAATTTATAGCACCTCACCTCTCGCAGGACACACAGGCGGATGAAGATGAACTCTTGCTCTGACACTGGCATGGTGTCAGCAAACTGATCGTGCTGGAAAACCAGAGGGGACTCACGTCAGATCCAAGTGCATTCCAGAGCTTCTCCAGCCCCACTTGCAAGGCTTGCTTCAAGGGGAGTTGACAGAGATCCAGAAAGGCTCCCAAGCCCTTGTGTCAAGCATGTACTTTGCTGCTTTGCACATCTGTTCACTTACTGCTTGTTTGTTCTCATTCAGTGGGAAAAACCCCAAACAACCAAACACCACAAGTGTGGATATCAGGTTTGGCATGACACTTTTGTATTTCTACTTCCAAGGGGAAAGCTAGGTATTCCCAGCAACAATTTGCACCATGCTTCAGCTAAAACCAGTAGCAAGAACGATTTGAGAATCTCCTTATACACTACAGATTAAAAAATCCTAGAAATAGCACAATTCTTACCTTTCCTTGTTTCTCTCTGGGCAGACCTTGGCAATCCTTAACCTCATGCCCCATCTGGTTACAGAGAGCACACGGCTTGGGTTTGTTTGGTTTGAACTCTTCCCTAATGATGGTGAAGTTTGGTTCGTGTGTAGCTAAGCCAAGCATGATCAGATCAGCTACCAAGCAAGGAAGAAAAATAAAATGTGATTAAGGATAAACATAATCAAGTTTTGTTTTTGTTTTTTTTTTAATGTTTAGAAGCAAAGTGGATTCTGCTTCAAGCAAGATACTGATGTGATTACCCAGGAACCACAAGCAAGAGAGAACTCACCATCAGCCCCACACAGACAGTGGTGAGTGTTTGGGTCGTGGTTGGGTTGAGCTGCACAAAAGAAAATTACATTTTGTCAAAGTCATGCTAAGTAAATTATTACTGAGCTTAACTTAAAATAAAATGTCCACATTAATTGGAATTTTACCTCTTTGTCTCCTGATGTAATCCATGATTTTATGCTCTCCTTCACCAGGAGCACTGGCATCTGACAGAATAACCTGAAAAGCATTCAAATCAAGGCAACAATTAATGCAGCCACAGGAAAAAACCCAGTAACTTATATACTGAACAAAGCATCTGACTTATGAATACTTGAAATTCTAACTTGTGGTTTGAGCTAAAATATTGTGATTTAAGATGAAATTATTTACAAGCAAGGAGTTAGTGAATAGACTTTCACTTTGCTCTACCAGTTCCAGGCTGAAGCTGACACTGCTTCAAATACCACTGAAATGATCCCGTCACGTTTGATGCGTCCAATAAATTATCAGGGCAATGAAATGGGCACTAGAGAACTCCCAGATTCAGCTCATTGATGCACTGAAACACGATCTCATCACCCCCTCCTCACCCTGACGAGAATTAGTGTTTATAAAACCCCTGTCTGATGGGGGGAATCAAGCAGAGCCAACTGCCCTCTAATTAGAGCACTTGAACAGTCAGCTCGTGGCACACAGCACAGGCAGCTGCATTTCCTGCCTGCACTGCTCCTTGTGTGCAGCACACACAGGGCTGCCACAGACAGAGCTGGGGGAGTGGAGTGGCTGGGCAAGGCCAAGGGAGAATCTCTAAGCACAGAAAGGCAAGAAAGCTGGCAGGTCTTACTTTCACTGCCTGCCTTTAGAGGAACAGAGAAATTAAGCCTGCCGAGAGAGCAATTACAAAAAAGAAACAGTGCAAAAGACACAACTACAATGTATCTTGACACTTCCCTCTAAAGCTGAAAAAGTATTTCTAAAGCCCTGTCTTCCCATTATGTGAAATTGTGGCTTCCAGCAGCAAACCTGCTCCTTGTCCTTCAAGGAAATCACAGCAAATGATGCTGGGAGATGGAGTTATCAGCACGGAATGGATCTCTGAAGCCTCAGAGGGATGTGCGTGTTGGCCTGCTGTTAATAACAGCTCATAGCCAGGCCAAGAGACAAATCTGTTCAATTTCTACTCTTCAACTGGATCTCAGCCCAGCCCAAACATCCCCTTCATCTCCCTCAAGTGTGAAAGTGGGAAACTCACTGTCAGGTTCTTCCAGCCCGGGTCGCTGTTCAAGCGGTCAGCGATGTAATAGCGGAGGCATTTAGCAAGATTGTCCATAAACTCAGTTCCCTACAGAGGGTTGGAAGGAAAGGAATTAAACCAACATTCAGCCCCTGGCAATTGCTGGGTACAGGGCCAGGCCACTCACCGGGGTGATACAGTTGCTGTCAAACCTCTCCTTCACCTCCTCTGGAGGCAGAAAGCCACCTGGAGCAACAGAGAGCAGAGTTACATCCAGATGGACCATTGCCAACATTTTTGCGTGGCAAAACCCAGACAGCTCCCCTGGGAATAATTAACTCATTGAAACCAGCTTGATTAACAAAATTCCCACAAAACCAAACCAAACCAACTCTTACCATCGCATTATCTCCATCCTACAAGGTGCTGCCACATTTACAAACATTGTTACTTCAGCAAGGTGATTTCAAAGCCCAGCCAGCAGCAACACACTCCCCTCTCACTCCAGCTGTGTCACCACCACCCTCAAAGTTGCTCTGACTTTTGTTTCCTCATTGAATTTAGAGTTCCCACTGTCAAGTAACTGCCCTTGCTGGCAGCTTATTATCTGTGTAGAGGAGTATTTCCATCTGATCCCTCCTTTTAAGCCTCAATCCTCCTTTCATCAAGCCCTACAAACGTGTACTTCCTTCCAGAAGGGTTTTGGTTGTTTCTCACTGCATTTATCCCTGCTCTTCTGTTCAATTTATTTTCAAAAGGAATTAAGAGCACTCAACACAAACTCATTTCAGGCAGGAGACTGAAGAAGAAAAGATGACATTTTGTTTTGTCTCAGTTCTTAACTTTGGAAAACACAGATCCAGGCTTGTCCTCCCCTTCTCCCAGCAATGCACACACAGCCTTCTCTAAACCTTACTGAGGTGATCAAACAAGGTGATTCTCAAAGAAAAACCTCTGATAAGGCCACTGCCCTACCTTTGGCCAGAATTTCTTGTCGGATTTTTTGCTTCTCCTCAGCAGCTTCCATGCCCTCCTTTGAGGCTCTGAATCTCCTGGATCGCTGTTGATTCATTTTGGCACGTGGGGCCTAAAAAAAGTACAGGAGAGTTTGGGTCACTTTTTGCATCTAGACAATCTCTCTCTCTCAGCTCCTGAGAGCTGCTTTGGGTCACAAGTTATTACAAAGAGTTGACCTCTCATCAGACCTATTGATGGCCAGGTTAGATGGAGCAACCTGTACTGGTGAAGATGTCCCTGCCCATGGGGAAGCAGGAGATCTTTAAGGTCCCTTCCAGCACAAATCATTCCATTATTCTGTGTATTATGGGGAGATGAGGATTTTCCAGCTGGAAACCCAGCGTGTCAATACTCACCACTCCATCTATGGCCATGTAAAGGAGTCTCCTTGGTCTCACAATGTTGAAGATCCTGTCGATATACTCAAAAATCGCCACCATCATCTCATCTTCATTTTTGGGCGCCGGCCTAAAACACAGAGCATCCAATTTAACACCTGAAATGCTGTGAGAGAGAGAGATGCCACCTGCAAAGAGCCAAACAAAGAGCCTTACTTGTCCTCTGGGTGTGTGCAGGGGTGGATGATGCCGTTCATGTCCAGGTAGAGGTTGTCGAACTCCACCTCGTTGGGGTTGGGCTTGCTTGTGTCAATGGGGACCTTGACACCATTGCACTCTTTGGCCTGGGGATGCAGTGGGGACAAGGATTTCAGCTCATGAAAGTCTGTTTTGGTTTTAATGGCAGCAGAAGAAAAAGAGTATCCATGCTAAGTAACAAGTAATTATTACTATTAAAATCAAGTGCCAGTAATAAGTACCCACACCACCTGCAACTGCACTTTTCACTATTAAACAGCACTTCTTTCTACAGATGCTTTTAACCAGAAAACACAGTGATGGGTTATGAAAGAGTTGGTTTTTTCTCCTGATAAAAGTTCCCATATCTCATATTATTCCTTCATCCTAAACCACCTGTGTGCCTGGACAGCTCCAGCAGTGGATTCTTCAACATGCTCAACAACCATCGTCACTTTTGTTTCCTCACCATAATTTCAGGTTTGTTTTGTTTGGGCCTTCGTTGTTGTTGGGCTTGTGGTTTGGTTTTGTGGTTAGTTTGGTCAAAGGGCAATTAGCAACACTGATTCTCCCTTCCACCAGCCACAGGCACGACACACATGGTTTAAATCTCAAGAGTGTGGAAGAGACAGGACCTGAGCAAGGAAAAGCCTGATGATTTTCAGAGGAATTCTGGCTGGAATGGGTTATAACACACCCAAAGGTGGAACAAAGTGTGCTCTTGAACAGCTGGGCATAAAGCCAAGTCTAAAAATGAATGGCATGTTCTGAGGTGAAAGCTACAGCCACAGGAGGGCCTGGAATGAGGAAAACTGGGATACCACTGGTATCCCATCACATAGAGCTCAGCAGCTGCTCCTGAGCCAACATCAAGCCCTTCCCAAATTTCTGTCTGCAGACTGCTACTCACTGAGCAAATTCCCCACATCTCTGATAGAGATTCAGGAGAAAAAAACCCCAAAACTTACAGATTTGACAGTTACTGTCAACTCTGGACAACTTTCCAGTTTAAAGCAGCAGCAGGACTGGCTGACTTCTCACCCCCAAAATGAAACCCTCTCAAGTCTTGATGTAGTATTTACATTTGGCACAGTTATCCTGACAGATGCCACCCCCAAGCACCACTGCCTCCTTCACTCAGCTCTCCAGACACACACACACAAAATGAATGTGGTGTTAGCAGAAACTAAGTGTCAGTGCAAACATTGTACCTTCCTCTGGGCTACCCCCCTGGATTCTCCTTGATCCCCAGCCGCCCTCTCTCCGGAGCTAAATGGATTCAGAAGGAATCCCAGCTCTGCCAGGCAGAAAAGGAGCCCCCCTTCACAAGCCCACTGGGGTTCTCATGCAGCAGCCGTGTGCAAGGAAGGCTGAAGTGTGTGGCAGCGATATCTCTTGTGATATAACTAAACTGTTCACTTCTCATCTCCAGCCTCTTTTGAAACCATTGAAAACAGATCTTCAAACATGATACTTTAGCTGCAGCTTTATTAATTCCTATCCATTTGATTAAGAATATTCTCTCCTGGATTTTTTATTATCTTCAAGATCTTCCTCTCATTCTTCCCGCTCAGCTTAAGAAGAAGATTATTTCTTTTTCTTAAATCTGATTAATCTAGCAAGGTAAGAGAACAAGGATCAACTTTTCAATATTTCAAAGAGACAAGCTACAGGGAGATACAAAATTTCTGATTAGAGAGATTTACAGCAATCCTAAAACACACACGGAGCTGATTACATCGTGAGAGAAGCTTAAATTCATTGACAGGAAGACAAACTACAGCTTCTCCCTGCTGTCCTAGTCCACTCTCAGATTTATGACCAGATTTGAATATAAAAAAATGTTAATGAATATGATTTATCCATGTGCTGTCCTAGCTGTAATTGCAACGTGCTCTTGAGTTGGAACAAAGCAATGTGGATGAGGACAGCAAGAGCTGCCACTTCACTTATGGCAAATCCAACACAAGGAATTTGTTGTGTCTTTCCACTTATTTTAATAAATAATTTGGCTGGTACAACTCAGTTATTGAAGACTGAAAAAAGAGACACACAATCAGTAAAACCAGGGCTATGCAAACCTTTGTTTTGCCTAAATGTGAGAGCAGTTTTGATTGCATAGAAATTAATCTAACATTAACAAATGTGCTGGAAAAGGAAAATCTGCTCTTAGAGACAACTGCTCCAAACTGTTACAGATGTAATTGCTGTTTAAATTGTGGCTGCTTTTTGATCCTAAAGGGTTATTTAGGACAGTCCCTAAACTCGAGGGTTCCCAGAGCCTCAGGAGAGGTCACATCCAGGAGTTTGATGCAGAATTCAAAAGAGCCAGTGCCGCTGGAGCTCAGCATTTAGGGAAACTGTCAAGCCCTTAAACAATCCCCCTTCTTTTCCATAAAAATTCCCAGGCAGATTCTTAGATCTTAATTATCCCCCATTAAAAACTCACTTCTTGCAGTGACAGGTAAAATAAACTTCCCACCTTGCTGAGAGGGCCTGAAATCACAGCTGCAATAAAACCACAGCAGCAACTCACAACTTTAACCAAACCTGTGCTTCACTGCCTGAACCTGCAACACCAAACCACCCTGGGAAAGCACAGAGCTGAACATCCTGCTGCAGGCAGGGCACACCTCCTGCAGCCTCAACACAGAATTCCACCACTTCACCCTCTTTTCTCTGATCTCCTCCATTGTGCTCCCACACTTTATCCTCTTCCAGGTGTTTCCCCAAGGTGAGCACACCCTGGGAGGAAAAGCAGAGAAGCAGAAGCCCCAGCACATGCCCTGAATTTTCCAAACCAGCAGACTGCAGCCAGTACAATCTAACAAAACAGAACACAAATAATTTGGAAAAGCATTTTGGGAAGCATGAACTCCAGAGTTTGCCTCCTCAAAAATGCTTGAATTAACCCTGAGCAGGAGAACTTGCCATGCTCAGGGCACAGTAAATTCACCACGGTGCCACTGAAGGGAGACCCCCCCCCATCCTCCCTGTCCCCTCCCACCGTGTCCCATAGGATGGCAGTCCCATAGGATGGCACAACACCCTCGTGCCTGCAGGGATGTGCCTGAAGGAATCAGCCCAAAAACACCACGTAAACAAACATAATTTCATCTGCAATACTGCCTGGAAAGGCACCTGGAATCCTGTATCAGAGCCTTCACTGAAGCCTCCTGCTGCTGCTGCAGCCATGGAAAGCCAGATTTTAGAGGATGTCTTTGGAATAATCAGCTCCCTGTTTGGCCAGGAGATTATCCTGAACCAGAGTTCCAGTTCAGGAGTTTACCCCGAACTAGAAATCACCAGCAATGAGACAAAACCCCCTGAGGCTGCTCTAGGTTAGAGCACAAGCACAGGCTCGGTGTAAGCCTTGGACAGGCAGCTGCACTCGTGTTTCCAGCAGGTCCCGAAGCTGCGGCTTCTAATTCCCACCGCAAAATAACTTGTGGAAAAGCAGACTGTGAAAAACATTCAATAAACAGCAAAAGCGCTCCTACTGCTCCCTACTCAAATTTCACCAGCGCCTCAAATCCTACTTTTCCGGGTCGGAGTCGCACGAGGGCAGAGCCGAGGGCGTCGGGAAGGGCTGGAATTCCAGGGAAGCGGCCGGAGAAGGGGAAATCGGAAGAGAAGCTCGATTCCCGGCTCCGGCGCCCATTCCCACTTCCTCCAGGTGCCCATTCCCCCCCGGAGCTCACACGCACCCCCGGCACTGACCGAGGCGCGGGGACCGCTTCGACCGGGATTAAAAATCCGGGAAAACTCCAAACCCCCCTTCAAAAAAACCCCAAACATCCCTCAATCCTAAACAACACCCGAGCCAAACCCAAACAAAGCCCAAATCCACCGACCCGGCTTGGAAAGGCGCCGGGGCAGCCCACGGGGGCTCAGCACCGGGGGTTGCACCGGTGCGGCCACACCGGCCCCGATCCCAGGGGCGGCCGCCGGCGGGCCCGCACCGTGCCGGGCGGCCGGCTCACCTTCTCCTCGACGCAGTTGACGATGATGGAGGGGTACTTGCGGCTGAGCCAGCGGAAGAAGGCCGGGACTCCCATGGCGGGAGCGGGACGGGCAGCACCGAGCGCGACCCGCGGCGCCGGCGGCACTTCCGGGGTCGGGGGGCGGCGCGGGGCACGCCGGGAACGGAGGGAGGGAGGCGGGGCGGGGTCGCGCGTGCGCGCGGCGAGGGCACCGCCATCTTGGGTGCGGGCTGAGGGCGGCGCAATGGTGGCCTGAGGGGAGGCCGGGAGCGTGAGGGGACAGCGCCCCGTTAAACGTGTCTGGGCAGCTCCGGGGGTACGAAAGGGTCACTCAGAGGGGAAAACAAAGCCAGAGGGCACAAAAGTGATGTCTCGAGGAAAAGCGAAGCCTGGCTTCTGAGACAGCCCCAGTGCTGCCCTTATGCTCAGCCAAGACAGAGTGTGACAATTTCTTTTCAAAAATGGCCATAAATGAGCAGTTTAATAGGAGAATCACTCTCCCTTAGCACCTTGTTAAAAAAACAAGCATGGGGTGCTGCTATGCGATGTCACAATAAGACACAAAACAACACAATGTGCACACACCGCGGTTCTCAAAGCGAAAAAAGGGAAGTTTATTTTTTGACTCCCAACATTTATAGATTTTCAAAAGTGACAGTGGATTGGAGGGTGAAAGTGCCACCTCTCCAATGACACTGGACAAACCAACAGTTCATCAAATTTTTCCTCCTCCATAAAAGAATGCTAAACAGTAAGTTAATTACAGAAAGTATGTGAAAAAGTTTGTTATAAAAATGTAAACATCAGAAGTCTTAGAAAATCTTAAAAAATCAGGGTGACAGTGGGGTGCTTTAGGCTGCACACACAAGGCAGTGTTGCCCAACAAGTCAATAATTAAGAGAGGCATCAATGATTTATTTCAGTGCTGTGTGAGCTGCATGCTCAATGTATTCCCTAAATCCAGCACAACCACTATTACTTATACTCAGAAATCCAGAGTTGGAAACTTCTCCAGCACAGCCCATCTTTTAGGATTGATCAGTAATTTCCACACGAGTTACGTAACCCCAGCCAACTCTTCCATGTGTTCAGGGGAAGGGTCTGCACCTCTTTTTGACCTGGAGGTGCGAGTTTCAGTGTTACAACAAATACGGTTCAGCTATAGGGTACATGAAATTTGAGTGTTTTGCCAAGTTAGGAATGCACACGTAGGCACCAGCATCTTGATTTATTACATCCTTAAAGCTTGGTGGTTGCAGGGTGTCCTTGAGGAAGGGATGCACTAATGAGGTCTCTGCATGAAAGTATACAAAGATCTTACATTAAAGAACATCCTGACTTCAGACAATTTTGACTCATCCCACGTTTGGCAACAACAGGAGCGATTCAGGGCACGGCTGCCCTGTGCCCTCTGAGGGGACATTTCCCTTGGTGGGAAATGTCTCCACGTTATTCCTGAGACCAACATGAGGCAAAAGAGCCGCCGTCCCCTTGCTCTGCCCGTGGCATAAGCAAATACTGTTAATTTGTGCCCGTTTGACGGCACCAAAATGGAATTAAACATCCGGGAATTAAACGGGATTAGCACGAGGCGGGTTTTGCTGCGCCGTGTCCCGTTGCCGCACATCAGCTCTGTTAGCAGGGCAGCCACAGGGCCGAGGACAGGGAACAGCAGCCCGGGAGCCATTAACAAAAATAACAAAACCTCAGCAGTGCTTGCTGAGTCAATGCCGCCAATTTGGGGAGCAGAGGGGAACCTTGGTACCTGGCTAATTCGCTGTAGAATAAATTAACCCGATATTGTGTCTCTCATTATTCTTATCCTCACTTGGCTGTTGTTAAGCCGTTTTCTGTTGTCATTCCTCTCAATAAAATCTGTGACTTGAATAAATTTCCCCTGCAACTTTGTAGTGGCACCACACCTGTGGTATCAGCTGAAGATTGTCCTTTATCTGTTCCTTACAAAATGTTCCCTGATTGAAGCTTCCTATTGTATTCCTTCCAGTGCTTCTCAAGGAATTTTGTAGGGAGCACGGCAGCTTAGCATGAACATTTTGTTTATATTGATGGGCAATCAGTTGTTTTTCTGATAATGACGAAGAAAACAGAAGGCTGGCGGACGCAAATGAAAAGCAATCGTCTTATCTTATAATTGCTTGGGTAAACAAGTGCTGGAAAAATTAATACTGCTGTAGACAATTCCTTGGAAAGTTGGTCTGAGCACGAGGAGCTTCTCTGGGTGGTGAGCCCAGGTCTCACCTGCTACCTGCACATCCATGAGCACAGCACAGAGTGGCGCACCCTGGGCAGGAAGGAGCAGGGAATGCTTTCCCGCTCGGGCACTTTCCTTGGATGAGTGGCGTGCCGATGGGAATCTGCTCGGGGTGTGTTGATTCCAGTCCCCCTGTCTGTCAGCGTCACCTGCCACCAGGGCCGGGCTGCCGGCGTGACAGCTGTGAAGGAGCACGGGGAAGTTGACTGGCAGGATGTTTTGCATCTAATGAGTCTGTGCACAATAAGAGTATCACAAATAACACTCCGGAAGAGCCTGGCTATCGCTCCGACACCAAGAGGCAGAGATTGCCTGCATGTGGCTCTGCAGCCATCTGTCACCTGTCACGGGCTGCTCTCGGGGCTGAGCTGGACTGTGGCGGTGGAGAGCCCCACAGACTGGTGTCAGGCAGCAAAGTGGGCTGACATCAGCAGCCCGGAGACACTCAAGAGGAGCTCAGAGCTCAAAGACGCTGCGCTGCTGAAGCAATGTCCCCTGGCGGTGCAGGCTGCTGGATTTTTCCAGTGGGGCTGCTCCTCCTCTCCACCCTCCTCCCAGGCCCTGAGCAACATGGCAGCAGCAGTCCCACAGGACACGGGGAGCTGGTGTGGTAAACAGGACATTAAAGCCCTCAGTAAGGTCTGGCTTTAGTCACAGAATCACAGAATCACTAGGTTGAAAAGGACCTTAGAGATCAGAGTCCAACCCATGCCCTAACACCTCAACCATGGCCCTGAGTGCCACATCCAGTCTTTTTTTAAACAGGTCCATGGATAGTGACTCCACCACATCCCCAGGCAGATGATTCCAGTACTTTATCACTCTTTCTATAAAAAACCTTTTCCTAATATCCAACCTCTATTTCCCTTGGTGCAGCTCAAGACTGTGTCCTCTCATTCTGTCAGTTGCTGCAGTCCTTTAGTGGAGCCCAGCAGTCTCCCAGGACATCAGCCCTGGTCACAGACTCACCCTGCTCCATCCTTGGTGTAGCAGATTTCCCAGTTTCCAGAACATTCCAGGCTGCAACTTCACTGATGGCAGACTGAAACCCACAGCAGCCAGCTGTGCCAAAGGCTCCTGCGCAGTTCCAAGTCATTTTGTGCTGTTGAGCTCTCAGCCTACAATGTTCCTCTTATTAAACTGAATGTTGTTCCCATTTCTAGCAGGGTTTTGAGGGATGGGGTGCAGAAATTGGTGCCTGTGTTGGGAGATGTGGGGCTGCACCACAGCACAGCTTAATTGGGGTGCTGCTTTCTGCTTTTGAACTTGTCGTCATTTATGAGCAGCTTTAACATGTCCCCTGGTTTCTCCCTCCCAAAGAAAATCTCATGTTTAATGAACTTAATTTTAGATAAAAGGAATGAAAAGAAGAAAATTAAAAATGCATGAAGCTCCTGGAGTCATCCAATTACTGTGATGTCCACACAGCAACGCCAGCACGGATTTCACAAAGCAGGGAAAAGCAGGAAAGCACTGGGGCTTGCCACATGTAAATGCTGCTCTGTTCCAAAATGTGCTGAATTACAAATGGACATTTTATGCATTTCTTCTTCTTGATCTGCTGCAGAAGATAAAGATCAAACATGCCAGCCCACTCCAGCAGCGCCTGTCTGCATACCCACAATGCTTGTCTGCTTCTTCCCAAACCCTGTCTAGCACTGGAGTCCCAATATTGGGATGCCACAAGCCTCAGGAGGGGACTGTCACAGGGCAGGGCTCCCGTCAGAGCAGGAGAACACTGCAGGTCAGAGAGAGCACACAGACAATACATAGGACCCAGTATGTTTATTTGGTATTTAAATTTTCTTTGCCAATTAAGTGACAGGCAGTGCTTCAGCCTGTGGCACACTCACTGTGTAAAGGAAAACACAGTTTGTTTCTTCCCAAAAGCCAGTGGGAGAATCTCAGTCATAGAAGTCATCAAAGTCGTCTGAATCCATGCCATGGGTCTGTGGGCGCAGCGCAGCCTCGAGCTCGGAGCTGCTGTCATCAGATTCACCCCAGAACGCTGTGGGTGACAAAAAGGAAAGCAGAGGTGTAAAACCTTTTCTGTGGCCGTGCCACTTGTCACAGCCACGAGCATGGGGCTGACTGAGGGCTGGGAGTTGGGAGCCCCAGCCCCAGGTGTGCGTGTCTGGCGCAGTGTCCAGCAGCGCAGTGGCTGTGCTGGACAGCGGCCTCATTCAGCGCTCCCACTCTATTGTGCCACAAGGTAGCTGGGCAGAACATTTCCACTCCAAGCAATTTACTTGACCAGCTGCTGCCTGAATTGCAGCTTTGTCTACTCTCTTCCCCTTTCTCCCCACTACTTGACCCTGCAATGAAGACACCAATGGGCCATGACATCAGAGTTGGCACAAAAATGGCAATGACATCACAAATGAAAAATCACCACTTGGAGATCAGAGCAGATCCAGGCAGGCCTGATCTCAGTGGAGAACATGGCTTTAACCTTAGGCTCTGGGAATCAGCAAACCCTTTCACTGATAGCAGCAGAATCCCACGGCAGTTCAGAGTGCCTGCGAGCTTTCTGGAGATGTGAATTCTTCTGACCCGTGGATAGGACAGAGTGGGAAGTGTGGCACATGAAATCAGGGCCACAGTGGCTGACAGAGCCGTGCTCTCTGTTCCCACCTAATCCAGAGGCTGCTGGCTGTCCAAAGGCAGCAGGGATGAGGCCCAGGGCTCAGCCAGGGACAGCAGGAGGGGGAAGGCTGTCACACTCACACAGACACTGCAGCTCGTGTTTGAGGCACTTTGGTGCCTCTGACGGCACCAGCTCCCTGAATACCTTATCTACAAATGCAGCATCTGCATCTTTCATCCTCCATCCCCGGCCCCCTGGGCAGTGGGAACATCAGAGCCAGTCCTGTGCTGGCTGCCACGCTGAACGGCTCCAAGACAGGAAAGGGGCCAGGCACACCAGAGCCTTTCAAGTGCCACCAAAGCAGCTGTCCTTGATGGCATCTGTACCTCAGTTCAATGGCACACCTCTAAAACGGGGCCATTCCGGACTGCCAGCACCCAGACCAGGGCTCCAGGTGGAGAGATCCTGGCTCCCAGCGCTGCCCTGCTGGCAGGAGGCTCCGTCAGAGGTGGCTGCAGGCCCTGGAGGGCCTTGCAGGGGGTAAAGGGGGAACTGGAATGTGTGGGCAGCAAAAACACACAGGGTCCAGACACCAATTCAGAATAAAAGCAGCCTGGCCATACACAAAACCTTTCAGTTGCACCCACCCACATCCCAGGTCACCGGAAAGACCAAGGAACCCCAGGTTTCTCCTTCTCCAGGTTCCCTCCACCTGCTGGTAGCTGGTGTTTGATTAAACCCTGCAAAGATCCCAACCCGTTCCGCACCACAACCCCACAAACAGCTCCACTCTGCCCTGGATCTGTTCTCAGCTCCCTGCTGGCTCCCACATGAGACAGGGAAATTCCATGTTTCCCCTTCTCTCTACCTTATACAGGTCATAACATTGTTTTGGGAGGGCTTCTACAGTATAAATTTAACTAGAAAGACTAATTTTCAGTAGTGTAACATTTGTCTCTTACCTTTGGATTTTATGGCAGGTACTGTTTCCTTCCGCAACTCAGTCCTGTAAAAACATTTCAAACAATCAGCACAATGTCTCCAATAAAAAAAAACATAAGTGACTTTTTAAAAAATACTGTGAAATGGTTTAAGAAAACAACAACCCAGTAACTTCTGTAACTATTTTTTTTTCCAAATAACTATTTAATCATGGACGACTTCACCTAAAAGGTGGAGACTCACATGCAGGAGGGACACTGGTCCAGCTGTTTCTGGAGTCATTCCCTGGTAACAGCACTGATTTACACCAGCACTGAGTTAAGGTACAGAGCAGGGCCCTGCCAAGCTGCTGCTGCCTTTCAGAGCATGCAAAGCACAGAAAGACAAAATCCAAACAAAACCAAATCCCCTCCAGTGCTGCTCCCTGCACTTCCTCCAGGTCCCAGCGCTGTCCCCCAGCCCCACGGCAATGTGCAATCTCCACTGCCTTTGATCTACCTTGATGTGTGTGCAGCCTGAGCCTGCTCTGCTAAATGGCTGCTCTTGTGTCTGGAGCATCACAGGCCCTTTTGAATCTCTCAAACAAGCTGGAATCATTTTGATCTTTTGTGTGCAGCGCGTGCATTGTGCTGGGGCTGGGGAATAATCACACAGGGGCAAACATGGGGGAGAATTAACTGTTACAGCAGCAGTCCTGCAAGAAGCTCCAAAAATAAAGCTTCAGCTGATTTTAATAAGGAAGATCAAATAGGAGATATTTGGGACATCACTGGGCCAAGCAGTGATATATAAGTCAATGTCAAGGTGCAGTTTGAAGCTGTGGCCTCAGTCACAACAGGACTCTCTGAAATGTCTGTGATTTGCTGTGTTTCATTTAAAAACGTGGTAGCCAATACAGAAGTGCTTAAAGTAGGGACCTGCAAATATTCCACTATTGTGGAGGCATTTGTGAAGGAGACAAAAAAAAGCAAAGATGATTCCTTGCTTGCATTACCCTCAGTATTCAGTCAGAATTTGGGATTGCAGCTGGAAAGGCACATGTAAAGTTTCACATATTGCAGATACCAGTGGTGTAGCCACTCTTCCTTTTTACCCAGAGAAAGCTCCTACTGTTTAAATCTCATTTCCTCTCCTAAGGCTCCTGCTTTGTGGACAGAAAGTCCCAGAATATTAAACACAGCCCAGGTTCTACCAAGGCGCTAAACAAAGGCAGAAGTGCCAGTACCAAGTGACAGCTCTAGCAGAGTACTAACAGTGATGTAACTCATAATGACCTTATTCAGTGAAAAACTTTAAACTGTTGAGCTTCAAATGTTTCTCCAACATTACTTTAGTGCACCATCCCACTGGCTTTCCCTTTTACTCCAAACAAAACTCCACACTGCCTTATACTCTCACTTCTCCTTCAAAGGCCTTCACTCAACAGGATACCCAGAGAGGATTTGAAGCCAGAGCCTCTGGGCTGATCCTGCTGAAGACCCTGAGCTCCTGCTCTGTTTGCCAGATCTCCTGGTTGGCCCTCAATACTTCCCAGGAGGTGCTCCAAGCATCCCAGGCTCAGCCTATGAAAAATGTGCTCAAGAGGCTGCTCTGTTTTCCCCGGGGTGTGGAGCAGAAACTTGTCACTGAGCTGTAGCTGGCAGGTTCCTCCTGCGGATGCTGGCACAGGAACCATTTCAAGAAGCTGAGGAGAAGATCAGGGGGCAGCAGCCATCGCTTCCCCTTGGCCACATCCCAGCCTGCTGCAGGGATTTTCTGTTAGCTTCTCACAAAAGCCATTTGACAACTGAGTTTTCCTCAGTTCTGTCCCACTTCTCTCTGTTGTTGTTGTCCCACAACAAACACCAGCAGGTCAGTGCTTTCGGTCCAGTGCTGAGGATCAGTAGGGAGGACTGCCCACATCTCCAGGGCTTGGTCCTCCAGATCCAGCTGAGGGATCCATGGAAGAAGGACCACCATGGCTGTAGAAATATCTGGAGACCTTCTCACTGCCACCCCAGCTTCCCACGAAGAGAAACATCAAAGCTGGCAGGAGAGCAGGCAGAGAGATGCTTGTGTTCTACCAAACACCATCTGCTCCCTGGGGTTCATCTTCCAGGGCTCACCCACCAGGTGTGGAATGGGGCTCACTCCCCAAAAAGCCTGGCGGCAAAGCCAATCCCAGCCATCCCCAGAGAAGGGAGATGGGGACAAGGTGGCAGCAAATGCTCGGCACAAGAGCTGTCAGCACACAGATACAGAAAATGAAGCAAGGACATCAGAAAGGCCAGAGAGGGAACGGCAGCTCCCCCAGCCCAAACCCGGGAAATGCAGCAGGGGATAAATTCTGGGGTGAGGTGTGTGCAGCTGGGGAGGTGCAGCAGCACCTTGGCGTGGGGCAGCAGCTGCGCTCGGCGGCCCCGGCAGCACACAATGGGCACAGACCTCCGCCCAGACGGTTTCGGGCTGTAAATGGAGCCAGGCCGGTTCCAGTGCCTCCGCTAATCCCCCGTCGTGACCCTCCGAGATCCATTTACACATTTGCTTCTTCCCTAAAATAATTCCAAACTGAACCCAGGCTCTGACAAAGAGAAAACCCAAACCAGTTTCACTTCAAAGAGCCTTTTAATCTCTCCATTTCTCTGATGAAACAGGCTTTTTGTGTATTGAAGATGCTGCAACAGTAAGGAATGAAAAAGCTCTAAGAAAATATTTTTTCCTCTATAATGAAAATTAATTTTAAGAGGATGATGCCTTGTGAAAGCTGACCTAGAACAGAGGCTAGATGCAGTTAAAGAATAAAGTAGGTATTTATTAAAAGGATATCCTCAATGGATACACCTTGGGCAGCACAAGAGCCCAGCCAGGGCTACACCCAAGATGAACCCAAAATGGTCACAAAAATGGACGACTGGTCACAAGGCCCCTCACTTTTATAAGTTCTGGTCCATTTGCATATTGGAATTAATTGTCCAGTTATAGCTTTAGGTTAGGAAGTCTCATCCTTCTTGTTTTTCTCTCTTCATTCCGCTGTTGTTTGTGCTCTTGGGGCTGAGATTTGGATTGTTTGTCCCCAGCTAGAGAAGGAATTGTTTTGTCTCCCTACTCTGTGAAGAGAGCTCACTATCCCTTAATATGAAGCTCAGATCTACACACTAAAGCAGTACAGAATCTGAAAAATATAAAAGCTAAAACCTGAGGCATCAAGGAAAATTCCAGGACAACACAAGCCAAGGTAATCAAAGGGGCTTGCTGGAAAACCCTACCTGAGGGTCTTCTTGCTAAAGCACCTGTTGAACTTCTATGTTTTTGTGTCAAGCGAAAAAGACACCCAAAAAATTTGGGAAATCCTAAATGTCCAAAAGGAAAGAATTTTCCCACCCTCGAAAACCAAGTACCTACAGTACATATTCTGCACAGTGTCACATAGGCAGTATAAACTCAAAAGTCCATTCATCATGCCAGAGCTGGAGTAATAACACTGAATTTCAGTAATTTCACTGTGAGTAGGACAACCCTTATTTTAGGATACAAAGATTTCTGTCGAGCTGTGTCTAAGACCAGTCTCTGTTTGGATTCACCACGCTGGAGAAAAAAACCCCCACTGACACAAAGATGCATCACAACGCTGCAAGGAAGCTGTGCAGGAGAGCAGGGGCAGTGCCAAAAAATCCACTGTTCCCTCTGTGCTCAGCTGGCAGATGTTGGTGCCTCTCCCCACACACCTGGCAGGGCACTGCTTCTGCAACAGCTGGGGGTGCAGGCAGAGGAAAAAAAGCTCACACAAACAGCTGGAACAGCAGACAATCCTGCTGGAATTTTCAGTTAGCTTCTTACAGAAGCCATTGGACAACTGGGGGGATAAAACCATCGGATCCTGCCTTGTTTCTGGGTGCACCTCCCAGGAATCCAGACCGACACAATGGCACTTCTCCTGGATTTCCAAGGGAAACACATTTGTGCACGTCCTGAGTTGCTGCCAGCCCCAAAGCTCTGGGATGTCTCCTCAGAGCACAGCAGAGTTTTCAATGTCGGGACTGGTTTGGGAAGGGGGAAGTGGGGGATGCACAGAGCCCGAGTGCCCCCCGATGGCCAAAGCCAACGAGCCCAGGAACGATTAAGAGATGAATTCGACTCTGCCAACTTCTATTTGCATGTCACTACAGCTGTGTTGGGCAACAGGGCTGAAAACCAGCCTTCAGAGACCCCCCCCAGAGTCCTTCCAGCAGATTAATTAAAGTTTAAAAGACTTTATGCCGTGTTGGTGTCCTGACAAATCCAAAGCAGGCTTTGGTTCTCAGCTGATAACGCACCTTTAATCTCCAGATTATTTGGAAACGAGACAGCGCAAACAAGTCAAAGAAAAATAAAACGCCTGCATCCGAAATGGGGAATTCCCAGAAAGCGAGTGACCTCCACTGGCTGCATCCATCGCTACAGCCCCCCGGAATGCCACACACATAGCTGCCCACCCGCCTGCACTCGCCAGCATCCTCAGCCCTGACTTCTGATACCTTCTCCCCCCAGGACCATGTCACTTAACGCCCTCTCGCCTGCTGCAGCACCCTGACACCCCACCCAGAGGTGCATCTCCGTGCACAGAAATATTCCCCCGGGAAAGTAAAGGAGCCAGGGAAAAGCGGTTTTCTTGCTGGAGGTAGAGCAGGCGGCATTTGTGGGAGAAGAGGAAGCTCTGGCATGCACCGCTGAACAAAAGGGAACAAGTGGTCTTTACTCGGAGAGCAGCTTCCTATTAAGACTCACTCCGTCGTACATTATGCCTTTCATCCCCACTCAACCACAAAATGATTTTGCTGTAGGAAATACAATGGCAGAAAAAGATTTACATTGAAAGAATCTTTAATAATAAACTGTTGCAGATCTGCCTACTTCCCCATGATTTATAATACAATAAACATCGGATTCTATTAAGTCTCATGCACTGAAGACATGCACTGAAAACCCGAGTATGAAAGCCCTCAATTCTTCCCTTCTCCAGGCCCATAATAGTGAAACGAGCATGGATAAATGTGCTAAGAGTATCTCTTTGCATCTTTTATAGCTTGTGTGTATCAATCTGTAAAGCTTATTAAGAAAGTCATTGCTATGCAAAACAGCACCCAATCTCTTTCTCTTGCTTTTCAACAGCGCGCAGTGTTTAGCCAATAGGGCCGGGCCCCGGCCCCTCATTCCGCATTCATAACATGCAACATTTGCACAATGTGTATCTCAAAGGCTGCTGAATAGAAAGCCTTAATACTCATGTAAACAACTGCAAACCAATTACTTAATGAATCAGGCCCACACATAATGAGGTGCCAGACAAAGAGCTATAAATGCATTTTTGCGCCCGAGCCTCCGCTTTAAAGTAAAATCCCTCAGCTGTAGTTTGGGCTTAACTGGCACATGATAATTATTGTCTGGGGGACATCAGAGGAGCCACGGTTTTTATTCCGGTCCGGCGGGGTCCGCGCCGAGGTCACTCATCAGCTCAGTGACAAAACGCGGCAAAGGAGAATTTATAAAGTGCCACGGCCGAGCTCGCAGGGATGTTTATTCTCAAGTAGTGGGTTTGAGACCACTTGTGAAAGCAATAAAGCCCGAGGAGTGGCTGCCGGGAGCAGAGCTGCAGTGCCGCAGAACTGCGGCACGGCACGGCACAGCACAGCAAACAGCTCTGCCTCTTCCTCCTCCCTGTGCCGCGCTCCGGGCACCCAGGGCTGCTCCCAAACCCCGCTGTGGCTTTGAGAAACTAACAGAAACATTTACAGAAACTAACTCTAACACTGACTTACAGCTTTATTACCATGGCTTTGTAAAGCAGCATCATTGCGTGTCCCTGCACAAAGTGTGCTGCTGCTGAGAGGCCTGGAATTATAGACCGGAGGGACTTATTTGAAATCTATTACAAATCAAAATTGGAGAAAAACAAAAAAAAAAAGGGAAAAAAAATGTACAGCATCTAACTGAGGCAGAAGTGGCTGCAGGCACGACTGGCCAGAGTGTAGCAGCAATGGTGTTTAGTTTGAAGAGGTTTTATTTTAAATAAAAAATAGTTAATTTTAAATTACACATTTTACTCAGCTGCAGTGATCCTGTAAGTAAGTTCTCAGAGCCCTATCCTGCTCTTCCTGCTGTTCCAGGCTTCAGGGAAGGGCTAAAATATAACATTTCAAAAACTCATCTACAGGAACACCCTTGCATTTCATAGCACAAGGCAGGATAATCATTGGCTCGTCATTCTCAAAGTGCCAGAAAATAAAAAAGAGAAAACAATTGAGCCTAAGATGGTAAGAATTAATCCCACACAAAAGCAGGAACACCAGTCATCAATGCTTGGTTACAGCTCATATTTAATGTGCTTGAATTATAGAAATTCTATGTTTTTAACAGCAACTGCAGAATCAGAACTGGCCTCACCCACAGCAGCCTAAAAATCTGTGGAGCAGGAGGATTAAAAGCAAGGAGGAGCTCATATCCTGAGGTGTTCCAAACCTGCAGTGTTTGATTACAGAAACAGCAACCTTAACCCTGGTCTAAGTACAAAAAATAAATCAGGGGAGCTTCAGCCCTTTTCTGTTGGGGTTTCTCCCTCATGGAACCATTTCCAGTGTTACAGCCTTACCTGGAGAAGGGAGGAACGCTTCCATCCGACAAGGAGCTGCTTCCCAAATGCGTTCCCGAACTGTTGCTTCCTTCAGGACTGTCGTGGCTGTGATCCCCACCTGTGCAGGAAAAACAGGGACTATGAACTTTCCAAGTTCCCATTATATTAAGCAGAAAGGTTAGTTTTGTTCTCCTTCCCCTTAAATGTAGATTGCTTTGGAATGTTACAGTTCTGTCAATGCTATTTGATTCCTCTGTGTTTTCAACCATTCTCTTGAGTTATACAAAAATAAATAAATCCTATAAAAATCAAATTAAACACATATCTTGAGAATTTTGTGACTTAAAACAGCCAAACACACAACTATTTCAAAACCTGTTATCCCTACTTTCCTTTCTTCCCTTTTCCCCTGCTCTGTGGATCTCATTTCCATTCTGTAAAGATTGATTTAGGAAAAAAAAAAAAAGAAGAGGCAAATGGATTCATTCACTGGAGTCAGACAATTGCTCATCTTTGTATTCGTTTCCAAAGCACACGATGCTCAAGCACAAATCCCACTTTAAAAGGCTGCTTTGCATACATATATTTTCTATATATGTTTTTATCTACAGCACTGAAACTATAACCAAGCCCTGCTCTCACCAATGTCCCTACCCAAGATAATTCAGTATTTCTGTCTACATTGGATTCTCCACTTCCTAACTGGCTGTGTACATTCCCAGTCCCTTCTGCACTTGGATTACAACAGCAAAAGTCCTGCTTGGTCTCAGGCACTTCCAGTAAAGAGGTACCAGAGTCTGCCCAGGAGGAGAGAGAAATCAAGAATGAGAGGGGAAAAATATAAAGGGGATTAAAAAAAATTATCCCCCCTTTGCTATGATGTATCACAGCTCATGGCATTGCCTCTCCCCCAAAACCAGCGCTCAAGCTGCTGCTGCCTCAGCTTAGAGATGGATGAAGAATTTCCACCCAAAATTCACAATTTCAGAAAGACTCAGAGGTCCTTTAGGAACTTAAGTGTCCAACATGAGCAGCTGGATGGCATCATCCACACTGACCTAAGGGCAGTGTCCAACCTGGCACTGGCCCGAGGGAACTTCCTCTGTCCTAAACGTATCACATGATATCAAACAGAGCAAAAGGTTGAGAGAGGCTTATTAAATGCCTTGATTGGTGCACTCCAAGCAGCACCTTGGAATCCTCAAAAGAGGACCTCACCAGGAAGGACGCATGGGTGTGGGAAAAGTGGTCACACAACTGTTGGCTCATTAAAGGTGGCCTGAAAAGGAAGGCACAATCCAGCTTGTGCCCCTTGATGTCCCCATATAATACATAAAGAGGACTGATTTTTTCTTTGCAGTAGGGCTTTTCCTCCTTATTCCTACAGGAGATTTTAGACCTGGAGAGCAGCTGGGGGTGCTGTTCCAGCTGTTGTAAATCAGAGCCCAAGGAGTGGAGCAGTGACACCATTTTTATTCAAATCCTCTACAGCCTTAACGCCTGCTCAAATCAAAGACCAGTGAAGGGAAGAGAGAGAATCTGGTTTTGTTAAAGATTTAACAAACCTGCCCCTTCAATAAAATCAGCAATTTCCTACTCATAAATGAGACTCTTAAACAGTCATCCAGCAAAACAAGAAATAATGGGTTTTATCCTTCTTAATCTCGCATTATTCACCTACCTCAGGAACAGTAGAAGAGCTGAACAATTTCTTTTGCGTCTTCCCCATAAAAAACAAAGCATCCGTGGAGGAGCTGAGAATGAGCCCCACTCTCCCCCTGTATCCTCACATAACCTGGTACCACAGGAGCCTGCTGTTATCAGCCAGCTCCTCTCTAGGCCAGCTGTGGACCAGGTACAATCCCTTTAAAGCCCATTGTCCACAGGTGGCCACCCATGAGCTCTGGACAGCGCATTAAAGAACCAACACAAATACTTCTGGAATATTTACAGATATTCAAGTAAATTAATGTTTTCGTTCTCTTTTTATGTAACAGAAGTAAAAGAGAAATGAACCAAAACTCCCTAAGTGTTCTAAAAGTGCCATCCTAAACACTGCTTGGAAGTGCATCCACACAGCTCTCACAGTGAAGTCTATCAAACCCCAAAGCCCCAAAAGGCTTTTGGTGTTTCAAACCAACACTTAAAAAATGCAGCAAATACTGAAATTTTAAAAAAATCAACCCAAATTTTTACCCCTTAAGTTCAGAAAAAGTCGTACAGCAAAACAATCATGTATGGATGGCTGTCAAATATCAGTTCATCTAAACCCCTCAAAACAAGTTGTTCGAGCCCAAAAGCCAACGCATAAGAGATGTGGCTTCTATTTTAGGCCCATAATGACTCCAGAGCCCCGGGGCCACAGCAAATGGTGATGATAAAAGGGAATGAGCAGCTGCCTGGCAGGGAGAGGAGGGGAGGGGAATCAGAAGCCCGCAGAAGATCACGGGCTGAAGATGAATCATGTCTGAAAGGAGCAGCTTGGCTTTCAAGTGAGGTGTGAGAAGCCTCACTCCTGGACACAGAGGAACAGCAGAGACAGCTCCCTCGCAAGGGACGGGCTGGAACTGGGTTACTGGGCTTGGCTGAGGAGCTTCTTGGCATTTTTACACACAGCAAGCATTAGCAGTTGCACGTCTGCTCCGTGAGAGAGCCAGGAGAGGTCAGGAAGTCTCAGTGATGGCACTGGCTGGAGGGAGCCACTGTTATCAGGCAGCTTTGGTACAGGAGGCAGACAGGAGGAGGCTCCTGGCTGGCACAGGCGCGGCTCCTGCCTGGCAGGGATTTGCCCCACGCTTATTCTAATGATTCCCAGTCAATTACTCAGGGAAAGAATCAAACCACCACCCTCTGGAGTTGCCATATAATTACTGGATCTCCACCACAGAGACTGACCCCTGTAACGCGGACGGCGGGCCCTGACAGGCTTGCGGAGAGGATATTCACAGGGTGAAACGTGGAACATGATTACAAGGAATTAAAGAGGCACCGTGCTCCCCACCTTTGTTTCTGCCAACGTGGGCCCTGTGATGTGACATTTAATCTGAGCTCAGGGCGAGCAGCTGGGTTGGCTCCCTCTGAAGTTGCCCGCGGCACGGAGCCGCCGGGGTGGGACTGTATAACCCAGTCGAATGCTGGGCCTGAGGTTAATATGCAGCCAGCCCTTCCACCTGTAATGGGAATCTTTCCCACCACACTTCCTTGCCTGCTCTCATCTTCACTCCAGCCTGTGACTTCTGGATGTGAACACACCGTAATGAAACCATTTCAAAGCGGCAGCCATCAGACCGGTTTGCTTGCTTTTAAGCCCTACTCCCTTTAATTTCCCACTTTTGTTATCTCTTGTTTATTGATCTAAACTATCCATTACTGCTCATAAAAGCAGTGCCCACTGGGAACTTGCTACTCTGCCTCTCTGTAGCTTCCTCACAGAAGGACAAGCCAACCAAATGTCCTGAGGAATTGAAGACCTCATGGATTTGGGAAACAAACAACCTGCAGCAATGCCTGGTGGTGGTGGCATGTCCCAGACCCACTGCAGGAAATTAGCTTAAATCAAAGTCTGGTCGCCCCTGCACATAAGAGTGGTGCGGATTTCAGAGCCTGGAGCAGCCTGTTTGCATTTGCTGTGCAAAGAGCACAGCAGCCTAATTGCCTGCTGCTGCCAGACTCCGATGGAAGGGGTGCTCCAGGAGCAGAGCAAGCGAGCTGCCATCACTGGAATAATGTATTCCCTCCTTGTGTGAAGGAACAAACTGGGCTCTCCCCGACACCAGCACGTCCTGAGCTGGGAAATGGCCCCACATGAACCCTTTCATTTTGGCAATTCCTTCTGCAGTCTGGCTTTGCCACAACAGACGGCAAATATATCCCCCAGTTCCTAAATGGGAGATGCTTTGCTAACATGCACACAGAACTCACTGATCCACTTCATAGTGGCCACAGGGCCTGGCCTTTCCTCTCCTGCAGAAAAACCGATCACCACAGGCATCACTTAGTTTGGGAAGCCAGAATCACATAGGATACCAAGATATTGGGGAAAATCCTCCAAATCCATCAAAAGCATACACTGATCTACTAGTGCCTATGTCCCAGTCCCTTGGGGGTTTGGACAGAACTCCCCTATGTCCAGAGCAGAAACCTGGAGTGGCAGCCAGAGCTGGAACACCCCTTACCTGGTTCTCGCCGTGCCAGATCCCCCTGCTTTCCTTCCCTGCCGTTGGTCGGGATCGAAGGCAGGATGAGAGAGGATTCATCACTCTGCACAGGTGGCTCATCCCCACACTCTCCTGGAAGGGCCTCTCTCAGCACAGTCTGAGCATTCAAAACAGAAACAGCCACAGCTCCATTATCCTCCCCCTTGAGTGTTTTCCAACATGCATTCCGGCTAATCTACACTCCCAGGGTAATCTGCTTTCAGGGTGTTTCTGTTAGATATTCCACTACCTGACATCTAGGGTGTTCCTCTGGGGCTGGTTTTGGGACAGAAATATGGACTTGAGTCTGTAAAATCTACTCTATGTTCTGCCATAACCCTCTCACTGTTTAGTAAATAAATTGATTAACAGCACAGTAAGGGGCTGAGGCACTCATAGTCTATGGAATACCATTTCTATTGATTTATTTAAATAATTGGCTATAAACTTTTGCATTAACTTAGAAAAACCATGAGTGTGCTACCATTTATAAATGCTCTGTGTGTTCAGCACCAAACCTCACTCTGCTTTAAAAAAGTCAAAATACATCATTCATGATAAAAGTCACAGAGAAAGACGAAGATAGAAGCCTCACGCTGGCTTGCACCGGAGCAAAAGGGTGAGCTTGCTCCAATCCCTGACTGGCATAAAGGGTGGGAACCTTCAAAGTCCCCTTTCCTGTGGGATGAAGCACTGGACATATTTCCCTGAGACCCCAGGGCTGGTTAACCACAGACTGTTCACCCTTGCCCTGATTGCCACACCCCACCAGGGCACAGCCACAGTGGTGCAGAGCCTCCAGTGCCCCTGATTTACCCAAGGTGTCAGTGCCCACCTGATGGTCCTGCTCCTCCTCTCCTGAAGCCAGCAGCTGCTCAAACATCTCTGCCACCTGCTCTGGGAGCTGAACCTGGTGCTGCTTCAGGAACAAGCCATGGTGGCTCAGGAGAGTACGCAGCGTGTCCGTGTCCCTGAGGAACAAACCAGCATTCTCAGGGAGCCACCCCATCCACACCTGCTGGGAAAAGCCACCACCCATCTGGTCCTTAATTCCCACTTTTCTTTTAAAAATGTTCGAAGTGGAAAATGTAGGAAGCTACTTGTGAGTTCTGCAAGATGGGCAGAGGTGACCCCCATCATCATCATCATCATCACCACACCTGCCCTGTCCTGAGGCTCAGGATCCAAAGACACAACCTTGGTCTCAGCACCTCGCTTACTCCCTGGGGCACAGCCCGGCACCCACTGCCCCAGGCTTGTCTTTTGCTCAGAAAGAATAAAAAAAGAAAAGGAAAAAAGCAACAAAGGTGTCTTTTAACGTAGAAAATCTCAATCCTGCAATCCTTTTGTTTGCAAAAGCTGTTTTTTTTTTTTTCCTGCTGCTCCAGTGAAGTTTCAGAGGAATGAATTCCAATTAACTCCAGGAGTGTTTGTCCCTAAGAAACCATTCAGGAGACACAAGGAGCTGTTGGTGCCCACAGGCGTATCAGCCTTGCAAGAGAGGCAGGTACTGCAGAGAGACCCTTCTGCAGCGCTCACAAGTGCCCCGATCCTGCCAGCACTTGAGCACTGCGGAGCCTGCGACAGGGAGGGAGGTCTAGACAGAAGCTAAGCAAGGCAGAATGGAAATTGTTTTCATTCCTGGGTTAAAGAGACCTGGAAAAAAAAAAAAAGTAATTCTCACTTGTCCTTGTGGCATATGCACGGGTAAAAAAAAGCCCATTTTGAATAACTGCACTTTGTTGTTTTCAAAGGCCACGTGCATCTTCTGTCTCAAACAGAATAATTTCCTTCTCAGAATTACATTTGTCGGTCTTACTTTCAGATCCTGGGAATGGCAGGCTGAGAGGTGTCTGGAGTTCCTGCAATTCCCTGCCTGCCAGAGCGTGGGAGACACTATGGACCAGATGAGCTGGGGGGGACCCTGGGGCTGCCCTGTGGAACAGGAGCCACCACTGGGGAAGGGAGGGAAGTAAATGAACTCCTGAATGCTCCCACTGCGAGTGCCACAAGGCTCCATGCTCCGATGGCTCCGTTTGCCAGTGCTGGCCTGACTGCCTCGGTGGATCCAGGGCAGGGACAGAGATGCTCCTCAGCCCTGGTGGGTTCTGTGTCCCCCATACCTGGTGTGCTCCTCGTGCCCGGCTCTGCCCACGGCCTCGTCGGTGTTCTCCGGCGGGAGGCTCCTGCTGTGTGTGCCCTGGGACACGGCCTGGAGCTGCTGCAGCACCACGGCTTCCATCACCTCGAGGTCACCCTGAGCCAGCCCGCTGGCCCCAGCACAGGCACTGCAACACAAAGCAGGGGGGATGAGCCCCGTGAGCACGGGACAAACAAACATCCGTGGTGCTCTGTCACACATGAGGGACAGGACAGGGAGGTCACACTCAGCACTTGGAATGTACCAGGTGCAGCCACCCAGGGAGAGGGAAGCTGAGCACATGCCCTCCAGTGGCAGGCCTGTTTGGGGCTCCTCTTCCCTAATTCCTGAGGAATCCTCCAATCATCAACTGCCTACAAGAATCTCAGTCTGTGGAGGCTGTGCATCGTTGTCAATAAAGTTACCAACAATTCCCAGCTCTGCACCTAGGAGCCCAGAGGCTGGGGAGGGACAGCGAGGGCTCTCTGCCACTGGTTTTGGCAACGCTCAGTTCTGGGGATTCCCTTTGCTCTCTTACTGCATGTGCTGTGTTTTTCTGGCACGGGCTGTTTGTTTCCCGGGCTGCACTCACTCACCTGGGCAGCTCCGCTGTCCCCGAGGGCTGGCCCTGGTACAGCGCCCGGTGCCGGGGGCTCGTCCTCTCCACCAGCCCCTCCAGGAGCTGCAGCGCCTGGCAGAGTTCCTGGAGCTCGGCTCGCATCCCACCAGACCTGAGGATGGACAGACAGGGTGGGAGTCACCGACGACGTGTGACAGGGCTCGTCAGTGCATTCCCATCTTATCCCTTGGGAAAATAAACAGCTTCGTTTGAGCTTTCCAAAGCCAACAGCAAGAACCACGTTCCCGAGCTCTGTAGGAAGGAGTAGGGGGGAGAAGCACATAGCCAAACAAACCATCCAAAAATCAGCCCGGGCTGAGCCGCTGCATGGAAATTACCCCCATGGAAATTACTCCCGCGCCGAGCACTTTAATTCCTTCACCTCCACAAGCGAAACAAATCTGGTGACCACCTACAGGTATGGGGACAGCCCTGGAACCTCAGAGGGGTTTTGATGAAGCTGCACCTCTATAATGATGCAAATGAGGACTTAACCACTGAAACAATGCCGCGGGCTAATCCCGGGACAGAGGTGTAAATGGCTATTCAGGTCCCCGGCTGCCTCTTTGTGGGGCTCCCAGCCCAGGTCTCGCCAGCAATGAACACCGCAGCTGGGGCAAAAGAGAGTTTTCTTTCTTTCTTTCCCCCACATGCGGGAGCTGACATGTTTCCACAGTTAACCCTGGCTTACTCTGCCTCCAGGGAGAAGCAAGCTCTGTGCACAAAAACTTGCAGCATTTGCACACTCGTGCTGAGCTGTGCCCAAAGCTGTGTTTTCCCTCCGAGTGTTGGGCAACAGTGAACAATTAAGTGGGGGCTGCTGTGTCTTTAGTCGAGTTTCCTAGACATTTAATAAGCAAAACAATGCCCGGGAGATCACATAGGCAGTTAAACAGTGCTTTCTCTTTTCCCCCAGCCTTACAAACCCTGTATTCCAGCGGCCGGCTCGTTTCCCATTGTTTTCCTCCCGCTGGGTGGTCCTTCCAGGGTGCCACTCGAGAGGGATACAATAATAAAAAGGGAAGGGGAAGGAAGGGACACCAACATAAAGAAAAACAAAATGTATGACAATCTGCAGCAGGCTACGGATCAGAGGTCAGCAAACAAGAGGTCCTTCTCTTTTACAGGTTGCTTCCTGGAAACAGTCTGATTAAGCTGACAGCTTGAATTATGTGTTACATTTTGTAATGCACAATCCATCTGTGCTAAGTCCTCCTCAATGCAGCTGAAGCAGCACAGGCATTAGCTCTGCCTTTTTCCACCCCCTCAGCTCAGGCCTTAAAATAGTCATCATCTTTCTCCACACTAATTCTCAGAGACCCTCTCCCCCCGACTCCCACCCCCCGGGTTTAAGCCCTCAAAGAAAGGGCTGGGTGCTGCAGGGAATGGTAAGGGGACACGGAGCCTTTCCCCTTGGATCAGCAGCTCCATGGGAGGGGACACCAGGAGCCTTCACAGACCCCCGTGGTGCCAGGGGGCTGCTGATAGGAAACCCATCCCAGGCTCTTCCCGCGGGGCTGGGTGTGAGAAGGCAGGGGAGCAGCCTCTGATCCGTCAGAACACTGTCCAACAAACATCAGTTCTGACAACTGAGGGAGCAAAGCTGCAGCACCCTACTGTGACCTGCAACAAGATGGAAATCCTCTGCTCAATCACCTTTCCCAACAACATCTCCCTTCCTTGGCTGCAAAGACTTCAATGCAGAGGAAAAAACCCAAAACTCCTTAAAAAACAGAGGCTGGCATCTCTGCAGTAAGACAGGAGAGGCATTTGCTCTGAAGATAAAAATTTGTGGCTTCCTGGCACACAACAAGGACTGGTTTTGCCTCTGGAGTCAGCCATGGTCTCTACTCCTTTCAACACCATCCCTTGTACTCATTTCAGATAATTCACCAGAAGTGTATGAACAATTCCTTCCTTCTGATGCCACAGTGACACGGCTGCAGTGGGAGAGTCCAAGTTACAGATATTTCAACTTAAGGCAACAAAGACACAGAATTTGGTGAATTTCAGCACACTTCTTCAGCCAGCACAGGAATTTCACAAGAGAAAACCACTGGGACTGGAAGGATGTCACATGTTGTGAATCCCTGGTGTGACAGAGCAGAGGAAGCTGCATTCCCATACTTTGTGTAACGTGTACAATTGAAATTCACGCTCTAATCACTTGCAAGCTTTTCCACAAGATTTTTGCCCAATTAATTTTGCAAGGTTCAAGTGTGCACGCTGCATTCCAGGTGCCTTGCAAAGCCCACCTGGTTGTGAGAACAAGGGAACGGCTCCTGCTGGTAGATTTGCCTTTTCATTTTCAGGTAAAGCAAATTAAAACCTGTATCTTTTCTGCAGCACCAGCAAGCAGTGATGATCCCACTTCCATGGCCTTGAGAAGCAGAGGCACAACGGGAGGAGAGCTCTGTGCTGCGGTTCCAGCCGTGTGCTGGGGACAATGCAGGCGCTCAAACCTTGTGTACAATTTCCCCGGGCCTCAAGAGCTGCTCCGTGTCTCATCAGGCACTGCACAGCAAGGCCTTGCAGGGAGGGAACACAAGGTTAAACTGCTGGTGCTGGGGTCGGCTCTGACTCCTCTCACAGACACAGGCACTCGGTGCTCTCGCCTGCTCTGCTGTGATTAACAGGTGGGATACAAAGGGAGGACTGGGGGAAAGCTTTTTACATGTAAATCGGATGATGTTTCCATAGTGAGCAACAGCCTGATGCAAATAGGAATGGATAAAGTTACCGAAGTTTCTACCATGGCCCCCAGCTTCTGCTCAGGTGTCCACACCCAAACCAGCACTGACATCAGCACCACCACAACATGCCCAGGAACAGAATTAACAGATTTAAACACTGCAAACAACCAAGATGGGAAAACCCAACCAAGTGGCAGAAGAAAATCCTTCTGCAGGAGACTTGTTCTCCAGGGGTAAAGTGCTGTTTCCTTTGTACCACATCCCACTACAGACCTGCCAGCCCTCCTGGGTGACCCGGGCCAGCCCTCCCAGGTGACCCGGGCCAGCTCCAGGGACCATCCCATCGTGGGCACTGCCCCACCAGGACTGGGATGCACTTCCCTGTCTCATGAGGGCGTTGCGGGGCTGAAAATCCTGCCCGGATGGATTTAGCCTGATGCTCTGGTGCTGCATTTGCTGGCCACAAAATCCTGCAGGAGAGGAGAGGCCCTGTGTCTGCAGCACACTGTCCTCATCCTTTCTTACTCTATTTCTAAACAAAATGTTCAAACAGTGGAAGTTTTAACAAGTAGAGTGACTGGAATAAGATTTCTCAACATTTAAAGAACATCATCTGCATTTTAGTAACAAATACTTTTAGTAGCAAATCCATTTGCCAGTTCTGACCCCAGTGAGGTGCCCGAAGCCCCTGAATGCCCAGCACAGGTACAAGGTACTAAAGAACAGGTGAGAACCTGGTGTGAGCTTCAGTGCCCTGACCAGTCCAGCTGACCCAGGAAACAGGGAGGTGGTACCTGTGTGGTGCTGAGCTGTCCAAGGGCTCCTCCTGAGCTGCAGGAGGGTTTGGTGGGGACAGCAGGGAGCCCTCTGGAGCCTGGGTATCCCTGCCCTGCTCCTGCTGCAGGCTGGGAATGCTTGGCCTTGCCTCCTCCTCAGCACCAGCAGGGACTGGGAGCTTGGCACTGCTCCCCTCCGTGTGAGCCCACCAGCTGCTCAGGCTAGGCTTGGCCCCTGTAATAACAATAACAAACAATAAATCAAAGATATAAAGCCTGTAATTATTCTTCTCAAAATATCAGCAGGACCATGGAGTAGCTCACAGTGTAGGGACTGAAACCAAGCTTACCCACACTGTTCACCCTGTGTGAGAGAGCATCCATCCATCCATCCATCCATCCATCCATCCATCCATCCATCCATCCATCCATCCATCCATCCATCCCTGTGCTCCTCTTGTCTGTGGGCTTCCCTGCCCTCGGCCCCTGTCCTTCCACGCTCCTCTCACAAGGGGGAGTCCAGAGAGGCTGCAGCCTTCGGGGTTTGGGAACAAACCTGGCACTTCTCAGAAACCCCCTCGGCACAGAGACCAGCTAGCTGACCAAATCAGCTCTGGGGGAATCAATCAGCTATTGTGCACCTGCTCTGAGGGAGAAGGGAATCAGCCTGACCCAGAAGTGACTCCTCTGGTGAAGCAGGTTCACATTACACCTCTTCACACGAGGCTAGACTATGACAGGGTGTCTGTGGGCACAGAAGTGAGGAAATCTTCCCTCACAGTGCTCCTGACCAGGACCAGCCCTCAGTGCATCCTTCGCTGTCCAGCTGAGCAGCCTGGGAAGAAATGGAGTCAAAAGGAAGAAAGGAACAAAGAGAGAAAGAAGGAGCAAAAGCCACCACGCTCCAAGCCCAGTGCCAGAGGAGCAGGAGGAGCAGCAGCTGTGGGCAGGCTCTGGCTGGGGTGGAGGCAGACAGGGACACACACCACTGCCATACCTGGAACACTTCCTGGCCTTGGTGAGGCTGCTTTGGCACCAGAAGCTGAGGGGAGCTGCTCAGAGCCTTCCTCACTGGCAGCCAGGTTCCCATGTCCTGCTGCTCCCTCCTCACTCTCTCCAGCAGCGCGGCCGCTCTCAGGACTGAGCCCATCAGGGGATGGGGAGCGCAGAGGGGGCTCCTGCTGAGACCCCAAACCTCCTGTGGCTGGGGCAGCTGGTGTGGGGCAGCCCAGCAAGGCTGCTGCTGGATAGCCCAGTTCTCCTGGCACGGCTGCATTGGTGCCAATTCCCGCCTGTCCTCCAGCCTGCAGCACCTGAAACACACAGAGGGACATGGCTGAAGGAGACAAACAGGAGACAAACTGTGTGTGGCAGCTTCCTGAGGGTGGCATACTGGGCTCTGAAGAGAAAAGTGTCACAGAATTCAAGATTTTGCTGTGGCATTAATATGACACAACCCCTGGCACACAGCCTGTGCATCAGTGTGAAATGAGGGCCCAGGCCTGCATTAAAGCTCCATGAGCCAAAACATCCAGTGGCAGAAGCTGCCTGCACCCCCAGCCCAGCCAAAAGGGACCCACACACACCAAGGACTCAAGCCCATCTAAATGGTGACTGGATTTTACAAAGAGTCAAACCTCTGGGATTAGGATCCTACACAGGTGTGGAGACCCTGAACAAAAGCACCACATTTAGAGCTGCCCACAAGGCCCAGAGGGACCATCGTGTTCCATGTGTGAGTCACTCAGCAGATCCAGCTTCCCTCACACCACGGAACAAGGCAAAACTCAGTTTCACTGTCTCCCTCCTGCTCTTCCCATGGCAGTGACATGGCCTTACCCACCAGGTGACACGGGACACAGAGCAGACACATTTTGAATGGTGCTTTCCTCCAAGGACTGTTGAACTTGCACAAAACCAGCTCCAGGACACAACCACTCTGCTGCCAAATCCCTTTGTTTTAACACTTGCCTCTTCTCCTTTGCAAACCTACTCAATCAGGACAGTTTAGGAGGAGTGGCTGCTGTCACCACAACTGCTGTAGGGTCATGGCCAGTTTGTGCAAAGCCAAAATTAGCCATTGTAATGCCACTGTTCACATTGAGCAGGGCTTCCTCTCCAGCCCCAAATTCCAGCAGCACAATTTGCAGTCACCTCCACACCTCTCCCATCTCTTTCACTGCCTGACCTCTTCCTCCCACACCAAGTCAGCTGCCAAGCCCAGCTGAAAGGAAACAAAGGCACCTTGTCTGCTCTGTGACTAAAGTTCCTTAAAAAAGCTCAAATTCCACGTAACAAGGAGCAGAACAAAAAGCCATGAAGTCATTTTAAGCACTAGTAAGGGTTTGCCACTCAGATTAAGTTCACAGCTTATTCCATCACCACTGCTCTCAGGTTCCTCCTAATTACTTCTCAGGCGTGGGATTTGGTGCTTTCAAACGCCTCCTGCCAGTCCTGCACGGCTCTGGCAGCTCCTGAATGCAGTGTTCCAAAACAAATGGATTTCAAACAGGCACAGGAACAGCACATTCCTATCAATCCCTTTCCCTGGGAAGGGACTCTGCCACCCACAGGTGTTCCTGGGAGGTTCCAGCATGCCCAAGTCCAGACTCTTCTGAAGGCTCCAAGGAAGAGGTTCCAAGCTGACTCCCCAGCACAGGGGATCCAGGAGCCTGGGCTGTACAGCTCTGCCAGCTGGGAAGGAGCTCTTCAGTGTGGGACTTCTGAACTTAAGGACTCCCCTTGACACTGGGAGCCCAAAAGGACACATTTCCCATGGCTCAGGAACATGCCAGACATTCCTGGAGGTGTTTCAGCACTGGGTTACTGCTGGTTCTGGGATTGTCATCCTGGGTCCCCAAGGCCCAGAGGTGACCCCCAAGATGTCACTGAGGGAGTTATCACACAGTCACTGCATCCCAACCAGCCTGAAGGAAGCCATCCCAATCTCAGGGCTAGGAAATAAAACCAGTTCCACAAGCTGTATCCTGGACATCCCATGTGCTGACTGCACACTCTCTCTGTGACTGACTCGGTGCCACATCACTGAGAACAAACTCCTGTGCTTTGGACAGAAGAGTCAGCACATTTGATGTGAAAAAAAAACATAATTAAGAGCTGAAACACACCCCAGGGACATGACAAAAATGCACAACGTAGCTGAAGTTACCTCTGTTTTTTAGGAGGGAGGAGGAAGAGGACAGGGGATAAAGGAATCCACAATCCACTCCATTATTATGCACAAATTGACATTTTTGGGTACACAGCACACTGTCATAGTGCCAAAACCCTGCCCACAGGTTTTCAACCCTCAAGTCACAGCACGAGCCTTTGATGCTGTAGTACTGATGACAACTTTTCCATCAGCTGGAAATCCCATCTCCCACACTGCCTGCCCTAATTGGACAGCTCACATTCCAAAATAAACTCACCTTTCCCCACAACACCTCCCAGTTCAAACCACAATTTGCACCCTGCCACAGGCCTGCCTATATAGGTCAAGGCTGCTAGGCTTCACTGCTTTGTGTATTACAGTTTAAAGAACGCTCTAAATTCAAGGTTTTTAACTTTTTAATCTATGGGGAAAACTTCCTATAAACTCAGATTAACGACTGCTAATGCACTGAAGAAAGGAAACCAAAAACCTTCCTCCTACTATAAAAACAAAATAGTGTGGCCTCTGTTTCTTTTCTGATAAGAGTCTTAAATACCAAACATTTAACTGCATAATAACATTCCCTGGCAGCCAGCAGCCTGCTTAGCAGATACATAAAGCAGGTAAAAGGGGAAAAAGTTAATTTCTTGGCTGAATGATTCCATCGGTAGCTATAGGGCAAACTAGAAAGTCTTTTAGTAAAGTAGCAGTTGATTCTTCTATCAATCTGCAGCACACACACTCTTCCAAGGAATGCATTAAATATGAAAATCATATCCCGTTATCATCTGTTCCCAGCTTTCAGCCCAGTAAGCTTTCCTTAATGAATGCTGTAGCCTAAGGGACGCGCGTGCTGCCGGCTCCTCGGAATAATGGAGTGATGCTCCCGTCCTGCCTATTCCGGCGCCGCCTGGCTGAGGGGCTTCCACACACAGTCACAAGTGACTACTCTTGCCAGCATGCTCCAAGTTATTACAAGATGTTTTTAGACATTTCATCTAAAAGAGCTTTGCTGCTTTTAGTGGAGAAAACAGCTCTGGTCTTGAACTGTATCATTTATATGGAGATAGGAGGAGGGATTAGGAGCCTGCATTACTGCAGATATATGGCAGCAGATATTTAAGTATTCCTTGTCAGTCTTTTTGTCTGTTCCTTAGATATGCAATCTCCTTCTGCTCCTTCTGAGGAAAGGTCAAAACACACAAAATTATAAACACAGCACACGGCTCCTCGGCTGCAGTTCTGCAAATATCCCTCATTAGGAACATTTCCTCCTCGGTCACGACCATCTCCACACCATCCAGCACAGGAATTATAAAAGCCAACAAGAAGACGTGTGCAAACAGTCAGAGGTTTTTTTAATTCCGGCTCTCTGGATGAAACTATTGCACTTTTTACTGGTGGTTCTCCTTCTCTCAGGTGCTATGCACAATTTCACACTCCACGTGCCAGCACCGCAATCCCCACGGAAAGGCTGTGCAGCTCCGAGGAGAGCACGGCGTTGGAATAAAGCCCATTTCCCCCCCATTACCTGCTCGCTGGGTCCTTCCTCCTTGTCACCTCCTGCTGACAAGCTGCCCTCTCGCAGGGATAACAGGTTTTTAATTTCCCTTCCATACCGCTCCTAAAAGGGAACAAATCCGTCACACAAAACTGGAGGCCGAACAACCCCCCCAGCCCAAGAGACACCACTTTGAAAAACGTGCACCTTTAAATGCAAAGCCCCCACAGCCTTTTTAACTCAGACCATATTTAAAAGCAGGGATCTCATTTGCTTCTCATTTTTCCGCTCCCCTGCCCAGGCAGCGTGGCCTGTACACAATCTGCTGCAGGGCTTTCATATACATTTATTCATCTCCATCATTTAGAATCCCACAGAACAGCAATAACCTGTTGGCTCATATTATTGTGTTTATTTATTGTATTTATTGCATCACAACCAGCACCTGTAGCACCGAAATATTGCTGCTGCCCCCAGACAATGACTCGCTTTGGGATGAAACACATTGAGCTTCACAATGCGTTTTTAACATCCCATCTTACGACTGGCTGGGCTGTTGTGAGGAACCATCCCTGTCAGGATTTCCAGAGAGCAGCCAGGCAGGGAAGGCTCCGTGCTGGCTGTTCCAAATGCGGCTTGCTGCACTTTGGGGTTTATTGGAGCAGCGCTGGGAGCGGAGCTGGGCAGCACCTGCAATTAATCCTGCATGCCCCTAACTGCAGCCCCCAGCAGCAGCAGCAGTAGAATGGGGCTGAAAGAGCTGCAGGACCCGTGCTGCATCAGGGAACAGGCATGGGAATGAATCCTTCACACAATTAACTCGCCTGCCTCTGCCCTTCGCTCCGCTCCCAGGTAGGAGCCGCTCGGGAAACCCGAATGTGGAATTTTAGGAAACAAAACCTCACCATGTGAGGAGTCGAGATGCTCAAAAGAAACTCAGATGTAACTCCTGGATTTTGCTGAAAGCTGAAGTGAATTTATTTATACTCCTAAAAATTACTGACCAAACACAGGGAGTAAAAGTGCGTCTTTCAGAAACAAAAGGAGTTTTGTGAGCTACAGCCACGTAATAAATGTGCAGAGAGTTGTGATAAAGCACTCCTAAAGGGCATTCTCTACGGAAAAAAAGGAGAGAAAACAGCAATAATTTTTTTCTGTGTACTCCCATGATAGATTAAATGATTGCATGCTCCATAACTCTCCTGCTTTCCATAACTAACACGGAGGAGATGTAATTTGTTCAGCAGCTCTGAAAAGAAACTGTAACTTGGCAAAGATAAAATGGATGGCACAGGAACACCGAAATGGAAGGACTGAACAAAAACCCCATGAGCAGCTCTACCTGTGGCACTGGGACTGGGACTCACAGTAGGTGTCAGAACCACCAGCCCTGACACTGGGCAGACTGATGTGCACTGGGGCTGCTGAGGAGGAAAATCCCCTTCAAACAGCAGGAAAAGCTGGCACTGCAGCATAGACTCCCTCCTGCTCTGCTTCAAGTAACAAGTAAAAATCAGAGGCAGGGAATGGTACACCCCAGGGACAGGCTCTGAATTCTGGGCTACTGTACTGCAGCGAGGGAAGGATGCTCTGGGATGATCTGGAATCACCAGATCCAACAGGCTACGGCTGTGCGAGGAATAAACACAGCCAAGTGCTTCTGAGGAGTGCCACTGCTCTTAGAAAGCAGGAATGAACTCAGTTCCCTCCCTGGGTTCTCCCACAGAACCCCAGCTCCATGCATCAGTGGTATAAGCAGATGTTGCATTTTCATTTTTAAAAATCTGGAATCATCGCTTTGCAACATCCCAAACTATACTTTAGGGAACAACAACAACAACATAATAATAATAATTATAATGTGATTCAAGAAGCCTCAGGGCTTGGTTTTTTCTTACAGCATCTGTTGAATCTGGGGTACTTCAGACCTGTCTATCCCACAAGCTGAAATACAGACCCTGATGGGGTTTGCTTCCAGCTCTAGGACATACCAGGAGATTCCTGTATAACAACAGCAAACACCCATGACCAAGTCATATAGGAAGATACTTCCATCTTCCAGATGCTCTCCCAGCCTGTGGTTTCCATGTGAGCCTCCAGCTGCAGGACTTCCCGGCGCAGGGCCTGGTTCCGGCGCAGGGCCAGCTGCTGCCGTGCTGACACTGCTTCCAGGTGCCTCTGCAGCTTCTGCCTCACTCTGCAGGCAAAGAATAGGCACTTAAAGGTGTGAAAATAAACCAAAAGCATCCATCACAATCACTCTGCCTCAGACACACACAGCAACACTGAGGGGAGCTGCCCCAAACACGAAAAGGAGAAGACTTGCTCTTATGCACACCTACATTTATATAAATATATATGTGCCACTTATCTGCAGATGTACATGAGGGCTTTGGTGTTCCAAAGGGTAAACACATAAAAAATCTCCTGTAACTGTGCTTTAAATGGATTATGTGCTAGTCACTCCTATCCCATTAAATCAAAATGAAAACTAGCAGAGGAACGTGTTCTGGAAGTCACCCAAGCGGGAGCAGCAAGCTGAGGTTTCACAGCTGCCTAAATCCATGGTGCCACCAAGAGGGGCACTGGAAATCCATCTCACCCAGCTCTCTCTTACTTACAAACCAGATTCCCTTTCCTGATGTGCCTTCAGGGCAGTCACATGGCATTGATGCCAACACAGGGAAATGGGCACCCAAAGATGGCCCTGGTTCACAGCTCCACTTCAGCCAGGAGACAAACTGCAACCCAAAGCCTCCAAGATGTTCAGAAAAACTGCAGTTCTAAACCTGTTACATTAAACTAAATCCAATAAAACCAGGAAACAAAGTAGATGTGATGCTGCCCCACCTGTCCAGACATTTTTTCTTTAATTTGTATCTGCATTTTCTGCCCCTTTCAGAAGAGGGGCTCCCACATCACCCAGCACTCAGTCCCTTGAGCTTTACAGAACACCTCTGAGGAAAGTAATGGAACATTGGATGACACTTCTCAGTCCTGTCTGGTTCTTGGGACTTCTGGAATTTTTTTTTTTTGTGCTTTGGTTTGTTGGGGTTTTTTTTGTACAGACTGTCCATGCAATTTACATTAAATAGACCCTGCAGAAAAAAATCCAAAGAGCAGGACCGGAACCTGGAATATCCCCTAGGGCTTCTTAAGGCTTTCAACTTTCTAAGACCCTTGGATTCTCCAGCATGGACTAAGCTGTGGTGATTTTGTAAAAATAGGATAAAGCCAACCTGCATGTTGGTTATTCCCAAGATTTTAGTATCCACAGAATGAGGCATTTATGTTACTGCTGCAGCTATTTCATCAATAACTTGAAGACATGAATTTTGCATTACACTTAACATGAATATAAATGTATTATTACCAAAAAACCTTCAAGACAACATTCTAAAGGCATTCCAAGATAACTAAACCTTTGTAACTAAAATAAAATAACCCCTAAGAAGCTTTTAAACAGGCTTACAGGTGTAGATCAGCCATTGTGTATTCCATTCTCTGCCTTCCTAATTCCAGCCTTCTGGCTTCACTGGAAGAAAACAACACACAGTGAGATAAAAGTATTTCACCATCTGAGATCTCCAAACACCAGAACTAGGGGGTTTTGCAGAGCACAGCCCTTGCTGAGCAGAGAGGTCAGATTTGCTGGGAGTTACAGACTCATCTGCCAGCCCAGCTCTGAACAACTCCAAACTTCCACCCCTCTCTCTGTTCCTCACTGGAACAGGATTGCTGGCAAGGGAAGAGAGGCCTGAACATCCACATGGGACCCACCAAATCAGCCAGAGACCCCAGACAGGCCAGGAAGGGCTCTGAACCCCACAATGGGCAGTTCCCAAGCCCACCCCTCCCCTTCTTGCCCCACAATCCCACAGCAGACCCTCTTCCATGCAAGAAACACTTGGCTGGAGTTGTTCCCAGGACAGCTTCCCTGAATCTGCCACAGGGATGGATTAGAACACACTTCCAAAATCCCTGCCATGTATTACATGCCAGCCAAGTATTTTATCTAGGAACTGACCTTGAAACCAAGCTCATGTTTCCCTCCTGGCATCCAAGCCAGACCCATCTAGAGGCAGGTGAGCTCCACTTGCAGCACTGCTGCAGGAACAAGTGTCCACCAGGAATCCTGGTGGTGCTGAGAGCCTGTGGAACCATTGGAACTGCCCGGAGCAGTGCCAGGCCACCATGGCACTGCCAAACCACAAAGTCACCCACACCTCTCCCAAAGCCATCCCATAGGGAAGGTGTTTTTGGGAACAGAGTAAAGCTGCCATTATTGAATAGCTCAAAATTGCACCTGAGGATGAACAACTGTGCCCTGAGGGAAAAACTGAAAACAACCAAGAGATGCTTCCAGCAGATTCTCCCTGCAAACCCTGACACAAGCAAAGCCTCTTCAGGAACAGCATCAGGTTGTCATTAGGCAGCAAAGGGGACATCACACATCCCAACACGTCTTGGCACACTTTTTCGTGGATTTGGGCTCTCCCTACACAAACAGACACCTCTTCACAGTTTCCCTGCAGAGAAGGGAGACAGGAAAAACCCTTCCTGCCTCTCTGCCTGGGAGATCAAGGCGACCCTTTTAGCCATGCGATCCTGGCAGCGCCTGGAGCAGGATTAGGGCTGCGTGTCATGTGCACAATTTAACAGCCACGCTCCATCTGGGATCTCATCCCTTCAATTTCCTCTTGCGCCACGGACAGCCAAGCACACGCAGATTTCAAGATCTTGCTTTTACACTTCTCCAAGTAATTTTCCTGCCTCAGTGGAGAACACCGATATCCTAAGGGATGAAGAAGCCGATGGATGTGATCTGATGGATGCTCTGATCCCATTTCCCACTCCCCCATCCCGCAGGGAGCACACTGCGCTCCTCAGCTCCCCAAAACCCATCCCTCCCCACCAGAGAGGATTTTTCAGTTTTTTCTGCCCGCAGCAGCCACTCAGGCAGGCAGGGATACCCAGGGAAGGTCTCCTGGGGCAGGCACAGCAAACAAACCCCCGGGCATGGGGCTGGACAAGGGCCCAGCACCAGGAATAAACCCCGGTCAGCAGAGCCTGAGAGGGGATTTAAAGTCCAGTTCCACGTCCCGGAGTGCTCCATCGGTCAGGAGCCGACTCTTTGCTGACTGACTTCCCAGCCCCTCCAGAACTTAGATATCGAAGGGCAAAATAAAAAGGAGAGGGACGAGAACAAGGCGGGGGGAAAAGCATCCGCCCGCCCGGGGCGGGAACCGAACCCCAATCACCCCGCGGGGGAACGCGGCTCACCTGGCGCGGGGCTGCGCATCCCGGGGGCGCGGGTGCCCGGGAGCGGTCCCAGTGGCCCCGATCCTGGTGCTGATCCCGGTGCCGTTCCCGATCCCGGTGCCGTTCCCGATCCCGGTTTCCGCCGGTGCCCACGTGCGGCTCCCGCCGTGCCCCGCGCGGGACCCCGGAAGTGCCGCCCCGCGTTGCCATGGGGACGGGCGGGCGCGGCCTGCGCCGCCCAGAGGCGCTTTAGAAGCCTTGAAGACTTTTTTTCCCCTTTCCCCTTTTTTTTCTCTTTCTTTCTTTTTTTTTTTTTTCCTTTTTCCTTTTTTTTTTTTTTTCCTTTTTCAATAATTATTTATCGTCAGCCCATCTCTCACCACCACATTGTTACCACAGGTGTTGAGCCCTCGGCTTGGTGCTGGGGGGCACCCATCCATGTCACTGGAAAAGGGGAAAATTTCCAAAGCGCCAGTCCAAAAAGTAACTGGGAGCTGCTGAACAGTTACAGTTCGCTTTGCCGAGTTTATTGAACACCATGGTTTTCAATACACAACACCCTGATTTCCCCGTCCTCTGGAGTGCCACTGTGTCCCTCTGGTGCTGTCACCTCTCCAAAATTCATATTGGAGAAGCCACAGTCAGGCACAGCCATCTCCAGCCCTGCATTCACATCTCCAGCTGGAGAATGAAAACAGAACGCCCGCCTTTCATTTCCAGATAAAAACTTCAATCCCTTTGAAAGGAAGTTGCCAAATGAGTGCTTAAATTCCAGGGCCCCAATAAAATCTGAATACCGCAGGAATAATTGAAATGAAGGAGAAGCGATACATCAATAGACAAAATTGCGGAGAGCAGTGAAATGCTTAAGCATAATTAGGATGGCAATCAGAGTACAATTAGTGCGAGATCATCACAGTAATTACGCTTCAATAGAACTTCTGGCCAAGAACAGACACATGAAAGCTCAGCTGGAGCTGGAGGCTCTGGCTGGGGACATGCCTTGGCCTTGGGGGGATTGGGAGCTTTTGGGGTTCCTAGACTGGGTTTGGTGATCCAGCAGCATTCCTGATGTTTCCAACACCTGCAGCCTCCAGCTCAGCCTCCTGGATTTAAACACAGGGTGAAAAGCTCTGTGGAATGGATGTAGTGGCACCCAGCTGTCCCCAAATTAGCCTGGCTTAGACCCTGTGTGTCCATCTAAATACCTGGCTCAACAAAGTATGGAGAACACTGGCTTGAGTCACAGTTTTCCCACTCCAGGAATGCCCAGCAGGGGATTTCAGAGCCTTTTAGTACTGCATTCCCATATGGAGCACTTGTCTTCACTTGTGCTTTGGTTTGTTGGGTTTTTTTTTTGTTGTTTTTTTTTTTCTCCCCCCTTCTTCTGTTTATTCAAAGCAAAGATGTGTTTTGGAGGTCTCCCTCATACCTTCACAGGAGCCCACAGGTGAAATCTGGCCCTGCTTTCAGAAATATTTGTGCTCACTAAAAGAACACCTAAAACAGTGCAAAACTTCCAAGCACCTCCAGCACTGTCTGAAATCCTGAGCCCACTGGAAGCCTTATTCCCAAACTGAAAAAATGGGAAGCGTTATTCCAGTTTTGAGGGGCTGATGGTCCCAGACCCATTGGGCTGCACAGTTTGTCTCCTGGGCAGCCCTGGGAGGTTTTTATTCATTATGAACCTCAGGCTGGGACTTGAGGGTGCTTGAACTGCAGCAGGGCTCAACATCCTGCTATTTATTTAACAAAAAATAAGGAAATAAGGAGCCTTAGCCTGGTCTCCTGATGTGTTTCTCACTTTGTTCCGTGTCTCGGTGCTCACCGCAGCCTCTCGGCTCATAACTGACTCAAGAATAATCTCCATCCTCCCATCCCTGATAAGGAATGTGGTCCCTTCCCTGAAAGCCTACAAAGAGGAGTGTTTTATTTGTATTCTCTCTGCAGTACTTCACACTTCTTTTAGATTGTTTTAATTTAATTTTGATGTAATCTGATAAGAGCTGTAAAACTGTCAAAGGAAGCCGCCTCCTTCTGTCACATTAAATACACTTTGAACGAAATGGTGGCTTTGTCCCCAGTGCTGCCAAACCAAAGCATCTCTTGATTCCAGTGCAGGGATTGATGTGCACTAATCTGAACAGCTTTACACTCTTTTTCATTTAGGGAGGCAGCCACGTGTCCTTTAGCATCCCCCTTTCCTCTGGGAAGTAACCACATCCCAGAAGGTGTGGGATTGGCCTTATGGAGCCGAGCACCTGGCCACAGGTCTCTCACCTACCAGAGACCCCTGGCAGGTTTTCCCAGTTTTCCAGGGCAATGGATCCACGTGCTGCAATGCCTGCTGCCGGGATGGGAAGCCCCTGGCTCCCAGAAAAGTGGGAAACTCTTTACAGAGCAGGAATTGTTGTGTTCATGGTAGGGTGTCCTGGCACATGCAGCAAGTGTGTGTGTGTGTGGGACAAATTGCCCTGGAAAGGGATTTGCAGAAACACAGAGATGTGTTAGGAAGTGGTTTTCCCTCTCTGTGCCTGGGTGACCCCTGAGATCCCTCGCCCACAAGACAGGGCAGAGCCAAACGCATTTGCTTTTCTTTTTGTCAATGAGACACATAACACAGGCCCCAGTAGCTGTGTGAAAACATACAGAATTTACATAATGCCCAATACCAGCCCTTTTTGTTAATGACTCAAGTCCCAAATGCAGAGCACTAATAACACACCAGGAACCAAAGAGCAGTAACAGCAGTGAGTGATCTCAGCAGAGCAATTGTGAGGATCCATTTCCTGTCAGTGGCAATGCCTGGGAACGGTAATTAGCGCGTTGAATTTAATGTTCACATTTTAATACATTTAAATGTAATAAAATGCTTTTATTAAGTGGTACAGTTCCTCCAAACTTGTTATTACTTGTGTCTGATGCACAAGCAGCGCACACCACGTCTGGCCTCAGATCTGCTGCCTCGGGGAAGGTGACAGAGTTCCTCCAGCAGGAACCTGGAACGCAGAACACAACGGCTGAGTACACAAAAACCTAGAGACCACAGCAGTTACAAGCATGTCATGTTTATTACAAATGTAAGGGCCTTAGCCAAAAGTGACATAATTGAAAAGCCCCTAGGCATGTCACTGTCCGTGGATTTTGAATTAATCCTGGAGAATTAAGATATAAGCACATACCACGGATATTAATGAGCCCCAGAAAAGCCACGGCACAGGGAAGGGCTGGTTTAGAGACCATTTTCCAGGAAGTCTCCTTCCTTCTCCAGCCATCTCCAAGTGCTTTTCCAGGGTCCTGTGCAGCATAGAAGGCTCCACGAGTGGAAGAGCGCAGGTGTGGCACGAATGAGGCTGTTCCAAGACCAAGCATCCGGAGAGGATGTAAGGGAGATTTCAGCTCTCAGTCGCTCGTGTGACCAGGCTGTAAACATGAGGTCTCCTCATTCAAGTGTCTGCTGCTGTCTGAAGAGGAAAGAGGAGATTGACAGTATTGAGTTTCCCTGTCCCTGGAAAAATGAGAACTGAATTCAGGCTTTCTGAGATGTGAGCTCAGAGGCTGAATTCGAACCTGACCACGCACAGCCAAAGGGTTCAACCCTCATCTTCCCTGAAAGCATCGACACCTCACACTCGTGAGCGCCCTGTGCCATGGCTCCTTCAACTTGTGTTCCCCAAGCTGAACCAGCTCTGGTGTATTTCTGTTCAAGAGAGGGTTTTTGGCTCATTCAGGCCTGCAGTGACAGACTGCAAGCGGGAGAAATGGCTCACAACACAGAGCCAAGCTCAGCTCTTGGGGTCCCATGGCTGGGGGGACCAGGGTCCCGCTCAGCTGCAACCTGACCCGAGGAGACAGAACCCAGCACAAGGCAAAGCCTGCCACAGGCACCACGAGCCCCCTCCTCACAGATGTGGGATGGAGACCATCCCTCAGGAGCTCTTTGGATTCCCTGTGCCCGACTGTCCTGCTGCAGTGAGGAAAAGTGGACACTGCAGTGAGGGAAAGGGGACACTGCACCCACACCAGTTCCCAGCACACAAGGTCCTACCTTGCCTTCAGCGTGCCGTCCCCTGCACCAAGCCATGTTTTTGCCAGGATCCTCTTTCAGGAGAACAGCCCCTTCACCACCAAGCTGTGTTCCCTCTGCTGTCCACTCTGCAGCTCCTGCCAGCGGGGCCACGGCTTGGCCAGGCCACTCCATCCTGCTCGATCTCAGTGCTTGCCACTGCTGCTGCTTTAAAGGACACAGATCTATCAGGCTCTTTCATTAGTGTTTTAACAAATGACTGGATTGATCTCATGTACAGACGGAAAGACTGAAAAAGTTTAGCCTCTACAAGCCATGAAAAATTAAAAGGAGAATATAAAATAACTCGGTAATTCTTTTAACTGAATTTGACGTTTTCCTGTCAGTCCCACAGTTCAGAGCCATCGGTTTTGAAGAGCTGCTGCCTGCATTGACAGGGATGAAGGTGAAAAGCCCGGAGGATCCCAGCATCAGGCTCAAAGGGATGTGTCTGGCCCATTGTCTGGGGTGATTAATGAAGCCTTTGCACAGCGAGATAATGCAGTGTTTGCCGTGCTGGGTACGCTGCTGCACAGCACAAATATCCCAACTATGAGGAATATTCAATATGATAACAACAACAACGAGCCCATCTATGTATGACTGGATTCCACCCAAAACCACCTCAAATGATATTTGTTTATTTCCTAATTGTCAGCCACTTTGATGCACTCGTGGTCAGGTTCAACAAGTGCTCCAGGCTCCAAGAGTTTGAAACAAAGGGAGGCACTTGGTCGAGCTGTGTGGTGTGTGGGGCCAGGATCCAGGATCTGGCGGCACGGGCAGCGGAGCGCGGCTCTTGGGACAGACACACAGACAAACACGGGGGCCCTGGAGGATCCCTGGCCTCCTCACAGCCCAGCATTCAAACACTGCCCACCACCGCATCTGTGTCTCAGCTGGAACACCTGCGGGTCAGCAGGTGGAAAAATAAAAGTGAGCAGATCAGCAAAAGGGCCGTGCAGGAGGGGAGCAAGCGTGGAGCTCTGAGCTTGTGCCATAGGGAACCCCAATCTCCTGCCTGGGCACAGCTTTATTGCTGCCTCTGTTCCAGGTCTCACTTCTGCCAGAGGTCTGGAGCTGAGTGCCCAGACCTGGGAGCACTGGGGAAGCTGGCTTGCCTTTGATGAAACACTGCCTGTGCAGCCAGCCCAGGTCCCACCTGCGGCGAGTCCTGCACTCTGCCTCTCCTGATCCTCCGGTGCTGTGAAATCCAGGTTTGAGTGGACATGGTATTTTTCACTTCCCACCCCAAACCACCGTGCTGGTTTGCTGTGACTGATTAGGCATTTTCCTCGTCCTGTGCAGAGGATTGTTTTGGTGGTGAATGAAAGGATCCACACATATCAACTGTTCATTTGTTTGTAAAAAGCAGGAGAACAAGCACGGGACTATTCAATTAATTAAGCTGTGTCTGCTCGGAGCTCAGCACCCCTGGGCCCTGCACTCCATTCAGAACACACCAAACAGAAATAGGAACCTGAGGCTGAAGCTGAGAAAAAGGCTTGAGCAGAGATGGAAAAATCCTCCAACAGCGCGTTTGGACAGTGCTGAAAAATGCATTCTAACATACCTGTGAGGCAGCATGGGGGGACACACAGGCGGGCAAAGGCTGGGGCTCACTTCCAGGCTTCAGGTTCCAAATGCTTTGCCCATTTGCAGACACACAAACCACACCAGCCTCTCCTGGCGGCCCGGGGGGTGACCTGTGCCCTGTTCTCATCGGGACCTGACCCGAGAGAGGCGCCTGACCCCGAGCATTCTCCTCCTGCTGCTCCCCGCAGTGTCCCCGCTAGTTCAGCACAGCCACTTCCCGTTGTTACGGGTCCGGGACAAACCCTGACCCCCGGCAGCACAGAGCTGCCTCAGCCAGGACACTTCTGAGCGCCCCAGCCCGGAGTCTCGTTCCCTCAATACTCGCATTATTTTTTTTTTTTTGCAGGATGAGCGCGTTTGTTCTCTAAGCCCGAAGCGCCGGGGACGCGCTGCTCGCCCGGGCGAAAGGCTGACAAAGAAAGGCGGAACGGGGAAAATCCCCGTCCCTGTACCCGCAGCTCCGGGCGGAACCCCGGCCAACCCACGGGCGGCGCGGGGGACGCCCCGATGGAATTTGGGGAGCAGCTGCGGGGCCGCCGCTCGCCTTGGGCTGCCGCACCCGGAGCGTTCGGTCCCCGCTGCCGCTGCGGCCACGGAGCGAGCCCGGCCCCGGCCCCGGGAACCCCCGCCCAGGTAGGTGCCGCCGGTTCGCTCCCGTCTCGCCCTCACCGCCTTCCGTCCCCTTTGGATTTTCCCTCAAAGCCATTGAATTCCGGCTATTTTACCATCGGGGCAGCGCCGCGGAGAGCGGGGACGGCCGCTCCATCCGCTAGCCGGGGATCCGGAATGAAACCGCCCCTGGTCCGGCTGCGCTTCCAGCGGCTCCGGGCAAACGGGACCGACCGCAGGCGGCAGTGACCGCAGGCATCGGTGACCGCAAGCATCGGTGACCGCAAGCAGCGGCTGACCGAGCGCGGCGGGGCTGGACCGGGGCCGCGGGAGGTCGCACCGGACCCGGCAGCCTGTGCTGGGGTGATGCGATGCAGAAGGGTCCGCTCGGACAGCGGCTGCCCGCCGGGGCACGGAAGGGCCCGGGTTCCCGCTCCCCGTCCCCCCGCAGGTTCCTTACCTGGGCTCCGGGCTCGGCTTCCCCGCCGGTGTTGCCGCTCCCGCCGAGGCACGGACAGGCAGCAGCCACAGGGAATTTCGTGCCTTCCCGAAGCCCTGGCGCCCTTCCCGAGGGGGGTCAGTGCCGGGGATGCCTCCCCCCGGCCCCGGGATCCCCCCGGTCCTCCCCCCGTATCGATTCCAGTCCGGCGCTGGCAGCGTTTAGGCCGGGATTGGGGGATAATAGGAATATCATCTGGAGACAATTACCTTTGGAGCGCGCTCGCTTCTCCTCCCAGACACTGTTATTTGAGCAATAGGATCATTTGATTTCATATCGCACTAAATAACCCCCGGCCGCCGCAAATTGCCGCCTTCTCAACAGCCACCCCTTGGAATAAATTGCACAGCGACTCCTTGGGCTCCAGCTTCTTCTTATTTTTTTTTTTCCCCTTATTTCCTCCCTCCTTTTTCTCCTCTGCAGAACGGTATTTCGGGAGAAGCAGGGACAGAGGCCCGATGCTGGTGGATAAACTGCGTCCAGCAAAGCTCCAGCTCCCTTAATAAGCTAAGCAGCCAAGCCCTACCCGCACTGCTTTTCCTCATGTTTTTCTCCCCCTCCCTCATCTATTTTTTTTCTTTCTTTCCTCCTTTCTTTTTTTTTTTTTTTTTCTTTTTCTTCTCCCCCTTTAAAGTAGTTTTTCCCCTGCCAGGTCCCACTGACTGCAGGGCTCGATGTGCCTTTAAGGCTCTGTCAGCGCTCTCCTGATAATCTGGTCATCGCCGGCCTCATTAGATCTGTATTAATGTCAGCCACGGATTGCTAATTAGATTTGCGGGATAAATGAAATTACCCGAGTGGGCGGCGTGGGAGGGGGAGTGCAGTCTCCCAGCGCTTCCCAGGATTTACGGGGGGAAAAAATAAAGAAAGAAAAATAGAAAGGAAAGACATAATTTTATTTTCCATTCTTTTCTGCCTCCTTTCCCCTCCTGAGCCCCATGCCCTCCTCAGGCTCCCCTCTGACAGCCACTAACCAAAGAATTCCCCAAACTGCTCCGTAGCTGGACCTGGGGGTTCTGCTAACGGAGCCCATCGGGTGCTCTGTGCCGAAGGATCCTGCTTGCCTTGGATTCATGGATCCCAGGGAGCAGCTCTGGGATGAACAACACTGCACTGCTGGGGTCTCACAGGGGTCGAGGGAGAGACTGATGGCATTATTCATCCTGTTTATTTATCCTTATTAGAAAATGGGATGAAAGAACAGGGCCCGGCGCCTGCCTTTAAGCACCGGCTGAGCAGCGCACACACAGCCCCAATTAAACACTGCCCGGACGAGGCCTTTCTCCATATTGGAAACCCAGCTCTGTTTAACGAGGACCAATTAAATCCTGCTTCATTTTACCTGGGATCTCACAACAAATTCCTTTTCTTCTTCCCTGGTAATTACTGGCAGAATCAGCCCCGCTGTTGGTGCAGGAAGCCCTCCCTGATAACCCACCTGAACCCCGGCTGGATTCCAGCAGAGCCAGGGGCCCCTTCCTGCCCCCAACCCCACCAAAACCCGGCTGGGATCAGCCCGGGCCTCCAGCCCTCTCCCACTTCAGCCCACCACGGTGCTGGCAGAGTGGGGCCCCTCCTGGGGAAGCATGTGGAGCTATTCCAGCCTGGCTCTCGCCTACATTCCCAGGCCTCCCCCGAGCACCCCACAATGTTAAAAACTGCACCCTGTCTCCCAGGGGACATCACTGCAACCGGGACATTCAATTAAATAATCCTGGCCCTTTGCACCACAAATAAATGGCTTTTTTTCTTCCCACAAATATTTCCTTTCCCAAGTTCCCTTTCAAAAGGGAAAAAAAACCAACAACAACAAAGAAACAAAACCCCAAACTGGAGAACAACAGGAAAAAAAGGAGAGGGGGGGAAAGAAAAGAAAGAAACTGTTCTCCTTTCTTTTCCCTGTGTGCAGGGTAATTGATAGGCTCTATCAGAGGTCAGGATTTGCATAAGAATTAAGAGCAGTAAATTAATTTAATATTCCATGCACATCTCCAATTATTCCTGCAGACCTTTGTCTCCCCGGCTGGCAGAGAGAAGGTTCAGCTGCTCTTCAACCAAACAACATCTGTGCAGTTAATAATTTGATAAACAGCTCATACAAATAGTTTCTGAATTATCTGCCAAACCAATGACTATTCAGTTTGGAAGCACTCGGCGAGGGCTGTGCCGGCGGCTTCGGAGCCCCGGCCCGGGGATTTGGCTGCGCGGACAGAGATTCGCCCTGAGTATCCCTAAAATATCAGCAGCCCTCTGCAACAAAATCCCATCAAGAATGACATGTGGAATAAGTTATTAGTAATTAATAAGAGCCCATCCTGCCCAGTGTGTGCCCACCACCTGGAGAGGCTCACACGGCCCCCAGTTCTGGGCTCCAGGTGGATCCATGTGAGGTCCGTGGCCGCATGAACTGCTCTCGCTGGGTGCAGCATTTTCAGCCCTTCAGCTGCTTCCTTCCCTACACAACCCCCTGGAAAGGGGCTGGGTTCTCCTGGCTGTCTCCTTGCCCCAGTCTCCAAGGAAGAATGGCTGACAGTTGCCCTGCTAAATCCAAATTTCAGCACAGGAAGGACATCCTGATTTTCTGCCAGGGAAACCCAATCTCACAATAAAATGGAGGTGGCTCCTTCATCCTTACCCACATGGATGCAGAGGTCCAGATCCAGGCTGGCCAAGCACCACCAGGCTGCTCAGCCCTGGAGCTGGGCAGTGGTTGAGCCCCCATCCCTGGAGGGGTTTAGAAGATGTCTGGGTGTGGCACCTGGGGACACCGTGGCCTTGGCAGTGCTGGAGGAATGCTTGGACTCAGTGATCTTAGAGGGCTTTTCCAACCTTCAAAATTCCATGATTCCATTTCTGCATGGGCTGTGGTTCCTGCAGCACTCACAAGCCTGACCTTAAGTTAGATTGGCAAAGAGCTCCACTGGTGCTGCCACTGCTCCTCGCTCCCCTCAGGCATTAAGCATCATTCCGAAATTAATAAAAAGTTGATTTTTGAAAGATTATGAAGTTCTCCAAGTTAAAGGAAAGGTTAATGCACTTCTCCATAGTCATACAACTTTCATGTCTGCTGTCATAAAGAGCTGATTTTTTTTTTTCTCCCATTTAAAAGGAGAATTTACATCATGAACAGAAATCCAGTAACAGGGACACAAACAGAAGCGAAGGGATGAGGTGCCAATTTTGGAGGGATGTCTGGGGCTTGATAAACCACTGCAGGCTTAACACAGCCAAAATAAGGCCAGACTCCCCACTGGGACCGTGGGACAGGCCAGACCTGGTGCCTCCCCCAGGGGAGGGAGATCCCTGTGCCTCGGTGGAGATCCCACATTTGGGATTTGGAGCTCCCAGGCTCCATTCCCGCTGTTACCTGGCTGCAGCGCCGGCTCCGAGCTCACTGTGGGGAATCAGCCCTCTGAATATTCAACACAGGCAGCTCCAGGGCTGCCCAGAGCCAGGGATTTGCTAGGAAATGGAAGCTTTTTCCTCTCCTTTCCAAAATTCAGATCAATGCACTGTGCTGTCTCTGGAGCCTAAGGCTGGTTTGACCTGAGTGTGTGTTTTGCCTCAGCTTTAATTAAACAAACACATTCCAGTTTTTATTTTGGAAGCTAATTGTGATGTTTTAAGGAATTCAAATCCCTCTTCTTCCTGCCCCCAGTTCCCAATGCTTCATGTTGTAAGGAGGGAATTGAACCCTCAGCTGTTTTCTGTCACCCAGCACGGGCATCCCTCCCTCCTGTCACATTCCTGTGGTTTGGCAGCCCAGGGCTTGGCACGGTGGGTTTTGGGATTGGGGAGATGCAATGCTGACTCTGGAGAGCAGGATGCTGGAGATGTGGTGGTTTTGGGGCTGTGGGTTCACCCTTGGAGCCCTTTAGCCCTTCTGGTCCCTGCATTTAACCCCAGCAGGGGGATTTCAGCACTGACACTCGCCAAGGGGCGCTGGGCAACTTGATTAATGTCTGCAGAGCTCTGGGCAGAGAATGCCATGTGTGTGAACATTTTATCATATTCCAGCTAGGCCACAGCCCCCCTGGACATCCTGGCACTGCCTCATCAGCCACATCCACGGCTGCACAGAGTTTCCTTTGGCATCTCAGCCACTCTACCACCACCAAAGGCCGAGGTGGAAAAATCAAAACCCAGCGTGTGCAGATTTCTAGTGCCCGGAAGCCACGGATCCCAGCACCGCTTTTTGGCACGGAAGATCTCTCTTTACAGACTCGCTCGTCGAGCTGCTGCGCCACTCTTTTCTTTATGGAGCCACAGAAGTGTCTGTAATGAGAGATTAAAATAGTAGTCGTGCCCCGTGATTTATTTTTGAAGTTCTCCCGTCTCCGCGCGTGTAAATACCCCGGGCCGCGGGATAAATAACGCAGCGCAATATATTAACGGGGGAGAACACAAAGCGCCCGAAAGATGGAGAAGGGGGAAGGCATTTGCTGGGTGGTAAGTTATGGGGCCTTTGGAGGCAGGGTAGGGGGAGGCTGAGCACGGGGAGGGTTCGCTCCTGCCTTCCCCCCACCGATAAATCAGCAGTCTCGCGGTGCTGGAATAAAATATGCCGGGTCCCTGTGGCGGGGTGGCACGCGGCGCGGGAGCGCGGGCCACGCAGGCTGACTGCAAATGGGTTGGGCCATCAGACGCTGCCATAAAACACCCCCTTGCCTCCCCCAGCTGATTATCAACTTCATGCATAGCAAATGACAGAGCGGGAGCACCGGTGGCGCCTCCACCGCTCTGCCCGAGGTAAAAAAAAAAAAAAATAAAATATTTACAGACTGACAGGCTAATGGACACTTTGCCAAAGAGCCGTTCGAAAGAAGTAGTAAATGGGGCCGTGCTGATGCAGGGCAGCGGGCCCGGTCAGGGATCAGGACACACGGCACAGGATCGGATAACATCTAATTGGCAGGTCACATCCAAATGAGTGTAGTCATGCATCATCCGGAAGGCTTTCTGCTGGTTATAAAGACACTTGTAAACAATTCAGCCGCTGAACATGGCAATAATATGTTGATCCGGCATGTAATGAGGTGTTCCTGGAATCAATAAACTAGTCATGAAGAGCAGGGAGCAAGGTCAGAGCCTGCCTTTTTGATGACCTTTGCTGGCTGGTGAGGACATCATATACTCTGAAGAGGACTTTTCTCATATTGCAGAAGGCGCCGAGTGTCAGAACTTCCATTCGCAGCAAGCAAATGAACAGCCGGGCTCTGCATGCTAATGAAGTCCAGGCTATTTTCCACCTTTTCATCTGCACATTATGCTCTTGACTTTGGAGAAGGTGGGAATTAGGTTGGACCCTCGTGTCAGACTGCCTGATGGCTCGGCTCCGGAAAACTGGTAATTGAAGCTGATGACTGATGCGGAGGAGGCCTGAATTTGGAAATAAACAGTTTCAAGCACTGCATGTCATTTCTAGAGAGACTGCTGAGTGAATGGAAATGAGCTCCGTTTCGCCGATCTAATGCAGTTTCTCAGCAGGAAAAACACTGTCTTTGAGACAACAATGCCAATCAGTGAGATTTAAATGTCCTGGCGATAATGTAAGGAATAGCACCTGCCTCGGCAAACAGCACTTAGGGAAATGCTGCCCCGTGCTCGGGCCTGAGACTTGTCTCCAACCCCCAGCACCAGGCTGGAGGAGCTGGGATGCTCTGAGGCCAGCAGCAGGGACTGGTCCTCGCCACAGAAAAGCCAGTGGTGACACTGAGGAGCGTGGCTTTGAGTGACCTTAACTGAACACAGTGCTCTCCATGCCACGTCTGCTCCTCCCTGGCAGGAGAGAAATCCTGCCGGCCTCAACCCCATCATTGCTCTCCTTTACCTCATGCCAGTCCAGCTGCTGGCCCCACGGGGATGAAAAAATGGGGTTTCTAGACAAGGTACCCACAGGCCAGTAGGTTCAGCCTCGACTCTGAACATCCCAGCAGCTGGGAAACAACATGGCAGATGTTGTAAACCCTCCCCAAGTCCTGCTCGGGGTGTGGAATGGGGCCACTCGTGTGCTGGGGCACAAGTAGTCTCGCTGAGGCTTCCAGGGCTTTGAGATGTTTTCCTTCAGACACAGAATCCTGGCTTGGAAACACCTTAAAGTCCATCTCATCCTACCCCCTGCCATGGGCAGGGACACCTCCCACTATCCCAGTTTGCTTCCAGCTGGCCTGGAATGCTCCCAGGGATCCAGGGGCAGACACAGCTTCTCTGGGCTCCGTGTGTCCTCTGCAGATCCCCCCCAGGCATAGGCAGGACTGTGACTCGCCTGCCCCACGTTTCCCCAGCAGCCAGGCACCCACAGGTCCGTGCTGGAGGCACGAGGTGGGGTGAGTTGCAGGCTGGGGCTCCCCAGAACCCCTCATGCCCCCGAGCAGAGGGGTCAGTGCTCCCCCAGGCCACCACATCCCGCTCCCCGCTGCCGAGAGCCACCGGCTGTCCCCTGGAGGTGGCTGCAGCAGGAGCGGGTGTGTTTGTGTAATAGTTTGCAACCCTTCAACATGAAAGGATGGAGACGGATGCGAGTTATTATTATGAAAATGAACCGAGCAACAGACAAAAATATTCAGGAGATGTAATCTGCTTCCCTACAATGCGCTCGCGGAGAAGAGCACTTGGCAGACAGGAGAGTCGCCGTCAGATACATTGCCTTTTGTTAAATTGCTTTTGCTCTGACAATGCCTTTTAAAACCACATGCAATCTTAATTTAAAATACCCAATACCTCAAGGTATAGGGGCCCAGTGCTAGTCTCCAGCTTGGGATTCGTCCAAAACTATTCCCTCAGCTATTCCTTGTTTTAATCACACAACAAATGTGAGAGCCTGAATTTGCTTCTAAGAATCCATCACTAAAAATTAATGGGGCACGGGTTGATTCCCCTGCCTGCCACCTCAGTGTTGCCCAAATCCCCAGAAGGTTTGCCCAAGGTTTTCCTGAGGGCCAGCTTTGACCCGCACGATGGGTGGAAAGCAAAGCTCAGCTTTTTCATCCTTTTAGGAAATAGTTAATGGTGAGAAAATGCCAAGGGTGGCAGGGCAAGACACTATTGCATTTTTATTTTCAGAGGCAGAGTGGTGGGGAAAAACCCCCAAACAAACCAAGCAGCACTTCCACATTGCTGCTCCCTGCCCTACTCCTGCCCTGGCAGGCTGTGTGTCACTCCCAGCACGGAGCATGAGGCTTCCATGGACTGAGGGCTTGGCTGTGGGTGCCAGCTCTGCACTGCTTCACTCAGCACCCAGTAGAACACCCCACCACTCCCTCAGAGGTCCCTGGGTTTTGCCAGATTTGTCCTCTGCCCATGGGAGCTGAGAGCCTCGAAGTGCATGGTGGCATTTTGAGGCCATCCATGAGGAAGGGCAGGTTTGTGTCCAGGCATGATGCTGGCTCCAGGCTCAGCCCATCCATCAGAGCTCCTCCGGCCTCCCACCTCCACAGATAACCTCCTTCCCTATGCTAATTCCCGCAGAACATTATGCAGACTGTTTATATTTCTCTACAGCCAGAACAGGCTGCTGACACAAATCAGCCATTAGCCATTCACACTGAGGAGTCTCCGCTAATTGTGCAGAATGTAATTAGTGATTATGTAATATCTAAGCTCTTGCAACTGTCATTAATGTCCACTATTCACCAGAGATAGTTCTTACTGAATTAGGGAATGATTACTGCATGCTAAATCTACTTAATCCTAAATATGCTAATTAACACCGCCTGCACTTTAGACAGTGGTTAAAAGCACTAGTCACCTCAAAAAAAGGCTCTGATACACCAGAACCCAAATTGCCTGCGAAGGATTTTCCCTCAAAAGGTAAATTTGTTTAATTAAATGCTCTGGTAAACTGTTGGGCACAGCCCTTGATTAGTGCAGCCTAAGGAGGGGCCTTCTGGAATGATCTTGTGAGGTGCCACCACAGGGGCAGCAATGTCCTGCAGCATCCCAGGTTCCCTGCAGCATCCCAGGTCTCCTGCAGCATCCCAGGTTCCCTGCAGCATCCCAGGTCTCCTGCAGCATCCCACGTCTCCTGCAGCATCCTGGTCCAGGCACAGCCTTTCCCCCACGCCTGCCAGTGCTCCCCAACAGGCCTGACATGAGCAGAGCCCAATGTAAAAAGCTTTCCAAAGGTTCTCCCTCCAGAATTAACCACCCCACTCCTCAGGTCATAAACAACAATATTCCTACAGGCAGATATAGGAGCTTCCCCTCAATAAATTCTGGCTTAAATCCTAATTTGAAGATCAATTGCGTAACTTTAAGATTGATTGTGCAGAACAGACTTCAAATATTAAATGCTAAAGGAATGGGATAAACAGAGCAATTGTACAGGTTTGAAAGGTCCCTTTCCAAGGCCTGGGGTGTTTAATGTATTCTGGGTTTCTGTAGAAAAAAAAAGATATGGCTGTCATGAACCCCAGGATAATAGCAGCCTGTGATTTATGAAGATTCCTCCTGCTTATATATTTTAGATAAATAATGCCCCTGTGTCTCTCTCTGCACTCATTCATAACCAAAAGCTGCCCGGGCTTGTGCAGGAACCTTTGGAATCAGCTCAGAGGGATGGGATAACTCATGGATCAGACACTGAATAAGTCACGGTGTGACAAGGCCAGGGGTGCCCTGGGCAGAGCACGGGCACACCCAGAGCCAGAGGTGTGCTCCATGCAGGAGCAAAAAAAGCCAAAGGTGTGCTCCACACAGGAGCAGAATCAGAGGTGTGCTCCATGCAGGAGCAGAGCCAGAGGTGTGCTCCACACAGGAGCAAACATGGCCCAGGGGACAAACACGGCCCAAGGACCTCGGCTTGCCCACCATTGCAATCACCAGCGCCACGGAAATGAAAGAATTAGCCACACAATGAACCCCTAATTGCCTGGCAACAGCATTTAGGTCCCATTAGGTAGATTTGTAACTGCTTCCAGAGAAATAAACTCCTGTGTCATTAGATAACAAGGGAAGAAATAGGTTATTTCCTTTTTGAAAGGTATGAAAGCTTCCAATTGCCTGATGTACGTGCTCAGTAGATTATTTTCTGTCATCTCAGTTAATTGAATTTTACCCATTGCTCTTAGAATTCCTCCCTTTCGTGTAAAGGTTAAAAAGTTCAGAGGAGTCATATTTTTGAACGGTGTCCATTTATCGCACGAGCCAACCCCAGCTGCACAAAGCGCGCCAGGAAAAGGGAGCAGCGGCCAGCAGTGAGGGGATGGCTGCAGCATCCGGCTGGGCTGGCCTGGGATCATGGAAAAACGTCACTTGTCAGGCAGCTTCCAGCTGGGACACTGCCGGGAGCCGCCGGAAGGGACCTGCTGCAAGCTCCGTGGCTGCTGTGTGGTCACTGCGCCTCCTCCCCTGCGAAACCGAACTGAAGAGCCAGAGTCACACTAAGTGCTCAGATTGCCAGGGTGCCAGCTGGGATGGAGTGCCACGGGCATCAGCCAGGCATGGGAGGAGCCCGTTATTCCAGTCCTGCTCCAGCGGTGGCTCTGTCACCCTGTGTCACTCTGCCTGCCATCACCAGAGGTGCCCAGCCCTCACGCTCAAGCAGCCTCCTCATTTCTGCCTTTCCAAAGCAAACCTAGGCAGACATTCTTGATAAATCCAGAGCATGTGTCATTCCTCTCATCATTGCTGTGGCTGCTGCTCTTAAACCTCACCATCTCCCCCCAGTCACTCCCCAGAGGCAGTGGCACCTCCCATCCCCAGCAGCGCTGCCCTGGGGAGCTGAGAACCAAACTTAAACTTTTGTGGAGAGCTCTGGTTTGGTGCTGTGGGACACTGTCTTTGCAGACCAGCATCTCCCAGTATGAAAGGGCTGGCTTGGGCACAGAAATATTACCGAAACCATCATCTGGTGACTCCAGAGCCACTTAATTTTAAACCCTCCTGAAAAGCCAGCTCCATTTTCTGCTTTGGTGGAGACCAATTCCCCGCGCTGGCGTAGGAGAATAGATCAGCCCCGGCAGCGGGGCGTTGTTATCCAGCTTCCAACTATTATGACATAGTTTCTATCAGAGCAGTTTTCTTCTCAGCCAGTCGAGTGGAATGATCCCTGAAAGCCGTGGTTTGTGGCAGGGATGCGCTCGGCGCTGTCAGAAATCCGCGGCTGCCCACACGCAGGCCGGCAGCCGGAAAACAAGGACGTGCAAAAGGGCCTGCAAAGGCACTGGCCAGGGGGCAAGCAGCAAAAAACCCAGGGATGGGAGGAGGAAAAATAAGTATGGAGAGATGAGCAATGTGGAGCAGCCAGGCCCAAGGAATGCTCCTTCCCCAAGTCTCTGAGGTGCTGCGTGTGTGGAGAGCTGGGTGTGCCTCCTCTCTCCTCTCTACCCAGCTTGGGGACAGGGAAACCTCCTCAACACCACAGGGGCATCTCAAACCTTGGCACTGGAGGGGTCAGGCACTGCTCCTTTTCCCCAGGACTGAGGGATTCAGAATTGGGAGGCCTGGTTTGGAGAGCTGGATGCCAATTGGGCCTCTTCTTTGGCTTGTTTATGGAACTCCTGAGCAGGACAGGACAGGCCCCACATCACCTCCGGGCTCACCTGCAGGGCTCTGACCCCATGGATGCATGGGGGGCCATTTCCCCCATTTGGAGAGAACGGGATTGGGCTTCTGCTGGGCTGGGGCTGGTGGTCCCCAAAACCCATCCCTGGTGGGCTGGTGGGGCATCACAGACACCAGGGAGGGGGAGAAGACGGAAGGAAGGAGAAGGGCTGCGCTTTTCCACGCTGCCTTTTTGTTTTATTTGGTTTTAATTGCACCCCAGAGCCCCTCGTATTAAACATCCCTAATTAAGGAGGGCCAGGGAGCGGGTGGTGGCCGGAGCGAGGCGGGAGGCCAGCGCGGAGCCCCTCCACCAGCAGAGCTCTGCGTGGGGATAACCTTGTAATCTACAGAAATCTGGGAATTATGATGGATATTACATAAATCAACCCCCCTGTGTCAATAAGGAGAAAAACATTTTTAAAAGAAAAGCAGCTGATAATTAACCCTGAGAGCACGGGTTTAACCCAGATCACCTTGGGGAAGCGCCCGGACAAAGGCAGGCATTCATCCCGGCCTTTCTCATTTAAATAACCCGGCCTTCATTGGCTCCTGAGGGATTGCTCGGGAATTGCTAAACCGGAGGTTTGTTCGGGTTTGATGTGTAGTCGCATTGATTTCCCCCTCCCTCATCTTAATAAAAGGCATTTTATCGAGCCCTGGAGCGGGGCAGGGCGAGGCATCCCGCAGTGGGTGTTTGCCAGCCCACAGGAGCTCTGCTGACACCTCCAAGCTCACGGAGCTGCAGGATGGCTCTGAGCCGCATCACCAGCCCGTTGCTTATTAGGAATAACCTAATTATTACTTAGCAAACCAGCTTTGCCCGGAGAAGCTGTGGCTGCCCCTGAATGGGGGGCTTGGAGCAACCTGGGATTCTGGAAGGTGTCCCTGCCCGTGAAATGAGATGAGCATTAAGGTCCTTCCAAGCCAAATCTTTCTGGGATTCTCTGCATTGATTTTGAGTCTGCCTTTTGGCTTTTTCAAAATCCCACAGGATCATTTAGGCTGGAAAAGCCCTCTAAGATCAAGTCCAACCATTCCCCCAGTAGTGCCAAGGCCACCACTAACACAGGACCCCATGTGTCCCATCCACACCTCTGTTTAATCCCTCCAGGAATGGTGACTCCCCACTGCCCTGGCCAGCCTGTTCCAATGCCCAACAGCCCTTCTGGACAAGAAATTTTTCCCAATATCCAATCTAAATTTCTCCTGCTGCAACCTTTGAGGCCATTAATCCCACAGTATCTCCTCAGACAAACACCTGGCCAGTTTTGCTCTCAAGGCACCCAGCAAACCTGCCAGCCTCTCACCAGGCCAGAACCCAGGGAAGCTTCTCCAGCTGGTTCCTGCCACCCTACCCTAATGCTCCTTGCTTTTCCCACAATCCACAATTATTCACAGGGCAGCACCTGAAAACTCGCACCAATCCTGGTCTTTCCTCCCGTTTTTCCTCTCTACAAGCCATCTGTGTGTGCGAGTGCTGGAACCGGGATAAAACAGTGATAGCTCAGGGGAGAAAGGTGCAGGCTGGAGGGAGAGCTCCTGCCGTGCTCTTTCCTCCCATGGCTGCTGCTGGAAAGCCTGGCAGGGATCTTCCTGCACATGGCTCTGCAGCACCCACACACCAACACCTCCTGCAGCCCACAGGGAGCTCCCTGTCCAGGCCAGACACTGCTGGCAGCCCCACACGGGCCAGAGAAGCCAAGCACACAGCCCTGGCAAGGAGGACACACAACCTGCCTGCTCGCAGAGGGCTGCTGCCAGTGATGGACACATCCTTATTCGTAAGTATTTAATGTTTCTTAGGAAGCACTTCTAAAAGAAATTGGTATGTAATGACAGCACTCACTGGAAAACAGGCCGATTATAAAATGCACTAACTTATCTGGTATTCATTTGAAAAGTAAATGGATGCAAGTAAAGGTGAGAGTTCACTACCAATTCAAATATTTTGCTCTAACAGGCTCTAGCACTCCTACTTTAATTCAAGCAGAAGCACAAGTATGAATAATCAAACTGGATGATGCTCATCAAAACCTTTGTGCCTTGCACCATTTCAAATGGTCATTGAAGCTTAATGGCAAAAAATTTACATTATTCCTTTAATTTGTATTCTGTTCCTTCCTTCTGAGTGATGTGATTGTGATTTTCTGTTGCCGGCTGTATTATTTTGATGCAAATGTTATGTGCTGCTACAGTCCAATTTCCTGCTTCGCCCTCCCCTTTTCTTCCCCCAGGAAAGAAACGACAGTTAAAATAGTTCAGAATTGGGGAGGGATTCTGAAATAGTTCCTTAACTACCGCTCCCAATTAAAGCAAACAATGCAGGGTCTTGAAGCACCCTGAAAAGCTGAAAATTAATTATTAGCTGAAGGGGGAGGGAAGTGGCTTTGCTCCCTGGACCTTCAGAAAAAAAAAAAAAAAAGAAAAAAAAAAAAAGAGAGAGAGAAAAAAGTGAGGGATCCCAATTCTGCCTACAAAAGAATTAGAAAAGAAAATTTGTAATTCAGTTAAAAACTCCTTTTGCTGGCACATAATCACCTAGGGATGAATGCTTTATTGAGAGGCATGGGGCTGCAAACCAAAGCTTTGAAAACAGGAGGCCCCCGGGGTGCTCCCGGCACGTAATATATGCACCGACTAATTTATTGCGCTGTGACTAATTTCCATTCCTTGTGCTCGGAGTTGCCTGGCTAATTACAGGGATGTTTTCTTAACTTGGGTAATTGCGCTGCCCGTGCGCCAGCCCCACGCTGGCTTTGATGCGCCCCCATGGGGTGGCTGCGCGGGGCACCGCCCTAATTAGATTGGCTGCTTTAATTAGGGGAGATGGATGTGGGGGTGCCCAGCTCCCTGCCATGCAGGCACCAGCCTGGCAGGGCAGCAGGGTGACACCCAGATCCAAGCTGGGCTCTTCCAAAACCAAAGGACATCCCAAACCAAACCAACCCATCCCGTTCCCACCAGCAAGGCCAAGCTCCCAGCAGGAGCATCCCTCCAAACACACATGAGGGGACAGCCCTGTGTGCCCGTGTCACTGGGGACAACCCCATGTGCCCATGGGGACAGCCCTGTGTGCCTGTGTCATTGGGGACAACCCCATGTGCCCATGGGGACAGCCCTGTGTGCCTGTGTCACCGCTGCTTTGCTCAGCCCATCTCCAACTCTGCTGCCTTGGTTCTCCCTGTGGCGGTCACTCACATGGGCACAGTCGTTATTAGGCAGATAATCACTTCCTTGAAATAATTCCAGCACTCAGCTCTAATAAAAAAGATTTCTCAGCAAGGACTCTTGGTGAAAGGGGCTCAGCGCTGCTCCCTGCACGGTGTGGGTCAATTGGGCTCTGCTCCATCCTCTCTCCAGCCCAACAATTGCCTTTCACCAACTGAAGAGTGGCCCAGGACACCCATCCAGGGCCAGCCTTGAACACTCACCTTAATAAAAGCTTGACATCTGAAATTCTGCTGCTTTACCCCTGCCCTAGCAAAGACTTGGTCAAGATCCTGGAAAATTAACGTCGTATTGGTTAAAACCCATCCCCTGGCAGGGAAGGCCAAGGGAAGGGGGCAAACACCTCAGTGCCAGAGGCTCCTGCAGGGATGTGGTGATGGAAACGTGTGGGAAGCGGCGCTTCCCACTGGGATGTGCCAGCCTCTCTGCAGGACTGGGCCATGGCCGTGTCACCCACACCCATGGGATCCTGGCAGAGATGCCAGGGAGGGGCCATCCAGCTGGAAGACTGGGCAGCACCAAGAGTCCCCAGGTGGTGCCCAACCTATGGAATTCCAGCAGTGGGCTCTGACAGACCCTGCGCTCCTCCAAGGTGACTTAAACCCTCATCCAGCTGCAGATGCTTTCCTCTGAGCACTTGGAACCTCTGGCAGCTTGAAGAAACAGTAATTTTTTTTAAATACTCAAACAAACCAAGTGTTTCAGCTCCTGTTCAAAGGACCTAGTTTCACACACAGAGACACCTGAGAGAAGGAGAAATTCAGTGTCTCTACCCCAAAGTGAATTGACACGGACACCCAGGCAGGGGTGGATCCATCACGCTAAATTCTCTCCATGGCTGCCCAGCCAGGCTCTGGGTGCAGCCCTCCATCAGCCCCCTTCCCAACACACCAGCAGGCTGGACAGCTTGGAACAGGTTTGGGAGCTTGGTTTGCTCACCATGAAGCCAGCTCCACGCGGCCTGTAGTGCAAATCAGCCATTCCCAGGTGGATTTTGGGGCGAGGAGCCCGTGGCTGCCGGCACGCGGCGCACGGGGCTCTCGTGGCCCGCTGGGCACCAGGGGTGCATGGGAGATGCTCACGTGTGTGAAGCATCTTCTCAGGCTCACGCTTGCTGTGAAAAAGGAAATAAAAAGAGCCTCCCCCCCTCCAGCTGCCTTCGGCATCTCCTTTCTAATAACTTGGCATATTCACTTAATACAGGCCAGCTCCTTCCAAGTCGTTAGCGGCGGCGGGAGACACAGCCGGAACGCTGACCTGGTTTGCTTGCCAAGACAGAGCAAAGAGAAACCTTCACATAATCATTTCCAAACATTAAAATGGCTCCATTGTCATTATAGCTGAGAGATTGAATTCGCCTCATCAAAGCGGCGTATGACAGGTGACTCAATAGGCTGGTGCCAAGCGCGGAGGCAGGAGATTAGCAGGGCACTGATATCATTATTTCCGCCTATCACAGATTCGGCAGGGAGGCAATTGTAATTTCTGGGCTTATTAGTCTGCATTCGCAGGAAAAAACCTGGTGATAAACCTCAGTGTGACAGCCAGGCATTTGTGCAGCAAGTGCTGTCACAGTGACACTTGGAAAATGCCAATGTGGATACGTTCTCCTAATCCCCCCTAATGGAGGTTAAAGCCTGGCACAAAGGCACTCTTATCACTGATCGGGACACTAATAACATTTGCATTTTTAAGTTAAATATAGTAAGTAAAGAGTAAGTCTCCTCCTCGCGGCTTCGGCAATTAACTCGGCCTCAGAAGGATGAGAGCCGAGCGGAGATTCCAGCCAGGAGCGCTCTCTCCCATTCCCAGAGCTCCCACCTCCACTCTGGGCGGGTCAGCATTCCCAGAGCTCCCACCTCCACCCTTTGTGCTCTCCTTATCCCAGGACAGGACCTGGCAAAGTGAGGGAATGCTGGCTGGTGGGGGCTGAGTAGGGCAGCTGGCCCAGGGCTGCCCTTTCCCCCAGCAGAGGAGATCCTTCCAGGGCTTTCCCACACTTCTCCAAGTGGTTTTGCTTCAGATGGACTCTTAAAAAACTCTTAGGGCTTTTTTCCTGCCCCACGGTGCCAGCTGGGCTTGGGGCTCCTGTGGGAGTTCCTCCCGGACACGAGCCTGGCACGTGTGCCACGGGCGTGCACACACACGCTCTCCACAGGAATTTCTTAAGGAAAAGAATAATTACAGGTGGTAAACTGTTACTTTTCCACATTTAAATAAGAGACCAATTAAGAAGACTATGTAATTCAATTCTGGAGTGAGTGCCACTGAATTCAATTTGTTTCAGGTCAATGAATATAATGTGAAGTTATTAACAAAAAGGTCAGGGACTGCATATAAAATATACACACATGACACAGGCAGAGTAATTAGTACACATTTCACATGTTCTGCTGCTCAGACATATGGTGTAGAAAACCTGAGCGGGATTAGATGGTAATAAATGTTCCACTCTCCCTCCCACCAGCTCCCTATTTAAACAGGGTTTATGGCTATTTCCCCGGTGTTCCTGGGATCTGCCCGAGGCTGAGGACCCACAGCCCACACAGCAGCTCTGGGGTGGGGCCCTTAGCCAGGGCAGAGCTCCCAGGAAAGCTGGGACTCTCCCAGGGTGACAGATCCCCATGGAGCAGCTCAAGCAGGGACAGTTTTTGGGGACCTCGTTCCTCCCATGCTGCTCCTCTCCAGGCCATGCCAACAGAGCCACACCTCTGCGGTGCTCTCACCAAGAATTACTCTGTTTCTCCATGCCTGTTTGCTACAAGTGCACACTCATTATTAAGTTACTGCATTAATGATAATAAAACATTTAAATTATACAGTTAAGCGGTGGTTGAATTTGAAAAAGTCCACAGCACAGATTTAAAAAAAAAGAAAAAAGAGGATAATAAAGTCCAAACCATCTTTTTGACCCTGAGATTGAGTATTGGACACCTGGATTCTCTTGCAGGGAAAGATGTACTTTCATAGGGGAGGAACATGAGGACTTGGGGAAAATTCCTCTGAAAGTTACAGGAAGAAATCCCAAGGTACAAGAACTCTGCCTAGAGATGCTCTGGTGTCAGTCAAACTTGCTAGGGATTCTCTGCTGGTAAAGGATAACCCAGATATTATGGTTTGTGTGCTCCAGCATTTTCCTTGGCATCTTGTGTTCAGAATGAGATACACAACCCATTTCCCAAGTTATGCTTTACCTCCAGTGTGGCCTGATGTGCTAAGGAAATTAAGTCGTTTGTGTATATTGATTAATAATTACCACTTACTACTGAACCTGGGAGCAGAATCCTCAGCTGGAGATATTTATTTTACCCATCATTCCTGTTTGGGTTTTGTACAGCTGGCTGCAGAAAGCTACAGGAAAAGCAGGAAAGTGGAGATCTCCAGGAATGGTAGGGACAGCCCTGGATCCACACACGTTTAGGATTTGTCTGCAAAGAGGGAACTGTGAAGGGAACTGTGAATTAACACCTGAGATGGGGGTGTTAATTAATGTTGCATTGGCCAGGTATTCCAGTCAGGATCCCATCTCCAGAGCAATCAGCAGGATTCTCTGGGTTTGCTCTGGGGTTAGTGCTCATGGGGCAGCCTGTCCTTAAATCGGGGAGAGGGGCCTTGTGAGGTCCGGACTGGCAGCAGCTCAGCCCTCACCCCATTCCTCCCTTCTGCAGCCCCTTGGGAACATCCCATGGGATCCCACTGGGATGCAATCGGCAGCAATCCCAGGCACAGCAGCAGCCACCAGGATTCCCCTCATTAGGTGGCACCTCCCAGGCACAGCACAACCTTCCCGGGCTGTTGGGACAAGGTCTGATCAGTGCTGCTGAAACTGGCGGATTTCTCCCCACTTCCCAAAATCCAGCATCCCATATTCATCCACAAGAAGAGAAGTGGACAGAGGAAGGACAGCTCAGCAGGTTGCTGAATATACTCGTGGAGACGCCAAAAAAAAAGACAATCAGCAAACAAACAAGAGAAATCTAGTTTTGTTGTTAATTAAGAAGTCATTCTGTCCTAACTGGTTTGCTCTCCCTCTGATTCCAAAAGCACTAACGCAATTTAGTAAAAAAGTTAAAACCATTTTACTGTTTGACTGTGTTGGAAGAGAACAAGCAAATAAAAGGCAGGAAAATAACTACACAAATCCTTTGTTTTTTCTTTTTCTCCCCTTTCCTTTTGAATCTTCTGTTCCCCTACCCTAAAACCCCACGGCACAACTCCCCAAACCTCCCCACGCCCGCAGCGGTTCCCAGCGATGCTGCCACCCCTCTCCACGCCTCAGGCTGTGTTTTTTGCGGACACCCCAGGGATGTGCTCGGCGTTTTCCCATCCCGGGGGTGGGAGCAGACCTCCCAGGCTCGGGCCACCGCCGGGGCCACGCGCGTTGGGGACAGGAGGGGACAGGAGGGGACAGCGCGGTCCCCGCCCGCGGGGTCGGCGCCCCCGGCCCCGCTGCCTCTCAGCGCCGCCGCTCCCCGGCGCTCTCATTAACTGAGGATTGCGAATGGGTCAGCAGATCTATACACTCCTGTGTTCCCCGGCCTGCTTTATTTATTTCTTTCTTTTTGCAGGATGCTGAATAACTAACCTTTCCCTCAATAGGCAGATTTAAAAAAAAAAATAGGATCCATCGCACAGCAGCAGGATAGCCTTGCTCTGTTTTGACCTTTCTGAAATTAATTTCCCAATCTTGGCTTTCAAAATCAGAGATTGAAAAGACCTATTAGATCAGCCAATCCATCTTATCACTAGCACGGCAGCAAGCAGAGACCCCAGCCAAGTGCTTCTCTATGCAGGGAAAATATTCTGGAATAAGACGGGGCATGAATTTAAAGTGAAATACCTGTTCTGGAATATTCTGCATGTGGACACGTACTCTGGAATAACTGCAGCTGATCCTGCCTCCACTCAGTTGACACCTGGAACAGAGGGGAGAGAAAAAAAAATCCTATTTTAGGATAAGAAGACATTTTTGTGGGGTAGCTCTGTGAAATAATTCTCCTCCGACCCTTTTTTCCCAGGCAGGCTGTTGCTCACAGGGCAGCACCACCAGGGAGGAGAGGGATGGGTGCTCAGGGAAATTCCCCCCTGACCTGCAAGGATGTGGATCAGGATGCAAAACTCTGATCTGCAGCTACCCCAGGAGCCTAGGATGTTAACAGGCACCTCTCCCAACCTGCAGTGTAGCTTCTTTTCTGGGAGCACTGCTCTTCTCAGTGTGTCCCTGCTTTTCCAGACAGCAAAAAATTTGGGGGTAAAACCCTGAATTTTTTTGTTTGCTGTCCTGGCCAGCACTGCCAGCCCATGGTGGGGGTGCCCAGGAAGGCCCCTTGGTGAAGGGAGTGCTCCTGCTCCCTCTCCTCCCATTGCCCTTGGAATCCCTGGGCTCTGAAGGCTGTGTTTTAATGCCAGCAGTGTTGATCTGGAGGGAACAGGTCACCACCCTGTGCTGACCTTGGTGTCCACCTTGGTGTCTCTGCCCCTCACTGCCTGGCAGTGCCTGACAGGCTTGAACATCTCCAGTGTGGCATTCCCAGGGCTCTTGGGGATGTCTGCAAGGTTTGGATGCACAGGGCAGCGCCGAGGGGAATCTTCCTCCTCAAAAGCGAAGCAGGGCTCGCAGCAGGTCTGGTCACACCAACCTGCCCAACTGTGGCCATGCCCAGGTGGCTCAGGGAGGTGGCTCCAGCAGCACATGGAGCCCAGGTGTGCCCTGTCCCCTCTGGAGTGACACCACTGTCACACAGGGACAGGGGGAGCCGCCGGCGATGCCGAGCAGAGCTGTGGCTGTCACAGATATCGGTGCTGGGAGACAGGAGAATCCATTCCAGGTGTGTGGAAAGCAGCTTCTCCCCATGAAATGTGATGGGAAGGAGCCTCTGCCGACACCTGCAGCGAGCCTGTGCGCCGAGGAGCTGGGAGTTAACACCAGCAGGTGCCTGGCAGCTTAAAGCCCTGCTACATTTCCTATCAGCTCTGTGGTTTGGTGAACAGCTCAGAGTCTTTTCCCATGGAAACCCCTCTGTTCTGCCTCAGCACCCACCATCCCGGGGGGAAGAGCTGCCACCATCCCCTGCTCGGGGAGCACCAAGAGCACACAGCAAACTTTGGCCACTCAACAAGTCCTCTCCGCACACAGTCGGGGCCAAAAGATCAATATTGACACTTTAGATGATTTCTCTCAATTTGTTTTTTCTTCAATTGTTGGGGCAAAGTTCCACTTTTCCAATATCTTGGGTTCTCGGCTAATAGAAACAAATAAAGTGAAAGCTTCTGTCCACAATGGGTGAGGAGCATCCATTGTCAGCGGGCGCTAATCGGATTAAATTGGCTCCTGGCTCTATTGCTCGGGGATAACTCACTCCTAAATTTTTTCCCATCTCAAGGGGACGGGCCATTGTTGCTTTTCCCCCCCTTTTTTTTCCTATTTAAATCTGACAGATAGAATGAGGAACGGCTGGAGCTGACGGCTCTGGGGAACAAAGAGCAGAGCCCAGCCCGGGGCTGTGCCTGGTGCCGGCCCCCCAAGGCCCTTCTCCCGCTCGGGCATCACCACCGCTGCCCTCTGGAAACCACATTTAAAGCCTGGATGCGGCCAGGCAGGGAAAAAACCTGCGGCTGTCCACGGCTCAGGTCGCTCCCCATTAGCATTTTAATCCGTACCCCTGGCACAGCCCCTTGGAAGGAGCTGCAGCAGCAGCAGCAGCCACGTTCCAGCGAGCAGCCCGAAGAGAGAGACGGCCTTAAATAATGCCACCTTCGCAGGGAGGCCCCGCCAGCCGCCAGCTACATTTTTGCCCGGAGTCTGATAATTTTCAAAGCTATTGGCAACCTGGGAATTTTCCTGCCTTATCACCAGGGCTCAGCTAACTTCACTAACACTAATCAGAGCTGGAATCATTCATTCAAGGATTGCATGATCATGTTTTTCTTTAGCGGTGACAGCTGCCTGAGCCGCATTAGCAATGCAGATGAGTCAGCCTAATAGGTTAATGCAGAACACGCGAAAATTAGGTTTAATCCCCAGTGAAATAATCTAACATTTTCACATTTCTTGATGTTGGGATAGAGACATTGGTGGTGACTCAATTAGGTGTAATGTAGATCAAAGCAAATTTACCTTCTGGCTGAACCTTCCCCGTAGTTTAGATAGAAGAATATAAGGGTTCTTTGCTAATTGGCCAATGGCTGTGGGGAGAATTCTACGGAAAGGGAATCGCGCTCCGGATCGGGGTCTGGAGCGGGGCACGGGCTCTGCCAACACCAGGCACGGTGCTGAGAGTGCAGCCCTTGCTCCTCTCCGTGCAGCCTCACAAATGAAGACGTCTGGGGGCTCTTCTGCAGTTTTATTTTACTCCCCCCGCCCCGCAGTCCCCCATTCGTTTTTAATGTCCCGTGCCGCAATATCCCCGGCGAGGTTTGAAAGACCTTGTGCGATAAAAGGAGCGTATAAAGGAGAGGAAGAACCCCACCCCGTCTAATGTTTCCATTCCCGGGGAATAACATATCAAACAGCAATCGCTTCCAGTCGTAAAGGGAGGGGAACAAAAAATTACATGCCCTCAGTTGCCAAATTATTTTTTGCCTTGACATCTTAATTCTTAATCCTTGTGTGTGGTCAAATCAGCCTACTATAGACAACCAATCAAGCAATTATTCCTAAATTATATTTGCCCAGCTCACATTGATTGGTTATTCTTTTCTTATTGGGTAAGCTCATTAATTCCGAGCAGCTTGCTTATTATGCTTTCCACATCATTTTCCTTCGGAGCCTATCTACTCACACCAGCCTGCTGATGTTTCAAGATGCCACGCAGAAAAAAAAGGCCGAGTGATCTATTGCATTGTCTCTTCCAGCAATTACAATTCACATTGCTGATTAACTTTGATGTGAAAACTAATGAGATAAGGCAAGTTATCAAGGCGGACCTGATCGTCATCTCATTTATAGAGCATTTGCCATCAGTGAATGACAAAAACTAATGAAGATGTATCTGACAGCAGGCTGAGCCGCGGCCGAATTTCGTTTCTCATCAGCGAGTGCTCTGCTTCGAACTCATCAGTCTATCTGAAACATGTGGAAATTAGCTTAATAATGAAAACACTTCATCCAAATAGACAAATGTTTACATTAAAACAGCTACGTGATAAATAGATGTTAAAGATTTTATGCCTTCTTGAGTCTAAACAATGGAGCACAAAATATGTTCTCATATTCACTAAATCATGCCCATAAAAGCTCCCTCCCCACGTGCCGCCGCCGTACCTGCAGCGGGCTCCCCTCTCTGTGGCTCACTCACGGAGATTCCTGGGCTGCGGCTGGAATCATTCGGGCTCTAACTCAGGGATGCCCGTGCCAGCACTGGGCAGGGACAGGGGGGGCTGGCCCTGCCCACACCTGGCTCCCAAAAGCAGCTTTTTTAGTGCTTTTTTTACTTAGAGGTGCCGCACGCTGACATTTACCCGAGGTAGAAAAGGGATGCGGCTGGCCCCCGGACAGAGTGTAAAGCACAGGCATAATTCATGTAAATACAGCAGCGTTCCTTTCCTGAGCCGCCACCAAAAAGCCGCCTGCAGTATCAGCCTAGTTTAGAAATGTTGTGATAAAAGGGAGGCAGGCAGAGCTGCTCCCATTTTTAATATTGTGGCTTTGGTATCTTTATTTATGAGAGACTATTTCATATTTGCCGGGCACTATTTCACACGCTTCTGCTACGTCCAAACGTGTCCCCGAGATGTTTTTGCATCTTGAATAAAATATTCGTCCACAATGCTGGTATCAGAACAACGCTATTTTTAATAAAAAAGACAGGCATCTGCAAGGCAGAAGGGTGAAACTCTCGCTTCTGAAATTATTCTAAAAACTGCCATACTTCAATTAAAATAAAGAATTGGTAAAAGATTCTCTTCCTTTACCATATTTCCCTCTCTCTGAAAAACATATACAGACAGGTATAATGCATTGCCTCCTTTAGGAAAAAACCAAACCCAAGCACGTTACCCCCAATGCAAGAGGAACTTTAAATTTGGTTTAAAAAACTCGATTATCCAAGCGTAGTTGGGGGGAAAAAAAAAAAAAAACCACACTAAAAAAACACCTAAAAAAAAAAGAGAGCTTTTGCAGAAAAGGCACAGGAGCTCCTATAAATTCCGTGCAGCGGTGGCTCCGTGGAACACCCAGCGGAGCTCCCGGCCGGGTCGCGGCGTCCCCAGCCCGTTCCCTGCGCCCCGCACTCACCGCATCCCCCGGCTCGGCCCCGATCGGGCTGCCCGGGCATTGTGCGGCGCAGATTAGCCCGCACAAAGGGCCCGCATCCCGGCCAAGTTAAAAGAAAAGCCTGCTAGGAAGCGCCGGCGACAAATTACTACTTCAGCGCTGGATTAAATGTAAAAGCCCTTCACAGAGCTGCTGATAAATCCTGCGCGCTAGAAGGAACCATAAAAGTACTCGTTCAAGAGCTACAGGCACAAGTGGAAAATTGACCCCAAAGATTTTTTTTTTTTTTAAACTAGGCGAAGTTTATAAAATTTCTGCCGCCGCCGCAGGGAGAGGGTCGAGGCAGCGCTCCCGGGCACCGGAGCTGGACACGTCCGCGGCCACCGGAGCGAGCATTCCGTGAAATCCCAGCAAGGTTTGCTTGGTGCCTCGGAGGGCTTTTGCTTTGTGCGTCTCTTGTTTGTTTGATTTGCGTTTTGTCGGGATTTTGGTCGGGTTTTATTTTTTCTTTCTTTTCTTTTTTTTTTTTTTTTTTTAATTCCCCCTTTTTCCTCCTTTCTTTTACCCAGCTAATGAAGCAGAATGGTTTCGCTTTCACCACTCGCGCACGGAGTGGGAAATCACTGCTCCCACCCTCATTTCCCTTTCGCCCACATCCTTCCCAAGGCTGCCGTGAGACCCCCGCATCCCGCGGGATGCTCCTGGCGGGCCGGGCGCCGCCGCCGCGTCCCTCCGGTGCCCAACAACACGTGTCACCCGGGCACGCTGCATCTCCCCGGCTGCACAGCCATTGTTTCACATCTCTCAAGTGCCATCCCGGCCACGGCAGCGGCCCTGCCGGCTGCCCGGGTGCGCATCTCCGTGTGCCCGCACGGAGGGACGGACGGGGAGAGAGAGAGGGATGCTGCTCCTCCCTCCCCCTCCCCGGCCTTTATCCCGGCCGCCTATTTTAATAAATAATTATAGGCAGCTAAAGGATTTGTTCGTTCCAAAAGGTCTCCCCTTCACATTTCTTAGAGGTTCAGCTCAAGGAGACACCATGATAATAAGGCTGACTCGGGATCCCTACTCCACAATGTCATTATGAGCTACCATTTAAAATGAGAAAAAAAAAAAAAAAGTCTGTATATTATACCTAAAAGCATTACAAGGTTAGTGTCTCAGCTTGGGGAATATTTAATGCTGCTGGAAAAGCAGCACTGCTGCTCTGAGGAGGAGGAAAAGGGAGAAAAAAAACACCAAGAGAGAAAAAATCCTTTCTGAAACACAAGCCTAGAAAAAAGATGTTGGGAGCGAGCACGGAGATCATTTGCATTTCCAATGACTAGGACTAATCCTCCGCTACCACATTTATATTTTCTTATTACTTTTCCTAATTGTCTCCTTTTTTTTTTTTTTTTCCCTCTTGTAGCTTTTCCTCCTGTTACTGTTCCCAGCTCCTGTTATTGTCTGGCTCAGGGCTGGATCACCCGGAGCTGCTGCCGGCCCCTCCACACTGCCCAGGCCACACAGCCAGGAAAGCCTGGGTGCCTCACACACACACAGAGCCCGGGTGACCCACCGAGGAGCTTGGCTCTCTTAGGGTTTGCTAAGAAACATTTCTGGGGGCAAGGAAGGATTTTTTGTCTGGTGCCCGGGGCATGGCGCAGGCAGAGAGCAGCCTCAGCAGTGTCCCACCCCTGGCATGGGCACCTCAGGAGCCAGCCAGCCCTGTCACCCCCTGAAAGCCACCTTGGGCTGGCAGGGAGTGGAGAACAGACCAGCCTGAACCTCTCAGCAGAGAGACAGCACCCACCCGGGGGGGCTGTTCCCAAAAACCTGGGCTCCCCGGGCAAGGAGCGTGGTGTAATCCCCAAACACTGCTCCAGAGGCTCCCAGCTCCGAGCACTGCCTGAAACTGGGGCTGTGCCTCACCCCCAACTCACAGCCTCTGTCTCTGTTGAGGAAATTACACAACTAAATGCCTGCTCGAGACCAGCCACTAAACCGCTCCCACAGTATTATCCTAAAATTTGCTAATAGTGGCTCTTTCACATAAATTAAGTGATAATGAAAAAAAGCCTCCCTTTGAATTTATATATATTTCAGCAGAGAATAATGTTTTATTTAAAATAGTTACAGCGTGCCTTTTGATTTGGAGTTTAAAGTAAATAATATTTGTACATCTAAAACATACTCAAGACAAATGAAAAGCCTCTAGATGCTTTTGTATGAGATGCTGAAGAGCTCTACAAACTTAAAAGCACAACCTCAATTAAGCCCATCTTCATCTGGAAAAAAAATTAGCAACTGAAAGCTGAATATATTAGATAATGCACACTTGCAGGAGAGCATTCTCTTAGCAAAAAATTCTTGATAACCAACCTAAAGCTGGCCTTCGAGTTGCTCGATGCTAATTTTGTTTGAAACTGTTTAACTAACTCTGAATAGATATCCATATTCAACAAAGACATAATTAATGGCAACCTTTTCTTCTGCTTAGAAGACATCATAACAAGCAGAAAAGTACAAAAAGATTTTTATAGTAACTAATTTAAGGACAAAGGGTTGACCTCTAGCATTTCATTAAATAAATGCAGCGAATGAAAGAAGAGTGACAGTATTCATCCTTGTTCAATTCAAGCAGCCAATTTCAAAATGCAAATCATAATCTGCAGATGTTGGAGCCTGATATATTTTTTTAAAATATCATTTGTTCAGTTTAAGAACATCAGACATTTGAATTTTAAATTAAAAAAAAAAAAACAACAAAAACCAAACCAAACCAATTCCCAGCTCCAGGTTTAGGCGCAGCGTGACTGCGCGCTCGGAGTCGGGGTCTGCTGGGGCTCTCCTCTCTCCCCACCTCCCCAGCCATTCATTTTAGAAATTATTCTCAAAACCTTTTAATGGAGAAGTTCTGCTAAGCTGCACATTATTCCTGATTAGCACAGCTGGCCGGTGCTGCTGCCTCTGCAGCCCGGGGATGGCCGAGAGCAGCTCCGCGCGGAGCCCGGACAGCGGCTCCAGCCTCCCTCCCTCCCTCCCTCCCCACCTGTGGGCACCCAGCGACCCAGGGGGATGGATCCTCCCTGCATGTGCTCCCATGGCACAGGGACAAGTGTCCTGGCTCTGGTCCCCATGGATGGCAGAGCTCCAGGAGGTGACCAGAGCACAGGTGGGGACAACAAGGGGAGGTGAGCTGGCTCTGAATTTGGGAACACAATCCCAAACCTCCAGAGCTGGATTTTCTTTCAGGTGCCAGGGTGGGAAAGGAGGAGATTTTGGCTGGACCATGGATGATCTGCAATCCTTCAGGAAGGGAGGGATGAAGTCTCAGTGTCCAGCTGGACACTTGGCACACACCAATTCCACGAGGCTCTGGAGAAGTCAAACATTATCCAAGGCACTCGGTGGGAGCCCAGGGAGCAGCTCCAGGCCAGTGGGTATCACACACTGCACTGAGTACAGATCCATGAGGGCTTCCTTCCTCATTCCCTTCAATCCCCTGAGAGGGAAGGAAATTCACCTTTCTCCCCCAAGCTCAGTAGTGACATTAAGGGACACTTTTAATGTGCCCAAGGGGACCAAAGGATGCGTGGCCATGCCTGACACAACGGCAGCACGGATTCCTCCCTTCCCATTTCTACACCAGCTCAAACAGCTGTTTCCAGGTTTGCAGGGATAACCCACAGGGCCTGGAACTGCTGAGCCTGGACATGTGTGGGGCTTGGTTTCTCCCAGGAAATGGCTTTAGGGTGTTGAGAAGTGGTTTTTGAGAAGCATTGAGATTTTAACATTTATTTTGGCCATTGAAACACACAGAAGTTTCTGGCCTCGCTGAACTGGGCACAGTGGATCAACACTGACATCTCCTCAGCGAGAGCAATTCCCTTCCTTCCTTAATAAATGGAAAAGATCCCACATTCCCACCAAAGGGCCCCTAGCTACTGCTAAGTTACACTGAAGCACAACCTCTGCAGAGGCATGTATATTAATTAAATTGTTGCTGATTAGGACCCATCAGCGTGCACAGAGAGGGACTGAAATAAACACCCAGGAGCATCCCTGGGGAGAGGAGAGCAGCAGAGAGGGACTGAAATAAACACTCAGGAGCATCCCTGAGGATAGGAGAGCAGCAGAGAGGGACTGAAATAAACACCCAGGAGTATCCCTGAGGATAGAGAGCAGCAGAGAGGGACTAAAATAAACACCCAGGAGCATCCCTGGGGATAGGAGGGGAGAGCAGCCGTGCTGTGCCGTGGCCTCACCCCGAGCAGATCAGAGCCATTTCTGAGAGCAGTTTTGTCCCAAGGCCTTCCCAAAGGCCACGAGCCCATCCTGGCCCCACTGGAGCTGGGCACAGGCAGGAGGAAGGGCAGGGCTTTGCCAGCCCTCCTACACAAACAGACCCTGCAGCTGTCGCAGGGCAAAATAAATGACTTCCGGAGGTTAGGGAGAATAAATGAATCCATTCAGGCATGAGTGAAGGGGACATTGTTTTCCCCCTCGAAAAAAAAAAAAATCCCTCCCCAACAACCTATATATTAAGGTATCAATGAACAACAAATTCATTCAGTTATGACACAGGAAATCTAAAGCAGAATGGGCTGCAAAACAAACTCGATTTATCTGCGCCACACACGCAAGAGGAAAAAATGCCTCTTGTTGGCTGCTCTGCCAGGGCTAGGGCTCCTCTCGAGGATTCCAGCCACACACAGAGTGTTTTCTGCCACTGCTTTAGCTGTGGGTGCGAACTTCTGAGATTAAGATTGTTCCCTTAGGTTTATCCTCTTCAGGGACAACGTGTGCACAATACGCCTTTGGAACGCATTTAAAGCCAGGCTGCAGATGCACATAATCTCCATCCTCCTGCACCACAAACAGGAGATGTGGAGGTTTGGTTTGGATTTTTTTTTTCCCCCTAAAGGGAGGGGAATTACTCATTCAAAGAGAAACCGAGTTTTCACTGTGGAAACCTTCATTTTTATTTTGGAAAAGAAGAGGCAAAAACTAAAACGCAGGCTCCAGCCAGACCTGATTTTTCAAAACAAGGCAGCAGCTCCCTCCTCTCCCAGCTCTCAGCAGCAGCCCTGAGTCCACCCAGGGGACCCCATCTGCTCCACTGCATGTCTGGGCACATGCTGAGCCTGAGGGGACACCCCCAATCCCAGGATGGACAGAGGGACAGTGCCTGTCCTACCCTTGACACCACTATGGACTCACTTCCCTGAGCTCACTCCCCTTTGCTGTCCAGCGCTACAAACCTGAAATGTGGCTGAGAAACAAAGCCCATCCTCCTCTTATTTCCAAAACATTTATGCTTAGCTGTTTTCCCCAAGTAACGTTAAAAAAAAATCTCTTAAAAATGAGTGCAGCGGGTCAATCCTGCTGTAGAAATGGAATTGGTACCCAGCTGCAAGGAGCACTCGGCGTGCAGGGGAATAATCCAAAAGGTTTTAATTAGGCAAAGCAGCAATAAATGAAGGAATATGAGCTTGGATGAGAACACTCAAACGTATAAACAACCGGGAAAGGCGAGATGCGGGAAGGGGAGCTCTCGCTCCTGCCAGGGAGCCCCTAAACGAGGCAGGGCACAGACCCCGGGGGCTCTGCGGGGTGCATCAATGCCGAGCACATCCCCGATCCCATGAGCGGAGCCAGCAGCCCAGCCCTTCCGTCCGCCGCTGACTTCCTCCGCATCCCGGACAGCTGCACGTCCGTCTGTCCGGCCGCGGCGCCCGAGCTGCCCGCGGTGCCCGGCTCCGGAGGGGTCCCCGACAAAGGCGGGATGCGCCGGGCGGGCGCGGGGCTCCATCCCGGCCGCTCCTTAGGGAAGCAAGTCACGCTCCCGCGACAACTGCTCCTCTGTGCGTGTTTGAACTGTCCCTCCCAATTAGCAGTAATAAGGGACTCTGTAAAGATGAGCAAACACAGCGCATTCATTAGTCCCGGCGGCCCCCGCCCTCCCTGCTGGCAGCCCCGGGAGATCCCCAGGGCACCGCTCCCGAGGATGCCGAGCGCATCCCGCCCGGCCCCAGCCAAAGGCAAATTAATGACGAGCCGCTCCAAGAGTTTGGCCCGAAATTATTTTATTCTGTCCGAGAATTGATTACTCCCGGCCTGGAAATATGTCCAAATCAATACACCGAAGCTCAGGACGAAAAAAAAGACATGCTCTAGCCCCATTTATTTATCCACTTTTTTGAGGAATGGCACATAATTTACTGGGTCGGAATTGCTAAGCCTTTCCAGAGCGAGGACTAATGACCAGCTGAAGGGAAGCAATGCCTCCCATCCATCTCCCAGGCGAGTCACGAGTCCCACACGCTGCTGGTGATGACCTTGGCAGTGGCCAAGACGCCCACAGTGACAGAATGTGCCTGAGGCCATCATCCGGCAGGTAGATATGGATGTGAAACACGTGGGTCGAGGCAGCCACCAAAGGAAATGCTTTTAAACCTCCCCAATAGGATGAGTGGTGCCCAGGCAGGGGTCTCTTCACAGCCTGTTCCTGCCTGGCCAGCTGGAACCAGGCTGGGGCAGTCAGTGCCTCAGGGGTGAGCTGAAAGTGATGCTGAACATCCATCACAAAACCTGAAACTCTTTGGGCAGCACCTGTGGCTGGGCCTCAGCACTGCACAACAACAACCTGCCCTGCCCAGGGCGTGTGGATTCAGCTCCCCAAAGCAAAAGGCACGAGTCACACCAGGGGACAAGGGCTGAGCCCCAGACCTGGGGGAGGTGGCAGCAAAGGCTCCCCGCTCTCCGGGTGACACGTGCCTGCCAGAGTGCCCCAATTGCCAATGCTCTGCATGCTCCACGGGGTCCTGCATTTTCCAGGGCATTAAACCCTCCTATCCCCCCTGGAAAGCTCGGTGGCAGCTGTCATGCTGCTCACGGGGGGTGGGCTCCTGCTGCACACCATCAGTGTCACTCCCGAGCCGCTGGTGGGTGAAGGACGAGGTGGCCCCGGTGCCCCCAGGAGCTGCCAGCACTGAGGGGCAGCTACAGCAGCACATCTGCATGGACACTCACAGGGACTCCTGTGCACTGCCACCCATGGAAAGGATGCTCCTGACTGTGTTAAAACAGGAGAACTCGAACCTTTCTGCCTGCTGTGAGCCCTTCAGCCAAACACCTGCATGTAAAACAGAGATGTGAAGCAGCAGAACACTGCAAAAATCCAAATCCAGGGCTTGCTGGCTTCCCCTTGAGCAAATCCCTTCATACCCAGGCTGCTCCAGACATCTCTGAGGGCATGGTGTCTCCAAGCCTGGGCAGCCTTGGGTTGGAAGAGAATTCCCCTTGGCCTCGTCTCACAGACGAGAGATGCCAGGGTGGGAGAAGGAAACCAAGGAAAGAGCAAAACACAGTGGGGTTTGCAGCAAAGCTTGCTGAGCCCCAGCTCAGAGGCAGGGCAGGGAGATGAGTGGGTTTGCACCCAGAGAGCCCAGCCAGGCTCTGCCTGCCTGGCACTGCTGGTGAGCCTGAGCCCCCCAGACCAAGCCCATTGCCAGGGGCTCCTAGGCACAGCCCAGCTCACACCCCGCTTCAGCTGCACTTGGCTCTGCTCACAGGGGATCTTTCTAGACTCAAACGCTGCTGCTCCCCCATTCAGAACGGGAACATCTGTGAAAAGGGATCATTCATAATAAACTTGTGAGTGCTGGGTAGGAGAAAAAAAAATACTTGTCCCAGCAAACAACACGGCCTTTATATTTTGGTGTGGCCGCCTGAGCCTGCAGCACCCTGGAGGGTGGGGCAGGGAGGGCTGGGGGGCTCAGCTCATCCCCCTGCACCCCCAGCCTGCACAGCTCCCCAGGCACAGCCTGGAGCAGCAGGACAGGACAGCAGGGACACAGGGCACGGCCCCATTCCTCCACTCGCCTCCCTCCCAGCCTAACAGGCACAAATCCCCCCATGTGGCAGCAACACAAACGAGTTTTATTACTCAATAAAATATTTGAAACAAAATAAATGGTTTTGTCAAACACTATATCTCCTCAAATAATAATGATGCACCAGCTCACCGGGAAAAACAACCGACATTCATATTCTGTGGCAAAGGTTTATTTCGCCTCCCGGAGGAGAGGGGAACGGGCATCTCAATTCGGAATTCAGACACTGTATGGGAATACAGTAACTATAGTTCTCAGAGGGTTTGTGTAAATGCCAGCAAAACAAACCCCAAATCAAATTTATTAGCTGGTGGAGATGTCTAACAATCTTACACAGTGACTGATGAAGCCGTCGGGGAATTCCTTTCAACATTTAGTGATTTAAAGCCCCTACAGAAACTTCATTGTCTGCTCCAAGACAGAAAGAGTTCCTCGGTACCCAGTGCTGTTCCAACAGCAGCACTGGGGTGGGTGACATTGCCAACGTGTGCTTTCTTTCATCTGGAAACATTTCCAGGAATCCTAACATCCTGTGGAGTCCTGTGGAGCACCATAAAGGGAGGAAGCACAAATGAATTAAGAACTGCAGCCTGTGTCCTGAAGGGCTTGACAAGGTTGGGATGTTCACTTCAGCCCTGAGTGTGCTTCCAGAACCAATCTGGATGTCACTCCCCACACGGATCAGCCACTGGACACCCGCAGTCTGCTTGGCAGGGACAGGGCAGAGCCACAGGTTTTGGACACAGCCAGCTCCCACCAAAGTGCTGGGTGCCAGAACCGGGCTGGCTGTGCCTCAGCGGGTCAGAGCTGCTCTCTGGGAAAGCACCAGGACTGGGAAAGCACCAGGCTCCCACTCCATGAGGGGCAATGGCCTTCCTGAGGATGTCTGAGGGGAGGAAGGTGAAGGTGAAGGCACAGCTCTGCCCTCAGAGCACCCACACCAGGCCAGCTCCCACAGAACTGCTTTTAAAAGCAAACCCAGAAATGCACAGCTCTAATTGCCAGTTTTTTTGCCATGCATGCTCATCACTGGGTCATTTGCATTTTAGCTGCTAAAATATCAAGGGGATGTTACTTAATCAATCACTGCAGCTCACAAAGTCCTAAGTGAGAGAATATTTTTTGATTGTCTCCGCTTGTATCTAAACATCTCACAAACCCGCCAGCCAGTTCTTCATTTCAATTAGGGCAATGCTGATCGTTAGCTAACTAATAAGGACCAATTTTCTGTCACAACTATTTCCTAATTAAATTCAAAACAGAGATTTCTAACCCAGATGGTCAGCAATGCTACAGATTTGTTTAAATTTGGTATCACAGTAACAAACTACTAATTAGGGTTTGTAAATACGCCAATTCCCTTATGACTTAGTTGTTAGTAATGCATACAACCGGTTTATTAAAGCACTAATTGTGTCTGGCTTTACTTGGGCCTAACACATAATCCACTTATCACATACTGGTACCAACTCATTTTGAAGGGATTATGAATGAAATCATAAATGAGGTCTCGCATCCCTTTCCTGGTATGCTTAATAAAGGTTTGCTGTCATATTTAGATGGCATATTTAGATTTGCTGCCTCTGATGGAGAACGGCCCCACAGTGATGCTGATGCTCCATCCTCCAAAGGCTGTTTGATGAAAAAAGTTTCTGCCCCAGCTCCACTGGGCAGCAAATTGTCCCAGCAGCCAAGCTGCTCCAAAGGAGCTCTGGCATTTCCCAGAGAAAACACTGAATTGTTTATTTCCCAATGAAGTCAAGCTCAGCCCCTCCACAGGGCTGGGGGCTCACAGGACTCCCGTCCCTTTGCCTGGAGACCCTCATGAACCTGGACCACCTTCCTGTAGAGGAACTCAATAAGGGATGGAGGGCACCAAATCCTCCTGGATTTGGAGGATTCTCTCCTGCCCTTGCAGAGGGACAGCCCTCTGGAAAGGACCCTGTTTTTGAAGGAAGGCTTTGTTCTGAGGAGCCCAAATGGGTGACACCCCACAGCTGGGGCACGGACGCCCCTCGCCGCCGCAGCTTTATCAAGAGTGCACAAAGTAGGAAATAAATGATAGATAACTGTGAATTGCAAGGTTATGTAAACATGGAGGGGGTTCCAGAAGAATCCTATTAAAGCATAAAAGAAAAGCGTGGATGGTTTATCACATCACTAAGACCCAAGAATGCATTAATAAATAGAAGAATAGATAACGAACCGTGGAGTACAAGGCTAAACTATCCTCTATTGTGAGGATCCTGTGACAGTAGAAACAATGAAGGGGAAGAAAAAAGCTTTGTTGGTCTGCCACCAGAACCTTGTAGTGTATCTTTTATAGCCCATTTTTAATGAATTCACAGCACCTATCAGTTATTCTCTGCCCAAATCCCTCATTTTCCTCCCTCTTGAATGCAAATTCCCATGCTGCACTCTGCCTTCACCATGACTTCCCCCGTTAAACTCGGGGGCTCTCTGGGTTTCAATGGCCTTTCAGCCACAGCCAGAACAGGTTTCTGCTTTCATATTTCCAAAGGGTTTTCAGGGTGGTAACAAAAGTGGGGTTTAATGCAAAGCAGGAGTACCTCTGAGCCTTGCTGCATCCTTTGCTTCTTCTGTGACAGGAGGGTGAATGCTCAGACAGGTCTGATTCAGCCCAGAGTGATGATGCCTAGACGTGCCTGCAAGGGAAAAAAAAAACAAACACATGAAAGCTGCTGCTCCTCTTGCTGTTTTCCAGTCCCCTGCAAATAACACTGAGAATTGTTGGAGGGGACTTCATATTAATCCAAGAGATAGTACTCTCTTTGTAGACACTACTGAGACTCACTAACAGTTTATTTTCACTGCTCTGAGGGGGTTTTATCATTAAATAAGGATCTGGGATACATTTACTGTAGATTACTTTTATTTTTACTACAGCGTCGTTAGGTACAGAGCACTAAGGAGACAGGGCTGACTATGACACACTCTGCAGTAAAACCCCACTGCCTCCAGCAGAATCCAAAATCCTGATGGACTTCCATGTAAAAAATCCCAAGGACTCTGTGCTGCTGTGCTGGCAGCTCGGTGTGGCACTGACATCTTGCAGGAGTACAGCTTTGACAAGGCTGGCAGGGGCAGAAGAGGGTCTGTGTTGAAGATGGGCACAGCACGATGGGTGCCCAAAGTTTCAAGAGTTCTTTTGGTGGCAAACCCCACCTGCTGCAGGTGCCCAAACTGGGCCTGGTTTGAGGCTCACACTGGGAACTCCTCCTGCCTCCTCACTCTTCACATCCCCAGGGGATGCTGCAGGTAGGCAGGAGAAGCCAGCTGCCTTTCCTCACTCTGAGAAAATGGAATTAAAGAGACCTGAGTGAGCCCCAAGCATGGGGCAGAAATCTGGATTCACCTTTTTCTGGACTGTGCCCACACGAGATCCCAGCAGCTCTTGGTGCCTGTCATACCAGCGCATCCCTGTGAGCTTCTGGGGGGTCCTGCAGGACAGCCACACCACAGGGTCCCTTGTCCCCAGAGACAGGACAGGGGGACACCTCTCCTCTCCTTTGCTGGGTGCCAGAGGCGAGGCACAGGCAGGGAGGAGGCTGCCCTCCCTCCCCTCAGCCTCGAGCCTCTGCTCAGACCAGGAGGAGCAGAGAGCAGGCTGCTGCTCTCCCAGGCACACTTCAGGCCAGTGAGGAGTACAGCCGAGTGCTCAACAGGCTCTGGAAATAAGTGGAAGTCAAATAAGTTTGCCACTCTTTGTCCCCCTTTCAATATCTAGCTTTGATCAAAATCCTTGGATACTCAAGTGGTTGTTGACTTAATGTAGTAATGAGACATAGCCTTAAGTGAGGCCATTTCCGTGCCCATTCAGGCTCTCTGAGAGCAAGGGATGCAGGAGGAAAAGCCTCTCCTGGTCTCTGGGAGCTGCAGCAGAGCCCAGAGCAGAGGCAGCAGGAAGGCCTGGTGGCCACAGCTACACGAGGCACACTTCAACATCCTTTTTGTGCAGCACAGCCTCGCTGGCATGGCGCTGGGTGACACCAAGAAATCCACTGAAAACACCTCCTCCAAAAGCTGCAGCAGGTGGCCAAATCCAGTGGACACCAGACACCACTGTCACCACTGCCTCCTCCTGGAGACCACCGGGGAAGAGGGTGGCACCATCCCAAGGACATGGACTGGATGATCCTAAAGGGATCATAAAGGGTTCTGGGATTCCCTGGGGCAGGCTATCGACCTGAGCAAGGCAGCAGGGAGGGAAGAGCCCAGGAGCCCTGAGAAAAGTTAAAAATTCTCCAGGTGACGGGGAGCAGCTCAGCCAATTAGGATTTTAATTCCCCTCGTTATGCACAGCCAGTCAATAAATTCTGCACCAAGCAGCTGCTCTAATTCTTAAGCCCATTAAGCCCTACATCTGATAGGCGGGCGGGAGGGGCTGCCAAGGGGCACAGACGGTGCTCCTCGAGATATGAAACATTTCCTCTTGTGCATCTGGGTCACCCCAGCCAGCCCCACTCCGAACGGGTATTTTATGGAGGCAGCCAGCAAGAATTTATAGAAATATCCTGCCAGAGACACACACACACACACCACATATGGAGAGAATAAAGAGGTGACTGCATGAGATGCGGGGAGGGAGCGCTGGTGCTGCAATGGAGCAGGAGAGCAGAGCTGGAGGGGAGACTCTGGGATGGAGCAGCAGGATTTGGGTGTCTGAAAACAGAGGGAGATGGCCCCAAAGAGCTGGGCAAGCAGCCAGGAGGGAAGAAAAGCAGGATCAGAGATGCAAGGAGGAAGAAAACTCCTGGAGCAGTATGGCAAGCCCAGAGAAGGCTGGCTGCCTCTGAGGTGGGAGGAGGCCAGGAGCCACAACAACAATTCCTGGAGAGAAGGGGCAGATGGCTGGATCGGAGGTATTTCCCCCACTGCCGAGATGAAAGGCAGGAGAGAAAAGGGAATACACTGGGAGTGGAAAAGCCTTTGGCAGCCAAGACGGTTTTGCTTGTTAATTGGCAACAAGCTAACACATTAATTACGAGCTAACACATTAATTACAAAGTTACAGGATGGTCAGGAAAAACACTGGCAGCGGAGCAATTCGCATTCCTCCGGAGACTGAACACAGCCTGCTCCAGGCACGCTGCCTCTGCCCACCCACATCCAGGATCTGAGCACCCCAAGGCCTCAGAGCCAGGCAGAACATGAACAGGGATTAAAAACCGTCCCACCTTCAGATGAGATCTTGCTCATCTCAGATTAGCGTGAAAGATTAATTGCAGGACACGTGCATCCAGCCAAAATTTAATTTATTCCCTTTTCATCCCTTAGACACAAATTTGAAAGTAAGCTGCCCACTGCACAGCAGGAAAACACCAGCCCTACAAGGCACTGCTCTCCCTGTCAGCTCCACAGGGCCCTGGATGAGAGAGCAGCCCTTAAGCCTTGATCAAGGCAAGGGGCATAAATGAAAGTTTGCCCTCCACTGATCTCAAATGGAAGAATATTTTGCTTTTTCCTGAACCTCCCAGCAGCTGGAAGGTTGGTGTATTCTGGTTTGGATTCAAAATCTTCTTCCTGGAAGGAGCTTATGGGTTCAAAAGCTCCAGCATTAGGAAGAAATTATTCCCTGTGAGGGTGGTTAGGCAGTGGCAGAGTTTTCCCAGAGAAGCTCCATGAGTTTATTGCAACTCCTGCAAACATCGCTAATAAGTTTGCTAATAATGGCACAGATCAGTGACTGCTGCTGGTAAATTAATTAGGAACGGCATCACTGTGCTCTGATTAGTTGCCATCCTTCCACCTTGTAATTTTGTCACCAGCTCACATTTCAAACACCACTAGAAGCCCACTTGAGCAAGCCCATCCACAAGGGGGGACCTGCAGTGCTGGGCACATGCTCAGAACTGAGAGAAAATGGCTTGAAAACCTTCAGAGCTTGTCAAGGCCAGTTTATTCAAGGTAATTAATCTGTCGTTTTGAGAGCATTATGTATTTCCTGCACAAACCAGCTGACAACACGAGGCTGCTGCAGAAGCATCTCAGTGCAGCAGGCCCCAAGAAGCTCAGGGATCAGCCTTTCCCCTCCCAAAGCACAGCTTCAGCTGAAAATTCATGATTACGTGGATTGGCTTCTCTCCCTTGCCTGCTGGGGCTTGAACTCAAGGCTCTCTGTTTCCTCGCAGCTGTGAGCACCAGGAATTAAGAGAAAGTTTTAATTCCAAAGCTCACTGAACACTCCAAATCCAAGGAATGCACCTCAAAGGCCTGTGGCTGCAGTGACAGGAGCCAATACTCCAGATCTAGAACTGCAGCCCTCATCACCTCAGCTGTGGCAGCAACACAGATGGGGGCACAGAAATCTTTCTGTCACTTCTGAGTTAATAATTCAGCAGGAAATGGCGTTCCTGCAGGTCATGAGCATTAATTATTTCACAATGTCCTGCCCATGAGGAGAGACTGAGGACACTGTGACACACCCAGTGATGTACACTGATGTACCTGCCTGTCCACCTGCAGCAGGGAGAATTTTAATTGAGTGGAACCAGAGCAGCCTTCTGAGGTTCTGGGGGAACAGGCAGCAAACCCTGCCAGGGCCGTTCAGAAGCTTCATGGTGCAATCCCCGGGTGCTGCCACGGCCAACGGAGATCAAAAGCAACAATAGTCTGCAATCAAGGATATCTGCATAACAGTTTTCCTGAAGGATGTTTGTGCAGGTGAGCGAGGAGTAAAGCATTGTTTCATCAAATGGTAATTTCCTTGTATTGCAGACAATGAATCCCATTCGCTCGCCGGGGTATAATTCAATTAAAGGGGAGAACCCTACACCAGGCAATGAAATCTATTGGTGTGACTGCCATGCTGCAAATCACACCAAGCAAGAAAATGGCATTTGGTCCTGACATCATGATTTATTTCCTACTGAGTATCTTATAATTCTTACAAGATAAGCCAAGACGAGAAATTATCACGTGTGCGTGGGGGTCGTGCCTGATCCTCTTTATTTTCCCTTCCCCAGTGCAGGACTGTGTGTTTCAGCCTTATCTTTGAAGAGGCCAGTAAAATAAATGGAAATATTTCGCAGAGGCCAAGCAACCCTTGCTCTGCACCCATGGCTGGCTCAGGCATCTCCAACATCCAGCCACGTCCAGCATGGGACCAGAGAGCCCCACTGCTTCTCTTGCCCAAGCCCACTCCCCTTTCCTCAGGAGGGTAGAGAGGAAGGAATGCTCTGCTCCATGGAGAACTCTCTCCTCTCTCCCACCACAGGGAGAGTCCCCAGCAGCTTGGGAGTGACAGGGGAAGGATATCAGCTGTCCTGGAAGAGGCCTCAGCATGGAGCCGTGCCAAGGGGAAGCTCTCTGCCTGCCAGCCTGGGGACACTGCCCGTGCCCCAGCTGTGCCCAGCCCACCTCGCCTGCCCACATTCTTCTCCCCTCCCTTGGCAGCTTCTGTAAGGGCACCTCGGCTCATCTCCTTGGCTACCAGCAGGAATGCCCGGGCAGGGGGACATGCTGTGGGGCTGCTGCCCTCCTCAGTGAGCGTGTCAGGAACCCTTTTCCATGGACAATCTGTGAATTCATTGTCCACCCAATGCAGCTCGGCTCTTGGGCTGCCCATATCACAGCCGCCCTTTGCACGGCACCGGGGGGAAGCTGTGGGCAGCTTTACCAGACACACTTGGCTTCCTTCAGAGAGACTTTTTTAGCTAATTGACTCTCCTCCTCCTTATTTGCTTTCAGGATCTTAAAATCTTCCCCCTCTCACCTTCAGGGGAGCATCTTTTCCTCTCCTTGCCCACACTCCATATTTCTGAGCACAGGTAAATAGACATTCATTCCAGCCTGTCAGCAGGCAAGGAAAGCTAATTAAAGTATTGGTAGCACTGCTGGATGGCATTGCAATCCTCTGCAACTGGATCAGAAAGCTGTCTGGCCAAAAATAAGCTGTATTTGAATTTATTGTATTTTTATTGTATGTAGTTTAGCCCTTTACCACCACTCCCCATAATATCTCTATCACAAAAAATGTCCCCACTCCATGGAAATCTCTTATCCTGGACCTTCCTGAAGGGCTGTGTGTCCACACAAACCTGACCTCCCAGTGAAGGCTGTTTTCTCCCAAGTGCCTAAAAACTGTGCTAACAATGGGAGTGAACAGGCAGGCTGGGGAAGCTGCACCAGAGGACAAGCCACCCTATGTGAGTTGGAGGAATAGATGGGTGACAGTCACCTTGTGCTTTGCACTTCACCTGTTACATGCCCATGCTCTTCCCTCTGGGAGACGTGGCTGCACCGAGTCACTCCAAGTTCTACCCCTGAACCAAAAGTTAATCTGAGTTTGAGAACAAAAGCAATGCTGTTTGTCCTTGCACACCAAGGACTGCGACTATTGAAAGGGTTCCTCACTACAGGCTTGTCACTGTCCCTGCTTTAATCTCCTCCTCTCCTCTGCTCCCTACCTCCCTCCCGCTGCTCCAGAATGCTCAGCCAGGCCAGTGGGATGCTCTGGGTGAGCCCTGCTGGGGAGCCCACGGCCCCTTCAGCTCCCTAACAAGATCATCACCTCCTGCCAGAGAAGAAACTCCTACCAAAAATAATTCTGATATCCAAACCCCATTACAAACTGCTCTTTGACACAAACAGCCTTGGCAACCCCAGCAGATCCAAGCACTGCTGCGGGTCGGACTCCAAACACCTTTCTGGAACTCAGGTTTCCCTTTCCACAGAATTTATTGTGTTCATCTGCCAACAGAATACGGCACAACCCGCAAACAGCCATTTTTAAGACACCCTGAGCATTTCAGGAGCCGGGGCAGCGATGTCACACACATTAACAGCTGGTGACAGCCCAGCGCTGTCACATTAGTCAGCGCTGCAGCAGACAAGCATTATTTGCCCATCAGCCTTGAAAGCTATCGCCACGACCTGGGAAAGAGACAGAGACAGGGAACACATGGCTTGGATGGAGTCACACAGAGCATCGTTATCGAAGTGAAAAACAGCTCGTTTTCTAAAGCTGCTGGCGGCGGAATTCTAGGTTATCCAGGTTATCTCCCGGCCCGCACAAGGAAATCTTGGTGCCGCCATTATCTGAGAGCAAACTGGTTCTGTAGTTTGCAAAATTAATAATATTTAGCCCGCTAGTTTCCGTAGTAACCAGCCTGCCATCCCTCCCTGCCTGCCCGTGGCAAGGTCTCTGAAGCATTTCACATAGTACTTATCCATTTTCTTGCTCTCACCTCGCTCTCACCTTTACTTTCAGCGCAGAACGCAACACAATCCACCGCCACTAAAGACTAGGCTGAGAGTCAGATTAAAATTATCCCTGTTTGCCCTGACCTCTTTTCTCTGCAGGTGAGAGTGTCCCCATTCAGCAGCTAAATGAAGCAGAAATGATGGAGTGTTTGTTTTCCCTGACTTTTCCTCAGCTTGCCAGTAAATTTACAGCCACGAATATGAAGTGTTAATTTAATGTTCCCACTGAGCATCTCATTGTCAACAAAGGCTTCAAACCCTACGAGAGGAAAAGGTTAGCTCATGCAGAAAATGACCCTTATGGCTTGATTGCCTTCTGGTCCAGACTCGCTGCGAGCAGAAAGCGGAGGGCTTTGACTCGCAGCTTAATGCATTTGATGGCGATAAATGGGAGCTCTCTGCTCGGCGCAGGGACGGAATCACCTGTAATGCTCACTTATTTGTCCGCACACACAATCTCCACAGCCCCAAAGGGAAGTGGCCTCGTTGGGCCCCCCCATCCCCTCCTCCCCCCCCCCCCCCAAACTAATTTGACAGAACTGAAAAGTTAAACCCTTCATTATCCCCCAACTTCAGCGGAAGGGGCTTGCTGGCTGCAGATTACAACAGGACAAATTAGCGGTGGCGTGAAGCATGAAATTGCTTTCTTCACTTGGCGCTTCAAAACTTTAAGGCCTCGGCTCTGGTGACGTGCAAGAAAAAAAAAGTTCTTCAGAGAGGAGAAAGAACGAAAGAAAGACGGAAGAAAGGAAGGAGAGAAGGAAAGGAAGGAAGGAGAGAAGGAAAGGAAGGAAGGAGAGGAAGGAGAGGAAGGAGAGGAAGGAGAGGAAGGAGAGGAAGGAGAGGAAGGAGAGGAAGGAAGGAAGGAAGGAAGGAAGGAAGGAAGGAAGGAAGGAAGGAAGGAAGGAAGGAAGGAAGGAAGGAAGGAAGGAAGGAAGGGAGGAAGGGAGGAAGGGAGGAAGGGAGGAAGGGAGGAAGGAAGGAAGGGAGGAAGGGAGGAAGGGAGGAAGGGAGGAAGGGAGGAAGGGAGGAAGGGAGAAAGAAAGAGAGAAAGAAAGAGAGAAAGAAAGAGAGAAAGAAAGAGAGAAAGAAAGAGAGAAAGAAAGAGAAAGAGAGAAAGAGAGAAAGAGAGAAAGAGAGAAAGAGAGAAAGAGAGAAAGAGAGAAAGAAAGAAAGAAAGAAAGAAAGAAAGAAAGAAAGAAAGAAAGAAAGAAAGAAAGAAAGAAAGAGAAAGAAAGAGAAAGAAAGAGAGAGAAGGGAGGGAGGTAAGGATAATCAAAAGACTCTGTGGGCTTTTTGTGGCAGAATTATACATGCAGAAGGCTTCACTACCAACACATTTAGTTACTTTGCCAGGAAAAAAGACCTTAATACTCACTGCAAGTAACATTTACAGAACTAACTTGTGGACCAGTTGGAGCATGAGCAAGAGCCACCACAATGTTTGTGCTACACTAACCTTGCTTGGGATCTTTAGGAGAAAAAAGAAATCCTGCTGGTGGTGTGAAACAGGATACAGTAATGCAAAATAGACTCAAATATCAGATTTTATTTATCTTACAGCTAAAACTAAACCTGGAAGCAAGGCAGAGATTATGACACATGCTAGTGCACACATGGTGGGACTATTCACTGGGAAATCAAGCAAAACCCTCTATTAGCAGCCAAAATGTTAAAAAAAAAATAAACACCCCAACCCCAGCCAGAAGCTATTGACTCAAAATCCACAAAAATGCCTTTCCACAAGCTTTTCTGAAAGCCCAGTACCAGAGAGGAATAATTTGGGTGAAACCCTTTTTTGCACTGCTGGCATTTGGACTTCCAAAGCCTGTCTGGAGTCAGAGGTACAGGTAGAAGAAAATGTCACCACCTGGCCCAGCAGTTTGCAGCCCATCTCTCAGTGCTTCCCAAGGCAGACAGGGATTTCAGAGGTCATGGCTGAAGCACTGGCATTTCATCAAGGACCTAAATTACACAAACGAGTCTCTAACTCATCCTGCTGGCTGTGCACCTGCTGGGAAGCAGCCCCTTGCATCCCACACTGAAATCCCAGCCCCAGGAAAGCCAGGGGAAGCCAATGGGGCTCACAGGGGCACGGAAGCATTCACAAATGCGGGAATTGAATTCCACAAGTGCCGTTTGAACAGAATTTCCTTCAGCAAGGAGCAGGCATGGGTGTCCCTGCGAGGAGCAGGAGTGTTTGCAGACACACAGCTGCTCCCAGGCCCCAATGTTTTATTCAGTGTGTGCCCAGCCACGCCAGGCTGGAGCTGCACGGGCTGCTCCCAGCCACGCCGCCTTTGGGAGCCATTTGCCGGTCACATTGTCAGTTAACAGGAGTCATTTTGAAAGCAGCAATTCAGTCTCTACAGTCCTTTCCTAACAGCATTTTCAGCCTGCAATTTGGATGATAGGAAAATTACAACCCTGCTGCACTATATTATGTGATATAAATGTTATTGCAATTAAGCCGATGAGGAGAAACCCCAGAAAACAAAGATATGTTGTCGCTGATTTCTCCATGCTCTTTCCCCAGAAGCTGAGCAGTTATGGAAGGGCAGTGCAGGGGAAGAAGTGTTTCCATGAGCTGGAGGGGCTGCAGGACCATGGGAGCAGCACAAAGCCCCGGGGACATGCTGGGATTTCAGCCAACAAGTGATTTCCCTATGGCACACACGAGGGAGAACAGCTCCAAGGAACAAGGAATGGCCAAAAGCAGCCCAGGCATCCTTCTGGTGATGGAATAGGACATGTCAGGGCACTCTGGAGGGGATTTCCCACCAATTACGCCAGAGATCTTCACTCCTCATCTCCTCAGCACCCACCCAAAGTTTCCTTCTCCCAGCCCAAGCTCCAAAGGCCTCTGGAGCATTTTGATGTATCTGGAAGGCATCAGCCCAGGTAGCACAGCATCACCTCCCTGTGCAGAGCAGGAAAATGGCATTACAGGATACCTGTGCTGTGGGTGATCCAGCCCCAGCCCCACTGTCACCTACAGGCAGTGCTCAGGGACACAGTCTGTCCCAGACACCCAGCCAGCTCTGCAAAAACCTGGCACCTTCTCCCCAAAGCCTCAGCTGGGCACTGAGCAAATGTTTACTGACAGGAGCACCAGCCATAGCAAATGACTTTGATTTCACTGTTTCTGAAGAGGGGAAAAAAATAAAGCAAAAAAAGGAGTCCTAGCACTCATCATTTACTCCAAGGTGCAGTAACCAGGTAGAAACTTGTCTTTTATATGCTGAACTGTGTCCATGAAAACACATTATCTTTAAGTGGGCACTGGAGGAACCACACTCAACATTGACTTCTTCATGCCATCGCTAACACTGGATACTTCAATCATTTGAAGGTTTAAGTGGAGATTAGCAGAGACCTCACCTGCATCTCTCTCTGGCAGTTCAGCATGTTTTGGGCATGCTCTGCAGCAGCAAAGCCCCTGGAAGGCAAAGCCCTGCAATCTGCAGAACAAGGTCTCTGTCACAAAACCAGAGCCTGAAGAGGCACGTGCCAGATCCTGCTGCTCAGGTAGCTCTCAAAAGGTGCCCAGCTCTTCCCAAGCCTGGCCAGCACCTCAGCAGAAATCCTGTTTCCTCAGCAGTGGATGAGCTCAAATGCTTTCAGAAATATCCCAAGCAACTCTGCCACGCAAGAAGCCTGAGAAGCAAGACAGATATTTCTTCCTTTTTGTTCTATTTTTTGGGCTGCCAGGCCTGGACACAGGAAGATTCCAGAAACTGGCAACAGCATGTGGCTTCTTTGAACATCCCTTTGAACATCAGGAAGCTGTGGAAAGCATTGGTTCCCATTATTTTGGGTGGGACTCCAGCAGACAGATCAAGCCCCTTGCTGGCAGGGAAGCCGGGGTGCCCGGAGCAGGGCATGGGGCTCAGGCCCTGCAGGCTGGATGCTTCCCAGCCCTTTGGAAACCCTCCTGGTCCTGCCCCTGCCCTGGCAGCGAGGGGACTGGCAGCCACATGTCCCTAATGGCCGGCTGGGATGTGCTGCCACGTCCGGCTGATTAGCTGTGGGTGATCCGAAATGTCAAACCATTATGTGCGACAGCCACCGCCACCGGCGCACAACGCCCTCCTAATCATGGCCTTGCTGGCTGTAAGTGGGAAAGGTGATGCTTAAAACACAGAGAGGAAATCAGCCTGAATTATTGAGACAAACCAGCAAACCCCTTTGTTCCTGTCAGCCTTTCCTAGGCTGGCGGAGGGCTCGTGTCCTTGCAAGGCGATTTGCAATATTCTAACTAAGATTAAAGGCATGAAAAGCCTCCTGTCCCAGCCCTGCACCCAGGTACCTGCACACCTGCCCTGCTATGGGTCCATAACTCTGCTCTGTGAATGCTCCCACCCCTGGATGGGAGGAAAATCCTGCTGAGGGCAAGGGCAATGAGCAGCTCACAGCACCTGCAGCCATGGAATAAACACCCCGTGGCACAGGGCAGGACAGGGGAAATCAGCTCCTCCTCATGTAATTTCCTTCCAAACACAGTTCCTGTCCACATGTGCTCTCACTCCAGCACTCTGGAACAGGCAGCCTGAAAACACTCCTGGCCAAAACCAGACCCAAACGATGCCGCATTCAGCTATGGTCATGCTTGACACTTCTTATGATTTCTCGGGAAAATGTTAATTCGAAACATTTCTATACTCCACGCCAGTGCCCCAGCAGGGAATAATCGTCCCATTTCAAGCTCAGAGCAAGCTCAGATATAGGGAAAAATTAAACAAGGATAAGAGCAAGAAAACGTTAAATGTCAAAAATATTTTACTGCCAGTTCAACAACAAAGTCTGGAGGAGATAAGTCTGTGTGTGTACTAATGTTATATAAAAAAGTGATTATTCAGCCCTGGGAACAGAGCTATTGATTCCAGTAACAAAGGGCACTATATACACTACAGTGGGTTTGCTCTTTTTAGCCTGGGAAAATTGATTTTCTTAAACTTTCCCTTGAACCTGCAGTAGGGTTTAATCTGAACCTAAAGGAGCCTTTTAAGAACTCCCATAAATTAAAATTATATCTCTTCATTTGGCACATTTTGGGTTCCTGCTGTTCCAGCAGAACCACGAGAAATGCTGGAGAAAGAGGTGGGAGGAAGTGATAAGGGCATTTTGTAACAGCTTCCCTGCACATGTTTGTTCCCACACATTAGAAATAACACATAAACATCGAGATGTTTGTTTCCATACATTAGGAACAACATGCAAACATTGAAAGTGACAATGGGTGAAGATGTGAACACCCCACAACCCATCTCTGTGACCATGGGTGAAGTTGTGACCCCTCACACCCATCTCCCTGACCATGGATGAAGGTGTGAGCACCTCACAACCCATCTCTGTGACCATGGGTGAAGGTGTGACCCCTCACACCCATCTCCCTGACCATGGGTGAAGGTGTGACCCCTGACACCCATCTCTGTGACCCTAATTGAAGGTCTGACCACTCACACTCATCTCCATGACCATGGGTGAAGGTGTGACCCCTCACACCCATCTCCCTGACCATGGGTGAAGGTGTGAGCATCTCACACACCCATCTTCATGACAACTGGTGAGGATGTGAGCCCCCCACACACCCCCTCTTTGTGTCACCAGGTCCATGGAGATGTGACCCCTCCCAGAGCCCCCCTCTGTGTCCTTGGGCCCCGTGGAGGTGTCCCCCTGCCAGGTCACACCATGCCCTGCCCCACACCCGTGGTGTGCCCTGTTTACAGCTCCCGCACACCATCTCCTTTGTGGCCCCACTGAAAACCCGCAGTGTGCAGCACACCACTGTACATTTACGCTCTTGTTTTCCCCCCAGTGAGGCAGTAAATGACCTTTTATTCAAACAACAATTCCTAAAACAAAACCAAAAGCCAGCCCCTGGTCAGATGTGTGCGCGGCCAGGCAGGGTTTGTTATTTAAGCGGCAGCCAGACTGTGTGCTATGCAAACAAACCCCACGCTCTGTTCTCCCAACCTCCTGCTGACTTTGCAACTAATTTTGTTAGCGAGGAGAACACACTGAGCCTGACATCAATGCAGCAAAGAGCCCCGAGACGTTTGTTCATAACTTTGTAACAAACATTGATCAATCGATTTTTTGCCCGCGTGGGGAGGGAAAAGCCCACAAACAAAACAAAACACATATGGGGAGATTTTTTTTTAATGGCACAAAGGGCAATTAGGAACCCAACCTTCCAGTGAAATGAGATTCCTTACAGTCCTCTGTGCTTTTAAGTCTTCCCCTTGTGCTCAATGGAAGCAAAATCTACTGCCAAGCCTACAAAGGAGGAAAAAAATCAGCTGCAGCCAAGAGATGGTTGGTGGGCCTGGCGCTGCATTTCTGAACGCGACAGAACAAAGACAGGTGAAGGCTCCTGACAAAGTGAAGGACACCCTATCCCACGTGCACAGTCTTTTGCATCGTGTATCAGATCAATGCAGAACCAGCAAAACAGAGAAAACACTAATTAGCTATCCAAAATAACCGAGTGCTGTGTAAACAGCGCAACACGAGCGTGTTTACCCAAGCCCACTCCTCCAGCTGTGCACCACAGCAGCACAGAGGGACCCTGGGGCTCCTCACCTGGCCAGGCAGGACAGGTGGCATGAGGATCCATGGGGGCACAGCTGATCCAGCCTGCATTCCCTGGGGTGTCTGGAACAAGCTGCTCCCCGAGCAGCCTCCCAGCCACTGGCACTGTGGCTCTGCTCAAAGGCAGCTCACGGGCACATTTGATCACAGATCTAGGCAAAACCTGATCTGAGCATGTTTCAGCCAAGCTCCAGCCCTCAGCCTGGACATTTCATCACCCTAGGGAGGTGCCTGGGATCCTGCCTGCCCTTTTCCCAAGGTGTTCCTCAGCACTGTGGGGTCAGCAGCCTCCCACCACGCTCCTGCATAGCGGGACTGTCTGACAGCCCTGGGATGTTGCAAACCCACCTGGAATGGGAATTCTCACAGGAGGGATGCTGAGCTTGGAAAACCAAACAGCTCGGACACTGCAGGACCCAGGGAAAACATCCCCCTGCATGCAAGAGGGCAGGGCTGCCAGACACAGCTCCAGGGAAAACAGCATCTTGATTTCAGATACAACAGCAGCCAGTGGAGAAGAAAGACGAAGCACAACTCCCAAAGTTTACTGTTGCAGCCTAACAGTTCACAACAATACTTCCTTGGCAAGCAGCTGTGACCTTATTTTTCCTGTGGAAACAGCCCTGAGGTTTCACTGACACAGACATCACCTGCTCATTAGCAGGTCCCTGAGCAGGGAAATGCCACGGGGTGATTCCAGCACTGCCAGGCTGCTCCCAGGGAAGGAAGGTGGCTGCCCAGACTGTGTCCCTCCTACGGCTGGTGACATTTAGCTGGTGCCTGGGAGCTGCTGAGCCACAGAGCCCCTGGCTGTCAATCTCCTGCCCTGCATCCCTGGGGGCTGTAATCACAGCAGTACCCCCTCCCAGCCCTGCCCCTCTGCCCGCCTGGATCCACACAAACCACCGAGACCCTCTGCTCCAACTCCATCCCTGCAGCCACTCTGCCTGGAACTGCCTGAGAGCAGGCGGTGCCACTGGGCAGGGAGAGCAGGATTTTAAAGCTACTCCTGATAAAATGAGTTCTCCTAATAATAGTTCAGAGCGCTTCTACACTTATAAATACTTACAATTTTTATAAAACAGCACAGCCTAAAAGATTGCTGGTGGTGGCTGACAAGAGAAAACAGGAATGTTTTCCATAGATCGACCAGATGAGCACTTGGGTCCTGCCGTGCTCGCAGGCTCAGGTGCTCAGCCCCAGTGAAGCAGCCTCTCTCTTGGGGCTTCTGCTGGTCAGTGACCCTGAGAGGTGTTAGAAAGTCTCTTTTCCTTGCCCAGCAGTTGAAGAAGGAGTCAGAACTCTTCAGTTTTCAGTCTCAAGGTTTTTTATTATTTCTTATCTATAAAATTGTTTTTCCTGGCCTGCTGAGGTCCATTCAGCAGGTCAGACAGAGGCACACTGACCACCTTGGGGTGGTGTTATCTTTTTATACTAAAAACTACATATACATTATTTACAAAAACTTCCCAATACCTATCACCTATGTTAGACAGTGAACTTCTACCTTAAACCAATCCAAAAGTGCCAACATCACAGCAGAAGATGGAGGCCAAGAAGAAGAAGGAGAAGGGCTGGACACACCCAGATTCCTCCATCTTGCCTCCTGAACCCCCATTCTAAAAACCCCCAAAAATGTATTTTTCACCCCGTGACAAACTAACTATCATTTTACTTAGACTTTCGTGGCTTGCAGATCCTCATATAAGGTTGGTAATTTTTTTGTTGGGTCATAACAAAAGTCAAAGGTGTCTTGTGCTCTGTGCCAAGGTCTCTGAGTCCCCTGGCAGGGGGATGTCCTGAATTCTGACACCTCTCTCCAGAGGCTGTTGTGGATCACTCAGGCTGAGGAGCCAGTCAGGGCTGCACAGAGCACCACCATCCATGCTGGCTGAGGGTTTTGAAGCCCTGTGCCCTGTGTGCCCTGCTCAGGACAGAGGTGGCACAGGGACAGACATCGGCCCAGCCGGCGCTGCGGCCGCACAAGCTGCGCTCTGCCCTGCCGCTATTTACTCACAGCTACAGATGTTGACACAACAAAGAGCTACAGACAGACGGACAGAACAGCAGCAGTGTTGGGGCGCAGACACTGCGGGCTCTATTCTTCAGGGAAGCGCCTCTGGCTTCCCCACCCAGCCCTGTGATTCCTTTGGGAATCATCTGGGCTGGTGAAGCTCGCTTTCCTGTCGTGGGACAAAGCTGGTGAGAGAGAACATCAGCCTTGCTGTTTGTCCCTGTGCTGAACAGAGCCCTTATCAACCCACAGAAAAAACCAATTGTTTCAGATCAAGGGGTTGGAAGCTTGGGGATGCACTGGCAGAGTGCAGCTTCTGCTCGTCCCTCTGAGGAACCACACAGGGAAAATCCTGGCTTTGCACTCTTTAAAGAGCCAAAATTAAAGGGATGACTTGTTCCACAGAAGAACCCTCACACTTAAATACTTTTTGGGACACACCGCCTTGCATTTCAAAGCCTCGCAACTACACACAAAAACGTCCAAACAGCAAAATGAAAACATTCTGAAAAACAAAAGGGAGTGGCCAGAGGGGCAGAAGGTGGCAGGGCTGGGTGTGGGAGATGTGCCAGGGAGGCTGTGCAGCACTGCCCAGAGCAGCACTGCCCAAACTCTGCACAGACTGTGCTCAGTGCCGCTCTCCTCCTGGCCAAGCTGTGCTGGGATGTCCTGAGAGCCCCGTGCTGCCAGTGACAGTGACACAGGCACTGACCCCCACTCCGAGCCCATCTGGGAAAGCCAGAGCTCCACAGCAAGGTCCAGGCCACCGCTGTGCTCACGGGCTGGCTGTGGGGACATGGCGCGTGAGGGGACGCGGCCTGCAAGGCCTCGGATGCCTCAAGCACCCTGTGAGCTCGGGAAGGGATTCAAGTTTTTTAAACAGTTGCTTTTTTTAAGCTTCTGGTGTGAACCGAAGTTCAGATCCTTCACAACTGGTAGGAAAAGATATTATTGCCTGGAACCATGCCCAGAAAAACTCAAAGCTGAGCTTCCTCCTGCCTGTGCTGGCTGCCAGCCCCCAGCGCTCCACCATGATGCCATCTGGTGCCCACAGGCAGAACGGCCAGGGCTTCTCCTGGGCAGATTTGGGAGATGTTCAGGGGGGAATCAACAGTGCCCAGGCAATAACTCACAGCATTTGTTCTGCTGGAAGATTAACACTGCCCTTGCACGGCAGCAGTGTGTCTGAATGGCTCGGGCTGGGCAGCAAGGAGAACATGGGGTAACAGTCACTCCCAATTTTGCTGCTGCCTCCCCTGGATGGGGATTTGCAGTGTTGCACTGCACATATCCATCCCTGCTGCTGGAGAGCTGCCCTGGCACAGCACGCAGCCCCAGAGCAGCCTCCCACCCCACAGCCACACATCAGTGGTCCTGAAGGGGCTGTAAAGAGCCCTTCTGAAGAGCAAATAAATGAGTTGACTTCATAAAGAAAAGCAGGGAGCCAAGTATCCTCCTTCCCTCAGAGAAATGAGGCTGATTACGAGGTAGGTGGGCTTTGGAGGACCTGAGAGCAGCAGCTTTGTGCGGGATGTTCCTCAGGCTGTTCCTCAGGCTGGTGGCCAGCAGACCCTGTGCCAGGACAGTGGCCGCAGACAGGAGAGCTGCTCTGGCTGGCCCTGTCACCCCCCAGGGTCCCCCCAGGACCCCAGCACCTCACAGATCTCTCCCCTGTACTGGGTGTTGCAGCAGACACAGCTGGGGACACGCCAGTCCTGGGAGAGCCCAGAATTCCCTTAAATTTAGCCTATTTTGCTAATAAATCTCCAAAGCAACACAACAGAAAACAAACTCTGCATCCTTTTGGAGATCTTGCAGGATGCTGTTTCCCAGCATCCCTGGGGATCATCAAGTCCTTGATTTACACTGGATCTGACACTTGATTTACACTGGATAAAACCATTTTGTTCCCATCACCAGTCCACTATTGCTTGGGCAGCACACTGGTAGGTCCTGCTGTACCCCAGAAGTGCACTCCTTCCTTCACCATGCTCTGCAAACATTCCCCACCACAGGCCAGGGAAAGTGGAGGAGAGGGTGGCTGGGTCAGAAGCTGGAGAGCTCCTGCCATAAGCACCAGCAAGGCTGGATGCACAGAAACCAAAACAGATCCCCCGGGAGGAAAGGGGAAACACGAGGCAAAATGTTTTCCAAACAATCCGCAGGGAGCATCCGAGCCTGAAGCAAACACAAACTTACTGAGTATATCCAGAAACAATGCAGGAGGACGAGATGTTCAGCCCTACAGCTTTTTTTTTTTTTTTTTTTTTTTAATGAGTCCTGGGAAAACAAAGGTACATTTTTAACATGGAAAAGGTGCTTAGAATCCTGCCACAGCTCCTGTGGGAGGCCAAGTGTCTATCCAGCTGCATTTCAGGGCTGACTGGTCCCTGAGAAGTGCCAGCTTTATTTCCTGGTGCACATTGCCACCTCGTGGCTTTCCTCCGACTTCTAGAAGAGGCTGCAGGAATCAGAGCTGCACATGGAAAGTTGTTTGGAAATACTTCCATTTGTTCCACCACAACCTGCAGATGCAGAATTACCAGGCTCTGGAATATCACTGTTTATGGTTATAGAGCTCAGTCTCAGCAGCTTTAATTCCTTACCAGTGTTTTCCCCAGTTCCAGTTTGTACTGTCTGACATTATGGTAGGAGAAAGAATCAGGCAAATAAAGAATTTCACAGAAAAATTATAAATAATTAATTAAACCCCCCCCAGCAATGGCATCTTCTGCATTTCTCCTGTTTCTCTGCTAATTCGTGGGGAAGTTAAACAGGTATGTTAGCTGCATAATTATTTGTTTGCAGAGGAGGTTGACACTGGTTTACAGAGTACAGACAACCATGTAATTCCTCTGTAGCTACATGGTAATTATTGCACTATTATAGAGTAATTAAACATGCAAATAAGCATTAAAGCAAGGGGTCTGTGTGGTTGCTGCCAACAACTGCAGGACAGAAAATCAATAGTAAATCAAATTACAGTGTACTACAGCAGTACCAGCTATAGCAGGTAGTTAAAGAGCATAATCTTTTATACTGCAATTTTTGTAGCTTTTCTGGCTGCACAAGTGTCCAGCCCAATGACCCAGGAGAGATCTAATTTTGCAAGTTCTCTCTGTGGGTTAATCATTTTGCCATCCCATTATGCCTTTCCTTTTCCTGAGGATGGGAACAAACCCATCACTGATCCTGAGACTGGTAGAAACCCGCCACAGAAGAGCTCTCCAGAGTTCTGTGACACATGAGCTTGGCTTCGCCCCAGCTGGTTTCTTTAAGAGATAAATCTGAACATGAACACACCCCTGTCCAGCTGTGAGCTCGCTGCCCTAAACACAAAGTTCTTTGCTGCACACCAAAGCCAAAACGTTCACAACATCCCTCAAGCCTGAGCTACGAGACCTCAGACCATGTGCAGGGGTAGGACCTGATACACTCAAATCTCATTTTTGCCCAGAGATTCTCCTCCTGCCTTTTTTACTTTTGCGAATGTTTGAGCACAACCTACCCTTAAAATTAGGGGTGTGTGTATGAAAGAGAGATCACAACACACACTGGGACAGAAAAGCTTCCCCAAGTAAACCAGTTGTATTTTTACTCCAAGTTTGCACCCAAGCCCGTGAGCCAAGCAGGCTCGGAAGGACCTACACATTTAACATCCTAGGGATCTCTGCCCTGTCATGCTTATTGAAAGGGATATCTGCCCCAAAATAGCAGCTCCCTCCATTTAGTCAGCAACTTCCACTGCAGAAGCATCTCTGCTATGCCCTGGCTGTGAACAGTGACGTGGCTCTTGCACCAGTCCAAAATGCACAAAACCAGACTTGGGGCAAGCTGGAACGAGCTGTGGCCACTGCATTTTCTATAATTACCCGACACACGTGCCATGCTTTTCCAGCCCTGGCTCTTAACATGTGACAAAGACAAATAAATACCATAAACCATTTACACCTAGGGCCAAAATACTGCAGTTTCCATCTTCTTTTGTCCCCTCCAGCAGGCTCTTTGCAGGGCTCAATCCCACACCTGCTGCAGTCCGGGGGAAGCTCTGCCTCCATCCCAGGGGAACCTGGATCAGGGTCCAATGTAAAGGCAGGAATTAATGAAAACCATTTCCCTTGCACTTGTCTGCCATGAGCTGTTCCTCACAACAGTTACCCCTCCTGGTGCTGTGCTGCCATTGCCAAGGCAGAGGCACTCAGTTAAACCTTGTTCAGGAGCCCTAGCACAATTTTAGATATTTATACACATTCATTCCCAGTGACCAGCTGAAACAGACACATTTATTTTGATCACTTTGAGATGCACACCAAGGCTCTTCTGACCCTAGGTTCCCTTACTCTGTTTCCAAACACTGAAATCCTGCATGGTTTAAAAGCAGGTTCTTGCTACCTTTAATGCATATATTTGTTAAGGCAGCGACCATAATCACAGCCACTGTTACCCTTCCCCTGCTCTGCCCCCTCACTTAGCAACCAGTCTGAGTGCTGCCAGAATTATTCTTGGCCTGCCAAGGAAACTATTTCTGTCCCCTGAATTTCATTTCCTAGCAGAGTTTAATTTATATTTTGATGCTTTCTGGTTGTCATGAAAACCCTCCTTCCCCTGCTAATGACAAGGAACTCTGCAGCCTCCTGCTCCCACTCTGCAGATCCCAGCTTCTACCTCCATCCCTGGGGCTGCACCCACAGCTTGCTGAGGATCACTCACTTGTCAGCATGTGTGCCAAAAATAACATCTTTTTGGATTTCATCCCTTGGTATCTCACAGGAGACTTCTCAGGAGAAAGGAGTTTTCCTGCCTCTATGCTGAGGACAAATCCATGCAGCTGGAGCTCCCTGCAGAGGGAGCAGGCTCTCCATCCCATCACAGCCAGGGATGGGAGTGGGAATCCCTCCTTTCAGATGAGCATCTGTCACCAAACTTACCTGCAGTCCCCTGCCAGCTCCATCAGGGTACCTTGCTCTCTGTGTGGGAACTGAACAGAATTCTTGACTCAGGCTCCAGGTTCCCTCACTCAGCACCACTGGCACACCTGCAGAAGGGAAATAACTTTCCCACACTGCTAACCTTTTCTAGAATATTGGCCAAGTAGTGCTGGAAACAAGAGCTTTGGGCCAATGGTCTGACTTGGAGAGGGTCAGACCATCACATTTCTCCTCCCAGGGTATCCTGCACCAGCACATCCTGGTTTTTGTGGATACCCACAAGAAAGGAGGGAGCTCCTGAAGGCAGGGGGGTATTTTACCTCTCACACCCCCAGCACAGGACCCCTGAGTCACAGCAGTCCTGCAGGGACCTCCCTCACCCTGCAGATACCCATGAGCTCCACCTGTATCCTGCTCTGCACAGCTCATGGTGGGTCACTCCCAGGAAAAGACCAGGCCTTGCTGGTGGCATCACCAGTGATGCCAAGCAGGTGCCAAAGGGATTTAAACCTTTCCATCTGCCAAGAAGAAGGAAACACCTCTGTAATGTGAGCCCAGCACATGCCATGCACAAGTGCTCACAGCCAGCAGCACTGGGGTATGTGGCAGTACACGGGCATGTGACAGGACCTGTTTTTACCAGGTCTTACCTGATTTTTACACCAAAGCAGCTCCTCCACAGGTTCCTGAGGACCTGCTCCCAGCACCACAGGCTTCTCTTCTGCTCCTTTGTGCCTTAGGGCCCTCCAGAGCACACCAAGCCCAGCCCTGGGGTTTGCCCCTCTGCCTCCTCTCCAGGTAACCAGGAATGCTGGCAAAGCCAGGGCAAAGCAGGGGGGAGCTGCAGCCTCTTCCCCTCAAACACAGCTTCCCCTAGCAGCTGGGCAGTGCATGAGAATAATTTGTCAAACACTGAACTGGAACTGTGGATAAGAATCATGCTTTTTGTACAGAAAATTGAAAATGAAATAGTGCCTAGAACTGCAGCTATTACACGGCACATTATCTTGGAGGGCTTTGGTGTAATTTAGATAAAACACCATATCTCTGATTTCAGAAATGTCAACATCATTCTAAATGTACATGTGTTTTTCCATCCTTTTCCTCAGAACTCAGAACTCCACGAGCCCCTCTCTCTCTTGTTCTCTCCATTTTCTTTTTAAATTGGCAAATGAGTATTCCATCTTTCAAAATTTCAGGTACATTGTTATATGTGGGAAAAGTGCATGTTCAGAGATGGCCCTGAATGGCTCCATTATGGATCTCATCAGCTGTGACACGCTTTCTGAAATAAAATCCATGCATTTGGATGAAACAGAAAAAATTAATACAGAACAAGGATGAACTGTTTCACTTCCCTCCTGTGCCACTCATATTCATGTTGCACTTCATCCCTAATGCTCTGCACCTTTTCTTCAAACCTCCTTCAAAGAGGAAAACACACAAACTCTGCAACACAGAAAATTCCCCTCAATCATACAAATCCCCCTTTTTTAGGCGGCCCAGGTTATCTGCAGAGGCTGTGCAGGCTCCATCCTTGGACATATTCCAAAAGCCAACCAGGCACAGTCCTGAGCTCCCTGCTCTGGGTGCCCCTACCTGAGCTGATCCCCAGAGGCACCTGCTGGCACCATCCACTGTGTGGGCTCCTGTTTCATTGTAAGTTCATTGGAAAATGTGCACAACCAACATGAATTTTATCTGCTTCTTGCCATCTCCAACCTCTGATCAGGTTTCAAGAGTGTCCTACACTCTCCTGCTAATTGTCCTCCAATGGCTTCACACTGTTCTCCTAGGAGAGGGGAAAACAGGGCTGGCACAAAAAATCACGGGGATGTGCCTCCTGCAAATGTCAGAAAGCCAAGAAGGAGGAAGAGGAAGGGAGGGTCAGGCAAGGGAGCTTTGCTGCTGTGGCTGCTGCATTTCCAGCACCACCAGCTTTGGCTCTGCTTGGCTTTATCCCAACCAGCAGCTGGGCAAAATGAACAGGGTTTTTCCCCCAGCACATTTACCTTTTTATTTAACTCTCAGCAGTAAAATAAAACAAAATAAAATAAAATAAAATAAAATAAAATAAAATAAAATTCATTTTATTTAACTCTCCTTGCCCAGCCTGGGAGCTGGAGCACACAGCCCAGGCTGTGGGAAATCCCCACAGTCAGGGCAGGTTCTTATCCTGGTTAAAATGCCCTGGGAGTGGATAAAGGGGCAGATCCTCACCCCATGGCTGTTTGCAGTGACACCTGAGTACCCCAAGCACTTGTGGCTGTCCACCACTCCCAACAGTGCACGACAGGAATAAATAAAGGTGTTTCTAATTGGATTAAGGCTGATCAAAAATACATGATGAATTTCCATTCTTCTTTTTTACAAAGACAAACACTTTGTGAGACAAATGCCATTGCCATCTAAGCCTTCAGTTCAGCCTTCAGGAACTCCTTACACTAAATCTTGCCACTTCCAAAGTGCCATGGACAGTTCTGGGCACCTTCACTCACTGCTCCTGCACACACACACACATGGAATCCACCCAGGGAATGTTTACAGGGATGCAAGCCTGCAGCTTCAATTTACAAGTTCATTAACAGTGTCCCTGCAAAGATCAGGGGTTTTTTTTCAGTTGGAGCCCTAATTAGCAATGAATTCTCATTATTTTTCATTGAAATCCCAAAGCAGCTTTGGCACATTCCCTTTGTTCTCTTGAAAACGGGGAAGTGGAGAAGAGTAAGGAAGATAAAGACACAGCTGATGATATACTGGGGGTAGGGGGGTGTTTTCTCCTTGAGCCATTCTTCTGCTTTAATACATTTTGCAGCAATTTTCCTTACTATTTAAGATTTGAAGAAATATATATTTCCATAAATAAGCACTAACACCACTGTTGTCTGTCCCCCCTACCCTTCCCAGAAGGATGAGTCCCTAGGATAAGATGCAGAAGGATGTGTCCCTAGGATAAGGCGCACCCTGTGATGAGGTTTGCTCTTCATTCTGTGCTCAGACAAAGCCTCCATCGATGTCCAGAGGCATTTTCCAAGTGTGGGGGGCACGGATCCAAACCGTGGCCATGAGAAAAAGGCTGAGAAACAGCCGAGCAGCCCCGGACTGCAGTGCAGCAGCAGCTCTGACAGGGAAATGTTAATCAGGGGGAGAGCTCTGCCAAAGCTTTCATTAGCCCTGATGAGGTCAGGGCCTGGAGCAGGCAGCTGGCACTGGCACTGTCCCCTGGCAGCTCCAAGGACCAGGCAGAGGTGGCTCTGAAGGTGCTGGGCTTTGAGAGGCTGCCTGAGCAATCCCCACACTCTCATTCCTCCAGAGATGTAAATGCAAAATATCAAGCAATTACAAATCTAATTGTTCCTTGGGTTTGAGTCTTTTTGTGGCTCAAATCCTATGGAAGGGCCACATCAAGAAAATCACCAGTCCCAGTAAATTTGATCTCTCCTTTTTAGTGCAGCTAAGAAGCAAATAATGGAATACAGACATCAATTTTCCCCACCTGGGGCACCTCTCCCTCATCCAACCTGCACTGCATCCACTCCTGGAGTTGTGTGGCAGCACAGGGACATCTGGGAGGGCACTGAGGAGGAACACAGCAAGAAATGGGTGCCCTGTGCCCACCCTGGTGCCAAGTAGAACTCAGCACTGGGGGAAAGGTACTGGGCTGTTGGACTGTGCTGGGGTCTGCTCCAAATCCAGAGATGTTTTGGGCTCTTGGCAGATTCTGATTGTTTTTTGCCAGGGGGATGGATAATCATCACATTGTTTCCACACTCGTCCTACAAATTATTTTGATAATAAGGGACCTCCTGTGACATTAAGTACATTTTAATTACAACATTGTCTGTAATGCATATATCTAATTGCAAATAATTATTTTATCATATTTTGTCTGTAGGCCTGTTAGATGCATCAGATATTATCTTCTGACTCAGTGGTACAGGTTAATTAAAATTTCTCTTTTAATACCGTTTCAAAGCCAACCACATAATTTCATCTGAACACCAGCTGTGTCAGTAAAAAATTATTTTTTGTTAGTTTTTGTCATGCTTGTCCATAGAGGAAAACCCGAGCTGTTTCTGCAGGCAGTAATTACTGCACTGCTTTCTGCAGTCGTTCATTTGCAAAGGAAGAAAAGAAGGAAGAATGTGTGGAACATCAGTGGCCAGTGGTTGCTTTGTGTGTTACTGGTTCATTTTGAAGGATTTTTTTGTTCTCCTTTTCATGTACAAAAAGCATTTGAGATCTTCTCTTCAGAAGGAGAATTGAAGATACCACACAGCTTGGTTTGTCAGAATAAACTGCACTCAGGGCTAAGACAATCAGAGTGGTCATTCTGGGTGCCAACAAGGCCCAGATTAAGGGTGATCCCAGTCAGAGTGGTCATTCTGGGTGCTAACAAAGCCCAGCTTAAGGGTGATCCCAGTCAGCTGCTTCCTCCCTCATTCATTTTTCCTCTGACTGATAAAGACCCAACACAAGATGAGAGAAAAACTAAAGCATGAACATAATGTTCAGTCAAAGAATAAAAAGACTTTAGGTTAAATACAGAGCAATATAAACCCAAGAAAGCTGAGGAGGGGACAAGAGGACAACAAAGACTCTTTCTGCAGGTGGCAGGACCCTTCCTCTGTAACTTGCAGTAACCAGTGACCCCTATTTCACCCTCTGAGCATCATTTGCTGGGACCAGAAGTGTTTCTGCAAGCCTGCCCATCAGCACCTCAGCTGTTTCAGACCCCTCTCTCTGTGCCCATGTGCTCAGGGCCGGCAGGGACAGGGTTAACAGCGTCCCCAAAGGAGGGGACCGGGCTCTGCCTCACCCGGCCAGAGGTGAACGCTGCCAGGAGGAAATTGCTGCTGCAGCTCCAGCGAGATCACAAGTGACCTTTCCTCTTGGAGAGGGGTGAAGTAAACAACACTTATCTGGGATTTAACGCGCTGGAGACAAGCAGCGCTTTATCTCTGCTCCACACCACAAGGAGCAGGGAGGCACAGGGATGATTTTCCTGTTTTTGCCACATAAGCCATCTCTTAGGCCAGCCCTCAAGTTGAGCTGAAACGTTTCCTCATGGAAAGATCTCTCTTGGAGCAGTGGGTTATGGGCTTGCACAACGTGCCACATAAACTTCGTGCAGTTCAGCCTTTGGCAAAGGCACTCTGAGCTCTCCTTAGTGGGTTGATATTTTTACTCCATGAAATTTTCACTTCCTCCAGACCTTTAGGAAGGTATCAGGGGACATGCAATCCCTGTTCTTTCTATTTTGGATTTTTTTTCCATCAGTAGACATAAATCCTTCCCTTTTCCCCTCTACACAGTTGGAGATTCTGGCAGAAGGAAATCTGACAGGGTTTTTTGACAGTGGATTTCTCCTGTCTGTCATTTTTACTATAAGAATGACATCTGACTGCCTCATATGCTGCAATGGGTGGAAATTTTCCACCAGGATTTTGCTAAATAAACTTCCACAGGCCAAGGGACAGTGAGAACTCCTTTGGGTGCCAAATGAGAAGGGCTGGAGGAGACTCTCAGTGAGGGTTAAATGGACGAGACACTTTTGCTTCCATAAACTCCAAACCTTTGCAAAGGTTGATCCATGGAAAGCAGATTGCAGGATCCAGGCTTAGAAGAAATAATTTAGCAGAAATTCATCACTTTCTGTGTGGTTTGAGCCTGAAGCAGAGCTTTGCAGGGGCAGGGATCCATGCCTGCATGCCCTACAGGAACATTGCTAGGAAAAAACCCCTCAAACCTGGAGCCCACTGGAAAAGTCTTTTCCACAGGCTTAGTCATACCAGGGCAGAGAGGGCAGAGCCTCATTTCATTATGCAGCATGCTGGCACACCACCAAAGCCCTGCCCCTGAGCCAGGAAGCATCCAGGGAGCTGATTCCAATGCAGGGATAAGCAGCTCAGGTGCCTTAATGGATGTGTTGGAACAAGGATATGCAAGAGGACACAAAACCAACTTTTGAAACGCAATTTGAGGCATTTGGTTCAAAGGACAGAAAGTCAGCACTGGCATTCCATGCTAAGGAAACCATTACCTCACCTGTAGGTTGTCTCCTGTGTTTGCTTTTCCCCTACCTTTTCTCCTGGGCTCAGTATAAAGTGTTATATTGACACAAGCAAGCGGAGAAGTTCCGTAATTTAATCCCTGCCATTAAAATTTCAGGCTCCACGGGAAAAGAAACCCTGCCTGTTCCTCAGGTCCAGCGAAATTCAGGTGGCAGCCGGTGTCACATTTCCACAAACTCCACAAACTCTGCAGCACCAGGCTGCTTCCAGCATGGAGGGGAGGAAGGACAGGCATGAGCTGTGTAATTCAGGGAGAGCGTGCTGGCCTGCAGTGCAAACTCATATTAATAATTCAAGCCACTCTATTTTGGACTGGGAATGTGCTGCCCCTCACCTGTACTGCTCAAGGCAGTGCCTGAAATAGAAACTGCAGCAGGAGCAGCCCCGAGGGCAGTGCCAGCAGCCTGGCAGGGCAGTGCCAGCAGCCTGGCAGGGCGGGCACTGCAGGGACAGCCTCTGCAAGGTCAGCCCTTCCCCTTGGCCAGGGAGCCTTGGCTGAGCTGGGACAGCCCAGAACTCTCCCCCAGACTGATGGATGCTGGCCTGTCCTCCTGTGAGCCCAGCCAGGAGGCATGAGGAGGATTTTCCCAAGGAATACAGAATTCCTGCCCAGCGCTGCCATGCCTGTGCTGGCATTGTCACCTCGCCCAGGGCACCACACGGTGCTGGGGCCTTTAACAGCTCAGCTCTGCCACAAGTGATCACTGCTCTGCTGCCTGAAGTGACTGCTTTTTATAGATTTTACCTCAGATCCTGAAAGCTGAATGACCAAATCTCTTTCAGGAAATTATTCTACCTCAAGCACTGGCTTTCGGAAATGCATCATCTGACTTTCTGGAAATTGCAAATGTATTGTCAGAAAACACAAGTCACAGGCCTTCACAAGTGGTTCTCCTGCACAGGCTGAAGTCACTGCTGCAGGTTTTACTGGCATTCTCTGGCTTGTGCTGTCCTACACCAGCTCCTAAGGGAATAATTTGAAAAGTTGCATTTGATGATGTTTGAACTCAAAGGGAGAGCAAGGACTGTCCTGGAGCACTGTCATTCCAGGCATGGCATCTCTGCTCCCTGGAGCTTTTCACAGGCAGAATTTCCAGCACATCTCAAACCAGTGAGCACCTGAAGTCATGCTGTTTGGTGCTAAGCACCACAACGATGCCCTGCTTATCACACAAGTTAGCAGACATCAGAGCAGCTGTAGCACCACAATTCCTGAATCTGCAATGGCTCCTTTTTTGACAAAGCAGAACATGAAAAAAATGTGGAACAACCAGAAACTGACAGAAGAGACAAACTGGAAGCTCTTAGTTTTGTAAATCAATTAAAATAAAAGGGAAGGAAAAAAAAATAAACAAGAACAAGCCAAGACTTGAGCTATGTGCCTCCTCAGCCAACTGCAGAAACTGATTTTTGCCAATGGAAGGGGAGAGCCAGAACAGCCCAATTCACTCTCCTCAGGAAGATGCTGAAATCACACCACATGACCCAAAATTTGAGACAATTGCTGGAGAATGAGAACTGCTCCAGAAGGAGATGGCGTGTCATGGTGTGATGGGAAGGGTGTGCTACAGGAATTACCAGTGATGGGGAGGGTGTGCAATAGGAATTATTCCCAATGATGGGAAGGGTGTGCTACAGGAATTACCTGAGATGGGAAGGGTGTGTAATAGGAATTATTCCCAACGATGGGAAGGGTGTGCAATAGGAATTACCTGGGATGGGAAGGGTGTGTAATAGGAATTATTCCCAACGATGGGAAGGGTGTGCAATAGGAATTACCTGGGATGGGAAGGGTGTGTAATAGGAATTATTCCCAATGATGGGAAGGGTGTGCTTCAGGAATTACCTGGGATGGGAAGGGTGTACAATAGGAATTATTCCCAATGATGGGAAGGGTGTGCTTCAGGAATTACCTGGGATGGGAAGGCTGTGCAACAGGAATCACTGTAAGCCTGAGCCCAGCTCCAAGGCAAAGGATGATGTGACAGCAGCGAATTCTCTGACTCCAAGCCCTCAGCCTTTCTGTATAAGAAAAGGGATTAACCAGTTTTTTTTTTTCATTTTCAACGCTGTGCATCATCACTACCCACCTTCCTGACTACAACAAGTGATTCCTCACTTCTTACCACAGGGTTGGGTGGCACAGCCAGCCCTTGCTCTGCCCCTTCCAGAATCCAGCTGTGCTGCAGAAGGGCAGAGCTGTGCCATGCTCAAAAGCAGGGCAAGCACTGCCTGCAGCCCCCTCCTTCTTCATTTATGTATTTATTTGTCCACTGCAACTTTCAAGCAGAGCCTTTCCCTGCTCCTGCATGCACAGGAGGAGCTGGGACTGCCCTGTTCCCAGTGGGATGTGTTTAGGGCTCAATGACCTGTTGTTTCAGTGACCTCAGGCCTCTGCAGCAGAAATGATTGCTAAGAGGGCTCAGAGGAAGTGAGATTTCTGCTTCTAACAATAGTAATTCCTGTGATATTTTATTTTCTACACCAATTCATGTCTGAAAAAAACAATTTCTATATGATGTGTAAATTGATTTTTACAACATTTTGTTAAAAACTAACAAGCATACACGCAAGCCACTTCCCTGAAACCCCTCGCTTGTTTTCATTTTTAGGACCACAGCCTGCTTTGAAACTTACTAGAATTTACTTTTTAGCCTAGGATTTTTACTGGAAGCATCTGCTGCCTTCTGCTTCTGGGATGGATTGTGCTTTTGCTGCTTAACTACGAGCCTGCTCTTTTACCTTCCCTGGGCGTAAAGACAGGGAAGAAATGAATACAGAAATGAATATATAAATAAATAAATATATATATATATATATATATATTTATATACTTACAGTGCAAGTGACTATTCAAAACCTGAGTGTTTTCCAATGGAGATCTGCAGTGAATATTGGGGAGAATTTTTTCCCTGTGAAGATGGGGTGGCACAGGACGCGCCAGGATCCCTGGAAGTGTCCAAGGCCAGGCTGGACGGGGCTTGGAGCAACCTGGGATAGTGGAAGGGCTTTAAGCTCCTTCCCACCCAAACCTGCGGTTTCAGCGGTTCCGTGGCAAACCCAGAGCGTACCTAGGAGCCAGCTCCATTCCAGCTGCCCTGCCCGGGGCATTCCTGCGGCTCTCCCGGGATGCTCCGCTGTGCATCGCGGCGGTCCCTGGAGCCGCGCGGGGCCCCGCCGTGCCCGGGGGTTCCGCCCGGAGCTGCCCCCGGTGGTTCCCGGTGTTTCCCGGCGGTTCCCGGGGGGTCCCGGTGCGCGGGCTCCCGGCGGCCGCCCCGGTGACGTCAGCGCCACGCCGCGGTGACGTCAGGAGCGGGGCGGGCGGCAGCTCCCGGCGCGCCCCGCGCAGGGCGGGGGGCGGGAGCGGCGGCGGCGCGGGGAGCGCGCCCGGCGCTGCGCCTCCATCCCTGCCCGCCGTGCCGCCGGCATGTTCTCCAGGAAGAGCCACGCCGACGTCAGGAAATCCACGCAGAAGGCGCTGGACCCCAAGCGGGACGTGCTGACCCGCCTGAAGCACCTCCGCGCTCTGCTGGGTGAGCGGGCGGTGGGCGCGGGGGGAGCCGGCCCCGGGGCCCTCAGCCCCTCGGGGGGTGCCCGGGCAGAGCCGCGGCCGCGGGCGGGTCTGTGAGCGCTGCTCGTCCTCCGCTGCTGTGTCCGGGAGACAGTAGCGAGCCCGGGGAGCAGCTCTCCGTGCTGTGGTCACGGAGCCTCCCCAGCCAGCCCCGGGCTGCCCGGGCTCTCCCCGCTGCAGAGGCGGCCCCGGTGCGCGCCCTCCGTGAGGCGCTGCCGGAGAAAGTTTGGGTGTGCCCGGGGAAAGTCGTGTGTGCCGCTGTCCCGGTGCTCGCCTTGGGCTTGGTGTGGAGCCGCGGGGAAATGTGCAGCCCTGGTCAGTTTCAGAGATGTGCTCGTAGAAACTCCGCTCTTGTCAATATCATCAACTCGGGGCTCTTCGCTGGGTGTTTGAACTCTGAGAGAAGTCGCGCTGTGGCGTTTTGTGGCGACTCCATGCTTGGGGCAAGGCTGGACGGGTCCAGGGGCGCCTTGCAGGTGACGGCTTCCACCCTGATGGTCGTGGAAAGGCGTCGATGAGTTTCAGCTGTGATCCTGATGCAGGTGGAAAAGCCACCGATGAGTTTCAGCTGTGATCCTGCTGCAGGTGGAAAAGCGGCCGATGAGTTTCAGTTGTGATCCTGCTGCAGGTGGAAAAGCGGCCGATGAGTTTCAGCTGTGATCCTGCTGCAGGTGGAAAAGCGGCCGATGAGTTTCAGCTGCGAGCCGCGGTTCCGGAGGGTTTTTGTGGCCTCTGTTGGCTGTTCACCCGCGGCAGGAGCAGGGTGTCCTGAGGGGAAGAGACTGTGCCCGGTCAGTGCTGTACCCCGCTGGTTTGTTCCAGGTGCGGGCGATCATCGCCGATGTGCTGCACTTGTTCCTTGAGAGCTCCTTGAGGAGCTGACTGGGAGCAGCCGCTGGGGGACAGAGTGTGGGGTAGGTTTGGCCTGTACTTCTCAATTAAAGGTGTTTGCGGGCGCTGGTTTCATGTGAAGGCTGTTGTGGGGCTGTGGTGTGTCCAGCTGCCCGGCGGGTCAGTGCAGCACTGTCCGAGCAGCTCTGGGTATGCTCCTGACGTGTCTGCTCTTGGCAGCTCTGGTGTAAACATTTGAGGTAGCACGGGAGTGGCTTCTGGAAGATGCTCTCTTGATAAATACCCTCGCCAGGATGTCTGTTCGCCGCAGAAAAAAAACCTCCACACGTGGGAGTTGTTAAAAAAATCTCCAGCATGTAAAGCTTTTGGTATAAAGGCTCAAAAGTAGTTGGATTTCTTTTTTTTTCTTTTTCCCAAGATATGTCTCTCCTTGCCCTGGCCAGGGGTAGGAATGTGTGTGTCTGCCTCTCCGACTGCTTCCCTCGGGCCACAGTGCCACACGTCCCCCAAATAGCTGTTCCTGCTCTCCCGTTTCCTTGGGAGATGCCAACTCCTCTTCCTTTGTTAGTTTAAATCACGGGAATTTAATTGTAAACAAAATGTCAGTTACTCCTCTGTGATCCCACTGGGGCAGGAGGATACAGATCAGAGGGAAGACGATCATAGGGGAGGGATGAGCAAAAGGAATGTGTGTTTCCATAAATAAGGGCTCGTGTGAGCTTTGGATTGCTTCAGGTCCCTTTGTGGCACCTCTGTAAGTTTGTCCAGTGCCCAAAGTGAAAGAAAAGATTCCACTTAAGCTGGTGTTGGTTATCACATCTCTCAAGCCTCCCATGGCCTTTAGGATCCGAGTTCCAGTTCTGTGGGGTGCTCTGTCCACATGGCAGGGCAAAACGCTACCCAGGTCAACAACAGGACTTAAAATTGGCTGTTCAGTTGTGTTTGAGAAATGACCAGAACATTTCCCTTATTTCTTTATTGCTATGGAGACGTTCTCACGGCCAGAACTTCTGTTAAGTTAGTGAAGTTCTAAATACAGTTTGTGGAAGTGCCTTTTAGTAGTGTGGCCTTTTTTTTTTTTTCAAGATAGACTTAAAAAGTAATGGCCTGACAAAGAGTAGTGGGGATGTGCAGATTTGGCTCTTTCCCACATAAATGAAGCTTCTGCTCTTTCCCAGAGTGGTTTCTGTGGGACTTTTGTAGGACAAAAACGGATCACTGTGCCTTAAGAAGTTTTTCTGTGGCTCCTCTTGGGTAAAAATACCATTTTTATGTTGAAACTTCTCTTTCAATAGTGTTTTCTCCTTGGGCACAGGAGTCAGAAGTGCTGCTGCTAACAGATGTGGGATGCTGCTCTGACCAGTGCTTTCAGTCTTTTCTCTGCTGAGCAAACACGTGGGAGACACACAGAGTTAAGGCTAAATGTGAAATTTGCAAGGTTACCAACTGCAATCCTTAACTGTTGCCTTTAAAACATACCTGTTAGGAAAGCCCATGCTTTCCATGGAAGTGCCTTGATCAGGGATGGGATAACAAAGGAGGGTTTGGAGGGTTTTGATTCTGGCCCTGCTTGGCCTTGTGGCTCTGCACAGCTGCAGGAACCAATGCTGGCTGGGCAGAAACTTTCATTTACTGACAGCCAAAAGGGGATGTGTGCAGACTTCCTGCTGAATTCAGGGCTGGGATTGTTGTGTGGAGCTGGTGTGAAATTGGAGGTGTTAGCACCATCTTGGAAGTGGTTCCAGTTGGAGGGGCGTTTTGGTAACGGCTGTTTCATGCTGACACACTTTTTTTGAAGATAAGTGAGAATTGTGCATTATTTCTGGGGTGAGGCTGGTCATAAAGGTTTATCATTAACCAGGGTGTGGCTGCAAAATTCTCTTCATCTCCTTTAATTTTTCAAGTACTTGAGGATTAAGAGAGCTTTGAGAAAATAGCATAAAGTGACTTTGGAAGTTCATGGAATTAAGGGATGATTTCTAACCGGTGCCTGTGATAACATTTGCCAGTTAAGAGGAAAATAAAAGGCGAGTCCATGTGCTAAGGACATGCTTAGTGTCCCCTCTGGGTTTTTTTTAGTATGAGGAAGAGCAATGAGAGTTTTGCAATGGACTCAGGCTCTTACAATGGTACCTGACTGTTACCCTAAATTTTAAATTTAATAGTGAGGCGAGTCAGTGTGACTGACAGTTACCAGTGAGCAAACGTGTCCTATTTATAGAGAAGAAACAGGGTGTGACCCTGCTGAGTGTCTCAGCGTTTCCTGAGTGTGGCTGCAGCAGCTCCTGTCAGGTGTTAGCTGGACTTGTGAGCTTGTCCTGTGTGGGAAAGGGGGACATCATTTGGGTTTGGGATGGCTGCAGGTGCTTCCCTCAGGAGTGAGTGCTGGCTGCCTGTGTGCAGCTGTAGTAACCTGGGAGATCATTCCATGAGCTTACTGTGGGGGTAAATATAAAAAATAAACCCAAATTCCTGCAGTTCAGCCCCAAGCTTGCTGCTTCATTTCCCGGGGTGCTTCTGAATGCTCCTCGAGGCAGTGCATTTCCCCAAAGTCTGGGTTTTATCTTGTTATTATCTCAAGTGATAAATGGCACAGGAAACTTTCCCTCGTGTTTTCCATGTAAGAAGCAGGAATGAGCCCTGCTGGAAGTTAAGCACATCTGTGGGAAAGGGCTGTGGCTGTAGGGATGCAGCTCAAATCACACTCACCCCTGAGTCACCACCGAGATGCCACATTTAGAAAAAAAGGAGGATTTGCTTTCTTGGTGAGGCAGTTCCTTTCTCTTCCCGTCGCAATTTAGAGGGAAAGTTTCCTTTTTGTTTAGATTTTAATGACCTCATTCCCTCATATGAAATCCCTGTAAATGAAAGCCTTGTTTTCCCCTGGAGTTGTGTTTAACAGGATGCATTCATGGAGAGGAATAATTGCACTTAGCTTGCAAATTCAGACCAGTAGTTTGCAGGAAACAAATATCACGTTAAAGAGTTTCCCTGCTCTAATTGTTTCCATAGTACAAGCAGCCAAGCAGAGCCTTACTGCTGGAAAGGTACTAATTTAAATAAAAATCAGGTTGTCCAGGACTAAAGTTATTCTTTCTTCCATAGTTGTGGGATATTTTTGAGCCTTCTTGCTGGAATCAGCTTTATTTTGGGTAATAAATGGGTTTCTTGCAAGGTGAGGCTTCAGTGAGGATAATTAATATTTATATTAATTTTGGCCCTTCATCCTCTTCTTGGGGAAATGACCCAACTTTCCTTGACCAAATGCAGTAAAGACTAAAGGGAGGAAATTCATGTGTGTTTAGCAAGTGTCAGGCTTAGAAAACAGTGGACTTTTCTCTTTGTAGAAAATAAATTTATTTCAAATTTCAGACCCAAGTTAACACTTAGAAAAGTGCTACATGCTCAAGTTGCCATTATTCTAAGAAATTAATTGAGAATATGCTGTGTTCTGGTTTGATCTGCTTGCCAGATGAATGCAAGAGCTGAAATTGCATCCAAAAAATTTTGCTGGTGTTTTTCTCCAGCAGTACCTGCTTATTTTGATGGTACAGAGGCCATTTGGCTACACAGCTAAGACTCAACCCATATTTTTTTTTTCTTTCTTTCTTTTTTCCCGTTCTTTTCCCTTTTTCCCTTTTTCCCTTTTTCCCTTTTTCCCTTTTTCCCTTTTTCCCTTTTTCCCTTTTTCCCTTTTTCCCTTTTTCCCTTTTTCCCTTTTTCCCTTTTTCCCTTTTTCCCTTTTTCCCTTTTTCCCTTTTTCCCTTTTTCCCTTTTTCCCTTTTCCTTTTCTTTTTCCCTTTTTCCTTAATTTATTTTTAGTGGAAAGCAAATGAACCAAAGCCCCACTGCAGACTTTCATAAATTCAGTGGAATTCTTTGGAAGGATGGACTGACAGTTTAGTACAGAATACTCACTGAACTCACTAAAGTAGTTTTGTATTGCATTTGTTTCATTCTCTAAAGCTAAATTTGCAGAATGCCTGAAATTCTTGTCTTTCTGCTCTTGTGTAATTGCTCTGTTCCTCTTTTCAGATATTGTGGATGGAAGTGACCTCAAGCAGTTTTTTGACAACAATTATTCTCAAATTTATTTTATATTCTATGAAAACTTCATAACACTGGAAAACAGCTTGAAACAAAAAGGTGAGTTTTAGAATTTTTCCAGCAGCTCTTGGTCAGTGTTCCATAGCTGTGCTCCAGGACATTCCATTAAAGCCTGTCCAATGCTTGTCTAGTCCTCAGTTTTCTGTATTTACACTAATAGTTTCCTGCAGTACAGTGTGAGTGTTAATCACTTTAATTTTATGGTAGCCGGAGAGATGAGCATGGAAAATCACTCTGAAATGAGAGCAGCAGCTGATCACATTTCTGGGTTTGTTTCAGCATTTACATGCCCATCCTCTCAGCTTGCTCCTGCTCAGCTGAGACACGGCCAGAGCAGAGAGGGGCACTGCAGCCTGGGCACAGCTCACACTTGGGGTATTTATTTAAGATGATAAATAAATTGAGTGGCATCTTTGACTTTAGCTGGACAGCAACAGCCTCATTCTGTTGTCTTTTATTGTATGTTTCTGGCAAGCAACGTTGTTTTGTGTCTTCTTGCAGGGAATAAATCACAAAGGGAGGAGCTGGACTCCATCCTCTTTCTTTTTGAAGTAAGTTTTCCATACCATGAAAACTAATTTGTGTTTTGAATCTCACTGTCATTCTGTGCTTGCTTAGAGCTTTGCAGTGAGGGGTGAAACCAGGTGTCAGTCACCTGGGTTAGGAGATCAAAATGCCCTGGAAATCCAGCAAGAACACCTCTGTCCTGAGGACCTGGGAGATGATGCTCTGAAAACAAACCAGGTGGAATTTGGGAGCACTACTGCAATCAGTATTTGGTTCTGTTAGGCTAAGGCTTTCAGAAAGTCTGCTTTCTGCTGTTTCTTTTCTGTTTTAACTAAACAAGAGTTTGCTCCTGTGTTTCATGGAAGGCCAGTTCAGGGGAGCAGCACTTTCCCCCTCCTCTGTGTTTGTTCTGCCTGTGTCCCAGCAGGAGGCTGGGCTCTGCTCCCCTCCCTTGGAGGCATCTGTTGTGATTGCAGTGTTGGGTCTTGCAGCTGAAGGGAAATGAAAGGACAGGAGTTGTCAGCTACTGCACATCAGTTGGATCTGAGTGTGTGAAGTGCTGATTTGCTTATTTGGTTTTTGTTTTGTTCAGTATAACATCTTTCATTTCCTTATCCTTCCCTCCTACCCAGCACTGGTCACCAGAGCATTGGCAGTGTCTGGGGAAGAAATGTTACCTGGTTAACTTTTGCATAATCAAATTAGGATTGCTTTAATTTAAGCAAGAATAATCTGGGATGGATCATTTTCCAAGGCACCTCTTTGGAGTTACTACCTAAATGTATTTGGATGTGGGAAAATATCACTGGACAAGATGAGAGCCTGACACATAAAAATATTCTTAAAATGCACACTGAAATTCTCAGCTTAAGCTCTGCCTGTCAGAAAGTTCTGGCAGTTAATTAGGTAAATAATTGGCCAGATTTCTCTGGAGGTTAAGCACATCATCTACTGATTTCTTTCTCTTTTCTTTATTTCTTTCTACTGATTCTTCTACTGATTTCTTTCTCTTTATTTCTTTTTCTGTTACTCAAACTACTAACTTTTTACCCAAGTGTTGCATCACAGAAATGTCATTTTTGTTTATATTTTGGGGTTTGTTTGCTAGGAAAAAGCCCTTCAAACTTTCAGTGGGACTCTAGAAATTGAAGCTAAAGGTGAATTGTTCTCAACTCCTCTCACTCCCTCTGAAACACCCTCCAGACCCTCAGAAGTATGTGGCTTCATGGTTTTGCATTAATGAGTAGCTTGTGGTTGAAATGGAATTTATAGCGACAAGAAGAATGATGCTGTTTAGCCTAGTGTGCCTGTTGTGGGAAAAATGGTCATGAGAATGACGACATGGAATCCTGGGGTTTTGTGATCTTGAATTCTCACTTTGCTGCCTCCCTTTTCCTCCTCTCCCACATTTGCCCCTCTGTGTGACCACATTTTCACCCTGAGATCTGAGCTGTGCTTTCTGCTCCTTGTGGCATTAGCAGGGGTCTGCTCTGGGGTTGTGCCCGGGTCAGTGGCAAAGAACACGAGCTCACAAATTTGCCAGGGCTGTTTGGAGCAGGAGAAACTCTTCCTCCTCCTCCTCTTCCTCAGAGCCCAGCCCAGCAGAGAAGGTGTTGCTGAGCAGGCTGTGCAGGTTAATGGAAGCTCGTTAATACGATGGGGCCATGAATAAGGAGTGACATTGAATAGGAAATAGCCAATGCTTGCTCATCTGGGTGGAGGGAATAACTGGGCATTCCCAGGGCTTGGAAAGGGGTGGCAAATCACCACCCCTTAATACTCCTTGAAAGCAGTGGGAGGACTTGCTGTCTGAAGGAGAGAAAATGGATGGTTGTGTCTGAAGCAGGGGCTGCTTGGGGTCCCAGTGGAGGAGAGCTGTGCCCCAGCCTGGTCACCCTGGGGGACAGGAGATCCTTTCAGTGTTTGTGTGGGATTCAGAGTGATTCCCTTCATGGTGGGGGTCTGCTGGATTGAGTGTGCAGCCCATGGATAGCTAACCCTGGGTGAGAACAGCCCGAGAGCCTCAGCACAGGACAGGGAGTCAGAAATGCCAAGTGATGAAACATTCATACTCTAAGCCATAGGAAACAGAACTAATTGATTGTTAAGCTTTCCATATTTAGTGTGATGTCAGCAGGAGCCAGGGGGATGCTGCATTTTCTGCTAATTAGCTAAATGGGTAGTTATTTAGGATTAACAAATCCTGAGTCCCCATGCGGAGGGTCAACAGCTTAAAAATCAATAAAAATATTTATGAGGGAATTGCTGCCTTTGCCTTTCCTGGAGGTTTACTGAGGATTGTGCTGCTGTTTTGGAGTGACACCTAGTGTGTGTATTGGGCAGCAAAGCTTTTCCCACAAATCCTCTGGAAACTGGCTTGGCTTGGTAGTAATTTATGGAAGTTCTAATTTTACACATAAGCTGCACAGCTTGGCCACACAGTAACTTCAAACAGCATGTTACTCAAAGAAGAAATGTTAGCCAGCAGGGAGGAATGCCAAGGGTTAACTGTTGCAATTAATCCTGCAAAATGCTTGACTCTAACTCTGTAAGATGCTTTGGCTTTGTCTTTTCCCAGATAGCTATTTGTGAAGTGATATGGCAGCAGTACTGTTTTTTTTCCCTGTTTCAGCTAAAAACCCAGAAATATGTGACACACATTTTTTTCCTGTTGAGGCATGGCTCTCTCTCTGTTTGCAGTGCATTTGTAGAACAGGTTGCTGTTGTTCCTTGTGTCCCTGCTCCCTTTTGAGGGAGCAGCTCAAAACCTCAGATTTGAGGGCAGCTCTGAGTCCTGTGTATCACAGACCTGCCAGGAGGTGCACTGTATTTATGTCCATTTTCTGGCACCAATAACAGTGTTGTTGGTTATATATATTTATCTGTTTGTGAAAGTTTGGGGATTTTTTAAATAATTAAGTGTTTTTCTTTCTTGCAGCATCAGGTACTGATTCCTCTGACACTGTGGTTTTTTAATATCTAATGAAGTAAAAGCAGATTGGTGATTTTGTGATACATAGATCAATTTCTTCCCATTTTCTATGATTTTTATTCATTAGTTAAGAACAGCCACATCTGTCTTGCTGATGGTGTCATAAAATTAATTCCACTGATCTAACAAGTTCACTGGATGAAATGTTTTATGCTCAGAATTTTTCAGATGTAGAAAAAGCTTCCCCAAGTCCATGTTTTGTGTGGAGTTTGTGGTTTCTTGAGCCTGGTGCAGATGTGAATGCTGAGTCTCAAGCTCAGTAGAGTAACAAAGGGGCTTTTTTGTTTATAGCAGTAAAAGTGCTTGTAGCTCTACTTTTCTGCACATAGAAGATTACTTTTGGAGCCATTTACAGTTTGTTCTGCCATAATTCCAATAACATTGCTGCTATTCTTACAGCATTCTGTGGTAAATTCTAGCTATATATTTCACATATTTTACTTCAGAGATCCTACTGTTGTTATGCTTGGGGCGGTGATAAGTGCCCTGTGTGCTTTGGGCAGACATTTTCCCTCAACAAATAACTGTAAATAATTTATTAATGCAATAAATGGAGTATCCCTCCATTGAGCCTGAGCTCGTGCAGGCACACTGACTCCATTGGCCTCTTGGCTTGTCTGAGTCTGCGAGTAGGAGATGGAAAATCCCTAAACTGATGCAAGCTTTGGTAGTTGAACACCCTGAAACCACCAGCAGCCCTTGGCAACAGAGGCCTGGGAGAGCTCTTATGCCTTGACTTGGCTTGAAGTAGATCCACCTACCACTGACTCCTGGAAATTGTGAATCCATTCCGCTGGAGGGGACATGATGCAGGCTTGGCACTGGCACTGCTGCTGGTTCTGCCTCCAGGGGTGGGTTTGCCCAGTGAGGGCACCTTGGAGGTGGCTGTCATTGATCCAAGACCATCCTGGCATGTCCAGAGCAGCAGAACGTTGTCCCCTCCATGGCTGTGGGCCTGGGAAACATCCTCTGGGGTCCCAGGTGAGGTTTGGCCCAGCCTCAGCCTGCCCTGTGTCCTGCAGCAGGTGATGGGCACAGAGCTGCCAGTCACGGTGGGATTCAACCAGGGGGGCAAAAGCAAAAGGCTTTGAAAGAGAAATAGCAGTTTTGGTGAAGTCAGAGGGAGTCTGTCGAAATATGAGCCTCAGTGGTTTTTGTTTTGCTTCAATAAAATAAAGAGACACAGCTTTCAAAAAGCAGCATCCTGTGTAAACTAAGATTTAAACGTAACATTATTCCTAGTCATGCAGGAAGTCCAAACGAAAAAGAACTATGGATAATCAGTTAAAAGAACTGACAGATACCCTGATGTGTTGATCAGTAGTAATACCTAATTTCTATTTCAAGTGTGTTATAATGGATTACCATATAGATGCAGCAAAGCACTAAGCATTAAATAGATCTATGTGTTTTCTGAAAAAGCAATATTATTTTGCACTGTGGGGTTTCTTAAAATATTTCTTATTAGTGTAGTGTGAAACCAGGAACAAGATGTCAATAGCCAGCTCGGATTCACAGCAGTGTGGCTGACAGCCTGGGCTGGAGGGGAGGAAACTCTCATTTGTTACATAGCAATAGCAGTGCATGTTCTCTAGAGCACCAGGGGTGGGGAGGGTGTACAAAATGATGCTAGAAATGTGAAGTTGCAAAGAAAACAACTGGAGCTGGTTCATGATTTGTACAGACTCCTGTCATGCTGCAGCACCACCTCAGTCTGGGTCTGAAGGGCAAAAACCACCAGCTGGAAGCTGTGCTGGTGTGACTGGGGCTTAGCTTGTAACCTTCAGAGTTTATATTTAGTGATGTAGACTTTGCACCTGGGTGCAATTTCTTTTTGCATTGCAGGAGCAGAGGTGGGCTCTGCATTTGTGTCATTTAGGGTGGCCCTGCTGTGCTGTCAGCAGTGCAGGAGGGGGACAAGGTTGCTTTTTTGAGGATGCCTTGCTGTGGGGCAAGACCATGCAGGGATCAGTCACACCCTTGAATTTTTTCAAAATACATATGCTTATTGTTTTCCTGGTTTTGAGAGGCTGTAAAGGAGAATGCAAGGGAAGTGACTTAAGTGCCCACATTTTTTTTGCTGTGTGAAAAGACTTTGGAATATGGGAGCTTTTCTCAGATAGGAACTTCTGTCTCTTACTGATGGATTGAACCCTTGGATTGTTTTTAGTTCAGTCACCTGACAAGGGTGTTGGATTCTGTGTTTTGTAAAGAGAACAGAATGGTAACCTTGTTGTTTTCTGCCCTGACCCCCCCCACTTTTGTGCAGTTTAGAGTTTCAGCTTGTTTTTCCTGCTCGTTGTTGAACTGTGCAGCAGCATTTGCTTTTCTCTGCATAAAACCTAAAGTTCTCTGAGACTTGGATGTGACAATTGTTACCAAATTCTTTTTCAAATGGGTCTTTATTCTGGAGCTTTGCACTTTTCCAACCTATGCAGCTCGGATCTCATCGCAGCTCACTTTCTGGAAGGGAGCTTCGTGTTCAAATTTAGATGAAACTGTGTAACAGACTAAAACAATGGAAATAAAATACTTGTGCTTTTGTCTGGTTTTCCATGATAAATGTGCCAATGTGTGTGAAGCTTCCTTCCTGCAGTGTGACACCTGAAGCTTCCTTCCTGCAGTGTGACACCTGAACCCAGCCCAGTTTTTGTTGCTGGTTTGCCGTAGGATTTTGTTTCCTGGAGCTTTTCCTTGCACACCTCGGGCACACGGCTTGTGGTGAGCCTGGGCACAGACCCAGCTCCCACGCAGAGCTCCTGGGTCAGGTTGGGTTAGGAGTGCTCCTGGGTTAGCTTAGGACTCCTTTCTGCCCCGTGCCAAGCTGAGTAATGATTAATGCCAGAAATAGTCTGGAGGAGTGGTGGGCTGCCAGTGTTTTAATGTTTAGATGGATAACCATAACTCTTTGTCCATGGATCCTGCAATCTGATTGGCAGAAGCCTGGTGCTTAACTAACAGGTAAAGCCCCAGTGTGAGTCATGGCCTCATTTTTAGCCAGTCAGATCCTTCATCCCAAGCATTCCTGCTGCCCACAGACAAGGAGCTCGACCTCTGGACCCTCTGCTCCTGGGGTCCTGCTGCCACAGTGTGCTGGGGAGGGAGCTGGGGGAGTGACACTGAAACAAAGTACAAGGAACGTGGAAAGGACCCGCCTGGTTTGCATTTTTATTCTGGTTAACCTTTCAGAAATGCTGTTTACTGTGTGGGGAGCACGTGCTATGGGGAAGGTGTGGAGGAGGACCAGCCTGGCTGTGACCTGAGGTCTAGTTCCCTGTGTCCACAGACTTGTCATGACTACCATCCTCTGCCGTGGAGAAAGGAATGTTCCATGTGCAAAAAGACTGTTCTGAGTGTTGAATATAATTTCTGAAGCCCACTATTGTCAAAAGCAAGAGGTCTGTCCTGCTCCATGTCTCGAGCACATGCTCTGGCAGTGGTTGTGACTCTGTCACCCGGCTCCCAGGGGTGGCCCACAGTGCCAGCTCCTTTCTGGGCTGTGGTGCTTTGTTTTTTCCTGTGAGCTTCTGTGTGCAGAACACCCTCACTTGTGTCACTGTTGCTTAGGTGACCTATCATCCATTTGCATCTTGCATGTGGTATTACTGAGAACTTAGAGGTGCTTTGTTGTGCAGAAACTCATGCCAGTCGTTTTGTTTGGTAATTGCAAGGAGCTCTGACTGTCAGTCAGTTATAACATTGTTTAATTTAATTTGATTTCCGAACGGAAAAGTGTTCAAAACTAGTTTCCTGTTTAAATACATCTTCCTAATTATTTAAATGGCTGAAAAGTTGTAAGTTGGAGACATTTTTTGTGTGAAGCCCTGTGTACTGCCAGACCTTTGTGAGGCAGCAGTAGGTGAGCTGTGCTGCTGCCACACCCGTGGCTGAGCCCTAGTCCATGCTGCCAGTAGTTTAAAAAGAAACTCTGTATGTATTCCCATCTCATTTTTATGTTGTGCATCTGTTTCTCTGTATCCCCTGATGAACCAGTTTTATTACAGAGAATTTGACTAGTTTTGTTTCCTGCAGAAAATATTGCAGCTGCTACCAGAGAGGATTTTTTATCGATGGCATTTTCGCAGTATAGGTAAGAAGAAATTGCTTTTAAAAAAATATGGACTTTTTAGTAGTTTTTTCACAACAATTTTTCTTTTAATGAGCTATATATGAGTAGAGTCATGAACACATTATATTTGTGTACGTTTGGCCCCAGCTGTCTTTCCCAGATTCTCATGAAATGGGGGATTTTCCCAGCATGCTGTTAGAACATGGCCTTGACCATGACAGACACAAGATACTCATGGGTGGCTTCCTCAAACCAAGACTGTTCTTTCCCCATGCCCTGGTGGTATTGAAGCTTCTGGAAGAAGGGAGGAAATAGGAAAAGTCTCACAGAGAGCAGCCTTGGGTGGCCAGAACACCTTGAAATCCAGTGAAGTGGCTTAACTTGATAATTTCCTCTGAATCAAATGCCTTGGATCCGACACTGCTTTTCAAATTCCGCTTCCAAGTGCCACCAGTGTGGCACCAGTGGGTTTTTATGCTGCTTATTAAAATTTTCTGGGGGTGTTCTATTCCTTCCAAGTAGGGCTTTTTGGTTGAGGTTGGTTTGCAGTACTGTCTGACCAGCTGCCATTTTTGTCATCAGAACAAGGAATTGCTTTTGCAGAAGAACAATGAGCGGAAGTTAAAGGTCAAGGGAAGGGCTGTTGTCACATTTCCACTCAGCACTGACAAAAACAAGAGGAGACATCTGCCTGGCCACTTCACAACAGTTCAGCTGCACTAGTCCAGACCAAATTGGTTCCACTTGGTTGCTCTGTAGCTGATACATTCTTTATGCTTCTGTTGAGTGGTGGCAAAATTTTTTATCTGTGTCCAAAAAGTGATGTACAAAATTTGGCAGAGCATTTATTTACACCTCTGCCTTGTGATTTCCTTTTGCTTAACATTCATGTGCATTAATGTGAATCTCCTATATATGTTAATAATTTCTATATAATCTTGTGAAATGGTGAGATCTTGCCATTTTACACATTCCTTGAATGGGAAGGAGCCCATTTAAGGAATGTGTATAATTCACAGATCTTACTGTTAATGAAAATAATTTGAGACATGGTCCTCTGAAGAAAACCCAGAGGAAAGGTTCATCACAGTTTATCTTGGGTGGTGGTTATTGTAGCTACATTCACTTGGGGGTTTTCCCTCATAGTTGTCGTAATACCCCGTGTAGTGGCCCCAGAATAAATTAATGTAGGATTTAATGAAATATTTTTGAAAACATTGTGGTGGGACATGTCTGATAATGTCTACTTAATTTTCCCAATCCAGGGTCGATTCTGAAGAAGCTTTTGCACACTGGAAATTCTCTCAAGGTATCGTGTTGATGTTTTCATATTTCTTTTCACTTAAGTTCCTGTGAAGTATGCTACTTTGCAGCCTTCCAGTAGCAGTGCTTTCCAGATTGTTAGGCTTTGTAATTTTTTCTTGCTCACCTTTTAATCTTAAGTTTTACTATTGTGATCCTTTGTTATTTTGTGTTTTCACTCATTTTGCTGCTCTCATGACCTTTGTGAAGTTACCTGGAGAAGGATATTTGTTAATACCTAATTTTGCTTAATACCTAATTGCTTAATTAGGTATTGATATTGCTTAATACCTAATTTTTTGAGCTTTCTCTGGCATTAGAGCTAGGATTGTATTAGTAATGTGAATAACCTTGGTAAGATGGCAAGACTTTTGGAACACCTAACTGGGATGACACTCTTGCCCTGCCTGTTGTGAGCTATTTACCCGTGTTACTGCGCTTACAGACCTGTGTCACTGCCCATTTTGCCCCCCTTGCAGCTCAGGTGTGAAGGAATCCGCCTGTTCCTGCTGTGGCTGCAAGCCCTGCAGACCAACTGTGGCGAGGAGCAGATCCTGATGTTCGCCTGCCTGGTGCCCGGCTTCCCCCCGCTGCCGTCCTCGCGCGGGCCCTGCACGCTGGAGAGCCTGGTCAGCCCCCCGGCCGCGCCCGACGGTGAGCCTGCTCCTGGGGGCAGATTCAGCCCCTTCTCCTCTGGGGTTCGTTCTCTGAACCTGAGAGAAGCAGAGAAAAGAGTGATCCAAACCATTCTTATCTCATCCGCTGCTCCTGTGTTGTGCCAGAGTGGAATGCAATATGGAGGTTGTTCACCCAGAGCGATGGTGTTTTGTTTCCTTGGTGTGTCCAGACTGTTGGTCAGGAGACAGTAAGAAGATTTTGTTCAGTTGAGTTCTTGTGCAGTTTCAGTTTAGATATAGTGTAATATAGTAGAGATTAATGTAATTAATTAACCTTCTGATAGCAATGGAGTCCTCCTCATCATTCCTCCCACCAACTGGGTGAAATTTCAATGATAGGGTGAAATCCTCCAAGGACTGTGACGGTGTTTACAGGGGTCTTAGGATGAGGGAAGAGATGTAGATCTGACTTCATGTTTCAGAAGGCATGATTTATTATTTTATTATATATATTACATTAAAACTATACTAAAAGAATAGAAGAAAAAGTTTCATCAGAAGGCCAGCTAAGAATAGAAAGGAATGATAACAAAGGCAGCTGTCTCAGACTCTGTCCAAGCCAGCTGGGATGTGATTGGCCATTAATTACGAACATCCAAGATGGGCCAATCACAGATCCACCTGCTGCATTCCACAGCAGCAGATAACCAATGTTTACATTTTGTTCCTGAGGCCTCTCAGCTTCTCAGGAGGAAAAATCCTAAGGAAAGGATTTTTCATAAAAAGATGTCTGTGACATAGGACCTCCAAATCCTCCAGAGGGACGTCCAGGTCCCCCTCCTGGAGGAGGAGACAATGGGTGCTGCCTGTGAGCTTTCTCCTGGGGTGCCTCTCCTGGAGGAGGGAACAATGGGTGCTGCCAGCTGCCCCTGGAATTCTGAGCTGGCCACAGTGTGTGTCCGGCTTCTGGGCTGGTGTGGCTCTAGAGCTGCCTGCTCCTGTCCCTCTGAGGGTTTGCTCTTTGACTCTGGGATGGTTTTAATTCAGATGCAGCAGCAGCAGGAGCATTTTACTGCCCCTCAAGCAGGTGTGGAGGTTTCTTCCTTGTTGGCTCGCTGCTGATGTCAGCCCTTCCAAGCCACCAGGAATCTGGTGTCATCCTCACTGGGGATGTGCCAGGGCTTTGGACATCCAAGCAGCTGCTGGACTTGCACAGCTTGGTAGTGCCCTAATGGGTATTTTCAAATCAGTCTTTTACAGAAAATAGTGTTTATTTGAGTATTTTAATGCTTAAAATATTATTTCAGTATTTTTATTCTTAATATATTTGATTTTAGCCAAGATATTTCCAGAAGAAATAACGCCGCTTTTGCCAGCTGTCTCTGGAGAGAAAATTGCGGAAGACCAGACCTGCTATTTTCTCCAGCTCCTGCTAAAATATATGGTAATTCAGGTGAGGAGGATGAATGTTTGAAGCTGTTCATATTTGGAGTATGTATTTGTGCTAGAAATTAAGCCTACATTACCTCTGTGCAGAGCTGGGTTTGCCCTTCCCCAGCACATTTTTTACTCTTAAATGGAAAATCATCCCAAAGGTATTTCCTCATGCCATTTTTGGTGAAAATAAGCAGTTTGTCACACTTTTGTGATAAGAGTTAATGAATGTTATCCAAACTTGCAGAATAACTGACTGTTTTATGTGCTCGTGGCTGCATTTAGAAAATTGATGTGGGGTAAAGATTCAGTTTGTTCTCTTTGGACACATACCTAGATGAAAAGGAATGTAAAGGACCACTGGAGGAAGAGATAAAGAGAGATGGCTTCTGTGATGTTTTTAAAAGGATGCAAGTAACATGTACATAGAATTTAATTAGAAGTAGATCAGATGAATCTGTACAGGAAATAAATTAAAGATAATGTATATATTTTAAAAGTACAAATTAAGCAACATTTTGAAATAAAGTGGAAGCTGTGCAGACAATGAACATTAAAGAGCCTTGTTATTAAAAAGAGATAAATTATAATTAAATACTTTGAGATACACTTTTTAGTATGAAAAGGCAAGACCAAAATAATATTTGGAAAGGGTTTTGTCATCTTGAATAAATGCTTTATTTTAAAAAGTGGCTGTATGAAATTATCAGCTTCCTCCAGAGCACCCTTTGTTTTACATATCAGAGTCCCACAACACTTCAGTTAAAGACAAAAATGTCACTCTTCTTTTTATACTCTTGTTACCTGTGTGGGGTCTGAACAAACCTCCTTACTCTACAAATCCCATTGCATAGTGGTTGCACTGTCTGTTTATTTGTGTTTATTCTGACAAAGAAAATATTAATGATAAAAGCAGAGCTCAAGGTGACTTTGTCAAAATGGAAGAAGCAAATTTATTGGGAGCAGAACAGGACAGTTGCTCTTCTCTGGTTAGAACAGCTCAAATCCACTGAGCTTCCTCTGAGCTTTCTGGCTTTTGGGGCATGGTCTATTCCTGCTTTCTGTTCTTACTGCAGTTTGTAAAGGTAGTTTTGGGGCTGTGTTGCTTTTTCTTTTCTTGCTAAAGTGTAGTTGCTGTAGTTGTGTTTAGGGGGAAACAATTGTCAGTATAACACATTAACTTAAAGCTTTTTGTTTGTTTCTCTCTAACTCTCTGACAAAGGCTGCCAGCTTGGAGTGGAAGAACAAGGAGAACCAAGACACTGGGTTTAAGTTTCTCTTTACTTTGTTCAGAAAATACTATCTTCCTCACTTGTTCCCATCTTTTACAAAGCTAACCAACCTCTACAAACCTGTGCTGGGTAAGTAGTGGGTTTTGCCTTTTGACAAGAAAAAGATACTGCTCTCAGCAGCATCTCTGTTCCCAGCTGGTGTACCGCTACAGCTCTGTGGGATGAGGAGTTTTTTTCTCCCTGGTTTCCTGTAAAACTAACTTACATTGTAGCAGGGCTGGTTCTTTGTTTCAGCTTTTGCCCTTCTTTTTGCAGCCCTTCTCTTTTGCTTTCCTTTGTTTCGAGTGATGCAAGTGATAACCTCAGGAAGGAGCTGTGCTGTTATGTTCTCCTGAGGAGTGATAAAGTTAGGATAGAATACAAGCATTAATAAAATAAAAGCAGTCAGTCATTGCATCTGTTACTTTTTTTGGTGATATGTTCAGTACATTTACCTAGAGTTAGGAAGCAATTACTAAGATTCTACTTTGTTTCTTTCTTCCTTTTTGTCCCCCCAGACATCCCTGATATCAGGCCAAGGCCGGTGTACGTCACTGCAACCCGGAACAATGAGAGTGTCTACTGCACGAAAATCCCCTACATGGCAGCTCGAGTGGTTTTTATCAAGTGGCTCGTTACCTTCTTCCTTGAAAAGAAGTATTTAACTGCTGTTCAGAATACAAAAAATGGAGGAGAAATGCTCCCTAAAATTATTCAGGTGGGCTTTAAAGTTTACCTCGCTTCTTGCATGTGTGCTAACCTTGCAGGTGATCTCCCTGCACTGACAGCTGAAGCCCAAAGAAATGCTACCCCATAGTGAATAAATGATGTAGCTGTTTATTTGATTTTTTTCCCTCATAATTTGTTTCATTACCAGCTTCAGCAGTATTATTTAGACTTTTGGAATTTTCTCTGTAAACTGTCATACTTGGTTAGTTCCATGGATCATTTCCCAGTGACATCAAAGGCTGCTTTGTTTTCCTCTCAGTTGTAGCAGCTGTTTACAATGAGATATTAGAGAAATATTTCATTTACAAACTCATGGTTGAGACTTCTCTGACATTAGATGACTCACAATAAATTTTATAAATTGATGCTTTTGAGAGACTCTCCAGCTTCCTGTCAAGAATTTAGAATCAATCTCAGCTTACATTTGGTCTTGAACCATAAGTTAGTGTCAACTGTGGGCTCAGCAGAGAAGCAACACAGTTTTAAGTAATAGTAGCCTTCTTGAGCCGTGTCTCATAAGCTCTTGGAGATCTATTACTCACCCAAGATAGCTCAGCTACCTTTGGAGGCATAAAATCAGCAGGATGACTTCTGTTGTAGTGTTGGAAACAGAGGTTTCATAAAAGGCAAAATAACAAACAGAGAAAAACTGAGCCAGGTGAAGAGGTTCTTGCTCTTGGTAAAACACCTCACAAAAGTGATTAGTTTCTTTGTTTTCTTCTTTTTCTAGTAAATTGCCCAAGCAGGACATTTTAGCTTCTATCTAATTAGCTATCCTTAAGTTTGAAGTGAAGTCTCCAAAGTCTTATGAAGCATCTTTTTCACTTAATCGAAGAGAGAAACTTCTGAGCTCCTTTCCTTTTTGAGAAGACAAAAGATAGTTTTGTCATCTGTCAACAGAGAGCACATTCCTATAGTTTGAGAGGTTGCAAAATGCAGGCAGTGCCAGAGCAAAACCTGGCAAAAAGGTGTTGGGGCTTATAATGTGTAGTGCTACAATCCATCTTTTCCCCAAGATAAGGGACTTGGGGATTCCTCTCCACTGTTCCTTCCTTTACACTCTTAGCGTAGCATGGACAATTCAGTTGTTGTGTGCTATAAGGAAGTGTCCAGTTTGTTGGACAAAGACCAAATTGCTTCTTGGATGGAGTGGCAGACTGAAATCTGTTGTTCCTGAGTGTTGGACCAAGCTCTCCATGAGGATCCCAGAATGTGGTGGGTGCTGCTGGAGGGGGTGACAAAAAATCACATTTTTGGCCACAAAAATCCACTACAATGTTACAAGCTGAGGTCAATGCGGCTGGACAGTGTTCAGGCAGTAAGGGACCTGGGGGTGCTGGTTGACAGCTGGTTGAATGTGAGCCAGCAGTGTGCCCTGGTGGCCAAGAAGGCCAGTGGCATCCTGGCCTGCATTAGGAATTGTCTGGCCAGCAGGAGCAGGGAGGTCATTCTGCCCCTGTACTTGGTGCTCGTGAGGTCACATCTTGAGTGCTGTGTCCAGTTCTGGGCCCCTCAGTTTGGGAAAGATGTTGAGATACTTGAGCACATCCAGAGGAGGGCAACAAGGCTGGTGAGGGCTTGGAGCACAAACCCTGTGAGGAGTGACTGAGGGAGCTGGGTCTGTTTAGCCTGGAGAAGAGGAGGCTTAGAGGTGACCTTATTGCTATCTACAACTCCCTGAAGGGAGATTGTAGACAGGTGGGGGTTGGTCTCTGACAGAACCAGAGGACAGAGTCTCAAGCTGTGTCAGGGAAGGTATAGGTCGGATATTAGGAAAAAGTTTTCACCAAAAGAATAACGAAGTACTAGAATGCTCTTCCCAGGGAGGTGGTAGAGTCACCATCTCTGGATGTGTTTAAAAAAAGACTGGACATGGCACTTGTTGCTATAGTTGAGTTGAGGTGTTAGGGCATAGGTTGGACTCGATGATCTTTGAGGTCTCTTCCAATCTCATCATTCCGTGGTGCTGTGCTGTGCCTGCAGACCGTTGCCGCGGGCCAGGAGAAGAGCGTGGAGCTGGAGGCGGGCGCGGCGGTGCCGGCGGGCGAGCAGGAGCGCGGCCACTCCGGCGGCAGCAGCAGCAGCCTGTCGGACAGGAGGCTCAGCAGCTGCAGCCTGTGCAGCGTGGAGGAGCAGCACCGAGGTGTCTACGAGATGGTGCAGGGCATCCTGCTCTCCACGCGCGGATACGTCAACTTTGTCAACGAGGTGTTCCGCCAGGTCTGCCCGCGGCCGCTCGCTGCCCTGCTTCTTGTTTCTGTGTGAGACACGCCCTGGGGGGCTGGTGCTGGGCAAACTTGGTGCTGGTCTGTCACTGTCATGTTTTCTGAAAAATCCTCTCTGCCCAGGATTCTTCTGGGATTCTCTCTTTAATTTCTCAGAGAGAAATGAAAACAGTAATTATCTGATTGCTTCTCCTGTGTTTTGCTGCTTTGCAGTGTGGTCTGGAGATTGTTTACCAGCTGGTGATTGTTTGATTGGTTTTGTGTGAATTGTTTTAACTTCATGGTCAATCACAGTCCAACCGTTTCAGGACTCTGGAAGCAGTCACGAGTTTTCATTATCATTCTTTGTAGCCTTCTGTCTGTATCCTTTCTTTATTCTTTAGTATAGTTTTAGTACAGCATTCTATCATATCATAGCATATCATATCAATCATATCTAGTGTCATATAATATCATATAATATCATAATAAATTAACCTTCTAAGAACATGGAGTCAGATTCATCAATTCCTCACTCACCAGCAAATACCACACTAGCACAGCAGCAGCCTTTGGGGTTGGGCTCCTTCCTAGGTCTAGTTTAATGACCAGATTATGGAATTTTTGAGGGAACTGAAGCTTTCTGCTTAAAATGGCAGTGTGGGTGGTGGTCTGTGTGTCTGTATGCACCACATCTGTGTCCTGTGTGAAATCTGAGTGAAATCTGTGAACTTTCCTTTTCAGGCTTTTTTGTTGCCACCTTCTGATATCTCCGCAACACGGAAGGTGGTGAAAGTGTACCAGAAGTGGATACTGCAGGAGAAACCTGTGTTCATGGAGGAGCCAGACAAGAAGGAGGACAGCCAGGATGCTGTTGCTCCCTTGGAAGACTCCTCAGTGCAAACAGACGGTAAACATGTATGGTATCCCTGTTCCTTACTTTGTCTGCTGCAATATGGGGCTTTTCACCTCACTCTGTAGAGGACTAACAGCTTAAAGTGTGGGGAAATAGGGGTTAAAAAATGCTTTTAGTTAAGGACTCACAGTTGAAATAGTTTCTGAGTAGCACTTAAAGTGCAGGGAGAGAGTTGCAGCTGATTTGAGAAACATCATTTGTGGTTATTCCCTGCATGTGTAAATATGACAGCAAGAACTTCATGGAAGAAACACTGATGGGTTTTGCAGTTCTAAAATTGACTGTCTGCTGGCCTAAGGCATGGAGAACTATTTTATTTTGGTGGTGCTTAAAAACTTGACAATATATGTTAATTTCTGTGTATTGTAACTGGACACCTTAATCTAGAAAATTTACCTGTTGATAAAGTTCCTGTGCATCATCTTTTAATATCCTGTTTTGAACCATCAGTAAAAGTTCTTTGACACTGTTAACACTGCGACACTGTTTAATGGGAAGTTTGCTAGTACTGAATAAGAGGTTTGGTTTGTAAAACAGAGATAATTACAGGGTTTTACTTTGTTTTGTAGAGAATTTATAGTTTTGCCAGACTTAAATTCACTTGTTGCTACTATCAGTGACTATGAAAAGTGGTGAAAAATATTTTAAGTAACATACTTTCTAAAACTTTCATGACCTTTCAAATTCCACATGCGGAAATGAGGAAATAATAGCCAGGAATTCCCTGTGGAAATGAGTGCATGCCACGCCAGTTCCCCTGCTTTTGCTGCTGACCTCAGGGATGGTTTTGTTTGAGTTGTGGTGTGTTCCTTTGTGCCCTGCCTCTAACCAGGCTGTGTTTGGCAGCTCTCCTCAGAGCCCTGTGGGCACAAGCGCTCCTCCAGCTGGGGCAGGACCTACTCCTTCACCAGCGCCGTCAGCAGGGGCTGCGTGCTGGAGGATGAGGACAGGGATGTGAAGGCTGGAGCCCAGGCTGCACTGCAGGTGAGCTGGGTGGGAGGGAGGCACAGGGGGCTGTGACCTGCCTGGCCACAGAACTTGCACTGCAAGTTCCATTACAGTCTCTGAGATGGAGGAAAAGAACTACCAGGGCTTGAATGGTTCTGTAAGACACAGTTTGGACTTCGTGTGTCACTCTGAAACGTATATTAAACCACACAATCATGTCTTAAGGCCAGAGATCTGTATTTTAACACAGAAGGGTAATTTTTTTCTTCCTGTGAGTACTAGGAATTAATCAGAATCATGCATTTAATTTTTCTGAACTTCATTTATTGAAAATACTGGTAGCTGTTTAAGCATATGATGGCAGGAAATGATTTGCTGGAGGAATGCCTATTGCCTGCCCAAGCAGAGGAGACACCCACAAACCACATACTGAGCCTTGGTGGGTGTGTGATGGGAGCCACCTGGCTCCTTGCTGGAATAACAGAAAAATAAAGTGATGGGTAAAACATGAAGCTTCCTCTAAGGAAAGGGGAAGGTTTAATTGAAGGAGCATAGGTGTTTTGTTTTAAGTCTTGCCTGTTTTCATTCCTAACACTGTGAAAATGGACTGTCAACGCCAGGTATTCCTGACAAACTCGGCGAATGTTTTCCTGCTGGAGCCGTGCACTGAGGTTCCTTTGCTGCTGAAGGAGCAGGTGGATGCCTGCAAAGCTGTTCTCAGCATCTTCAGGCGCATGATAATGGAGCTGTCCATGAACAGAAAGACGTGGTAAGGTTAACACACTGTCATTTAAGAGAAAAAGTTGTTACAGTCCACAACCAACCAAGCTATTTTACAAATGATCTGTGAATTCCAAAGTGTGACTGCATTCTCAATAAGTAAGGCTTTGCTGCAGGATTAATGAGCAGGTACAACTATTAGAACACAATATTTTGTATTGGAATCAGGGAACAGATGCTGCAGATACTCCTCAGAATAACAGAAGCTGTGATGCAGAAGCCAAAGGAGAACCAGACAAAGGACACGTTTGCTCAGAGCATGGCGGGGCTGCTGTTCCGAGTGAGTGAGTGGGGCTGGGTGATTTCTCTGTCATAACTGCCCACAGTTTTAGTTGAGTGCTATGAAAGCTACTTGTATTACTGTGAAGGAGGGGTTTCTCATGTTTTGCTAGTAATTATTTTGTAAACTGTTACTAACGGAGGGAGAGTTGGGTTTACTGTGTTCTTCAGGGCTCTGTTACAAACTGTGGTAGCACAGATGGGATATTTTCAGTGAGTGTCTCCAAAGTGTAAGAATCAAGTAACTGTTTTCCTAAAAGTGCAGCTGGCAAGTCAAAACTGAGTCACACTGAGTGAAAGAGACATTTATGATTCCTACTATACTTCCAGCCTGGATAGTGTAACTGGGTGTGTAGTGCTGCCCCAGGGCTCAGTCATTCTGTGGATGTAGGACAGTCATTCATTCTGCTGTTATTATAGAGTGTCTTATTTCAGTTTGCCAGACAACATTTAGCCTGATTTTTTTTTCAAATTTCCTTCATCAGTAACTTTCCCCATTATTTCTGGGAGTGTTTTTTGAGGGAAAATGGTGAGGCGCAGCTGATGTGCAGCACTAAGAGCCTGTGCTGATGTGCAGGTCGGAGTTGTGGGTTGGGCTTGGTGCGCTGAGCTGATATTGTCAGCCCTGCCTGAACTGCCACTGGTGTCTCTTCCCTCAGACCCTCATTGTGGCTTGGATCAGAGCCAACCTGAGCGTTTACATCTCCCGGGAGCTGTGGGATGAGCTGCTCAGTGTCCTGTCCTCCCTGACGGACTGGGAGGAGCTCATCAACGAGTGGGCCAACATCATGGACTCCCTGACAGCAGTGCTGGCCAGGACTGTGTATGGTGTGGAGATGACAAACCTGCCCCTCGACAAGCTCAGTGAGCAGAAGGAAAAAAAGCAGAGAGGCAAAGGTTCGTCTTTGTGCTTGAGTGCTTTTTTGTATCAAACCAGTTAAATATTGAAGCTTAACCTTAAAAATCAATTTAATGTTAAACACTACCTAATCTGGTGTAAGAACCTGTTTAACCAAATGTGAAGCACTTGGGATTTGTGTGTTGTCGTCCTTCACTGGGGAGGAGAGGTAGTTGGGGGGAGGCTGGGGTCTGCACCTACAGTCAGGGTTTTTTGGATGGCAGAGATTAAATGTGGTTTCCTGTGCTGTTGGCTGGCACTGGCGACTCTGTAAAAATTCCTTTCTGTGTATTTTTAGTAAAGTTTCTAATTTACAGTATTTTAGCTGCATTTGCATGCCACCTTGAGATGGATGCGCATAGTTTGAACTGACAGTTGGTTTTGATTAATAGTAAAAGTTAACCTGTGTTGTTCAAACTATTAATATTTGCCATGTCTGAGTCCATTTGTACTTCAGCAAAAATACATGCCAAAGCACCCAGTGCCAGAAAACTTTGTGTTCTTTGTCCTAAGGTGGTGTTTTAGAGCCTCAGAAGACAGCTGTAGTAGGAAGATCTTTTTCCTTAAGCTGGAAAAGTCACCCTGAAGTTGTGGAGCCAATGAGATTCAGGAGTGCCACAACCTCCGGGGCCCCGGGAGTGGAGAAAGCGAGAAACATTGTCCGTCAGAGAGCCACAGGTTAGACCTCAGCTGAGTGCTCTGGTACCCAGGCACTCAGTCACACTCAGGTTTTACATCTCCCTCTGAGGGGTGGCTGCTGCCAAAAGCAACTCAATAATTTACTGCCCCAGCAGAGAGGTTGCACTTCCACGTCAGGGTGTCTTGGCCAGTGTGAATCACAAAGTATTTGGGGAAATTCTCTGTGTAAGCTTTTAGTTACAGGACATTGAATTGTGAGTTAAACCTGTTCACTTTTAGGGGTTTTTCAAGAGGTACGTGGCTATTTTTATCAGTTCCTAAGAGAGCATTTATTACTGTCAGGCAGATAGCAGATATTGATGCAATTATTTCCTGGGAGCACAAGATAAACCAGGTATTTAATAAATAATATTATCCTTTGATAGTTGCTTTATGTGCTCTCTTTTTCTTGGGATGATGAGGTTTTCCTCTCATGTTTACTTCTGGAAAGAGGAAAGCAGGAGAGAGACTGGGATGAGAAATGTTGGGGTAATGACTGAGACCCCAGACATGGAACAGTTCATTTGTTTAAGCATTTTGTTCAGTTTGTTCAAGCATTTCAGCAGCCTGAACCTGGCCTTTCTTTGTATCATGTCAGCATGTTTCAATGTGCTGCTTTGCTGGGGCAGACTCCTGTGGAAGCCCCCTGCTTTGAGCAGGAGCTGCTGGGCTGCACAGCTCCCTCCCCAGTTCCTTACCAGGAGAGCTGGAAGGAGGGAGAGCACTCGGGGTGGTTTTGTGGCTCCATGGCTGAGCCAGGGCCTCCAGCCTGGATCCCTGAGTGCTTTGGCGGTAGAGCCAGTTCAGTCTGATTTTTATTTCTAAATTCAGTGAGTCCCTGTTTGTGCTCCAGTGAGGGGTTCTCTACTGCTGCAGCATTTTCCCCTCTGACACCCTGCCAGAGCAGTAGGGAGAACCTGGAAGTGTTGATCCACGGCTTTTCTTGTTAGTGTGTGTTCAAATAAAAGGCACTTCCACAGTTGCTGTGGATCAGAAATCCCTGATTATTACCCTTTCAATGTGAGAGAGTGTTGCACAATATTAACTTACATCTCAGGGGAGAAGCCCCTGGGCTTACTGTTGGAAAGCTTTATCCCAAGACTCTGGGTTTTGTTGTGTTGTGACACTCAGAACTGCAATATTTCATTGTGTTCCTGATATAATTATTGCTCTATTTTTTCCTGTAAGCTAAGCGAAGCCAGTCTATCAGCAACTGTGTCCATCTTTATGAGGCTTTGCCAGCCACTAAAAGTGTACCTCTTCTGCTTCACACTGTGAGCTCTCTCTTCCCTGGTATCTCTTACACTTCTTGCTCTCACAGACTGTCAGGTACTGTACTTTAAAGTCATCTTTGATATCAATGTTCTTTATATTTTTAAACTCTGTCTGTTCCCTTTCTGTCCGGTTGGTTCTTCTCAGAATGTTTGCAGCACTGCAAGCAAAGCAATTTTTGTTCATGTTGATATCAAAGACTGCCATCAATTGCAATTAGATCTATATTGCCTAGTAACTGAAGTGAAAATTCCCATGTTTTGCTTCCTGGGAGGGATTTGTGACTCCTGAGTCCTGCCCAGACTCATTACCTGCAGTAGCAAGAGAAAGCAGAGTTCTGTCCATGGTGCTTTATGGCCCTGTGGGGATTCCTGCTCAGTGTAACAACTTTGTTTTCATCTCAAGTTATTTTGTGGGGGAAAGCTGAAATTGTTCCAGTTGGTGAATTCATTGAATGTTTTATTTTATTGCTTTCTGTAAGACATTGCAAGTCAGCTGAAGTCAGTCAATACCAGAAATGTTCGTTTTTGTGCACGTGCCTCCTGAGATAACTTTCTCAGATACCTACAATGTTTATTAAGTAGTAAAGCAATATTAAAACTTGCACACTGCAGGATGGAAACACTGGAGTGTCACTAACTTTTTTGGGTTTTTTTTTCCCAAATGCTAAGATGAATGAATTTCTCAAAGTGCTGTGTTGCTCTGCAATTTCAAGAGTTCCCATTGCTCCTTCCCCAGCATGTCAGTTTATTTTCTCTTGATGCCTCTCTCTTCTCCTTGTGTTTCTCATGTGCAGTTACAGCCAAACCAAAAACTGCCTGGTTGGGTTTGTCCTCACAAGCTCAACCCAAGTTATTTGTAGCTCAGAGATTTTTTTACTCTAAGTTTTTGCCTTTCTTTATTCCTCCTCCCTTCCCCTTTTTCTGGAGGTACTCAGAGAGCACAACCAGCTTTTCCCCACACTGCATTTAAGGGAGTTCTGTTGCCTCTGCTCTGTGTTTCTGTCTTGAGAATGAGCAAGGCCCAGTTGGGGTCTCCAGCACTGAAAACCCAGCTTTGTTCATGGGACCTGCTCCTCTTTGTTCACTCCCAAAATCACTTCTCTCCTTTTCTAGACCTTTTATGCTACTCGTGCATCTCAAAACTTTAAAGTTTTTCTAAGGATATTTTAGAGAACTTAAGTAATAACTTGTAAATTTTATCTTGGGAATTCTAAAATATTTGCAAGGGTTGCTTTTTCATAGAGCTTAGGTGAGGAGTTCACAGATGTATGTATGAGCTCCTGAAAATATTTTGTGTTGTAATTAAATCAACAGAAGTTGAAGAATCTCAACAACTGGAAAATTCAGAAGGAGCAGAAGCTGCAGGCCCATTTGCAGACCAAGAGCAGCAGCTGACTCGAAGCAGCAGCACTTCAGATATTGCAGATCAGATTCCATCTGATTTTTTTCAAGGTAATTCTAATAAAGTGCAGCAATACTGTGTTTTTCAAGGAAAATATTTGAGATTTGTTCAGCCTCACAAATGCTGCTCTTAAATTATTTGGTTTCCAACTCTCCTCTAAAATATGTTTTTAGCTCATTTTCTTAGTTGCTGCATAGTTTGTAAGTTGTTGAAAGAACTTTTTAAAAAGAAGTTAGAGACTGTGAATGCAGGATGTGATGTTTTGTAAAGCAGGGAAAATGAAACCTGGAATGTGTGCACTTTGTATGTAGCTCTTTGACTTTTCATCTGACTTGCATTTGAATTTTGTGTATTCAAGCTGCAGTTGGATTTCACTTCTTCTCCTGTAAGTATGTTTTGCTTCTGAAGGATCTTTCAAAGCTTCTTGTATCCCATTTAAGTGTTGTATGGCCCTTAACTATAAATATGAGACGTGTAAACATAGCTGAAATTTACATCAGACCTCTTGTGTGTTTTGGTCCTGCAAATGTTTATAGTTCTTGTTTCTTTTCTGAAATTTCTAGGTAAAAAGGCTGGAAATTCAACTTCAGACTCCAAATCAGTTCAGGAAAATAAGGGATATGTAAAGGAGCATGACGCCGAGCAAGTAAGGCAAACCCAAAAGAAATGTCTGTGGAGATCCTAGCAGTGTTTTCTTTCTAATCAGAAGCCTTTTAGCATTCAGAAACTCTAGGAGGTGAAAGTGTGAAAAGTGATTAATCCCATTTCTGGTGTGGCATCTGGAAGTGAGCCCTGTAGCAGGTTATTGTCCTGCTGGGTGTGATCAGTTTGTGTCTCCTGATCTCATCAGCTGCTTCTGCAGTTGCATCTCTGTTCTAGTCTTACACAAGGCTTTGGTCTTTTTTTGAAATATCAACAAGAAGTTTGTAACTTTTAAAAGATAAATAATTCATGGCTATTACAGAGCTACAGTACACTGGAATAAATGTTTGATGGTTTAAAGCACTGATGAAAATGCTTCTGTTCAGCACAGCTCCTATCACCAGCCGTGCATGGCAGATGTTAGTGTGAGTTGACATCAGCACAGGCAAACTTCATACATTTTTAATGGCAACTTTTGACTGAACAGTTGAAACAATAAATGACTTAGCCTGATCATCTCTGTGAAATATGAAGGCTGAAACGGTTTTTTAAATACCTTAACAAATTATTTCAGATGTGTTTGAAAAACATAGGTAAAAAAATCTTGCTTGTTGGTGTGAAAACTGAGGTTGTGAAAGGGAGGATAAAGAATTAAATGGAAAGCCTGATGTTTTCCTAAGGACATTGACAAACACTTGGGTACTCTGAATATTCATGAGAATGTCTTGACCGGGTTGTGGTTAATTTCTAATGACTGTGTGGGTGTGAAATTTGCTGGAGTGTGGTGTAGTGCTCAGAGCTGTATAAGCTGAGATGGATTCTTTCCCTGCAGGTGCTAATGCAGAGGAGCAGCAGTACAGCTGAGTTGGACCTGAAAGCAGACTTGCAGCAATCTCACGGGTATTACAGAGAGAGGGAGAAAAGTGAGTGCCCCGGGAGTGCTTTTGCCAAGGCCAGCACCTGAAATCTGCTCTGATTTTGGTGCAGCCAGCCGAGACGCTTGTCTGGGGCGCTCTGCTGCTGCAGGTGTGAGCAGCACTGTGGTGTTTGCAGGTGAGAGCGTGAGCAGTGACACGTCCCTGGGCTGTGGAGCCGACGTGGACATCGCCCTGGTGGCCTGGCAGGCGGCTGAGGATGAGCCCGAGGCGGGGCCGGCCGTGGGAGCGGGCGGGGATCCTGCGGCGCCGCGCTGGCTCCAGCTCAGCCCCTCGCAGGAGCCCGCCAACCTCACAGGTACCACGAGCCCCACAGGGTGTGAACTGACACTGTGCCCCACAGAATCACAGAATGATGGGGTTGGAAGAAACCTCTAAGGTCATGGCGTCCAACCTATGCCCTAACACCTCAACTAGACCACAGCACCAAGTGCCATGTCTAGTCTTTTTTTAAACACATCCAGGGATGGTGATTCTACCACCTTCCCCTGGGAAGAGCATTCCAGTACTTTGTTACTCTTTTGGTGAAAAATTTCTTCCTAATATCCAACCTATACTTTCCCTGACATAGCTTGAGACTGTGTCCTCTAAAGAGGAGCTTGTGCCCCTCTCTTGGCTTATGTGACACCGGGCACCAAGGACCCTTCATCATACTCACTCAGAGTGGAAGGGGTTTGGATCATCCATTGATTTGCCAGTAGATGATGATCCAGAAAACCACCACCCTCCCAGCTGAAAATAACTGGCCTTCTTACAGTGGTAGCTGGGCACTCATGGGCCTACCCATTAGCACACTAATATATGTTTCAAGTGAACAGGTTCTATTTCATAGCAGCATGATCTGAGGAATTGTCTTACTGTATTTTCTGACTGATAGGAAAGAAGTGGTTCATTCTTTGCCATTTGTAAAGGTACCCTTCATCTGGTAGTGTGAGTCAGGTATTAGGTCAGGAGCTAATGCAGTAATGTAGGGATGTCTTACAGGCTGCCTTCCTAATGGATGCACAATTTCAAGGGTACTTTTTCATGCTGACTTTTCCTTTGAAATATCTGTGCTTTAATGAACCAGCACACCTAGTCCAACTGGGACTGCTGCTGTACAAAAAGGTAATACTGCCCATGGTAAGAACGATTCTGTATGATAAATTCACTGTTGGTGTGATGCAAGAATTGCTCCTTTGGGGATACAGAGAGAAAGAACCACATGTAGCAACCTGGCAGGTAATGTGGAGTGAAAGGAGAGGTGGGTAACAGATGTGTCATTGCCCAGCCGACTCAAAGTGCCCTTGACTGCATTCCTGCCTCAGCCAAGTCACAGCTTGCTCTGCTGTGGAAACCTGATAGGGTAAGGCAGAACAGCACTGCCACTGAGCAGCAGAGATGCCACTTCCCTGAGCACAGATCTGTAGGAGGTCATTCTAATGTGCTGAATAAATAACATGTGGTTTAGCACTTTAGGACTTTGTAATGCTACAAAACAAAAAGGAGGGAAATCCCCAAAGTTGTTTTTAAATATATTCAAACATAAAAGCATCTGAAATGCCTTTTATTTCACTAACCTTCTTTGTGTCCTCAGAGGACATGAGTTATTTCCTTCTGCCTGTCTAGAGATTTCCTGCAACTTCTTTCCATGCCTTGGTTGCTGCCGGTATGCCTGGAGCAGCATGGCTGTGCTGCTGCCTGTGACAGGAGAGCAGCTACCAGCTCTTGTCATTAAAATGTGCACTTCAGCGTGGATTTGTACTGTTTAAGAGCATAAATCCCATTACCCTGACAGCCTTCTCCAGGCTCTGCTTTCTCAGGAGCTGCTCTGCCTCAGTGATGATGCCTGAGCACATTCCTCAAGACTCTCCAGCCGTGGTTTTTTATTCCTTTGTCCAGTTGCATTGCCAGGTCTTGCTACGCTGTGTGATCTTAAAAAAAAAAGGAAAAAGGAAAGGACTTTTACAAATATAGAAATATTACCTGTAAGAGCCAGTTATTGATTGAATACATCCCTCAGGTACCCGACTGTTGCGTTTAGCTGAATTTGCCTCCCTGCTGAAAAGCCCTCTGGGGTGAGGACAGTGTGGAGTGGCAGTGCTGTGCCCTGTGGTGCTGTCACCCATGAGCCCCTTTGCTGCTGTGTTTTTCTCTGACTCAAAAGCAGCTCCAGCAATAAAAGAGAGATTTAGGGGAGAGAATTATTGTGAGATGGAAGATGGTTAGGAGGAGTAATGACCAGATTTTGTTGACCAAGTTCATGCATAGGCTGCATTTCTAACTTGTGGAAATGGCACACTTTTAATTTTCAGACAGCAGTGAGTTCCTGGCTGATGATTGCAGTATAATTGCTGGTGGAAGCCTTATTGGTTGGCATCCTGATTCTGCTGCTGTGCTGTGGAGGAGAATCCTGGGAATTCTTGGAGATGTGAACAACATACAGTCACCTAAAATCCATGCCAAAGTTTTTGGCTACCTTTATGAGCTGTGGTTTAAACTTGCAAAGGTATGTGGTACTTACAGCTAATAATAACAACACATTTCTTTTGTTGTGGAAATTATTATTAAATGGGATTTAGTGTTAGCACCTGGAGCATAAACATGGCATGGGAGGGCTCTGCTGTAAAGGAAGCTTTGTCTTGTTTGGTTTCCAGCAGAGAATCCTGTCCAATGACAAGAGAATTTAAATGGGGTGAGGAAAGAGTAGCAAAGAAAAAAGTACAGACATTGGTATTTGAGTAAAGGCCCACAGTGTGACTCAAACTGGCAATGTTTGCTTTGGCCAGGGAGCAGCAGCATAGACCAAGCTTTCCTGGTGGCTTGGGCTGAAGTGGGAGCTCTGTATAGCTCCAGGTGTAGTACCTGAATGTAAATAGCATAAAAGTAAAACATAATAATGCAAAAAAAAGAGCATTTAAAAAAGAAACTGGTTTTATTAACGCTCTTCTTTAAAAACCATCAGATCCGGGACAACCTCGCTATCAGCGTTGACAATCAGTCAACTCCCTCTCCTCCCGTCCTGATCCCTCCTCTCAGGATATTTGCATCATGGCTGTTCAAGGTCAGTTCTGAAGTTCTCACACAGGAGTATTTTCTTCTATATCAGAGCTGAACGGGCGTGCCTTTAGTTGCCTTATTTTTAACTTCCACCATCGCTGCTGGCCAAGACAGCGCGTGCCCTCCAAAGACTCTTTGGAGCTGAGCTAATGCTTTGTGGGAGGGCTGCTGGGCACGCATGGCATGGGCTGGCTGGTGGGGGAGGCAAGGAGTGATGCAGGCTTTGTTGCTGTTGCAGGCAGCCATGCTGCCCAGCGAGTACAAGGAGGGCAAGCTGCAGGCATTCCGGCTGCTCTGCGCCATGATGAGCCGGCGCCAGGACCTGCTGCCCAACTCGGACTTCCTGGTGCACTTCTACTTCGTCATGCGCCTGGGGCTCACCAGCCAGGACCAGGTATGAGCTCTGCTTCCTGTGCCACTGCTGAACCGTGCCAGGGCAGCAGGAGATGCTCCAAAACCTGCTGCTGCTGTGGGCACAGCAGTTGTTCCGGGTCTCCCTGTCCTCGGGAATGAAGTGTTCGGTGCGAGGTGAGGAACAGACTTAGTTGGGCTGTTAAATGATGGTTGTCTCACAGAAACAGCTCAGTGCTCATGGAAACTCTAAGAAATATTCTTTGGGCAACATAAAGACTGTCTAAGAGCAGTTGCATGTTTTTATAGCTGTAGGAATGAGAGCAAGGGCTGCAGCTCTGCTGTGGTTGGCAACAAAGGGCACAGGGGCTTCTCAGGAAATTGTGGGAGTTACTGATTAAATCTTTAGGAAACCAGACAGGTTTGATTGTTTCTTAGATGATAGAGGGAAAGAAGGAACTGTTACCAGATTCTTGCCCCTTGGTTCCCTCCTGAAAAGTTAGAACATTTGGAAAACACTCATTTAAAATAGATAAGAATAGAGAGACAGGGGTTTTCTCCTGGAAAATCCTAGAAGTCCTGCTGCAGCTGCCGCTCATACCAGGGTTCCCCAGGTATTTTGTATCCCCCACACTGCCCATCCCTCCATGGTTTCCCTGGATATTTTGCAGGCTCACACTGCAATCCCTCCATGGTTTCCCTGGATGTTTTGCAGGCTGCTGCTGCTGCTCTTTGTTCTTGCTCTCCACTCTTTTGGCTGCATTTGCCTCTTGGTGGCACACTTGACCACAGGTTGGATGCTGTGTGTGTCCTTCCCGCCTGCTTTCCTTAGCTGTGGAACTGGATGAGGTGTTAACTGGCAGAGCCTTCGAGCAAGGTGTTGATGGGAAGCAGGATCCTTATTCCTGCTCCTGTATTTCCAGGGCAGAGAGTGGCAGCCTCTCTATCAGAGAGAGTGTGGGATCGCTGGAACAGAGATCCTAGCATGCTTTCCAGGATTTCAGAAATAAAGTAAACTTGGGGTGGCCTTTTTAGCACAGAGTGGGTTTGTCTGCTAAGCACAGGCATGAATTTCTCCCTTGTAAGGAACGTTCACAGAAGGAAGGGTAGGAGGTGTCTCATGGAGGAATTTTCCTTCTGTATGGATCACTAGTGCAACTTCTAGCATTTATGTGGTAAAGCCACAGAAAAACACCCCAGCTCCAGGCAATCACCTTGGCTACTTCAGAAGAGCTTTTTTAGGAGGTTACATAATTAAAAGTATTACAGTCAGGAACCACTTTGACCTGGTTTTCAGTGTTTTGGTTTGCGTGACAAATGTTTTTTTGAACTGTATTTCTCTTTTCACTCCTCACTCTCTTAAGGATGCAAAAATAGGAAATTGCTGCTGCATTGTGTAGCTTTTGGTGCTGCTAAAAAACCAAAATAATGCCATTTTGAATATGCTATAAATGGCTATAGTGTTATTCCAGCAACTGCAGCCCAGCTTTGCAGCCTGCTCTTGGGGGGTGCATAAAAGAGCAGTGTGAAGAGGGTGTATTTTATAGGAGGCTCCCCTGGCTCTCCGAGCCCGGGATGTAGCAATTAGCTCAGCAGAGGAGACAGCAGGGTAATGAGCTGCAGCTAATTTGTCCATGTGGAAGTGTCTAACAACAAACATCCCTGGAGAAGTGAACAATTCTGTGCAAGAATTGCATCACCTCTCCAGGTGGGAGAAGCCGGCTGCAGGGAGCGAGCCGCAGTCAGGGAGCACAGGAGGGGCCCAGGGTCAAGGGCCAAGTGGCCATCTGTGGGGTGCCTCCCTCCTGAACTGCTCCAGCCTGTGGCACTGCTCTGCTGCTGGCCTAGTCTGGGCTTTTTTCCTGTTTTTTTTATGAATGACATTCATTTAGGCTCACAGCCTTCCCTCCCTGGCCTCCAGCATGAAGGAAAGAGAACTGGGATATTCACTACCACACTGGGGGCTAGGGAAGGTACTTTACTTATGGCTAAGGGGTTGAAAATCAGGAAATGTTCCTGGGGAGTGGTTGGTAGGGATGGTGTGGGATATCCTGCTGCAGTTTGCATGGGCATAGCTGCCTTCTGCTTCCAGGTGAGCCTGATGGTCAGAAAACTCCTGTTGGAGCAACTGCAACCACGTGTGTCCTTTGGTTTGGGTAATAAATGCAGCTTTGTTAATCAACCCAGAATTTGACACTGCAATGCACAGGTTTTACAAATACCTGAACCAGGAATAGAGATGTATTTATTATTGCTGTTTTATTACTGTTGCTGGCTGCTCACTGTAACAGTACTTTTTGCTTCATTCACCTGAAAAAGTTGGTGTCTCCTTGCTTCACAACTTCCTCCTTTTTGCTGAATAACAAAAGGAACAAAACACAATCCCAAAAAGCTACCAACACTTCTCAGAAAATCAACTGTTGGCATAATTGGGATTCTTCAGCTTGAGTCTTTCTGGCACTTAAATAATCCTTTGAGGTTGCTGGTGGTTGTCTCCTGAGAACTCTGTGGACTTTTGTGTTGCCGTTTCTTATTTCTGTCTAAATTTCTGCTCACAGTCTGAGAGGAGAAATGAAGTGCAGGTGAGGCCCTTACCTTGTAGGGACACTGTAAAAAGAGGTAGGTTTTCAATCCTTTTTCAGGTTTCAACCCTCTGCTGCTCAGTGTCATTTTTTAGCCAGTCTCACCCTATTACCATGGTGAGCATCAGTTACTCTGCCTGGTGCCACCTGTCACCAACGCTGAGGTGACACCTGGCACTCAGAGGTTACCTGCAAAGTGAGCAAGGGGGTCGCTTGTATTCCTGACTTGGGGAGTGAGCTTAACGAATTAATTTAAAGTAAAGTCATGCAACTATGCCAGAGGACCTCTGGAGGGGAGGATACTTATGTTTTTTGAGAATGTAATCAAAGGTAAGGACTTCAGAGGTTCTGTGTGGAAAGGACAGTGGATGGCCAAGGGAGGAGACTCTGCTGGTGGCTTTTTCAGTTCAGCGATACGAGGAGCAGAACAAACTTTAAATATGGAATAAGAGGAAAATCGCCACAGTCCAGCCAAGCTGGCAGATGTCCTGGGTGATTAAATGTCAGCACAAGCAGCAGGACTGCCTGTGGAGCACAGCCTGGCTGCAGCCAGGGCACTCAGCAGCTTTGTTTTAGTTCAGTTCCTTTTGGCAGTGCAAGGATGCCATGGATGAGCAGCTCTGTCAGTAGAGGTGCTGAGGTACCAGTGCCCATTGTCCCACAGTTGTCCCAAAGCCTCTTTATTTGTTCCAGAGGCACTATAGGTGATGATAGAAAGGAGGCTGCAGCAGCTGTAAGCTTCTGTAGAAACACCCACTGGAGCTCTCTGTGTGGAAAATGGCTAATTTGTAATAGGAAGTATTTCTCAGCAGACCTGCTACCAGAGAAGTCATTAATTACCTCTTTGTGTTAACATTGGTCTGACACTAAAAAAAACAGCATTTGTGGACTTTTGTATCTTTCTGCCTGACAGTGGAGGTACAACTGACAGCAAAGAAGGCTTCAAGCAGTAGAACCTTTCATACCTTTCATCTTACATGTGTTGCACCTTTGTGCCCTCTGCTCCCTTTGGTGGTTGCTCAGCACACCTGGGCACTCCATGGCTCATTGCTGTCAGTGCTGTTCACCTCTTTTCACAGCTGTACCCATTGGGTGCCAGTCACCACAAACTCAGTGCCTGCATCTGCCCAGCTGTCACTCAGCAGCCAGGAGCAGCATGTCAAGGTGCAATAAGTAGTGAGTAGCTTTGCTTTTGTCCCCTGTGGAACGGATCCTCCTTGCCTGGGTTTCTGCCTGATGTTGTTGTACAGAAACCATCATGCTGTTTAGATTCTTTGAACTGCCATTTAAAATGAAATAACCTTTATGTAGTCTATTAAAGCTTAGATTCCCCTATTTTAGCTTTCTCGAGACTTCTTTCCAATGGATGCCATGATTTTCTCCCTCTTTTAATCCGCCCCTTATCTCATTTCCTGTGGAAAATTTGCCTGTGTGCTCCCATTATGTGCTTTGAGTGCTTTGAAAAAGTGTTAACAGACAGCATGTTTCCAGTAGGGACAAACAAAAGTCCAAATGCCAGGGTCTCATAGGAACTCACACATCCCCCTCTGCTTGCCCAGACCAGGCTGAGTGGGAAGTACTGGATAAAAGAGCTGCAAGATTGACTGGAAGCAAGAGGGAGCCAGGTCCTGCCAACTGCAGGAGCTGTGCATTCGGGGGAGATTTTGGTAGTTTTGTTCTTTTCTGTTTATTTTGCTGTAATTTATTTGTTCCTTCTTAAGTTGCATCCATCCCACCCAAATTCTGCTCTTGTGGTTGGTGTTGTGCCTGTCAAAGCTCAGAGCATTGCTGCCACAGGCACTTGGGAGTGATCTGTGTGGGGACACAAAGCCACCTCCACCTTCCAGGCAGTGCCATGGCCTTGGCACCCACACCCTTGTACCTGTATCCACTGCGTGCTCTGTGTGTGCACAAACCAAAACATTTATTCTGGTCCTTTATCCTATTGCTCTCCCCACTTGTGAAAGTATCAGACATGCTCCAAAATGGGAGAAATTAAAAAAAAACCTCCCTCTGTTGTGTTCCAGCCTCGAGGGACTTGGGCTCTCAAATATAACTGTTTTGGGGTCAAGTTTTACCTGGCACCTTGAAATGCAGCTTTCTGATAAATTAATCCTGGGTCTCCTGAGGCTGTCAAAATACTTCATAAATTTGTGTTGGAACTTATTTTTTTACAAGTTAACTCTTACCTGAATCTTCATGGTGGCTAGGAAAACTTGGCATAAGTAAATGGAAGCATTTGTTCCTTTAAGGTAGAAAAGGGAAATCTTAAGCCTTCTGTAAATTAATAATCTTTCCCGTGCCGTAGATCTCAGCTGCCAGTGAGGTGTCTGTTGGTGAGGAACAGAGTGAACTTTCAGTGAAAAATCCATGTTGTTCCTGTGGAGGCACAATTGGAAACATGAGGAAGGCAGCTGGCAGGCTATTTGGTTACACCTGTAATCTGCAAAATCTTCAACAAAAATTAGGTGAAGAATATTTTTGCAATTGACCTTTCAGTGAACTTGCATAAATTTATTTCGCTTACTCAGTGGATGTTTACGACCTTATAATTTGAATTACTAGATTAACCTACACTGAAATATGATGCCATTTATAGGGTTAATGCATTTGAGAAGGACATGCATGCGATTGCCCCCTCCTCTTCCCTCTTCCCCAGCTTTAACACCACAGAGCATCATTCTGAATTGAAATAGTCCATAATGGTCCTTTTTTTCACTTTTCTTTAACAACATGAACACTAAATTATAGCTGTGCAATTATGTAAACAATGGAAATGCTTCCAGAATGAATACTTCCTTTTAAATTTTCATTTTGTGTAATTGCTGAAAGGTTTGGAGCCATAATAAACCAAAATTATTTTACACATTTATCGTTCTAAAGGTCAATTATGAAAGAAGTAAAGCAACAACACTGTGCAGAATGAGTAAACCAATTTCCACGGCCATCACCATATGTTTTTCTTATGGCTTGTGTTTTCCAGTTGCTGTGTACATAGCATTCAATTAAAGTGATTCATTGACCAGCCTGGGAGCTGCTACCCAGAGTTTACGTTTGCAGGGAGGGAAGGAAGCCCGGCTCTGTTTGAATTACCTGATTTTGCCCTATCACTGATAGCACAGATGTCCTGGCTCCCTCGCCCTCTCACAAGCCTCCCTCTGCTGATAAGCTCCCTGAGCCCCCAGATTGCTGCCCCAAATCCTGTGGTGCTGTGAGCTGGGCTTTCTGCTGACTGGGAGAGGGGACAAACCTGGCAGCTACCTGTGAGCGCTGTCCTGGGCTGGGGCTGACCCTCCTCAAGCAGGGGACAGCCTGCCCAGCCCCAGGTGAAGTGCAGTGACCCAAAGTGCCCAGGGTGCTGTGCTCAGTGCCTGGGGTGAGCCCGGCTGAGCAGGTTTGTCTCCTGTCCTCCCTCGGGAGATGTGTGTCCTGCCCTCCCTCCTGGGTGTGTGTCGCTGCAGCCAGCAGCCTGCACTGGGAATTTGAAGGGAAGCTGAGGACTGCTTCAAGAGCTTTTAAAAGGGAATTTTTGAAAAGTTTCTCGCTATGGAAAATGATTTATTTTTAGTAGCGCTGCATCTCATAACTGGCAGGTAAATCCCTGCATCCTTTTGGACCGTGTGTGCTGTCACAGCATTTGTGTGTGACAGTAATATTACTGTTTTGTGGTTCTCCTTGCCCCACTATGGGAAGTGTTCTGTGCAGGGATCCGTGCCCTGGTGTGTGACAGATGGGAGCTCTGGGGTGAGGACAGGAGTTAATGCAGTTGTTTGGAGCAGCTCCCTGTGCCACCGCCTCCCCGGCCAGGTTAGCCCGGGCTCTTTTATTGTGGCACATGTCAGCAGCAGCCTGCTCCCATCTGCTGCCCTGCTCGGGGCCAGCCCCAGCCTTACCTGGCCCTGCTGTTCAGGTGTGCTGTGCTGGACCAGCACCGAGCGTTAATCAGCCCTTAATTATAACAAGGTATGTCCTTTGTTCTGCGCCGACCGAGAGTTTACCACCCGCTTTATGAGAGGCTGCATCCATCTGCTCTGCTTCTCAATGTTTGCATTGACCCATATTGACTTAAAATGTATCAAAGGAAGTGATTAAAACAAGTTTAAACATTAACTTGAGTGGCATTTTATCTTATTCAGGAAAGTGAAAGCATTATTTGCCACTATGTTCAAAACCAATACTGTTTATTTGCATATATTGCAGTTTCTTCATAGGATACTGGTGTTGCAAACACTTAGTGGAACACTTAAGTAGGAGCTGTGCAGGTGTTTAGAGGGCTTGGAGAAAATAGTGGTGATGTTCAAGCATCTCTGTGAAGAGAAAATTTGGTTTGTCAGCTTTAGCTTCTGCTGTAGAGATTGAGCATGTGTTTGTCAGCTTTAGCTTCTGCATGAGATTGAGAGGACATTATGGGAATCTCCTAGTTCAGGCTGTCTTTGACATCATGAAACCAGTAAGGATGGACATGGAAAAGGGTTTTTCCTTTGCAACTTTTCAAAATTTTATTGAATGGAAAATAATTATCTACTCAGTATAGAAATAACTTGATGTAGCTCCTCAGCAAATAGTGTCATGGGTAAAGGATTATATAGATTTTATACCTAATTTTAAACCTGCTGAAAGCTTGCAGGGAAGAAGTCTTAACTCAAATATAGGAACTTTGCTCGATTTTGGAGAGACTGTGAAGACTTAAAATGTGGAAGGATTAGAGATGAAAGGCTTATCTGGAATGTGTTCTGTACCACAGGGTGATGGCAAGCAAAGCTGAGGCTGCTGCTCTGTTCCTTCAGGGCACCTGAAGCAAGGAGCAGGCCTGAGAGGGCAGCTCGTGTTCTTGTGGCATGGAATTCTGAGAGATTTGAGGAACTCACTCCTTTGGACTGCTGCAGTGCTTCATCTTAAGTCCATTAAATGTTTGGATACTTGAATCTGAAATCTTGTTTAACAGAATGGTTGTGTTTAGGCACGAAGAGACATGAATGAATGGTGATGTGGGCTTTGAACAGGAATTTGGGGGTACAAATGTTCCCAAAGTACCAAATGCACTTTGGCTACTCCACACCCCTGAAGTGGGAGGTGGTGATTACATGGAGGTCAGTTTGCACACAGTTGTCTGGGAGCTTGCACCTCAGTCAGTGTGGGACCAGGGAACCTCCAAGTTAAATCTTCTTGAACCTCAAAGTTAAATCTTCTGCCACTCTCCCTTTTGCTTTTGGGCTTCCTGGCTTTTCTCACAGGTGCCCTCTCTTGCAGGACATCCTGAACACTGTCATAAAGCACTGCCTGCCGTGGTTCTTCTTCCTGGGGCTGCCTGGCTTCACCATGCTGATCGGGGACTTCCTCGGAGCGGCGGCGCGCGTGCTGAGCGCGGACACGCCGGAGGTGAGCGTGGCACAGCCACACTGACTGGGCTCTTGGGGTGGATACTGGGGTGGGAAATCATGGGAGAAGGCAACACAGTGGTGCTGCAGAGGTGTTTGATCCAAAGGCTGAGGCATGAGGAAGGTGTGTCCTGCACAGCTATAGAGCCCTGTGCGCGCCACTGCAGCAAGCAGTGAGAGAGAGAGCAGGGAACTCTCTGGGTGATGCAGCATCTCAAGCTAAATGTCAGCACTGACAGAAATGTGACTCTAAATGATTAAATTATCGAATGATAAGTCAAATAGCAAGTCAATGAGGGGTTGCCAAAATAAAGGTAAAGGTCTGGCAGTCCTGGGAGAGACAGGAAAGTTCTGTTGCATGTGAAGCACCAGCTCACAGGAGACCTTTTTGTCTGTTCTGGCTCAGGGCTTTTGCTGCTGCTCTTGACATTTGTGTGGCTGAGCAGGTGGCCCTGTGCAGGGCCACAGCCCTCTCCTGTTTCAGCAGAGCTGAAATGGTTATCCAGCCACTCTTCTTCCATCAGCCCTCAAAGAGCTTGGTCAGCCTCACTGTTGATCCAAAGCTTAAATGCTAATAAGAAATGGATGCTCAATTTTCCAGGGAAAAACCATAAACCAAAACACCCTCTTCCATTTCTCCTGCATGCATAAAACTGTGGATGTGCATTGCATTTTCAACATTACACAGTAATTAATGTGTTTATAGCTCGTGCTGTGGTGCTTTTGATGGCTCTGCTGGAGCAGGGATCTCTCTGCACATTGGTATCACCTGTGCAGCAAGTGTGAGTGGGTTCTGCACCCACTCCTCTCTGTGCTGCAGGATCACCTCATAGCAAAGCTGGATTAGTGCTTCACCTCCCTCTCAGCTGTTCTTCAGGGGTTCTGTACTTCCTGTTGGCATCAAATGGCTGATTGTCATATTGAGTAATGAGGGCAAGTATTAAAGATGTAGGATGTGCTCAGGAGTGGGGCCAGCTCAGCCTCACAAGGAGAACAGAGCAGCACAGCAGGGAAAGCAGGGGCAGGAAGGAACAGCTGTGTTGTGAATCTAGCAGGCTGAGTATGGCACACTGGCCTCAGAGCTGGAGGCATCTCCACATGTGAAAGGTTTTCAGTGACTATTTCAGTGAACCTTTTTTTAGTGACTATTTCTGCCTGCTTGCCATTTGCCAGGCTCCCCGTTCTGAAGCTCACACCATCCTTGGTGCTCTTGTGTGCTTTCCCAACACCTACCAAGGAATCCCACAGCTGGGACCCATCTCAGAAGCTGGTGAGAGCATCACAGGAACTGCAGATTTGAAGGTAAAACCACATTTATTGTAAATCCTTAGGTAGCCTAACCTCGTTTCCCTATGCAGTGACTTGATTCCTGCCCAAGTGGTTGCTCTCACACAAACCTCTGTTTGATAAACGTGAGCAGTGATCCACTGCTCAGAATTAGGGATGGCTGGAGAGGAATCTCTTGAGTTCCTCATGTGTGGCCTGAGCAGGCAGAACCAAAGGGAATGCAGAAATCCCTTCACATACTTGGCTTCTGTTCTTGCTTCTTCAGCAGGCCTTGGAGAGTCACTGGAGGTGTTTTATTTCTAAAATTAAGACAGTTTTGTCTTTTCTCTACTAAATAGTACACTAAATTTTTCATAACATGTTTTGGTTGGAACCTGAACACTGCAGTTTGTATGGAGTGACCACCACTTGTTGTTTGTAACTGCCCCTTGGCACTGTAAATGAATTGATTTCCTCTTGCTGCCTGTACATTAGTTGTAAGCTGATTTGATTTGTCCTCAAGGGCCTGTATGTTTGAGTTGTAATCAATGTTTCTCCCTTGACAAAATACTACTGGCATGAGGTAAAGATGCTTCAGCAACAGATGGGGAATTAAAGGGACTTCACCTGTAACTATGTCAAAATTAAACAACTTTAAAGTAGATGTATGAAAAAGATGCTTATTCTAATTTATTTTGTTATTTTAGTGTTGCCTTATAAATATTTTATTGAAGAATGCCACAGAGGAGCCATGTGAAGCTGCAAGGTAAAATACTGAGTAAAAGAAATGGGGAAATATCATAGAATTGGTTAGGTTGGAAAAGACCTTTAACATTATCAAGTCCAACTATTTATGGCTTGCAAAAGTCTTTCTTGCTGCTTATCTTCTGCTTCTGCCTTGTGGTTTGGTCCTGTGAAGTTGAGCCTTACTCTGCACCATGAAGGTGCTGGTCTGTTGTGCTGGAGGTGAAAGAGAGATCTCATTTTTGTGTATTTTTTCCTTTTTTCCCCCCCTAAATATTGCTCTAAATCTCCTGACCAGCTCCCTTTTCCTTTTCCCAAAGATGCATAGCCATCTGTGGCCTCGGCGTGTGGATCTGCGAGGAGCTCACGCAGTGCACCAGCCACCCCCACGTGAAGAAAGCCATCAATGTCATAGGTGTGACACTGAAGGTATTGCTGTGGTGGGCTCTGTTCACTGTGCTTTGGGAAAAAAAGGCATTTCCACTTTGCAAATAATCACTGATAATCTGAGGCACAGGCTGCTGCTGTGGTGTCCTGTGCAAGCATGCAGACTATTTGCAAAAACAGCTTGTGTGGTTATAGACACTTTCCCCAGCAAACTCACATAAAAGATCACACAGACAGTGTCAAACCTGCTGGTTCCTAATGCTGACCATGGGATCTCACAATACTAACGTGTTTTATTCTTTGCAAAGAAGCAAAATAATGAAATGTAGACAAACTGAATACAGTGTATGGTATCTGAGTATTTTATAATCACCTTTTTTCTTCCAGTTTTCCAACAAGCTGGTAGCTCAGGTAGCCTGTGATGTCCTTCAGCTGCTGGTGTCTTACTGGCAGAAGCTTCAGGAGTACGAATCCTCCCTGTGCCGGAAAATTACAGAAGTACGTCAGATTCTTTAAAATGTTTGTATGCAAAGTTGTCTTAATGCCTTCCTTGGACTGCTGTGAATTTGTTAACTCCTCCTTTTTGTTTTTATTGTGAGGGAGGTACTTGCTACACTCCCTGGACCAGTGTAGGTCCCTTGTTTGTAGTGATTTGTGTGCAAAGTGCTCAGTAAAATGTTCTCATTGATTGGCACGGGCAGTTGGGTGCTCCTGGGAGAACTTTACCTGTTCCACACCCTGTGGAACTGTTTTCCACACCCTGTGGAAGGTCTGTCTCTGCAGAGGAAGAAGTTGAGTGCCTTTCTGACACTTGGTTTGTTTGGCTGCAGATCCTGGTGGCCACCATCGCGTTTCTCCTGCCCGGTGCCGAATACTCCTCCATGGAAGCAGATAAGAAGGTGTGTCACTGAAAAGAGCTGTCTCCATTCTTTGTGCTGTTTGAGGGGGGTTTTAAATGAGGCTGCTCTGAACCAGAGCTGAATTTTAAACTTTACAATTCATACCCTAAAGTCTGGGTGAATTTAATAGAGTGTACCTAAGCACCATGTTCTTGTTCAGTTCATAGTTTCACTGCTGCTTTGCTTGCTGGACTGGTGCATGGCACTGCCCATGAAAATGCTGCTGGAGCCCGTGTCTGCTGGTGCTGTGGAGGATCAACATGCATCCAGAGCTCCTTTGCTGGATTATATTTACAGAGTGAGTAGGGGGAAGGAAGGTGATTTACTCTGCCTGGCTGTTTAAAGATGCCTTTCACACACCCGGAAGGCACAGAAGCAGCTTTGCTGAGCACTAGAAAATCATGTCATCCAGGTGAGAAGTTACAAATGCAAAATGTTAAGAAGATAAGATTAGAGACGTAGAATAGACAGGGGATGGTGAAGACAAAGGTAAAATGCTTAAAACAACGAGCCAGGGGAAATGATCTTTGCAGAAATATTTGGATTATTTGAAGTGGGTTGTTAAAATACAGAACAAGCCCTGAAGCGAGCTGTTAAAAGCACAGAATCAGTGCAGATGGAGACTCTTAATTTAGAAATGCTGAATTTGGACACGGGTGGGTTGTGTAGTGTGTCAGAACTGGGGATCCTGCTTGCTGGGTGTGTTGGGGACTGTCCCAGGTTGTCACTGGCTCTGTGTCCCCACAGGTCCTGCACTGCTGCATCAATGGCTCCAGCACCTACACGCAGCAAAGCCACTATGTGCTGAGCCTGGCCGACCTCTCCTCCTCTGACTATGATCCCTTCCTGCCACTGGGGAACGTCAGGAGCTCCTCAGAGCCAGCCCAGTGCCCCTCCTCCACTGATTTGGGCAACCTGCTCACCGTGGCTGAAGGTAAGGGCGTGCCCAGAGTGTGGGCTGGGCCAGCATGTGTGTGCAGCAGTGGGAAACAGTGTTCCAGGCTCCATCTCTGCCTTGGAAATGTGCTTCTCCTTACTGCACGTAGCAACTGTTCCTTCAGAATTGGGCACAGCTCTCCTTGGATGAATTCCAGTTGCCTCTGTGATAGGATGTTTGAGTTCATTGCCAACGCTGCTCCTTAGAACAAATTTATGTTTAGAAGGTGTAAAGGGAGGGAGAAACACTGAAAACAACAAAGAAATAGTTTTACACTGAATATGAAAAACCTAGAAATGAGGAGGTTTCTGGCCATAAAAGGAGTAACATTCCCATGGGAGAAGTGGAAGCAGTAGCTCAGAACTCAGTCACTTTATGAAATAACTGGCGGATGTGCCTGTGCTGAGGGGACCAGCTGAGCATCCAGGAAGTCTCTCCCTGTCTCACTTCCCACCTGCCAGGGATGGAGGAGCATTGCTTTGCAGTGACGTCTCTGGTTTGCCCTGGCTTTTCTGCCATGCCACCCTCCTGCTCCGATGGCTCTGGGGATGTGGTGAAGTAAAATAAAACTGTGGAATAGGTAGGATTTCTTGGAAAGCTGTTGGAAATATTTCCTTGAACAGGAAGGATCAACAGGTCACATAGGGCAAGCTGCTGCAACGTGGCAGAAATCTGCAGGTGCTCCCTTTGTGTTGCCTCTTGCTGCTCCTACTGATCCATTGTGTTTTCCCTGATGGTTTCAGAGAAGAGGAGGAGGAATCTGGAGCTGATCCCTCTCACAGCGAGGATGGTCATGACTCACCTGGTGAATCACCTGAGCCACTACCCGCTCAGCGGGGGCCCCGCCATCCTCCACAGCCTCCTGAGCGAGAACCACGACAATTCCTACGTGGAGTCCTCCGAGCTGTGCTCGGAAGTGTTCCGCAGCCCCAACCTGCAGCTCTTCGTGTTCAACGACAGCACCCTCATCTCCTACCTCCAGATCCCCGCCGAGAAGAAGGCGGGTGCCGAGGCAGCATCGGCGGCGCCCTCGGACGTGCGGGTGATCGTGCGGGATATCTCAGGGAAGTACTCCTGGGATGGCCGGGTCCTGTACGGGCCCCTGGAGGGCTGCCTGCCGCAGCGCAGCACGGCCACTGCCTTCGCCATCTCCAGAGACCCACAGCACCAGCACGGCCTTTCCCAGAGCGATGGCTCCCAGGTGGAGGAGGGAGAGGACGCCCTGGACCAGCTGCTGGAGAGGATCGGGAGCAGCAGCCCCGAGTGCCTCCCGCACCCGCAGCGCAAGCTGAACGAGCCAGCGCCGCCGCCCTGCGGGATGAGCGCCGAGCAGGAGCGCGCCATCACCGAGGCCCTGCTGCAGCAGAGCGCCCAGGAAACGGAGTTCATCCTGAAATGCAGCTCGGACTGCAGCATGAGCGTGGCCCGCCAGGAGCCACCGCCTCCTGCCCAGCCCCAAGCCTCCTTTTATTTCTGTCGGCTGCTGCTGAACGACTTGGGAATGAACTCCTGGGATAGAAGGTAGGAAGGGAGGATCCAGAACATGCCTAGGATACTCTCCTCACTTTTTACCCCTGACACACTTAAGAAAGCGAAGCTCCGGAATTTTGAACTTCAGTGATGATTTGAAATACGCATCAATAGATCGTGTATAACAATAATTCTAAGAAATCATATCGTGTTAATTCTCTTAGCTGTTTGGATGATGAAATACTGTGTCTCCACTGTGTTGCATTTGCCTTCAAACCTTTCCTGTTTTTTTTCAGAAAAAGCTTTCATCTGCTGAAGAAAAATTCAAAGTTGCTGCGCGAACTGAAAAATCTGGATTCCCGCCAGTGGTAGGTGATGTGTACTGAACACACCATTGATAAGGTTCATGTTTCCCAAGGAAGAATGAGTCACCAGAACCAAAATTCATTCCTGTTGAATCCAAATATTGGTATGAAAATTGGACTGTTTGTTTCTCCAGAGTTCTGTAACTTGAGTAGAAAATCCACCTGTGCTGGCACATTCTCTGTGTACAGAGAACTCCAAATCAGTGGCAAAGAATAAGAGATTTTTTTCAAGTTTGCTTTAGCTGAGAGGGGAGGGAATCAAATTAATTGTGACCTGGGTACAACTGATACAAAACAGTATTTTGTACAGAGTGGTCCCTGTGTCAGGAGCAGTGCTTTGAGGAGTGATCCACCCAGAACTGCTCCCCAGCCAGGAAGTGGCAGAATGAAGTTCTGCATGTTTGGTTTTTTTCATTACTTGACCTAGAGCTGTTTGAAAAACATCTACAGCATTGCAGAATTCTGAGTTTCTTCTATCCCAACAGTTTCCACATCAAATGCAGTTTGCATGTTTTCAGATAAGCCAACTGTCCCTGTCAGCCCTGTAAAACTTTACCCAAGGTCTGAAAGTCAATAATGCCTCTTCTGCCTAGTATGTCATCACCCTGTAATTAAAATTCTGTAGGTCAAATTACGCTCCCATTAACACCTGTGCCACCTCGCTGTCTCTGCAGTGCTGCACAGATCTGAGTCATTAACCCTGTAATTAGAATTTGGCCACCAGTTCTGTGGCTGATGTACAGGAGGACCAGGCTTGACTCTGCTCTCAGACCTGGGGTGTCTCTGCAGTGAGGTTTTGATGGCAAAAAAAGGGGGGGAAATTTGAAAATGGGTGATGTATTTGTGTGCATAAAAGAAATTGACACACAGAGCTAACTGTGGGCACCAGGTCATATCTTTGGAGTGCTGGGGGATCTGAAAAATAATCTTGTTTAATTTTGATTCCTTTTTCCATCCCATGGCAGTCGTGAGACTCACAAGATCGCCGTGTTCTACATCGCTGAGGGACAGGAGGACAAGTGTTCCATCCTGGCCAACGCCAGGGGAAGCCAGGCCTATGAAGATTTTGTGGCTGGGCTGGGCTGGGAGGTAACAGCCATAATTTAGATAAGCTGCCTTGTTGCTGGGGGCACTTATGCAGTTTTTAATTAAAAAAAAAAAAAGAAAAAAATGTACTGATGTTTAGCTGCTTTGAGCTCTTCCCATGGTCAGAACACACTCAGCACAGGAGTTCTTTATGACATGTGTGGGTTTAATTTGCTTTGTCAAAACGGTGTGTCATAATCTAAAAACCATGGACATTTTGGTGTTTGGGAAATCCAGAGTAGCTGCATGTCACATTTGAGGATCCAAGTGCCACAGTGAGATGCAGCATCCTCAGGCTGGTGCTGTTGGGAATACAGACAAGCCTTTGGACTCAGGCTTGACTTCAGAGTGGCGTTTCTTCTGAATGAACTTCTGGAATAATTTATTCTAAGGGTGTTTTTTCTGTACAAATCTTCAACTTCTTCTGCAGTTTTCTTGGTTATCTCTCTCTGCCTTTTGTGATACTCCCAGCAGTGGGAGCTGCCAGCCCCACAGAGCCCTTAGCCAGCAGTCTGTGGCAGAATGTGTTGTTTCCTTGCTGCTCTTTGCTGGAGGAAGGTAAAATAGCTGGATAGATAATGACTCAGAACCTAGTTCAGAGAGATTTACTTTCAGTAAATGTCGAATACAGGCACAGGAAAGAAATCTAACGGGAAAATCGCAGAGCTGTAGGGGAACACTTCTTTTTCTCTGGGACAGCTACGGAAACCTAGGGTGGTGATTTCATTAGAAGCAAATCCTGGTGATGTGTCAGTGCTTTCAGGTGGCTGCTGTTTGTGCCTTTGGCTCCCTCAGGTAGATCTGTCCACGCACGGCGGGTTCATGGGCGGCCTGCAGCGCAACGGCAGCACGGGGCAGACCGCGCCCTACTACGCCACCTCCACCGTGGAGATCATCTTCCACGTGTCCACCAGGATGCCCTCCGACTCAGATGACTCACTGACCAAAAAGGTAAAGGCTTTGCAGTGTGTTTCCATCAAAATCTGAGCTGGAAGCGGCCTTTGCTGACTGGCCCTGGCAGGCTGTGCCTGTGTCACCACGTGGTGCTTCTGCAGCTGGGCTAGCTGAATTAAATGGCATCTAAATTCTGGGTTCTGAAACACAATTAACATTTCCATGGTAGCCTCAAATGCCACCGTGGGTAATAATATTAGCAATAATTTCATTTGTACATTGTCTGCCTGCCAAAACTGCTGTAGGTTGGTAGAACAAAGCAACCAAATGCAGCATCATCAAACCGTCCTGTGGGGAAACAACGAAGTGAAAGAGGGCTGACAGGCTCGGGAGCCCAAGCAGCCAGCTCAGAGTTCAAGATAGCAGCCAGTTAGGCACAAGTCTGACAGGCAGCCTCTGCTTCAGACAGCCAGAACTCAGCCCAAAGTTCTGTTGGTATTGGTAGTTAATTGTTCATCTTTCCTAGCGAGGTATGATTTCAGGTTATGCTGTTTGCCAGCTGCTGCTTAGACCCAAAGATTTTTGGGGCGTACAAAATCTCTGCCCTTTTAATTAGGATGGATAACTTGTCCTGCAGAGGTTGTTAGCATGCATCAGTAATGCTGCAGCAGCCATCCACTTGGTTTCAGAATGATGTGTGCTTTTCTTTGAAATGTAAAGGTGAATCTCTGATTACTGCTTCTGAAAAATTGCCCAGTGTTTCATAGTAAAGTCAGATCTTGTCTTTTTTATTGTGATATCTGTCATTAAAAAAAAGGAAATCTGCAAAATTATTCATGGATGCAAGACTATGGAGAAAAGTACTCTGAGTGCTTCAGGAAGGAGCAGTGGGGTAGTGGTGTTTAGGACAGGGCTGTAGAGTCTCTGTGACCATACCAGTGTAGGACTGTTTGTATTTTTATTATTCCTGACCAGTATTTGTCCAGCTGCTTGCCCAAAACTCCAGTGATGAATGATTTACAGTTGCCCTAGGCAACATATTCCATATTGCTGTGCTCCACTTCTTGTACTGCAAAAAAATCTCTGGTAGTGCCTGCTTTGCTTCAATTTAAGCCCATTCATTCTTATCCTGTTGCACATGGATATGAAGGGCAGATTATTTTGCAGCACACTTATACATGTCTGAGAACTGCTCCCATGTCTTTCCCAGACTTAGTTTTCCTGCAGAAATCATGGCCATTTGTTTAGTCTAACCTTCCCTTGCAAGTCTTGGGTTTTGTGGAAGCCTGGCATAGACACTGGGATATGGTCTGGCTGTTGAGTAATTCATCACCTGGGAGAGGAGAGCACAGTGTGGCAGAGCTACCACAAGGGGAAGAAAGGGATTTAGCTGCAAACAGTCCACTTATTCTGCTTATTTTCATCTATGTTATGGGTTATCACAGGCACTGAGGGTCTCGTTATTCTATTTGTCTTCCCTGTGTTTGCTCTGAGAAAATTCCTTCTCTGTGAGAAACAGAAACCAAAAGCGTTTAGTAGCTGTCAGTCTCCAAGTTTTGTAGTGCCAGGAAACCAGGCCAGCTCCAGCACATGCTGTCTACAGAGAATAACTGCAAAGGAATTGCTCTGGGACCTTTTCAGAAAACCTGAGGTCTGCTCTAGGAATGGAACCCTGCAGGGATCAAACTGGGAATTCCGGTGAAGGACAAATCTCTGAGCAGGCTCATGGACCTGAGGAGCTGCAAGCAGTAGCTCAGACCAGATAACTTCCAGGGGGCTTTTCAGTGTGAACTCATCCATGGTTCCACTCACAACAGTTTGATTCAGTTTGTCCCAGCTTCTGTTGTGAGCAGACATGCATTTCAGTGCAGATGAGCAAGGATTGTTGACAGGTTTTGCAGACCTGCAGCTGTGAGTGCAGAAAAGGTGCATTTCAGAAGCACTGCACTTTCTGGAAGCTGGGCAGCTCTCTGGGCTTAGGTCCTTACCTCGCATTGTTGGGGCAGAATGTCCAGGTTAAAAAGATAATTTCTTACTTCATATTTATTACTTCTTTCCATCAGTGCTTTTGTTTTATGGGAGTGTGGGATAGAAAGATGGAAGCCCATGGCATTGATTCAGTTCCTGCTCCTACAGCTGAACCATACCTGGTGATACAGGACAGTGGTGCTGGGAGGAGAGAAGTTCATCAGGATGCAATGGGGGCCACAGCTTCTTTTTCCTTGCCCTCCTTCTGGGATCTAAGGTCCCCCTCATCTCTGAAATCTTTGTGATTGCTGGGGTTTCTTATCTGCTTATTTTGCCTCAGACCAAGAGAGGCTTCATCCCTGTCAGCACACTCCCAGCTGAACAGAAGGACTGACCACCTGCTGCCCTGGGGAGCCACAGCAAGGCCATAAATTCTGGGGGCTGGGGAATTCAGCAGATGTAGTAATTTTACTTAAATATGTTATTGTTGTTCTTTTTTTTTTTTTTTTTTTTTTACTGAACGCAAAGATAGATTAAGTTCTGGTATGAATTTCCCAGAATAAGTGCATTTCCACTGGGGATGAGCTTGGCCCCTTGTTTTTGTGAATAGAGCTGTGATTTGCAGTCTGCATTTTTTTATTTGAGATACATGCTGACATTATATTGCTAATTCAGGAGGGAAGAAAGAAAAAAAAAAGGAAAAAAAAGAAAGAAAACTCCGTCTCCAAATAAGTCTTGGCCCCAACAGAAATCTTTCATAGTGGAGTAAACAAAATTCAGCTGATCTCTTTTGCTGCTGTAGGGCTCAGCATCATTGGTTCCAAACTTTATCTGCCTGTCTTGTGGCAAGAGTGAAAATCAATCCCAGGAATGGCATCCTACAGTCCCTGTCTCGTTCTGCTCAGATTGTGCTTAACGCTTTAAAGATGTGCTGCCCAATTTCTCAGTGATTTATTTCATCTTCTCCATTGTCAGAGCAGAACTTTTTCAATTCAGAAATCTGGTTGCAACCCCATACTGAACTCTTGCTCCTTTGCTGCAGAAATTTGTTAGCTGGGGCTAGATTAGATTTTTAGCAGCTAATCTGACTGCTGTAGGGGTTTGCAGAGTGGGGACAGAGCTGTGCTATTGGATTTGTCCAATTCATTTGACTCCAGGACTATAATTGCACTTATGTCTTACAAGGCTTTTATGGCCTCGGGCTGGCGAGCAGCAGAAAAACAAATTGGCAGTGATACAGTGAGAGTGAAAGGGAATGAAAGGCACACATTATCAGTCTCCAGGCAGCCCTGCTCTGGCAGGAAGTTTCTTGCTTAATTTACAAATAAAACTTAGATTTTAGGATGGGCACACAGTCAGCCAGACAATGGGGATGTCAGGCCCCACTGTTACTTAGCAAAAGTAGCAGCCATGCCTCCCCAAAAGCAGGAATTCTTCAGTCTAACAGACGACTCCTCTCTGGAGCCAGCTGGCTGTGTAATGCAATTAGAAGGGAAAGGAGGTCATGCTGGAGGTGTGCACCGTGACCAGTGTCACCCACAGAGCCCAGGGCCCGAGATGGAGCTGGAGCTGCCCTCCCAGGGCTGGAGAGTGCAGCCCTGGGCAGGAACAGCAGGGCTGACCCAGGCCTGAGGCTGGGGCTGTGTCCCAGCACCCCGTTAGCCAAACCAGGGCCAATTCCTGTGCCCACCAAAAATTCCTGTGCACCAGGGACGACATGCTGCCAGTGCCACTCTGCCTTCCCTTGGTGTGCACAGAGCCATCACTCCAGACTGCTGTTGGGGCTGGCTTCTAAAACCAATCTGATTTCATGTCTGCTTTGGGATTTTTTTAATGTAGCTTTTCTCTTTATTCCCCCCACCCCTAAACTGGGTGGGGAGCACAGCCTGGAGCTCTGGCTCTGCACGCGTCGGCCGTGGGGCTTTGGACATTTCAGCACGACTTGCTGAAGTCCTTCAGGGCACTGGGTTTGCCCCACAGCTGCTGTTTTGAATAAACAACACAGGAAAATAGCAGCTGGCTTATTGTCACTGATGAGATTATTGTAACGGCTTTTTATCAATGGAGTTGCCTCTCAGTAACAAATATTTTTGATTAATGCCAATTTTTTTCCTTGTAACATTATACCTTGAGACTTAAGGATGTGTGGTGCTTAAGGATGTGTGACTTCAAAACAAGAGCAGTAACTCAAGCTCTAAAACAAGTTGCTGGCACACACTGGGGATTGTGGCAGACTCATGAGCACAGCAAGTGTTGGTTCAGCTAAGTTCCCTTCTTCACTGAATTTTGTTCTGAAGGGTGCAATATCAGTACAATATCAGTACAAAGTGATTACTATCAGAACAGTTCCTTGGGATTTTAAAAAGGGTCCCTCAAGCAGTATTTGGACATATTTTGATGAGTGTTTTTATAGCAATATGTGCTGTTTCTCACCCCAGAAGCCATAGGAGGCACAGCAGTACAGAGCCTTTTCTTCAGAAGAGCTGAGCTGGGTTTGTGAGTTGTCCTCTGCACGTGGGCAGCAGAACTGCCTTATGGAATTCCGTGTCCACATTTATTTCTTGGGCTTCCTTCAGCAGAGGAAGGTTTGCTGGGTTCCACCATTGTAGGCTCTCTGTGCAGGGGAGCCAGTGCCAGAGCTGGCTTGGGCTCAGCCTGGCAAACGCGGGCACTTCCAAATCCCTGGCGGGGATTCCCTGAGCTCAGCTGGGCTGAGCTGGGCCCATCCTGGGGTGGGACAGCCTGGCCAGGCATCCTCAGCATCTGGGACCTGCTGTGCACAAGGTCTGCTCACCCAGATGGATTTTAGGGGTGTATCTGACTAGACCTGACATGTCCCTTCTGATCACTTTGGAGGCGACCTGGCTGCACCTGGTCTCAGAGAGTGAGGTCAGGGTTTTGTCCTGTGTGTGAATTCCTGCTGCCTTTGGTATGTGTCAGTTTGTGACATTCCCAATGTGTTTTCTTGTGTGTTGCTTTGTTTTTACTAAGCTTCTGCACAGATATCAAGGTGACCACAAGAACAGCCATTTCTACTTGCTTTGTACGCATAAGAAGCTCTAGTAATAGTATTGTTCATGTTCCTGTGTTTTTGCAAGATAAAAATCGTTCATGTTTTCTTCAACAGAGCTAAAATTACCTTTATTCCATGGGTGTAAATAAAACAGAATTATCTTCTGTTTAATTTAAAATAAACTGAGAATCTCAGCCCTTCTGGGAACTGAGCTTTACTTTGCTGGAGCATGAACTGTAAGCCAAGTTCACAGTTGTAGCTTTTAAAAATTTTTCACAGTGTGTTGGTTTTGCTACATTTCTCTCGTGACTGAGGGGTCCAGTTTGCCACCAATACGTAGGAGTGAGTGTTTTTCCTTCTAAAGGCACTGCCTGGCTCTGAATAGGGAAGCCTCATCAGCACAGTGTAGGCTGATCCAAAGCGTGTTGGGGTTAGTTGTTATTTACCAGTGAAAATCAGCACCTTCTTTTCCCTTTTTTCTCTCCCCCTACACAGAGTGAAGTAGCAGAGCTTCGTTTTGGCTTCTTTGTTCGCTCTGTTGTGCACATTGTTCCAGGGGTAGCACCAAATTGGAGGGGGGGGGAAATGTCTTTTAAGCTTTAAGTGGGACTTAAAGTCTCTTTATGCTTGGAGCTGGCATTGTGTGTGTGGATTACATTTTAACTTTAAAGCTTACAGTTGAAACCATTGTGTGAGGCTTGTACGTGATTGCCAAATAGTTTTTGCCATCTGTTAGATCACCTCCAGCTCCTCCAGCAGCAGAGCAAACACACACACACACACACAGAGGCTCTCAGAGGCTTTCTGTGTATTTCATGTTTAAATTTTATCTGTATTTCATGCAGCTCTGCTCCAAATGAAAAGCTGTAACTCCCACAGTATTTCCCATTCTTCTGTACTTCACACTGCCCAGGTATTTTGCTGACGTTTCAGGCAGGAGACCCCTCCACACACAGTGAGTGAGGAGATGTTTGTGGATAATAAATTCAGTTATAGTGGTTCATGACAGGCAATTTCTTGACATTCTGAGTCAAGGCATTTTCATATTTCTGTGACAGCTGCCTTATTTTAGCTGGAATACAATGCTCCGTTGGTTAATGCTTTGTTCCAGTAATTCAGTTTTCCATCTTAAATCACTGTAGGTAATGTACATTTACATATCATGCTAATGGCTAGTTTGATAATGACTTAATTAAGCCATCAGACAACAATGAGTTCTAAATGAAGCAAATTATTGAGCCGATGCTTTCATGAGCAACTGGAGAAAAACAATATTTTAACTTTTCCGTAATGAAATATTCCTGCTATCGAGCATTGTAATTCAATTTGTGAGCCGTGACCCCTGGTGCAGCGTGGTTATCACAGGGATTAATAAAGAGCCAATTTGCTGTTGCAGCTCCGTCACTTGGGGAATGACGAGGTGCACATCGTGTGGTCCGAGCACACCCGCAACTACCGCAGGGGCATCATCCCCACCGACTTCGGGGACGTCCTCATCGTCATCTACCCCATGAAGAACCACATGTTCTTCATTGAGATCATGAAGAAACCCGAGGTATGTTCTGGGTGCCTCATGGCCCTGCTGTGCTGTGCCACCGAGCAGCAGTTGTGTTGCTTTCAGGAGGACTCAGTGGCTTAGAGCTCAAAACTTTTTTTCCCAAATCAGTCTGTCCATGTCAGGTGAAGGATAAGATGAGCAAGGTGCCCTGCTGGCCCTGCTCTGCTCTGCCACCGAGCAGCAGTTCTGTTGCTTTCAACAGGGCTCAGGGTTTAGAGTTTGAGAACTGTTTTCTCCCAAATCAGTCTGTCCATGTCAGGTGAAGGATAAGCTGAGCAATGAGCTGACTTTAAAACTGGATTTACTCACGGTGATCAGGGTGATTGCTCATTCATTTTATAGCCATACTTAGTGCTGAGTGAAACACTCCAGAATACTCAACCCACAGAAGTTACTGGGTGAAGAACAATATTTAAGCCATTGTGAATGTCCTCTGAGGCAGTGAAAGCAAACCTTTCATGATTTGAGTTCCTTGTGTGGTGTTGGGTCACTGCTGTACACATGGCACCAAGGAGAACCTCACATGTCTGTAGGACTGTCACTGTCACCTGATTGGGTGGGATGATGCAGACATTGGGCATTCTGTCATCAAACAAAGTATGGGAGGTTCACAGCTGAGACATTTTTTGGAAAAAAATTCATTTTTTGCAAAATGTCAGAGGTGTGTGTATGTACATCTGTGCATGTGTGTGAAAAAGCCACTGCAGTAAATGCTCGTCTGGTACATTATGGATGCAAAAATATGCGTAAAATATACTTTGTGAAAGTACTCATTGTGATAAATACCCATTGCCCTATACAAGGGAAGATATTTGTCCAAAGGGGTAGCCAACTGTGGTAAATGCCTCCATCATATCCCATATTGACCAGGTGTAGACACACTTTTTTGAGTTGTGCGTGATGGAGTTGTTGGATACTGACAACCAGTGCTTTGTCAGTAGACATTTCAAACTTGAAAATTTTCTAGTAGTGGGTTGTTGGGGATTTTTTTTACATATGGTGTTGAGCTGTGCAGTTTAGTTTTCGAGCATTTTGGCTTTTAGCTTTTTTTAATGTTCCATCAGGGGAAATAAGAATTTAGCGTTAGGAACACACTTGAGACTTCTCTGGAGCGATGGAGAAAAGCTGTGTCATCTTACATATTAGTCAAAACCACCCAACGGGCAGCCAGAATAAGAGCTAACTGGAAATTTAGTGTTATCCCTACATTTAAAGTACAAACCATTACAATGTAATAAAATTAATCCAGACATTTCCAGGGCAAGTGTGGCTGACCTTTTGTTCACCAGCTACTGACCCCAGGGTGAATGAACGAGCCTTGCAGAGAGAAATGTCTGTTGTTTGGCTTCAGTCCCTGGCATTTAAATTGCATTCCCTAATCGAATGAAAAGGCTGTCCTCTCTATCAGGTTACAGAATCCATGGCAACATTTGGCCTTTTATATCCATAATGTTAGCCTTTTTGTTTGCAGCCAAGTAGAGACACCTGGAGCAATGTTAACATTAACCGCTTTAGCATTAATAGCTTCATTATAGAAGAATTTCTGATCAGATAGCTGTTACTTTTGTTATATTGCTTCAGCTTGTATTGTTTTCATTTTTGATCTCCCTGCTTGGCAACCCGGCAATGATTTGCAAATTTTTTTGTCTTGATTAATTAAGCAATATAATTATCAGGAACTGTGCTGCAGTCTTTGCCCGACAAAGCTTGGGAGGGAAGACAATAGTAAGTCTGTTAGTGTGAATGCATTCCACGCGTCACAGATGCACGAGGATATTGGGAACAATGAGAGGAAAAGCTGCCTGCGAGAGGGGACAAAGCATGCCAGGCAAGCTCCGCACTGCACATACCGCCAGGGACATGCTGCGGGTTCCCTGGGACACAGATGCCTCGTTAGATTGCAGCTCGTCATCAGAGATTAATTCTCAGCCATTTGGTACAATAATTTACCCATTCCCCACTCTTTTAACTAGTGCTGCTTGCTGTAGAGGGGAAGTCTTTGTGCTCAGAAGGTTTATTTAACCTTGCCTACTTTTACTGCGGGCAGCAGAAATAATGATTTTGCTGTTGGAAATTGGAACGAAGCAGGTGTTTGCAGTGGGCTGAATATTAATTTTTGCTTCACGGATAACTTGCAGTGACATTTGGAGTACTCACAGAAGGGGATCTTTCCCTCTATTTTTTTTAATTGATTCCTGTCAAAGCAGGCTGTTTGTTTGTGGTGGCCACTGAAGCCCTGCTTTCCCGGCGGGGTGTTGGGTGCCGGACTCGGAGCGGAGCCGAGCGGGGAGCGCGCCCTGCACGTTCCACTGGCCTCCCCCCAACCCTTGTTAGGGCAGGGCCCCCGTGCAGATGGAAGGAGGAGATGCAGCTCCAGTGACTTTAATGACCCTTGCGAGGCCACTGTGTGTGCTGGGGAATGAATAATTCCGAGCCGTGCGTGCACCCGGCTCGGATCGAGGCAGGCTCCGAAGCCCTGGGCTCTGCTGCTGCTCTCCCTGGCCAGGACACGCTCACCCTGTCCCTGGGTTACATCTGTAAATTCTGTGGTGCGGTGGTGAGAGAGTCTGCCCCGCTCCCCAGCTCCTGGTGAGTGTGAAACCGTGAATGCAAGTGCTGTAAGCAAAACCTACTTGTCCAAAAAGCCCAGCAGGGAATTTCCCTGCCCCAGTAGCATCTGCTGATCTGACTTTACATATCTGGTATTTGTGTGGTGGTATCACTTCAATACTAATATGTACTTAACCTCCTTATCTGTACTTTTGCATTCTTTTCTCTTGTAGACAGTGCATGGGATAAAAATTTCACTTAAAAACATTACTACCTAGAGAGACAAAACTTGATGCTCCATAATGTTATCATTTTGGTGGCATTGATTTTCCTCTGACCCCTTCCCTTCCAACTGCCTGAATAGTAATGCCAGCAGGAAATAAAAAAATTGAAAAGAAGGCAAAACCACTATGGAAACATTTTACACTTTTCTGTTTTATTGGGGGGTGGGTAATTATTAGAAGTAAAGGAATGACAGAATAAGTGTGTGCAGAGACAGCTGTCATTTCCAGATGTTACATTAAACCAAAATTTCTTCTGTAATTCATTGCCACTTCTAATTAGAGGAATTCCCTGGATGCAGGGGATTTATATTAGTCCCTTTGTCCATTTATTGAATGACTGTCACAGTCACCCACAAGCAGTTGGAGAAGAATAATAGAGGGTATTTATTTATGTGATAAGCCTCTGTACAGATGGAAAAAATCCGTAGCTTAAATATTGATAATTGTTGCTGGCTTCTGTCTAGGGCTTTAGCTGGGGGGTTGTTTTTTTCATTTTGAGTCTCTGAGAGGGAAATAAATTTGAGTACTTACAAGTACTGAAAGTTGTGCATTTAAACATTAAAATGTTCTGGGTTTGGCAGGCTCAGGTCTGTTTTGTGTCTGCAGTTCTGGACAGGGTTTATTTTTAGAAAGCAGCTCTTGTTTGTAGTGTGGTCTTTATCTGCAGAGCCTTGGGTCACCAGAGGATGTCACACGGGGGTTTCCTGTGGAGGTGGCCCTGAAGGAGCAGCATTTGGGCACCTTGACCCACTGGGCCCTTTTGTGCCTGTCCCCAACCCTTGAGAGAGCCCCTGCTCTGCCATCTCCTCTGCTTTCCACACACCTCCTTGTCTTGGACCAGCTCAAGGTTTTTTTGTCTTCTATGAAGTCCATGGAAGGAGTTTATAGAGGATTATCTGAAGTAAATACGTCTTTGCAAATCCTCCTGCCAATGTTGGAGTCAGCCAGTGAATCAGGGTGTCCTGGTGGGATCCCAGATGGAAAACAGCTTCTAATATTCACTGCCAAAGGCACATTGATTGCAAATTCATAGATGGCCCCAGTTTCTACGTGTACCAAGCTTGTGCTTAGCCAGCAGAATGTTCTGAGACTTGTGTGTGTCTGTGTGGTGTGCTGAGGGCAGTCACGGGGGATTTAAACACTCACCAGCTTGGGAGATGCATGTCACACTGCAAATCTCAGTGTGGAAAACAATGTGGCCACACTGTTTTTGTGGCAAAGTGCTGTGTCAGTCTCCTGCAGTGGTTCTGAAGCCTCCTTTTCTCTTTTGGGGCGCCCAGGTGCCGTTTTTTGGTCCCCTCTTCGACGGCGCCATCGTGACGGCCAAGCTGCTGCCCAGCCTCATCTGTGCCACGTGCATCAACGCCAGCAGAGCCGTCAAGTCCCTCATCCCACTCTACCAGAGCTTGTATCCTTTTCCACGGGGCAAGGCTCCCCTTGGTAGGGGTCTCACTTGAGCATCGTCCTGCAGAGAGGTAGGTTGGGATGAAAATCCTCCCTGTTTGATTTTATTGGGAAAGGTCAGAGCTTTCTTTGCATGCAGCTGGATGTTCTCAGTGGCTCAGACACAGGTGCCATCCAGTGTTTTCCAAATTGGAATGGTAACAGAACTGGAGTCTCTCACCAGCAGCTTCCACCTCGCTGCTGGTGGGCTTGGGCTTTGATCTGTGAGAAATGGTAACTCCCAGCTTGCTTTCACACTGATAGAAGTTGTGGATTGTGTATGTCAGGCTGCTAGCCAGAGCTCAGCCATGCTCTTATCCTATCCAATTAACTTTACTTGGACTCATTACATTAATAAGGCAGATGGGATTTGTCCTCAGATACAGATGTTTCAGGTCCCAAATTCCAGTTTCTTTCCTGTCACACCCGTGTTTGGGCATTTTCAGAACCTGTTTTCCACCAGTGGCTGGAAGGTAGCTGGAGATGTGCTTCTCTGGGACAGGAGTTGTGACACAGACTCTGGTTCTTGGGTGCTACACAGACCCACAGAGTTAGCACTGGTTTGCACCCCTGCTGGGGTCTTCTCATAATGCCATCATAGATTTCATAGCTTGTTTTGCTAATCACATCACTTACCTCGGGACAAACACTCACTGCACTTTGCTTTCTTTGGGGGAGCATTTGACTTGAGTATTTTTCTAATCCCATGACTTTGAGAAAGAAGTTTGTGAAATGTTTTGATCTTTGAAAGAACATTGAGGAATTAGTTTAAGATGCACATTTCTAAAACATGGAATATCCTCAAAGTACTCATTAGGGGTTTTTTTTAAAAAATTAAACTAAAGTAAATACATTTTATCCAGTATACTTTGCAAAAGTAATCAAAAATTAAAAGTATCATTGTAGTTAAATAGATTTGTGTTAATAACTAATGGTTTACTCATTGTAAAGCAAATGGTGGTGGTTGTGCATACTGTGGCAATGCCTGACAGGTGAGTCAAGGCTTGCTGTGTTTTCTTCTGTTTCTTGAGAGAAATCTAACAAATTCCTGAAACTGTGCTGTGCAGAATTTAGCTTAACCTGTCTGTTTCTCAGTGTTCAATACTAAAGTAACAGTGTATTAAAATGGACATAAGTAGCAGCAGTTATAGGAATGAAGCTGTCCCATCCCCTCACTCCCAGCTGGAGTCCTCCCATGTTTTGGCATTGAGTGTTTTGTGAGTGAGCAGCACTCACCAGCTGGCCGTGCTCCTGCTGTCCAAGGGGGTGTCCCCGAGGGTCCCTGTGCATCCCTGGGGGGACAGAGCTGCACAGACCCTGCGGCACAGGGCACTGCTCTGCACAGGTCTGAGGCAGCATCTGTCCCCACATTCTTTTCCGCCTTTTTCTGCGTCTGCTCTTGCACCTGTGCTGTCCATAGTGAGTCAACTGCCACTTGTCTGTCTGATAAATGAAAGTGGATTGAGAAGCTCCTGAAATGGCACAAAGGGGATGTGGTGGGCAGATCCCTCTGGGGCAATCCTGGAGCAGGAGAGAAAGCTCTCTGTAATTCATTCCCTAGATAGTGCAGACTCTGAGATGCATTACAGCCAGCAGCTGGAATGTGAGTGTGTAGATGTGTAAAGGTGATGTTGGGCCTGTCCAGTGCAGCTCCCAAAGGGTGAATGACTCAGGTCCAGTGTTTGCTGTGCCAGCTGCTGTGAGCAAGACATAAGGCAAGCAGACCCAGCAGTGCAAACAGTAAACAGAAGTGCCATTATCTGGAGATGGAAATAACTCAAAAAATGTCAGTGAGAGGGAGAAATGGAAAGCAATGTCCCTGGCAAAGTAAGGGATGATGTTTGGCATGCACCAGTCATACCTGCACTTGGGATGAGGGCTGCAGGCCAGAGTGAGGCAGAGCTGAGGAGGATCTGCAGCTTCCCTTTGGCTCATGGGTCATGTTAAAAGGCAACATCCCTGCTAAGGGTCAGTAGCTGAAGACATTTAGACTTGGGTATGGTTACAAGCGGATCAGACATTTCATCTGGTGTCCATGTGGGTTCCATGGGGATGAGGTGCTGCATCCATGCTGGAGCAGTGCCAGGGTGTGAAGTACCTGCAGGGGCTCATCCCTGTCCTGCCCTGGTGGTGCTGGGAAGCCGGGGCAGTGTCTTGCCAGCAGTGACAGCTGAAGTCACTTGTTGGAAAGTCTGTAAACTCCGGCTACAGCTGCACTTGTCAGGGGCTGTAAGGGAAGTGTAATCAGCCACAGAGATTAATTTGCATCTCAATTAGGAAAGAGTCAGGAGGAAGCTGTAGGGTCTGTTGCTGGAAGGTTGTGGAAGAAATCTCATCAGGCACAAAAGGCTCCCGACTTGGTGCTCCATCGAGCGGAGGACAATATCGGAGTCTGGTTTCCATGGGGACCGGGACCGCAGAGCCGCGGGAGCATCTCGCTGCCCGCAGCCGCTTGGTCATGATGACACAAATTCCACTGCCATGCCCAAATACAGATTTCTGTTGGAAATCTCTTTGAAAATCAGGAAGGTAACTACAGCAGACCACATCAGATTTTTTTTTTAATCTCTTTTTTTACGTTTATATAACGCTTTTGGTTTTAAGGAATTCATTAGGGCGAGAGATTCATTAAAAAACAATTAACTGTATTTAAACTTCAGTTTAGAGCCGTTCTGGCTACAGGTTCTTTGTGTCCATCAAAGAGCACATGATGGCACTCCCAGGGTGCTGCATGCACAGCTCAGTTGTCTTTGGAACAGCGCTGTCTCTGCCACTGCCACAGTGCTTCCATGGGCGGGGATGATTGTGCATCAGTTTATGTTCCAAATTCCCATTTTATTCCTCCTTGGTGCCATGGAGCAGAGAGGCTGAGTGGCTGCAGCCCCTGCTAATTGGGACTCTTGCCATCCTTGAGTAACTGCTGAGCATGAGGCAATGTGCTCCAGCCGCCTCTCCAGGCTGCTTTTTTCAGGCAGTGTCTGACTTTTAATGTGACTGGGACTTAGAGAAATCATAAGTAATATGAGGACTTCAATTTTACAAGAACAAAAAATAATATTTAACTATAATTGTTGTATTGAAAGGAATATATTTGTGCAGGTTTTTGAGTGCATCCGAGCCTCTTTTGTATGTGCTGGGGAAAGGAAGGAACAACCTCTCTTGCAAACAATTAATTACCTGTCATAAGTAAGCAAGGGTCTGTTCTGTTTCCAGCAATGTTGAGTTTTTCAAAACTGATGGGAGTGGGGCTGTAAAAGTGCATCTCTGAACGCTCTTCCAGCTTGTGTGAAACAAGCTGTGTGCTGGGAAGAATTTCTGAACACTTGTGTGATCTGGAGTGCCGTGGCACTCAGCTGCAGCAGCGCTCCTCTCTGGGAGCTGCTCTTGTCTGAGGATAAATACTGGGGGAAAAGAGAGTTTGGATTGAGGTATTACAGCTCTGATTGGCAACTGCTGTCTAAGCTGACAGTTCCTAAGCTCAGGTGCTAGTCAGCCTTCAGACGTGAAAATGTAGCTAGTTTGGCAGGTATCAGGCCTTTTGGTTGGCCCATAATTCAGCCCCAGTGTCCAGAAAGACACTGGGATTTGGAGGTAGTGATGTCTGAGCAAAAAGCTCCTCTTAGAACGCCCAGGAAAATGCAATTCTCACTGCCCAGGTTATCTTTCCAAATGGAGCCATTAATTTTCTCCTTGGATTGAACTGGTTTAATTTTAAAATTGTTTCAGTGTTATTTTGAGTATCTCACTACTTTGGGTTTTTTATTTCCTCCACCATTTCAAATAACTCTTGTACTCTCAGTCCTTCCTGACTGGGATGCTAAGTGAGTTTAGAGAAAAGTAGGAAATACCCCCAGCTGTCTGAAACGTTACCTCAGCTTTGAGGAGCTCTTTGTAATCTGCCTTGGGGAGGAGGGAATGTGTCCTGTGTGCCAGCACCAGTGGCCTTCTTCCCTGTGTGTGTTTTTCAGTGACTTCTGGTAGTCTCCAAGTTATGTTCTTAGCAATTCAAGCTACTGCATGCACTTCCTGTGAATGGGTAAATAGGGAGCCAGCTCTTGTTGGGGTTTATTAAGGCACTGATTATAAAATTATCTCTGTGCACAATCTCACTTTTGGGATGAGCTGTTTGTTCTTGTGGGCAGCAGAGGGGTTTGATCTCCTGCTGCCTGTTGACTCCTGCACTCTACTTTGCTGCGACATTGGGCTCTGGAGGTGTCTGTGCATCGGAACAAGCACAGACGAGCACAGTGGGCATGAGAGCTCCTTATGTAATGTCTGAGCACTGGATGTCACAGTTTCCCAGCTCACAGTTTGCACTCCTTTTTGTGGACCTGAGGAAAACACAGCCCTTACCCTGGAGAAGTAATTTGATACATGAGTAATTCTCTCACTGTTTTCTCCACTGTAGTGGCAGTGGTGTGCCTGCTGACCTGTGCCAGCCAGCAGCTCACTGGGGTAAAGCCAAAACTCCGTCTAAATGCATAACAAAAAAGACATTCATAACTTTAATTCATTACAACTCATCCAGATATTGACATACTAATATATCCTGGATGTGTTAATATCTGGAACCAAGAAGATTAAGCCAAGAACATCAGCTTCAAATTCTGAATTAAATCCCTTTCTTGGCTTAAGCCAATTTCTGATTAACCTAATAGAGAGTGCCCAATCTGCTTACCTGCTTTATCTGTGAAAGAAAGGTATTTGCAATGATGGACTTAATTGTGTGAATGGCTGTCAGATGTTCTGGAGGCTCGTGTGGTGTCAGACACGTTTTGTGTCCCTCTCAGTGTGTGTTTCGTGGCACTGGCATTTGGAGCTCTGCTGTGGGTACAAGGCAGTGTTTGATCCTGCCGGGGAAATGAGATGGAAAGCCTGTTATTCCTTTCAGAGAGGGTTCACAGTTTGTCCCCTTTATTTCATCCCAAGAAGTGGTGCCCTCCAGCTATATCGATGCTGATAGGAATGGCTATGAAATTCTAAAGCATGTGTCACAGGAGCTGTGACAATTTATGTGACATGGCACCTGACGGTGTGCTGCAAGCGGCCAGCCCTGGCTGGCACGGGTGCCTGTCACTGGCCAGTGTCTGTGGGGAGCAGCAGGTCCCTCTCCCTGCCCCTGGCCAGGGATGCCCAGACCCGAGGGGGGCCAGGCACTGGCAGCTCTGCCCTTCATCCTGCACGGCCCCTGCTGCAGCCGATCAATGGCCGGGCCGGCTGCGTCCTCTGCCTTCCCTCCTCACAGCCAGAACCTTCTCCAGGCAGCGATCGATGCCTCTAATCTGCTCCAGCCTGTAATAAGTCATGCGAGGCAAAGCTTTTAGGTGGCATTACATGGGATTGTGGAGGCGGCTCCTCAGCTCTCATTCATAGAGCTCTTCATGGACTCGCAGAGAATCCACTGCGTCCCCTCGGTGCATATCTAAAGAGTATGAAATGCTTCTGCAGGTCTAAACTCCACATGCTGCTGCACTGTGCACACACAATGGGATCACATTTCTCTATTTTCTGTTTCGTGTCCGTTCCTGAACCTGCTGGCAGGCCCTTGTTAGGCACACAGCTTGTACCCGCATTGCTGGGGGAGCAGGGAGCAGCCAGTGGGGCTGCATGGCAATGGTGCAGTTTATTTTGTCACTGTAACATGCCTGGGAGCTGCCATATCCTCCCCCATGGCTGGGTGCTGCCAAGTTTGCTGAGGGATGTTGAGAAAGTCCCAGGCTGATTCTGACATGGAGTTTCTGTGCTCTTCAGTAGCACTAAATAAACCCCAGCAGTAGTAGAGGCTCTTCTTTGCTGACTGATATAATGAAGAGAGTTCCAAAGACAAACCTGGAGTTTAGTGACATCAAAATATAAAGCGTTTTTAAATGAAAAGTGAGTTCACTTTGTCAGGGGGAAAAAACCCAACAAAACAAACTCAAATGTTGGATTTCTAAATTACATGCATATTAGTATGTGTGTGCTGTTGCAAACAAGGGTCCTAAACCACACAGCCATGCTTCTTGAGGCCCTATCAGAGACTGGGAAGTTCTGATCTTGCTGGAAATGGTGTGGTTTGGGTGGTGTAACCGTGCCCTGCCAAGGCCCTGCCCAGCAGCCCGGGATGGGGATGCCTTGCAGGCAGCTTGCAGGGGCACACAATGCGGTACAGGGCTTTGTTTATGAGCAGTAAATATCCCTTTCACGAGAAGGTGTGGTGTACACAGAGGTGCAAACACCTGTCCTGCCACGGTGCTTAATGTTTTCTCCTGGATTACACAAAGAGCCTCCAATTTGTGTTTCATGAGAGGCGCTTGCTCATTCTTTGGTTCTTTGACAGAAGCAAAATTGGTATATTCGGGTTACTAACAACTACTTCATCCCATCTTGTAGTGCTTCTTGCCGGTTTGCGAGGGCTTCACATTCTGTGTCTTTGCAAAGCAATTTTTGCCGTTTCCCCCCCATTAACTTTGAAGGGATGCGCGCAGCTAAAGCTCCATTGTGTCTTTCAGGAACTTTACTGTGAATTCCCGCTCGGGTTTCGTCACAGGCAGGTCGGTGAAAGGCAGAGCTGTGTTTCTGTGGCTGGGCTGTGAGTGCGGGGCGCTGGCAGGAGCGGTGCCGCAGTCGGAGCGGGCGGCGGGGGCGCGGGCCGAGCCCTCGCAGGGCTCCCGCGGGCCCCGGGGTCGCTCCCCCGGGCGCGGGGCTTTGTGCGGCCGGGCCGGCTCATTAGCATGCGGGCCGGGCGAGCGGGGCTCTGCTGGCTTACCAGCTGTTCCTGCTGCTCCCGACAATGTCCGGCGGGCCGGGCTGGCCGCGCTGCGCGGCCGCCGCTGCGCTCCAACAGCCTTTCCGCTGGGGATGCCCACGTGGCACCGCAGCGCCGGCCGGCCTCGCATGGCATATGGTGTCTGGATTCATACAAGATGCAAAACTATTCTGCCGCTAATGCACAATGACTCATAGCATTGCTAATTTTTCCAACAAAAGCCCACTTCCACACCCACACTTTTAACCCCTCAGGCTAAAAAGCCTCTTCTTTAGTTTCAAAGCCATGGAAATGTAAGGAGGTGGCTTCTGGATCAATATCTGAAACCCTATATTTATTTAAAGCATATGCACGCTCTAACGCGTATTTTAAATTTCTGTGAAAGCCGGTTTGCAAATTGCCACTATAACGTGCGGCAGGTTTTTTTGTTCCAAAGTGGATTCGTTGTCAAATGCTGGGTTTTTTTAATTTTTTGGTAGTTAACATATTTTAAAAAATAATCTGAAATTGCCACCATAGATAATAAAAGGTTATTTTCATTTAAGATGAGGGAATCCAAGCACTGTACCCAGTGGATCTACAAGGATTACGTATTCCAACGCAAGTTCCCAACCGTTCTGTGTAAGCAGTTTGTAGTATTTGGGGATCTTTGCTATTTACTGGCTCTTCAGGGACAATAATAATGCACTTTCCAACTAGAGGGAGCTGCTGGTATCCCTGATGCTGATTCTTAACCTCCCAGTCTAATTCCTTTGTGCGGAACGTATGGCGATCGTTCCGATGTTTTAATAAAATCAAGTTAAATTACCCCGAGTCGTTTAGATTAAAAGGCTGCCTCTCAGTTCTTGCAGTGCAATCATCAAATTAAACAGCGAAATTCGGGGAAAACTGAAGCAGATCCTCGTTGCTTTTTGTGGAATTATGTAGGTTGTGAAAAGGCTGGCGCAGAGCGCTCTGAGACAAAAAGCGTGCGGGAGGCAGGAGTGCGGGGCAGCGGCGCTCCCGCTCCCTCCGGCGGAACAAAGGAACAAAGGGACCTGTGCCCCGGCTCCGAGGTGGCCAGGCTTGGTGCTCAGGCTCCCCAAGAGCCACTTGTTACAGGGTGCCCTGCGCGCAGCGCTGCGGCAGGTGAAGGCTCCTGCCGGCAGGGATTTAGGAAGGGTCTTTCCTAGGGAATGGTTTGAGGGCTCCTGGGTGGCTCCACGGTGGCCTGTGGTGGGATGTGCTGTGTCCTAGGCAGGGCCAAAGCCCAGGTGCTGGCCTTGTAAAGGCAGTTTTCCATCCAGCAGGGCTGCTCCCTTGTCCCAGAAACAGCGGTGGCAAGGCTCAAAGGCTGCAGGAGAGCAGATCCACGTGTGGGCATTTCCATGGGTACTTCCCAGCACTCCAGGGACTGGTGGTAACACAAACAGGCAATCACCAGTACAGGTTATGTCATTTCTCAAACTTCTCTTTTGAAGAGACCCTGACTTCAGTGTGTGGTTCTCATCAGCCATGCATGCTGATACTGCTTAATGAAAAGTTAAGGAATAACTTTCTAAACAGGAAAAACATTTTTAGGCTTAGATTTGTGTTTTCTTTATGACTTTGTTTCTCTGTTATTGAAAATGAGCGGCTGAGTTGAGTGCTGGCCATGCTTTGAGGAGGTGAGACACATCTGACTGGCTCTGTGCAGCTGATACCAAAATGAGGCAGGCACAGAAATTTTTGTGCCTGCTATATAAAAGATACTTTTATGGGCAGCACCATAATCCTACATTGCCCTTTAGAGAGGGAAGGCTTCCCCTCCACATACATTTGAAAAGCTTTGAAAGCCATCCTGTTACTGGGGACATGAACATGGTGACATCAACTAAGAGGAATAGGAGAAAGCTACTTTTTGTAGCAGGTTTTCTGGCTGGCATAATCAATTTATGGGGTTTTTTTCCTCAGCATCATAATTTTGTGTGTATTTCCCAGTGCTTTTAACTGTCAGGTTTTACTGTATAAACAGGAGCAGATGTCTTTTTATGATTTCTTAAACCTAGTGTTTAATAACAATCTAGTGCATGTACAGTATTTCCTGTTAAACAAAGTCTCAGGTAATTTACTGGGTTTTAGTACTTCTCTGAATTGGCCTGGGCCAGTTTTTTGGAAAACTGTATCTGTAACTTGTGCTGAACAGATGGATTTGTGGCCCCTCTTTAGGGTCATCCACCTGGCTGATTTTCACCTGTGAGACAGTGTGGATTATCTGTCACCTTGCTGGCCTATGGTTTGTGGCTTCCTGAAGTAAAACTGACCTTCCCCTGCACACCTTCCAGCTGGGAACCCCTGAAGGGTTGTTTGGGGAGCAGTTATTTCTCTGAAATCTTGGTGTCACCTGTGTAACAAACTTGGGGTTAGCTCTGCATCTGAGTCCTGCAAAGCCTTGACGTCAAAAATGTGCCGTGACAGTGAATCCATTGCAGCTTAGGGAGAGAGCTCAAGCTCCCAGGCCTTTGCTTTTCTGTGTTTCTGAAAGCTCTTTCCTGAACCTGTGCCATCCCCATGACCCTGACTGGCTTCTTGGTATTGAAAGGGGGCTTGTGAGGACTGTGCTTGCCACAGTGGCACCCTTCAGGCAGTGTGGCTGGGCAGGCAGGATCACAGAGCTCCAGAGCACTTTGGAGAACAAGCCCTGAGGCTGATGCTCGGACAGTCCCCGGATCATAAGTGAACAGGGCTCTGCACTCTGAATTTCTGTGTCCAGCCCACCAAACACCTTCCTCTCCCTACTGCCAGCCTCTCTCAAAGCTGGGGAATGTGATGCTCTGAAAACACCTTTTCCCACAGGCAGCTCTGGTGGTAAAAAATAGAAGATTTTTCTGTCCTGAACTGTTAAATACAAGTCTGTATTACCTGAAGGTTTCAAGTTGTAAGAACAGCAGTTACACCACATGTGCCAGGCTGAGTAATCAAGGGAGAGCACAACCCTCATCGTTAACTCCCTGAGCCTGGCAGGAGAGAGGGATTGTTCCACTCCCGGAGAACTGTTTGAATTCAGAAACCTTTCCTTTCCAGGCTTTTGCAGAACCTGTTGGGTTTTGTGCTCCTGTGTTTTATGACTTGTTGCCATGATAATTCAGCTCATCTTACAGGTTTCTCTAATTGTGATTGATGTGTAATCATTCATTTTATTGAACCTCATTAAGGTCTGTGAACCTCTGTCCCAACTTGCAGTAATTAGAGCCCAGATAGCCATTCCATCTGTTCCCAAGCACTGGTTAATTAATGAACTTTTAACGTGTTCTTTGCCTTGTAAAAGCCCTCAGTATTCTCAAGTTGCTGAATAGGATTTGCATGCCAGCATTTCCGTTTGTTTCAAATGCCACAGCAACGTGCAGCTTGGAATCCCAAAAGTCAACACACAAAGTCCCAGGATCTCGGAAAGCAAAGTGGAGAGAGTTTACTTTCTGTTCCCACTTTGTGCATCAATTACAGTATCTGTGAAACTGGAGTTTGCAAACAAATGCCTCACAGGGTCTCCAGTATTCTTTACTGCTCAAACCAAAGGGTTTGAATCTTCTGTTGTATTGCTAAAGAGAATACACAGACATCAGTAAACCAAATGTTTCATTTTTCATGGTAGTACTTACTGGAAGAATATTAGAAACATGATACCTACAGACACACATTTTCCTGCCCTCATATTTCATCCTTTTGTTACATTTTGAGCATCAGGCCTGAGACAGCTTTGCTAGTTTTATGTAGCATTCATTACAAGGAGATTTTTAGGACAGAGCAGAATCCACCACTGCTGCTGGAGTTATCAGAGAGACTACTGTGGTCGAGGGCTGGGAGAAATCAGCAGGACACAAGTTTCTGAGAGTTTCTCTGCTTCACTTCTGTGCATTCTGACTGTGCAGTAACAATGCTGAGTCCGTGATCTGTGTGCAGAGAATAAATCTGAATTTTTAAAAATTCATTCGATTTCTGTTTGCTGAGCAGACAGGAGAGGCAGTATTTCCAGTGGCAGGAGTTTAAAGAAAATGTTGGGGGTTTTGTGCATTCTTGCATTTGTGATCTGCTGCTGGTTTTTACACTCAGGACTGTAGTGCAGAGCTGTAGCTGTGCTCTGCCTCATTTGGATTGTTCTGTGTTTGCCTTCAATATTCAGGACAAGAATTAAGTCATACTGCTCAACTCCCTCAAAATCCCTTTCAGCATCCAAAGGCCAACCATCTGTCCAGTGCAGCCATTCTTTCCTGCCCCAGTATGTGTTTAGCAGTGCTTTGAGCAAGGCTGTATCCTGAAGAAGCAAAATATGAAGGGAAATAAAGGTCTTGGGCCTGGGGCCATGTTTAGCAATGCAAACCCTGTAAATTGCAGATAATTTTTGTGAAACAAGGGCAGAGAGCCCCTGGTTCTCTGGTACTTCAGTGTGCTGGTCTGTGGCACAGTGGGTGTCCAAGGCACAGGCAGGCTTCTCTGTGGAGAGATTTCCAGAACAGCTACTTTTAATTTCTTTTCTAGTATTTCTGTGTGCCTGATCCTCATCTCACCACTGATCCCACATTTCAAACAGTCTGCTTGGTGAATCCATGTGTGCTTCCCTGCTCCTTTTTAGGACTGAAGCATTTTAAGTTACTGGCAGATATGCAAGAAAAATAGATTTCTTTCTCAAGTGTTTTGGGAAGTGCAGGTGTTTTGTCTGGGAATGTGCTGGCTTGTGTGCAGTGTCAGGTGTGTGGGACTCAGTCGTGGTGCTGCCTCTTCTCCATTGCTGATGTTCTGCAAGTCCAAGGCTGGGATCTTGTTGAAGCTCTTCCAACATGTTGTTCCTCTGGCTGAGATTTAGTCAGAAACAAATCCATTCAGCATGTGCCTTTACTAAGGTGTGTTTGTAAATCATACCACTCCATTACAGCTGGTATTTAGCGGGTGCAGTTCTGTTTACATGAAGAAAACTGGGATGTTCTTCCTGGGCAGTCCCTCTCCTGCTCTCCACAAGCCTTTGCACTCTGTTTAACACATTTTCAGATGAAAAAATGTGCAGGCAATCTTGGTGAGGTTTGAGCAGCAAACAGGGCATCCAGGTGAAGGAATGAGAGCAGGAACCTCTTGCCCCTCTCTGGTGGGATCGTGCCGTTGCCTGTGCTCTGGTTTTCTGGATGTGCAGAGATGTCCCCAGTGTTTACTTCTCAGGGCTGATGGATGTGATTCCTGCTGCAAGGACACCTACAGGCTCAAATCTCTGCTTTAATGCAACAGGATGAGTTTAGATGCTGCATACGTATTTTAGCAATATTTTCTTTTAAATCTGTAAGCAGGGGTCACATTCCTCCTTTAGTTAGCTAAATGGAAGGGCTAATTAAGGGAATTACACTTAAGGCTGTTCTCTGTCAGGTAACTGATTTTATACAATAGGCATTTTACATTAAGATTTTAATATTGCCTGTATTTTGTTTAATACAAACTTATTTTTATTTTTAGATTAAAATATTTTAGCAGCCTTTCTGTAGGTTGCCTGTAAAATGTTTGATGTTATTTGGGTTTATTAAGAGAGATAAGAGGGATGTTGTTCTATCAGCTGTTAAATATTATTGCATGTTAATCCATATTTTAAAAGTTCAAAGTCTGTGCTAGCTCGTGTTTCTCTGTTCTTGTTGCTGTTGGTACAGAAGTGCTCGTATGGAGCATTCCCATTTGTGTGAAAAATAGAATTCAGCTCAGGCTATGCATAGATTGTCAGAAAGATTAAAGTGTGCATCGTGCAATTTTTCCTCTTTCAGAAAGGGGCCTTTGATGTGCTAATGTTCACTTTCTCTCTTTTCATGGCGAAGTGCTGGGCATTGTTTCGGGCTGCAGAGCAGTGTCTGCCTCAGAGAGGCAGATCCTAACGCCCCAGAGCCCAACCTTGCAAGGTAGCAGCATCTGCAGGGAGACTGCTGGCATTGTCCAGGGATCAGATAGCAGTGTGCCTGCTCAGATAAACACCAGGGCAGGCAGCGAGGAGAGGTGTTGCCAAAACAGCCAAATATTTAATATCCAATATCCCACTTCTGTGTGCCAGTGTTCCTGCTGTTACACCAAGTCACACGCCGCAAGCCCAAACTGGAAAGCTTGGCAGTGCAAGAGGCGCTCACTGTAGGCTCTGAAATCACACCCAAAGACAAGGCTGTCATGTATTTCCAAAGTTATTTGGCAAGTGAAATTATTTGGATGGGCTCATCTTGGGTTGCAGTGGGCATTTTCCAGCTAATGGATGAAATCCTGCAGGCTGCTCACAGGGCCAGCTTGAGCTGATGTAGCGGGAGCCTGATTTGAGTGATGACAGTCATAGTGACAAAGGTGTGTGGAGAATGAGCAGCTATGAACAGCCTTTCTAATGCCAAAAGACACCAATTCTCCTTTTGTAATTGACTGGGAAGAAATGATTTCCTGAGTTCTTCAGAATGTAAGTATGGGAAGGGACAGTGTGTAACTGGGCAGGAGTGAGTGAGTGCTGGTTGTGTCCAGCAAAAGACGGATTAGTTGGTATTTGAATGATAAAAGCCTTTCTTTTCAAACTGGATGAAATTTGAGACAGTAAGTTAAACAAAACCTGGAATAAAACTTGAATACAGGAAAACCTGACAGCAGCATGCAGTGTTCCTGCTGTGTAGCTTCTTCTCCAGGTCGCTGTCCCTGCATATCTCCCCTTCTCCTCTTCCACCAACTTTGATGCTTCATTAAAAATTCATCCTGTGCTCCGTGCCTTCTCTCTGGGATGCTCACGATCCCTTTTATACCCAACATGACTCAGCAGTTAAGGATGTCCGAGAGCTTCAGAAGCTTAGCTTAAAGAGCACTGGCTGCAAGCAGCAGTGAGAACACTGAGGAGGGGATGAGCTTCCCAGGTTTGTGCTCGGGCTGGGTCTGTGTGGAGGCCGTGCCACCTGGGCAGCAGGACGGAGCTGCTGGGCACACACTGCTGCCTCAGGGTCCTTTCTGTGCCGTGTGGAGCTGCAGACGGTGCTGGGAGGCACGTGCCGGGGAAGGGTCGGCCTGTGCTGTGATTTGTGGTGCCCTCACAAAGGAGCGGCTCTGTGCTGGCTGCAGAATGAGACGTGTCACAAGGGCCTGGCAGGAAGCAGATGGAAGGGGCTGTGCGGAGCAGAGTGGCTGTCGCCGGGGGCTCCAGGGCAGGTTTTTGGTAGCCTTGGAAAAATGACTGGAGCAGCTCACATGTCACCAGTTGCCATCCACCTCTCCTGCCTGCGCTGGCTTGCGGGGACCGGTGACTTTCCTGCAGGATTCCCCCCCTCCCATCACAGCTGTCTGTGCAGCAGCACTGCCTCGCTCATTTGCCATCTCAAATCAGATTAATTGTCCATTTTAACAAAGTGCTGCCGCTCTGCGAGTCGGCCGTAATCTCATCGGGGTGGAAGTGGGTGCTCCATAACCCAGACACCTCGGGGATGCAGGAGTGCAGAGCCCTGTGCTTGCACAGCACAGTTGCTCCCTGATGCTCCTGCCTGGTGTATCTGTGTGACCCCCAGCCTTGTGAGCACCTGGGGGTCTCACAGGGGCAAAGCCATTGCACCTCCCACTTGGTGCTGTGCAGCTTCCTGGGCCCAGCCCCAGCCTGCTCTGCTCCTGCACTGCTCTTCAGCAGCTTTTAACCTGAATATGCAGAATGCCCCCAACTGGGAAGGGCTCCAGCAGCACCTCAAGTTTTCTTTGAGGCTACCTTGTGTTTTGTCACTTCTTGTTTCTGCCATATTTATTCCAATAGTCAGGAGATTTTCTTTTACACTGTTCTGGGGTTCAGCATTTCCATTCCCCTTCCCCTGTGAGTTAACAGCTGTATACAATACGTACCTGTATGCCACAGTCTGGTTTCTGGTCTCATTCTCACTCCTTTTCAGAGCTGGTTTGAACCTGGCCAGTCCTGGGTGCTAAAGCAGGCTGTCAGCTCAGGTGTGCAGCCAGCCCTGCCCACTGCCCTCTCTCACTTCTACCATCATTTCTCTTGTGCTTGGATTTGGAACTTGGTTGTTTAATAGTGTATTGCACCGTTCACTCAGAAACTTATCCTGTAATGATAAGACTTCATGGCCACCCTAAGTTACTAGAAACTTACAGGAAATTTTTTTCAGAAACAGTAGAACATTTAGAGGAAATTATCAGCAGTGAAATCAATGCGTTGACTTGCCTTTTTGTGAAGGAGTCACTGATATTTTCAATTTTGCTCCCTTTCCACTCACACATCCCACCTCATAAGTGTAAAAAAATCAGATTTAATAAATATGCACCAGAATTTTAATTTCGTCCTCTAGGAAAATGGGGAGCCATCACAGCATGCACACTGGCTGAGCTATGCTGTGGAAGTGGAATCCAGTTTCCCTACTGGGAGGTCACTTTCAGGAGAAAAAAAATGTAATTTTAACTGCTGACTTAATCCTCTGCTTTTGGGGATGCCATTTGGCCAAGGCAGCCGGCAGTGAGTGCTGCTCTACCTGTTGTGGGCTGTCTGTTGGAAGGGTATGTTCTTTTAATGGATTTTAAGCAACATTATTCAATGATCAACAGAAGGCATTCTGTGCTATATGAATAAAAGATTTCCCCGTGCTCCTTGTTAACCCTGCAATGACAGTCAGTGTCATTGAAGTGCAGCCACCTGGCAGGGTGCTCTGGCCTCAGCTGCTGCAGGGCCTGGCTGGAGGCAGCGCCAGGTGTTGCTGTGCTGTGCCAGCCATGGTCAGCGTGGCCAGAGGAACCTGCTGGGGGCACAGGTACAGCCCGGAAAGGGACACTGAGAAATGGAGCCCTCACTGAGCCCTTGGTCAGCCCTGGGAGGTGTTTCCATGCCACCCACAGCCCCGTGCCAGCCCACGCTCAGTCCCTGCTTTGGAATATCCACAAATGTCTCAGGTGATAATTTTAAACCACTGTCCTCCTTATACTGGTTTTAGTTTAGAGTTGTGGAATCCCTGCTGTTTCTTGCTTGGCTTTCTCTGATTTGTTCTTCCTACCCTCTAACATCGAGCAATTTCCCAGCTTGTCTCACCACAGCAACAAGTCTGTTTCGTGTTCAGTGTCTTGCAAATGGTGTCACTCATAATGGATGTGATAATAACCCCCAGTTACTTGTCCCTGATTGTAATAAATGTAATATATAGACCTATAATAGACCTGAAACTGAGCCATTTAGTGTTAGACCAGGAAATAATGAAAAGGTCTGTAATAAACTAGAAGGGGCAAAATTACTTTGTGTAATTGTATTTTGTTCTGCTTGTAGCTGTCAGATCATCATACTCTTATCAAACTGACAGGGTTTGGTAACATTTAGTAGGTGATAAAATATATTTATAAATTGAAAATACTTGTTCCTTAATGAGTGAGCTTTGACAGTCCATCAGTCATATCCAAGGCACAGAGGTGCCCCTTTCTGAGATGTCATTCCACTGGCTGTGATTCAGTTAAAACTAAATTAATTGAGCTTCTTTTAGCAACAAATTCATTTGGCATGTGCATTTATATTCCATATAATTCCAGGAATCCCTCTATCTGTGTGCTGCTCAGCAGCAGCTCAGTGAGGCTGGTCTCCTGAGCACACAAAGCCACCTTAGTGTCACTGCAGTTGTTCACGGGGTGGGAATCACACCCCATGAATGGCAGCGCAAATACTTTTGTTCTAGACTGAATGTAAACAATTCTGTGGCATATTCTCATTTAGAGTCTGGCATTATCTCCCCTTCTCCTGTCTGTGGCAATTCAGGTTCAAAGGTGAGAATTGCAGAGGCTGGCACCTTCAGGTTCTGAATGGTTTGGAGTATGGCATTATCCCAGGAGATTCCCAACTGTACCTTCACCTGGGTACTGCTGTGATGGAGCTTGGACCTGTTCCTTGTCTCCAGGTGCACTGTGGAGCAAATCTCGTGTGGAATGTGAACTCTTCTGGTGACATTTCTGGCTTTAGAATATCCTTGTGTTTGGGGAGAGGAGTGGCCACAAGTGTAGGAATGTTAAATATACATGGCTGTTAGACTGGAGACACTGCAAGTCTGTGTGTTTGTGTGCAATGTGCAATGACTAAGGCATAACAGCACCAGTTCAAAAACCTTTATAACCCTCTGGTTTGGGTTTTTAAAAATTATATATTTTTAAAAATAATTATATAAAATAATTATTATAAAATTTTAAGATATAAGTGAATACCAACAGCTTTTTTCATCAATGGCTATAATGCATAAAATAAACTCACAAACCTTGTGGGCAAGTCCATGCCTTATCTACATGTCTGGGTGCAGGATAGGAAGGTGTAGCTGGCCCAGCATCCCCCTGCCAGCAGCTCCTCTTCATTTATGGTGGGAGAATCTCATTGCCCAGCTGTCCTGGCTGCAGCACCTTGGGGTCTGGAGTTTGGCTGGATCCCTGTGAGCTCCACCTGGATTTCACAGTGGAGCTAGTGTGGATCCTGGCTGAGTGGCTGTGGTCCCAGCATGGGTTCTTGCTCTCCCCAGTGCCCTCAGGAGAGATGAGCTCAGCATCACTGCTCTGGGGCACTGGGAAGGTGGCTTTCAATTAGACCTGGGCAACTCCTGCCCCTTTATCTCTCAGGACTGAGAAGGGAAGTGTATGGCTGCTTCCAGAGAAAGTATATTTGGGGGGAATCATTCCCCAGTAATTTGCAGGTGGAAAACCTTGTGCCCATGTGATACAACACAGAACTCTTTCATAAGCAGCCTCTTGGTGTGCCCTGCAGAATGAGTTACCAGTCAGGGCTCCTGCAGCTCTGAACTGGTAACAGGCCTTTATGTCATCATTGTAATTAAAATATTTTTATCCAAGCCATGTTAGTACAGTGGTAAACACAGAATGCAGTGGCCAACTGGACCTTGGATGAGCAGAGGGCTGGTTGCAAAATGTAGAGTGCCATGTTTTAAGCACAGTTATGTGTGGTCTGTCACCTCTGTAGCACACGAGGAACATGCTTAATGGGAGCAAAGTTAATAAAGGGAATGAGGTGCAGGCCCAGCTTTTTTTCCAACAGAGCAGGTACAAGCACAGGTAGCTGGGAGGAGAGCATGGCAGGGACTCTGGAAGAATTACAGAGCTTTGGGCAGGGATGAGCTCTGGTGCTGTCACAGCACAGAGTGGTATGGGAGCAGGGGGTGACCCGGTGTCCCTTTGCTCCTGCTGCAGAGCACTTGGTCTGTAATGGTTCGTGTGTCTGCTCCCGAGGGCTCCCCGCCTGCAGGAGTGCTTGGAAATTAAGATGAAAGCTTCTTTCCTGCCTTATTCATAATAAATGCAAGGCTCTCCCCTGAAGCACTTGGCATGACTAATGTGCTACATATTCCTGCTGTCCCAGAGCAGTAGGCGAGTGCTTCTGCCAGACAGGTGCTCGCAGCACACCTTGGGCCCCGCGCTGCCCAGCAGCATCAGGAGCCAGGCGCCAGCGTGGAGCTCCCCACAGACAAGTGTGAGCTGGAGCCTTTAGCCTCAGGGCACCTTCAGTATGGCTTTGCTGTTACACTGCTTGATTTCCTCAGAGATGCTCTGAAACCGTGTGAAACGTGTTCCTGTTGTTGTTTTGCTGCACTTTCCTCTTTAAAGCAATTACTGGCGACCGTCTGTGTGGGAGCCGCTGTTTCACACCGTGCGTGCTGGGAAATGCTGTGGCAGCGTGCCCTGTGACTCTGAGCACTCACAGGTTCCCTGAGACCCACCTCCATCAGTCAGCACCAAGGTTCTTTGGTGATCTTTGTGATGGACCCAGGTCCAGCTGTGGGGTGGAAGGTAACCGAGCTATAGGCACTGGGAAAACAAATGCTCCACAAATGAGGAATCCACTTGCAGACCTCTCTGTACCTGTGGGTCTCAGGGAGAGCCATGTCTCTTCCACACCAGGGTGTTCTGGGCTCCAGCCATCCTCCTCCAGCACAGAGGGCTGCCTGTCACTGTGATTGGTGGCACAGCAGCAGAAAATTATGCCGCAGAGAGGATGAGCTCTTGGTTTTGGCAGCAGAGAATCATCTGCCTGTTTTGGATAAGGAGGAGGAACAGCAGCCCTGGCACAGGCCAGCCCTGCTCCGCCAAGGGAGCCCTGGCTCCTCCGCTGCAGTGTGGACAGATGGCCGTGATGGGGGCTGGCCATGGGGACAGGGGCCCACAGACCCCCTCGGTCACACAGCCTCTGCTCGCGCGCGTCTCGTGTGTTACATGGACCGATTCAAGGCAGGCGTCGCTGGAAAGTTTCCATCTCAGATGCTTTGGTTTATAAAAAGCACATAAGTCTGTGGTGGCTGACAGGTACAGTTTGATTGCACCTGTTTAGTGAAGGATATACGTTACTGAAATTCCCCCAAAAGTTCTCGGTGAAATTCGTGCGGTGGTGGTGGTCACTAGACCGTAAATGATGGTGAACCCAGCCAAGCAGATTGAGTTTCACACCAAGACTGCCTAACACCACATTTTAAAAGCACAGTAACTTCATCCTCTACAGAGCTGGGGAGGACAATTAGGTGCAGAAAGGTCATCAGCCAACACATCTCTGCTAACCTCAGTTTTACGGTCCTGGCTTTAGTCTGCTTTGGTAAGTCCCAAACATTTATGTTCTTGTTTTTTTCCAAACCGCTGTCGCAGTGTCAGGAGCAAACCCTTTTTGTGAACCATGATACAATCAGGAGGAAACTGAAATAGATATTTCTTGCATTGAACAGTAAATTCAAAGATTTTCTGCAGGTCTCTCTAATTGGATAAAGAAGGAATTGGCATTGTGGATGTATATCCAGCCTTGATGTCCGATGGGCTGGAAAGAGCTGTCTCCCTCTATACTTTGAGCTTCTCCACTGGCTTGATGCCCCAAAAGCCCTTCTCTGGGTGGGCTGCACGTCGCAGATGGGAGTTGCAGCAGGTCCATGCCAGCAGGCCGCATTAGGGTCCCTCTGGGGCCGCAGGAACAGGCGTTGCAGCAAGTGCTCCTGTAGACCTGGCGGTGTCCTGGGTGCCAGTCATGGCACTGGTGCCCTGTGGTGCTGGCACGACCTGTGGGCCATGGAGAGCAGCCAGGCATTCTCCCCAGCCTGGGCACAAGCCCACAAACACTCCTGTCTTTTATTTGCTCGCTGTGTCAGCAGAGCGCACTGTTCTTTCCATGTATCAGTGACAGTATATAAATGCTGCCAAAATGTTTTTATTTTCAAACAGTAGTGTGGGGCAGGATGGGGTGGCCATTACTATCAGCAGGAGTGAGGCCCTGAGAGCTTTGTTTGAGGTCAGCATGGAGTTCAGGTTAATAAGAAAAGTTCTGTATTTTCAGGATCTGCTTGAGTCATCACCTTTATATTCCCTTGTTTCTCAACAGGGCAGTTTGGTATGGTTTAGTGTTGTGTTTGTGTGCAGGGAGGGAAACAGTGGGAAGATCCTGGCCCTGGGATGGCTCAGGTCACCTGCAGAACCCAGATTATGAGGACTTTGGAGGGTTTTCAAGGTCATTATGTTTTAAACTGTGTGTCTGAAACTGGCTCTGTGTTGTAGAGGTTAAACGTGGAAGTGATGCTGGTGCTGGCTGGTATGTCCCTCTCCAGTGAATTTTCAAAAGCTTCTGCCTTTTGTCTTCCTTTGCATCCTCCATCTGGAAGGATGTCCTGGGTGTTTCACTTTGCTGGTCATCCTGCTGCTACAATAAGATGTTGTGGTTTTTTGCAAATAGCTGATGTTTACATTTGAATATGTTGGAGTATTTTTTCAAACAGCCTTCAATGTGTGGTTGAAATGTTAAAATAATTGGTATGCTGATAAAAAACTACTAAAAGCTCATAATATTCAAATAATGAGATTTGATTGCTGTATTCAAATAGGACCTAAATTCCTGCTCTCCCACAGTTTTATATGTCAATATATATCAATAATTCACACCTTTTCATGGCTCTCAATGTCATTATTTCATATGTAATGAAAAAAAAAAACAACCCAAACCTGTTTGTGTCTATCTAAAACATTTTGCTCTGGAGTTTTGCCTTGGCAGAAGCAAAATGTAAAATAATGAAGCCATGGAGGGGTGGGTCAAATTGCCGTACATATTAAAAGAGGAGCTTTTGATCAGCTTCTTTGAGGGTCTGGTATAACTCCATTTATCTGCAGATCTCAGGGGACGCCCCCAGCCCCCAGATAATGGGGGACTTAGTTAATCAGGGCAGCCAGCTGTCCAGCTTTCCACCGGGGTAGGGTTCAAGCTCACAGCCCATCCTCTGCATGCAGGCCTGCTGCAGCAGTGGATTTGTGTGTTCCCTGCAGCGCTCCAGCCCTGAGGCTGCTCTAGGAAAGCCAGCCAGGCACTTGGGGCTCCCTCCCGGCTCCGCTCAGAGCTGGGGGTTGCTGATCCATGGTTGCATTTGCAAACCAGTAGTTTGTGTGGCACTTGATCTAAATTCTGCTTGGTGTTGGGGACACCTTGGTGACAGAGCTTGCAGGAGAGCTGTGACACAAAGGTCAGGTTAAAGAGGTTCAGAGTGAGGTTCTAATGTTTGTAACTCAGTGATATTTTGTGGTTGGCTTTTAGGCTGAAGGCACAGCACATTTCTGTGGGGCAGCCCTGACGGAATGATTGCTCCAGAGATTTTTGGGATAGACTCATTCCTACAGGGCAATAAATAGGAAATCTTGTGATGATTTTTTTACAGGATGGAGGTGTTTTCCAGGGGTTTTTTTTACAGCTTGTTCATGATGCCTCCACATTCAAATTCCTAAACTTCAGTAAAATTTCAGTTGACTCTTTCTTTTTTTAATGAATCCCAGCTGTTCTCCCAAATGTGCGTGTATACTGAGACAGATATAGCAGGGAGTATGATTTCACTTTGCTGCAGTCACTTAACTCCCTTCTGATTAAGCTGTGAGCACAAACAAGCACGGGCATCCCGCTCGCTGCCCGTATGGCAGGAGCTGCCGTGGCTCCAGGAGCCCAGGAGGGCACGGGGAGCACCAAGCCAAGGTGGCTGGTGAGTGCAGCCGGGGTGTGCAGGAGAGGCCTCGCTGCCCTGGGAGTGTCTACACCCACTGCTTCTGCCTTTTCAGCCTGCAGGAGAGGTGCCGAGCTGGGGTTTTGCTCGCATGCCTCCAAAGCGCTGGTGGATCTGCAGGGCTCTCCCCATCTTGGAGTGTTCTTCCTCAGCTGCCTCTCCCGTAGCTGCTCAGCTGTTTGTCCAGGCGGTTTTTCCCAGTCTTTTGTGTGGCGAGCGGCATCCTCCAGCTCATCAATAGCATTTTACCAGGTGCAGAGCAAACCTGGGCAGTGTTTCCGTGCAGCATTTATGTGAAGCGGGCAGCCCCGTGCGAGCTGTGCCGAGCCGTTCGGGACGCAGCAGGGCATTATCAGGCAGAGCCTTTTGCTGGTTGGAAGCATCCCCGGCTGAATCGAGCGCGCTGCCGGCCGGCCCGCAGGCTCAGGTGGCCGCTGTCCCCCGGTGTCGCCGAGCCCTTTCAGCGATTTGTCACGGCCGGCTCCGCTCCCGTTGCGGCAGCACGTGCCAGCTCCATGTCACAGGGGCTGCTGCCAGACGGGCCCGACACCCCCGGACAGCGCCCGCCCGCCCGGCCGGCAGCAGCAGCAGCGCGCTCCGCACGGCCCTGGCAACAGCCCAGCGCCGAGGAATCAGCATCTCCATAATGAGGAGTGAATGGCATCCATCAGTCCCTTTAGAATTGGGCCCAGGCGTGTGCCTCCTCTCCGAGGAAGTTTGGCAGCCTATTCATTAACAAGAGTCATCAGGAGTTCAGCCCATAAAGGGGAGGCAGCCCCGCACGCTGCGGGCTGGCGCTGTCAGGAATGCCTTCTCTCCCCGGCTTCGGGCAAGGCAGGAAAACTGAGCAAATAACGCTGTCAGCAGGTGCAAACGCTGAAATGCTGGCTATTGATTTTCTTTCTTTAGGCTTCCACGGGAAGTTTATAAGAAGATTTATCACATATCAATCGTCCTCTGCGAGCGTTAAATGCAAAATTCTTCCTTTCTTTCTCTTCCCTTTGTTGCCACCACGCCTGCAGGAACTCGCCGTGCAATGAGAAAGTACTTTGCTTATTCCCTTCGAGGTCGACACTAGACCACTGTCTCCTGGCTTAAAGCACTGCTTTTCTCTGATTTTTTTTTTAATAGTGTTTCAGAGTGGTTTTGTTAATGTACTGCAAGTCACAAATGGCACTTCAATATTAATTAGTAATGCTTTTCAATTCTAAATACCCTCACCTGCATTCTGTTGTCACTGGTGTTATTCTCCTGGTCCTAATTTCTAAATTCAGCTTGGCCTTTGCTCCCACCGAACAGCCTTGCGGAGCTCGAGTGCATTTCCCCATAACAGAAACACAATGAGGCGCTGAAAACTTTTGTTTTCACTGAGGAAACGGAGAATGAGATGTCATCCTGGCTCCTGCGAGCCCTAATTCATAAAGTCATACATGAGGCTCTCCAGCCCATTGTAGGTTTGTCCCAGGCGTTATCCTGTTATTGGAAGTGTATGATTCACCTTCTGAGCAGACAGAAGCTGCACACAAAAGGGGAAGATTTGCTTTCTCCGCTGTGAAAGGCTGCCGCAAGCAGGGGTCCTATTAAGACAGCTGGAAAGTTGCTTCAGCTTGTTACGCTTGTAAGTTTTATTGGTGACTGGTTTTTGATTACACATTTGAATGCTGTGTGTTCCAGGTTGCCGAGTTTTAATTAAAAGGCAATAGTCTCGATGTTAGCTCGCTTTGTTGTCTGCATTATTCAGGCCATAATGCATGCAAGTTGTGGGCTGGGTTTGTCCACTGTGCATCATTTATTTGGGATACATAAGGTTGCACCTTCTAGCACCTGCCCTAAATACAACCGTCACGCTTTTGGAATTGGTTTATTGTGCTTAATTTCTTCCAAGAAGTCCAGTGATCAAATGAATGTGGGGGGAGGGGGGTGTTATCCCTCTGTCCTGTAGCTTTTTTTTCCAATCTAGTTACTTTTCTGGTCACTGGAACAGGAATATTGACTGCCAGGAGCTTCCCATAGTGCCACAGCCTGTCTGTGGTGGTGGGTTTTGATCTGGGGCTTTGCTCCTGTACTCGGCAGCTCCCAGTCAGGAAGCTCAAAAGGTGATATCCTGAATTTCCAGCCCTGAATGTATCCCCTGCTTGTTGCTCCCATCCAGAACCATTGGGCAGTTCTGGTCCAGCTCCCTGCCTGTTCCAGCCTGGTCAGTGTGGATGTGGGGCTTGGGGCTGGTGCTCGGGGATGCTGTGGGACAGCCTTGAGTTCTGCACACACCTTTCCTTAACGGGGCATCGCAGCTACGAGGAGAGAGCTCTGTACCTCGAAGCCATCATCCAGAACCACAAAGAAGTGATGACGTTTGAGGATTTCGCCGCTCAGGTCTTCTCTCCCTCTCCCAGCTACTCCCTCGGTGGAACTGGTGAGTTCTGTACATTATTCTTCTCTGTAGCCCAAAGAAGCACTTGAGCAGCAGATGTACACCTGTTTTTTGTAGATAAATGCTTGCAAATTTAAGACTACTATTCTTTCCCTGAATCAACTAATGAATATCAAAAGGAATGATGACATTCATTTTAATTTGTTTTGCATCAGAGCTATTCACACTGCTCCTTTCTTCAGCTATCCTGTTAACCTCCAACTCCAGCAAGGTTAATGAACTTTCTCGCAGTGATGGGCTCGGGCTCATTCAGGACTCCGGGTTCTTGCTGAGCTGGGAATATGTTGTTCAAAAGTGAGGCCTGAATCGGGGCTCACTTATCAGAAATAGTTCCTCACAGGGGAAGCTGCTGTTAATGCTAAATGGGGATTATGCTGCTGAGCTACCAGGGTCAGGGATTAATGCACAAGGAGCGCAGGATCGGGTGCTGTTAGGGAATCGCAGCAGCGTGCGGGATGCAGGCACGGAGTGCGCTGCAGGCTGCCCTGCAGCACCTGGCCTGGAGCCTCTGCAGGGTTTGTGATGGGGCTGTGGGTGTGTGAAGGGGTGTGTGGTGTCTGTGTGTGTGTGTGCATGCACATCAGTGCTCATCAGTCATCTGCCTGCTGAGAGGTGACAGCAGTGTCCCGAACTCCGGGAATTTACTCCTCGTGTGCCTTGTGGAGGGTTAGGTTAGTGTGCAGTCACAATTGCTGTCCGGCTGGTTTGATTAAGTTTAATTGAACCTCTCCTGAAAGGGAGCTTTGGCTCTGAAATGCACATTTCTAGTGCCTTCAAAATGTGTTTTTTTCCAGCATCCAGAATGTATCTGGTCACCATGTGCTGGACTCTCTAACAAAGATTCCTTAATCTGTTGTTGACACTCCTAGGGTGACACTGGCACTTTCTCCTCATTCCCTGCTTCTCTTTTGGATTGCTGAATAGATTATTTCCAACCTGTATAAACGTTGCAGGACATCTGCTCTATTTCTCTTTAGCCTGACTTGTTAGCAGATATCTTCCATCTAAACTGAAACACTGAAGGAAGAAATTAAATTTGCTCACATAAATCACTTAGGAATAAAACCAGCCGTGCAGCATTGTCTGGCGTTGCTGGCTCCAATCCTGGCGTGCTTGGAGCTTTGTGAGGAGATAAGAGGCCTGTGCTGGCCGGGCAGTGGTGGCCAGGAGCAGCAGGCAGAAGGCTTTGGAGATAAGCGCTGGCAGGAGGGGGGAGGAAGCCGGGGCCATTTACATAATCGCACCTCCTCGTCCTGGAGAGGCGTCAGGGAACATAGGATGGATCTATTGATCTCTGCTGAACTGGAATACTAAACAACGCCGGGAAAGCTTATAACTTAAAGCTTTGATTAATGTTTCCTACATTAAAAAGTAGAACAGCTGTGCATTAAATTCTTTTATACACTCTGCCAAAAGTCTGAGACAAAAAAATCGCCCATTTCAATAGGAGTGCGGCGCGTGCCCAGGGCTGGTTGTTAGCACTTGAATCATTTATCTGTCGACGTATCAGCAAATAGAAATGCAGATATAGTGATCTGGTTTTGCTCTGTGCATAGTTGTGATTCATTTTCATGTTGTTCTTAGCACATGGTGCTGTGTCACATGTGGTTTGACAGGGCAGCCCCACTTTCTGAGGGATAAGCTGTGTATGCCGAACACATTTAAACTGTTTCCCAGTAGCTGAGGATTTCAGAACACTGATAAATCAGGAGTACCCAGGTATGATTTCATTATTTTAATTGCTTTTAAGTGCAAAGCCTTCCCCAGTCAGGTCCCAATTTTCAGACTTCTGAACCTCAGAATTAATTTCCCGCTCATGAACTGGAGGCCGGCCATGACTTCTGGTGTCAGACTCTCCGCTTCAGAGAGTCTCCTCACATTACCTGCTGATTCTCCTGCATATTTAGTCAGTGATGAGCAGGGGCAGTGTCAGCTGTGGCCATGGGGATGTGTTTTCCATCAGATGCCCCTCAGCAGTCAGCAGGGAGGCTGGATGCAGTCCCGGCAGCTCCGCTCTTCCCAGCCAGGCCTGCTCCAGGCATAGATCCACCTGTCCTGCACCTGCAGGAATCACCTGTCTGCCACTTTGGAATACAGGAGGCATTTTTTCTATTCTGAAACAGAAAAAAGGAGTCAGGGAGCAGTTAATAAAAAGAAGCACTTTTCCCTGAAGGAGTGGTCAGGCACTGGCACAGGCTGAGCAGGGAGGCACTGGCTTCCCCATATCTGGAAGTGTTCAGGAGGTGTCAGGAGATGATCTTGGCGTGATGATGGTGGTGCTGGATTGGCCATTGGACTTGTTGATCTCTTCCAGCCTTGATGATTCTGTGGGATGCATGGAGCTGGCACAGGTGGCAGTACAAGCCAGCTGGTACTGCTGACTCTGCTGAGCACAAACTGTTCAGGTAAATTTAAGATTAATTCTCATCTGACCTGATTCTTGTAATGCCCCTCAGGTGTGATGCTGTCAGTGCTGCAAATGTGTGCAGCAGAGAAGGGTCAGGGAGTAAGGATGCTGCTTATCCCAGTGCAGTGTTCTCAGGAGTTACCCCAGCACAGGGAGAAATCAAACACAGCTCTCAGTGACATACTGGGGTCTTGCTGACTATGAGACAATTATTGGAACTGGATGTTTTTGTGTATTCTGATGCTGCCCCTGGGGATGCATCCCAGACTCATGTGGGATGTGGTTTTCCTGCCCCGGCTTAGTCTCACTGTCACCAGTCTTGCAGGTGCTGCATTTTCTGCAGGAAAATTGTCCAGCTGATGTCATTTGCTGTTTTGAGGAGCAGAGCCTTAAAATCCCTGTATGGATTACAGATAGCCCTGATACCTTCAGCATTGAAAGTGCAGCTTCATAGGCAGAATGGCCATCCCCAAACTCATGCAAGGGATGTGCAGATTAGGAACAAAAGCTGGGAATACGGCCCTTTGTTGTTAAACTGGTGCATTACATGCTGTATTTTAATTAGGCAGGGTTTGAGAGGCAGCCCAGGAAATCCTCCATAATCCAACACTATTGAATTATTCTCATTCTTTCCCTCTGCAGATTTCTTTCCTTTTAGTGGCCAGGCTTTAAGCTGCTGTTCTTGCTCTCTCAGCCAAACCCAGAAATAATTATCAAACAAAATACTTGTGTGTTCTTTAAAAAATTTGGTGAAGCTCAAGTGGGCAGAGCAGGACGCCGACTTCATCTGCCTCTGCGGCTCCTTGGGGCTTTGGTCTGTTTCAGTGCAAGATCAGCAGCCAGAAGCACGGTGTTAACCTTTGGAAGTATATTCCAGGAGAACTCTGCAGCCGCAGCTCTCCCTCCCCAAGGATCCTGCCCGAGGGGTTTGTGCTGGCCAGGGCAGGTTCCTGCGTTCCAGGGAACCCCCTAGCGCAGCGCTGCCGGCGCCTCAGGGGTTAATGGGAACGGGCACACTTGACTGCTGAGAGGACTGATCTAATCACTGCCATATCCAAGTGCATCTGTTCACCATGAGGTCATTCTTGTGCATGCTAATGACTTGGAAAATAAAGCACAATGCTCAGCGTTATCAGGGAGGATATAGTGTAAATCTTGGCTTTTTTAGTTGCTAATGGCTAGTGTGGAATGGGCAGAGAAAGCATCTTGGATTCTCCAGCTTAATGTTTTTAAAGAATCCTTTTCAGTAGATCATCAGAAGAGCTGTGCTGGAAAACTTGGACATGTGGTATCTGTTGATAAATGGATTCTTAAATGAATATTATGGCATTGCCCAAGCGCAACACTTGAGTCCAGGAACTATTGAGGTTTTCAGCATTCCCTGGTTTTAAAGCCCTGGGAGCTGTGCCTGCTGATTTACATAAAACCGAGATTTTGCAGCCTTTTTGTTGCAAAGGTGACACATGCTTTTCTTTTGTCTCTGGACTTTTACATGCGTAAAGTTCTTGTAGAAAATATTTGAATGTACAGCAAACAAGATCTGGCTTATTTTAAACCACTTTTTGTTCAGTGCTGAGCTTTATCTTTCCCACTTTAAAGCAAAAGGATTATTTGAATTGGATGTGCATATTTAAAACAGATTTTTGACAGAAACAAAACCAAACCCAGAATAATTCTTGTTTTAAACAGGACTGATGCTTTTTGTAACAGTAATTGAGCTAAGGATTCATTTTGCTTTAGTTTGATTTTTCTGAGGCTTTTGTTATTTTGTCATTTTCCTTGAAGCGCTGTAGGGTGTTTTGTCAGACCTGTGTCCATGTTCTGTGTGTATATATATATATGTATGTAGTATTTTTGCCTGTTTTCCTGGGAATTTTAAAAACAGTCACATCTGAAGCTGAGTAGCTGTGCCATGGTATCAGAGCACGTGCAGTGTGCCAGGGGTTGGGTTTAATCCGTGTGTCAGCGTTGCCTGAAACGGAACAATTTGTCTCTAATATATGGGATTTAGGAAATTCCTGACTGTCCTGGTTCCTGGCAGAACAGGGAATTGCTGCTAGCATGGAGCATGGGTGAGCTCTGCTGGGCGTGGTGCTCAGCAGGTGGGGTGGGACACTGTGCAGTGTTGGTGCAGCCATGGTGGTGCAGGCTGTCCAAGCAGTGAACAAAGAGGAAAAGCTGAGGGAAGTGGAGCAGAGGAGCCAGGACAGTTATCACAAGAGGCAGGACTCAAGGGTTTTCTGTTCTTCCTCCTTTCCTGTGAGGACTGTTCAGGATGAGGCACAGGAACCTGTCTGGCATCTCCATCTGTTCAATCCAGGTAGTTCCTCATCCTCAGCAGTCTGGAGCCTGCCACAGCTGGGCTGCCCTTGGCAAGTTCCTGCAGTGGCACCAGCAGATGTGGGAGCTGCTCCTTGCCTGTGTGCTCCTGCTTGTCAGTGCTCTGCCCATCATTTTCCTGCCCTTTTGGCAGGCTGCTGCCTTAGTGTCCCCATGAGGGTCAGGAATGGTCTGGCATTAAGCAGGGCAGGGTCACAGGTGCCACAAAGTGTTTGGGGCAGCAGCTCTGTCCCCTCCAGCTCCCAGGCTGATTGATGCCGTGTGTGCCCAGGAGCCCAGATCCTGCAGAGCCCTAAGGAAGTGGCTGCCTGCCCGGTGTGCTGGGGCTGTCCCTTGTGCCCCCACTGAGGGTGGACAGTCTGAACTTGTCCCCCGAGGCTGGGCAGGTGCTGGGACTGCTTCCCCCTCAAGCCTGACGCTCCCCTCGGGATCTCCAACAGTGCAGGGGGTGTGAGAGCCACATCAGGGTTCTCAGCCTGGCCCCCTGCCTTTTCCATGTAATTAATTGGCTCAGAGGGTGCTCCCCCAGCTTCGCTCTCCAGGAGAGGAGGTGCTGAGGGAGGGTTTACCCTAGCAATCAGTGCTGGGATGGGCAGAAATATGAGCTTGATGGGCCATCTCTTCTGCCCAGTGACAGCTCCAGCTGCTCGAGCTGTCAGCTCGCAGAAGGCTCCAGGCAATGTGGCCCCTTTGCATTTTCCCTCTGCACTGAGGCACTGGCAGAGACCTGCAGCAGAGGCAGAGCAGAACCAGGGCAGAGCTGTCCTGCAGCCTCGTGCTGAGGGCTTGGGCTGCCCACATAACACCCACATAACCCCCAGCACTTGGGGTCCCCCTGCCTGTGGCTGAGCCTTGCAAAGCTAATCAGCAGCTGCTCCAACTTGAGAGTAATTAAACTTCAATGTGTACATTTCAGGTTTATTTCCGAGGTGCTCAAACCCTGAAGGCCCACAGTGGTGCCAGGCACTCCTACCTGAGCTGGGAGCTGTGGATGCTGTTTTAAGGTCCATTCTGCCCCAGTTATTAACCTGTAGTGTCAGATTCTCTTTACTGTGTCACTTAGAGCTTTCCAGGGCACTGGAGGAAGTGTGTGCCTTTGATTGACCGAGCTTCAGTTATCCATGGGTTTTTCTACTCAGGCTCAGGATGTTGCTTACAGTGTACTTGGAGCCTGTCTTTGGGAGTTGGAAGCAGGAACACTGTGCAGATTTATGACAACAATTCTCTCTGGAATTTTATTACCTTTGCATTTACTGGGAAGGAAAACAAAGATTTCCACAGACCTGTCCTGGCTGAAAGGTTAATAGGGGGTTGGAACAGTTCACAGCCCATGTGAAAACTTCATAGTTCTTCTCAAGTACCAGTCTTCAGCATCCATACAGGTCATGGTCTTACCCACCCTTGCTTTCAGGGGTGTTCCGCTGCTTCATGAGCAGTGGCTAAAATGCCATTCCTAGAGCACACGCCCTGGGAAAGGAACCAGGTTATTCTGTGAACTGGATTTAAGATGCAATACACCATCTCTCTCTGGCTTCCTGCAAGGTAACCTTGCATTTAAAGTGCCATCATCTATATTTTAATTCTGTTTTTAATCCTTCCTGCAAGAAATGTGTTTAAAAGCTCTCACCTGTGAGAGGCTCTCTACTGTGAGTGTGTGTCTTGTCTGAGTGCAGGTGTGTGACTGCTCATGGACAGGTTTTATGCATTCAAGGACTTCTCTTCTGGCACCAGGATTGCTCCACTGCTCACTTCCTGGAGTTTTAACCTGGCTATAGTGTCACAGACATTTAGGTCTCCATGAAGCCTCAAATTTTAGCCAGTTTCAAATGGTGTGACCAGCAACAGTGCTGGACATGGAGCTGAGGCATGAAACAGCAGCATGCCACCATCCCACCGCAGCAGGTTTGACAGAAGATGAAGCACAGTGAATATTCATTCCAATTTTTGCCAACATTCCCTCCCTTGTGTTTTTCAGTCCTCAGACCCCAGGAGAAAGCACGTGGTGTGTTTGTGCAGGTCCCTGAGGGGAGCTCCCCTTCCTGCCTTTACTGGGGTGTGCTGTGTCAGGTTGATGCAACCACAGCAGTCACAGGGTGCTGGTCCTGTACTGACATGGTTTTGTTCCCCTGCTTTGGTCCTGCACTGACGTGGTTTTGTTTTCTCCCTTGTCCTGCACTGACATGGTTTTGTTCCCCCATTTTGGTCCTGCACTGATGTGGTTTTGTTCTCTCCCTTTAGATTAGAGTGTTAATGCTCTCGGTACAGTAACAGCCACAGGTAAGAGCGATGCTTCCCACAGGTCCCTCTGCTGTGGTTCATCAGGAACAGCTCTCCTTGCCCTTCTCCTCCCTTGCTGCCTCTGCTCCATGCTCAGCTCACACCTCCAGTGCTCAGTCCCCCATGCTCTGTGTTCACCTCGTACCTCCCAAGCTCCGCGTGCAGTTCTGCCTCCTCTGCTCGGCGCTCGCCTCCTGCGCTCCGCACGTGGTTCTGCCTCCTGCAAACAGCACAGTAATGCCTCCTGTACATTAATGCCCACAGTATGTGTACAGTAATGCCATCCCATGATCTATGAACAGTACAAACTCTGTATGTGCCAGGTAATGTCTCCCATGATCCACATGCGGTAATACGTCCCACGATATGTGCCTGGTAATTATTTTTTACTTCTAAGCTGCTTCAGCTTGTCCATTTGGAGAAAACTATTATTTTGACCATCTGCCATTCTGCCTCACTGCAGGAATGTCAAGCACAACACCTCCCTCGGAGCCCTTCCCTCCCCCACGCTTTTCTCCCCAGCCAATAGCACCACAGGTTTTGTTTTAATCCAAAGTTGACAGCTCTCCATTTTTCACAGAAAATGCCTTTACAGGCTAAGTCACACTTTCCACCTTTTTAAAATGTGCTATTTCCCCTCAGTCAGTTTTCTCAAAGAACCAATCTGGTAAGTAAGGGCTGTCTTTGAGATGCAAACGCGGGGCTGCAGGCAGGCTGAGGGGGTTCACACTTCGGGCTGTGCTGCTGCTGTTCCACTCCTGTTTTCAGTCACTCAAACACCCAGAGCTGCTCAAGCACAAGCACAGGTTACACCTCACCTTGGAAGTGCAGCCCAGAGCCAGGGTTCTCAGACAGCAGCTGAGGCCCATCCTGCTGCCACACTGACCTGTGGCCATGTCCCCACCTGTCCTGCAAGGACAGTGCCCTGCTCACCTGTACCCAAGGGCCAGCTCAGCCAAGGCCCTGGCTGCATTTTGGGGCATATTGTGCACATTTGAGATTTACCTGGGCTAGGAAGGTGAAGGGAGCAATGAAGAGCTGTGGTCTGGCCAGGCACAGCTGAGAATGGAGTCAGTTGTTGCACTGGAAGTAAGTGTATGCTTCAAAACACAACCATCCCTCTGAGGTTCAGAGGGGGTGCCAATGGTGCCAGCCTTCACAGAGGGTTCAGAACATTCCTGTGCTCTCCCTGCCTCGCTCCAAGGCTGTTCCTCCCTCCTACCTGTAATAAAAAACTTGTGTTTACACTTTGGGAGAGAATTGCAACGTGGTTTAAAAAATACTGTTTCCTTAGGAGCTGATGAAACCTGTTCCCCCTGGGAAATGCCTTGGGACAGGTCGAGCCCTCAGGAGCAGGGCAGGGCGTGTCCCTCACAGAAGGTGCACCTGGTTTTGGTCATTAGTGCCTAATTTAATGACCGTGTGCTCACCTGTTCCCCCTCAGCCAGCCTGGGCAGGCCTGGCCTCCAGGGAATAACCAACAGGTGACTCCACTCAACAACAAAGCATAACCCCCATAGCCACAGCCCCCCAAGACCCTTCCCCAGTAGTGACCATAAGCACCAGTAACAAGGGTACCTGTTCTGTACTGGAAGAAATTGTGATCCTTTAGGATTTTTCCAGAGGTAAGGCACCTTCCAGGGAGAATTCTATGCCAGCCCTCACGCTGGGAATGCTCATTTCCAGCTGTCTGTAACAGACCAAACACAAAAGAACAGTTTAATGACACACAGCAAAAAAACAGATTTGTATCACCCACACAGAACTATTTTATGTTGGATCTTCAAGTGGGCAGGATAGGAGCTTCCCACCTCCCTCCCATCGGGCTGTTGGGACCTTGAGAGCCACTGGGGGCTGTGCAGACCAAAAGGGGGTGATGCTGGGGGGCTCAGGGCTCACCTGGACACCCCATGGCCTCTCAGGTCTCCTCACTTCTGGGAGCTGGCAAAGAGAAATCCCTGCTTTCTCTGGGAAGCACAGTATGGCAGTTCTTCAGCTGCCTACAATAAATTCCTCCTCTGGAGGTCACGTTCACCTGAGTGACCCCAGGAGAGGCTGGGAAGAGGCCAGGGGAGGGGCTGTGCTGTGCCATGTGGTTATTCTGAGGACACAGCTGTTTTTCCTGACTGGCTTTTCGTTGCCTGCTCTGTTTTCCAGGCTGCCTCACCACAAGTGCAAGCGCTGACCTCGCTGACACCGCTGGCGTCGAGCTGGTGGAGCTGCCCTTGCTGCCATGTGCCTCCAGGAGCAGGGCCTCTGGGAAGCTCTGCCAGCACCCTCAGCAAGGTGCCCACCCGAGGTCCTGGACAACAGAGCTGTGGCTGGAGCAGCCCACAGCACCTGAGCACAGATCAGAATGGGCAGTCTGGGTGAATACGTCTTGAAGGGGCAGAATGAGGGGTTTGCTCTGTGAAATGGCCCTTCCCAGTCTGGTCAGACATGGCTGGGGACTGGATGTCACCTGTGTCACCATCACCACTGCACTGGCACCAGGTGAACAAGGGCCCCAAGCCCCTGGGTGCAGGTGCTGCAGCCAGAGGTGAACCAGCACTGAAACTAAGTTATTTAATGTACCCTTAGAGCATTGCTTTAGTCATTCCAGGCAGCACTTACCTGTGCATTAGGGAATTTCTTCTCAAGAGAGGCTTTCCTGTGACTGGCCAGGTAGCAGATATTCCCTGCTGGAGCACAGGTGGATGAGGAGGAGCTCTCCAGTTGGTGCTGTCCCACTGTGGCCTTTCTGTGCTGTGTGCAATGGATGTGCACTGGAACGGCTCCCTAGAGAAACAAAAATAAGCAAATCCCTTCTAGAAGAACAAAAGCCACACTCCTGCCACGACCCCCTGGGTAACCTCCTCACCTTGTCCCAGCAGGCTGTGACCCGTCTCCAGCCAGGGTACAACACAGCTGAAGGCTCCTGAGGACTTGGGGTGTCCTCGTGACACCTGCTGTAGTGAGCAGAGCTGGTGTTGGCAGTAGCTGATCTGTTTTGGATTACACGTGTTGTAGGCTGAGCGGGTGAAAATTGTTATAGTTAAATCCCAGGTAATTTAAAGCAACAGAAATCTGAGATCCAGCAGCCACAGAGCCCTGTCCTGCTGCTGCTTGGTTGCTCCTGGGCACACACACACACACGCACACCTCCCAGCAGAATGGGAGCTGCTTTAAGCAAAGGGATTGCATTTTTGGGAAATGTGCCGTTGGGCCCCCATCTGTTTTTGCACTTACACTTGGTGTTACAGCCATCTGTCTGTCTGACCGTCTGAGTGCCAGCACCTGGCCAGAGGCCACCCTGTGCCTGTGGGGCACATTCCAGCCATGGCCAGTGATGCCCATGTGCTCTGTGCCCAAGGGGCAGCAGCTCAGCCTCGGTGCCCGACAGGAACTCACCTGGTGCAGCGGCTGGAAGGAGCCCCTGTTACTGAGGGCTTGGACAACTGGTTTGATTTTCTGCCTCAACCCACAGTTGGGTTTTGCTTTCTGTTGATTTTCTGTCAGTGAAGGAACCTAGAAAATAAAACATGTATTTTAATTTATTTTACATTCAGGGCCGGACAGGCAAGGCTGTCTGGCACTTAGTTATCCAATAGCTGGTCTGAAACAATTTCAAAGGCATCCTTCTGAGTAAGAAAGTAAGCCCTTTCTCCTTAGAGCAATATGTACCTCTACTTCAGGGACAAATTAAGACATCAATGAAAATCATGTTTTCCTGATGTCAAAGAACTTTTAATTTGTACAAACTCCGCTGTGGTTTTGCACCCTGAACTGGATGACAAAGCCACTCTGTTACCCCTCACAAAATGAATAAATCTTTTTGCTCACAATAAAATTTTCCCCAGAGCAATAAAAGGCAGTACCTGTGTGGTGTGTGTGGCAGCGGGTGGGACGTGCCAGGGCTGGAGCTCGACGACACTGGTGGTGCTGCAGGTGCCATGGGTGTGCAGGGCTGGCTCACAGGGACAGTCCCTGCTGGACGTGGTTCTGTCCCTCTCTGCAGGAACAGCTGCCAGGTGTGGAGCAGGCAGTGCTGCTCCCAGACCGGAGTACTCTTGAGGAGTTCACACCACACTGTGACTGGCACAGGGGCACCCACACTCGTGCCCTGCAGACCCCACATGGCAGCAGTGCCCTTTGCCACCCTGCCCACGGTGCCAAGCACAGAGACAGACTTTTGGGCCCTCAGAAGCCACCGTCCATAACCTGCTTCTCTGCAATGTCTCATGGCCCAACCAAAACCAGTAAGTTTTTAGTGGTGATTTTGTATTCTACAGTGACATTCCTTAAGCAAATGCAGGGGCTGCACTCAGCCATAACGGTGTCTGAAAAGACAAAAGTTCCCTTCCTCTGCTGAAGAGCCACAGCAAAGTCGTCTCCTGAATTGCTTTCAGGTGCTCTAACCAGAAATGGAGAGTGAATCCAGCTCCCTTTGCAGAAGTAACTGCACACACTAACGAGCTGTTGGAAACCCAGCTCCCACCTACCTGTCCCAAGGCGGATCCTTGCCCCAGGCCCAGCACCACCACCCTCGAGAGAGCGGGGAGCAGGCTGGGCTGGCTGCTCTGTGCACTCAGGGGCTGTGCTGGCACCCCTCACCAGGGCAGGCACCCTGGCAGCAGCCAGGCCAGGGCAGGCTCTGGCCAGAGGGCATATGGCTCTGCACAGCCTGGCACTGGCACCCAGGGGGCCTGGGGGCACTGGGGACACAGGCAGGACACAGCCACAGCCTGGCACTGGCACCCAGGGGGGCTGGGTCACTGGGGACACAGGCAGGACACAGCCACAGCCAAGGGGCTGCAGCAGCGCTGGCAGAGCCAGCCCAGCATGGGGCAGAAACATGGGCCCAAGGCATCCCCAGCTCTGCACTGATGGCAGCAGCTGCAAAAATGGCATTAAAATAATCTACTAAATTAAATAATATATGGGCTAGTTTATACTTACCATGGTGTCCCAGAATGGACTGTGTTGGAAAGGAACTTCAGTTCATCTCATTCCACCCTTACCATGGGCAGGGACACTTCCCACTATCCCAGGTTGCTCCAAGCATTGTCCAGCCTGCACTGGAACACTTCCAGGGATGGGGCAGCCACAGCTTCTCTGGGCAACCTGTGTCAGGGCCTTCCCAACCTCACAGCCAAGAATTTCCTCTCAATATCCTCTCTAGTTATACCTGCCTTCAGTTTTAGAAGGATGCCTAACATTTTTTACAAACATTTGTATAGGTATTATCTTATTCCTACACCTATTAAGAAGCTCTCTTTAACTATAGAAAATACATTAGGGATCTCATCCTATGTTCTATATACTGTATGCTACAGTATTTCAAAATATATATCTAATATTTGATGTCATGCATGTCTATATGTTTCTATTAGCTAGAGTATATGTTATAGGTATTAAATACACACAGATACAATATAGATATTATTACATTAAGGAAAATATATGCAATCTGTGATCTATAATCGAGGTATAATACAAGATATAGAATGTGATATGCATCATATATTATACAATGTATTATACAATATATGCACTATATATTTCATACTATTAATACATAATAAAATAGTAATTATAATAATTACTAATAATTATAATTAATACTTATAATTATTATAAATAATAGTAATAATTTTATTCTATTAATACCTGTTAATATAGTCAATAAATATTGACTATAAAGGTAATAATCCTATTCAAAAATTGGTTGTAGGTTACCTATATACAACATAATACCTTTACATTATACATGTGTGTCTACATATGCACACATCTCTGGGAGATATTTTAGCTATATGTACATATCATAACAAAAACTATGACATTACTTTGCTAACTGTAATACTGTGTGCAAATACATGCAGTATACTTTTATTTAAAATGTATATAAGATAATCATATAAATAATATCAGCAATATATAGATTCTATATAACATGATATGATGAACATGTAATATTTGGCACATTTATGACATGCATCATGGAGTATTCAGTGCACTGTATAGATACAATAGCAGTATTTCAGACCATGATTGACATGTATGTATAGTGGATATGCCAGGTGTGCACACCTACACCCTGTCCTGCACAGCACACAAATCCTGGCTGCAAAGCTGACAAAATCTCTTGTCTATCAAACACTCTTGTCTGAGTGTTTCATTACATCAACATTGGTAATGTATCAGTAATTATATAATGCATAGATGATAAAATGTACTGTAGATAATATATTTAATATGCGTTGTCTAAGTGGCAATATATAACAGACGTATATTAGTATCTATGGTATAATATAATATGCTTTGATATAATACATATAATATATTATTATATTTATATATATTGTAATATATTATTACATGTAATAAATTATTATATTACCTACATATTACCTATTATTATTACCTATTACATTACCTGTGTTATTACCTAGATATTCTGAAGTTTACTTATATAAACCATCTATATTAAATATACTACTGTAAAAGGCATATAATTTTTACATTTATTTTATCACTGAATCCTAGAATAGTTTGGGTTGGAAGGGCACAATAAAGCTCATCTCATTCCACCCTTTCCAGGGGCAGGGATACCTTCCACTATCCCACCTTGCTCCAAGCCCCATCCAACCTGGCCTTGGACACCTCCAAGGATCCAGGGGCAAATGCAAAATATAATTTATTGTATGTAATAAATTCTGATTTTCTTCTGTGTGTGTGTGTAACTAAACCAAAACCTCCCAGCTCAGACACCCACAACTGTGTATCATTTTCCTCACGTTTGTCACTGAACTGATAAATCGCTATAGGTAATTTCCCTCTTAAAAACTAAAAATGATCCAATAAAAACCATGGTTCCATACCCTGAGAAAGCAGAACCTGTTTTAACCTGCAGCTGAACCATGCTCCTTTGCTCTGGTTAAATCCTCCCTGTCACTCACCTTCCCATTCCCTGAGGAAGGCTGAAAGCCTCAGCAGGGCAGTACAGCACAAGAGCCAGGCAGGAACAGGCTGGGCTGTGCATGCCCTCGCCTTCAGAGCTGCGAGGGGGCTTTATTAGAGCTTAAAAACAGTGCTTGTTTTTAAAGAGGAACGGGTGGTTTAACTGGGCCTGGCTGCTGCAAATAATGTCCCAATTACCGTGTCGGGAGGTCGCGCTCCTAGGAGGGCTCCTGTGCCGGTGTGGGGCTGCTGCTGCTGCCACTGCCCCCAGCTCTGCCCAGCTTCAGTCCCTGGCTGCCTGCTGAGGAGAAAACAGCATGGTCACAACAGCACTGGGGCAGCTCAGCCCTTGGATCCAATGGCACAGCTAAGAACCAAGCCTGGCAGTGTCCGGGGTGGAGCTGGTGCCACAGGACAGCCACACTTGGCATGTCCCATCTCCACGATTAATGCATCAAATGTTGCCAGAGGCAAACTTTTGTTATGTGGACTGTAAATGATATTTTATTTAAACCATTTATAACCCTAATGAGGCTTCTTACCTGCATGGAAGGATCTGAGGTGTTTAATGCCTTTTGCAAGGATGCACCTGCAAACCCAGATCCTTCACCAAGGGAAGATGGCTGGGTGCTTCAGGGAACTGCTGTCCCACCCAGCCTAAAACACTCATTACAGCCCAGCACTCCTGACCCAGGAGCAATGGGGCAGGAGGTGTGTTGGCACCAGCACACCACAGCACCCTGTAGCACCCTGCAGGCACAGCACACCTGTGATTCCATGAGCCATTTCCCAGTTCATCAACAGCAATACCTTTTTTTAAACAGGCTTGTGTTGTTGAGGAAGAGTGAAATCCAAGGCAAAAGCCAATGCTTGTCCTGTTTCCAGACTTACCCCAATCCCATGGATACCTCCCAGCTGCCTACCCCAGAAACAGACCAGGAGGTGCAGGACAGGGACCCCAAAACCCTGAACTGTGCCAGCTGTGTTTCCCAGTGAGTGCATCCAGCAAGGCAGCTGACAGGTATGCAGGATGCCTTACTGTACTGATGGCTACGAGGGACAGTGGTGTGGGTACCAAAACTTGTAAAAACTTTCCCTGGAGACAAGCATCCTCCAGAGAGTCTTCCCCTGTGGGCAGGAGCAGCTTGCCCCAGCTCCCCAGCCGCTCTGAGCTCCTGGGGCAAGGATGGTGTCCATGCTGTATTTCTCCCTGCAGGTTCCTCTATCCAATCTCCCAGCTCCTTTCCCTGTGCTCACAGCACTCGGTCCCACACCACACATTTGGCTCTCAGTGTGCTCAGAGAGGAGGAAGGCTCCAGCACAGCAGGCAAACCCCTCTGCCTGAATGCACAGAGCATGAGCAACCTCTGCACCAGCTGCCTCCACTGCGTCATATTTGGGGCAGGATCAGTGTTTTCCATGGTGCCCAAACCTGTTCCTGCTGGATGCACTGAGAGCCATCAGCAATTGATTTGTTAGCTGACGGCAGGAGGCTTTGTTTGCGCAGCGCTGCCTGGCCGTGCTGCCAGGTGGCCGGGACATGGCACCCACCAGGCAACACCTGCATTCCCAGGGTCTGTGCTGAGAGCACTCTGGGTTCAGACACACTGCTCGGCCCCTGGGACAGCCACCCAGCCACAGTGGCCTTGGAACTTGACAGACACACAGCAGGAGAGAGGCCCAGTGCTGGGGGTCTGGGCAGTGGGACAGTGCAAGGCAGGAACTGGTGAGGGGCAAAGACAGATCCATCCCCAGAATACTGTCCAAAGGATACTGGTGTGAGTGTGAGGCTTTGTAACCTGTCATGGAGGTACAATGCCCTTCACTGCCACGTGGCATGAGATGCAAAACGTAATGCTGATGGCTCCCTGCAAAACCCCTCGGGAAGCTGGGGCTCACCCTCACAAAGAACCTCTCCAGAAACTCCTCAGGCCACTAGGGCTCATTCTCACAAGGAACCTCTCCAGAAGCTCCTCAGGCCATCGGGGCTCACCCTCACCAGGAACCTCTCCAGAAACCCCTTGGGCAGTCAGGGCTTGGCCTCACAAGGACCCAGTGGTGCAGATGAGGGGAGAAAGGCTGCAGACACAAAGGCACAACAGCTCTGCCCAGGTTGCTGCAGATGTCAAAAGTAAATTCCATCCCTTTTACAGGGTGTTTGTGAACAGAGCCATTTCCAGCATACTCCACTGTCACCTCTCCTTACTCCTCCCCAACACAGGAGTCTCCACTAATCAACCTTTCTGCTCAGCAGATGCAACACGTCAGTGCCATAGGTTACCCAGAGAGTTCAAAAAACCTGGGGAATTCTGGCCCTCAGAAATTTCAGCTGATTCTTATCAGGAGAGACATGGATTTATTTGACTATCAGGAAATGGACAGCAGTATGTAGCTGTCGTTTTGTCGCCTGCTGCTGCCACAGACTTCGAGCATGGGTTTCAGCAGGGATGCTGCTGTGACAGTGTGGATGGAGCCATTAGGCTTCTCTGGAGGATGTGCTGGGCACGGTCTGGAAATGGTGTCCAGTGGCCTGAGAGGACAGCCATGTGTGCTGGCAAAGTCCCCTCGGGGAGCAGCAAGCCCGCTCCATGGACAGCTGCAGCACTGTCTGCACCAGCCCAGGATCTGGGGCTTTCCAAGGCCAGGGGAGCCAGGAAAGGCAAAGCTGCACCTCTTGCCAGGCAGGCTTTGCTGCCTGCATCTCTCTGGCTGTGCTCTTTTCCAGTGTATTGATTTACAGCTAAAACCACAGCATTGCCTAGGTCTGAAGTCAGCCCTGGTACTACCGAGTTGGTTTCCTAGGAATCAAGACAACAGGAACATACCCATACACCCCATACACTGGTACTGATCAGACTGACTGAACAAAAAAAGCCCAAGAACAATTTTAAAAATCCAAAAAACCCCAAACAAATATTTCTCTAGAAAGATGTTCTTTCACTGCGAGCTTTGTTTTATCATAAAATGCTCAGCCCATTCCTGGGGAACTTTCCTCCAGGAAGCTCCAGCACCTGCCTTTCCCACAGTGAACCAGGGTTAGGAGTCTTAAGGTGGGAGAAGATGGCAGGAACAGGCTGGAAACCTCTTCCAGTGAGCCAAAGCCTCAAAGCATTGCTACCCCAAGACAGAGCAGCCCCTGTGCCCACACCAAGCCCCCACAGCCCCCTGGCCCTTCACACACCAGTTTGGGAGCAGGGATTTGCTCCTGGGGCTGCCAAGCAGATTTGCATGCCATGAAGTTGGCTCTGTACCTGCTCCTGCTGGCAAAGGGGAGATCCTATAGGTGCAATCAACACCTGTCTGTGAGAGGGGTTTCACAAACCCAGCATGCACCTTCCCCACTTACACAGATTTTACAACAATTCTGACCAAACCCATCAAGATTCCCACATACAAACACAAGCCCTAGAGATAGATCTATCTGCATAGATATGTATATATCTATACATACAGTTATCAAAGGCTGCTGCAGGGCACAAAGGACCAGGCAGGAGCTGGCTCCAGCCCTGCCAAGAAGCAGAGAAATGCCTGGCCTTCCTCGCATCTGCTCCACAGCTCATGGCCAAAGCAGGGTGATGCTGCTCTGCTGAGCCTCACACCTCAGCGCTGAGCACACGCGGGGATTTCTACAAGTTCTGCACTTACAGGGGCTGCCTCTCCTCAAACTTTCCCTGCAACACCTTCCAGGGAAGGTGCCTGTACCCAAAGGTGGCCAGAGAGCAGGGGCAGGGCTGGGGCTCCAGCCCATGGCCAGGGGACCCCTTTGCTCAGGGGGCAGCCTTCCCCCAGAGCAGCCACGCTGCACCCTGCTCTTCTCCTCCCTTTAATTCCTTTTTAATTAATCTCATCAAACGGCACAGAGCAGGCTGGTGCCTATGGAGGCACCCTGCCAGCTGCAGTGCAGAGCCGGGTGCCAGCCCCCTCCACCCCATCCTCCCCGAGCCCCCAGGGCCAGCCCGGCAGGGAGAAGCAGGAGGGGTGGGGGCATGCTTGAATTTGAAAATATTTTATTCGAATAGTAAATAATTATACAGTTGAAACAGTTCTATCGAAGCACTCTATAAATAGCTAACAGTTAAGAAAATAATGTGTGTAGAAAAAGAGATTGCATCTAAAAGTAAGAGCTGTTGGTTGCACGGGATAAAATGGTTAAGATCATGTGTTATTCTAGGTATAAAAGTTAAAACCTTTTTTAGCAGATCCCTTAAGAAAAAAAGATCTTCTAAAACGCACAGTGAAATGGCAGGTGGGGAGACAAAAAAGCGCATTAGAATATCTGCAATCAAATAATATCAATCTTCATAATTAATATAAATAAATAACAAATAAATAACATAATTACTCAAACCAACATATACAGATAGACAACTCATGAGCTACCTTAGAAAGGGCAAACGAACAGAAACAGAAAGTTGGCATGTCACAGTTAAGGCAGTTTCTACAGCATTTTCTGGAGACCATCAACAGCAGAGTCAAGGCATTTGTGGCTACACTAAAGGAAACGCTTGTTTCTCTCAAGCAGTTTGATCTGTTCACATCGATAAAAAACAGAGCAAAGGAACAAAATTAAAAAAAATTAAAACAAAAAAAAAAAAAGAAAAAGAAAAAAGAAAAACAAGAAGAGAGAGACCCCGGGAAGGTAAGTGTAAAGCCAGATTCCAGCAGGTCACAAGCCGTATTAAAGCTAATCGTGTGGCGGCCCCGGGGGAGCAGCGCGGGGCGGCGGGGAAGGCACGGGCGGCTCAGCAGGCAGGGCGCAGCGGCACCTGGAGCAGGATGACCTGCCGGTTCTCCGAGGGGTGGCACTTGTTGATGTGCCGGGTGAGGCCGGGAGAGCTGTAGAAGGTGGCCGGGCAGTACTTGCAGGGGAAGACCTGGGCGGCGTGCAGGAGGCGCAGGTGCCGCTCCTGGCTGCTCTTGCTGGGGAAGGTCTCCCCGCAGACGGGGCAGAGGCGGCACTCGGCGGCAGGCAGCTCCTCGGCGCTGGGCTCCGGGGCCGGTGCGGGCACCGGGGCTGCCGTGGGTGCCGGTGCAGCGTGCCCCAACAGGTGCTTGCGCAGGTAGGCTTGCCGGCGGAACCGCTTGGCGCAGCGGGGACACTCGAAGAGCCCCTCCTCGGAGCCCGCCTCCGAGGCTCCGCCGGGGCTCGGCGTGTCCCGCTCGCTGCCGCTGCCACCGCTCGCCTCCTTCGGTGTCTCCTCCGCCGGGGCCGTGCCCGGGCCCGCGGCCGGTGCCCGGCCCGCCTCGGGGCCGCTCTTGGTGGCGGGCGGACGCGGTTTGTGCCAGCGGCGGTGGGAGGCGAGGTTGGCGGGGCAGGAGAAGACCTTGTCGCACTCGGGGCAGCGGTACTCCACCCGGACGATGCGGGAGCAGCGGTGCTGCGCCAGAGCGAAGGGGTCCCCGTACTCCTCCTTGCAGAGCTGGCAGATGAACTCGCCCAGCGGACGGGCGCAGCCGCCCCGCGCCTTGGCCGGCACCTCCACCGGGCCCTCCTTGATGCGCAGCCCCAGCACGGGCGAGGTGGTCACTTCGTCCTCGAAGGTCAGCTTGCGGATGGCCTTCGTCTTCTTGCCCGACGGGGCCTTCTGCCGCCCGGGCTCGGAGGCACCCGGCGGGCGCTTGGCGGGCAGCGGGCGGCCCGAGGCAGGCGGCGCGGCCGGGGCGGGCGGCGCGGGGACTCCGCCGGGGCCGGGGTGGGCGGCGGGCGGCTCGGCGTGGCCGGCAGCGGCCCAGAGCTTGAGGTCAGCCGGGGCGAAGAGGATCGGGTCCATGGTGCCGGGCACGGCCGGCGCGGGGAAGGACTCGGCTGAGACGGGCGAGCCCAGGCTGAAGCCGCGCTCCAGGTACTTGTCCCTGCTGACGGGCCGCGTGGGGCTGTACAGCGCCTGCACGGCGGCATCGGGCGTCCCGAACGGCACCGGCGGCGGCGAGTCCCGCGGCAGGGGCGGCGGAGCGGCGGGGCAGGCGGGCGGCTGGGCGGCGCCGGCGGGGAGCGGCGGGCCGGCGGCGGCTTCGCGGCAGCAGCGCGCCCGGTAAGACACGGGGGTGGGCCGCCGGCTACGCTTCACCAGGAAGCCCCGGGGCATCTTCGCGCCGGCTCCGGGCCGGCGGCGGCCACGACGGAGGCTGCTAGCTCTGCCCGCGGCGCGGCCGCCGCCGCCTTTAAGCGGGCCGGGGCCATTGTTCGGGCCGGCGGCGGCGGGACGGGCCAATCAGCGGCGGCGGCGGCGGCGCGGCCGCACCTGAGCCCGGACCGGCACACGCCCGGCCCCGCCCCCGCCCGCCCGGCACGCGCGGCCTTTGTGTGCCGCCCCCCGCGCCGGCAGCGGGGCCGGCACCGGGTGGTGCTCTCGGGCCGCCCGCCAGCGAGCTCGGCACGGAGCTCCGTCCGCTCGCGGCGGGCCGACTGTTTGCGGGGGCGGCCGGCACCGGGGTGCGGGGAGAGGGGAGTTCGGCGCAGGAGGAGGCGAAAGTGGCGCTTGTGGCGGCGGCGGCACAGAGGGGAGCGGGGCTGCCCGCCGGGGGTGGTGCCCAGCGGCGGCAGCAGGTGGCCAACGACGGGTCTGTCCGAGCGGGAGGAATAACGAACGGGTCACCAGGGCCCGGCCGAGCCGGCAACCCTGCGAACGGAACAACTCCGCGCTGCTGCGGGGTCGGGGCAGGCGGAGCCACAGCCCCGGCCCGCTGGTAACCGAACCTGTTACTCTGACCCTAACGGGTCAGGCCCGGTTCCCGGTACAGGCAGGGACGGCGACGGCGGCGCTCGGTTTCAGCCCGAACCGCTGCACGTCGGGTACGAGGTGGGACAGGGAGCAGGCAAAGGGTCCCCGCTCCCCGCGCTCGGTGTCTAAGCAAAGACGCCCGAAGCCGCCGAGGATGCGGCAGGTGCAGCCGTGGCGGGCAGAGCCCCGGGCCGCGGCCCCGCTCCCGCAGCCCTTTGTCCGCGGCGGCGCGGGGCTGCGCGCGGGGGGTCGCGGGGCCGCCCCGCAGGTGGCGGGACCGGGGGATGGGGGGGGGGGGGGGGAGCGGAGCCGCCGCCAGGCCGGGGGCGCGTGCGGGCAGCGCCCTCCCCGCCCCCCGCCGGGCCCTTTGTGGGGGGCGCGGGGCACGCGGGCGGCACGCGAGCGAGCGGGGCCCCCCCGCGCGCGCCTTTGTGCCGAGGGTCGCGCAGCTTTATGCTAATGACGCGCACAAAGGGCGGCGGGCGGGGGGGCGCGGGGGCCGCCGCTCCCCCGGACACCCCCCCGGCGGGCCGGGACAGGCGGCGGGGCAGGAAAGGAGGGGGGGGGGGGTCGAGGGGCCGCCTCCGCCCGCCCGCCCGGGTGGGACAGGCGTGCGGCGCGGCGGGGCGGGGCGGGCGGCCCGCGGCGCATTAGCATACAGCTGCGGCCCCGCGGGCACGCGCCGCCGCCGCCTCCCCGCCGGGGCTGCGAACCGAGACTCCCCTACACCGACGGGGCTGCGAACCGACAGCTCCCTTCACCGACGGGGCTGCGCACCGAGACCCCCCCATCACTGCCGGGGCTGCGCACTGAAATCCCTCTGCGCACCGAGATCCCCATCACTGCCAAGGCTGCGCACCGAGACCCCCCTGCCCACCGCGGGGACTGCGCACCGAGACCCCCATCGCTGCCGAGACCCCGTTGCCGTCTCTCTCTTACCTGCAGGCGGGAGCAGTCTGTAGGCATCGGTCGGGGCGTACATGGGCAGTTGGGCGCGGTGGTGGCGCAGGTAGCGCAGGACGGGTTCCCGAAGCGATGGTCGGCCGGGTTTCAGCCTAGGCAGCTGCCCGGGCACCTGCAGGACAGAGCTGTCAGACAGACAGACAGACAGACAAACGGGATTCGGGGCACACTCCGGAGACACGGAGCGTGGCAGCGGGGTCCCAAAACATGTCGGGGCTAGGATACAGGCAGCAGTGGGGTATGGTATGGGGCTCACACTGAGTACACCCTGGGACCGGTGGTGCTCGACTGTTCACCTCTCCCTCACAAATAACCAGCCACAGGTGCAAGGGTTGTGTGGAACAAACCCGTGTGGAACCCCTGTCTGAGGGGTTTTGCCAGAGGAATTCCACACTTCCCCTTCACCCCCCACCCCCTCCAAGCCCTATATTTACTGTGGCTTTTAACGGAGCCTCAGCACGGCCCAGCTGCAGCCAGAGCACCAGGCCATTATTCCTGACGGACCACAAGTGCTGTTCCGGTAGCTCTGGCACGGCACGTGTGCCCAGGGCGTGCGGCAGGCAGCATCCAGCAGCTGATGGAGGTGCAGCCCCCAGCCCTGCCATCTGCATGTTTGCATCGCCGGGGCTGCGCACGCCGCCACAAACACATGGCTGCGATCCCCGAGGGGTAAACATGGCCCGTGCCAGCGGCCCTGCCAGAGCCCCGCGCTGCCAGGGCAGCCTCGGGTGACAATTTCAACACAGGCTAAATGCACAGCCCGTCCCCAGAAACATAACTGGCTTTTCTGTGCAGTTAGTGCTTCGATTAGCAAATATTTCTGTCAATATTATTCCCGTTGCAGGACATTTTTTCCACTTTCCACTTTCTCTGGAAATTAACCAGAAATATCTGACTTCTGTGCATTTATGCCTACAGCTCTTAAACATCTCTTTCCCTCGTTTTTACACTTCATTAGTAATTTGCTGAAATGAGCTAGAATACGAGCATCAGGAGGCAAAGACAGTAGGTCTCTTACTTCATACAGAAATACAACCAGTCCTGAGGCATTTAAGAGATACTCCAAGAGCACATGGTACTGGCTCTGGATCTGGGAATGTGCCCAGAATGAACACCCAATGAAAACATAAATTGTGACATTTAGTAAATATACTTTAAATCACTGTGAAAAAAAATAAAAGTCCAAAATGCCAAATTTTCATTCAGATGGAGATACCACCGCCTATGTCCACAGGAATCCTGATTCACACAGAGCTGCTTCCAGGCCATGCAGGGAGACTCTCTGTGTCAGGACTGCTGCCACAAAGGGCAAGGCAAGTGAGTCCTTCATTTGTAGGGCACACATTCCCCTCTCTCTCAAGCTGTTCACACTTACAGCATGACAAACAAGTTTGAATGACGGTAAGAAAAACACCGCATCAGGCCCCTCATTCTCCACAGAACTTAATTTTGTATTACTTCATAGAGGTCTTCGAAAGGACCCAACTTAAACTGCACCAAGGCCCTTTCTGAGTCAGGACAACAGGAGACAAATAGCTCTGAGCCCTTTGGGGAGAGGCAGGGCTGAGCACATGTGGCTGCAGCTGGGATACAGCAACACTGGGCTCTGGAGATGGGTGAGCCATGGGCTCCACTTCCTCCTGCCACCCTGCCTCCATTTACACTAAATTCCATTCGTTTTCTCCACAGTTAAAAACTCAGTGAGCACACGTTTAAAACCCAGTGCCCCCATCTGGAACCACATGGGGTTAAACAAAGGCAGAGCAGTGTGAGCAGGGACAGGGTGAACTGGTCCCAGGTACTGAGTTGGAAGCACTAAAATCAGACCACAAATTCTGTTTGGGATCAGAAGTTCCCCAGGAGGTGGGGAAGGCAGCTCTGGGGGCTGCCTGACACCTGCTGTTGTTATTAGTTCTCCCCATGGAGCACAGTGACTTTGGATTTTGGGCAGGCAGTTCCCGGCTGCTGAGGCTTTATGCCTCTGTTATGGTGCTGGGGCCAAAGCTGTAAAACAGCATTAGCAAACATTTTAATTCCACCCTTATTCAGGAAATCCACTTATCGCTGAAAAAGCCAGTTGCTTTCACCCTTTGGACTACAAAAGCCATTCCCTGTGGGTAGGTGCTGAAAAACCTACCCAAGGCTCAGCTGAGAGAGGTGTAGGATGGCCCATAGCATATTCCTAATACGGAACACTCCTAAACCAAAGGGGGATATATGCACAAGCCAGGCTCCAGATTGCACTTGTACAAAATTGCAGCTATAATGCAAAAATGTAGTCATGGACAACAAAGCAAGTTTGAGTTCTGGCAGATTTGAGAATACACCCAAACAAGAAAACTGAACACTGTGCTGTACACGGTGACCCTCCTGTGAGGTACACAGTCTGCTCTGGCTTCCCCGAAGAGAGAGGTAAACAGAAACATAAAGCTTCAGGATACAGATGGGAGCAGAAATCAAAGTGACCAACACCAACAAATTACCTAAATAATAAAATGCCCTCGCCAGTTATTTTTCTTACCTCTTCTGACATCAGGATTTGGTGCAGTTCCTTCTGCAGATCAATAAACCGATCGTGATAGATGGCCAAGGACCAAGGTTCCCTGAAGTAGCTGGGTAAAAAAGAAGAAATTTAGTTATCTTGTGAACCTCTCATTAACCACTAATAAAGTATTTACCTGCTTTTTTGCCTTTATAAATTACAGTTCTGGACCCATCATGATCGTTTGTTCATAAAATGCCTCCTTGTAACAGCATGGTCAATCAATTCTTTTAATGGATGTTCCTGATGTACAGCCAGCTTCAGTAATTACATTTAAAGTGGCTTAATTCAGAGCTGTGGCAAGACCCAGTGAAGAATCCTGATTTTATCAGAATTTAAAAGCCTGAAGACCTGTAAAGAACGGTGTCTCCATTATCTGTCCTCATTTGAGAAAAGCAGATTGCAGGATTAACTGAACTACTGCATAAACAAATTAAATTTGTGTAGACAATGACACAAATGTTGTTCATCATTAAGGTTTCTGGATTAATAAAAGCCAGAAAAACAGGCCACCACAGCACTGCAATATGTTCTTTGCACTAGTGTGATGAAGCTAAATTGAACCGATTCTAGGAGGAAGCTCTTGTAACTTTTTCTTTTCAGTGACAGCATTCACAGCAGCATTCTTCCATGAAAAAGGAGGAAAAGGATGGAGAGGGCACTGCTCCCTGTAGAACCTCATGGCTGTAAATATAACTGGGGGCAGCCAGATTACAAAGCTGTGATTTACTTCTCTCTGTAATGAAAGATAAATTTTACAGCTCGGGTGAGATGCTGGGAGTGTAATTCTTGTTAATGCTCACAGTGGTCAGGAGGTGCCCCGTGCTCATCTTCATAATGACCGAGCAGATGTCAGCAGGCTCACCCAGGAAATCGGGAGAGGGGGGCATTTGTGTGGTTGCCACCAACACCCATGTCTCGGGAATGGCAGCAGGACCCTGGCACTGCCCTCTGGAGCACAGGAACCTTCTCACCTGGTTCAGCTGGGTGGCCTTTAAGTGAGCACCTGCACAAGGCAACTTAAACACACCACACAGATTTAATAATCCTGAGATACCTGTCCACAGAGAACTAATGTGCAGTTTCCTCTCTGCAGATTTTACTTCCTCCATGTCCAAGGGCAGGATTTCCCCTCCTCAGCTCTCCCTCACACCCATTAAAACGCTCTGTGCACCTGGCACAGCATGGCTGGATGTCCATGTGCTTGGCCCCTCTCTGGCCCAGCACCCTCATTCCCCTCTGAGTGCCAGGCTGGCTGGGGCTGCCTCTTGGAATCTGCTTGGTCTGCAGCAATAGCAGCAGGCTCTCTCTCTCCCACAGACCTTTTCACAGCATAAGTATTTATGGACACCATTCCAAGTATCACATCCTTGCTATAGCAAGTGCTGCCTAGCCCAGGAGTTACTGGGACTGACACCTGCCTGTTCATTTGGATATGCAGGTTAGGATAAGCTCAGCTTTAAGGATCCTTGTTTCAGTAACTGCACACCCCAAAGGTGTGCAGAGAGCTGGAGAAAATAACAATATCCCCTAGTATTTAAAACCTCTTCAATTTCAGAAGAAAAACCCAACCCAACGCAAACCTTTAACTCACTATTGATAATAAATAGCAAAGAGAGACAGGAAGGTGTTACACAAGAATACATTAAGGTAATTAAAGACTCTGTTTTTACTGATATGCTGTGGTAAAAGCCGTGTTCTGCTGGCCAAATGTTTTGTCTTCAAGCTGGCATTTTAAGACTATAATCCTGAGCAGATGATTTCCTCTCTCAGCTGAGGTGCAACCTTCCCAACTGCCTTACCTCAGTTAAGGGGCTCACCTGCCTCACTGAGATGTTCCACTTAATGCTCTTTATAAATGTTTCAGGGGCGCTACATATTGCTGCTATTGTCACCAGCTCCATCTATAATCACAACTTTACTGTTCTGGTCAATATCCATAGATTTGGAGCTCAAAACCTGAAATGTGCCACCCAGTTTGGAATCTTTAATGCAAATAAAATGCCTGGTTTTGGGGAGCAGAGAATGCCTTGTCCATATTTTCTAGATAGACTGCCAGAAGGAGCTCCGACTAACTGAAATCTACTCCCAGACTTCCTTCACTTACCTTCACCTGAAGAACACCAAAGGCCATTTGGAGATTCAGCTCACACAAACAATTCACTTTCTTTGCCGGCTCTGTGCTTCCATCTATTTATCTTTTCAGTTCCAATCACCTTTCTCAGAGCGGGTACACGGTGTTTTTGACAGAGCAGCTCTACATATGGCTGCTAAAGGGAAGCTTAATAATGAAAAACCCCATTTGAAACCAACAAGTTGACTTTCTGAGGCTCATTCTGAATTTTATTACCACTTCAGCAGCAGTCCCTCAGGGCAAGCCGTGGAAGGCTTCAAAGTATAAAGCTCTTCAGTGTACGAGACAGAGCTGGCACCCTCCCAACAGGGGCTCAGCGGCTCCTCCGCTATCACAAGAACGGCATCTGCCACATGTGTTTGCACCATTTAGTCTTTCATAACCTGCCAGAGTGATCAGGCTAAATGTGTACAAGATGACAGTGTCTGCCAGGAACATAAGGGGTGTGCAAACTTGGTCACTTCCTAGCGGGGATCCCTGCTGGAAGCCTTTCTGGCGATGACAGCGATTGCGGGAAGGCGTTTGTGACGGGTGGGATGGAATGGGCTCCTGCAGAAGACAATGAACAACATCCTCTGCGTTGCTAAGGAGCTGGTCTCACCTTTCATTGACAAACAACATTTCAAGTCTGTTCTGCCTCATTTGTGAGGTGCAGCCTACATTAGATGAGAGGCAAGGAGGAAGGAAATATTTTGTGGCACAGAAGGCACAGAATCCTTCTCTTTGCAAAAGATATAAATAAAATGGACAGAGCTGGGCAGTGCTAACCAGCAAAAATGAGTGTACACACAGCTGTCCACCTGAGAGCTGCCTAGAGTCACACACCACATATGGAGAGGAAGCCTGTGCTCCTTGTGGAAGACTGTTCTATGTCCTGGACCAAGCAAGGACCCAACACTGACCTGCCACCTGAGTCAGGTCTGGTGGCAGCTGGATATAGCACTGGCAGCAAGGTGAAGCCAGAAAATCTTTAAAACTGAATGAAAAACCTTCAGAATAACACCCTTGTTTTGTGCAAGGATAAAACAAAAAGGAAGTTATAAAGATTAAAAAAAGAGATGAGTAATTTCAGCTCTGTGGTACATTCCCTACCTGCAGGAGAGCTTGTCCATGCCAAATGCCCCATGCTGACCCAGGATCTAGTTCCAGGGATCAGTCCTGACCCCTGAGCTGTGCCTGCACTCTGGTGCCTTCTTGCTGCAAGGAGGCTGGGATGAGGAGGGGATTTTCCACTGTTCAAAGGGCAGGTGGCATCTTGTGATGGTGCCTTTGAGAAATCCCTCTGCAGACTGGAGTGACAGTGACTACAGGTTTGGAGGATGATGTGTCCATGGCTCTTATGCTTGCTACTCACAACTTGCATGGATGGAAACAACACACCCAAATTAGACTCCTTGCATCCCTCCTACCTGTTCTTCCACCAACACACACACTCGAGGGAAGCTCAGAAACTCTGACAGCCTATGATGTGGGTTGAATCTGCAGCTCTCAAAGTCTCTAAGCAATCCTGAATACAGATCTCTTGAAATCCCATTTGTTTCTTCCCAAAGCCATCCACAAGTCACCAGTGCCTTGCTTTCAGTGCCATTAAGCCCAGTGGCCCTCTGGTGATGGCTGTGCCACCAGCACCAGCACTGTGAGCACGCACAGAGCAGCACTATGGATTTTAGTACACAATACAAGCAGAGTCACTGATCAGCTTAATCTCCTGGTAATCTGTAAGGAGTGGAGAGTCTCCTTTCCTCTCTGTACCTTCCCAAGCTTTGTACAACCTGGGGAATTTTTAAGATAGACATTCACCCTCCTAGGTTGAAATTTTTTTCTAAAAAGAAATATAATGCTTGAAATGCAAAATTCTCCAGGCTGTTCATCTGGAAGGTACTCTATCCCTTCTCACATCCTCAGACTTCAGGACATACCAAGTCATTCTCCAGCACGTGTGGATGGTCCTGGTGGTGTCTCTCAGTGGTGCCTTTGGCACGTGATGGCCAAAGCTGGGAGCCCAGTCAGGCAGAGAAAGGCTGCTGCTCATACATCCCAGGAATCACCCCAGGAGAACAAGCACAGAGGAGATTGAAGCTGTTCAGCTGACATGAGCTCAAGTGGAACACAATTACGCCAGGAGTGCCTACACAGAGCAGGGACTTCCACTTCTCAGGAGTGGGAAGAGTAAAGTGCTGTGGAGGGGTGGGATGCAATGCAATTTCAATTTTCAGGCCATCCTGACAATACTTTCCAACCACAGCTTGAAGATGAACTAAAGTCTTTTCTCCAACACAAGCACACAAGATGGAACATCCCATCTTGCCAGGAAAATTCAAAATGTGTTGTTTTGAGAACAAGGTATGCATGTCTTTAAGTCTCCTAATTACAAAGATATGGTAATCCCAGCAGCAAAAGTTACAAAATATTTCCTGATATACCTTGGATAGCTGGACCAGGAATCATAGTATGGTAATTTAAAAACAATATAAATAAATGCTCCACTGAGCATTTCCTGCATGCATATGACCAATAATTTCAAAAGACAGGTTGTTTACATAGGTATAAAGCAAGACCAATTTGTGTAAAATCCCCTAGAGCACCACCTGAGAGCATTGTTCTGCAGCACAAAGGACATAACATATTCCCTGACCTGCAATTTCTTAACATTCATCTACAACTGCTGAACAGCAACAGCCTGTTTGTAGCAAGAAGGGTCTTTACTGCCTTGCTCTGCAGTTCTGCTCCCTGAACACCTGCTTGTCCAGGTGTTTGAGTATCTCCTGTTAAATTCAGTGATCCAGGACTCTGTTACTGCTCTCACCCAGTAATTAGTGAAACCAACAGCCTTATGGACAACAAATCTGTGAGTGAATCCACCGAGCAGGTTCACAGAGTAACAATAGTGCTCACAAATTCACAGGCTGACATTTCTTTTGTCCCTTTTGAGAAGCAAACCCTGGAGAGGAAGCCTGTGCTTTTTTTACCTCTTCTCACAGAACCTGCAGTGTCTTGTCTTTGGAAGATGACTGGTTTAAAACTCATGGTTTACAATCCCCTTTTAAACAGCACTGCAATGGGAAACAAGAGCAAAGGACAACTGCTCTTGCAATTCTTGTTCTGGAAAAATGGCCACTGACTCCAGACCTCGTTGAGGGTGACACTGCTCCTGCTGGTCCAGACCCAGCCTCCCAGGGCTGCTGCAGGGACCTGCTGACGTCAGGGGGTGACACTGCACCACTCACCAGCATCCTCCCTCCAAATATGCTGGTGATCCATCATGACTGATAAATCAGCTCTGCTGCAGTTTTAATATCCTGGAAATGTTACAGCACTGTACCCAGAGGCACCTTCAGAAAGCAGATCCTGGTATTGAGATAATGCAGCCCTTTCCTGTTCTCCTAAGTGGCCTCAGGAGAGACTCCCTGTTATTTCAGCACTGGTATTTGGTAAAGTTTAGACACCTTAGTAGATCGCAGCAGTTGTGGTGTACCAGCTCTCACTGAACTGCTCTCTGAACTTTCTAACCTCTGTGCTTTTTAAAGCTGCTGTCTGTGCTCTCTCTTTGTGGCTGACCCTGAAATCAGGGTTACTGCATTTTTTTCATGTAGTGTTATTTCACACATAATGTATTATGGAAAATGATTTAAAGGAAATTAAACCTGATGCACAAAACCATCAAACAGGCTGTGTGCAGGAGTATGATTGCTTTTCTGCAATTGTTTATGGATTCAATCATTCATAATGGTTTGCATAATTACTAATATGAATCAGCAAGGTTTGGCTGCAAATTAATGCGGCAGGGTTCAGCTGACAAGCTTTAACTTTCTAATTTGAATGTGGGGTTTCTTAGTAACATGGCTCTTCATTGGCAAGTTAGCTGCTCCTTTAAAGCTACTTAATATCTGGAAATCTCCAGCCATTTGTATCGATTTGCTCAGTAAGTGCAGCTGTAGCAGAGCACTGCGGGGTTAGCGGTTAATTCCAGGAGCAAAAAAGCCCTCAGTGCGTTGATATCCCTTCGACGTGCTCCTCTTTCCTTACCCTGTCTCTCTCTCTTCAGGAAAAGCATACACATTTCCCTCTAATTAGGCTGCAGAAGGTACAGAGCAGCACTAGTCCCTCTCAGTCATGCTCACTACCTGTAACAGAGTTCCTTTCTGGTCTTTTTTAACCCTGCAGAGGAAACGTTTCAGAGTCTGCCTGATGAACAAAAGCCTGCAGTGGAGTCCCTCAAATGTAATCCCAGTGTGCTAATGCTGTGGGATCCAGCAGATTCCAGACAGCAGCAGGGCATTCTGGTGCTCCTCTTAACAAACAACCACTCTTCATTTCAGAAAGCTTTGGATAAAACCAGCTTTTCCATGTAGCATGCATTTAATGTTTAAATAATCAGTGATTATCCAGCCTGTAAGTAATGAAATTCTCACTACCTTTCAACAATAATGCTGAAAACGTTAAATGTTCTTTTTTTCCTTAATGCATTTGTTATATTGTGAGCTTTGTTAGTGTTGAGCCAATAAACAATCCAGTGTGGTGTTTCTGTTTGACAGTCTCACTGAATGACACTGCTTAACAGACACCCTCAGCCTAATGTTAACAGCACCAGGATGTGGGAGTTGAACTTCAGTGGAAAAACCCAAATGGTTACTTCAAAATAAGAAAATGCAGTTCATGCAGCTCAAAGTACTTTTGAGCATTTAGCTTGTACAGCCAATATAAAAATGCAATGTGAAAATAAAAGACAAGGCTTGAAGAGAGCAGCCAAGGAAACATCTGGTGCTGTTATCCATGTTTACAGTTTCTGGGTGGATTTTCCAAAGCCTCTCAGGGAAAGGGAGCCTGACTCCCTTCACATATTCCTGCAGCATGTTTGGCAGCCTCATGTTCCATGGCCTGGTGCAGTTGAAGCTGTGCCACTTTGTGTGGTTTTCTTCAGGGTGCCCAGCTCCTGGACAGCACACAGGCCTGCTGAGAACCACCTGGCATGGATCTCCACAGATCCATGCATGGATCACCTGTTCCCTTCCTCAGTGAAAACTGAATCCTACCTGCATTCTGGAACTGGGGAAAAAACATTCCTTTGTGACTACAATTCACCTAAATCCCCTGTGCTTTTTGTCCTACACTCAAGTACTGCCATAAAATCCACTCTCCCAACTCCTTCCTGCCAAAGAACCCTGGGCACGTCTGCTGGGGGCTTCTCCCCCCTCATGGTGCCCAAGACCCCTGTGCAGAGCAAGCAAATTGTCCAGTTTGACAAGTCCTGGAAACAAAGCTATTGAAACAAAATATAACCAAGTGGTTTTGAGCCATGCCTGGATGACCATGCCTGTGAGGTTTCTCTGCTCATCCCTCATTAAAACATGCCCTGCCTTTGTGCACTGCTCCCCTGTGCCCCTGCCTGGTGCTGCCTTCCCCTCACCTCTGCTGCGAGTGCCACATGACTGAGACACTGCAGCATCTTCTGCAGGTCATGGCTGCCAACGAGTTCATTAATACACAATTACAAAATCCCAAGTAAAAGCCACTCACATCTCATTTGCAAAACAAGCTCCTTAAGTATTTTAGAAACTAGTGGGTCAGATTTTTATGCATTTATGTTAGATTTGATTTTCATTAATGCCAAATGAACCTTACATGGAGCACTTCTATCTCATATTAAAGGCATGATGCCAGTGAGCATCCATTTGGTTGCTAAGTATCAGGAGATCCTCTAATTATCTGTTTTGTACTTAAGATGCAGCAGAGGGAGATTCCATTGCTCTGTGGACATGTTCCATAACTTGGCAACTGCCTTGCAGCTGCCTTCAGCTCAGGAGGACACAAAAGGAATGCTGGTTGCATTCCTCCTCTGTGAAGTAGTGTGGAGGACTGATGACCAGTAAATCTATAAACTTAAAAAGAAAAGAAGAAAAGCTTCAGAGCTCTCTCTCCACCCCTCTCTTTTATCTGCTGCTAGGGCAATAATAATGGAAATAATCTGAAGGCCTTTCAGCAAGTGAGGGGGGGCCAGGAGTGTGGTGTACAGCCTGGTATCTGCCAGAATTTGCTTTCTTTTTTCCAGGGCACACCACCAGAATTTGCTTTCTTTTTTCTTCAGGAGAAGACTCCCTGCAAGAAAGAGCCTTGCTCTTGGAGACTCAAATTCCAGCTGACTTTTTGAGATGCAGCCTGATGGAAAATGAATAAAAATTGCAGAAAATCCACTCCTTCCTGAAGTGGATTCCAAATCTTGTGAGTAATGCCATTCAACTCACAGGTGATCAGTCTTTGACTCCTACATTTTTTCCTGCCCTGGCATAGAAGAACTGCACTGTCAGGCCCCTCTGCTGAGAAATGCACTGGCTGCAGGCCCAGGTGCAAGGAGAGCACCCACTGCATGGCACAAGGCAACAAGAAGGGAGGGCAATGTGTGCCTCACCTCCTCCAAGAGCCCAGGCAATGACCAATCCTTCCTTTGGTTGTGGGTCAAGTCCTGCAGCTTTTAAACTCTGCTGAACTCATACCCAAATCAATGGAAGTTTTCTCCAGACAAAAGGAACTGTTTTTTCTCTCATTATTCCCATTAGCACATTCCAGGCACATAAGCAGAAGGGATGACTTTGTCAAGTTTGCTGGATCTCAGGGGCCTGTTGTTAAAGATAATTTGAGAATGGCATTGGCACATTCTGGCCAGGAAATCCAGTACCATGGGGTTAACTTTCAGCTCTTACACCGAAAGCAAATCAGTGAGGAAATTCACTGCTAGGTACAGTCTCTAATTATTTAAAAGATAATTTGCATGCTACACAGAAATAAATTAGCTCCCAGGTGACAGCTGTTCCACTGTGTCCATTCCTGGAACGAGATGCCATGCTGGGAAATCTAAATGCAGACCAAAAGATTAAAACACTGCATTTTCTTGCCTTGTAGGAAGGCTCTTCCCAAACGAGAAGCAAAAAGAAGAGAGGAGGGGAACAGATGTTTCCAACCATCAAGTTTACAAGCTGAACTAGCACACCACATTTTCACAGTCTATATTTTCATTTCACTAAAGGCACTTCACATCTTGCCAGTAGATGTGGATGCAAGTGTAACAGGTACTAGTTTAAAAGGAAGTCTTTGAAATCCAAAGACAGGAACTCAGTCCTAACATCAGGTTTGTGTCCATGTGGGATCCTTACAGACCACATGAACAAGGCCAAAACCACTTGTTTTATCACACACATAGAAATCAGTGAATGCATTTTCCTATTCTGTACCAAAAGCCAACCAGGCACCACTTTTTCTCTACATAAAAGTCTCATGACAACTCACAAGAGATGCTAAACCCTTTTACAGTGGGTTTTCTAACAGTCTTCTCATTGGTTTTAACAGTGTCTATTGCACACTGCACACATGTGTATGCACATTTTATGTGACACTGTACTCTGGGCAGGTAGATGTGTTGTAGATGTGGTATATTATGAGAGCACATTATACTGCCAGCCTTCCTCTGTAGCTCCATCTCCTTCTGAAAGCATCAAATTTCTTTGCCAGCTTGCTGTGTGCCAGGACTGCTCTGTAGGGATGCCAGGGGGTTTACCTGTTACACCTGCTGGGGAATGCTCCCTCCTCACAGGGTGGACATGTGTAACAGGAACACCAAGCTGGGATGAGTGGGAGTGTCTCTGTGTGTGTGAGTTAAAGTGCCACAAGAACCACACAAGCAAGGATTAAAGAGCAGCATATGTTCACTGCTGCAGAGCAACATATGGGATTTCATTCATATGACCAAAGAGCAAGAAGAGAAGGAACAAATCTATCTAAAGATAAGGTAGAAAGAAGACTGAAAACAACTGGAGGCAATTAAAAAAAAACAGATAAGAAAAACCTGGCAACTGTAATTCAGGAATTCTGCCACAGGCTAATGAGAGGCGAGATAAAATAATGAGGCAAAAGGTCCCAAACAACATCACAGTCTAATGGCTGTAAAAGACAAGTCCAAAATTAGTTCATCATCACTAATTAAGGAAAGCTGAAGGGATGTGATGAGGCACTGATATGTGGTATCCCTCTGTGCAGCACACCAGTGATCTTTGGTCAAGGTCAGGAAAATACTGCTACCTGTGCTGCAGGCTGAAATCCCAAAGCAGGATGATTTATTCCTCCAGATGTCACTACTGGTGTGAAACCTGCTGGTGCATCTGACAAATGCCCCTGACCATATCTCAGCGTGGTTCACAGAAAAGGTGAGCTCACAATGTGTAATGCCCCCAAAAGGACTGATGGTACCTTGCACAGCCCAAGGAGTTCTAGTGATCCAAATGTATCAGCATGAGCCATGACAGGGAGAGGAAATCAACTGCTTAGCCCATCTCTCATGCACTTGTGCCACCCTCCTTCAGTTCCTCTTTAACACTTGGTGACAGTGAATTTCAGGTGAATTTCAAATCTGCTGGGCCTGTTCCTCTCTTGTAAAACAACCCCAACATTTGCTATAAATCACAATCAAGCCCCATGACAGCAATAGTCACAAGCATCTTCTGGACCAGAGTACACTCTTCACAGCAAACTTTTACAAACTGTTTGTGCCTTTCTTCTAATCACTTGTAAATAGAACAAAATCAAACCTGGAAATGTCTCAGGCACCACTTTGTATCACAATAAAAACTGATCATTTGTTCCTGAGCTTGGCTTTCTGTCTCTACCCAGCTGATGTAAGGCAGTACTTCACTACTCCATCTGTGAGTTTCTGTTCCAAAGCATCATTTGTGAGGGATTTCTTCAAATGAAAATCAAAAGCAATGAAACATTCTCCCAGAGGAGATGGCAGATGACTAGAACTAACCAGGCCTTTCAGTCTCTCTCACCAGATAAAAATAGGCAAGTTGCTGAGTGTGACTATCACCATGAGTTATTTAAAATCTCCCTACAAATCTCTAACTTAAAAATTTGATTCAAAGTAACAAAAATATTTTTAAAAGCAACTTCTGAACATGAGTTCAGTAATAAAGGATTGTTCAGGTTCAGCTTAATGAACCTGAACAAATGCTCATTCAGATGAAAGAAAATCAAGTAAACCATTGCTCCTCCTCTAAGTAAATCTCAGACACAAAGCTCTTTCTAGGAAGGTCTTCGAGACTTGCATTTTTACCGACAATTTTGCTAAATAATGGAAAATATTTTTAAATCTATTTTTCTACCTTCCGTTCCAAGGGAAAACAGCCAAGAGACAAAGCACAATGGGACAAACCTTAAATTCTGCCAGAAGGAAGATTTTGTGCCCAACAATGAGCTCCTCTCACCTGTAGAGGTCTGTGAGCTGCCCGGCCCCCCAGCGGTAGTACAGGTCATTGAGGAGGCGCTCGTGCTGCCCGTACAAGCAGATGTAGTTGGACACAGGGAAGGGCTCCTTGGAAAAGCAGGTGATGCTGTCCACCATATTGTATCTGCTGAAGTGGATCCTGAAGTAATTCCCATGACTGGCCTCCCCAGTTACAATCTCTGTTCCCTGGAAGAGAAAACACCAGGAAAGCTGTGGAGACAGAAGAACACCTGACCTGGCACACGTACAGGGTCAGCGAGGGGTTCCCAGCCCAGAGTTCTCACTGCTTAATATCCACAACCCTCCTGTTAAAGCTGAGACACCACTTCTGGCACAGCAGTTCATTGGGAATGTTGCTGTGGCTTGGACACAGATTTTTCCATGTGGTTTGGTTACTGCCCATCCTACTGTCACTGCAGACACCTGGGGGATCCAGGCCCTCCAGCTGCGCTGGCAGGGTGACACCAGATCCACAGGGACCTGTGACCTCCTGGAGCAGCAGCTGGAGGCAGGAGGGATGACCTGGGGCATCCCAAATAACACTGGATAGCTCTGTTTGGGTAATTCAGCTGAACTCTGCTCAGCTCCTTTATGACACAGAGCACACACGTGACATATCATGTTTACTGTCAATAAAAGAACACCAATATTGGACATTCACACTCAAACTGTAGCATTTAGCTTCAGCCACTTAAATCAATCACTTAGACAAAAATATAAAAATTTCCTTCAAATCTCACATTGCAGTGGGATGATCAGATAGCTTGAAGCTATTTTTTCTAGCTGTATTCCTGTCACAGTTTTATATATTTCTACAACCTGTTGCTAGGCTACAGAAACCTTTAGTATTTCCACACCTAAGCTAATACCTTTCACTAGCTTCTCTTACTTCTTTCTTAGAAAATTCTTTTAGGATTTTTACACAAAGTTTCTGGAGTGGCTTTAAAAAATATCGTCCCTTTTCAGGTAATCAGAGTGGCAGCAAAATTAGTCTAATCATATTCTAGCAATTTGGAGTAACAAAACCAATTCCTCTCTCTGATAGTCCTTTCTGCTCTCCACTACATGCTGCTCTGGATGGCTCATCCTGGATCTGAAAAGCAAGGTGAGCCATGCTTTGATTCCTCTCCCTAAACCATTTTCTTTTTATAAAGCCCATTTGTTTCACTGCTGTTCAGGTTTTAGAATCAGCACTGAAGTAGCTTTTAAAAGCTGCTCTTGAAATCAACTGCAAAAATGGGCTTGATGAAGAAATTCCTAAGGAAAAAGGTAGAATCTATGTGAAAGAGGATCTTTCCTAGGTGGAAAGTCCTCTCTGGCTTTAAAAGACATTAATCTAGTCCTTTTCTTGCCTCAAGTTCTCCAGTAAGAGAATGCAGCCCAGCATGGGGAGTGCTTACCCATGCCCTGTTCCCTCACAGCTGCAGGGTTGCTATTTTCTAGGAGCACAGAGAATCTCTTCAACAATACTTCCTGCTCTTGTAGAAATCAGATGAATTTCCCAGCCAGACTGCCATCATCTGTATGCACTGGCAGCACCACACTGCAGGGAGCAAAGAAAGCTGAAAGCATGAAATGCTGCTAATACTGCCCTGTGTCCTCTGCATGGAAACCAGGGGTCTTTGGAGAAAGCCAAATACCAGGAAGTGTGGAAAGGAACAACCAGGAGGTTCAGTTAGCTCTGTGACTGCTCCTGGGTTTCTCTCCAGCTAAACCTGGTGTGTACTGTGCCTCCAGAACCAGCCACCCTAAACAGGAACACCTTTTCAAACAAACAGGGAGGACAAAACAAGAAAAGATCCATTATTTAACTTACACGATCATACGGGTCAAGTTCTACATCCAAGGGCACAGGAATTCCAGGCTTGGAAATGTGCAAGTAGTTATAACCCCCAGGAAGAATACCACCTGCCATAAATGAAAATATGAGATTTATTATGTCATTAACAATGAAGAAAATAATGTATTTGTTTGTCCTCCTTCTGCCATTATCTTTTTCCAGTACATAAGGAGCCTTGAGTGCTGTACTGCACTGGTTTAGATGGTTTTGAAATGTTTTGAAAAACCATAATTTCTAAATAAGATGGCACCTGAGGTGAGACAGACCTGCCTGCACTATAGAAGAGCAAAAATACCTGAGATGGGATGGAAGTGTGACAGAAATCCAGCTGGACATACCTTGAACTTTACACCTGCTGTATACGGGGATGAGTCTGTCTGAGCCTTCTGGTGGCTCAGATCTGGGCTGAGGGGTTGAATCAAAGAGACTCAGCATGGAAGCAGCAAGCTCAAAGCCAATCTCCTTGGAGTTGAAGTTGCTGTGTGTTAATTCATCTCTATAGTATCTCCTGGAGAACTTTGTCAGAGGACCTGCAGCCCTGATGCTGGCATCATTGGTGTGGAATTCGGTATCAATCACGACTCTTCCATCAAAAACAAGGCAAGCATCAATGACAGCCTTAAAGATGTCATAATCCAGTGTCCTGTAGGCAAAGCTAAAAAATGCCTAAAAAGAGATGTAAATAAGTGGAGATAATTGTATATTACTTACTGGTTGATTTCATAAATTAAAACCCAGACCTTATTCTGAATGTTATTTTACAAAACAATAATGTGATTTTAGCCCCACTGTCACAGCAGAGAGATCCTTCTGATCCAGCATTTACAGTTACCAAAGTTAAGACTAAGACAGTAGAAAGGAGAATTACTAAACTAGACTCATCTGCTTCTGGTTATTAGATAGTTTAAAAACTCCAACATTTGCCACATCAAACAGCCTAAGTGGCTCTGCATATTTTCTGTGTTAGTCCAAGCACAGAACATAGATATGAACCTTTTGTAAAGTTTGTTTTCTTTCAAATGCTCAAGCCAACCTGAAACCCCCAGGAACAGAAAAGCACCAATGTATGTGGAACTTAGCAGGATAATTGTGCATTACAAGTGTTTTCCCAGCTGTTGAGCCTGTTTACCCACAAACTGAGTTACTTTGGCTAACCAGCACAGGGACAGTCAATGAAATGGAAAGATCAGAAATTAAACTTGTTCAGAAGGAAATGTCATCATCATTCCAGCTATAGCAGCAGAATTTCAGTCAGTGGAAGCTGCAGAGGCCAAGGATCCTAAATCCATAAATTCCTGCTCTAAGTCTCAAAGAAAAAAAAATCAAGTGATACTTTGCTCCTTTTGTTTTCTCATGGTGTGGGGCACAAGGAAGCAGAGCTCCTCTGCCCCGACAGAAGCTGGGGCAGTGTGACCAGCACTGCAAAGCAGGTGGTGCTGGGAGCAGACAGCAGATGGGGGAGAAGCAACATCCATGAGCAGCATCCTCAAAGCTTTCTCTGGCAAAGGATAAACTGAGAGCTGGCAGAACATGATCCCCGAATGAGTGTAAGTCAGGAGTGCCCACTGGCCACAGAGGGGTTGAAAGGAATAAGAATGACAAGGCTGAGAGATGTTTTGAACAAAACCACACTCTGCAAAGGGCCCAGATGAAGATACTGTCCCACTGCTCCAAGGGTTTGTGAAGTCCCAGAGCCCTCACACAGAGCTTTTTCCGTGTCAGTGAAACTCATAGGAGAGTTTCAGTGCCCTCAGCTTTTAAAACCATCGGACAACAAGTTGCTGCCCCTCCAGCAAGAAATATTCCTCTACTGGCTGAGGAAAGGGTGGAAGGGTCTCAGATGAGCACATTTTCCCTTGCTGCCTTCATTCTGAACAGCCCAAGACTTAATTGTGCCAGGCCAAAGCAGCATCTGTAATCTGTCCTTCCCTTAGCACCAGCTCAGGACAAATCTGTGACTGGGATAAAGTTGTTACCCAGTTGTACCCACAAAGAGCTTTCCTGGGAACTAAGGGCAAGTGTCAGGTACTTGACTGCCTGAAAGAAAAGGCACAGGGAGCTGGAAATTCTAGCAGCACTGACATAAGCAGAGATAAGCAGTGAAGGAGACAGAGCCCCTAGGCTTGCTCATAGATAAACTGAGTGATTAACCATGCACAGCTAATGGAATTCTGACCATCTCAGGGAGCCAAAAATCAAGGAAGCTCTGCCCATGAGGGCAAGAGGACCACACAGCCCCACATTCTGCCGGCTGACAGGCAGGACAGGGTCACTGGAGAGTGCAACCTCCAGGTGGGAACCATCTGTCAGCCTGAGCAGGAGGTAGGGAAGAGGGAGGCTGCTGCCGTAGGGAAAGAAGAGATTTTCTCCTGTTGTTTTTATCCTGCAGGACTCAACAAATTAAGTCCCCAAGAACTGCCAATCAACAATTGATGCTGGCTGAAATCCCAAAAGGCCCAGAGCTGTTGCAGAGATGATTCCTGCAGAGCCTGGTCTCTCGTGAATGCAGCTGCCTTCCTGGTGGAGCTGCTCTCCAGAGACTGCTCCTCCTCTGAGTCCAGCCTCCCACATGGCTGGAGGCAGACACAGGAGCCTTGCATGGCAGCTGAACTGGTTTTGGAGAATACAAAGCCATTGACATCACAAGTAATTGAGGTCTTTGATCTGAGAGGCTGTGAAAGAGAGACCTCCACAGGGAAGGACCGTGGATGGAGGAAGGAGGATCACAGGGCACAAATGGGCAGGAGAAAGACACCCCAAGGCAAGGAGCATCTGAAGGAACAGTGCAGGCCATGCTGACAAGGTGGTAGGGAAAAGGGGGGGGCTGGAGGGGAGCTGGTCAGTGGATACCAAGTTACAAAAATAAGAACTACATTGAGATCTTTGTGGAAGGATAAAAATAGAGAGATTTGAATGAAAAAGGAGAAAACTTAAAAAGCTGCATACAGTGAGAGAGTGGGAGGATCACTACTGATATGGAGACCAAAGCCAGGAGACCACTGTGGATAAAAGTGCTGTGTGAGGTCTTCATCTCATCACAAAGGGCTTAACCATCCCTATGTGAAAAAGAAAAGGGCTGCAGAGCAGGGACCCCAACACCTGGGGAGCTCTCTGGGAGAGGCACAGGGCTCCACAGTTAACCCCAAGAGCTGCACAGAGGGGAGTGTAGAGGGTCTTGGTGTCTCCCTATGGATGCAGGTTTTTAAGTGTCTCACTCCTGTGGATTAGCTCAATAAAGGGAAACAGCTATGCTGACCCTTAGGAAAGGCTAGAACCTGGCCTCAGGGTCAGAGCAGAGCCACACCGACAGCTTCCATAAAATATTGGTACTGGAAATGAAAAAAACTGATGTAGAGGGAAAGGAACTTGCTTAAAATATATTTTCATTAAGTTACATACTATCCCAGTGATTTTGGCTTCTACTATGACAATTAAATGCATATAACTATAGACAGGAGTAACTGCACATTTAAATAAGGAAAGGATTTCTGGAATTACTTTGAAAATGAATTAAGAGTATTTGTCACTCAGCAGTCACAATTACTTGTGTGTCAGGTGACTTAAATGCATTTTAATCCAAATCAGTCAGGACATTTTCAAAAAAATAACCATTGAGACTAACAAGTGAACGTTCAATATCCTAGAGACAATAAGGAAATAGATAATTCTGTGATGGAGCAGGTAAATGTGATGTTTTTTTATTGGAATTTACCAACATATCTGGACAGGATGTGCCTGAACTTGTCTGGCCCTTGCTGCTCAACCAAATAGTGGCAGCTGTGGTGTTTTACCCCAGAGACACTTTTGGCTAACTGAGTGCTGCAGCTGGGCACTTGGAGACAAGTCCAGGCATGCAGGAGCTCTGGTGGTGGTGGGATGGAGCCTCCTCCTTTAAGAGGGTCTGCTCCACAGTTTACCTTTGGTGCAGAAGCTTTAAGGTGATGGTGAAGGAAAGGAGTTGGTTCTGATGGAGGGTTTGGATCCAGAGCTTTATTCTGGCCAACAGGCCTCTGAATCCAGCAACAGCTCCAACAGAACTCCTAGACCATGTGGTTGCTGCTCTTTTCAACCCCGGGGAGAGGGTGAGGGAAGGAATAGGAAGCCACCAACCAGGTGGGAGGGGGGTAGTCTTAAGGGACAAAGGACACCCGGATAGCCCAATGCCCCCCATGGGTAGAGGGCATCCCTTGAATCTGCCAATCACTTGACACCCTTCTGGAATTCTAGGACTGACAGACAGTGCTTGGCAGGGGTCAGGAAGGGGAAAGGAGAGGTGACTGACACACCTGTGAGGGAATCTTCAGGGGAGGGACCCGAGGTTCTGAGGTAAACCCTGAAATCACAACTTTTGCGTTAAAAGCCCAGCCTGAAGGGAAGGCGCGGGCAGCGCGTACTCACAGAGCACTGCAGGTGGACGAGGCTGGAGGCAGTGGTGAAGGCAGCCCAGGTGATGAGGCCATTGTCACCGTGTCCCCACTGTGCCAGGATGCTGTCGGGGTGCACAACCACGCCTGCCCCTGCCAGGGCCTCCCCCACTGCCCGTTCCAGGGCGGCCTCGGGCAGGCAGGGGCTGGCAGAGCCCAGCGGAGCCCGCACCAGATGGATGCGGGAACCGTCAATCCCAAAGGATAAGAGGGCTTCTACCGTGGTGTACATGTCAATTGTGTTCCCATAGACAATGATGTTCCCTAAGAGGGGAAAAAAGGGGTGAAAGATTTTTAAGACATACAATGAAAACCTTATTAGTATAACTCAGATGATAATAATGTGGAATTGCACTCTTTGACCCTCTTGTTTCTCTGATGCTATGAAGCAAACAATGTTACCTAGCAACAGCAGCTAAGATAATTTAGTGAAGAATCTGTACAAAACATCCCACAAAGTAGCCAAGTACTTAACACAGAAATATGATATTCATCCTGACCCCATAATCTGAATTATTTTGATTAAAAAGCCTCCAGGGGTAAATAAATAAATAAATAACCATTTTTATTTTGTTCTCCCCCTCTCCCTAATTTTGCTCATTCAAAGGACTGATGGAGGAGGGAGCAGACAGAATAAAATTCAATACAGCATTCAGAAAACCTCCACAAACCATGGAAAGGCCAAATTATAGAAAACAAGCCCTTGTGCCACATGGAGGTCACCAGTGCTGCCACTCCCTTCTGCCAAAGCCTGATCTCCAGAGAATGGGGATGTACCTGTCCCTGGTGGCGAGGAGAGCTCAGCACAGCTCTGAAGGCAGCTGCACATGGCACAGTGCCCAGCCCAGAGCCAGTTCCATCCCTGCTCACTGCTGGGAGCTCAGCAAGCTGCAGGCAGCCATCCATCCGAGCAGCTGCCATGACAGCAGCATGTAGGAACCGCTGCTCCTTCTGCACAGCATCAGCACCAGCACAGAAACAGCTCCTGAATCCAGCCCCATCCTCCTTCCCTGGGCAAAGGGAGCTCAGACCTGATCAATCCCTCCTGCCTGGCACTGCACAGCTGCAGGGCAGGGCCCTGCTCATTCCTGTCCTGAACTGCTGCCACTTCAAATGGTACAGTGAGAGCTGAGCAGGAACATGAGGAGGGGAGGGTCTGTTCTGTGTGAGCACGATAGGGCTCTCTAGCCTAAGGGCTAAAGCCCTCCTGACAATAGGAGAGGCAGAGCTGGGAGGCAGCAGAGCAGCTGTGTGTTTTATCTCAGGATGGTTTCATACAAAACCCTGACATTCCTCTGAGCAAGACTGAGACGTGCTCCTCTCCCTTTCATTCCCTCTGCCCTCCTCTTGGAACAGGAAGCATTTGTCTGTTGTGTGATCCACTAAGCCTTTAAGCAACCCAGGCAAAATGGAACTCCTCTCCTGGGGCTAAGGACCCTCATCATCACGGGTCAGAGCCCAGCCCTGCAAGCTCTCTGTGCACCACACACCCCACAGCCATGCCACACTCAGCTGCCCCAGCCCTGAGCGAGTGGCAGGGTCTAGAGGAGGGCAGGAACACCTCCACCTGCCTACCCGTGCCCACATCAGCTCCTGTGTTTCAGATGTGCTCTGTCAGTACAAGGATGCCCAGAAACCATCTTCCCAGTGCTTTCATGTTTCTCACCTGGGCAGTGCTGCAACCACCAACCAACGTTTGTCTCAGTGGTGGCATTTCCATCTCACCACAAGTCACAGCATCCCCAATGCCCTGAATTATATTATTTCATGGGCTAAGCTAATCTCACTGGACCATGTTTTACTGCATGAGATGCAGGGCAATACTAATCTGAGCATGCACACAGCCCCAGCTCCCAAGAATATTAATGATAAAAATGTTAACAATGTTCTACTATTCCCCTTTGACTACATGATTATTTCATTTGTCCCCATCAGTTTGGCTACTTGTAGGTGCCAAAGAAACATCTCTCTTCATAGCTGCCAGAGAAAAGACTTGCCCCATGAGGACCCTGCACACCAATGATAGAAAACATGTTTCTACTGTTCACAGCAATGACCCGAGGGGCAGAACCATTTTACCTGCAAATGTACCAATTTGAAAACATAAGAAGAAAGAGACCTTACTACTTCCATAAATATCATACAGAATACATGAATGCTCCAGTGTGTCCATCACTGGCCTGACTTCCCAAGCCAGAAGAATCTATCCCACAGTTTGTGCCTGCCAGGACACCTGTCTGCAGCTACAATGGCCTCAGGAGAGTGCCAAAAGAGAAGACAGATGTAAGCCTGATTGTTTTTCCCTGCTACAGCAGGGTGTAATGCAAGAAGCAGCCCAGCAGAACCCGTGGGTAAAGACCAGCTTTGCTCTACTCATTTTTATTAACTCCATGTGCTGACAGCGCAGGCCAGGATGTGGTGTGCAGGTGCCAACAGCCTCGTGCTAAATTTACATGTTTTCAACTTGCAGAGAGTGAAACATATGAGGAGTGAAGAGGATGCTGTGGCTGGAAAAGGAGGATGAGGAAGGCTTCCCTGAGGCACAGCCAAGAAAAGCTCCATTCTGACTGCAGGGCAAAGCTGGGTTGAGACCTTTCACCCCTGGGCAGCACAGCCCCCTCAGAGAGAAGCTCAGTTCCTGCAGTAGACACTGGCATTTGGGGATGGACAAGATCAGATGAGAGTCCTACATTTCTCAAGGAAAATTAAAATTCTGGTTTATATGGTAATATTAAATACAACTGCATTAGATCAGGGAAAGCAATGCTCCTTTATTGACCTCTTGTAAATCAACAATTTACTGCTTCTGCTTATTACAATATTAGTGGCTTTTTAGATCACAGTGCTAGTAGTCTAGGAACTGCAGATATTCATTATGGACTGAAATTATGTCCACTGAACAGAGAGCAGTTCCTCAGGATGCTTTTATTATTTAACTACATGAAAATGTATGTATCTGTGAGTAAACATAATAACCTTCTACAGAAAAAACAGCCATAAATAAAGATCATTACAGTAGTTTTATCGTTTATTACCTGAATGTCAGCGTCCTGCTGCAGAGCAGACTCATTAATTTTCCACAAGTAAGAAGCACAAGATTTCAGTGACCCTAATGTGACCCGAATCTTTGCAGTTTGCAAAAGCCAAAGGAGAAACCCAGTATGAGCTAAAGCATTGGTGGCTCCAGTCAGTGATTCATGCACTGGAATTTTAATGCAAGAGTATTCCTACAAACACACTTTTAATAAGGCAGTAAACTATGCTTAGGTGAAGAGAAAAAGAATAATTGCTTCATTTTGGGCCATTAAAGCAGTTTTGTTCCTTACTTTACTTCCATCCTACTTTTATTTTCATGGAAAGTGCAGAGCTAATAGGAGATGAATTTCAATTAGTCCCAATTACAGCTGTAATAGGTTCCATGCATTAGGTGGCTGGGTTTATCAGTAGATCACAGTGGCAGCCATGGGGCCAGTGCTTGCCCTGCTCCCAGGCCCTCAGCAGCAGAAAGCCCTCCCAGAGCCCTGGCACAACTGTCAGGACTGAAGGAACAATGCTGGTAACAAATGCAGCTGGAAGAAGAAGCAGAGTGAGGAATAAGAGAAACTGAGATCAGTGGAGGAAGACCTCTCCAGCTGGGCACTCTGCACAGCAATAGAGAATGTGATGGCAAGAGCAAGGAGAGGGAACTGAAGCCAGAGCAGGGGGAAAGGGGAAGGTGTCACATCTCTCCTAGACCACACCTCCAAAAGTGCCTCCAGACCAACCTCATGGTGGTGTTAATTTACCTTCTTTACACATGAAGCCAGGCCAGGGCCTCATTAAGGGATGCAGCTCCACCTTGCAGCCAAGGCCAGCAGCAATAACAAAGTGAAGATGAACATCCCATGAGTCCAGCACTGCTGCTGGAGCAGGTGCACTCATGCCAGGGCAGGTGAGACAACCTGATTGTGCCATTTGCTGCAGAGTGACTGATGCTCCTGGCACCGTGCATCCCAGCCAGCAGCTGCTCCCAGGCACAATCCTGCACAGGGGCACCGGAGAACATTCCAGGACTGGGCACACAGGGACCAGCAGCATGAAGGACCAGCAGCAGCAAACAGGGAAAGCCAACACCCTCATCTGTCTGTGCAAAGTCAGCTGCTGTAGCAGCTGGATATCAGGTAAGGCTATGTGGCAGGGCTGGCACCAGCTGGAGCACAGGTGGAGCTGGACTGCTCCAGAGAAGCTGGCCAAGAAACACTACCATGATTATGAACCCCTGTGCTAATCATAGCAAGACCTGGAAGACAATAAAGGAATTCCCAATGCTTTTAGAACTTCCCTAAAGGACTGCCAAGCAGGTGTGAACCTTGCACCACACCAAAGCACTGCCAATTCTCATCACGCTCCACAAACAAGGCAGGTAAAACACATCTTCAGCAAAGTCCCACTCTTGCACTCTGCCAGCAGGAATTCCCCACAAGGACAGCTTTCCTGCTCTGAACTGTCCTGACTCAGAGCCAGCAGGAAGTGACATTTCATGAACTCATTGACTTTTTGTTGTCTGTTTTTCTATTCAAAGTTGACTCAGAAACCTGGATGGTCCCAGGTATTTTCCACAGAGCACACACTAGTGAACATACAAACACAGCACACACGACAAGGCTGAGGAAATACAGGGATGGTGCACATCAGCATAAACATCTGATTTTAAGGGTTAAAAAGTGCCAGAAACTTGCAGTTCTATGTGAAATTCTGTCATTGATGCAACTGAATACAATGATGACAGACTTCCTAATTTAGGCTTGTTTTCTTTGTGTTATGCCACAAATCTAGATATTTTTCTATACAGTAGAAAACCACATCCACTAATTAAATTATTATTTCACTGGTGAATTAATGACTCCAGACAGATTTGCATTTGGGACTCATTTGGTTTTCTATAATAACTGCAGATAATTAATCTATCTCAAACCTTTCTTTCCCAGCTAAATATTCTGGGTATCAAAAATAACTAAAAATTCTAAATTAATCTGGAAAACAAAGCACAGCAGATGAAAGACTGTTAGAGTTCATCAGGCACCAATTATACCAGGCAATAAAGGAAGTAATAAGCCTAGGAAACATTTCTGTAAGTGTGTGTGCTTACCTGTGGACCTGATGAGGCGGTGTTCCTCCAGCCAGAGTGCAGCCTCCAAGCAGTCCTGGGCATCATTGAGAGTGAAGAGATTGGAAGGGACTTTCTCTGTGTATCTCTGTGGCCACTGGCTCGTGACTTCACTGATATATTCTCCCATGGGAGCCAAGGCCTGGAGAAATGAGTCAGTGAGTGGATATGGCACAGACCTTGGAAATGTTAAAACACAATGACACCCTCACTTCGGCTACCCAAGATGACAGATCTCTTTTAAAGGCTCTGCCTCCACCTTTTGTCAGCAAAAATCAACCTTCTACAATGACAGATTTTGTCCCAGAGAAAGGGATCAAAACCTGCTTGATAGCTCAAATGAAGATTCAGTAACATGGTCACTGTGAAATGCTGCTTTACAATAACAAACTCAGTTTAAGCTGTTCAAAGCAAAAAGGCAATCTCATCTTTGACTTCCTCAGCACCACTGAGCCATGTCCTGCTCTCACTGCCAGCCAGATCAACTGAAATACTGCTGGGTCATATAGAACCAGGCATGACACCAAAAGATCTTACTCAACAAGTACATCTCTAAATCATAACACATAATGTTTTACTAAGCATTAACTTGACTGCTTACCAAATAAGGAACAACTTACAAAAAGGATGGACTAGAACTCTGTGCAATAAAACAGAAACCACTCACTTTTTCTTATCCTTTTGTATAGCTTGAAAATGAGAATAGATGATAATGATGGAGTTTCTCCTCAAAGGCAGATAAAACCTGCCTTTTCCCTTGCTATCTTTAGCTTTCTCCCCCACTGCAGGTACTTGCCATAAATTATTTTGCAAGTCAGAGTTACCTCCAAACACCTTTTCCTAGGAGCACTTTTCCAGCCCACACTCCAGCTTTTGTTTCATCCCTGCTGAGCAGTGCCCATGGGCTGCTGTTTAAGTGTGCCTCTGCTCTGGGAAGGGATCACAGACCACACAGCCTGCAGCACACAGGCAGCCAGACACCACTGTGGGATGTGGTACAGCACTGCAGATATTGCTCATATCCACCTCCTAATTTTAAAGGCAAAATGCCTTGCTCACAACTTCTACCCCAAACCACCCAGGTAATGCAAAGCCCTGCAATAAAAGGGCTGTACCAAGCTGCCTGTTTGGTTATGGGGTCTGATGGCCTCATGGGGATACAGGAGCCAGAAGCCACCCTGCCCAGGGAGTCTGAGTGGAAGCTGACACTGTGAGGCTGGAGCTCAACTTGCAGCTCAGGGTCTGCTTCAATCTCACTGGAAACTCAGCTGTATGCTACAGCACCAAGCAGCACCATGGACGTGCCTAGGCACGGTCATCATGTGAGATGAGTAATTAATTTGATAAGGAATTCTCTCAATTTCCAAAACTAGGTCAAATGGTGTTAGACCAGCTGGAGTTCAGTCTCCTGTGGCTGGGACCACATGTCAGTTGAGCCTGCTCCTCAGCAGGTTTAATGGCTATGGTGGCAAAAACACCAGCAGCTTTGCCTCCTGCCCAGCCCTGAGCAGTAAACTGTCCAACCCTCCTCTCCTCCAGCTTCAGAACTGACACAGCCCTACAATCTGCTGCACTACGGGGCTGCAAACTGCTGGTGCTACCCTTGCTAAGGCTGCTCTGCCTAATCCCAGGAACACCACTCAGTGTGGAAAACCTGGGAATACTGTGCTGTTCACTCTGCTCACCTGGTAGCTCTGTCCCGTGCACAGAACCAGGTAGTCATACGGCACTTTCTCCTCGGAAACAACGACGTATTTGGCACCGCGGTTTATGCTCGTCATTTTACCAACCACAACATTAACCCAGGAACAAAGTGACATCTGTGCATAATCTTCATCATTAAAACAGTGGCTGCAAAGAAAAAATATCTGTAAGTGACATTTCGGCAGCTGACAGCAGGCATTAATTAGACATCTGGTGAGCTCAGCCCAGACCCCCAGTGGTTCCGCCTGCTCCCTTGCTGTGAGTTTACTGCAGCCTATGGTAAAAGATTAGGCATTAGGAAATACTCAGTTACAAATTGACAGCTTTCTGCTGAACCCAAACAAGGCCTTCCAGCACTGGGCCTTACAATCATGTCATTTAAGAACAAAATCAGAAATCTATGCTTTGTTTTTTCTTTGTAGGCTGATGGGAGGTAGAAGCTTTTGAACCTACAAAGAAAATAACTCAACGGTCCAACTCTTTCTTCAAGACAAGACTTCTTTATTCAGCTTTTCCTCAACTTTCCTCCCTTTGCTATTCAACTTCACCAGTCATAGCTAAGGTGAGACACAAATGCAGGGAACACACCCTACCATTTTAGCATCTGTATTCCAAAGTATTAGTCCAGAAAGTTTAAAAATAAATAGAAAGCTAGGAAAATGGCTGTCAAAGCTAGAAGTAAAAACAGAGATCTCAAGTCTCCTATTGGTGAGAAAAGTCTCCTTTTCCAAAAGAACTTTTCCACATTGCAAGACTGACAAATACTGAAAGCACACTAAACTGGTCCTGAGCAGTGCACTCCAGGATGTTCTGGGTGTACATGGAGCACACACCACAAGCAAGGTGTTCTGACAGTTTGAATTCCATATCAGTACCCTAAAAATCACGTTAGCTTTGACAGTCTCAGGCAAGGTTTGCTTTTCTTATATTTTAGGAGTGTTACAGCCTGATACAAGCAAAAAGCATTGGCGATCCCTACGCATGAGCTAAGTAAAAAAGATCTGGAAGCTGCTATTTTAAAAAGTCAATTTTAAAGCAAAATCCAAATGGAACAAAACCTATTTTAATGCCTCAGCAATGAAAATTACAATTATTTCTGAAGGCTCAGAGTGTGCCCCCACCAAGGATGTCCAACCAAGTAAATACCAAGACACTTATTACTGCATTTGTACCGCCCTCTCTGCTCACAGAGGGCAAAGACAGAGATTTCTCAAGATAAAATATTTCCAATACAGATGTGCAACAGACACTATAAAACATGAGGAGAACATTCCCACCTAGGTCCATCATCACCCCTGAATGTCACAAAGCCTGGCAATGGCCCAGCATGGAAACACACAAGAGGTTGCTGGCCACTGTGCAGATCCAGCTGGGACCAACTCCATCCCTCCCCAATGCTGAAAACCTGCACCAGGCAAAGCCTGTTCAGTTAGGTTCTTTCAGTAGAACTGGACAAACCCATTTATAGCTTTGTAGAGCAACAAACCCACAGGATCTAGCCAAAAAGAATGCAACAGGTTTAAAACATGCAGAAAAAAGAATGCCTGGTGTCACACAGGTGTCTGGTTTGTGAGAAGAGCAGCACTGCAAGAAGAAACACTGTGAACAAACTGTGTGAAAGAAGTTGAGTGTCACCTCTGCTGGGACCTCAGGAGGGGAATGGCCAGTACAGAGACCCTGGGCTTCACCACAGAAACTACATGGCCATTAAGAGGTCCAAAACCTTCACCTTCTATGTATACTTAGTGATGAAAAATATCCCACTTTCTCCCACAGGCCTCAAAGTGATTAAACAGAAGGGGCTGGGCCCATGCTCAAGCATTTGATGCTTTCTGTGGCACCAGCAGCTGCAGCAGAGAGTGCAGGCAGAGACCAGCACTGACAGCTGCTGCATTGCCATTAATAGCAGGACACACATCCCAATACACAGCTCCTGGTTCCATATTAATCATTCCTACCAAACTCCCAAAATTGGCATTCAGGATGCCACAGGAACAAATGCAGTTGATTTCACAACCTGGGGAATTTTAGGATTGAATTGCCAGGCTTTCTGTGATGCTCTGGGTCCTCTGTACTCAGAGATACCAGAGTGAAAAAAATAAGGGAAGAAAACCACTGACAATTCTGAACTGTAGCAATGCAGAAACCTGTAAATAAAACGGATATTAAGGACAGAAGAAGGTTTTCAAAAGCACCTCTATAATTGAGGTGCACAGCTCCAAGGAGATTGACACTCCAAAATCAAAGGGATGCTTTTAGAAATCATACCCTGCAGAGTTCAATTTTCACTCTTAATCTACTTTCAGATTTTAACAGCTAAATCTGTTGAGGTGGCTCTGAACTGCAACTTTCTGTCAGGAAGGATGCTTTGTTAGTACAAGTCTTTTCTACAGTGAACTTAGGAAAGAGACTGTGTGCATTTATGTGAGACTACAATTCCTTCATTTGCTAGATTTGCACTTGAACACACCCCTTTCTACAGTACAAAAAGTAATACAGGCAACTACTTTAACAAAATGTCTTGTCAGGGTAAAATGAGATCAGATGGTTTTAAACAGGTTCCCACTACATTATTTTCACATCTTTGTAGAGATTCCAATTTTAACGTTCTGCAAGCAGAGGTGGAGCTGTTTTGTCATTTAAGGAGCCAGTCCTTTAGTGCACTGCAGCTCATGGAGGAAAAGATTTGGTGAAATACAATGTAAAGAGTCACATGCCAAATCTAAATAACGTAGTATAAGTTCATTCCCCAGCTATTCAGAATAACTGATCCATTTTAATTCTGTGCTTCTCAATGTTCAAAACAATCATGTTCAAGTCCACAGCAATGATTTAGTCCAAAATAAAACCCCAAAATACTGTATTTAAATGAGAATTATGTACTTGAATTTTAAAGAGGTAAGATTTTATCTGACTAAATGGAAGCTGTTATATTTATTGGCAAATAAGAATGCCTGAAAAGTGCTTCACAGTCCCTAGACAAGGCTCTTCCACCATCTCCCTTCAGCTGTACACAGCCCTGCTCTGGGACAGACTGCCACAGCCCAGGGACTGGCACTCACAGCCCATGAGCAGCAGAACTGATGCAGAACAGTTCTGCCAAACTGATCAACAGCAACAATTCCCCTCATCTACAGCGAAATCCCCACCAGCATTGGTGGGCTCTGCACCCCACCACACACTGCCCACAGTCAGTCCCTGTCACATTACCAACATTAATTCTTGTACATTCTTTGGTTCAGCATTACTTAGAACAAAACTCATGGAAGCGAAAAACCAAAAAATATTTAAAAAGTTAGCAGACATCTTGTGTCATTTGTCTTCAGCCTGGAGATTTAAACAATCTAAAAAGCCTAAAAGCTGGGCCAACTTCCAAGATATAACACAGTGGATTCCTGTTCTGAAGTTACTGCTTTGGCACTATTTCCCTATTCATAATTCTATCCAACTTCTCTTGTAGGTGAGTGCATGCTGGATAGACAGACTGGAGTATTTTGGCGCTCTCTACGGATGTATCTAAAATTTAGGACAAGTTCACAAGAATTACAGAGTGTTATGATTTCTGCAGGAGCTATGGAAGTGTTTAGACATGAAGTCAAACCTGTTAATTAAAAATCTTCTATACTTGGAGCTCTGTGGGTCATTTCCTGGAAGGCCATGAATGGAAATCAAGGTCAGGTTGTTGAACTTCAGACGTGGCCTGTGGAAAGAAAAAGAAAGAGCCCAGTTGGAAGAAATTCAGAGGGCACATCCAAGGAAGAGTATAGCTCAGATTTCCATGTTAAGGAGGATACAGAAAGCAATTCCTTTACACAGGGTCAAAGTGTTTCACTCTGCCCAGATGCAGGTGTCTCTGGATACAAAGAGAACAGTTTCCACCACAGTTTCAGCAATGCCAGGGCGAGGAGGGGGACAAGACTGACAGTATGTTGAACTAAATGTGATCTGACATTTGAAAACAAGTAAATATGATGAGTGATTAAGCCTTCTAATCTTCAAGGCTTTCTGTAAGTTAAGGATGGACTGATGCAAATGGTACAAAGGAATCAGAATGTTTTTTATCAACCAATGTTAATTTGTTATTCATACATTTAAAAAATATATTCAAACATAGTTAAAGGTCATACTTAAACCAAGGAATTTCAAGGTTATGGCTGCCCCTCTCAAAATGCATATTAATAGTTTAATTCTGGATTATGGATTATCTGTGGTAAATCTCCATGCATACTCAGGCCAAACACAAAGTAATAAATAACCTTAATGTAACAGAGTGCATATATTTATACAGATTATGGGCCTGATTCTCATTTAAATTAAGGTCACTCTGCAAAGGTGGATGTAAATAGAATTTGCTTTTCATTTATGGCCACCTTATGCTGCCTGAGTGATACAAAATGGTCTTCATGTAAATGAGAGTGAGCCTGATCCACAAGGCTGAAAGCAGAGTGTTGAAGTGATGCCATCTGCACACCGGGAACGCCGCTCGTGGGGTGCAAACAACAACTACAGGAACTTCACACACCAACAGAGCACAGCTCCTTGGCATTTATTTACATGGGATCAATTACATAAACACCCTACACATCCTCCCAACCTCAGAGCAAGGAGATTTCATTTCAGTGTGGAGCTGAAGTCATCTGTACATGCCGCATGGTCTCTTACCATTAGGTGCTCCAGTAACATTACATTTAAATACTGTTAATATTCAGGATGGAAACCTTGTGAGCCAGCACCAGAAACATGGCACAATCAAAGTTCTAGGCACTATTAATGTGCCTCCTTTGCATGACTGCAGAATGATGCACTTCATTGATCTGGTCACATACCATTTTCCTCTGCAGATGCTCTACCTCTAGTGAGTCCCCACGCAGGCATCCAGGAATCCCCCAGTCATATGGTATTTGTTCCCTTCTTCCCCATGAGTGGGAGGCTTCAATCAGACCTTTCAGTCAGTATAATTTACTAATTAATGCTTTACTTCTACCTCAGCACTCCCATGGCATCCCCATATTAATTCATGTTTCCCACTCATTCATCTCGTAGGCATCAAAACGTTGATCAGCATGGTCTTGGATAAAATGAGACAAAACAAGTCAAATCTTTGATTTCCCCTTCACACTGAGGAAAAGCCAGGCACAGAGCAGGGTGGCTGGCAGTTCCCCAAGGGCAGGGGGTTTAGGGGCAGAGCTGCTGGGGCTGGTGCCTGTGCTCTGAGTGCTGCACGCTGCCCCTCAGGCTCCACACAAACAACAGCCCCATCTCCACACACAGGCAAACCTCTGCTGCTGCTAAGTGTCAGAATTTGGTCAGTATTTAAGCACAGGCTGGTGGTATTTGTGCAAATTATCAGAATCTTTAAATAAGTACCAAATGTCCTATCTTGTGTTCCAGAGGCCTGGCTCCAGAAGCGCAGCTGGCACGTGTGACCCCAGGATTTAAAATTCATTTACACACACACACAGGCACTCAAGGACAAGCCTGAGCACTAGAGGGGAGCTGCAGCTCCTGCTGGCACTGGCAGAGTCACCACAGGGCGACAGGTGGGGGATTTTGTGCTTAATTGTTTCTAGGCTAACAAAAGGATGGCTTATTTACCACAGCTTTGGACTCCTTCCTGGTGCCTAAAAGCTCTTAACTGGAGAATAACCAAGGCCCTGGGCTTGGGCAGTGATGTCAGGACAGGGACTGACTTAGATGCTGCTGATAACAATGCCCAACATGAAACAGGGCAAAGTGGAGGTTCCCATTTGATGAAAAAGTCTTCAAGTTAAGAGCCTGAACCAGTGCAACGTTAAACAAGTGCACCTGCATTTTAGAAGCAAATAATTCCAGCAGGGATTCACGTTGCTGTGGATACAGAGGGAAGAAGAGCTCAAAGATACTGGTAAAGCAGGGAGGGATTAGAGTATCTAGGGAAATAAGTAAAAGGTGTTAGGTTTCAGTGCAGAGCTCTAGAGGACAGCTACAAAAAGAAACTGAACACTCTTGTCCTCAAAATAAAACGGGGTTACCAATCTATTGAACATAATCAAAAGGACACAGAAAAGTTTTAGTACAGTTTTTACATCCTGGTGTTTGTGAATCTGTTAGAGTATTCCCTGCTCATTTTGCTGGATTTTTTTTCCTGATGTCTATCTGTTTTGGTTTTTTTTTTTGCCTTCTGTATGTGGCATAATGATGGAGGCTTAGATGGTGGAAACTGCCTGAGCAAATAATTTAATTACTTGCTTTCATTTAACCCCTCATTATCACAACAAGTCAAATCACTTTTGTTACAAAAAATAAAGTGCAGCAAAGCAGTCTCCATGAACTTGAGATCTCAATTTATTTGAAATTTTGCATTTTATAAGATTCTTTTCCTAGTTATCAATAAAAACTAAAGTAAAGGAGTGACAGAAGATAATGCTTTATCTGTCTCCTAAAGTTGGTAACTGTGTGAACTGTTCTCCTGTGTACATAATCTTTAAACAATAATATCTGAAATTATAACCTATCCAAAAGTAAGGTCCTAATGACACTGGATCCTCAGCTTCACTGCAGCAGAGCCCTTATAAAAATGGCAGCTCAAGATCATTCTGAAAATGGTAAAAAAAAATAAATCTGATTTCAGCACTAAACACTGAAAAGTAAGATGTGATAAAGTCTTGCATTAACAAAGCTTTGAAATCAGAAAAATCTCTGTCCTGAAACAAAAAAGGAACACTAAATTTTTGCAGGGAGGAAGGAGCCCAGAAGCAGAGATGATGGTAAGAGTCCCATCAAGCCATAACCTGTGGTCAAGGCACAGGAGCTCAGCATGTCCAGGTATCACCCTCACTCTACAAGGCAGATGGAGACAGTTCTCATTTTCCCCACAAACATAACAATTTATCCAAAGCAGGACTATTTTTTAAAGAAACATTTCAAGAACACAGCAGTCAGAAGAGAGAAGACATTTCTCCAAAAGGAAAAGGAATCAAACAGATTTCCCAGCTGCACACCAAACTCACACAGCTTAACAAAGGTTGCCCATATGAATAACTAGCAAGAAACCCCACTCATCAAGGTGTCCCTCCAGGATAAATGTGCTACTCAGTACCACAGCCTTGCTGGCAGCCCCTCCCCAGGCAATGTGTTCCCATGCTGCCTCTCCATGAATTCCTTTGCCAGCCCCATTGTTTTCCTTTCCCTCTGCCTCCCCAGACAGCCACACTTAGCTGCAGCAGCAGAAGGGTTTGTTGTTTGTATCAACACCTACCAAAAGCACCTCTTCTCAAGAATCTACACCGAGGGCATCAATTACAGCCCCCAGAGCAGGATCCCAGATTCACTGCTGACCAACAGATGTTCATTCCCAAGACATCCCTCTTCAATTACCAGTAAACAAATATTAGCCTGATCTCCCTTGGACTGACCTTAGGAAAAAGTGTTTAAATTGTGAATGAATTTGCTCAGCAAAAGAAGGGATAACAGCAGTGTTCACTGGGACACTTGTCAATGCAAGGGTCAAGGAGGGCCTTTCCACACAACCTGGCCCACGACAACTTTTCCTCTCTCAGCAAAATATTTCATCATGCCCCAGTTGCTTCCTCCTGGTATTAAAACAACAGGGTCCTTTCAAAAACTCCTATTTTGATGAAACAGTGCTTTGGGTTTTTTTTGTTTTTCAGAAACTTCCAGCCAGTTTTATTGCTGATTTTATCAGATGCTGTCATCCTAAAAAGAGCAACCTCTAAGCCCAGGCCATGAAAACTACCACTGTCACCATTTTCAACATAGCAAGAATCCATTGAAAAGCTAAAGAACATTTCCTTCACTCTTTGACTAACACCCTTCAAGGATGCTTGGGAATGCTTCTCTCTCCAGCACTGGTAGCTGGGTGTCTCACCAAACTTTGAACTTGATGGTTCACTACCTAGTAACAATTACGTCAGTGAGTTATCATCATTATTCTCATACTCAATCCAAACACGGCTACCAGAAAGCAAATTAACTCTATCCCAGCCAAACCCAGGGCAATCCTGTCTTGGAAGCTCTTCCTCTCCTGTTAAATTTGGATTCTCCTGCTAGGTCTACTCCTCTCACTCTTCCCCCTTCAAGTGATTAGCCCTAGATTTCCTCCTCTGTGGTTATATTACTTGTGTCTTGTCCTCTGCTGATCCTTTTGCTAGACAATATAATTAAAACCACCAGCAACTCTGACTCTGTTGCTTTCCAATTCCTTTACTAATTCCTCATTTTTTAGGTGGCTTTACATCAATCTACAACCTTGATTTCTCGCTGAACATTACCAAACATATCTTTTTCCAGTTTCTTCTTTTGAATTCTCATCCACCTTATAGGTCATTACTCTGAAACACCTTGTTCCCCTCCTGTGGCTTCACTGCTTTTGTCCCTTCCAGTCACCTCTCACTTCCCAGAAATTGGTTTTGCTTACAAAAACTAGAGCATCCACTCAAGACCTCCAGCATTTTCACTATCTAGGTTACTAAAACCAACATGGCAAAGTTCCTACAGCATGAATTGTTCTGAAACAGGGCAGGGAAAATAAAGAGCTCTTTCCCTTGCCCATTCAAAACACACAGCTAAATCAGACCCATCCAAATCTTCCACAGCTGCAGCATTCAAAAAGGCAGCCCTGCCATCCCAAATCTAAGTTAGCTTTGAGTCTGACCTAATCAAAGCATTATCCCACCGCTGCTTTGGTGAGAGCACTTCCTAAAATTACGATTTCCATTCCACAAGTGTTCCAGCATTTAATTTTCTTTATAAATGGCAATTATTTTTCTAGATAAAAAATGAGGGATATCTGATGATGGCCTTGCTGTTTAATCACCTTGCAGATTCCAAACCACATCTGAGAGACATCAACACCATTTCCCACAAATGAAGGTACCATAAATTGGGCAGTAAAACTTAAGTGTGGTAGAAACTTCATCACTGTGGCCACTGCTGTGCCAGTGCTTCAGTGAGTTACACACAGTGCAGCTTCCAGCTTGCTAATAGGACATTTTCAATATTATTGACCAATTACCTATGTTTAAAGCTAAGGTGATGTGGTTTTTATGGCTGTATACTAGACTCCAATTTTCCAAACTATTGCAGAGAAGATAAGTATTCTGACTCTATGATGTAACCTGGTGCAAATCTGGCAATGCTGCCTTCAGAGTGGGAACCCTCAATATGTTCCCAGATGCCACCAGGCAGACAGCCCTTAAACCTGGAAAGGATTGAGGTTTAACCACATGTGCTCCTCCTACCAGCAGGAGAACACAAGACTCATTGAAGCTGCAGGTTCTGAGGCACCCCAGCAGTGCCAGGTCCCCTAGACATAAGGCTGGCAGCCCATGAAGGACAGGGACACAGCTGGCAGAGGAGTCAGCTGAGCCAAAACTCCTGATCCCAAACATCCATTTTTTAGTTATTGAACGCCACATCTCAGAATCCTCACTCTGGCCCTCACAGTACACACACACACACACACAGAGGAATCAAATCCACGCTAATCACTACTGGGAAGGATCACAGCTTAGCCAGACAAGTCATCTTTTTCTCCACTTCAGCAGCCTGCCCAGTCTGCTGTGATTCCAAGCCAACCCTCAGGCAGTCTGGAGACTGCTCTGGAGGGCTCAGCACTGCACCTTCTCCACAGCTCTGGGAACAAACTTGAAACCAATGAACAGAAGAGAAAGTGGTGGCATCTCCTCCATAGCTTTAGCAGAGAGCTGGAGAAGCTGGGTGCAGAGCTTGCACTTGGAATGCAGCTGTGTTTGCTCTGAACTGCATCAATCAGAGGTACCAGGTTACCAGGCTCAGAGCTGTGGATGTCCTGCTGAGTCACCACGAGGAGATGACGGATGCAGCCCAGCATTCTATAAAACCCTTGTGACTCATTCCAATTCTGAGCAGGTTTTTTATAAGAAAACTACTATTTTCAAGATCAGCTTTAATATTCACCAAGAAATAAGGAGTATTCAAATATAAATAGCAACAAGAAAAAAATCTACAAATACTTACCAATTTCAAGCATGAAAGAACAGTTTGGGCTCAGAAAAGTATTTGCATATGTTCAAAGGGCAAGTATTTCAAGTTGAAATAATCTTATTTAAAACTGCAGACAGTCTCAAAAGCAAGATTGTAACTATAAAATAAGCCCATATTGATGCTAATTGAGTCTCATTTTCTGGCAGAGGCTGTTAGGAAGGCTGCTCCTGACCCACATCCTCTGCCCTGTTTATGGCTTGTATCAGTCACTGCCAGCGTTCATTGTGATGCCGACTGCGTGACAAGGCCAGCTCTGACCCGTCTGATTTATCTCTGTCACGACTTGAGCTCTGCTCACCAGAAGTGATGGAAGGCAAACAATGACTGAGGGATGCAGCCTGGTGACACTGAGCACATGGCCTGGGCTCGCCTTGCTCTGAAGGGAAGGCAGAGGGAAGCACATGTGTGTCAGCTCATGTGGCAAAGACAGATAGGACAAAACAGTGGGCATCACTAACCCATTCATTGCGTGTTAGCTCTGTGATCAGCAAGTAAGCACTAACTATTTAATTAGTCAACTAATTAGTGACAGGCAACATGGAAGGCTTCAGATGTTCCCAGACAAATGCAAAGATAAAAAGCCTAATTAACGATCAAGCATTATGCTAACTACAGCCAAACAGGCCAGATGTGTGGGATATTGTGTGCCCCAGTGCTGCCAGATAACGGGCTCTGACAGGAACCCTGCTCAAACCCTGCCACCTCAGAGCTGATCCTGGGTGCTCCCAGCAGGAGACACTGTCCTGCAGTAAAAAACTCAGTCTTACTGTGCTGCATTCCAATTCTGCTTTTGAGAAAAAATTCAGGCCTTTGGTAAAAATGTACTTAATTCCATCTCGGTCTTAAATGCAATAATTATTTTCATGCACCCATAGGGAGAAGGAAATAAATTTCACAACAATTTCACATTACATATTGTGATTTTAGGCACCATTCATTTATGGCTATCTGATGTAGCAGGTTATGTACAATCCAACATCCTCAGAGACATATTTACATCAGGGTTTGCATTAAGGAGGTTTTCAAGACCGTGGTATAAAAATGTTTTTCCCTATAATCAAAGACAATAGTAATTTTCACAGCTATATGCTAAGAGGTGGATAAAAGCCACTGGAACCAGTGACAAGTCACTGCTGGGAGCAAGCTCCATGATCCTTAAGCCAAAATTCCATCCCTCCATCCTGCTCCAGGAACTAAGTAGAAACACTGGGGTTTGTAACCCTATGTCCTTCTGGTCTAACCCTGCTGCCCTATCCATCCCTTTGAAACTAGCAAAGGAATGAAGAAAAAAAACAAAACCAACCAAATAAGAACCCACCCACTGTCACATCTGCATCCCCAGAGCTGCTGTCACACCAAGAGCTGACCAGGCAATGGGTCTGCCCCTGTTACTGCTGCTGCCTCCATCAGGCACCTGGCCCTCCAGCAAAAAACAAAAAATCACTGTGCATCCTCAAGAAAAGAAGCTCTACAGCAGAAAACATGTACCTGCACATGCTGCCTGAGCAGCATGGAAAAGTCTAAAGCTCCTTTGGAGTTTGGGTGGGTAAGCAGTGATGCCTTGACTGCCCTGTGGCACTGCACCCTGGGATGTGTTGCCCATGGCACAGCAGGAGCTGTCCTGCCATGGGACAGCAGAGCTCATTGTCAGGGTCATTTCTCTGCTTCATGAAAAATGGATCTCTTCAGTCTCAAAGAAGTTGAAAACACTTGCAAGATCGAGTTCCAATAATTGCCACATCAGTAAGTGAATTACATTTATGTGTTTCCATGGTGACTGGTAATGAAAAATAATTAAGTATGAAGAATAATGATGAGAAAACGACTTCCTCTTTTTAAGGATTAGGGCTCACAAATTGATTCAGTCCAGCTATTTTTAGTGCATGTAACCTTTGCAGGGAATATTAGAAAATTATGAGTAAATTAAACTAAATTGTTTTAAAAGGCCTTCACACTGATCAGGAGGCTGATGTGAAAATTAAAACCTAATCTTTTGCAAATTTATCCCTCTATTAATATAAATTTTGTGACACTGCACTAAGTGCTGGTTCTGTGGTTCTCTGAGCAGCACCCCATGTCTGAGGCTGGTTGCCAAAACAATCTCAAGGAGGATGTATCCTGCAGCAAATCTGCCACAGTTTGGTTCAAATTTGAGCCCAAGGGAGCTCCAAGGGTCACACCTGCAAAGGCCTGTTCACTATGGACAGACTCGGCTCTAAAGGTCAGGTTTAACTGAATTTGGGGTGGAACTCAAAGCCTAAAAGGTGCTGAAAGCAAGAGGATGAGGGGAAACTCTTTATCCTGAGATGAGATGTTTTACAGGAAGTCAAGAACTAAGAGAAAGGCAAGAAGCAGAAATTTTCTTCTACACTGCTCCAGCAATACAACATCTATAAACCACTTAACTTATTCCTCTCTTGATGTATTGAAAACATCATTTGTGATGTTATCAATGGTTGTTGTAGAAATACAAACTCCTGGCTTAACTGAAAAAAGAAAAAAAGGCAGAATTTTCCATTCTCCGTCCCCCACAAAAGCACCAGACAATTCTCTCAGTTCTTGCTGCATCTTGTAAGAATCATACTCAGATTTTGAATTTTATATTCATTTCTGCATGTCTTTCTAGTATGTGTGATTAAACTGAATCAAAGGAACTGCATTCTCACAGTCTGACTGCCCAGTAAGCCCCTGGGGAGTACAGCAGTGAGACAGCAGAGAGAGCACCCTGCCCTTGTGTTAGGAAGGCTGTAAACAGCAGAACTCATCCACAGGTTTCCCTGCCTTAGACTTGGGGAAAGGGGGATCCAGACAGGTTTGGGATCCCACCAGGAACAACTGGCTTTAAAGGACAATACTGCCTGGGGCCATTGGCACCACCTCCCCTCACAAGACTGCAGTTTAAGAACAATGGCCAAAGCAACTTTAGGTGTTCTCAACACACATTTTCAGCATACCTTCACCTTAAGGGTCCACGTGCAACCAGGAGCTGCTTGGAATCCTGTGAGTCCCAAGGCATCCAGGATGCCAGCACCCATCTCTCCATCCACACTGGAATCCTGTGAATCCCAAGGCATCCAGGATGCCAGCACCCCTCTGTCCATGCTCACTGGAATCCTGTGAGTCCCAAGGCATCCAGGATGCCAGCACCCCTCTCTTCATCCACACTGGAATCCTGTGAGTCCCAAGGCATCCAGGATGCCAGCACCCATCTCTCCATCCACATGTTCTCAGACCTTTAACACCCAGTACATTGAGACAGACTCAAGGAATGCTTTAAATGCAAGAAACAACCCCCTGGATACAAAAGGGAACATATCCTTTTCAGCAAAGGAAATAAAATTTAAAACTTACCAAAAAATCAGCGTTTCCAGAAAAGATATTCCAACATCAGATGCACCAACCACCACAATTCTACTGTTGATACACACTTTTGATTCCAGCACCAGCCTTCGATTTATGAGGTTCAAAGAATATTTCAGCTGTTAAAAAATACATAAGACATAGAAATGCATTAAAAAAACCAGTCAAAGCCTGCTAGGAATCATTAAACTCTCAGTGATGCATTACCTTGCATTCACACAAAACTTCTTATGGCTCACTGACATGACTAATACCATTTTTCTGTGCACAGCACCAGATAAGTGGTACTAAAATATGAGGAATATGTGCATGTTTAATAGGTCACAGAAAATTACAAAAGCTGAATGGTCTGGTTTCTCCTGACTAAGATGCTCTGTAATCCTTGCAGGAGAAAACAAAACACTGCCTCTTGTATCACTCACTGCCATTTATCAAACACCTCAAGAACTGGTATTTCCATACTGCTAATGCCATTTTATACCTCCTAGAGCATTTTTTACTCTTACTGGTTTATTTATAGAAATGGTTTTACTAGTAAATTAATTAGGAATTTACATTTTGAGTGGTTGTGTGTTTCATTGAAAACTGCCTTTTCAAAATTATCCCTCTCTTTTCTTAAGCACAGAGCAGCTACCTGGAAAGCCAGGTTGCCACACAAGTAAAAGAGGAGCTCAATGCCACTGGGACCAGTTCTTCAGTCACAAATCTTACTGCCACGTTGGTAGTTACTAATTTCAGCTTCCACATCACTTCATACACATTCTGGCTAGGGGAATAAAGTCCATGAGAGTTTTTTCCATGTGTCTCTAGGTCTCACTACTTAATTGGGATTCTCAAAGCAAATACGCAGCTAAGAGACAAGAGATATTATTGCACTTGACAAGTTGGTGGGTTTTTTTCACCTTGACTATATTTAGCTTTCAAATTTCTGATGAAAGACAAGGAAATACTTCCCATCTCACAGTACAACACACTTTGCACTTTTCCTACTGCTCTGGGTTGCCTATATTCCCATTTCACAGAATGGGTAACTGCAGGTTCATAAATGCACTGGGAAGACCAATACAAAATGGAGCCACTTTTGTTATTTGTCAGACACTTCTCCTATAAATTCCTGCTGTGGCACTCAAGAAGGAAGCAATCTAAGGCTCCTAACACATTTTCTTCTACTACAAATAGGAGACAGCACCAGTAAAATTAAGTCCTCTAAATTCCTCCTATGGTAGTTCAGTAGAAATACATCCTCTATATATCAGCTGACAGAGTAACTCACTAGATGAAGAGTACTTTCTTTAAAAGCTGTGGTAATTATATGGGCCTTCTCAATAAGTACATAGCACATTGAGATCCCCAAGAGATCTTTAATGCCATGTCTTTGCACTGGTGGAGCCCCACAGCTGAGGTTTCTACACTGTGTAACTCACTAGAGTGCTGTCCTGTTCCCTTAAGGAAGCGTTATGGATCAATCCCCTGCTCAATGGCATGACTGCACAGCAAGTCATTCAGAATGTGGCAAAATTAAATGCCACCTTTGGTCAGGCAACGTTATTTTTTACTGCCAGATAAATGTTCTTTGAGCTGCAGTTCACCACAGTGCAACGATGACATCCAGTGGTGAGCCAGATTCATCTCAGGGACTGGACTGCCCTGGGAAAATTCCAGAAGACATCTCAAAAAGTATGCCAGCTCAGGTTGGTTGCTTTATGGTGGTCGGCTGTGCGCCAGCCAGCACAGGCCCACAGGGAAGAATGCCTTGGTGAGGGACAGAACCACCCTGCTACTTCAAACCAGGTTTGCACAGGACACAGGCAAGTCCCTACAGAGAATCTCCATCATCCCATTTACAGCCAGGGCTCTTGAAATGGTTGAACACTCCTTACACAAGGATCTGCCAGCAAAAAGGGTTTTAATCATAAATTAAATAATACAGAGTACATCTGTAACATTTCCACATTTCAGAAGCTGAAAAAGCCCTTTGTATTTCCTTGGAGGTGTACATCTTTAGAAGAGATTTTAGGAAGTGAGAAGAACCAGTGCCAAGTATTACAGACATCTCCCACTACTTAAAATCAAACTCAGACTGCATTTCTTATAACACACTAAATGGTTATGCCCCAGCTACAGGAGCTGTTGCTCTGTTGACACGTGTGGAGTTCTCCCAGTCCCACAATCAGCCATGGAGGACTCTGTGCCCTCACCTCAATATTCACATTCCTGGGATTGGCAGGCAGCAATTCTGACAGGCTGGGTTTTGCTGCACACATCAGACTTGCAACCTCCTAGAAAAGCAAGAGCTTTCCTCCTTCTAGAGGAAAAATGATTAAGTGATGTTTGTGCTGAAATGCAGCTCTTAATAAATTAATAAAATGGTAAAAACCATGAAAAGAAATTACTTGTAATGTACCTAATCAATGAAAATAGGCAAGAATGGCAGCAGCAAACAGCATAAACCCAAGAGGCCTCAAGGCAATGCCAAGTTCAAATATCTCCTTCTACTGCTGTGCTGGTGGTTTATTTTAATGCACTGCAGCAATGAAAGCAGGAATACAATTTCCCTGGAAAGAGTTGTCTAATTTATGAAACAGCTCCTGTATCAGTGACACAAAGGCAGCCTATGAGCAGAATATAACCTGGTTTGTTCCCCACACAACAGCCCCAGCACCAACAGCTGTCATGCTCCAGAAATCACCTTTCTGCAGCTAAGTACACTAAACAGCCCCAGGGAGTGAGGAATTAGATGGACTGGTCCCATAATACCACCTATTTTAACAAAATGTCAGGACAAACAGCTACCTGTGCTCCCCAGAGGGGTAATCAGACATCATAATTGACAGGTCAATAGCAAACTAACATGTTTGTTTTGTATCCAATCTATTAAATAAACCAGCAATCATTAACTAATGCAAGGCAAAAAGCATTAATTGCCATTGGTAGAAAAGGCATATATAGAAAGGAGGATTTTTCTTTGGTTATCCGATGATTATTTGGGGTACTGGCACCCCTTCCCCCCCATGCTGTTCCTGTTTGGCTGCAGAGGAGCTGGCAGGGGTGGCCATGGGCAGTGCTGGCCCTTTGGCATCAGCCCAGGGGGCTATTCCTGCACACAGACAGCCAGGGCCATCACTCTGAGCCTTCACACTGGACCTTGTTAAAACACTGATGTAGCCCCCAGACAGTGACAACACAGCCCCTGCATGGAACCATGGCTTCCACTTACAATCTCACAACACAACATGGGCCAGAGCAGGACTCATCTATGGCATCCAGAATTCACACATCCTTCTACCCCAAGCAACCAATGGAAAAAGAGTCATGAAATATTGATCAGGTTTCAGCAAACACATTATTTCCTTTGCACTTTTCAACCACATACAGCTTCATGTCCAGCTTTCCTGTTTGCTCTGCACATGCCTTGGGAATGGATTCATGGTACATTACCCATGACTTGATATTAGATGTTGATGGTACAAACTCACATTCAGAATATTTTGAGGCTCCTTTTAGTTCTGTTTTTAAACACTGGACCTTGGGATAGCTGCAGGTTTACAACATATATTTATAATAATTGTTCTACAATAAGTCAGGGTTTATATTAGCTTCATTCTAACAAACAAAACCATGGAAATTGAACACCCAAAAATACAAAACCAAAAATTTGGACAAAGTATTTCAACCCTGACAGGAAGAAAACAGCACTTTGTTCTGAACTGAGCACTGGAAAGTCTATCCCAGTAACACTCACACTCACTCATCCAGTGGTGTGTCAGAGCTGCTGCAGTCCATTCTGGGGCGCCATAATGCAGCAGAATTTGTAGCATCACAGAATCCTTTCGTTTGGAAAAGACCTCTAAGGCCATCAACTCTGACCATTAAACTTAGACTTGACTTTATTAGACCCTGAGGATTTGGGCTTTGCCCAGCTGAATGCACTGAAGTGTTGGCTGCAGTTCAAGTACCTAGCAGTGGTCCACATTCAGAAGGGCTGCTTGGGGCACTGCATGGCAAACACGGGGCAGCCTCCTTTGTTATATTCTTGGTGTCTTCACTGATCCCTCACTCCTGCTTGGAGGGGCCCTCCCAGCCCTGGTTTGTGGGATTCTACGTCTGCCTGCAGTGCTTTTGTTTTATTTCAACATTTGTTACTGAGAAATCCCAGCAATAGTCACTGCTCTGGAGGATCCACATGATCTGAGCTGTTACTGCAAAAACCACCAGAAGCAGTGAAAGCAATTAACAAACCTGTTAGCAGAGCAGTGCTGAGCTCAGCAACAGTGACAGGCAAACAAGAAGGTGAGCAAACAGAGCTATTTTAATTTCAAGCTCCATTTAAACCACAAGTTAAAAAAAGAAACATCAATGTTTACCAAGGCGATATGAACAAAACTGATTGGAAAATGCAAGTTTTTCCAGCCTGCATTAGGAATTGTTTTCTAAATACTAGCTACATTCCAAAAAGCCTCATTAGAAATCTCTGCAAACATGTTTTCAAAAACTGTTTCCAAGCATTCACAGACTTATACAAACACCAGAAACAGAAGTAAAAGAAACAGTGAAGAAGAGTGCAGCCTTAATTGTTTTGTCTTCATCAAAGAACCCTTTTTTAGGAACTGTGGCTTGGACAGATAACAGCTCACCTTTACAGAATATTTTCATCCACAGATCCCCAAAGCCTTTATGGATGAAATCAGTATTATTACACCATTATTATGCCTATATGGGTAAATGCTGATCTCCAGCTTCTGGAAAAAGCCACCTCTATATTCACACCAATCATATGCCAGCCCCCGTGGCATACAAAACCAGGGATTTCCTGCTTGACTCCAACCAGCAGCAGAAGAGAGCAGAGCACGGACACATCTCTTTCATTTCCTCACAGAACCACTGTTGCCATGGTAAAAAGATGCTCTTTTTCCCTTTGAGCACTGACATTTGGATCCCCAGCCCAGAGAGGGCTGGGCAGTTCACACTCATGTAAGGACCTGACTATTGCTTGCTGCTCTGCTTCAAAGGCCAAAGAAATGAACTCAGAATGGTGCCACTTGCAGAGAGGTCAGTTCTCCTCTGTTTTTCTGGGAAGAAAGGGAAGGACAGGAAGGCACAGGAATTCAATCAAAGCATTCAAGATGGCAAGGGGGTAAAGCACATGGCTGGCTCTAGTCCTCTGACAGCAGCCATTGCTTCCCAGGTCATCTTTCTATGGCTTATTCTTCAAGGCAGGAGGAAAGAGAGTGGCAAATACAAACTTGGGGCTTTGGCCAAGGACTGACCCCATTAGCTCCACATCCCTCTGAGAGAGGAGCAAGCCTGGCAGTCCCTGGGGAAAGGAGCCCTACAGGGACCCCCCTGGCCTGAGCACAGGAGCAGCAGACAAGGGGCAGCTTGCACTGGTCTCTGGGCACACTGAGCCAGCCTGCACAGGCAGCTGCCCACACACAAAAACACCTACACCAGCAACAGAGCAGAGCCAGAGCAAGAGAAGGCACAGGCACCTCACGTACAGACTCAGGGCAGCAGAGGAAGCAATTAAAATATACTGAACCCACTGAAAAAACATGAGAGAGGTATAAAGTTAAAAGCTTGAAAAAATAGAATAAAAATGCCAGCATTTCATACTAAAAATAATGGACACGAGATAACAAATAATAGTCCAGGATACGAGGGGAGATTGATTTGTAGGGTCAGCAAATGACGTTTTAGTGAAAGCAGACTTCTGTGGCAAAAATAGTTGTTTCCTCCTTATAAACTGGAATTATCAATCTAACAAACAGCTTTGAAAAAGCTTTAAGCCAAGTCTGACCTGTTTGTAAGCACAAGTGCCTATTTCAGTTTACTGCAAATGTCATTAACACCTGTACAGCACTGACACCACGCTTTCAAAACAAAGATAGGTCATCTTACTTTTAATTTCACACATGCACATAAGTGGTAAACATTCCTGTTAATGATGCCATCTGGTGCCTCCCACAACGGTGTGACACTCAGCCTTCCAAACAAAATGTAATGGCAGCATTGCACAAACCCCACTGACATTTACAGTGAGGAAATTTGTTATCAGCCTCACTTCAGAACGCCTGTTTGTGTGCCTACTGGTGCCATAAAACCATCACCTTCACCAGTCAAGGGGAAGAACAATAAATAATGGATTTTCATCCATGCACATACTACAAAAGCATTAAAAATTCATTACTCAAGCACATGAACATCTTAAGCAACAGTTACTGCTTTAAAAATTAATACTACTCCCCTGGTTAAGTGAAAACTATCCACAGCAAGCCTTTGTTTGTAATCCCAGCATCCACACACAAATTGTAACATGAAGGAACTCAGCCGTTTTAACTTTGATACATGAGCCTTGATATTTAAAATGCAGGGAATTCTCTTGCCCATCCTCCCTAAGCTCTCTGCTATATTTGCTCTTTATCTTAGTAGAGGCCTAATGATGAAAACAAACCCCAAACCCTGAAAAACCTTCCATATTTTAGCCTTATTCAGTACATTCCAGTGCTTCAACTGCACATAAATAGAACTGAAACTGGCAGAATAAACCTTTATTTGCTACAGGTATGCTACCAAGCCAGCACACACTTAGCTCCAAGGCAGACAGAGGGTAAAACAGCAGTGACTGCTTCCCCTGAGTTACTCCAGGCACTGCTGTTCCAGAAGCACCTCCAGGAGCAGAGCTGGCTGTTCCTGTGGTCCTGCCTGCAGACCAGAACAGGGAATGGCCAGTGCCCAGGATGGGCATAAACTTCAAAGCAGAGGCTCTGCTGCTTCACAGAACTTGTGCCTCTCCCTCTCCACCTTCTTGACACTTTTCTGTGGACACATAAGGTGACAAACCATGCAGTTTGCACTCTCAGCTGCAGTTGGAAGCAAAAAGAGCTTTGTTTGCTCAGAACAGATTGTTCCGTGGCAGCCTCTGTGAACAGCCTCTCCCCCATATTTTAAAATTTGATTTGAAATCCTTTGAATTACAACTGAGTTAAAATTTTCAGTCCTGGACTGGCTGGGACTGGAAAGCAAGGTGTTGTTAACAGTCAAATTATCAATTCTGAGTCCTTTCTGTTCCTCTGCCTGCACAGGTCAAGGTAAAGGCTTCTGCTCAGTCTGGGCACTAATGAAAGGTTCAGACAGCTGGTAATGAACAGGTCTAAACACCAGAAAGTAGAAGCCACAGAGAGTAAGTAAATAAAGTAGAGCCCCAGGAGTTTGTTGGAGGGATGAGTTTTCTACACAAACACTCCTGTCGATCAGTTTCATTTTTGTTTTTTAAACAAGCTTCCCCACAAGAGACAGTTTGTCAAGTTCAAAAACGTTTCAGATTTTTTTTCTGGTTTTTCTCCATTTCTTTTTACAAAGCATGGTAAATATATGCTCTTTTAAAGTCTTGCAATTTTATAACAGACATAAAAAGCTCAGAGCAGGAGAATCATCCAGGATGGCTCCTACATTCACAAGTCATTTGAGTACATAGTTGTGAACATACACTGCAATGGAACTAGTTCTAGGATAAATCTAAAAGCAAGGATGTATTTTCCTGTCATGTTCCCATTTTAATTATTATTTTAAACTGCTCTCAGGCCATTTACTCATAGTCTTTACCATAACCATCATCGTGGAATCAGAGAAACAAAAATACCACCACACTTGCACTGGAAACTGTTGACTTTGCAGTGCCTTGGCCTCCATTTTCTATTTGAACCTCACACTGAACTAACTAAATTTATACAACACCTCATGGGCTTCAGCAACTGTTCTGTCTTTTTATGAGCTGGAGCAGAAAAAACAATTCTGAACTGTGCAATAGAGCCTGACAGCTTGAATGCAGCCATGAAATAAAAACATAATAAACCCAATAGCATGAAAAATAATAAAAGGGCAAAAACAAGGAAATAATTCAACAGATGTGTGCCATTTTTGTTCTTATTGTGGATCAGTTATTCTTGTTAATTATATCACCTATTCTTCCCTTACATTGATAATTACATGAAGCAGATGGAGAACAGAATGCTCCCAGATGGTGAGAAAGCAAACAAGTTTATAAATTGTTTATTTATGAAGAAATAATTAAGAATTATTTCATTACCTATAGCTTTCTACTCCACCAATAATGACATGCATCGTGAAGGCCAGCAGCACTTTATAAGATATTCAGGATTCTGTTGTAACTGACTGTTTTTCGTGTAACATGACTGCAGTGACTGACAGATGTGCAAACCAGAATAATAATCTAATCTGTTTTAGCACTGAGGGAATTAAGAGTTTGGATCTTTGGATCTCCTGCCAGTTGGCACTCCAGTACTGGTTGCTGATCCAGAATACAAAAATTAGAGATTTCCTTTTGCTCTGGCACAGCTGTACAAAGTGTTTGATCTAATGAGTAGGCAGGAGCTCTGTCAGGGCTGTGCCCTGAACCCCAGCATAGCAGATGTGCAGCTGATGCAATTCTGAGCCAGGATGTGGCACCTCTGCCACACTTGCTGCTCAACAGGTGTCCTAAAGTCTGGACACCTCAGGACCAGATGCAAATCAGCGACTGTGTCATTCCAGAGGGCAGCAGGACTTAATGGGAGGCAAGCATAACATCTCCTGCTTTGCGCCTTCTCAGATTAGTCTTACCCAATTTATCTGGATCTCTTCAGCAGAGCAATGGGAGACAGAGTTTGGTAGGAATGGACACACAAAATCAGCAGCAAAATGTATTTTCAAAATGTATTTCCAATCTCAAAATAAGGAAGAATTTACAGCCCTTCAGGAAATGGAGCCACTGCCTGGGGAGTGGCAGGGTTCCTGAGGTAAAGATGAAGCAGCACAGAGCTGTGGTTTAAGAGAATAAGTGAAAAAATGTGTGATGGCCTTTAAACCTACAGCAAAGCATTTATGAAAAGGATGGCAAATAGGAGAGGAGCTCTTAAGCTCTGTCTTTCTCTGGAGTCATAGTCATTTTAGCAATAAGCCACAACACACACCAAAAGCCTGTCTCAAACCAGAAACAAGACTGAACCAGGGGAAATGCCACAAGGGCCTGGAGAGAACAGGGTGAGTGGAGAACTGCAGGTAAATGCCCACACAGGTAACAGCTGGCTGTAGAGTTATAGGGTAAGTTCCTGGAGTTTAGGAGCACCTTTCTCCAGCTGACACATAGCTCTGACAGAGAGCCCACAGGAGGAAGGATCTATGCCTCATTTAAAACCACAACAAACAGCTCATGCTCCCTGCATGAGACAGGAGGGAGCAGGCCAGGAATCCATGGGAGAGCAACACACGGCACCTCCCCTTTGGTGGCTTTTCCAGACACCACAGAAGAATAGAGTTGACAGAGGGACAACAAGAACAAGTTGCCACACATTGTGCTCATCTCTCTGTAACAATCGATCCAGACCTGCAGAAGAAGCACCTCTCCAGCACAGACAAGATCCACATGGGCTGGCAGTGCTCAGGAATTAGTTGAGAGCAGAGCTCCTGTGGTTTACATGGATGGTTTCTTTTCTAGCTTTGTAAGAAGGAAGCAGGAAAGAGCCTGTGCTTGCCCTGGATCTGTATCTATGAGTAAATTCCCTTTGTGCCCTAAGCAGGCTGGAATGTCCTGGGGAGACAGCAACTGACAGAGCCCCAGGGCTCCCACACTTGCTGAGATACAGAGCCACAGACAGCCCACAGACATCCACACACAAATCAGGAGTTGTGCCTCCACAGAATTGCTGAGCTGCTCAACCCCAAGCTCTTACTGGGGAAAAAGGCACTCTGCAGCTAGAAAAGGGGAGCAAGAGCTCAAAAAGGGCTGGAAAGAGAGGAAGGTAGCTGAAAAAGCAACAGATGAGAGGCAGATGTTGATCTGTTGATTACTACATATCAAGGGGCATCTTGTGGGTATCAAAGCAAGACTATCACAATTATCCCCATTACCAGCAACAGATACTCAAGCAACCAATTAGGCCAGGCAATGAAAATTTTACATTTCTGAAATCAACTTGCATTTACAATCCTCATCTTGTAGCTCATGTGACAAATCCTGCCACTACTGCAGAGCACTCTAAAGCAGCAATTACAGTGATAACCTGCCCTCCAGCTCATGGGAACAAAGTGGGCACAGATTCACCTCTAGAGGAGCTGCTTTCAAATAGGAGAGGACAAAGCCCTCTTGTTTTAAACCAGCTTGGTGAGCTGGAATAGGGACATGGGATAAAGAAATGAGGAGTGGTCTCAAACGCCTGGAATCCCTGCTTGCCCAATCCAAACATCTTGCAAGAACCTGCCCTGGTCTCATTTGAAACCACCAAAACTAAGATGATAGGAGACACTTTCTCCTTATTCATCTGCAGGTGCTCCCCTCAGACATCTTCCCACTAATTCCTACTCCAGACTCTTTGTCTGCCTTTCACCTTTCTCCCTTCTCTTCTCCACACTTTCCTCATAACATAGTTCTCCCATGTCCTTTTCCCCTCACTTCCCAGCCTGTTAGCATCTTCTACAACCAAAATGTGTTTCACCTGGTCTCACTGTATTTCATAAGGTGACACTTCACAGCCTTTCTGTTCTTCTGAGCCAGCACATTTATCTCCTTGGTGAGACATGTTGTTCTCTGCCTCACAGATTGCACCTTACTGTTTACAGTAGCTCTGAGAAGCCTTTTAATCACTACAAAAAGGCTGAAAGATAATATTGTGCCTTCTGAAACTCAGTTATATTCATTTATAAGACACACCTCAGTTTACTTGTAACTTCACTACAGTATTAGGCAAGGTAGGGTAAGATCATCAGGTGGGGATCAATCTTCCTTTACGAGGCATCTGAGCAGAGAGAGGGCAAATGCCTTGTGCCTGGCTGCAACCCAAGGTCTAAAAGCAGCACCACCTCCTTATTGATGAGTACACTCAGTTTCCCATGGCAGCCTGCTCCTTATGTTACACAGCCTCCCAACGTAGGGTGGCCAAAGGTCGCTTCATTCACTCGACAGAAGAGTCAATTTAGCTTTACATGGTTTCAAGTTCTTGGTATTTCAGAGAAGTCAGCAGCAGCAGCAGACTAGCTTTATCCTCAAGTTACGACCCAGCACTTAGCCCCAGATGTCCATTCTGATAGAACACAGTCTGTCAAAAATCTATAATTCATGTAGAGGCAGATGCATGGATACTCGCCTGGCCTTGAGTTGGGTTTTTTCCAGTATAACTTCTTAGCAAAAATTTCACACATTCTATTAAATAGGAATCTGAGATTTCAAACCATTATGCCACTACCTACAGAGAAGCTCAGAAAACCTCAGGAAGAACAGGAGCAGACAAAAGATTTGCAAATTTTTCAAACAGAGGATATCTGTGATTTTCCAGCTTCAACAAAAATGCTCAGATGAGCTCTTTTAGGAAGACAGCAATCACTTTAAAGATTAAGAATAGGAAGCAGTTTAAGGAAAAGCATCAGAGTTCATTCTGCAGAGAAGAGAAAGGCAGGGGTGTGCATGTGAAGGGAAGGCTGTTGAACAAAGCCAAACCCAGACCAACAGCCTCAGCAATGTTCTGGATTTCGCTTTGCCAGCTGCTGCCTAATGAAGAGTTTTAGGTGCCAAAACCTACTAACTGAGAAAAGGGACAGCTCTAAAAATATTATATGGAAGCCCATCTCAGCCAACTGGAAGTTAGCAGACAGACATAAAGCTCCCTAATTATGTTTCTCCACAAAATTACGACTACCTACTGAGAGAATCCATCACTAATTGTGTTTTTCCTAATATTTCAGCTTCACTAGCTACTCTTTTGAGGAATCACCTTCATGTCAAATTTTAGTTACTTAAAAAACATAAGCGAATGGAGTGTAAGTTATTTTAAAAATGAAATTTAAAGAGACTTTTCATTTAGAACCTCCAGGCTGCACCAATTCTTTGCAAGTAAACCACTTGCTAGTGAAAACAAGCTTTTCCTTTGCTGTTAAGTCACTTGATGCTTTAAGGGTGTCATGCATGGAAGAAACCAGACTTTGGGACTGAAAAATAAAAAGTACTGAAGCAATTTCTAGAGAAAGAGTCAACAGCACGACATTGTCTTTTTTTCACTTGCAGAGCACGACACCTAAATAAAGCCAGCAGGAGCAAGGGCTCAGCAGCAGGCAGAGCATTTAGAAGACGCTGGGAGGCCACGACAAAGCTTTGCCATGGTGGGCAGCGGAGCGGGAAGGGCTCTGCTCCAGCGGCTGCCGCGTGTGCCGGGCGTGGCGGCGGAGCGGGAGTGGGCAGCCAGTGCGGCTGCTGTAATTAAGGAGCAGCCCGTGAGCACTGGGAGGTCAATGCCAGCCCATCTGCCAGGCCCTGCACGAGCTGGCACCGTGCCTCCCGCCTGCTGCCACTGCTGTTACCCACCTGATCCTTGGAGACTTGCTCCGACGGAGCGCTCACGCCAAGCTCTTGCAGAGGATAGACAATCTGTCGTCTCGGCCGCACGGGAGCCATGTAATGAAGGGCAGATGTCAGGGAATGAGCGTAGGGATGCTGGAACTGAAAGACAGCAATCCATATTTCAGCAGAGAGAATGTCAGAGCAGTGCATCGCAGATGTCTGCTGCATGGCTTCACAAACACACAGTTCTTAGTTCTGTTGGCTAAATCTGAGACAAAAATCAGCAAATAAACAAACATACTCAGAGCAGAGAAATGAATTGCAGATAATTCCTGACACTAATGAAGATAATTATGAGAGTAATTACATTACTATCTCTGTGGGAATGACAGATAAACAAGTGGTTTGGTTTATGGGATTTTTCAGCACAAGTATTTTCCCCAGGAGGATATTTTTCTCCATAGTGATCATGAATCAGCTTGATTTGACCTCATTAAGCTGTGTTATCTGCTCACTGCTAACCTTTGCTCGCCTGGCAAGGAACGGAGATGAATTTATATAGAAATTCTATACCGACTGAAATGTCTGGTTCATCCAAGTGATAAATGTTAATAAACTGTCAGAAATTTGAAATGAACAAAACCCAAACGCTCATCTGAACAGCCTTGATCATTAGAATTAGCTGTACCTGTCTATTACACCATGACTGCCTCTAGCAAAACTGACAACATGGAAGGGAAGAAAATAAGAGAATTACAGGAAATACAGAATTAACATTAATGCAAACTAAATTACACTCAAGTGCCATTCCATCCACAAATACTAAAAACTTGAGGTTACTATGTTGAGAACTAGGTATAATATCACACTTAGCACTTATTAGATAATAATATTAGATAAGCTTAAGTAACTTAGAGTAACTCTGTAGCCTGGTAGCCTGGAAACAGTCAAAACTGGAATCACTGGTAAGATTTAGCTTCTCTTCCATCCAGTACCATTAAACTGCATTTTTGTGAGTGCCTCTTCAGAATCTGAGAGTCTAATGCTACACAGGAACATTGGTTCCTCACAGGAACACTTAGAGCTCCACAAAAGTGCATAGGAAAACACATCCTCCTGCAAATGTACCCAAGTCTGACCTGTCAAAGAGTTCCCACGTGAAAGCCAGTGGTGGTTGGAAAACACCCAAATCACCAAGGACAGAATTCACCCCAGTCACCATCCAAACACCAGGTGCCCAGTCCAGCCAGCAGGCCTAGCTGGTGGTCAGTCTCCAGGGGAAAATTCCATGTGTCTCAAGACAGCCAGGTATAACTGAGGGATGAACTGTCCTTGGGATGCACTGTGTGTTTCCATCAGAGGTGCCAGGAGCCCAGGCGACTGCCCAGGACAGGCAGCAGCTTCAGACAGCTTGCAAATTTTACCTTGTGCTGCCTTTTCTCACATGAGACTGATGACAAAACACATGTGAGCGCTTCTGAAGTACTTTCTTCTTGGAAATGGATTTTCTCCATTGGAAGTTCAGTTCTTACAGCTCTCCCATGACACTTGCAGGAACACAAGTCCCCCCCTTCAAAAGCCAATGAGGTGCCCAGGTCCCACTGACTTTTGGTGAAACAGTCTAGAGTGCCTGAATCCCTTTGGAAGGGTTTTTATAAGCTGCCTGGATGTGTTCAGGATTATCCCCTTGCATTTACTCAGGCTACAATTACCCTTGTGCTGGGCAGGGAGCCAAGGTCACTTCCATTCTCTGCCCCCACCACACTTCCTGAAGACACTGATGGACACCATGGATCAGCCCTGCTATGCAAGAGCTGTGTCCACGGGTCCAGAATATGTCAGGCAGGAATAAAAGAAAGTACAGCTTGCTGCAGATTGACAAGAAAATCCCTGTTTGCAGTCATTCATGGAAGCAAAGAAAAAATAATCTGAGAAAATATGGCAATATTTAATACAAGAAATACTAACCACACTCTCCTTACCTTGCCCTCCACATATTCTGGATAAATAGGGTAGTAAAGAGAAGATTTGTGACCCAAGCGAAGAATCTCCTTTAGAAAGTATTTTGCATAGTGATGAAATACAGGATTCAAGACAAAGTGGAAAAGATGTCCATGTTCCTCTTGCTGGTGGTGATTAAAATGAATGAAGTCCTCAATATTGTAATGTGATCGAATATACTCAGTATCCTGGAAAATTAGGAATTTCTGAGTCAGCAGTGATCAGCAGCCACCTTGACAGGATTTTAGCAAATACCAACCAATGAGTCACCTTCTATCAATCAGGGAACTACATTTGAAACCTGAAATCAAGTGTCTTGGACAGCTGTCCTCAATTGAAGGGCACTGACTGAACAGATTTTTCTTGAAAATCTTTTCATTGTATCAAAACCACTCCTTGAAGCTTGCCCCTATTTACAATTTACAGGCACACCTAACCCTTACCCCACAATGCCTGATACAAGTTAACAGATATCCAAGGTGGGAGAAAAAAAAATAAACCAACTGTTTTTCTGCATTCAAGGCACAGAAGCCCAGGCCGTGCCTCTCACCGAACTCCAGCTGAAAAAGGGAATTCCACAGGGCAGAGCTGTGCAAGAAATGCCCTCCAACAAGTCTTCTCTGTTGAAGTGATAAGCTGACATTTTTGCACATTTATTCACTCAGTCTATCCTCTCAGCTCTTAATATAATCAAGAGAGTTACTGTCAGAAACAGGAGTGACTGTTCTATTGTGAAAACTAAGCATTAGAACTGCTGAACAACCTAAAATCCACCTTTTCAGTCCTAGCAGAATGCCACAAAAGTACAACTTGGAGAATGTTTACTATTCAATGATTATGTGCCATGCCTTTTTTCACTCCATCAGGGAATAGGCTTTTGTTTTCAAGTACATGATTCATAATCACTTAAGACTCTACTGTTGGATAAAAAAAGTTATGAAAGCAAATCTGGAAGAATTACTGTTCTTTGCAGGATTTGTGGCAAAGCTGCTTATTGACTTGGAAAGTAGAAAGGAAAGAGGTGATTAAACACCTATTTAGAGGCAGAATAGCTTTGTGCTAAAGCACAAAAAAGTGGAGGAGGAAAACTTTCAGGACACAGTAGCAGCATCTTTTTTTTTCATCTATGTATCAATCATTATGCATGAGCAGAGAAATAATACAGTGGGCATAGGCTAGACAGCTTCTACTAGCAGCACTTTTACAGACACTTTGTTAGGCACAAGTACAGTGCCAAGCACAAAACTCAGCCTTACTGTGAGCACCAAGCACCACAGAAGCTCATGGAACACAAACTGAATTTACCATTTCATCCCTAGTGACAGCAACACCAACAACTTGATCCAAAACTTCTGCTACAAAAGCCTGCAGTGGCATCCCATCCTGCAAGGCAAAGGCAACAGATGCACATTTCCAGTTTCAGTAGAATCTCTTTCTAATGGTAACTGTATTTCACCACAGAATCCCAGTTAAAACACTCTCCTCCCAATGCAGCTCCCAGGCACCATCCCAGTTTAACCAGCCTGCTCCCCAGGAGGGCCCTGTTTGAGCCAGGTGTGTGCCTGGACTCGGGACCACACAGACCTTTCCTCACTGACCCTTCAGTTTGGGTGCAGCTCCTGCAGGAGTGCTGCAAGCTCAGCCCTGCTTCAGTCCTGATCTTAGGACAGAATTGAACACATATCACTCAACAAATACTCACTGGATCCTTGCGACTCTCAGTGAATATCTTTGAGTCATTCCACATATTTTCATTCAAGCTAAGAGCTTCAATGAGCATTTTGACACCCTCCAAGTCACTGGTTGCTGCTTTCCTTACATTAAATGACCTAAAAAAGGACAAAAAAAGAATTAAAGTTGACTCAGTGACAAAATAAGGACAACTGCCAAGCTTAAGACAACACCCCTTCACAAGTACCAACAACACCATTCAGAAATTGTAGTTGATTGCTAAATGACACTTGTTCCAAAGGCAGATATGAACTTATTGCATGGTAATAGAAAAAAATCAGAGCACCTACTTGAGACAACTCCAGAATCCTGCTTTATCTGCTATTAAACACTCAGCCCAATCTATAACCCCAGGTACCACCTGTCTTCAAGTGAGTAAAAGTCAGCAATAAAGGCAGGCAAAGAACCATAAAATGAATGTGGAATCCGTAGTTGAACATTGTGGCACATGGGGAATAGTGCTAGATTAAAACAGGGAAAGGCAAGAAAAAACGAGAAAAGGGCAGAGAAAAATAAAACTGAGCCAGCTGTCATGGTACAAAGCAAAACAGGAACATTAATTTCTTCACGAACAAAATTACTAATTTTTGTGTTAGACCTTGGTGCCTCAAACAGTAACACAAGGACAAACTTACATGACTGCAACAGCTCTGCTAAGCATGGAGTGCCAGTTTGCAATGACACAGTAGTGACCTGGTACCAGAATGCTTCACATGGTACCAGTGCCACACATGGAACACCTCACCTACAGACAGCAGTAACCTGGAACTTAGCTCATTTTTACAGACTGTTAGCAAAAATCTTCCCACCTAGTAGTGAGGAAGAAAATTCACTTCACACTGACAGTCTACAACACCTGAGGAGCTCCCCCAGTGTCTGTCAAAGGCAGCAACCCCTTCCTAGATACACACAGTGTGCAACCCACACTTGTGGAGTGCTGTTCAAGAATCTGAACTACAGCTTCAGTTCCAAGACACAAGTTCTTTCACCCACAGACAAAAAGTTGTGATTCACATAGTATAATCTCTTTATTCCTGTTATTCTGGCTTTCCATTTAAAAGTGGATGTGTTATTCTTCAGCCCCAGTCATACTGAGAGGCATCTTGTGGAATACAAGCTTAATGAATAGCACTGGTACCTTAAAAAACCAAGATTCTGGTGTTATGAGAAATTTCACAGCTGAATTCACTGATCATTTTTGAGTGCTCAAAAGCACACACACTTGGTTACTAAATTACAAATTAACCCTGACCTAAGCGAGCATCAGCTGAGCTTCTGCAGCTTCTCAAACGTTTTCTTTGTGGATTACAAGACCCAACAGAGCTGAGAGCTGCAGCTCACTCTTGTGAAAAGTGCATATTATATAGCTCTACACAGATATTTACTATATGTATTATGATGTATTGATTAGTAGTGCTGTATTAACATTTTAATAGTGTGGGTAATGTAGTTTTGTAGTTAAAATATAATTTTTGCAGCTAAAATAGAAACTATGTATGTGAGATATTTTTTTAAAGAAAGGAATAAGGTACTCACACCAAGATAGCAGCCACAGGACGCCTAAATCTTTCAGGGAAAAAGAATTTATTGCATCATTATCGGAAGAAACAAACTTCTTTGCTCCTCACTCAGCCTTGAAGATGCCATCAAGATTAAAAAGAAGCTGACACTGACCAGACAGAATGTTTTGTTTGAATGGAATTTATGCATCATGTATGAAGTGTATGAATATGCAATGAGTACTGCTTTTAAAAGTTAAACCTTTGATAATGTGTGTCCTTTTTCAGACTTATTTTGCCCAGAAAAAGGTACCCAGACCATCCATAACTCTGTATTGGCCTAACCCCAAATGTTCAAGTTTTTTTACTCTAATTATATGACTATTTTTATAACCATTTTATTACTATTAGAATTTTAAAATTCTAAAAACAAGTGATTGGTGTTTTTCACACTCTGCTACCCTCCTCCCACTGCTGCGCAGCCCGGCCCACCAGCTTTGCCCCACTCCTGCCCCAGGGAAAGCAGCTGTGCCTACAGGGAACTGCATTTGGAGCATGCCAAAAACAGAAATGTGAAAAGTTGAAACTGCCTTTTTTTTTTTTTAAATTAGCAGATCCAGCAGCTCCACTGGGATTATGGAACAGGAGGAAGGACTATTCAAGGTCTCTACTCGTTTCTCTCCCAGCAATGAATTAACTCATTCTAGATGCTGAAGTCCTTTGACTGCTCAGAGACAAGGACACTATTATTATTATGCTTTTTAGTGAAAATTGAGGGAAAGTACCCATTAAGAACCTCAGCCTATGCCTTGTCATCTGTTATTTTTTTCTCCTTCGGTGTTAAGTAGCAGACTCACAGTTCCATTTGCTGCACTCTTGCTTTTTGTGTACTTAACACTTTCTCTTATTCCTTTTTACTACCTGTACTAATCAAGAGTTCATTTTGTGCCTGTGCCTCTTCTGACTTTGCCCTTTCACATCCTCATATTCCCCTCTTCTTACCCCGTTTTTCTTTTAGTCCATTTTCTGTGACTTCCTTTTCAGTCACATGCTTTTGAAAGCCGTAGGTGCAAGTACAATGTGTTGATCTTTCACTTTCACAGATTTTGGTTATTTCCAAGAAGGTATCTGCTGTTGCACCCTGTGGGTTTTGTTCTGCAGAAACTTTCCAAAAGCTTACTGTGGTTTCTCCCAAAGCTTTTCTGATCCTGAACCTCAATAAGCAGCTATTTTCCCTTACTTTCCTGCAAAGCTGCAGTGGGATTTGGAAAATGCTACTGATGACCCCATTTTGTTTTCATGAAAGTACTGGTGTCATTTGGAATATGCACAATGTAATCAGGATGGTAACTTTTTTTTTTAAAGAGCCTTGATAACAACTTGAATTTTGCCCAAAATTGCAAGAGGACATATGACTCCTAGCCCTACTAGTGGCTTACTGAGCAGCTGGGCCTGAGATTATCAGGAATTACTCCAGCAGCTCTCTCCAGCCAGCTGGATTTTTACTCAGGACCCAGAAGGAGAAGTTTCACCCCAGGGCAAAAAGCTTCTGCCTCAGTCCAAGAGTAACTGGCCAACTCCTGCATGAAGTATTTGTGTACCATCAGAGGTGATTAGGTACACAATTAAACCTAGAAGTACTTTGCTAAAACCACACAGTATTTGGTACATTAGGACCAAAACCAAAAAAAGATAATCTCTAACTACCCCACAATTTAAGCTTGGTGTTTGGACCAGAATAGGCTTGATATGCAAGCAAAGCTTTGGAAAACTCATTCCATATAACAGAAATCACAGCAAGAAAGGTTTGGTGTTGCAGTTCACTGATATCTCAGCCTACAGAAGTTTTCAGAGCATCACAGAAAGTGAAGGCATGAAATAAATGATTCAACACCAAAAGTAAAAGAGAAATTATATAGAACAGATACTCAACAGTGTTTCTGCTGTGATCTGTATGTCCCAGAAACACATGACTACAGTTCTCTTAAGAAAGCTGCAGTGTATTTCCAAGAATTAAACCAACACCAGGCTATCAAGTGCCAGTGTCACACAGCCCGACCCACATCCGCAAGGCCAAACACAGTACTGTTGTAGTTATATCACAAGAGTTCTATTGTTATTATATTGCAAAGGTTCCATATCGCTAGAGCTTCATACCTCCTTGATGTTTCTTGTAGGCTGCTCCTCTAGGCACTGGCTCTTCCTTGTCCTCACAGTAGCCAGCTGACTCCAGTTCCCCCTCAGCCAACCAATCCACTCTTTTATAACACTCTTCTTATTGGTTACAGCTGTGGACTGTTAAAATCAGGCCTGCTCCTAATCTTAAGTAATTGGTTCAGCTGCAGCTCTTTAGGGGATAAGATTACATTCTATACCACATTCATTTACCCATACTGTATCCCCCTACACACCACTACACTCCTCTGCTGGCCTTGGCCCACAGCCAGGGAACTTGGAGCCACTGGTCTATACCGATTGTCCATCTTCCCTACCTTAGTACTGTACACACAAATCCCAAATGAATCCTCTCACCGTGCTTGGTTTTTACTGAGAGGACCCTCCCTACAAATGCTGGCAGGTGTGTCCCACAGCAGGATTGTCCCAGGGCATGACTCACGTGAGCAATCCTGCCCTGTGGAACACGTACAGCTCCCGACCCAGCCTGGAGGGGCAGGAAGGGACGGCCCGAACAAAGCTCCGGATCAGCGGGAACTCTGGGACATGATGTGGCACCAGGATGACACACAAGTCTCTGTCCTGAAAGACATTGGCAGGCAATAAAAGCATTCTCTAAGTCCTCTGAGGGGACAGACAGCCCTGAATCCAGGCTTTACACTGCACACCACCAAGCACTGTTCTGCCTGGGGAGCACCAAGGAGCTGACAGCTCAGGAAATGGCTTCACTTTAAGCAAACTATGGGATGAACCTCCCTTACTACATCTGGTGATTCCATTGTGACATTTTATTTCAAAGACTGACATTGGATGGATAAATCAGGTAAATTTGAAATGCTTTCTGGGTCAGCTCTCTCTTTGGTGGTAAGCAGTGCTTTTGAGTGTGCTGCTTCTTTGGGCCAAGACAGCATCTCTGGTACCCAGGGCCTGTCTCTAAGGCACACTGCCATGCAGCTCTTTGTTACATGACTTTACAACACTGGTGTGCATTAACAAAGTCTCAGAAAGTGGACTTTGTTACCTCAGACAGAGAGATCACACAGGGCATGAGTGGGAAATAGCTGCTGCCACAGTTCAGTCTATAGGTAAATATTATGAGTCTCCTTAATACCAATGTTTCATAGGTTTTAACTCCATCTCCTTTAATAAGTTTTGCTGATTTCGTTTTTAATGTAAGTGCAGTCTGGATCTGTACATGGTTTTAAAGGAGTTGGAAGAATTTATTTTTCTAAATCTGCGTCTTAAAGAAGTCCCATGGAACATAAACTGGGGAGACTATACAAGAGTACATAGTGACAGGGAAATGCCTTCACACTGACAGAGAGCAGGTTTAGATTACATGGTACAGAAAAATTCTTCCCTGTGAGTGTGAGGAGGTGCTGGCACAGGTTGCCGAGAGAAGTTGTGACTGCTCCATCACTGGAAGTGTTCAAGGCCAGGTTGGACAAGGTTTGGAGGAATCTGGTCTAGTGGAAGGTGTCTTGCCTATGGCAGGGGTGGAACTGGATGATCTTTAAGTTCCTTTCCAACCCAAACCATTCCAGGATTCTAGGATAAACAGAGGACTTGGATATGAATTTCATGAAGTCCAGAAGCAGTGAAGGAGGGAAGTAGCTCAGCCCAGGGTAACCAGGCCCACTCATGTGGGGCAGACTCACTGGAGCAGTAGACCCCCATCCCCTGGCTGCCAGCTGCACTGCTGTCCCATCACACAAAATCATTCCAACTTTTGTTATACTCACTGGGAAAACGCTGAAAGCATACTGCAAAAAATCCAGTGACCTGCAACAAGAGCAAATATTGGCAAATAAAGCACATATCAGAATGATCTGATACACTGTGATATTGACATCCCTGCCAGTGCAGGAGCATTTATTTAGAGCTGATCAGACAATCCCAATAGATCATCGATAATCAACTGCTGATGTTGCATGCTGCACAGCAATTTCTGACTTCTAGTGCTTAAAGCATCATTATTAACAAGAATAACCAGGATATTTGACATAATACATGAGGCTCCTCACTAAAAGGGTGGGGGGAGGAACTAACAAAGCAATGGCTCTCATGTTGTTGATTTCAGCCTCTTCAGAAGCCATTCCTGGACTATCACAGCAGCACTGACATATAGCAAATATTACTCCAGGTTACAAACAGCTGTTGCTATGTTCTCCAGTACTTCCAGCCAGCACCAAGGGCTCTGTGACTTTGCACTCAGAAAAACCTGCCTGATGTGCTCTGATAGACTAACAGGAACATCAATACTTAGAATTGTTTTTAAACACTTCTTTTCACTTCTCACCCACTGACTTAGAGCTGTCCGAGTCTCTTCTCCATGGTGACAGCAAATTGTGACATTTCAGTTTAAAAAGACTTGAGAAATCTCACCAAAGCCCTGCTGTTTCTCCCATGTCTAAGGCTATCAAAGAGCTCAAAACCCAGTTAGGCTGACGTTTCATAGAACACTTTTCGACCACACAGGATGTATATTTTGAAGAAATTCATACAGATACGTGTTACCTTATAAATACTGATAAATTTGTTCCTCATTTCAAAATTGTAATTAAGCTCCCTTTCATAATATTATATAAATATTTCATAATTACCTCTTTCATAATATTACTTAAAAGAGAAATAATTTCTAATTGCAATATCTATGCCTGAATATAAAATTAAAGCTGCAAGTACAGATCAGGATTTGGGCATTACCTATTAATCTATATAATACATAACTAAGACTAGTTAACAAAATAGCTAATCAGGGGAAAGGAAAATGCCAGTGCAAATATACTGCACTGTAATTTTCTGTCTGGTATCCAGGACCTTGTTGGCAGCAAGGACCACAAGAAGTGAGGTAGGAGATTTTTCAGGGGACTTAGAAAAGTATCAAATATCAGCAGATAAGCCAGTAGTTCAGATCCTTCCTATTTCACTCTAAATGCACTAACCAGCCACATAACAGCTCTGGGTTTAGGAGATGGAAACATTTAGCAGCTTTAGTGGGTAACAACTCTCAAGAGCAAACTTCCCTCAGGGCTAAGATGCAAGCACACCTACACTTCAAGCCAACTGCTATTTCTGGGTCCATGCTGTGCAAGGCCAGCAGGAACTCCCTCAGGACAAGATTCTAGGAGGCAGCCAGCATCACCTTGTGCCTTCCTTTACATATATTTGCTTTGCTAATATTTCTTCTACAGGCAGGTGCATCAAGCAAAGGCAAGCCACAGAAGCATACAAGCAAAATGTTTGAAAACAACAAGATCTACAAATTCCTCAGCTCTGCAAGAGGTGATCTTATGAAAAAGTCTTCAGACAGGAATGCTGTCTCCTCCAGATACCCATCTTGGAATCCACACTGCTCCACATATGTCTCCAGGTCAAAAAAACTGGAAGCACAGCATTGAATGATAAATGCAGTGAGAAATGTCTTGAACAGAAACAGCAAACAAAGCACAGATCTCAGGAGGCAAAAAACAGACAGATCCTTAGGACAGGAAGCTATGAGCAGAGAACTCAAGCCTACAGTGAGATTATTTACTGACATAAATCTCTAGCAAAGCTCAGAACTGCTGTTTCAGTATAATGGAATAATTCCTGAGCAAGCCCCTTGCCTCACTAATATTTTATTATAAAGCTTGCTTATTCTGCAGTAAGTATCTTGCTTGAATTTTTACACTTGATTGTCCCTCAATTAACTGTTCTGGCATAGTCTCTCAGCAGTGCATCACACAGTTCTTATCACACGTTAGTTGGTCAATGTTTCTAAGTACAACACAGATCTTCTATGTTGACTTCCTGCACTTCACTAATTAAACTAGTTCTTAACAAACTTGAGCTCTGTTACTGGGTATATCACTTTGGAAATATGTACACAAAAGGCAATATCTTTGCTTTTTCTGTCTTTTGGTAACTTAGTATATTTGCATTTGCAGCAGATTCAGTGTTCGATCCCCTTGGGTAGGTGCCCTCCTTAATCAAGAAACTGCTCAATAAATAAAATTGAATTATCTTTTTTTTTTTTTAATAGAATAGGAATTCTCTTTTTTTTTTCCTCAGTGAAGTTTACTCTTACACTTCTTTTAAGCCAGAGTTCAGAAGCTGCTACTCACCAATGACTGAGTAGACAGATGTTTTTTCAAACTGTACTACAAATGTTCAACTCATCTATCCAGCCCTTATCCTGATGCCTGCTGTCTGCAGAAAAGACATAGATTTGAAAGCATGGAAGATCCTGGGTGTGCTCAGCTGCTTCATCTATCCTGTATCTTCCTATCTACCATCACATTGAAAAGGAAAAAGAGTTCCTGGAGAAGTTTGGGTGGATGTGGCTGAATATATTCAAGTGTGGAAAGAAATTTTAGAAAAAAGTCTAAACCCCATTTATAACCCTATTCTAATCCAACAGGATCTAAGAGTGTGAGCTCAGCAGCAGCAATCACAGTAAGAGAAAACCCCTTTATCTCCCCCAGCTGTAGAGGATTCTAGAACACAGAATAATTTCTTTCTGTGACTAGAGACAGTGTTTAGAATGGGAACATTTACCTGCAGAGCTAAGAACAGCTTTATTGCCCCATGCAATGAGATGAGAACTACTGTAACATGTAGCTCCTCTTGCAGCTAGCCAACTTCAGAATGAGTGTCTCCACAGAAGGAAACAGTGGCCTTTTTCCACAGCCTGAACTCACTTTTTTCCCAACAAAAATGAATTTTTCACGTTTTGCCCCCATAGACCTGTCAGAGCTAGGAAATTGCAAGTGGAGGTTGAAACATTATTACTGAAGATAAAAGAAGCAGACAAGAAAGAGGTCAGAAAAACATCCCATCTCACCACTGCAGGTGCTGTCACCTTCTGATTTGTCCTGAAAACATAACCTTGACAATGGTTATTAATGGGAAAGCAGTGACTCTTCCTCTATACTTACCTACTTTCATACTCCTCATCGATACAAAACAGACGGATACCGAAAACATTTGAAGCTCCTCCGTTCACAGGATGCAAATCCCCCTCCTCACCAGTCTCCAGCAGAGGTGCTGCTGAGCCTTCAGTGCCCACGTCGATGGCATTACCGACCGGCGGAGTCTGGGAAACAGCCACAGCTCCACCTTTCTGCAACAGAAACAGACAAGGGCTCACTTACACCACCTCACAAAATGTTTTCAATAGATAAGCCCCATCCTTCCTCTCCTCTCTGTGATCCTTTCTTCCCACCCTGATGGCTGCTCATGGAGAACTGGATGAGTAAACTCATCCTGACCAGTAACTCTGACCCTCTCCCTCCAGACCCCAGCCAGAGCAGTTTCTGACCCCTGCCCCACAGCAAAGGTACACATGGGCCAGAGCAGAGGATGGGACAGGAGGGAAACTCAGCAGTATTTGCTCGTCCTCATCTCTGCCAGCCTTGCTCTGTATCCTCTGAGAGCCAGCAGCACTGCTGGGTGTGTCCACAGCAGCCCTGTGCAGCATTACCTGCACAGCTGCATCTGCAGCAGGAACATGTTCCAAGTTTTGAGAAGAAACAGGCTCTGGCTTTTGACTTGTTTGGTTGCTTTCATCTTCATCTGAGTAAAGTAAAAGAGAAAGTGCACAAGGTTTAATAATGTGAGCTTGACTCTCAGAATCACAGCAATGAAACCTCTATCAAAAGGTTTCATTTTACCCACAATTAAAGCAGACCCTCCTACAGTTACTTGGCTAGAGCTTCATTAGACTATTTGATTTCAAAGCAAAAAAACCTCCAAAAATTCAGGGAATTGGTTGTAAAATAAGACCTGAACAAGACAATTTGGAAGCAATTCCTAACTTGTGTTTCTCCCTCTGTCAAATTGCTGCCCTATCTGAACTGAAAAACAGAAGTCAGTGTATTGACTGATATCTTAAATCCCATGTGTTGCTAATTTGCTTTAGACAAGCGAGGACTCTTCCTTCTCAGATTAGTTCCCCTAAAATAATAGAAATTCAGGTTAAATCCCAGTCAAACCAGAGCTCTTACTGGTGAAGTAAGAGACAAGAAACAGGGATTATAATTCCTTTATAAGTTTTACACTATAAACTCCTGAGGTGTAGGTGTTGCTGCTGAAGAAAACTCATCAAGCAAGGACAACCTTGCATTTGGAAAATCCAGTAATGTTAAGGAAATAAAGGTTTCTGAGTACCAAGAAGAATAAAAAATAAGCTTCAGAAAACAACAGAATTCATCCCTTCTCCCTCTGAACTTTACCTTGGGACACTCACATAAGCTACATTCATAGACAGAAGCATTTCTTCACACATTAATGGCCACTTTAAAAAAAATACCTCTAAGGTTTAAAATAAGCAGTTAGAAAAAAAATAGCCAGAAGCAATTAGAAAAAAAATCTTGTCTCAAAATCTGTTTCTCTGTCAATAGAAGTGTGCAGATGCAACATGCAGGGCAAGGAGAAATGCGGGGGTTAGGAATCATGGATTCTCTGGGGGTATCACAGATGTGAGCCTTCACAGAAATGATCAAATGTCGTCTTGATTAACCAGCTCCATTTCTCATTACCAACAGCCTTGCAGGTGTCAGAAGTTAATTAATACAAGTCTCTTGTTGTCGTGTAAATATTGATATGTTGTTCTGACTTCATACTAAAATGCAAATCCTTAATGGCTCCACCATCCACTCCTGTCAGACGTGGCTGCATTGCTGTTTACAGACATGCTGTACACGAGTGAGGTGAAGAACTGCAATACTATCACTAAATCAAGTAAAGACCACAAACAAAGAAAATTAAAATAATTCTGTGATTGCTGGGTTGTTAGCTGAGGTATAGTCATCAGGATCAAGAAGCCAGTTCACCATGAGGCCTGATGAAAAGCCCTTGAATCATTCCCACTGCATCATGTTTTCTAGCAACTAATTCATGACACCATATAGAGTAACAACCAAATTACTGTAATTACCCTGAAACCTAAGTGGCATATCAGTACAGACTGTTGTATACTCTTTCATTATTATTCAGCATTACATTTTGAAAGGAAAAAAATATCAACCTGTGGTCTCTACTTAAAGCTAAAGAGCTTGAAAAAATAACCTTTTTATATGTAGGAACATAAAATTACAAAGGAATGCAGTTTACATTTTAAAATTTCCAGCCTTCAGATTCCATAAAGCCAAGTCCAGATCTTCTATTGATGTCAGGTCACCAAACCTGTTCTGCCCTCACAGCAGGACACAATCCAGCAGCAAGTTCTCAATGCAGCCACTAAAGCAGCCTTCATGGAATGGACAAGGTTTGCAATACCCACAAATGCAAACTACATGGGACTGACACCACAACAGATTTGAAGGACACGGGCTGGCCTTCATGTTGGAAAGGCTTAACAATGGACTACAGGGATGCAACTCTTCTATTCAAAAATGCACAAAGCTATAACAAAAATGTTAACTACTATTCCATGATAATGGAATTAATGTTCCTGCGCAGTGAAGGGACAACTTTCAACTTTGCTATTAGGTTTCTAGTGTAGTAATAGAAAACCTATGTTCCCTGAGATGCATTAAAAGAACTTCTGTTTTTATGCTAGAACAGCTCATCCTTAAAGTAGCACCCTAATACGTTGACACAGCCCATGAAAGCAGCTGTGAGGTAGCTGCAAGGTGAGGGAGAGACTTCTCACACTGCAAGCAGATTTTTCCTTTCCTGGGAAGCTGATTCACTGTGACATTGAAGCCACAAGAGAACTGTTTCTTGTGGCAAAGTCTTCATAGCATAACAAGAGAGATTATTCTCCCTAAGTAGACTGAAGAAAGACTATTCTATGTTGTGTCTTCTTATGTTGTCAGTGGGAAAGGAAAAAAGGTGGGGGGGGAGAAAAAGTGTTCTGAAGGTTTTATTCTGATTCTTATTATTTTTCTCTTAATTGTGTTAATAAAGTTTTCTTTATACCCTTTAATGTTTGTGCCTGTTTGGCCCTCCTTCTCCTAATGCTGATCTCTCAGCAAGAAAATAAGTAAATAAATTCTAGTAAGTGCACTGGCACTTAGCCAGCACTAGACCCACTACATAATTGGTGCATTGGCCAGGAAATCAAACAATTGGCAAGCCAAAACCTCTACAATCATTAATGATTTGCACTCAAGCTAACTGGAAATCTACAAATAATTATTTTTCCCCAGAGTTGCTCTTGTCATTCCAAAGAAAGGGATACTACTACTTTAACAAGTTTTACCTGAAGGCAACCCACAGGACTGCAACAACCATCAAAACTAATGAAGTTTTTAAATGAAGAGAGAAAAGAAGGGAGATAGATTCACAGAACTGCTAACCATGCTGCTTAAAACATTTCTAAAAAGCACTCAGATGTCAGATTCCCAAGAGACTGAACAGAACACAGCTGCTCATGCTAAGTTTTAACATTTAGAACAAGTTCCATAGATTTCCTAAATGATAAAGAACACATAACAGCTGTATTGTCAAGCCCTGTAACCACATTCTCACTGAAAAGCTCAGCAGCACAGAATTTGCCAGAAAACACAGACCTACAGCTTGCAGGCTCTGGAGAAGGAGAGAGGACACCAGAGCCAGGAACAGCCCTGGGATAGGTAAGGCTGGGAGAGAGTCCTGGTGGTTGGTCACCTTGCCCAAGCCTCTGCTCAAGCAGGGTCACCCAGAGCAGCCAGCCCGGGACTGGGCTCTGGCTCCTGAGTGATTTCTCTCCCTCCTCAGTCTCATTCCTCCTCCTATCCACATCTGTCACCTCTTCTGAACTAATACTCATGGAGCTGCAGGAGCACAGGATCAAACAGGACACAGGCAGTTTCCTCCATCTCCTATGTGCAAGATGCTTCCTAGCAGGGGAGGGCAAGTCCACAGGAGCAGCTACAAGACCCATTTCTCTCCCTTTTCTGTTCTGTGACTGCCAGCTTCGAGGTACCAGCTGGTGACAGCCCTGCAGCTCCCTGGTTGCCTTTTTTGCCTGCTGCTTTGTGTTCAGAAAAGCAGATACATAACCTAGTGGTGGAGGTGTTTTATTCCACTACTGATAATTAGTAGATAGCAAGATGCTGCCTTCTGCACAAAATGCCCTTTGACACTGAAAAATAAAGACAACAACTGTAAATCATTTACATGACACTTCTGTTCTACAAACAGGTGACATATTTGTGCTACTGGTTTTTATCACTCACAGGAAGCAGCTAGCACATGTGTTGCTATATCGAGCCCAATATAAAAGAAGAATAAAGAGACAGTCCCTGATCTCCCAAAATCTTGTAACCTGGGAGACTGCAAACAATAAGCAAAGAGCAGAAGCTGATCCACAAGGAAAAACGATGACATAAGTCAACAGGACAATGTAACAGGCACAGTTAGCCAGCTGCTCAGCTACCAACAGACCTCACTTCACCACCAGATTTTACAATCACATCTTCCTTTAGCAGCGCAACTGTATCTGATAGACAGTATACACCACACAACAACTTTCTGAAACTTCAAGCCCAAATTTACCCCACAGTTGGTACAGGGCAGTTCCCCACGAACAACAATCACTTCTGAGTCAGAGACAAGGGCTATCAAAATTTCTCTCCTCAATTAAAAGACACCAGGCATCCTACTTCAAAACCTGGTACGTTAATTTGTGTTTTCTTCCTAGTAAACCTATATATCCTTTTCCAACCTTCTGCAAAACCTACTCAGAACATAGACACAAATACACCTTGAATTTATTTAACACTTTAGAATATAGATACCTCCTTGAATGCTTGGCTTCCGTGGCACTTCAAGAATATCCTCAGGATGTGGTTTACGGAGTCCATGGAAAGGCCCTAAGTCAAAACACTCTTGTAACAAGGAAATGTTCACGTCAGAACATAAGCTCATGAATCCTACTGCAGTGCCACCAACCTGGAAGATAAAAGCCATGTCACATGAACCTGTCATTCTAGGAAAGTTAAAAAAAACTGAACAAAAAATTTCTGAAACATTAACTTTTATGTTCCATCTCTGACCGTGCATAATAGAAAACTATAAAGGAAATATTTCAGCAAAAGTTAAAGATCCTCTTTTATTTTTTCCCTTGTAACATAGGTACTAGGACCTCTACAGTAGATGCTCTCATTTTTTTTACCTATGACTTGCAAGAGTGTTAGGTTTATATATATAGGCCAAATAATGACCTGGAGTTTCAGTAAAACATTTGCTATGGCAAATACACAACATACTTCCAAAAATGTATCATTTTATTTAAAAAGTTACAGTGCAGCTGAAGTAGATTCTGCATTCAGTTAGCTGTAATAGCTGGCTCATTACTGGACATTGGTTTGGACCCAAATCAGGGTCAAACTGAAGGGTGTATTTAATTCTCCTAAGAAATTAACTCAAGAATTCAATTATGTATAATATAAGGAGTACCTAATGCAGTATGTATTATTTGCAGCACTTGTAAGCCCCAAGTACTTCTGTGTTCTGAAAAAACCCAAAGAGCTAATCTTAAAACCCAAATGCTCTGGCAAACATGAAAGTGATGGGATCCTGCAATGCTGGCACCCACAGTACTCTGGATGCCTGATTGCTGCTGGAGTTCTCAGCAAGATGCAGCCCTCAGCATGACACACACTGGGACCAGGGAGAACTGGCATGCTGGAGAGCTTCTGGCTTTAACTGGGACAAGTCTAGAAGAAGGAAGCGCTCAATTTTTTAGTAGTGTATGCAACTTTCTGGTGAAACACATTATCAAAACACATTTTTGTTCCTCCTCAATACACATAATGAAAACCTTTATAAACCTAATGAAAACTGACATGCTGGATTTGTACAGCTGTTTTATCAAGCCATCAGCACATCAATAAAGACTTGAAAAAGTGTGACGTTTAATTTTTCTGCCCTCACACAACAAGTGATTGTTTGTTTGCCTTGTTTGCGTAACCCACAAAGCCGGGGTGCCACAGTTGCCTGGCTGCTGTGTAATTTCAGGCCCAAGGCTCAGCAGAGGCTGATTAACCAATCCATCTACCATATGTGCAAAAACAGGCTGCCAGCTTCCTTCTCCACAGGGGAAGCTGGCATCCATCATGGTCTGCATGGAGGTGCTTTCCCAGCCCGCCGTGGCAGCGGCAGCTGGGATAAACTGGGGGCTTGGAACCCCTTTTGGTGGTCCCACATTGAGCTCTGAACACGCCACTGGAATGTCTTATTTATAGCAACAGCCCTCTGCAATGTGCCATTACACTAATGGAGCATTGTTTCCCATTTGGCTCCCAATGGTAGTGATTACATGTTGCAATTTTATAAAACCATTTGCCACAAAAAGCAGATTTCAGGAATTAAGGAGGTTATATTGCCTATCAGCTTGCACTACCATGCACAATTACCAACACGTGAAAATCTTAACAGGAATTTTCAACAGGAGAACTATTACCACTCCTTTCTCATTTAAATTAATTCCTGTGTTTGTCTTCATTTCAGCAAAAATTTGTTTGAGCCAAGAGAAAGAAAAATTTATCTACAGGACTTAAAACTGCAAAAGGATTACTGGCTACTCATTTTCACATGCAATATTAGCTTTCACTGGGAATGAAAACAGGTCAGCTATAATGCAAATGTCTAAAATGACAACATGGCTTCATAAAGACAGTCTGTCCAAATTACTTGAAAATAATCTGCACCAGAACTGGGAATTGCTGCTTCATTTCTGAACTGCAAACATCACTCCTGAGGACAGACACAAACTACATTGAGAAGGGCACTCACTGTGTAGGTATAGAACATGAATTCTACTTTTCACAGGTGGGCTGCTGATTTTAACCCCTGAGCTAGAGTGAGCTGTCACACAGGACATCACTAAGGCTAAGATCAGACAAATCAGAGGTCATGGCAGACTGACCTCACAAACAGCTGCCTGATTTTCTTCACCTTCACGTTCTAGGAGATCAACAAGGAGATATTCACCATAGGTTTCCTTTAGAGTCTCACTTTGAGGTGTCCAGATTAGCATGAGATCGTCATAATCTTCCATCCTACAAAAAAGAGATCAGGTAACGTCCTATGGCTCTGCCATTAATAGGCCCTGATACTTCTGTTCTACTCCATTAACATATGGAAAAATACTACAAATACTTGTTCCAAAGCCTGCACCCACAAATCACTTCACTTAGGACACATTCCCAGTGCACACTAAAGTGAGAGTCTCAGCACCAGAGACAATCACACCCAACAGCCAGCAGAACCCACCAAAATCTGCACTGCTCAGTGGAGATGCTTCTCTTGTCCTAAGAAAATATACAGGAATCCCAGCTCAAAATTCTCCTGCCTCACTCTCCTACAACTGTAGCGGAGCACTCATACAGGTCCCAACCTACATTGATTTTTATTTAAACAGGCAACAGAGACTCTTTCCCAGTAGACTGCTATTTATAGCCAGGGTCAATTTAACTCTGAATAAGAAAAAACAGTGCTGTTACCAGAACAGAATTCCTGAGTCACCCATGCTGAGACTATGGCATAAAGGTGGGTGGTAAACCAGCTTTAGCACTCAACTGCTATCAATACCATGAAGCCACTTGTATTTATCTCTTGAAAAAATGCCAGAATTGAGTGGTGCAACCGAAAGCAGCAGAGAGGAAACTCCACCTGCGTTGGGCTGCCAGAAGGAACAACTGCAACAAACTGCAGGGGAAGCCTTCCCTGCTCTGGACCGGGAGCAGGCGGCTCCCTCGGCTATCACACCGAACACTCAGAAACACCCGGTTCCTGCCCCGAGAGGCGACACCGGGGCTGCGGGAGCCCCGCGCGGTCTCTGCCGCCACCCGGCGGCCCCGCCAGGCACGGGCAGCGGTTCCTCCGCTTCCTTAGGATGCACAAACCTCCTCCTCTTCCTGCACGGGAACCGGGACCGGCCCGCGGCGCTTCCCTCGCTTGTCTGGGATGCATAAACGTGCTGCGCCAGGGAGAACCAGGAACTTCAGAGCTTCCCGGGGTTTTGGGGAAAACTCCTGCTCTGTTCCTGGGTCCCACTGGGTTCCCCATGCCTGTATGTGATACCTGTGAGTTGGAGATCATTGCTCCACATAGGTGGTAACCCAGAAACAATAAACAGATTCTCAGTGCTATTCTTTTTGTGTGTCCGGATTTGGAAGGAGCCTTAAAGAAAACACAGCTGGGCAAAAGAGGTTCTGTTTCTTGTTGTATTAAACACTGTGTTCCTAAGCACTGCCTGACTCCAGCACAGGAGAGGTGGTCAGGGGGTCTCTGGATGCTTTTGCTGCACACCAGAATGGGTGTGACCTCTGGGTAAGACCACCTTTGTAACTAAGTTAGGGACCCCTTGGATTCTGACCTTGTTCCTGCTTTTTTTTGTCCCTCAACTAAAATGAAGCTCTGACTACAATGAAAACACCATAAAAACTTACAGTAACTCATTCCTTATCTCTCAAACCAAAATTGTTACCCTCATCTCCTTCACAGGAAGTATACCAAGGGGAAACCTGTGTGAGGTTTTCTATTATCAGAACATCACCACCTCAGCACAATTAATTAGTACAGCAAATGCGTTAATAAGCTCTCAAACCCCAAAAAACCCAACGAAGAGGGGTAACAGAATGGGACTGTATCCTAATTGAACCCTGTTATTTCATGGAGTCCATAACAGACAGACACCCCCTCCAAAGGGAACATCGTGCCAGGTGTTTTGAGTGCCCTATGTCATTCTGCTCTGTGGGACACAGGACAAGATCACACACAAAGGTGCAGATGGCAATTCCTGAAGACTGACCCTGTGACAGTCAATGGGACTCTACACAAACCCATTCATCTTCCTGCACACTACTCTGCAGGAACACAACCATTTAAACTTGTTTGTTCTGCTTTTAGTATCTTCCACCACTACCACAATATTTAACGGAGTAAAGAAACCCTCCAAACCCCAGTAAGCTTTCCAATATAAAAATGCCACAAAATTCCTCTACCATGAGTGCAAGCACAGAGCTGCAGATTTGACTCTTGCCTACAGGGCACAAACCCAAGAATGGCAGGATCTAGACAAGACAGCAGCAAGAGCCTTAAACATCAAAGCTTAGTGGGCTGCATTCTGATACATTTTCACATTATAGAGGCCAGACAGAGAGGAACTTCGAAATCGATGCTTAAACAAAGTATCAGTTTACAGCTGCTTTACCCCCTCTGTAAGCAGGGGAAGAGGGGACAGAGATTAGGCTAATCTCCTCTCACTGCCCCAGAACATGTTGCTAGGCAGGTGGCTGCAGACAACATCCACAGAGGAGTCTCTAAGGGCTCCCTCTGACTGTTACTATGGATGCCAGCGAAGCACAGGGTGAATGCAGAGAGAAAGGAAAGGCAGAGCTCCTTCTGCAAACAGAAATTAGCCTTACCTGTTATCCACTGATGGGCAACACTGAAGGATGAATTTTGTACCGCCACTGTGTAATTTCAGAGGAAAACCAGTTTCCCTGTTAATTTTCTATTAATGCCAAAGCTAAAGCAATTTTTACTTTTTATAACAAACTACCAAAATCCCAGACAAGATGGCAGCTCCTACTAATAATATAATAATATTGCTATGGCCCAAGTGACATTTCCAGTCACGCAAAAGAACATTTCAATTGACAATATCCAATGACCACAAAAAAAAAAAAAAAAAAAAAAAATTAGCTTAAACTGAAAAAAAGACAAACATGATAGTGAGAACTAAGACATATGGAAAGACTTTTAACTTTCAGGCATTAACTCACCTACTGATGCCTTCCCTATATAAAAGTCCATGCAGTTAGTTATAGGTGATAGACAACTCAAAAGAAATACTAAAAAAACTTAACTGTATATCTAGTTATTATGAGAGAGATTTTTAACATATTGAAGTATCCAGAGCTACAGTAGGAGGATGTGAAATGGCAAAGGTCAGGCCTCAGGCCTTTTTCTTAAAATGCTCAAAAGTTGAGCAACAGGAGGAGCACAAGCTGCAGATTTGCTTCAGACCCATGTGGTAAAATTCAATATATAGAACAAAACATCTCTCAGAGAGACAGGCTCCTGTCAGAATGCAGCCCAAGCTGGCAGCATGAACCAGCCACAAACGGTGTGGCTTTACCAATCAGACATGCTCAGTGTGGCATCAACATCTGCAGGCACTGGTCAGTACAGACCCCCCTAAACCCATACCATGTGCTACAGTCTCCAAGGAATATCCTTTTCCCTGAACTTCAGTCTCCACTGCAGGCATCAGAAATGCTACTTTAATAACCATTATGTTACCTAGCCACAAAGCAACACTTACATTTACTACCTGCAAAACTCCAGAATAAATCAGTTAAATCAAACTACTGCTTCATAAAACATTACTCTAGCAGCAGTCTTCCCATGGTGAAGAGGACAAGTAACCCAAAATTTGATGGATACATGTTCTACTTCAACCACACTACAAGGAAGCATTTCCACAGCAACAACAGGAAAAGCTCCAGGCCCTTGGGTCAGAAAGTTGGCATTTTTCACATCCTGGACACAACAGTGGCACAGGCAGGAAAAACCAAGAGTGGCAACAGCAGTCTAGTTCAGCCAGCAGATCACAGAATAAACATCACTGACAAAATAGTCTTCCTACATAGCTAACTAGCATTTGAAAAAATACATCTTGTGATGAAATAGAACAAAACCAGCATAATCCTAGAACTACCAAGTTTGGTTACCACAGAAAACTATCGCTGGCTGGGAGCTATGTACAAATGGGATGGGACTGCTGGGAATATGCCTTGAGCTGTTTAATTTTCCAGCACCAGTACCATTACATGGTTACGACAATGGGAGGATGCTGTGAGCTCGCATCCCAGGCAGCAGACAGAGAACCTAATGCTACAAGTTCCTTTAAAAGTTTTTTGACCAATCACGCAAAGCAAAAGCATATTGACAGTAGTTCTATCCAACCACTATAAGCACACATTCCTTTGGTTAAAACAATCCCTGAGAGCATTGTTTTAGAGCAGCCAAGCTAAGGTACTGATGCTGCAAACCAAAGAAGGAAAATGCTTCAGTTTCCCCCAGCCAGATGTGCTCAGGGAAGCAGGATCAAGGAGCTGTGTTACCTTGCTTGGCGCACGTACAGCCGTGGGTGACACCGATGCCTCGGGCATGCCAGCAAGGTGAAACGTCTCTCCATGCGTGAGTGTGGAGCAGGCTCAATCCTTTCAAACACATCCCCCAGGTCCAGCTCTGAATGGCTAAAACCTGTCAGGGCAACAGAGAAACTTCATTATGCAAGCTTTAAATTATCAGCAAAATTGTCTGAGGAAAATGGAGTGTCAAACCACAGATAGTAAAATGTGCCAAGTCTTCTAAGTTAGGCTGAAATGACAGCAGCATAAACGTGTGAGAATCATCACCAAAGTCATCTAATTAACCCAGCATTCCAAACCTGAATAAGCTTCAAAGCAATCAGAAATTGGTAGAAAACAATCCCAATAAGAATAATACAGCCAATTCTCTATGCCTCTGGAGAGCCTGTGTCAGGACTCACAATGCTGAAGGAAAGCTGATGTTGGTTTGCCAGGGTGGATTTGACAAAACTCTGAATTCAGGCCCCGTTTTCTGTAGTTGACACATAACTACAGTCTTTTTGTGTGACTTGGAACCAACATGTCTGGAAGCCAGCATATCAGAAAAGTTCTAGCTCCCTTTTCAGCTCAATCAAGTGCATGCTTGGTTTATCAGTCGGAATTCAGGACCAGAATTCCATACCTAGTGCTGTTCTCTGATTAACATGTGTATTCTCTACTTTTGTACCTCTGTTCTAGAGGAAATAATCTGAGTTTCCTCCTATGCCTCCCTCTGAGTCTCACCAAAGTGTCCTCTTCCAATCTGCACTGGCTTGGCTAAGTAAGTGAAAATGCCCAATTTCAAGTCTCTTGGCTCTATTCAACCAGAAATCTTCACAAAACTTGCAGGTATTGATTTTTGAGATCTTTACTCCTTTCTGATGTCCTGTTTCTGTCAAATTTAAAGATTGCAGGGACAAGACAGACTGCTGAATGGCTGCAGGAGTGAGCATGGAATCTCTTGCACATGGGATCCTCACAAGAAGACACTTTTAGATGATGGTTTTCACATGTCTAGAAACTGATAACTCTTCTCAGTATTAAAAAAAACACCACAACAAGCTCTCAGTGCATATTAATTAGGTTTGCAATTGCTCTCAGTTGAAGAATAAAACAGTTTTAAGCTCTTACCTAACCTCTTCTCAGCTGGTATAAAGAGAAGTATAAACTGCAGATCTGGTAGTAAGATGAAAGCTTTCCTGGACAAATAAACATATTCAGTCTTTCATTATTACACTCAATGACAGACAGCAGCTAGCTTTTTTAATATATACTTTTTCTTTTCTCTCCAGTGTCTCTAACCTTCCTTCGTAAGTCCACATGGCTCAACAATTTAAACATTTCTAACAATACCATGTGAAATTTATCCAGGTAATTTTAACTGGTTTTTCCTACCTTATTTCTTTCAAATTTCCCAATCTTTAGATTTCAAACATCCTCTTTTTTATAGCAGTTTCTCAGTGGTGAAATATTTAAGATATCAGACCTCTGTTGGCAGATCTGATGGGGCATCTGGATGAGACTGCTTGACTTGACAGACGTGATTTGCCAGCAGGAGAGGGCACATGCCTCACCACCCAAGGCTACACAGGAACTCACCTAACAATTTCTTGGGAACATCCAGCTCCATAATCTTCCTTTGCCACAAAGAGATGCACAAAGAGCGTGTTCAAAGGCTAGAAAACAAGGAGTGAAAGTCTACACACCATGCAGTTCATGTTTATTCCATCAGCCCAAGTATTAGTACACATATACATTTCCAACATATGTGATCTGCACTCAAGGAGCAGCAAAATAAACATAAGTGACTTCAAAGCATGTGTGGGTAAAGTTATGTGATTAAAGTGTTTTATATAATTTTGTGCTTCTGCAACATTTTTTCCTTCTACACAGTTTATTATCGTTTGACTGCAATATACCCTGTACATTTCATGTGGAACAGTATTAATTCTTGACTAACAACATTCAGCCACATTAAACATTCAACATGTGTCTGACATTCTTTTAAAGTTAAAGAAGTCCCTCAAACACAAAGCTCACCTGCTGGTCATAAACCTAGAGTGGTTTTTCCTTAAAGGTAGTACAAAAAATTTCATATTTTAAGATGACATTGTTAGACACACAAATACCAGGCAGAAACAGGGCAGACTAACAGACACCTTTATCTTGTGAACCTCCAGTAAATATGGAAAACCTCTGTGCAGGAATGGCAAGAGTTATTAAATCAGCTTCTCTCTAGCATAATTATTACAAGTGCTGGGTCAGGGAAGGTCTCTGTAGATAAAAATACTTTAAATGGAAAATCTGAGATCTTCTGAATAGCATAATATTCAATTAAAACACCATACCTAGAGGCACCAACAAACCTCAGCAATTTAAGAGCAAGAATGATTTCAATAGAAGCTGCACTACATGGATCAGCATCATGACCACAAGCTATTATAACAAGTATCTAAAGGCATCCCTAAACAAGGCAGTTAATCTGTTTTTCTAGAAGCAAAGGGAAGAAATAAAAAAATATATTACTGCTGTGGTCTGAGAGGACACCAAGTAAGCCAGACATGGACTGTAACTGTTTCTGAATAGTGCTGATAACCAGACAATCCAGTAAAGTATCTTCACTCATTCCTTTCTACTCAAGTCAACTCCCACTGCAGATCCCAAAATAATTTCTGTAGTTTAGGAAAAAGACAGGTCAACTACACTTCACAGAATCCCTATGTTCAGATGACTCAGTTTTGAAAAGCACACCTGCATGCTTACCAATGACATCTCACCAAGTTATACCCCAGAAAATGTTCAGATCTTCTGCCAATGCAGAAGCATAAAACACTGAATCTTCTACACCTACTTTAGGAAATAAACTCCATTCTAGGAAAATAGAATGCTGCCTGTCTGTTTCAAGGAATTTTTCACTACTGGTTCTGAGCAGTAATTAATTTTTCTTGTCTTTTCTCTGTAGGGCCCTACAGCAGATCCCACAGAGCCACCAGACAGCCTGAGGGAGATCACAGCACAGCAGAACCCCCAGAGCAGCTGCAGCTGTACCCTGAATGAAGTGGCTGCCCACAAAGTGCTGCTCAAGGGACAAACAAAGTCCATGACAAGGAAACCACAGGTCCTTTTTGCACACCTCCTTTGGCTGTACTGGTGGTGTTTCCTTTAAGAGCACACATTTTCAAACACTGTTTTTGTCAGTTTACCTCCAAGCCATTGCTTAACATCACAGATGACCCTGGGCAACTGATGAACAAAATGCCCAGAGATACCTGCAGCACTGCCAACACCTTGTTATGGCATGTGCTGCACACCTTATGAGAGCTTGGGGTTTAACATTTTCTGTATTTTGTCAACAATCCCATGATCTAGTTCCCAGCTGGACTCGATGATGGGGGAGCATTTAATGTTAAACTCCTAAGGGTCTGTTTCCAGTCTGTAGATCCTACCAGAAAGTCACAAGCAGCAGTCTCCCCACCAGCACTGAACAAGTCCACTGCAGAACTAAGGTTCCCCTTGTCAGCACGAGGGTTTGACAAGGACTCCATCACCTCCTGTATCCTGAATGCCTCAAAGCTACTGGAAACAGACTGTAGACACCCACGTGTATTTGCCATACCTGAGCCTTAAATGAAAACTCCACTAAAATCACACAATTTACTTACAGTGCACTTATTGTTGGGGTAGTTTTCATGCAGGAATGGTTCCCATTCAGCCTGATCAGTGATATTCCAATTTGGATAGTCCAGAAAGGCAGTATGGGCTATAATCTCATTCTTCTCATTGCAGAGTGTCAAAGCAAGATTTGATAGTTCTCTATGAAAACAATTTAATTTTGCACAAGTTGAAGAAACTCCACATAGAAAAGAGACTGACTGCGAATTTAGCCTGCTGGAACAGCAAAATTAGCCATGTTCAAGAGGGTTCCCAAGATCAGGCCTCAATAATTAACTTCATCATCCACATGCTAACTTGGAATTGTTGCTTCAGTCCCACATATTTATGTCCTGACACTATAAAAATTCAGGTGGATTTTCAAATCCTCAATCATATTAGTAATTTTGAGATGCAAGACTTAAACATTCCCTTCCATTTGTATGTTTCTTCACACATCTTTTTCCCCAAACAGCTGTTATCTGGGATTTTTGCTATGAAGGGGGAAAAACAAAAGCGACCCACCAGTACCTGTCTGTCACACAGCCTGTCTGCTGATTGTTTTTTTTCAACAGCATTTCTTCTGAACTTTTACAAAAGGAAGCTAGTATAGAATTACACCTTGTCCACCCTGGCAGAGATGCAGGTTTGCACAGTCATGCATGTGACAGACATGAAAGAAGATTTTCTTTCCATTTTGAGAAACAGCACAAAAAGTCATTATGTCACACCATGTCAAGACTCAGAATGTTTTCTGCTATTTTAAGTGTAATTTCCCAAAAGGTGACAACACAAAACACCATTACTTACAAGAGGTAAGTGACATCAATCCTTCCAAAGACATCTTCTGTGAAAGGGCTGAAGAGGCTGGTAATGGCTGGGACATCCCGTGCCTCTGTCCTTCTGACAGTGACCACTTCTGTATTTCCACTTGAGGAGGTTACTGTGGCCATCCCACCAGCTGCCCTGAGAACCAAGGAAAACACTGCTGGCTCCAGCCATCCCACTGCCACCCCCTGCCCAACACAGTCATATCAGGGGGTTTTCATAATAACTCTGAATTGGGGCAGCTTCTGTGGATTTGGTGCCTGGTACCTGCATACCTCCACACAGATATGCACTGCCTGTCCAGAGCACACCTGAAATGCAGCAGGCAATCACTCCTATGGCCTGGATCCTACAGAGGAAATTAATTGTTTTAATAGGCTACAGCTGCTTTCCTATTTATTCATTTGCATGCAAACCAGCTCATCACCAAGAACTTCAAACTCAAAGGCCTTCAGTGGGAGGCTCAGCTGTGGGCAGTCAGGAGGCCCAGCTGCAAACAATCAGGGACACAGCCTCCTGATTAAACAGCAGCTTCAGGTGAGTTAACTGTACTTTGTCCAAAGCCACTCCTCAAATTTATTTTAAGGTCAACAGCAGGGCTTAAATTTCTGAAGGAACTCAAAGTTCCGCAGCTATTCAAAGTTCTACTGCTCTCCTATGCAGAAAAAAAAAAAAAAATTAAGAAGTTTTAAAAAAAGGTGGGGTTTTTTGGTGGTTCCTCATTGACAAAATACGCCAGCCACAGCTGATTTGTTGATCCCCCCCAGAAACTTTAGAACACACTGGACAGCAGATCCTCAAAGCACCTGTGGCCATCCCCTCGGGTCTAACACCCTTCAGCTGTGTGTCTCTGCTCATCACTGCAGCCAGCAATCAGGCACGTGAAATAAAGCAACCAAACAATGGCATCCCGAAATTTCTTAAACAGATGTGCAAAATATAGCAGCACTAACTAGGAAAAAAAAAAAAACAAACCAACACTAACTAGGAAAAAAAAAACAAAAAACCAACCTAAACCAACACACCTAGAGCAGGGGAGCAATCTCAGCTCTCTGCCAAACACAACAGCCACTTCAAAATGCAAATGTGATGCTCAGTTATTAGGCACCGCAATTCCCAACTAAAACGAAAAATCAAAAGTAATGCAGATTTTAGCACCTTTTAAATACAGATAGAGTCACATACAGTCCTACATCTTTCACAGACAAACAGGACATTCCAGAACCAGTACCGACTCTGAAATTAACCTGAAGCGACACATCCCCTACAAACATGCGTCAATTTAACAAATGAAAACTAACACGAACTTTAAAGGGCCATAAACCGGCTGAGGTTTAGCGCACTAAGATAACTTCAACTGAGGAAAACCGCTTGCCACATTTTCACAGCCAATATTTGAACTTAACGCAGAAGAAAAAAAAATTTACACGCGCATCTCCACCGGCTCCCCTAAACGCTCCCGCAGCCAGCAAAAGCAGCATTTTCACAGTAAAATTATACCGTTCTCGTAAGGAAATGTGCTGTTCCTACAGCAGCTCCTGCCCTCATCCCGCGGAGCAGAGGGTTCTCTCCCACCTCCTCATACAAACACTCTTGAAGCACAAATAAGATTCCACGCGGGATTTTTTTTTTTTGTGTTTATAGCCCAGAACGCACACATGCCTCAGGAGGGCTCTGAAGAGCTATAAAAGGCTGCGGACGGGCGGCTCTTAAGGGGCATCCCCGACGGCTTGGGGTGGGGCGGGGCCAGACCGGGGGCGGTACCGCGGGGTTGGGCGGGGGCAGGACACCGGGGTTGTCCACCCGGGGCTGTCCATGGACACCGGGGCCGGACACCCGGGGCTGTCCATGGACACCGGGGCAGGACACGCAGGGCTGGACACCCGGGGCTGTTCATGGACACCCCCCGAGGCGCCTCACGGACCCCCGGGCGCGAGCGACCCCCTCAGGCAGGCGGGCCACGCCCCCGCACGCGGACAGACCCACACCGCCGAGCCGCCAGGGGGCGCCCCGCGGAGCGCCGGGAACTCACCTGCCCCGTGCCCGGCGCGGAGCGAAGCGGCCACAGAGCGTCCCAAGGACAGGAAAGACCGGACAGATGGAACAGACGAGTCCACGGACGAGGCAGGCCGAACAGGCGGCCTCACGGACGGAACGGACAGTCCTGCCGCCGCTGCTGCCGCCGCCGCCGCGGCTGCCGCCTGAGGACGCGTCGCCGTTACCGCGGCAACGACGCATGGGCGGAGCTGCGTGAGGTCAGGGGCGCCGGGGCGGGGCCTGCGCGCACAGCGGCGGCAAGATGGCGTCCACGGCGGCCGGGAAGCAGCGGATCCCCAAAGTGGCCAAGGTGGGCGGCGGGAACCCCCCGGGATCCCTCGAACCCCCTCAATCCCCACTCGCACCGGGCCTTCGCGTTTCGGCGGGCTCCGGCCCGGTTCGCGGCGGGCACCGCGCGTAGCGAGGCGCCGGAGGGAGTTGATGGTCTCGGTGTTGCGCTGGGAAATGTGAGCTGAGCACTCCTTGTATTTGCTTTGCAGGTGAAAAACAAAGCACCCGCCGAAGTTCAGATCACAGCGGAGCAGCTTCTGAGAGAGGCAAAGGAGAGGGAACTCGAGCTTCTCCCACCGCCTCCGCAGCAGAAGATCACAGATGTTGAAGAGCTAAATGACTATAAACTCCGGAAGAGGAAGGTACAGTAGAAAAAACAGACAAAGTGGTTTAATCTTGACACTCACATTAGGCACTACAATTCCACTGTTTTTAGTTAAACAAGATGTAGTCCCTATTCCTTGTGGACTTTCCAGGTAGACACCAATTCTTTAAAACCCCTTTTTTATGCTACTCTTTAGCAGAACCTGCAATTTACAGATGTGTTGCTTGACAAAATCTGGTAGCAAGCAACATCTCCCCTGTGCCTATGTTCAGAACACTGAAAGGATAATTACTTACACAATAATGGGTGTTTTATTCATTACCAGCAGTATCTGACTAGCCACTATAAAAACATGAACAAAGAAAGTAAATAACATTACAGTAATGCTGAGTTATATATCTTATTTTGAAATAATTGCTTTGCTTGTGCAGATTTACCCCCGGTTTTACTTGGCTTTTTGCTTTGAAAATGACTAAGCAAAGCAACCATATTCCTAATGGTTATTATAATGGTTATATATAATAAGCCTTTTTTGATGTGAATGGGTTCTGCAGAAGGATTTCTGACTTACAGACGTAACTTTCTCCTCAGACTTTTGAAGATAACATCAGAAAGAACAGAACTGTTATCAGTAACTGGATAAAGTACGCACAATGGGAGGAAAGCCTGAAGGAAATCCAGAGGTAACAATGCAGGCATCTCTTACAAACCTTTTTAGATCCACACCAAAGCCTGGGAGTCACATTTTATATGCCCTGTGCTCCTGTTTTCCAGAGCCCGTTCCATATACGAGCGTGCCCTGGATGTGGACTACAGGAATGTCACCCTCTGGCTGAAATATGCCGAGATGGAGATGAAGAACCGCCAGGTCAACCACGCCAGGAACATCTGGGACCGGGCCATCACCACCCTGCCCAGGGTGAACCAGTTCTGGTATGGTGGCTGAGCAGTTAGATCCCCTTCTAGCCCCAAAAACCCTCCTGGGGCTGTGCAGATTATCCTGCTTCTCCAAGTCTTTAGGCTAGTCTGGAAAAAAATGGAGGAAGGTTGAAGTTTTGGAAAGATTTTGTACTTTATAAGTGGCAAGAGCCTTGGGAGAGAAAGATGTTGGTGTGCCTGGATGCTGCCAGTCACTGCTGTGCTTACAGGCATTTCTGGGGTCAGGGGAGCTCAGGGATGCACTCCAGAGATCCCTGAAGGGAGGTGCTCACCCTGTGATTGCAGAACCTCCATCTGCTTTGCCCAGGTACAAGTACACCTACATGGAGGAGATGCTGGGGAACGTCGCTGGCTCTCGCCAGGTCTTTGAGCGGTGGATGGAGTGGCAGCCAGAGGAGCAAGCCTGGCATTCCTACATCAACTTCGAGCTCAGATACAAGGAGGTGGACAGAGCACGAAGCATTTATGAGAGATATATCCTTTGCAGAGCCTTGTGACTCCTGCCTGGGTTAAGGCCTCCATTCTTTATTTCCTTTCCAAGTATTCCATGTCCAGCAAACTTGCTGTACTCTTCCCTGTGGTGTGCTGGGAATGAGCCAGCAGGAGGTGTTAAAAGCATGTTTAGGGAAAGCCTCCAGATGCAGTGCAGTGGCTGTGGGTCCTGCCATAACCGTGTCTGTTCAACTGCACTGCTCATACACCAGCTGTTTTGTAGCCAGCCTTTGTTTTGGGTTTCTCCTCAGATTTTCCCTGATGTGTCGCAGACATCTTCTATGAAAAATCCTTTCCTTAGGATTTTTTCCCCCTGAGAAGCTGAGAGGCCTCAGGAACAAAATGTAGACATTGATTCTCTGCTGCTGTGGAATGCAACAGGTGGATCTGTGATTGGCCCGTATTAGATGTTTCTAATTTATGGCCAGTCACAGCCCAGCTGGCTCGGACAGAGAGTCCAAGACAGAACCTTTGTTATTCATTCTTTGCTATTCTATTCTTAGCCAGCCTTCTGATGAAACCTTTTCTTCTATTCTTTTAGTATAGTTTCAATATAATATATATCATAAAATAATAAATCAAGCCTTCTGAAACATGGAGTCAGATCTTCATCTCTTCCCTCAACCTGAGACCCTTTTGAACACCATCCCACTGACCCTTATCCCTTTTTAAGTAAGGCTCAAAAACGTTTTGCATGCTTATACCTGTCAGTGTCTTCTTCCCAGCTTCTTCCCATGTGTGTGTCATGTTAGGAGATCTCCCTGGGAAGGGCCCAGCAGGGAATGTGCCACTCAGGCAGAGCTGTTTCCTTAACAAGAGCTGTACTTGTCCTGGTTCACCCCGAGGTGAAGAACTGGATCAAGTACGCGCGCTTCGAGGAGAAGCACAGCTACTTTGCCCACGCCAGGAAGGTGTACGAGAGGGCAGTGGAGTTCTTTGGGGAGGAGCACATGGATGAGCACTTGTACGTGGCCTTTGCCAAGTTTGAGGAGAACCAGAAAGAGGTAAGGTCTTCATCTGAGTCCTGCCAGTGTTTCTTCTTGAGTATCAAAGCTGAAGGCATTTAACCTTCACTGCAATACTTGCAGTTCCCAGCACCTCATGACTGCAGTCTGAATTAGGGGGACAGTTTTTGGTTGTTTGCTCACCTCTAGTTGCCTTTTTGTGACATCAATAAAATGTGCTCTAAGGGGGATCTGCCAAGCCCAAGACCAAGAGCATTTGCTCAGACCTGTATCCTCAGACTGGAGAAGTTCTGAGAGGTTTTGGGCCTGCATGATAGAAAACTGGATTGGTCCAGATGTTTTTCACAGTCTCTAAGGTTCCCAGGCTGTTATGAAATTGAAGACATTCTGTGAACCCCAAACCACAACCTCTTAAATTGGTTTAAATATTCTAAACCTGTAAATGAATAAGAGATGATGGGGGCTGGCATTTTCAGGTTTATTTTTTCCCCCTCAAAGTTTACTCAGCAGAGAGATCTGTGTTAGTCCTGTTCTGAAACAACTGCTTACCTTAGGATGTCCCACAGTTCTATATTCTATTAAATATTGCCAAAAGCTCATTGAAAGACTGTCAGGGAGGACAGAAATTGCTTTGTAAATATTTTTCAAATTATGTTTAATATTTTCAGTTTGAAAGAGTGAGAGTCATCTACAAGTATGCCTTGGATAGAATTCCAAAGCAGGATGCCCAGAATCTCTTCAAGAATTACACCATCTTTGAGAAGAAGTTTGGAGACAGGAGGGGAATTGAGGACATCATTGTCAGCAAGAGGAGATTCCAGTATGAGGAGGAGGTGAAGGTATGTGGGACAGGTACCCTCCAGGCTCACTGTACAGCCAGCTGGTGCTTAAGGGAAACGAGTATTTTGTGATATCAAGGCTGATGAGTTTCAAGTTACCCTTGAAAGTCAGTCCTAAAAAACACCAGGGGAATATTCATTTTAGAGCCAGAATTCCATCCCTGGGGAAGAGAATGATATCTGCATTCACTGCTTTTTTTGTTTCTGCTTTCTAATCTAGATTGTGCAGGTGAGGGTTTTGGATTTCACTCAAGGCTTGGTACCCTTAAGGATAATGCAGTTTAGCTTGTAGTTACTACTTAAGCTAGGGAATAGCCATTACAGGGCAACTCATCAGTACATTAATTTTTTTTGGTGAGAAAACACCTGTGCCACACCTGTTAAAAACAGTAACAGACTCCCGGTACTGAAGTGATTTCAGCATTTATTATAATAAAGAGAAAAGCCTAAAGCAAGGGTGCCCACGGGCAGAGCAGGAGCATTCCCATCGAGGATGCTGCAGCATCAGCACTGGGGCTTCTTCAGCAGCCATGTCCTCGATGTCCCAGATGGAGCAGCACTGCTTCCCTGGGTCTTTTTATCCTGTTTTCTGTCCCTTTGGATTGGTTTCTTTTTGGATCCTTCATATTAAGTTCTGTCCAGGCTGGCTCGTTTGCTTGGGGAGGGGTGCACTTTACTTAGGTGTAATACAGTATGCTGAGTATCACAATTCTTATAACTACCCTTTTAACCCCTTTTACAATAACCAAACTAGCAGTATACGCATAACAATTATCAACTATTTTACAACAGTTTCTGATCTATTTTAAACGCACCTGTCTGCTGTTCAGTCCACACTGCACATTTCATCACTCCTCCTCCCTTCTCATGCTTTACTTGGATCGCCTTCATTGAGACGATGCTGAGGGCAAAATAAAAACAAAATTTAAACCAAAGTCACTTATAACCCAAAAGCTCTACCAGCAGCATCCCCAAGAGTGATAGTTTTCATTAATATTCCAATGATCCATTTTACAGGGGAAATTTAAAGGGGAATTTACTTGTCTAAGTAAAGGATGAGGCTCTGTTGGTTGTAGTGACTGCAGTTTGTTTGCTGTTGCCCCTGTCCCCTGTCTCTGCAAGGCAAACCCCCACAACTACGACGCGTGGTTCGATTACCTGCGGCTGGTGGAGAGCGACACGGATGCCGAGACCGTGCGGGAGGTGTACGAGAGAGCCATTGCCAACGTGCCCCCCATCCAGGAGAAACGCCACTGGAAGAGGTACATCTACCTCTGGATTAACTATGCTCTCTATGAGGAGCTGGAGGCAAAGGCAAGTAGTGACAATTCATGGTTTCCCTTTCCTTATAGGAAATAGCTGCTGGTATTTTAATAGGAAAACCAAGAGCTCAGTGTTGTCAGTGTTACTGGTTTTGTATAACGTGTTACAGGATTTACTATTTAAATACAGAGAATTTTTCCTCTTCCAGTTGTCTCTCCTGCCATAAGGGAGGTGTGAGAAATAGCTACTCGCTTTTCATAGCTTAGGAAGGTTCATTAAACCTTATCAAAAACACAACAGAAGACTGAATAGAGAAAAAAGGTTATGGTGCTGCTGGGAGGAAAAGATTTTCCCCGCCATGTGCTCACCCACACAATGGAAGTTTTTCCTTTTTAACCCTTTAACCCCTCCCAAAGTTCTGTCCATCACCCCCTTCTTCTCTGTCCAGTGGTGGTGATCTCTTCCTCAAATCCTGATTGGAGGTCAGATGTCACCATATTGACAAGCTGAACCTCCCAGATGTTCCAACTCCAGTTGTCCCTTGATAACCACAAGAGGGGGTACAACATAACTATAACCTATAAACTTTTCTTAACCTATATACATGATATTTGTCCATTAATTGTGAGAGTCAATCACTGCATTACTCATCTATCACAGAGGGGAAAAAACAAACTTATTTTATCCTATTTCATTCAGAAACACACTGATAACAAAAGCAGGAGTGGGGATTTCTGGTGGCCCTGGCTGAACTGCTCATGGCAGGCTGTTACCTGAACTTGTGAAATAGTTTTATAGTTAACAAAAACTGTTTGTGAAGCAGCCACATTGTTGCTATTGTGATCTTAGAAGCTGTGCATGTATTTATTGGAGCATTAGAGCTGCTCTGAGTACAGAACACCTGTTCAGTGTCTGTTAAAGGAAAAGACTTCTTTTTCCTCCCACAACCGGGACACTCCTTGTTTTATTGTTGCCTTCCTAGCACTGAACCTTGCTTTGAAAAGGTGAGTCTTGTTGATTCAGAAGCTTCCACCTTTGAATTGTGCAAACTAAGTAGATAAGCATTGCTGATTCTAACCAGCTTGACTGAGATACTGTTCTGCAGTTTTGCAGTCACTGCAAGATTCAAATTCAGCATGATCTCAGCATTAACAAAGTGTTTTACATGCTGCCTGTTCTTACAGGATGCAGAGAGAACCAGACAGGTGTACCAGGCATGCCTTGAGCTCCTGCCCCACAAGAAGGTATGGTTCCTCCATCAGTCTGGCTTGAGTTTTGGGGTAAAATGCCCTAGATAAGATCCTTTAGTTCTCTTCCCTCGTTATATTCAAGAATGTAAGCAGCTCCAAACGGCTGGATTGTGGGTTCATGAAGACTTTGCTTAAAACTTAAATTATCCCTTCCAGTTTCTCAAAACATCCACCTTCCAAAATGGTTTTCCAGTGGGGCCTCCATGGTCATCATCCCTGAGGCACCTGCGTTTGACAAAACAGCTTTCAGGTCTGTCTTCCCCATTGCAATCGGTCTTCAAGGCTGATTGATTGAGGTTTTGTGGGGTTTTTTTTGCTTGTGAACTCTAAAATATCCCTGTGGCCAAACCTTTACAACTGCATTGCCTTGGAATGTCAGAAAATCCATGTTCATGTTCTTTTTCTAGTTTGTTATTGATTGTGTCATTTGAGTGTCAGATTATCTGGTTATTAAGAGCTGATTAGCTGTTAATTGATTCAGCAATAGCTTGTGTTTTGCCAGTTGATGATTGGTTAAAAAACTATTTTCTGCAGTTTAAAAGAATTCTGTCCTGGCCATTTTTGCTTTCACCCCAGTATATCGTCCTGTTTTAGATAATGAACCCTAAACCTTTCAGCAGGAAAATGCTGAGATCAAATGAGATTACCTGCAGCAGCAGTCATGTCTTGTATAGACAGAATGCTTATATTTTTAAGCAACGTGTACAGTATTATATATTGACTTTCCAGCCTAAGTAGCACTTTGTTCTTTTTCTTCCAGTTTACATTTGCTAAAATGTGGCTGCTGTATGCACAGTTTGAAATTCGACAGAAGAACCTCCCCCTTGCCAGAAGGGGTTTGGTAAGCTTTTGTCAGAGCCATAATTGACTTCACTAACTAATAGTAACAGAGGAACAGCATTAAAAGATCTTAAATTGTCCTTTTTAAATTGCTGATTTAATCCACTTAAAATAAAGCATCCAAGAAGTCTGCAGGGGCCAGCATTTACTGTCATGTATGATTTAAAAAGAAATGTAGCTTGTTCTGATGAATTAGCCCCGGGCAGAAGCACAAAGTGCTGCTCTGAATGCAGAGCACCCACATCAGCTCAGTGCTCTTACAAGTTCTTAGCTGCTGCTGATGGCTTGCAGTGATCCTTGTTCCAACAATAGTGTTTTAAAAAGCGTTGTAGATGAATGGGAGGTTTGCCTCTAGGAAATTAGGACCTGCCAAACTTGTGCCAGTCCCAGCTGCTGACAAAAGCAATCACAGGGATTTCAGGCAGGCTCCGGAGCTGCTGAGCAGGTTCACTCTGAATGTCAGCACAAGGGGACAGCAGGGTGTGATGAGGCAGCAAGAAATGGCATCTTTTGAAATGAAAAACTTCCTTTCCTTTCAGTTCAGATATTCTTAGTAAGCTCAGGGATAGCATCAGGCATTTTGAGAGAAAGCCAGTGTTGATAGCAGTTGGGGTGGTTGGACTTCCAAGAGCAAACTGATGGAGTTTCCACCCAGTGTTGGAGGGCACATGGAGAAGAACTGAGCACATTCTGAAATACCAGTGGCATCTGCAGAGCTGGAGGCCCATAACAGTGACCAAACTGATAATCCCAAGTGATGGTTTCCTCCATTTTTCATAAATTCCAAGGAACTAAACATGTAGGAACATTGTGCAGGAGAGCTGTTGTGAGGGAATTCCTCTCAAATGACCTCACATTGGCCTGAGGGAGCAGAAGCCACATTCTCTATAGAAGTGACTCCAAGGCCAAGTTCACTACAGCCTGTCTCAGGTATGTCCATTCCTAACTCTTGTTTTAAGAGTTTCCCAGACTAAGAATGCAGAATTGCTTCTCACAGCTTGGCTCAGGACAGACAGTTTTCTTCAGAGACTGAGGTGCCTCAGAAAGAAAGTGCATTGTAAAGACATTATTCTCCACCTGTCCAGCCATTCTCTGTGCCAGGAGGAACAGTGTGGGGCCACAGTTTGTTTGGTATAATTCATTTTATGAGATACTTGGGAACTGCTTACCTGGCAGGCTGGTACAGACTGGCACTGTGCAAAAAAACAAGTTGTAGTTCAAACTCTTAAAAAATTGAGTGAGGGCTTTATTTTCCTACAAGATGACTAAGAGTTTTGGATTTTTGGTTTTCTTTTTATGCACAACAGGGGACATCCATAGGTAAATGCCCAAAAAACAAACTGTTTAAAGGCTACATTGAGCTGGAGTTACAGCTGCGCGAATTTGACCGCTGCCGAAAGTTGTATGAAAAATTCCTGGAGTTTGCACCAGAAAACTGCACGTCCTGGATTAAGTTTGCTGAGCTGGAGACCATCCTTGGGGACATTGACCGTGCCAGAGCCATCTATGAGCTGGCTATTGGCCAGCCCAGGCTGGACATGCCCGAGGTGAGCAGGGAGGGACTGAGTTAAGGTATTTATTGCACAGTGTGGCTGATGAATGTGTTGGTAGGAAAATTAATCCACAAACACCAGAGGTTTATGTCCATAAAGGAGACAGAGGAGTCCTTTTTGGCTTTATTTGAATAAAGAGAGAGAGGCCATGGGGCATTCCCCTGGGATCTCCCAAATTTTTGGAGGATTCAGCCTCCCTTTTTATCCCAATTTCCCAGCCAAATTTCCCTTCTTTCTTTCCCCATTGGCTGAGGTACTTAAGAGGTTCAGACTCCCCAGTACACCTGATACCAAAGATTTCCCTCTAATGTATAACCCACCCTTTTAATTTTTAACTCTTACGGAATTTAGGGGTTTTTCTTTCCCCTTGTTTCTTTCATCTTTCAATGTCTACTTTCATTTTTCAGCAAACCTAAGGTTTATATGTAAAAACAAATATCTTTTCCCATTCATCAGTCAGTGGAATCCTTCCCATTGTTTCTTTCATCTCCCAGTGCTAGTTTTATCTACCAGCAGACCCACAGCTTGTTTGTGAAGACAAATCTGCTATTCCTCTCAATGTCAATAATCCACCAGATGAAAGATGAAGTGAAAGCTGAGTGGTTGATGGGCACCAGGTTTGGTGCTGCTGAGCCCTAATCCCAGGCTGTGCCACCAAACACCCTGATCCCTGAACCTTTTCTTGTGGTATTTTCAGAGTTCCTCATCATTGGGAGAAATTATTGAATCTGACTGCATGTTCTTAGAAGGTTCGTTTATTATTTTATGATATTATATTTTAAAATGCTATACTAAACTATATTAAACAATAGAGAAGGGATACTTAGAGAAGGCTAAAAGATAATAATGAATCTCGTGACTCTCTCCCCAGAGTCCAACACAGTCTGACCATGATTGGTCAATAAATTAAAACAATTCACATGAAACCAGTGAAACAATGACCAGTTGGTAAACAATCTCCAAACCACATTCCAAAGCAGCAAAACACAGGAGAACCAAATCAGATAATTATTGTTTTCATTTTTCTCTGTGGCTTTTCAGCTTCCCAGGAGAAGAAATCTTGGCGAAGGGATTTTTCAGAAAATACGACGGTGACGTTTTCTCAGAAAAATTTTACCTTTATCTATATTTTGTGCTACGGAATGGACATGATGAGTGGCTTCTCTGTTGTAGGTGCTGTGGAAATCCTACATTGACTTTGAGATTGAGCAAGAGGAGTTTGAGAAGACCAGGAACCTTTACCGGCGGCTGCTGCAGCGCACCCAGCACGTCAAGGTGTGTGTGTGGGCACCCAGGACAGGGAAAGCCTGAGCTGCCTGGGCTCACATCAGCCCAAGTTCAGGCTCTGAAGGGGAGAGGGAAATTCCTGAATTCCATACAACAGGCCTATCTCAGGTGAAAGAAGCTTTTCCAAGCAGCCCTCTTTGTTGAGCAGCTTTGGTTGCTAAAACATTACAAGGAAAACTGATTTTTCCAGTGTCGCTTGGTGCTGTCATTGACAAAATTCACACAGATTTCTCATGTCTTGAAACAGCTACAAGAGATTGATCCACATGTGTCACTCTTGTGCCAAGAATGACACAGAAACAGGTGAGAGGCAGTATTGTAGAAAGAGCAAGAGAAGGCTTTATTCAAGAGAACCATGTGGTTTTATAGAGTGATATGATAGATTCTGTTTGACTGGTAAACTAACAAAAACACCTTCTTCATACTCCATCCTTGAGAAGAACAGAAAGATGAAGTAGAAAAACACCACCTGCAGATTGTTCATACTTAACAAGTTACCCCATCCTTACAACTCCCTAAAAGTTCTCACAAGTCCCTGTGAGAAACTCTTGCTGTTTCTCTCTCTCTCTGTCCCATGGTATCCACACACATGCCTTACATGGATGCTGTGTCCTGTCACAGACATCTTTTGTGAAAAATGCTTTCCTTAGGATTTTTCCTCCTGAGAAGCTGAGAGGCCTCAGGAACAAAATGTAAACAATGATTATGTGCTGCTGTGGAATGCAACAGGTGCATCTTTGATTGGCCCATGTTGGTTGTTTCTAGTTAATGGCCAATCACAGTCAGCTGGCTTGGACTTTCTGTCTGAGACACAAACTTTTGTTGTCATTCCTTCTTTTTCTATTCTTAGCTGGCCTTCTGATGAAATCCTTTCTTTTATTCTTTTAGTATAGTTTTAAGATAATATATATCATAAAGTAGTAAATCAAGCCTTCTGAAACATGGAGTCAGATCCTCATCTCTTCCCTCATCCTCAGACCCCTGCGAACACGGTCAGAATCCTGCTGAAGTGGGGCGAATCTTGCCTGAAAAAAATTATTTTCTGGGCACCTGCTTGCGTTGATCTTTGCTTTTTTTAAAATTTTTCTTTGCTGCTTGGTTGTTTTCAGCCTTTGCCCTGTGTGTGGTGGCTCAGAGCAGAGGCTGGAGCTGTGTCTGTGCGTGCTGTGCCCGCAGGTGTGGATCAGCCTGGCGCAGTTCGAGCTGTCGGCGGGGCAGGGCGAGCGGCTGCAGCGCTGCCGGCAGATCTACGAGGAGGCCAACAAGGCCATGCGCAGCTGCGAGGAGAAGGAGGAGAGGGTCATGCTGCTCGAGTCCTGGAGGAGCTTTGAGGAGGAGTTTGGCACTGATGCCACCAAGGAGAGGATAGATAAACTGATGCCTGAGAAAATAAAGAAGAGGAGGAAGCTGCAGGCCGAAGATGGGGTAAGGAAAGATGATGGCAGTAGTGGCTGTGAGCCCTCGGTGGCTTTGTGCACATGTGCAAACATGGGCTTTAATTTTCTGTTATTTCTCTAATTTTGCCCTGATTTTTTAAGATTTTCTGAGCCTTCTGATGTTTACGTTCTTATAGCAAACTTTCTCACGCACTTTCTGTAAAGAACTTACTGTTTTTGTTAGGAAAATTAATCCACAAACACTAGAGGTTTATGTCCAAAAAGGAAACAGAGGAGTCCTTTTATTTTATTTGAGTAAAGGGAGAGGCCATGGGGCATTCCCTTGGGATCTCTCAAAGTTTTGGAGGACACAGCCTCCCTTTTTATTCCAATTTCCCAGCCCCATTTCCCTTCTCCCTTTCCCTATTGGCTGAGGCACTTGAGAGGCACAGACTCCCCAGTACACCTAATACCAAAGATTTCCCTCTAATGTATAACCCTCCCTTTTAATTTTTAATTCTTATGGAATTTAGGGGGTTTTCTTTCCCATTGTTTCTTTCACCTTTCAATGTCTGCTTTCTTTTTTCAGCAAACCTAAAATTTATTTGTAAAATCTAATATCTTTTTCAATTAATCAATCAGTGGAATCCTTCCCATTGTTTCTTTTATCTCCCAATGCGAGTTTTATCTACCAGCAGGCCCACAGCTTGTTTGTAAAGACAAATCTGCTACTCCTCTCATTTTGCATTCTTTTATAGAAGAGGAGAAATTTGATGAACTGTTGGTTTGTCCAGTGTCATTGGAGAGGTGGCACTTTGACCCTGCAATCCACTGTCACTGTTGGCAATCTATAAATGTTAGAGTCAGAAATTAAACTTCCCTTTTTTCACCTTGAGAACATGTTTTTTCATGTCCTATAGTGACACTCTAAATTCTCTTTCTTGTTAGCAGCACCTCATAATAGCCAACGTTAACATGCAAATTAAACTCTCTTTGTGGTATTTTTCTCTCTAGTCTGATGCTGGATGGGAGGAATATTATGATTACATTTTCCCAGAAGACACTGCCAATCAGCCCAACCTCAAACTCCTGGCTATGGCAAAGCTCTGGAAGAAACAGCAGCAGGAAAGCGAAGCTGCAGCCATGGATCCTGACAAGGACATTGATGAAAGCCAGACTTAGTTCCTTGCCTTTTCCCACCCCTTTCTTGGGCCATTGTACAGTATTTTCATTGGTGATAAATAAATGTATTTGGAGAGTTTTAGTATTCCTGACTAGAGATGGATTTTGTGTGGAAGACAAGCACCATCTTGGGGTGGATTCCCTTTAACAGTCCTGCAGGTGTCCCTCAGTTAGAGGAGAGGCCCTGGGAGTAGTGCAGGGCTCTGCAGCTGGCACCAGTGACAGGAGAACTCAGCAGTGACTTCACTCTCAGCACAAGGACCTGTCCAAGGTTCCCACAGCCTATCCCAGCACTGCTCAAGGACATTACTGTGCCAGGGCAGCAGACCTTGAGTGAGAGAGAGGTCTCCAGCCATCATCCCTGATGAATTCTCCAGTAATTCTGTTAAATTTAGTCTGTGTTTGAACACTTGCATGTGCTGGCCCACATGAGACCCCAGCAGAGCTGTGTCACTGCTCTGGGCTGGGCATCAAATCACTCTGACCTGTCCAGATCTGACCTGTCCAGCTGTGGCCAGAGCAGCTTTTTCTGCCCCACCTGCACCTCTAATAACACGTGCTTCCCCTCCCCTGCCCTCCCATCCCTGAGTGTTTGTGCTGACCCACACCCCATTACATTGTAAATCCCATTTATATTTTCCCTCTTCCAATCCCTTCTCTGAGCCCCGTTGCTTTTCACACTTTATTTTGATGTTTCCCTCTGCCCTACTCCCTATCTCTGCTTTTTAATTTCATTTAATTGAATTTGTTACAGAGTTTTCAGCAGTGCTAAGATTGTTTTCATGTGTTTATTTTGGTGACTTTTTTTGTGTGGCTTTTATTTTGTGTGTGTGGGGAGAGGTTTGTTGGTTTCTTTGTTTTTGCGCTGCATTTTCCAGGAATTCCTTCCTTTTTTGAAGGTGGAACCTTGCCTCTTTTTTGCCAGCTTTGCTGCATACTGTGTCAGTTGCTGGTGTTCTCTCTCTTGATGAGGCCAATAGTGAGGTTGTCAGCAGGGGCTCAGGTGAGCACCTTGTCTGTGTCAGCACAGGGAGCTTCAGCAGCTCTCCAGAAAGCAGCAGGGCTGCAAGGCACAGGGTCTGGCAGGGGAAGAGCCATTGTTAAAAAAACAGAGTTAAAAAACCAGACTTTTGGATTTTCAAGCCAGGTTGATTATTGTGGGGTGGTTGTTTGTACGAACAGGATTTGGATTTTTTTGCCTTTTCAAACACTGAAACTCCTGTGAGGAGTGATCTGGACTGACACCCTGAACGCAGCACATCCAGGAATAAAACCATTTCCCCCTTGGAGCACTAGTGAGACTTGGGGGGGTTTTAATGGATTTTTCTCCTTCCACATCTGTGTTCCCACCCCATTTCTCTCCCTCTGCTCTCCCATTACAAGCCCATCTTGAAAAGGGCAAACAGGAAGTTTTTATTCCATAACAAGTAAAACAAAACCTATCTGCTCATGTGACTTCTGGGCAGTGAGTGTTTCCATGGTTGAAGCATTACCTCAGGAGTGATAATGGACACAGATTTCTGCCCTGTTTTCCCTTGGAATGTGTGAGGCACCTGTGGAGCAGAAGCTTTGTGCCAGAGATGTCACAACTCTCCAGGAGCACTCGCCCACACTCATGCCTCTGTTCCACCCAGCATGAACCTGAGGTGTTCTCTGAGCAATTTCAGCATTAATATTTTGCAGGCTTCCAAAATGGGGAAGCCAAGCCCAACAGTGGGGCTCAGTTTTCCAGGGATCTACAGCAACAGTTTTCCCTCACTCAGACTTTACACTGCTGAAGGGAGGGAGGGAGGGAAAGAAAGGAAGGAAAGAAAGGAAGGAGAGGAAGAAATTCTCTGGGAGGCCCTGGCACAGGATGCCCAGAGAAGCTGTGGCAGCCCCTGCATCCCTGGAAGTGTCCAAGACCTGGTTGGATGGGGCTTGGAGCACCCTGGGATAGTGGAAGGTGTCCTTGCCCACACCAGGGGTGACACTGGATGAGTTTTAAGGTCCCTTCCCACCCAAACCATTCTGGGTTCTCTCAGTGCTTTGTGTCCTGCTGTCTGACTCCCAATATCCTCTGTCCTCTCTGAGTTTGCTCTCTAATAGCTGCTGAGATATTCCTGCCCATTTGATTTATGTCCATTTGCCTTGCTCCTGCAGAGCTGCTGTTCCCATGTTCAACTTATGAAACCCCAGTGCCCTCCTGGCCCATGCCTGGCCTGCCTGGATTTATCACCAGGCTGGGTGGAAGAGAAACTGCTGGAAAGGCTTCTGGCAGGGAGGGGAGAAGGGGGACACCCCACGGGGGAAATGGCACCCCAATGTTTAACCCTGCAGCAGCCTGATACCTGAGGGGCTTTGGGAGAATGGCACACTTTTAGATCTTGCAAAAATCAAGATTTTTGCAAAAATCAGGTTTTCATGTGGAAGAGGGAATGCAGAGTGTGGATTTGTGTAGTGCAAAGGTGATCAGCTCGCCTGCTACCTGGTCCACGGGGTGGGCAATGGAAAGACATTGGTATTTAGGATGCATTTATTCTGGGACAGCTATTTCAGACCAGATTTGTACATGGAATTGCTTGTTTAAGAGAGGGCTGACTCCATCCCTAAGTAAGGAGTAAACAGATTTTATGCTCTGGAACTTGTGTGGCACAACTTAAACTGTCCCTGTCTCCCACAAACTGAGCAACAGCTGCTGCTGTGTTGGGGTCTGGAAACTAATGACTTCACGGGCTGCAGGCTACCCTTGGGTTTTTAGGGAGCATATTTTTTATTTCCTGACCCTATTTGGCTTGGCATCTTTTGTGAAGCTGCCTTTTCACCTGTTTTTTATGAAAAATATCCTTCTTTGTGAAGGATTTAAAGTGTTTGTGTTCATTCCACTTCTGTAGATACCATCAGTCAATAAAATGCTGCACTTGAAAGAAGATAAATCCTTGTCTGTGCTTGGAAGTTGTGTTCTATTAGTGGATGGGTTATCTGCTGCTACAAGAGCTCAGGAGAGAGATAAATCCGAGGACCAGTATGGAATATCCTTCCTCAGTGGGAGCTGAGCCCTGTGCAGGTGGGAGGTGAGGGCTTCTGTCACTCTGTTGGTGGCAATTTGAGGGCAATTTGAGCTGTTTCCTCCTACCTGTGCCACAGGCACAAGGGTGGGCAAATCCCTGGTGGATCCAAGGATGTCCAGGGAAAGAGGAGGGGCTTAGCAGTGAGACCCTTGAGTAGAAATGGGGGAAAATCTGAACTGTTCAATGGGAATGTGAGCAAATTCTTTGAACATGTAATATTTGAAGAGACAAATTCAGGGTAGCTTGGGTGGGAGTAGTGCCATTGTTGTTGGGGGAGAATTCCCAAGAAGTCATCTTCCAGAGAGGGGAAGAGCAGGGATTTCTTTCTGTTCCTGGCTGTGATACAGAAAATGTAACATTTCTATTAATGATCTGTAGCAACTTTGCAGTTCCCAGTATTATTCTGTGAAGTGGGTTCAGAGAATGCTTTTTGGGAGTTAGGTGTATCCATTTGGATGACATTGGAAAATGCTGATTTTCATGGAGAGAGTAAGGCCTGGGGCAGCATCTGTGGGATGGGATCTGGATCCAGAGGCTGTAGCAAATGTCTCTGCTCTCCCCATGAATGTCCATGTAGGGCTCAGCTAAGGTTGGCTCTGCCCAGGATGATTTTTGATTCTTCCCATTTGGGGGAGGCTGGGAGTAGTGGAATCTGTCTGTTTTGTGGGGGATTTGCACCCAGTGAGTGGCAGCCAGTAAGCAAGGGAAGAGGGAGAGGCTTATGAGGTTTCTCAGGAAAGTGACGTGGCGACACCTGAAAAGAATAGAAACCTTTGAGAGCATTATGGATAACTGTGGAATTCAAATTGGGGATGTTCTGTGCATTTTTCATATCCCTACCAGGAGGAGTATAGCAGATCTAATGTTTAATGCATGTACAGTAATAGAAGGCTGAACTGATCTCCACAGGCCTGTTTGTTCCATTACTGTCCAGAAGGAAATAAATTAGATTCTATTAAGTTCTAAATTCTATTCTGTTCTATTTGGACCCAGATGCTGCAGAGGGAGAGGTCAGAATTAGGAAAGCTGGATTTTAGAGGGTTGATGTTTGGGTGGCAGCAACATAACACACCCAAGGTGCAGTTTAGTTAAAACCAACACCAGTGAGTGCTGCTCTCCTTTGGGAGTGTGCACAGCACCCTTAGGCTGAGCTCAAAATCTAAAGGTCCTCAAGAGGAGACATTTATTCATAAGAGGATTTTACATTTGGTTGGACTGACATGCTTGGTGCCCAGCAAGCTCCAAGTCCCTGTACTTGAATTATGGGAACATTTTGGAGACAAATTATTGTGCTGCTCAGTCTTTAGAGAGGTTGGTAGAACAAACCTGGGTTTTCTTGTTGGGTGTTGTGACTGAGATTATTGAGAAGAGTTTGCAGAGGTGTCTGTGGAGTTCTGATCTCAGAATGGGCATCAACTTGCACAGAAAGACCAGAGGAGACTTTGGACAGCTTGGGGTATTTTAAAGCATCAGCTTCTATGCCAGTCTCTGGCCAGACAGAGGATCTTCTCCAAGATATGGAAATCACCCTTTATACACACTTGTCTGCCCCATTTTAATCTTTCTTTCCCAGTTATGTAAATAGCAGCAGACTAATATTCCCTGTGTACCCCTGGTAAGCTGATTCGCTCACTCCACTTTATCAGACACAAAAGCACTGCAGGGCTGGTTTGTAAATTGAGTTGGATTTTTTTTTTACATCTGTGTTATTCCAAGCTCTTATGTAAATACTTGGAAAGCAATTTCTATATATACTCAGTTTGTTATGCAACTACTCTGTGCAGTGATGCCAAAGGGATTTAATTTTCTTATCGGTGGTTTTTAGAAGAAGTGATCAAGCATTCTTTCTGTGGAAGGCTCAGGGAATCACAACGTGGAAACCAATAATAAATGGCAGAAAACAAGGGCAACTACAAAATTAAAAAGAGGGAAAAAAATAAAATGTTCCTGAGTTACAGAACTATTTAGGGGGGCTTTCACTGAAGGCTTGATTATTGCTCCAGTGTGAGTTGCCTTTGTTCTTTATGGAAATTATTGAATGATTCAATCCATACATCTGTGTTCCAGCCCTGTGTGTGTGCTATCGATGAAACATCTTAGAGCAGATGTTGCTGGGCTGGCCACTGCTGGCCACTACTCTCTCAGAAACCTCTTGGAAACCTGAAAACTCCTTGACATGAAAATAGATTTTTAACTAAAACCGATTTAATTTTGCCATGAATTAAAGTGCTACATGCTGAAAAGAGAACACTGAGGGAAAAACGAAGGCTGAAGCTCTGAGGCTGCTGTAGCAAATCTCCTGGAGCCCCAGAGGGCTTTTCTGCCCATCTTACAGCCATCCCTAGGAAGCCACTGGAGAAACTCAGTCCTGATTCCAGCAGGCACCTCTGACAGCGAGCTCCCTCCCTGCATCCCGAGCTCACTCAGCTGAGCCCATAGGATGCAGCTGGGTCAGGACATCCATGCCAGGTATCCCAGAACCTGGCTGCTGCTGAGGGACATGCTGGGGGCCAGCTGGGCTGCTCCTGGAGCTGGCTCCAGGCTCTCCATTATCTTCAGGCTCAGTTCTGGGGCATTACTATGGAGAAGGAGATGATGGGGAGATGCTTCCAACAGGAGCCAAGCTATGGCCACCAGCTGATTTAGTTTAGTATCCTCTGTTGGGTTTGCACAGCTCTGGGAGCCCAAAGTCCAACACATTGTGATAGATGAGTAATGCAATGATTGACTCTCACAATTAATGGACAAATAGCATGTATATAGGTTAAGAAAAGTTTTATAGATTTATATTTATGTTGTACTCCATCGTGTGGTTATCAAGGGACATCTGGGGTTGGGACATCTGGGGTTGGGACATCAGGATTTGAGGAAGAGATCTCCACCCCTGGACAGCGAAGAAGGGGTTGATGGACAGAACTTTGGGAGGGATTAAAGGGTTAAAAGGGAAAACCTCCATTGTGAGGGGGCTGAGCACATGGAGGGGAAAATCTTTTGCTCCCAGTGCTGTAACCTTTTTTTCTATTCAGTCTTCTGCTGTATTTTTGATAAGGCTTTATAAACCTTCCTAAAATCTCAAAACATTGTTTGCTTAATCCTTTGGAAGTCAAAGCAAACACATGCTAAGTGGATTTTAGAAGTAAATGTCCGTAGGTTTACATATTTCTCTTTTCAAAGTAACCATGCAAGTTGGAGGTTAAACCACAGCAAAACCTGGGTGTCTTTTGCCCCCAAAAGGTGTGAAAAATGCCAATCACTTGTTTTTAAAATTTTAAAAGTTTAATAGTAATAAAATGGTTATAAAAATAGTAATACAATTAGAGTAATAATAATTTGGACAATTTGGATTAGGACAATATGAGACAATAGAAACAAGGAGTTACAGATGTCCAGGTACCTTTTTCTGGGCAGCATAAGCCTGAAAAAGGACACCCGTTAACAAAGGATTAACCCTTAAAAGCAATAACCTGTTGCATATTCATACACCTCATACATGATGCATAAATTCCATTCAAACACAGGATTCTGTCTGGTCAGTGTCAGCTTCTTCCTCTGAATCCTAACAGCGCCTTCAAGCCTGAGCGAGGCAGGAAGTTGGTTTCGTCTGATAATGGAACAATAAATTCTTTTTCTCTGAAAGATTGAGGTGTCCTGGGGCTGCTATCTCACTGTGAGTCCTTTCTTTAGAAAAAAGTATCCTACATAGCACGATTTCTATTTTAACATTTTGTTATAACATAAACTATATTTAACACACTACTGAAGAGAATTAATACAGTATTACTTTCTAACACAACGCATATAATATTCATTTTAATATTTGCAAAAAGCCAATCATAAAATACACGCATTTTTCACAAAGGGATGGAAAGAGGACAGAACTGCATCTCTTGTGCTCTGGAGTGGTCCTGCTGATTTGGCTGTTGTGTCCTGTAAGAGCAGCAGAGCTGATGCAGGGGCTCTGGGGCATCAATCAGGGAGATTATCCGGCAGCTGCTCCATCCGCGCGCGTCTCCGCTGGGAATGACGCTGTGACTCCACGTCATCCACCCAGGCTTCTTCCCTCCTTTCATCAGGGATGTGCTCATCCAAATGCCATCATATAAACCTGGGGGGTGCTCGTGGGGTTTGTGGCTGTCTAGAACCCAACTGGCTTATTTCCTGGTTTACATAATGTTTCAGAGTCCCAGGACAATCTCTGCAAACTCAAATGTCTAAGTTGCCACAGGCTGTGGGCAGGAAATAAATTTGCCTGTTCTTTCCCAAGGCTGATGTGAATTTCATCTAAAGGGAAGTTAAAATTATTTATTTTTAACTTCATTGCTAAGTTAATAGTTGGACTCTATGGTCTTAGATGTCTTTTCCAATTTAAGTGGTTTCCTAACTATAATTTTCTGTATTTGAAGAAGGAATACATTGCCCTTTTACCATTTAAAAACACTGCTCCTTCTGCATTTTGCTCTGTTTCAGTAATATAAATAATGGCATTAACTTAGTTTTGTATTAATTTTCTCATGCATGTGATGAAATCCACTTCCCTTGTTAATCCAGCAATCTAAGCAAACACAGTATAGGACCATTCTAGGAGAACACTTAATCCCCCCTCTTGTTTCTCTCTAATGTGCTTTTGATGTTTTTAAGGGTGAAATGAGAGTGTTTCTGTGCAGACAAGGCCAGGTATTACCCTTCCACCTTTACTACCCAATCGAAGTTGTTAATGTGCTGCTGATACACATCCAGCAGGTGTTGGTGGTTTCTGTCTGTACAATTTTTGTGTCTGTTGTGTGCTATTGAATTTTGTCAGGCTAAAATTTGGCAGAGGAGCTGTGAGCCCAGTGGCAATCCTGACCTTTCCCAAGGTGGCTGCTGCTCCATGTTTAAATAAGAACCAAATGCAGAGACCCTGGGGTTGGGCTGAGCTGAAGCAGAATTAAGGCTCTGTACCAAAGTGTCACCATGATATTTTCTGAAAAATCTTCTTTGCCCAGGATTTTTCTCCTGAGAAGCTGAGAAGCTTCAGAAAAAGAAATGTAAACAATAATTATCTGACTGCTTGGAATGTGGTCTGGACGTTGCTTACCAACAGGTGCATCTTGGATTGGTTCCATGTGAATTGTGTTGACCTAATGACCAATCCCAGTCCAGCTGTGTCGGGACTCTGGTCAGTTATGGGTTTTATTATTCATTCTTGTTTAACCTTCTGATGTATCCTTTTTCTTTCTTTAGTATAGTTTTAGTATATGATTTTTATAATAGAATAGAATATATAAAATATAATAGAATAGAATATAAAAAATATAATATACATAATATAATATATAATATAATATTTAATATAACATATAAAATATCGTATAATATAATATATTATATAATATACAATACAATATATTATATTACATATAATATATAATATATACTGTAATATAATATAAATATATTATATTATAATATATTATAATATAAATATAGTATAATATAATATAATATAATATAATATAATATAATATATTATAATATAATATAATATAAATATATTATATCATATTAATAATATAATTAATGATATAATAATATAATATAATACTATGTTATTATATAGTATATATTATGATATATTATATTATTAATATAATATAAAATATATTAATATACATTAATATATTAATATAATATATATAACATATTATATTATTATATATATTATTATATATTATATAATATAATATATATTATAGGCTGGTGAGGTGTCCCAGCAGAGCATCCACAACCACTTTAGGAGCTGTTGATCTGTGGTGTCCCCAGGCCTGCTGCACCCTGCTCCTCTGAGAAATGGGGGAGAGAGGGGAAGGGGCCAGCTGCAGCTGCCTGGCCACCCAGCACTATCCCCACCCATTATTACATCCAAAGCACATAAGAGGAAAACTAAACCCCAGCCAAACCTGGGACAATCACAGGGAGCATCTCATGGAATATTTTGTGTTTTATTGCTGCATGCACTGGGAGACTGGGCTGCCATTTTTAATAGAAATGCTAAAATTTATAATTTCTTAAATCTCCTGCGAAGATATTTTTATTGCCTTCGGTGTTTTCTGCTTCTCTTTTCTTTCTGCACAACTCAGAAACAGCAGCAGGAAAGAGAGAAGCCCAGAACAAAGTGAGCAAGACACGTCCTGTGACAAGAGTGACCTCAGCCCAGCAGGAGCAGGTGTCACTCAGGGAGGACACTCAGACAGAGCCCCAGGAAAGTGCCTCCCTCTTTGCAGTGAAGCAGAACCTGGAGCCTGTGGAGAATTCCCTGGGGTGTTCCAGAGGCTGAATGATGACAATGCTGTTAATTCTGGGCTGGCAGCAGGGCTGGGGAGGTCCCCTCACCCTGACATCACCCTCTGCAGCAGATGACAGCTCCCAAGTCCTGAGTTCCAGACACCACCTGGGCTGTCCTTAAGATGTTTAGTGGGATTTGGGGTTTTTTTCCCTTCTCCTCTTGACTCAAAACTTTGCTTCCAGGTGTCTGGGCAGAGAGCTCAAGGACTTCCCACTTCCCTGGGAAGGGAGCTGAAAAGCACCTGTACATTCAGCATGTGTCAGGCTGTCTTCTCAGGCTCATAAATAATGAATTGTGTGGATTTGAGGCTTTCTCTTGAACCAGAACACCTAAACCTGGGCACTCAAAATGTAATTTAAACTTCAAATTTGAAGATCATCCATGCTCCCATCTAATTTTAGATGTTAAACTTGTCCCCACCTGCTCTCTAAAACCAGTGGAGGTGCCTGAGTGGGCCTCTCCTCTGCTGACTCCTGAGCAAGCCTCAGGGTGGGCTGCTCCTGACACCCCTGGAAGCAGGTGCCATGATCTTGGGAAGTAAAGGAGAGCTGTGTATTTCAATCTCCTTAAAAAGTCAGCTCCCCAAAGTGCATAAAAGCAGACCATCTTCCTTTTTCCTTGCTTTTGCTAATGATGCCTGTGTATTTTCACTTATTGGTTCCCTCATTTGGCTTCAGTTCTTCCAGATGACTCATGCTAAAAGCTCAAAAAGCCTGCAGTAAACAGGCTACTGTTCATCAGAGCAATTTGGGAGCTCCTTCTGGGAATATTGCTCATGTTCCAGCCCCAGGGGTGCTACAGTACTGCTGCTTTCAAAATCATTGGAAATTCTTGGGTGCTCTATATTTTTGTTCCTCAGATGTCTAAGTTTGATCTTTGGAAATTAATAACTATACCCCTTTCTTTTTGAAAGCAATTCCTGCCCCCTGAGTCTGGTGTCCTTTGGACTTGAACTGCCCCTCATTAGTGGAGGTGTCCATGGAATCATGGCAAGGTTTGGGTTGAAAGGGACCCCAAAGTCCACCTAATTCCAACTCCCTGTGCTTTCAGCACTTATGTCTGGGCAGGTGATTTGTCCAGCTCTCTGTCCAGCTCTCTGTCCTTCCTGAGTGACAGGAATAGTAGATTTGTCTTTACAAACAAGCTGTGGGTCTGCTGGTAGATAAAACTAGCACTGGGAGATAAAAGAAACAATGGGAAGGATTCCACTGATTGATGAATGGAAAAAGATATTTGCTTTTGCAAATAAACCTTAGGTTTGCTGAAAAATGAAATTAGACATTGAAAGATGAAAGAAACAATGGGGAAGAAAAATCCCTGAATTCCATAAGAATTAAAAATTAAAAGGGAGGGTTATATATTAGATATATATATAGTTATATATATATATATATATATATATATATAGATATATATATCTATAGGGTTATATATTAGATAGATATATATATTAGATATATATATAGATATATATATATAGATATATAAGTTATATATATTTGGTATCAGGTTTTCTGGGAAATCTGTACCTCAAGTGCCTCAGCCAATGGGGAAAGAGAGAAGGGAAATGTGGCTGGGAAATTGGGATAAAAAGGAGGCTGTGTCCTCCAAAACTTTGAGAGATCCCAGGGGAATGCCCCATGGCCTCTCCCTTTACTCAAATAAAGTAAAAGGACTCCTCTGTCTCCTTTTTGGACATAAACCTCTGGTATTTGTGGATTAATTTTCCCAACATAAGGAACCAAAATGGAAACCCTTGTGAGGGTTGCAGGGACAGCATTTCCTGCATTGTTCCCGATGCCTCCCAGTTGCTTGTGGATGCCCTCAGTCCCTTCCAGCCCCTCGCCCTTTGCTAAAACAGCCCTGATTTCAGACTGTCAAACATGCATGGAAATGGTGCCAGGCACTGAGGGATCAGTGCTGCTCTCATCTGGGTAATTAAACTCTCAGCTGGCTGCACAGTTGGATCTGAGCTGCTCATCAAACCCTTCCTTCCTATTCCCACACGTGCAGCTCAGTCTGGGCTATGATTTACACAGCCCAACATCAAACACTGCTCACAAAGCTGCTGGGAATTTTATTCTTTATTCCTTTTTGAATCCTCCCTGGCAGTCAGAGGTGGAGGGAGGGGGATGCCTGTTTTTACACAGGGTCATGTCCTCTGTGTGGCATCAATTTGAATGAATTCACACAAGGTGTTGAGTAGACTTCTGGGAAGGTGAGAACTTGTTCAGGATGGAGCTTCAGAAGGAATCAGGACAACTTCCAAGCCGCTGCTCCTGCTTTCCCTGGGCTCAGGGAGCAGCCCTGGCCACATGGGAAGGGCTGCTCATTCCCTGGGCTGGCTGTGACAATGCAGTTGTGTAACACAGCAGCTGCATCAGATGGGCTCCTGCTCCCGTGGGCTTTGTGCTCCGCAGCCAGCAGGATCATCCGTGCTCCTCTCCAGACCAGGGCCCTGCTGGGAAGGAGAAAGTAACCTCAGAAAACAGAGGGAAAAAGGCACCACTGATCAGCAGCTGCTGGGGTTTCCCCTGCTGCTCCAGGATGTCCACTGGGAACAGAGCACTGCCATCAGTCTCTTCCTCCCAGCAGCATTTAAATACACGGAAGCTGGGATGCTTTAGGAATGTTAAGTAACAGTTCAGCACTGGTTTTCATGCCATGACAACAAGATGCTTTTTTTTCAGCTGAAAGAATCCCATTTCCCCCTCTTTCTGTTTGATTCTCTACAGCTCTTCCTCATGCAAAATCTCCTAAGGACCCTTGAAGGGTTGACAGGAGGCTTGGCCACTGCTCCCCTCAGGACCATTCCCTGGCACTTTGGAAGAGGATAGAAAATGAGGAAGGAGCAGCAGGACCTGAGAAGGCCAGGCTTTCTCAGGGCGCTGGAACATCCCAAGCCAGGTGCTGGGCTTGTGATAGATGAGTAATGCAATGATTGACTCTCACAATTAATGGACAAATATCATGTATATAGGTTAAGAAAAGTTTATAGGTTATAGTTATGTTGTACCCCATCGTGTGGTTATCAAGGGACAGCTGGGGTTGGGACATCCGGGAGGGCTGGCTTGTCACTATGGTGACATCTGACCTCCAATCAGGATTTGAGGAAAAGATCTCCACCACTGGAGGAGAGAAGGACAGAACTTTGGGAGGGGTTAAAGGGTTAAAAGGAAAAACCTCCATTGTGTGGGTGAGCACATGGCGGGGAAAATCTTTTGATCCCAGTGCCGTAACCTTTTTTCTTTATTCAGTTTTCTGTTGTATTTTTGGTAAGGTTTAATAAATCTTCCTAAACTCTGAAAAGTGAGTAGCTATTTCTCACAGGCTCGTGGCTGAGAGCAGCAGGAAGATGTCTGCAGGCAGCTGCTGCTGGCAGAAGGGCTCCTACTGCACGTGCTCTGCTTCAGACATAAATCCCAGTTTTTCCTTAACTCCAATCCCAAGCACTGCCAAGCACTCTCCATGCTGAGTCCTGCTCTGCAGTGCCATGTCCTGCCCATCCCTGTGGCCATCTCTGGATGCAGAGAGTTATCACTGGGCTGTGCCATTCACATTCTCTGAAAAAATCTCTTCTCCCAGGATTTTTCTCCTGGGAAGCTGAGAAGCTTCAGAGAAAAGGAAAACAATTCTTATCTCATTTGCTTTTCCTGTGCTGTGCTCACGTGTGGAATGTGTTTGGAGATTGTTTACCACAGGTGATTGTTTCCTTGGATTCTGCTGTGACTTGTTTTGACTCTTTGGCCAATCAGGGCCAAGCTGTGTTGAGACTCTGGAAAGAGTCACGAGTTTTCATTATTATTTTTATAACCATTTTATTACTATTAAACTTTTAAAATTTTAAAAACAAGTGATTGGCATTTTTCACATTCTGAAAATTCCAGCCAGGGCCTCTTGGTGGGGTGTCTGTGAGCCCCCACGGTGCTCACGTGTGCCAGTTTTTCCTGGCAGTTTTCCTGTTGGAAATGCCCACCAGTTACCAACACAATGCCAATCTGAATACAAACCTTTTTTAGGACTTCTGTGAAGTGCTGGCAAACCATAGAGTGGCTGCAAATTACTGCTATTGAAATTCACATTTGCATTCCTGCTTGAGCAATTTACTGCAGTTTTCTTTAAAAACTGTTTTTATTTTCTCAATAGAAAATTCCCCAAGGAAATCTCCATAGTAACCAGAGATTATGCTAGGGGTCCTATGAAAATGTGCTGCTGGTTTTCATGGACTCTTGGAAGAGATGATGATTTTACCAGTAAAAAATCTGGATCAGTTGGTATCTCTCAAATGTTTTGGTCCAGGTGCTGAACTGAAGGGCCATTTTGCTCCAAAAATCAGGATTTTAAGGATGGAACAGCATGAAGAAATGATGCTGCTCTGGCAGGCCAAAGTTACTGGTAAAAAGGATTGGAGGCGTTTAATTTGATCCATAAATTAATTTGATGGACTAAAAGGGAAATAACTTCTGGTTCTCTATCAATAAGACCAATCTCCAAGTGCCATGATTAAGGTGGAATGGATAAGTTTGCAGGTTCCAATCCTGAAGACAGTGTGATCAAGGAATTAAAAAAGTGGTCTGATTTACACAGGGTGGGAAATAATTAGCATAGACTCCATGCCTCACAGAAAGCTGATCAATCTCTCTTTATTATATTATTATTATTATTAAGAAACCCATTGCTTTTATAGACAGTTACAACACAGGTAAATCTAATTGGTCCCCCAATCCAAACACCATCACCATTGGCTAATTAAGAAGCCACCCTTTGGTAAACAAATCTCCATATCACATTCCACATGTTCACAGCAACAGGTGCAGCAAGTGAAGATAAAAATTGTTTTTCATTCTTTTCTCTGATCTTCTCACAGACTCTCTGGGAGCTGCTGCCGCAGGTGTGGTTCCTGCTGGATCCCTGTTGAGAGCATCAGCTGCCCCTCTCCATCCCACACCAGTGCCTGTGTGACAAACAGGTTTTGGCCTCACCTTCATTTGGGGCACTGACCTTAAATCCATCTCCAGGTGTTCCCCTAAACCAGGGCAGCTGTTAGTCTGTCTGAAAGTGTGCTGCAATTTCCTGCTGAAATGAAGTGGTGCATAGGGTGCATAGCAGTGCAGAGAGAACTCTGGCTGCTTTAGGGTAACTGGAATGGGAATGGAAATGGAAAAGAGAAACCAATGCTCCAGGGCAGGGTTGGCACCACCACCTTGTCTCAGGTCTCCATGAGCTCCTTTCTTCTACTCCTTCCTTTAGAACAGTCCTCCTGTTCTCTTTAGAATTGTTCTCCTGCTTGTCCAGAGAGGTTGTTGGGGCTCTTTAACATCTTCTCTGCTGGGAATAGGAATATATTCAAACACAGCGGTGGGAAGGAAGGCTGGCATACTGGTGAGGCAGAGCTCCATGGAAGCAGCCCTGGACAGCAATCCACTGCCCTGGATCCCAGGGATTTCTGCATCAATGGGCAGTGCTAGAGCCATGACTCATTGGACCACCACTACAGTTGGCTAAAAATACCTCAGGAGAACGTTTCAGTTTCAGATGGACATTGCAAGTGAGTCACTCTTCCCAAGAAAAGGGCTTCAGGAAAAGTATGTGTGCTGATGGAAATGACTCTCATCTCCAGGGCAGAGGTTTTCAGGGAGCACACAGGCCTTGGGCATCCCACTGCATCCATCCCAGCTGCTGCAGGCTCTGGAGCCTCTGTCCTAGAAGAATGAGAACCTAATTAACATAGAAGGTGAAGGGATCAATAACCAATAGGAAACCAAACAGTAAGAACTGTGTGACTTGAGACCAATGAACACTGAACCAATTAATTTCTCTGGGCTTAGACTGCGTAAGCATGGGAAAGATCTAGTAAAAAATTCTGTGTGATGGAATGATTTTTTCTGCACAACTCAGGCAACGTGTGGATGAAGTGATTCGTGTTGCACATCCTGGACAGAATAAAGTAATGCCTTCATTCTCTAACACTAAAAATTGTTGCTGGAGAGTTTCTGTTTTTAGCCATAGTTTCCGTGACATCCTTGGAGCAAGGCCACTGTCTTGGTTTGGAAAGACAGGTAGGTGTCTGCTAAGGAAGGCAGGAGCCTCCTCTGAAATGGAAAATGTAAACCCCCTCCCTCTGAATTGTTATAAATTTGAAATTAAGGGGGGTTCTCAGCCAAAAATATGGGAGCAGGAATAACAGCTCTTTATTAGGGAAGAAAATAAAAAGATAAAATAAACAATGCAGTGAACTAAAACAGCACTGACAAAGTCAGAACCCAACCTGACACCCTGTGGGTCAGGGTGTTGGTGGCAGTCCAATTGGAAATGTGGCTGCAGCCCTCCTGGAGTGTCAGGTGTGGTTCTGCTCGAGCAGGGATCCTGTAGAAAAGGGTGCAGTCTTCCTCTGAAGATCCAGTAGAAGAGGCAGCTGTTCCTCTAGGAAATCCAGTGGAGAAGCTGTGCTGGTGTTCCAGAATCTCCAGATTATATCCAGGTAGGAACACTTGGCTCCTCCCTCTGGGCAGAGCATCTCCCAATGGGATGCTGTAGTTCTTATCAGCCATGCAGTGACATTCAATAGCTGTTATCAGCAGATGTCCCCCTGGAGGTGGAAGAAATAAGGAAAACTGCCCACTTAACAGAAGACAACTGCCATACAGATGGCAAATAGAATACAATTTGCTTGGCAATCCAGGACAGCCACCAACAAACACGGACCAGCAGAGGGATGTTCCTTGCTGTCCCAGCCTCTCTCACGGGCATTTTCCTGAGGGATTTCCAGCACAGCTGATGCCTCCTAGTGTGGGCAGCTTGGAGATCCTGCTGCTTTCCAAGCAAGGAAGCTCCTGGGACAGGCAGTCCTGGATTTTGAGCTCTAGGAGCTCATAGTGTGGCCCAGCCTCATGGCCACTTCTATGGGCAATCAGGGGTTTAAAGTGGAGGCTTAAACCCTGTTTGTACTGATAGAAACCCAGAGTGTGCCCAGTGATCCCAAGGAAGACTCCTTCCCAGTGCCAGAGAGGCTGTGGGTAAGTTGTTCAGTCTCCTAAAGCCTGTGAGGAGCAGCCTTGGGGCAGGCAGGGAAATGCCAGCTGATTTCAGGCAGCCCCATTTCCTCCGGTTGCACTGCTGCCTCCCATCCAGGATCCTGAAAATCCGCACTTGGAGTGCTAAAATCTGCTCTTGGAGTGTTAAAATCTGCTTTTGGAATATTAAAATTTGATCTTGGAGTGCTAAAATCGGCTCTTGGAATGTTAAAATCTGCTCTTGGAGTGTTAGCCACAGCTTTATAAAGTTTTCCTGTGCCACTGCTCACAGGGACTTGCTGGAGCCCAGTGCTCAGCCCGGACAGTTCTGGAGCTCGAAATGCAATTTATGGTGTTGTTTGGTCACTTTCTGACATTACTGTGTTCCTTGGAGATTACATTCCTTTACAAAATAGCTCCAAAATGAAACACTGCTGTTTTCTATGAGTTTTTATTGTGGGTAGGAAAAGAATGGGATGGGCTGGGATCTCGCCTGAGGCAGTTTGTCAAGCACAAGGAGAAGGCTTATAAACAAAAGGACAGTGAGGGACTGGAATAAGGCTTGGGGCAGATTTAAGAGCAAATTCCGTAATTTTTTCCAAACATTAAGAGATCTTCTCCATCTCTCCAGCTACTTGAAAGGAGGCTGTGAGCACAGGTGGGGCTCAGCTTCTTCTCCTGGTTAACAAGTGGCAGGAAAAGAGGAAATGGCCTCAAGTTGTGTCAAGCCCTCAGACACTGCCTGGAGAGGGTAAAATGAGGGGCCAGCACACTCAAATTTGGCATCTGTGCAGAAGGCCCCTTATGAAGCTGGCTGGCCTGGAGCAGAGCTAGCACATGGATCCCTTCCCTTACTTGGGCTGCTCCCCGTGCTCCCAAGCAGGGGATATGTCCTTTGCTCCTTGTGGAAGGGTACAAACATCCACCCTCTCCTTCCTGACCCCATCACTTTGATCCCTGTGCTTTTCCAGCCATGCCTACTGGCCATGGAAAAATACATCAGCCTGAGCTGATCTGTTTTTCCTTTACAAATCAAGCGAATTTAGTCCTGGGAAGTGGGGCAGGGCAGGGAGATCGTGGAGCTGTAGGGTAAAGCAGCACATCCCTGACAAGGCTTCAGGCATGCTGGTTATTGCAGGCAGAGGGGATTTTGGGTCATGGCACCTCTGCTTCTTAGAAAGATTTGCTGTTTCTTCTTTGGTGCCAAACAGGAAGCTGTTTGTTGCTCCTTTTGGCATAAGGAAAACAAAGCCTAAGGTGTGTAATGGCTCTGCCCTCTCTGAAGGCTCTTTTGCTTCAGCAGAGAAGATTAACAGGAAAAGAGAAATTTAGGAAATTGTATTACCATAATTCCTGAGGCCAGCCTGGGAATGAGCAGGGATCAGGTGCTCCTTTTCTGGATCCATTCTGTTGCTTTTGAGTGCTTATCCCCATCCCTTCCCTCCCTCTAAAGCTTGTGGAACATGAAGAATGAGCCCTGCTTTGTGAATCTCACAGCCCTGAAGGGGGCCCCAGGATTTGGGGGGCTTGACACATAATTTCTGCATAGCTGGGGCTGGTGGTTCAGCATTTAATAGCTGTGTACTTGGAGGAGTGACTATAAAAAGTCATGTTTAGATTTCTGCAGCATTCATCATTTATTTGAGAAAATACAGCAGCAAGCTTGTAGGCAGCCCCAAATATGGTAATTGCTCTGCCATCTCTGTCCCAGACAAAGGAATAATCTGGGTTCCAACGCCTTCTCCTCACCCCAACCCACACCTGACACTACCCATACATCTCTTCAGGCTGTTCAGCAGCCACCATTAACCACTGAACTCATGGAAAAGCAGGCCCAGCAATTAGCAGTTTAATGCTTAGAGCTTGGAAATATTTTCTTGTTTTGTTTCTGTTTTGTTTTTGTTTTGTTTTTCTTGTCTATGTAAGTGGATTGCTTAAACTGAATTTTAACATACACGGGGTCAGTCCTCTCTGATTGAAAGCTGTGTTAATATTATTTAAGTTTGGAAATGACTGGAGGTAAATCAAATTTAGGTCATTTTGCTTCTGAATAAGAACTTGCATTGAGGGATTGAATGCATTTTAACTAATCCACTTAAAGTCAAGCAGTGACTTAATTTAGATTATTTTTCCTGAGCAAGTCTGTCTAGGTAAGACCTTGCACTGCTTTCCAACCCATCCTGCTTCACTCTGGTGGAGCTGTGTGCCACCAGCAGAATGAAATCCACGTACACAAATCACAGTGCTGGGCTCCAAAGTGTGAAATTAAATACAAAATATGTATCTGGGAGCATGAAGTCATGGTCTGGACAAGGTTTTATTTCTCTCCTTTCTAAACAGACAGTATAAATACAGCACATGCCCATTTGGGGAAAAATAGAGTGCATAGGAGAAGAATTTGAAGCAAGTCCAGAGACTGTCTTTGCTGCCCCTGAGGCAGCACACAGTGCAGCAGCTGGGTAAGGGTCTCAAGTGATTTCATGGTCTCATCTGCTTCAAAATACTTCTTTATCCCTTTTTTGCAAAATACAGTGTCCTGATGAGTGTCAGCTTCTCATATGTGGTGTTTGCATGGCAGGCTGTTCCATGTCACCCAGAAGGACTGGGGCTAATCTGTCACTGAAACAAATGAGAGCACAAGTGGGTGATGTGGCTGTCTTTATTCTTGGTGGGGTTGCTCACTCAGGAGATGGTGAAAGTGTTGTCCTTCACATGAGCAGAAGTTTTGTTTAGTAGTACAAGCAAGTAGGATCCTGGATGCTTAATTAGGAGGTCATTTCATCACAATTTAACCCTCTTTGAAGTAGGGATGGACTGTGCTGCTTTTCCAGCACAGCTCCTTTACACAGAACCCCTTAGGTAGGAAAAGCCCTCTAAGACCATCGTGTCCCCAAGTGCCACATCCACACGGTTTTTAAATTCCACCATGTATGGGGACTCTGACACTGCCCAGGGCAGCCTGTGCCAAGGCTGGACAGCCCTTTCCATGAAGATATTTTTCCTAATACCCCCCCCAAACCTCTCCTGGCAGAACTTGAGGCTGTGTCACATCAGGGTCTCCCTGGCAAGTGCCAGCCCTGGGCAGTTCAGTGCCACAGCTCCTCGGGAGGAACAGCCCAGCTTGTGAGAGGTGTTACATGAAAAGAATCCCTTTCCATGGAATAAGCCCAGGGCTCACAGACTTCCCTGGCTGGCAGCAGAGCCCGTTGTTTGGGCTGGATGTGCTGGCTGGTTCCTGTTGGCCGTGATAACGTGTTGGGAATTGGGAACGGCGGTGTTGGGAGCCAGCCTGGGATTATCAGCTCCTCACAGAGCTGCTGCCCTCTTTCCTGTAGCTAAAAGTGCCAGAGGGTTGTGCTGCGTGCTGAAAACGTGCTGGTAACAGGAACTCTTGAAAACAGAGCAGAACTTTTGCACTTGGATATTCATTTCTGAGAGACTTTGGAAATAAAATTGAATTTTACGATAAAGATTTGAAATAAATTTGGCTAAATTGCAGACACATTTCTACCTGAGAACTGGTGTCAATCTAGTTAAACAAAACAGCAATATATGTCAGAGTGTGGCTGTTTTATGTAGGCCAGGCCACACCACTTGGGAGAGTGACAAAGTGTTGCTCCAAACTGTCACCTCCTGACATCTGAAGCACATTGTGTGTCAGAACCTGGGCCAATATTTTGGCTAAATTAGGTGTCATTGAGGAGACAGCATGGAGCTTTCTTTCTTTCTTTCTTTCTTTCTTTCTTTCTTTCTTTCTTTCTTTCTCTTTTCTTTCTTTCTTTCTTTCTTTTTCTCTCTTTCTCTCTCTCTCTCTCTCTCTCTTTCTCTCTCTCTCCCTTTCCTTTCCTTTCCTTTCCTTTCCTTTCCTTTCCTTTCCTTTCCTTTCCCTTTCCCTTTCCCTTTCCCTTTCCCTTTCCCTTTCCCTTTCCCTTTCCCTTTCCCTTTCCCTTTCCCTTTCCCTTTCCCTTTCCCTTTCTCTTCCTCTTCCCCTTCCCCTTCCCCTTCCTCTTCCTTCCCTTTCCTCTTCCTTTTCTCTTCCTTTCCTTTCCTTCCTTCTTCCTTTCCTTCTTCCTCCTTCTTTTCTTTCCTTATTTTCTTTTCTTTCTTCCTTTCTTTCCTTCTTTTCTTTTCTTTTTTCCTTTCTTTCCTCCATGGCATGCCCAAACAGCAGCTCTGACACCTCGGTATTTGCTGTTTCTGCAGTGCTGAAGGACTCAGTGACCAGAAGCAATGGAGCTGCTTCCCCAGCCCTGTCCAAGAGCTCTCCCACAGCAGCTCTCCCTTCCCACAGGGACATTTTTGGGTGCCTGTGCTGGTTTGCATTACGCTGATGCCTCACTAGATGTCTCCAGGAGCAACCTGAGATTCATTGCCTGATAAATCCGGGGCTGGAACGGGGCTGGAACTGAGTCCAAGCAGGAGCTGGCCTGTTTGCATGCTGACACTGCCTCTTCTGGAAATGAGAACCCATCTCTGCTGCATGCTTTGTTGCTGAGAACTGGTGACAAATTCTGTCATGTAACACATTTTTAGGCAGAGAAGTAAGGGTTAGGGTTTGGGTTTCCCTGCTGGGCAGGGGGAAACATCCTAATGAACTCTCTCTTGGTCTTCTGTCAACCCAGGGAAGTTTCACTCACAGTTCAGGATGCCAACAAAGCTTCCTGCATAAACTACCCCTCCATATCCTCCTCTATCTGGAAATGAGGAAAATAAATGGTAAGCAATAAACCATATCTCTGCTCACAGGAAGGATGATCACAGCTTCTTTCCAGTGACTTTAATTAAGCCACTGTGGCTGGGCCAGTAAGTTCAGCTCCCTCAGCCAAGCAGCAGCACTTCTGCTCCTTGTAATTGTGAATTATCTCAGGAGCTGCAGCCCTGCACTCTGATTGCATCAGCTCATGTGTGAAGTGCTGATGAGCTGGTTTCAGAGAGGGACCCAGGACAGTCCCAGGGATCTCAGGGAGCTCTGTACAGGAACTTCCAGAGCTAAGGGAACAAACAGCCCCTGGGGCTGGAGGCTCTTGCACCTCTCCTGCAGACCCTGTGCTCCTCTCCTGCTGGCAGTGGCCCTTTCCAGCCTTTCCTAAATCCAGGCACGCTGCTGGGAGGGTGGAGGGGAAGGAGAGGAAGATTTATCTGCTGTCTGAAGGGAACTCACACAGAGTGACCTGGGAGAGGCCACTGGAACCATCCCAGGGCAGCCACCTCTGCAGAGCTGAGGCCATGGAGACCCTGGAGGGGTCACAGGCTCACAGGCTGGTGCTGCTCAGTCCTTATGAGAGACCTGGGGATGGTCAGAGCAAGGCCAAGGACATTCCCAAGCTGGGGAACTGACCAGAGCTCAGGAAGGAGGCAGGGCTGCCATTCAGGGCACGAGGAGGAGCAGTGGGCTGGCAGGAGCAAAGTGCTGGTTTGCTGGTTGTGTCCCTTTTGTGGTGGGCAAAGCCTCTCCCCTGTGCTTGCCATGGCATCCTCCAGAGCTGCCCAGTGATGGTGTTTTAGGAAAACAGCATCCCTCACAGGCAGGCCACTGGGGAGGAGTCCAGCAGTTAAAGGGGGGCAGAAGCATTGGTGATGATCCAAGATTTATATTAGATTTCATGGTCCTTTTTTGTTTTCTCAGACTTTTACAAGCTGTAAACTGTGAGCTCTGGATATTATGTTAGGATTTATTCTGACACTGCTATTTTCAATATTTACACAGCTACCCATCCTTCTTCTGCATTTCTGAATTTCTTTTTTTGGCTTCAGAAACATCTTCCTGTGGCAAAGGGTCCTCCAGGGCAATTTCACTGCATGTAATAGGGTTTAATTTGCATTTGTTTTGAATTGTCTGCCCTTTAATTTTATTAAGTGTTGCTTTTTTTTTTCCAGTGCCATCAGGCAGGTAGGAGAGCTGCTCTTTTCTCTGGAGCAGCCCAGAAGTACCCTGGACTTTCCCAAGGTGGGATATGCACACACACACACCCAGCCCACAGAGGGGGAGGACAGCCCATAAGGGGACACAGAATCACTCTGTTTGTAAACCTGACCATTGGTTGGAGAGCAAACAGGCTGCTGCTGAAAGGAAAAAAAAAAAAAAAAAAGTGTCATCCTGAGGCATTCAGCAATGAGCTATGCAAGGCACAGCCTCAAACCACAGGAAGCCCTGATATCCCATGAAGTAATAAATATTTTTCTATAAATACCAGCGTTTTTATTGCCTCTTTCATCCAGAAAGAACCCTAGTTGGCTTTTATGCACTGCATACTCAATTTGGTAATTGCTTCTCACCACTGAAGCACAAGATATTCCCAGAGATTCAGCAGTAGCAGAGGGATAATTGCTGGGACAAGCAGCTCCAACAGGGGAGGGCTGTCCTGCTCCATCCTGCCTCTCTGGCTCCCACCCCACTGGCCTTGGTAAGAGAAAACAGCACCCTAAAAGAGGGCTGCAGGAGAAAATACCTGCAAGCCTCAAAAAAGGACAAATGCACATACAAATACAGGGTATACAGTTTTCTTTAGTCTTGTTTGCTCATGTATGTGTTTAGTTGTGAGTCAAGAAGAGAGGACATGGAAAGCTTTAGAAAAATCTGTACCCTAAGGAAAGGGTACAGACCAGAAAAGGAGTGAACAAACTGGGTGCTGCTGCTTTCCTTTAGCTGCCAAAGACCCCCAAACCCTCTGGCAGCAGGAGAGCCAGAAACCAGCTCTGTCACAGCCCAGTTTGTTTTCCCAGAGAGCTGAAACACGGCGAGTGTGTCCCCTCTGCTCCCTCCTGTACCACAGGCCTCCCTGGAACCCTGAGCTCACCACAAAGCCTGTGAGTACAAACACTTTTGTTCAAGTTTTTCAGAGAGAGGAGAGAGCTGCCAGCCTTCAGGAGGAGGACACCCAGCTTTACCCAAGGCTGCGACCTTAAGCTGTTTTATCTAAGCAGATGCAAACTTATTTAAATAAGTTCTCAAATAAAACGGGAACAGGCGTAGCCTAAACTCCTGTAAACTATTTTTACATTAAAATCCCATCAGCTGGGCAGCCTTTTGAACCCGCCTGAACCTGGAGTATGGGTGTGTGTGACTGGAGGAGGAGGTTTGTCATCACTGCATGAGGCACTGATGCCGGGAGCTGACCAAAAGCATCGCTCCTTCAGCTCCAATGACATCCAGGTGCTCCCTGGGCTCCCTCGGGGCACGGCTGGCTGGATTTGCTGAAACCAGCTCATTCACATGGGCAGCTCTGCTAAAAATAGGTTAGAAACTGCTGTAAAATAGTTGATAATTGTTAAGCTGTACTGTTAGTTTGGTTGTTATATTGTAAAAGGGGTTAAAGGGTACTTAAAAGAAATAGGCACGTACCTGTATTACACATAAATGCACCATTCGAGCCAACCTGGACAGAACTGTAATGGGCCAATTGAGTGCCTAAAACCTTCATGCAAATGAAGGATCCAAAAAGGAGCCAATCGAAAGGGACAGAAAACAGGATAAAAAGGGACATCTGACCCAGGGAAGCAGTGCTGCTCCAGCTGGAACCTCAGGGCCATTGCTGCTGAAGAAGCCCCAGCAGCATCCTCGACAGGAACACTCAGCCTGCAAGCCCCCATGCTTTAGGCCTTTCTTTTTATTATAATAAATGCTGAAATCACTGTAGATCTGGGAGTCTGTTCCCATTTTTAACAGCTCTACCTGAGAGCAGGGCACTTGGGCAGGATTTCAGCTCGCTGAGCAGGCAGGAAGGAGAGAGCAGTGGCAATCAGCAGCGTGTTTAATTGCATCCTCCCTGTGGCTTCCAGAGGATGCATGAGTGTGTCTAAGGTTTGTGGCTTGAACAGCTGGTTTAAGCCAGCCCCTCTTACCTCACAGGAGAGGCAACCATGCCAAGCCACCCTTGCTGCTGCTTTTAACCTGGAACTGGAGCTCGGCCACAGCCCTGGCACCCTGGCACCAAACTGCTCGGAGAGGATGAACAAACACTAACACATCCAGCAGCACACACCTGGTGTGAGGGTGCAGCTTTCCATGTAGGCAGACACTAGCAGGGAGGGTACAGGAGCTGTGATGCAAAGGTAGGGCCCAGGACTGGAACCCAAGGCAGGGAACCCTCCTGGTGTCCTCTGAGACCCAGCTGGAGTGCCTCCGCAGCAGTTCCCCATGTGTGGAATGCAGCAGCAGTGAGACTTGGTGATTCTGCCACGCAGGTGCTCTCAGCCCCAGCCTCATGGTGCCCCTGTCCATGTTTGGCCAAGGCTTCAGTGCCACTTCAACCCTTCAAACTGGCTTGGGGTGCTGCCTGCCAGCTGGGGATCAGCCTCACTGGCGGCTGGATTCTGCCCGGCCAATGCGCATCGATTGTGCTCTGCTTGAACCCCAAATATTTTTCTCCAGGGTTGAAAGCTCTTTGGGAGCATAATCTGCAAGTCCAAACAGAAGAAAAATCTCTGTTTGGTCTGAAGCTCAGAACTTGGCGTGGCTTGCAGGGGAAGGTGCCAAGTACACGAGGGCTGTTTGCTCTCCTTGCAACAGTCACGGCTGCTCCTCGGCTCTGCTAAGGCACATCTGGCTGTCATCTCTGCACATCTGTATCCTGTGATTTACACAGTTTTCTCCCAGTGCTTTATGTGGTTTTGCACTGTGGAAGGAACAAAAGCACATCTTTCTGCCCCTCTGAGAGCCAGCTTTGTGGCAACCTTCCGAGGGCCTCTCTGCAGAGCATCCATGGCCCTCCGTAGAGAAAGATGTGCGTGGCACCAAGCGTGGCAGAGGTGCCACAAAGCAAACCCTGTAATGCTCATCAGAATGCTAGGCATGTCTGGTCTTTAGCAGGGTTTTTTTTGTGCAGAAGATTCCTGTAGAAGGCAACTATAGAGTATTTCTTTCAGAAGAGTAACGTCCACCACGGTTCCCTTCCTTCTGTTTCTTCCAGCAGACAGAGCCGCTCAAAGCCTGTTCCACCCACACACCAGTTTATCCTGAGCTTCTCCATTCTCAAGACAGTGAGCTCTCACCTGGTATTTACAAGCACCCCTGCAAAGGGACCAGAGGAGGCTTATGATGGAGGCATGAGTAAAGATTTTGCAGCGACTCTCAGGGTCACATTTTCAAGAAGTTATAGACTTCAAAGGGACATTTAAGTTTAAAGGGAGTACTTTGGGAGCACTGTCACGGTACTCTGTGGTGTCAGCAACAGGAACTTTCACCCCCAAGCCTCTCTCAACCATGAATGCTTTCCCATGGCATCAACTGGTGACAGCCAGGATCTCTTTCCTCATCTGGAGTGACTTGCTGTAGTGTTTGACAGTGCTGCAGGTTTTAGAGTTGTTTACCATGGGATAAAACCTGCCCTGCCAGGGGGAAGGGAGTGTATCCTACCCGGAAAAAACACAAACCAAAACAAAACCCTTCTTCCATAGTTACATCCTAGGCCAGTTCTCAGCTCCGTTTACTGTCTGGGTGGGAGCTGGCTCTGCCTACCCCGGCCAACAGAGACATCTGTGTTGTTAAAGTTGTGTGTAGGAGCATAAGCAGTGAATGTGTAAGATTAGAGCTGGAAACCGACATCCTGGTCAAGTTCAGAACTGGCAGAAATCCTTTCAGGAGAGGGTGGGTGCATGTAATTTGTCGCTGCCCCAGAATGAGACTGTGTTCATTGAGAAAGGTTCGTAACTGACCAGAGCTATTGACAGTGGTGTTTCCTTTCATTTCAGTCTGTGTACAGCGTGCCATGGCAGCTCTTGGGGAACAGACAGATCTTGGTAACAGAGATATTTGTTCTGCTGTCCTATTCATCTCAGCTGAAGGTGGCATTCCAGCCAAAAAGGTCGATTGCTTGTGAAACTCCAGGGCCCGGGATAATGGTGTGTCTCCACAAGTGTGGGCCCTGCAGGAGCAGCTGTTCCCTGGTGTGTGCACAGCACTCCGGGCTCAGCACAGCCTCTAGGCGTTTGTGTCAATGTTCCAGCAGCAATTACGACATTACAAGAAAGGGGGGAAGAAATGTTCTGGATGGCCCAGGTTTCTTGAGCACGGCAGCCCCAGCAGAGGAGGGCTGGGGTGGCTGTGGGGCTGTCCTGTGTCCGAGCAGGTGGTGTGTGAGCCGGGACGCCAGGGTGCCCAGCAGAGTGAATGGGAAGCAAGAGGGCTCACACAGGACTGGGATGAAGGGCAGACGAGTGCTCACCCGGCAAAAAGTTGAGGGCAGAGTGTGAGAAACGGGAAAAAATCCCCAGCCACCTGCAATGAGAAACCTCCCGGCTGTCTGAAAGGCAGGGGTGGCAGCGAAGGCTGCGCCCGGGATCACAGGTGAAGGGTCAGCGATGCGCTGGGGCTTTTCTGTGTCCAACACTGCACAGGCCGTAGCCCAGGCGGTGATGCCGCGCGGTTCCGAGGGGTGGCGGGACGTGCGATGGGTGCGATGGAGCGACGCCGAGCGCAGGCGATGCCCGGCCAGCCCCCTCCCAGGCAGGCAGCCGGCACCGGGCACCGCGCCGCCGTCGCGCCCGCTCCGAGCGTTGCCCGAGGAGGGGCCGAGCCCCGCCGGCCCCGCCGCCGCCGTGCGGCCCCCGCCCCGTCCCGCCCGCGGTGGGCGGGCGGAGGCGGCGCTGCGGCGCCCGGCGGGGCTCGGCGCGGCGCGGGGAGCGGTCGGAGCGCAGCGGAGCGGCCGCGATGGGCGCCCCGGGCACGGCGGCGGAGCGACGGCGGCGGCGGCTGCTGCGGGGGCAGCGCTGCGCGCTGTGCTCGCTGGCCCTGCTGGCCCTGCTGCTGGCCGGCTGCGCGGCCGGGCGCGGCGGTGAGTGCGGGGCCGCGGCGGGGGGCAGCGGCCGGGCCAGCCCAGCCCGGCTGCGGAGCGGAGGGAGGCGCCGCGGGGGCCGCGCCGGCCGGGGCTCCCTCACAGGGTCCGCGCCGGGCCCTCCCGAGCCGGGGCGTTGCGCGCCGGGGGCGGCCGCGGGAGCAGCGTGAAACTTGGCGGAGCTCGGCGTGCGGAGCTGGGCCCGCCTGCCCCGGGGGTCCCGGCGGGCACCGAGTGCCCGGAGCTCTCCTGCGGAGCCCCGGGGTCTGGGGGTGCTCTGCCCGCCGCGCTTGGGCTGCGCGGGGGGCGGTGGGAAGCGGTTCGCGTTGTTGCTCTGCGGAGCCGCGAATGTAAGCAGAATTCAGGCAAGGCTTATTTGCCTTTAAGGAAAGAAGAGCGTACGCCTCCGTGACTCGAATTTGCTTTTTGAATAAACAGACGTGTCTGAAGGGTTTCACGGTGTCCAGCATGGTGTGAGGAATGCTCTGATGTTCAGGGAAGAGCACAAACACCAGCTACGGCTTGAACGCAGTGTTTCTTGTGGAGTATTACGATGTTGGGATGTGATTGTAAGATTCGGGACTTTTATGTCCTCAATTTAATCGAATTGTCTTTTTTTTTTTTTACATGCCTTCTAAAACTTATGCTTTTTCTTACAAACGTGGTGATTGCTTCCAAGAAGTAAGGCCAGGAAAATCATGAGCATCGTTGTAAGTAAACAGGAGTTTATGTGTGTACTGAGGTGTATTCAGGTCTGCCAGCATGGAAGATGCAGATGTGTGACACCAATATCCATCCTTCCTTTACCTAAACTTCAAAGGCTGCAGGTGAGAAGGGCTGTGGTGCTGGGGCCACACCTGTGCTCTCTTCCCGTCAGTGGAAAGATGAAGAGTGCACTCCTCTCTCTGAAGTGCAGTGCTCCTTCCCATCCTGTGTTTTGGGGTCCCTGCATGTGCAGAAGGAGCTCCATCTGCTGTAGAGGCTGGTGCCACAGGTGCCTTGTGCTCTGCCTGAGCTGCCAGAGCATTCCCCAGCTGGTGTAGCAGGCTTGTGTCAGGGCTCTGGCTGCTTTGCTTCAGTTTGGGAGCCTGTCTCATGTTGTGGTCAGAGTTTGCCCAAAATTAATTTGAGAGGTGAGGAATGGCATTTGCCATGCAGAGCCAGGAGTGACAGGGTGAAGAATCATGTCACAGGGGGAAATTTACCACAGCATCCACTGCATCCGCTGGTGCTGCATGGGCCCAAAGTGAGTGGGTTCTCACAGAGCCTTGGATGCAGCCTGATGCTCTCCAGCATTTGTGTTGTGCTCAGGAGGTGGAAAGGTGTATTTCTGTGTAGTTGTTTCAGTATTTTTCCCACATAAAAACAGCATTTAGAATCCACAGCATAAACTTTTGACTAGACTGCGGTGCTTTTGTGTCCACTGGCATCTCTCTGTCTGCTGCCCTGGCAGGAGGCTCTGGGGTGGTTTTCACTGTGTGCTGTTTGGAGTGCACGTGGCATATGCATCTCCCAACATCCCTGATGCCAGAGGGACCGGTGGCAATGTGATACTGGGCACAGGCTTGCCCAGGGTGCTGCAGTGACTGCTGCTCCTGGAGAGCCTTGGTGTCGAGGTGTGATCCAGCTCAGAAACCTAGGCTTGAATCACCTCTTTGCATGATGCATGCTCGTTTTGAGTGCTGCCATTTTTCTTTGTCAGTCCCCTTCCCCTCAGGCACCGTTTCAGCCATGGCCTGGATCTGGAGGAGCCAGGCTTTCAGATCACTGCAGACCTGTGTGTGTGTGTGTGTGTGTGCAGAGGGTGTCGGGTGCCAGAGCCTCCTTGTGAGGTGTGTGTGCTGGCACGTCTCCACAGGAAACAGGCAAGAGCAGGTAACCACAGCGGTCTAGTTGCTCCTCTAGCAGGCAGCACTAGGGGACAGGGCATGAGCTCTGGGATTCTGTTCTGGGAGCTCCCCTTGCTGTTCTGAGGGCCTTAATCAAAGCTCTCCATGTCTCGTTTGGCTGGGTCTCGAAAATAAGGCTACTTTGTGAAGTGAGTTTGAGATGTCCTGATGCTAAATGATGTGTAATAACAAAGTGTTAAAACATTATAGTGTTCTGTGAGGCTCATTCCAATGATCTCTCTATCCCACAAGGGTCAAGCTTTTGGAAATAGATCTGGTGCTAAGAAGAAATCCAGGTTCGCAGTTTGTCTGGGCAGTGATCATACAGCTGGGGTGCCCCTTTCTCGCTTGCTAGCAGTGTAAGTCTGTGGTTGTGCTCTGGCATTAAGGAGGTCACACTGGTAACTGAGAGGTGTAACTGAGACCAAACACAGCCCTGCAGACCCCAGATCCAGCTGCCAACCTCTGGCTGTTCAGCTGCCACCCGCACAGAAAGGGTTGAACAAAGTGTGAAGTTTGGCTTATTTTTTCCCCCTTATTTATCCCCCCATCAGTCTGACTCGAATTTTCTATTTGAAAGAGAGGGAGGAGTGGAGACCTCATTATATGAGACTGCCTTCTAAATTGTAATGATTCAGGTTTTTCAAGGGAGGCTTCTGAGTCAGGCCTTTAACCAGTTGGCTGTCACGGACAGCAGAAATAGCAGGGGCATCAGTCAGTGGGATTTTTCTCCTCTTCTTTGTGTCTGTGTCTTTGGCAGGATGGTGAGGAAAAGCTGGGTCTGATTCTGCAGCCCTTACTCATGGGGATGGGCACATCCAAGCACATGGAGTGGCCTGCGTGATTCAAGTGTGGAAGATTCAGGTTTCTTTTAAGTCTTGTTTTAACTTGATGGGAGTGAAGTGTTCAGCATGGTGGAGCAGGGCCTGCCAGATGCGTTCTGACTGGCTCTGAGACTTACCCTAAAAACGAAGCTCAGGCTGTTTTTCACAGGGCTGGTATTTGCCCGGTCCTTGTGGGCTGTGGTGTGTTGAAAGCATCCATGTCATGAAAGCACACTCTTAGAAAGCCTCTGAGCAATCCTGGATGGTGTGATGAGAGATCAGGAGCAAAGATCCCGGGCACATCTGCCTTCCACCCCTGTGCTGGTTGGAGGAGCTGGAATGAGCCACGTAGGCTGTTTGCTCCTGACCGCTTTGTCACGGGCCCTGCCTCAAAGGGCTTTTCCTTACAGATCTCCTTCCTGCCAAAATAACACAGAAGAACCTTGGTGGGACAGATCCCGGTCCTCTAGCTGAGAGTTAAAGTGAAAACTCCCTGATTGGAGTGTTTTGGTTTGTGCGAACCAAGAAACCCAAACCGAACTTTAGAGGTCACACAGTGAAAGCACAAAAGCAGTTGTTTTCCTCACTTCTTCAGTGGAGTGTAATCCTAGCTTCAGCCTGAGTAATACTAGCCCAGATGTATTGCTGTAATCGTTGGACCCCTGGATATGGGAATTTACCCTCACAAACTCGGGAGAGGCATCAGGCCAGAGCGTGGTATGTGACCTCTTTGGCAGGGAGTGTGTTTGGCCTTGCAGGAAATGACTTGTTCATTTATTTAGTACTTGTTCAAGGTCCTGCACCCACAGCTGACTGAGACTGAGCCCTTGTGTCGAGCAGCTTGGAGAGCAGCAGGGATGGGACTTGCAGTGCTGCTTGCAGGGCTGAGGGGACCTGACCAGAACCAGCTTCAGGTGCTGGCAGAGCAGGGCTTGCACACCTGGCTGTGGCTGGAGAACTGCCTTCAGAACTCCCCTATCTCAGGGTCTGTGTGCAGCCCACTTCATTGAAGTGCTGTGGGAGTGCCAGGCTGCATGCCAGGCTGGCTGGCTTGCCAGGGCTGAGGTGGTTCCAGGGCACAGCACCTGGAACTGCAGGGTCAGGGTGCTCGGGATGCTCAGGAACTCTGGCTGCAGCAGGGTGTGAGTGCAGAGGGCTGCTGGCTGCCCCAGCTGCTCAACAGCACAGAGAACACCAGGCTGGCAGAGGGTGAGTTGCAGAAAGATTCAGCAGCTGATCTTCCTTTGACTTGTGCTGCCCACCTGCCTGTGCTGATGGAGCTGTGCGGGCTCAGTCCTGCCCTGTCCATGGCCTTTGGCCACTCCTGCCCACATTGGTGCCTCCTGCCTGGGCTCTGGCATGGTGGTGGCCCTTGGCTGAGCCTTTCCAGCAGGCTAACCCAGCAGAAAACTAGCCCAGGATAAACAAAGGAGATTTATTGCCAAACCAGCACACTGAGATGACTTGGTGAGGGGCATTAACAGAGAGCCCTTGGATGTGGCTGTGGTCAGAACAGCAGAGCTCATGAGGAGGGCTGGGCATGCTTGGTTGTTCTGTCCCAGCCCTTTCCCAGTACTTCCTTCCTGCTGCTAATCTTCAAAAGTCCATAATTAGAATAGGCAGGCTGGTCACACTGTCCATTTTTGGTCAGAGATGCTCAAAAGACTCGGCTGAACCTGTCATATATTCATGTGGCAGGTATTTGTGCCTGCATCCTCGTGGGAAGATACAGACATTAAAATAAGTCTGTGCTGATATGGGACAGGGTCATTTAGGAGATCAGCATCCAGCCCCACAGTTGGAAAACTCCCCTCACCCTGGACCTGACCTGCTTCTAGGTGTTAGCCTGTCCCAGGGTCCTTCACTCTGTTTTGTCTCTGTTCTTTAAATTGATGGCAACTCTCTGGTAGTTAGGAAGATCATTTGGTTTTTTCTGGTTTCTGTGTCTTTGGAGTGGTTTAAGTTACCCCTTCTGGACTTCCTGTTGACGAGCATAGAAAATTTAGTAAAGCCTTAATTTCATAAAGCCTTCCCTAATAATAAAAGCTGAAGAAAACAGCCAGGTTTCATGAAACCTGAGCCTGAAAATTTCAGAATTTTGTGGCTTGGAATGGAAACCACATGAGATTCACGGGAGTGCAGGGTCTGAGGGATGCACCTTGGGATCCAGTGCAGCAGCTTGGTGGTGGGAGCTGTACTGTGCTGTGCTCTCTCTCCCAACTCCTTTCACAGCCAACAGCTGAGCTACAGCAGCACATTTTTAAAAACAAAATTAGAGAGTTTAAAGCTTTTACTCTTTCTCCAGCCATGCCTTCCTTGTCCTTCTCTGGAGCAGTCTTTAGGCTTTGGAGAGCACAAAAGCTTTGTTCTGCTCTGGGTTTTATCAGCAGGTGCCAAGTCAGACCAATGCCAAAAGCCACTGGTAACCTCATCCTAATTTTTTTCCGCTGCTGTGGCTTTCTGGGCAGGAGTGGTCAGGCATGCCCAGGTGTGGGCAGCGTGTTCCAGGTCCTTCCATGCTAATCATCCCTTCCTGCAGACATGCTCTCAGGAGAGCAGGGCTGCACGGTGAGTAAATCCTTGTGGCTGCTCGGCGTTACTCACAGCATCAAAGGGAAAGCCTGTGGAAACAAGGTGGTAAATGAGTGTAATTTGCAGCTCGTGAATGGGTTCTTGGCTGACCCTACAGGGATGCAGGTGTTCTGTCTCTCCTCCCTGTGGGATCCTTGCTGGACTGTCAGACTCCTGCAGCCCTGAGCAGCCCGTCCTTGTTACTTACAGCCAAAGGCATCTGGATGGGGAGTTTGCAGTGAGCTGGAGATCCCTCAGGGTTGGATCCCTCTGTCTTGTCCCATGGCAATGTTCACATTCCCTCTGTCTTGTCCCATGGCAAGGTTCACATTCCCTTTCCTTGCATCACCTCCTGCAGGAGGTCAGGTCTCCGCAGCACCCAGCAAAGGAATGTTCAGGTGAGACTGAGCCCTGATTTTGTCAGCTTGGGATCCATAGCAGTGGAGCTGCTGGGACACTGTGGGGGCCATGGGATGAGCCTGCTGTGCCCAGGAATTTGGGAGGATGTTGAGGCCTCCATCACTTTTGGGAGGGTGTTGAGGCCTCCATCACTGATTTAGGAGACAGCTGAATCAGAGGACCAGCTGTACCTGTGTGTGACAGGTGCAGTCCCTGTGTCTGAACTGTTGCATGGCTGTATGTCAGCTTCATCCTCAGATTTAAAAATAAAGTGGGTACAGTCTCTGGATGCTGAGCTTTTCTTTAGAAGCAGGCTGAGAAGACTCTGGAAATAACAGGATTTCTTAGAGTCCTTGATTGTTGGAGGGAAAAGAAGGGAAGGGAGTGGGACAGGATGTTGCATCCAGCAGAAAGGGCTGGACTCCAGGCCAGATTAAAGACTGAAGCTTGAGGTGAACTGGAGATGTTTAAGCTGGGTTTTTCTTGCTGTCTTTCTTTTTGGTTTCTTTGTTTGTGGGTTTTTGTTTTGTTTTCCTTTTTAGGTTTGATGTTTTGTTTTTGTGGGGTGGGGTTGTTTTTTTTTTTTTTTTTTTATTCCTGGGACTAGGAGCATTGTACCAAGGACTCCAGGGAAAGGTCCTGGACCTTGCTCTTCTGGAAGAAGGGAGGCATTGAAGAGGAGTCCAGATGTGGTGTCCAGGGAGAAAGCTGTGTGAGACAGTACTTGCTGGGACTTTATTTGCCTTTTATGGACTCTTTTGGCTAATGTGCAATGTCATCTGCCTATAAGCCTTGCCTGTGGGAAGCAGATGGTCCCCAGGTCCTGGCTGGGACCTGGGAATGGCCTGGAGGAGAGGAGGGGAGCCGGGTGTGTTTCCAGCTGTATCTTGTGCCCCACATTCTCCTCTTGCTCAGCTCTGCAAGGCCAGGGCACGGGTCCTGCTCAGGATATGAGCGTGTGTTGGGAAGAGGAAATACCTTCTTTTAGTGGGGGAAAACCTCTGGGGCACAAAGGAGTGTCAGGTGGGGTTTGGAGGCATAGGTTTGGTTGTTTTGGGACATTCCGGTGCTGAGCTGGTGTGAAGTGGCTGGGATGCACAGCCTGGCCTGAGCTTGCTGCTCCTCCAATGGTGTGTGCAGAGCTCAGCTCAGGGCTGGGTCTCTGTCCACAGGCAGTCGATATCAGGGCTTGTCTTGCACTGTGTCAAGTGCTGGGGTCCAGTTCAGCTGGTTATCCCAGCCCTTCCTCACTCTGGCCATTCCTCAGCCTCCAGTCCTGCTGGGGGAAATGGGAGCAGGCGTGTCTGCAGCCTGCAAGGGAGGGAAACTGAGGCACGAGAGAATTTGTGGGGTTCTCCAGGCTCAGGAGTGACAGGTACCCAGGTGGAGCTCTGGTCCCCAATGTTCTGCCCTGTCCCTGTGGATAAGCCCTGGGAAGTGTGCCTGTCCCCATGGTGGCTGAGGGATTGCAGTGCACAGCAGCAGGCATCACCTCTCCAGTGAGAACTGCAAACAGATTTTAATGGTTCGATTGGGAAAGAGCTTGCTGAAGTCCAGGAAAAGAATCTTTTTGATACGCAAGCCAAAAACATGCTAACTGAGCTACAAACAACTGAAGGGTCTGCTATTAAAATCATCCTTATTCAGAGATAGACTCAACTGGTTTTTTTTCCCTAAGATGGCCAGAACATCCTGTAACATAAAGCAGGAGGAGAAACGAGCCTTACATGGGCATTCCTTTTTCCTCTGACAAGAACCTACCCTCCAATTCTCAGTGCTCACATATACATGGTAGTTGATTTGTGTGTTGTTGAGAGGATGGGGCAGAAAGAATCTCTTGTAAATGATTGCAGCAATTCACTTCAGGGGAACCTGGTCCCAGCCATGCACAGCTTGTTGTTCAAGCAGGTTCCATCAGCTGTGCTCACACCAAGGTGCTGCTGGCTCTGTGCTCCAGCTGGGACAGCAGTGGCATGGCAGGAGAGGCAGGCAGCACTTAAAAACCACCCTCAAGTTAGTTAACTTTGCTGCTGGCTGTTGACAGAGTAAAACAAATTGAGTTTCATGTTCTTTGGATTTGTTCTTACGCTAAATCGGAGGAGGCAGCAAATGAAGCTTGTTCAGAAGTGGAGGAGTTGTCCAAGAAAGTAACTGAGTAATGCAAAAACCTCTTGAATGAGGAAATTATCCAAAGGGAGGATGCAGGGGTGCCTGTCTCCATAGCAGAAGCATCTTTGTGACCTCCTCTGGACTTGCTGCCACAGGTCCATCCATCCTTCTGGTGTCGGTGAGCTGATTTTCAGGTGGGACCTCACCAGAGCACAGTGATACTTTTAAAGCTTTGATCATAAGGCTATTTAAAAAAAATCCCCAAAAACCAAGCCAGGTTTTTTGTTTCATTTTATGAAAACCATGTAGTGTCCAAGGGAAGTATGAGTTCTCTTCTTGCCCCCACTCGGTGCCCCTGGGGCATGGGGGTGACAGAGCTGCTCAGGGGAGAGGGAGGCTGAGGACCTGGGGCTCTGGGGCTGGCATCTCAGATTGTTTAAATTGCCTGTGGTGGCACAGTGCCAGCTGACACCAGCTGAGAATCTGGACAGAACAACTTGTCCAAGGTCACCTCACAGGCTAAGAGTAGAGTGGTGAATTAAACCTGGGTCTGCAGTGTCTCACTTCAGGGTAAATAAAGAATAAAGAGCTTCTTGGAGGGTCTGCCTGGCTTAGAGCCTTATAAAGAAAGGACAGCCTCAAACACTTGATTCTGGTATGATGTAGAGCGCTATCCTTTTCTTCCAGGACTTCTGGTTAAAAACAATTTTTTTTTCCTCTCTGTAGTGTTATTTATTTCCTTAAAACACTTTGCAGCATTCCAGGCTGGCTTCATTTCTCCGGGGTGCTGCTGGGGACTGGTACCTGCTGTCTTTGTGCCTGTCTTTTCCAGCAGGGTAGGGAACATTCCCAGGTGGAAAAAGTAACAGTGCAGGTTCCAGTTTGGGCTGGGATTGCATCCATGTTCTCTGCTTTTAGGGACATTTCAGGGATCTGCTAAGGAGCCTCTACAAGCTTCAGCCAAGCCTTAGCACAGATCTCCCTTGAAAGGCTTCAGCAGCTTTGTGCTCCTGGGCCACCCTGATAAGGACCAGTGCAAAATCTGCTGAAGCCAGGGATAGTTTTTGATAGTTCTCTGTGTTGATCCGTGGTGATTTATGAGGAGCTTCCTGGATGTGTCCAGAGAGGCCTTCCTTTCCCTTGTCCCTTTTCCTTGTCCCTTTCCTCTCTTCCCTGACTACCAGATTTATTTCTAGATATGTTTGCTTACTCCTAATAAATGTAAGAAAGGATGTCCTGAGGCTTATAGATATATTTGTCTGTAATTAAGGTGGGATTAATTGGTTAAAATAGTGTATAAGGGCCTGTTATGAGATCAGCAGATAGGAGCATGGGATAAAATGCATAATGAATACCATTATGTTATAAATAATGGACACAGCCAGTGTACTGGCATCCCCGAAAGGTAATAGCTCTATCAATATTTAATGGAGTGGCTACCTGAGGGAAAGCACTCTCTGTCACTAAGGTGATTTTCAGCTTGGCTTGGGGACACACAGGTGGCTCTGAAGGAGGGCAGGAGCCCCTGTGCAGTGGGGGGCACAGTTTGTGGTGACAGAGGGCTGTGGAGCCAGGCTTTCCACTAGGATGCTCCATGGGTGCTCCCTCCTGCTCTCAGAGCCACCAGATCCATTTGCTGGCCAGTGGCAGGGAACAGGACCACAGGCACCCTGCACCTTGCTCTCCCATGCTCATTCCAGCTGTCAATTCCTGGGAACCAAGCTGCACTGGTGTCAGGAACTCAGTTTCTTGGGGAACAGCATCAGTTACAGGCTGCCCTTCAGCATGTTCTCAGCATTGACAAAAATAATCTCAGGGGTTTTCTGAGCAGATGCAGGAAAAGGGGAATTTCCAGTGCTCCCTCTGCCAGGCCTGGGTTCACACCTCTGTCCCCAGCTGCTCATTTCACAACTCCCAGCTCCTCCATGCTCCTGTCCCACTGTGTTTTATCCCTGTCCTTTCACTCTGTCCCTGCAGCTCTGCCCTGCCTGGGAGGGCTGGCTGTCAGTGAATTTTCCCCACGTTAGGAATGCTTTTGGGCAGCAAATCCAGACTTGGTACCAAACAGTGGGGTTAAATACTAGAGCCAGTGTCTTGTCTGGGGCTGAGGCTTGTCTCTGTTCCCCAAATGCCTTTCCAGCTCTGTGGAAGCAGTAAATAACAGCAATTAAACAAATACCAATTGCAGATTCATGTGGTGGTGGTGCAGGGAAACACAAGGGGAAAGGATGTGTAGGGCAAAAGGACAGGAGAAATAGTCTTTTCATCCTTCATTCTTGTTTACTTTTATGCAAGATCCAGTTTTTTCATCATCTTTTGTGGAGAAAAGCATGAAAAAAATCTCTTTTGTGATCTTTCCCCTATCATCAGAGATACCAGAGTGGGAGACAGGGCTCATGACAGTCTTTTTTCCCTTTTCTTTCTTTCCTGGAAGGGGTGGCTTGTTTTTAGTGTCCCTTCCACTAAACCACGTTGCTCCAAGCCCTGTCCAGCCTGGCCTTGGACACTGATAGAAATTGTTCAGGCAAAGCTGCAAGGGTGTCACTTTTCAATTTAACTGGGGTAAAGTCATGGTTTCCCCCATTTTTTTGTTTTGTTTTTTTTTTGTTTTGGTTCCTTTTTGGTGGAAGAGCTGCTCTGTTTCTTTTCCCAGCACATTTTTATGGCATTTTCAGACTAAATTGAATTCTGCCGAATTCTGTTTAGCTAGAAGTGTAAAAGAGAGCGAACCAAAATGAAATATTTTATTCCACTAAAACATTTCATCTGACCCAAAACCGTCTTTCCTCCCACTGTGTCAGCTCAAAATTAGGAGAGAAATTCATAAATGTGGGGGAAGGAGCAGTGACTGCTCAGCTCCCGAGCACAAACCCCAGGTATTCACCCCTGTCACAGGGGCTTGAAATGCAGTTTGTTTTTTCACTGCTTTTAAAAGTGAAAAACTGGGGTTTTTTTCACTGCTTTTAAAAAGATAAATGCCTTCTCCAGAGAGTTAGCTCTTTCTGTAACACGTTACCCAATCCTTCCGAGAAACAAGGGTCTGTCTGGTAACAGTGAGGCTCTCAAGTGCTGCTTTTCCAGCCTTGTAAGGTCATGATTGCCAGGTTCAAGCAGCCACAGGATCTTGGAATGGTATAAAAAGTAGCTCTGTTAGTGATGGAAAGTCAGCTGGAGATTAATTCATTGCTGCTCTTTTTTTTTTTATTCCTCTCTGTCTACCATGAAGAAGGGAAATCGTGATGGATGGTTTTGATAGGGATGACCCAGATGTGCAGCCACCTGTAGCACAGCCCTGCTGCTGTGGCTGCTGCCTTCTGTGAGCAGGGTTTGCTAGTGGAATGTGGGAAAGGGAGGGAGCAGGGGGTCTGGATGTGCTTTAGGATTCCCTGGCATCCCTCACAGGGAGCAGGGATGAGGGCGAGAGGCTTGGGAAGGAGTTGGGTCAGGGAGAGGAGCTGCCTCAGGGATGTGTTGGAAAGGGGAATTTGCTCTCCATCTTCCTTTTCTGCCTCTGAAAATTTCCTTTCTGTTTGTTTGGGGCAGGGGGGAAAGCACTGGTGCCTGCAGCAGGGTGATGTGAAGGATGCTGCTTCACCTACTCCTGCAGGTTTCCTCTGTGACAGCCATCAGAGCAGGAGGAGGCAAAAGCAGTTTTCTGGCTGGTGTTAGGAGACTGTCCCATGCTTGGGACAGAAGGCAGAAGGAAAGGGCAGCAGCTCTGTCAGGGGAGATGTGCTGTGTTGTGTTTGTGAGGTCCCCAGGACGAGGTGAGAGATGAGGAATCTGACTCCATGTTCTCAGAAGGCTGATTCATTATTTTATTATATTATATTATATTATATTAAAGAATGCTATACTAAAACTATACTAAAGAAAGATAAGGATACAGACAGAAGGCTTAACAGGAATGAATAATAAAAACTCTTGACTGATTCCTCAGAGTCTGACACAGCTGATGGTGATTGGTCATTAAGTAAAAACAATTCACATGAAAACAATCACACATGCACCTGTTGGTCAACACTCTCCAGACCACATTCCAAAGCAGCAAAACACAGGAGAGAAAAAAAGAGATAATACTGGTTTTCCTTTATCTCTGAAGCATCTCAGCTTCCCAGGAGAAGAAATCCTGGTGAAGGGATTTTTCAGGAAATGTGACAGTGGCAGTGCTGTGCCAGAGATCTGGAAACCACGGTGGGCAGTCCAGGGCTGTGAAGCACAGAGATGGTGCCAGCAGTGCCCAGACTTTGCACTGTGCCAGGTGAAATGCTAATGGGATGAGAGTGGCAGCAGGGAGTGAGATATCCCTGAGAAACCAGAGCAGGGAATCACAGAAGCCAGTGCTGTTGTACAGACCAGTGGGAAGCTGCTGCCTTGAGAATTAATCTGAATTTGGGCAGGGTCACAGAGGGATGTCTGTGGTAAAACTGGGGAGTTTGTAGAAGCATGAAAACATTGTCAGGAGAAGTAAAACCCTGTTTACTTTAGGCAGGAACTGAATCACATGAGGCTGTGATAGGGAGAAGTAAAAGGTGGTATTTTTTACCAGGTGCAGAACTGTTCCTTTTGCACTTAGATGTAGATCAAGAAGAACAGAATGGTTGATTTAATGGTCAAGCTGATACAATATTAAAGTAAACATAAGTTTCTGCACAAACTGGTAATGAGCAATCATGGAAGCTTGGAATCATCACATATCCAGTAACAGTTTTTGGTACAAGACAGAATTCTATCTTCACTTTGCTAAGCTTAATCCAGCACTCTTTAGGATGTAGGAACCAAGGAGTTCTTGGGGAGTCTGTTCATCTCTTGCAGGGATACTTTTCCATCCCCTGGGCTTTGCTATTTGAGGTGGTACAGGCACTTCACCTGGAGCTTGATGAGCCTTGGGTGCATTTCTGCTGAGCTCTGCCTGTCCTTGGAGTTGCTCTGCTCTCAGGGTGGCGCAGAGGCAGGCCCCAGCAGCATGCGTGTGGAAATTTCACTTCCAGAGGTTGGGCAGCTTTTCAGAGTTAAAATAAACCAAAAGTCACATTTTGCTGTTGCCATGAGAACTGTGGAGCTGTTGTTGGACCTTCGGAGTGTGCTCTGCCCTCCCGACTCCAGCTGGGCTTTGTTGAGAGCAGTGCAGGGCTGGGAGGGGCAGGAGCTTTTTGGGACCCTCAACGGGCTCTGTGCTCCATAGGAGGGAGCTGGGGAGCCTCCCTGGAGGTGTGTGAGAGCTGGAGGTTTTGTGGGGGCTGTGGGGTTTTTTTCTACTGGTGTTCACATAGAAAATATGTGAGGGGGTGTGGGTGCAGGGACCCTGCCCTGCTTGGGTGCTGCCTGCAGCTTGGCTCTGGTTCTGTGCCTCACTCCTGTGGTGCAGGTATTATCAGCAGTGTGCTTTCCCTGCCCTTCTGCACCTTTCCATGTAGGTCAGGAGCCATGGAAGTACAGCTTTGAAATCCATGGAAGTACAGCTTTGAAATCCATGGAAATACAGCTTTGAAATCCATGGAAATACGGCTTTGAAATCAGGTGTAAGGAGCTTCTTGTCAAAGCCAGGTGTAGGATTTCTGGGGCTTTTGTTGTTTGGGATTTTTTTTCCCCCTGAGGATGCTATATTTATGGTCCTTGCTGCTGATGATTTTGGAAGAAAAGCATCTCCCAAACCAGCCTAGGCAAAGGGCTAATCCATTTATGACGTGTTTATGCAATCACAAGCTCAGATCCTGGTGGTGGCTGTCTGCAGTAGGTCTGGTGGTGCAGGGGCTCACTGGACGTGTCCCTGAGGGTCTGGGGCCAGCAGCTACAGGGACATGGCTGCAGGGCTGCAGCTCCTTCAGCTGTGTGCTGATCTTCCACCAGGGCTCATCATTCTGTCCTCAGACCACCACACCACTGCTCTCCACCTCTGTGCTGGCTTATGTGGAAGCTCGTGCTTGTTCCAGCTTTTTTTCTTCCCCTGAAATACTTCCCTGTTGTAATAACTGCAGGAACGATTCAGGGAGACAGAGATAATTCAGCTGGTTGTGAAACCAACCCTCCAAAACCCAAAAGCTGCCACCATGAGAACAATAGATAAAAGGGACAGACGAGAGAGGAGGAAGGGCAAGCATATTTCGGAAAAGCTGTGCTGTTTTTGGCTCTGGCCAGCAGTTTGCATAGAAAGTAGTTTATTGTCAGTGGGAGCTGTGGATACCTGCCAGCTCTCCTGTGCAGCAGTGCTTTGTGCCAGAGAAAGGCCCTGCCTGTCAGGTCTTCCCTGCTCCAGCCCCCTGCCCATCAGCTCTTCCCTGCTTCAGTTGGCTGCTCACAAGCACTTTTCCATCTTTGTTGCCTTTCTTCACCTCAGCGTTGTTGAGGCAGATCCTCCACTGCAGTGGATGGATTTTTTCTCCTCTTCCATCTCTGGGGTTGGGTGCTCTTGTCTCCTTTGGCTGCTTGGAGCTCCCTGTCCCATGGGACCCCCATGCCACACCAGCCTGCTTTGTACCCTGTAGGAGCTGGGTGGCTGCTGTTCCATCTTGTTGGGGTTCCTGTGCTTTGCTTGCTGCTGAAAATAAATGTGCCTGTGTGATCAGAGTGCAGCTGGGGAATGTGGGGATGTTGTTCAGCATTGTAAGGTGGTGTTCTTCGTGCTGGGAAGTGCAGCCAGGATGAGTTTGGCTGTGTTTCTGAAAATTGTAAACTCCAGCCAGAGCCATCTGGAATAGCGTAAGGAGCTCCCGAGTTCCCACGTGGAGATCTGGGTCACACACAGAGCCTTTCCAGGAGTTCTGAGCTGGCTGATCCGTCCTTTTTTCCACTCCACCTCACTTCCATGCTCATAGGTGGAACAGGTGAGCAGTGTTGCTGGAGAGGCTGAGCCTGGCAGGGACAGAACTCCCAGCAAGCACACACTCGTGCACTCCCTGTCTTATGGAAAGAGGCTGCTTGAAATGCACCGTCTGCATTGTCTTAGTTCTGTTATGAAATGCAGGGCAGGCACAAAGACAGGGAAAAATGACTCATGTGCTTATTGTCCATGGGAATATCTCGGGGAGGAAGTGCAAGTAAAGCTCTCCAGAACCTGGGTTCTGAGTGTGTAATGTAAAACTGGTGCTGGGTAATTGTGGAGTTGTGGAAAATACCTTGTTCAGTGCTTGGAAAAGTAATTCTCTCTCTTTGAAATATGCTATGGTACAGAACTTTGGAAAAACTCTTCATTGTACCAGAGCTTTAGAGGGTGTCACACTGTTGCTTTAGTATAAAGCCAGCAGCTAGAACATTAATAAGGAAAGAATTCCGTCTTGCTTGCCCAAAATGGCACTGCATCTGGGGCAGGATGTTCAGCAGTCTTTACCTCTGCTGAGAAAATGAAGAAAACTCTTTGTTGTGGCTCCCATTAAAAATCACCCAATCCTGAATAGCTACAGTTGAGAAACAGAACTGTTAGCTTCCTTTTTTATAAGTTTTCCTGCTTTTCCTTGGGAAGAAGAGTTTGGCCATGGTGGTGGTGGCCAGGCAGCCCTGCTGTGGAATTCTGTGGCTGAGGTGATGCCCCTGGTGCTTGTGCCTTGTGCCAGCACCTAAAGCAGGGCAGGCCTTGAGCTGCCTCCACCACACCACAAGGAGACTGGTGCCAGCACATGGGGAAACCACAGGGACCCTGTTGTGTGTCACTGAGTGACCTTGTTAGCAAGGTTAAAATCTCCACGTGTCCCTGTTTTCACAGGGAAATCCTTGGAAGGCCAAAGCTTTGAAAAAGGTTCATCTCTAAATTCTGTTTTCTATTGCTCTGTTGAGTGAAATGTGTTTTAGAATGGAGATGCCCTAGGCAGGATTTTGGGGGTGGTGGGCTGCAAATTCTGCTGTGGGACAGACAGCTGGCCCTGCTCCAGCCTGGAGATGCCAGAGGACAGATTTTCCTGGTGTCAGTCACTGCGTTGAGCTCGGCCATGGACCAGGTTCGCTGCTATTTACTCTTGATTTTTGTCAATGCTGGATGTAGCCTTTGTAAACACTCCTGTTGCCAAATTAAGCTTTTCCCCTTCCAAAGTCACCTTAAATGACATTGTTCTTCTTTACCCCTCTCTTGGAAGAGTTTGCCACCCGAGAGAGGCAGAGGTTCTGCAGGAGGTCAGGGGCTGTGGCAGTCCCTGTGTCGTCCCTCCCTCATGCCATTGCTCCATGCAGTGACACAGAGAAGCCTCTCTGGCTTGGAAAGGAGCTCCTCTGCTTTGAAAGCAGCTTGTATGTGGAACTGAAACTGCTTTGCTCAGGCTACCAGAGTGTTTGTTGTTAGGGGAGATCCCTGATGCTGTGTTACAGCTTGTGCTCCTTCTTGGAAATGCAGCCCACTTCCATCAGCTTAATCTTACTGGTGCTCACAGGCTAAACTGACAGCAAATTCCATTCTCTAATATTTGTAAAGCACTGAAAGGACAAAGTGCTTGAAGCTTCAAATGATGGCATTTGGTTTACCAAGGTAAATGGGGTTTTATTTGCTTAGAAAACAGGACTGCTTTAGGCTGCCCATGCAGCTGTGGCTCTTCCCCCAAACATGCCCCCAGATGACTCCTGTGTATCCTGAGAGAATTGGTCCCATTTACTGCTGGTGGCCTGGGATGCAGATTCCCAGGCAGCCCTCTCCCAAACATTCCCTCCTGGCATGGCATGGAGTGGCCTGAGCAGAGCATGATTTGGGCAAGGCAGACAAGACTCAGGTTGGGCAGCCCTCCCAACTGGATGTACCAGGGAACATAACACAAGTCTTGGGACCTGCAGAGAGCCTTTTGCTTTGGCTTTGATCACCCTCTGAGGCATTGGCCCAAGACCTGAATCTCTATCCCACTGCTTTTTTGCCTGTGGTCTGTTTCCAAAGTAGTGGACAGAACTGGGAGTAATTCAGAAATCCTTGTGAGAGAGCCCATGTTCTGCTTGTTGGGAAGGGAATGAATGGCTGGGAGGAAATCCCTCTCAGATGCTGTTTGTTACTGGAGGCCTGCAAGGTCTCCATTGCAAGAGGGCTGATTTGGTGTGTGGATATCTTCTGGTTTAAAAAAAAAAACAGAGTTTTTTCTTTCTCCCTTGAATCTGAACCAGCATAGGAGAAGGCATGGAACTGACACATGAGCACGTTTGTCTAGCTGATTAGGCAGACATGGCATGTCCAGGGCTGATCAGCCTTGTGCCAGGAATATTGTAGAAATCAGCCAGCTGTCTTGTTGACATTGCTAAAACAGAGCTTCACTTTGCAGCACCAAGGAAAAGCTGAAGGGGAAGCAGGGCAGGGGTTGAGTCAAAGGTAGTAAGACAAGCACTGCCCCTCGTGTTCATGGATATTTCTTGTTACTGGAGGTGTGGAAACGAGTCAGAGGCATCCTCTGGCTTCAGTCAGATGGTGCTGGGTGGGAAAACAGAGATGCTCTCCTGAGATGAGCTTCAGGAGCTGTGGAGGAATGCACATGGCTCTCATGGGATGGGGAGCTGCTGGCAGTGTCCCATTCCGGTGGGCTTAGAAATTCTGCCCTTTCAAACCCGAGGGGGCATGGGACTTTTAAAATGCAAATGTTCTGGCTTCTTCAGGATGATCAGGAGTTGCCTTTCCTCATGTATCCACTGCTCTTTTCCTTCAGGTTATGATGCCCTGAGCTATCCTGTGGGAGATGGTGACAAGTGGAGCGGGCGGCAGCTCCTGCAGGCGCGTGAGCAGAACAACGGGAGCGACGTTCCAGAGGATGGGGGACAGCAGCTCTACATCAGAAACTGCACTGAGCCAGGTAGGAATGAAAGCTGCCTCCAGCTCCTCTGTCCTGGCTGGTGGCTTCCTCACATCTGTACTGCCAAGACTTGCTTGTTTTTAAGTCCAGAAATGTGTTTCCTCAAGTTTTGGGGAGAGTAGGGGAAGGGTTTTTTCTCTGTTCTTCAGGACTAATGTAGGTTACGTGCCCCAGGAGAAATTCTAACAAATCCAGTTCTGGCTGCACTTCTCTGCCTATAATTTTTCCTCTGCCATAATCCTTAATAACATTTCTGGACAGATGGATGATTATGGTCTTTTTTAGACAGCAAAAACTTGTACAAAAATTCTTCTTCCTCAATTTTTGCTTGTTTGCATAACTCTGGCACTGTGCAGACCCAGTGTTGCAGCCTCACATCAGCACTGGCAGTAATATTTTCCCCTACTGTGCTCAGCACCTTCTGTCTCACCATTGCAGCTGTTCCTGCTGCCCTCACCAAACAGAGTGATCTGTAGGAAACATGGGAGATTTTATTTGTGGTGTGTGAGTTTTTCCTCCCCCTTTTTTTCAGAAAGCAGAACAATAACTACTGAGTACCCTGCGTTTTCTCAGGAGAGAGAAAGCAGAAATACCTAGATATGTGAAATTACTGTTTCCTCTTGAAATTGTCATGGTGTGACATCCTGTAGTAGAAACTGATAAAAAGTAGTGCAGAAAGGAAGTGAAAGTAACAGTTAGGGTCCTGCCTGTGGTTTTGTCGATTTTGTTTGGGTTTGTCACAGTGCAAATGCAAATAACATTAAGTAGTGTTAAGTGTTGTTGGTGTTAGGCCAGGTGGCAGTCAGAAGCATTTGGGAGTGGGACACTCCCAAAATTCAGTGTCTGTGGGAGTTACCTGTTGAGCTCAGAGGGCTGAGGATGACCTGCAGGATGCACCAGTTGTGCTGCTCAGCAAACAAGTCAGTAAAAGAGCTGGCAGGAGGGCATGGGGACATCAGTAACAGTGGTGCTGCCTGTGATGCTGCAGCACCAGAGAGCAAAGTGGTGTCAGCTGTGCTTTCATGTCTCAAAGTGTGGCCCAAATCCTGGCACAGCCCCATCAGCAGGAGCTGTGCTTGTCAGGCAGAGCTGCTGGAAAGCTCCATCCCAGGGTAGCACCGTCCTTCCCTTTGGATCAGGCCCCAAATGGTGGCACAGCACTTGGGGTTTCACCAGGCATGGCTGCTTTGCCTTCTCCAAGGGCTGCTCAGGGAAACTGGGGCAGTTTGTGGTGCTGCTGAGCATAATGCATCAGTGCTCTATAACCAAAGCCTGGGGGCCCTTGTGACCTGGAAATCTGCAGAGCTCAAACCTCCCTCCAGCATCACATGTGTTGGCCTGCAGGTGCTTCTCCTTCCCTTGGGCAGGTGTCAGGAGGGAAAGGCTGCCTGAAAAGGGGATTTTTTCCTGCTTACTTCCCAAGTGAACCTGTATAAACACCTTGCAGCTTGGCAGAAATGGATTAAGAAAGCAGTTTTACCTCACCTGCTGGTGGAGGGGAGTGGAATGCCTCCTGTTAAAATGTGCTGTGGGTTTTTGCAGTGCTTGGCTTCTGTGCTGTGTTGGCAATAAACACACCTTGACCTGCTAAAGGGAGGATCTGTGTTCTTTAGCTGCTCAGGTGATTGCAGGCTCATTTGAATGCCTGCCATGACATTTGCCAACTGCTGCTTTCATTTCCTAATGGTTTATCCAGTGACCTATCTAGTATCATTTCATCATCAGAACTGCTCCAGATAGTGGGGGTTTTGCTCCCTTTGCCGTTGCAGCAAAAACTGTAGGAATACTGAAGTGCTGAAATGGACTGATTCCAGCCTAAAGACCATTTTTAGGATTTTTTTTCTTCTGTTTTGTTTTTTTTTTTTGACCTTTTTCTGAGAAATGCCCATCATGGGCTCTGGCCTGGTCCTGTGGCTGATTGTGGTTGTGTTGAGTGGAAGCAGAACCACAGAGCAGCAGCCTGCTGTCTTTTCTAAGGAGCCTCTTGTCTCTTGCTGCCTGTCCTCTGAGTGTCCAGCCCTGCACTCAGAGCTGCTTGTCCCCTCCCTCTTGGAACTTGGTGCTTCTCATGGCAGTGTCAGCTCTCTCCTACCCGTCCCCTTGTCCTTGTAGTACCCACATGAAGGAACTGGAGATGGACAAAAACAATTTGGACAGTTTATTCGCTGAAATAGCCATACTGTTTAAATGAAACACTTGTGATTCTGGGCCATGTTTGACAGTTTCAGCTCATGCAAAAGATGACGAGGAAGGAGTGAGAATGACTTGTGTCAATTCAGGCAAAGTATCATTTACTCACCCAGTCCTGTTCAGAAATGTGATTCACCCACTGGAAGCCAAGAAAAAGGATTAAGCTGGTTTAATGTTGGGTCAGGTCCCTGTGCTGCCAGATTCAGAACTCAAATTGCCCTGGAGGAGCTCCAAAGCTTGTTCTTCTTTCTTTTATTGGCTGCCAGAAGGTGACAGGCTCTGGGGCTGTCTCAGGGTGGCATGTCACATGTCTGGAGGTTCGGGTGGGACGGGGTGGCCAGGTCCCGGTGCCAGCTCCTCACCAGACTGACACACGCTTCCTCTGATGAGCTGTCATCACCTTCTTTCCCCCCCCCTTTAGCACTTCCACTCCACCTCAGAAAGGCTGAAAATAAAGTAACAGCCCTGCTTAAATGTGCTGTTTTAAAGTCATTATCAGTAATGGCAGGAAATACTTGATTGCTGCAGGAACAAAAAGATCACCCTGCATTCATTTAGACCCTCAGGCATAAAAGTGCTTAAATTAAACAGCTAAAGAAGTTTTTGTGCAATTATTTTTTTTACATTTCCTCATCTTATTTCAAATGCAACTTTATCAATATTTCTCCAGTGAGTCACAGCTCGTGGTAGTGTAATTTGTAGTGCTTGGCTGTGGAGCAGGTAACCCTTGCTGAATACTTACTTGTGGTGTGTTTTTGGAGCCCCTTTGGCACTGAACCACACACCCAGACCCCCAAGGGTGGAGCTGAGCATTCTGATCTCTTTCCTCTCTTTTGTTTATGCACGTGGTGGGCTTTATGTAGTGTGAGTTCTGCTGGGCTGTCATGCACAGAGAACTGCAGAGTTTAGAAAGGCCTTCTTCCCAAGCAAATACAGCATCCTATTCACTCTTCACATGAGTGATTTAGTGTTTTGTTTTCCTTTTTTTCCTGTTCCTCCTTGAACCTCAATCCAATTGAAAGTTGCCTTCCCTCAAGCAAAATTAATTTTATCCTAGCAAAAATGAAAAGTAAAAATTTGTTCCTGCCTTGCAAGTTGCCAAACCTTGCTTTCACTTGGGGGAACGTTAGCAAAATAAATTGCTGTAAGTTTAGTAACAAAATATCCTTGAGGAATAGCAAAAAACATGTTCTCCTCTCACTGAGCTATAAGTTTGGTGAATTTGACAGAAATTTGCTTGACCTTCTGCTTCCACACTTTGCTTCTGTTTGTCAACTTCAGACCTAAAGCATCAGAAGAACCAGAATGTTGGGGTTAAAACCTCAGAAATAAAATCAAAAACATGCTTATTTCTTCTGGGTTCTTGTGCTGGCAGGGAGCTGGGTTCTCCCTTGGTGCAGCCAGGAAGGAGAGATGTTCTCTCCTATGGTGGGGACCAGGGGCTGAGCTTTGGTGCTGGGCCTCAGGGAGGTGGGTGCTGGTGCCCAAGTTGTGTCCAGACACTGATTTGGCTGTGTCCCAAAGCTGCACCTCTGGCTGAGGGGAATGTGCAAGGCAGCTGAGGGCTTTGGAGCTCTCCTTGCAGAGCTTCCTTTGCTAGAAACCACAGTGGGTATTTTCCTTTTCTGTGCTGCGCTCTGGGCTTGCTCGGAGCTTGGGCTTTGCCTTCTGGGCTGGGCTTTTTGTGGGACTGCTGGATTGTAGGGTCTCTTAGCAATGAGAGGTGGTCCCAAGTATTTTCTGTAGGATTTTTCAGCCATCCAGAGTGTGGCTGAGTGCAGGGGAGCAACTGGCTGAGCACCGTGGCCCTGAGGCAGGACCTGGTGTGTTCTGCAGCAGGGCTGTACCTGGACAGTGTGCCAAAGGGGAAGCTCAGAACAAATGCTTTTGGCTGGGTACTTGAAAACTCTGATTTGATCACCAAAACCATGCAGTTCCCTTAAAACAGGCCCCTCTGGGCATACACAGGAGGCCAGTGGTGTTCTTTTTGCTAAAATTTTGCCAGTGTTTCCATGTGATCATGTGTGCAACTCCAAGAGCCAGATCTTCAGGGAGAAGAATAACACAAAGCTGGTGAGATTAAAATCAAGAGGTGGCAGTGCTCTTACCCAGTTCATCCTCAGTGTGTTCTATTGCATCAGTGAAACAAAAGGAGGAGAGAGCAAACTCCAGATTCCAAAGCCAGCTTTGTCCCTGCAGTGAGCAGACTGAGGAGAGGTGCTGAGCTCCAGAGTGTCTTCCCCAAAAAGCTTCTGTCAGTTTTTCCAGAATCCATAACTACACATATATCAAACAGCTTTCAGCCCTGAAACCTAAGTTAATGCTTGAAGCCCCTGCTAACACATTCAGGTTTGATCTGTGAAATACTGCAGACACACCAACATTTAAAGCATGTGCTGATAACCACTTGCTCTGATTTCCTTCATTATCAAGCTTACTCCCTCTACCCTTCTAGCATCATAGAGAAACTTTCAAACAGCTTGGGAAGGACTCTGTCCTTCATGTGATCTGCTCAGGAACCTCATACTCTGTCCCAACAAAAACAACTCACACATTTCACATGGCCTGGGGTCAACAGGCACCGAGGCAAATTCCTTCATTCCCAAATTTCTTGGTGTACTGCAAGTCTACAATTTTTAACAACCAAAAATTTACAGCAGCACAGTAATTAAACTGCTTGTTCTGAGAGAAAAGGGCCTTGGCTGAGCCTTCAGAGCCTCAGCACAGCCAGATGTGCACCTGTAGTGTGGGCAGATCTCTCAGGCTGGGACTTGTTTGCTCCATTGGTGATGCTTGTGATGAGCCTCTTTTAATTGTTTAAGTGTTTTAATTCCTGTTTTAATTGTTGTTCCCGGTGGGAAATGCTGTGTTGTCACAGGCTGGCTGTGCAGGGAGGGCCTGCAGAGCTCTGGGGGAAGATCAGTGTGGCACGCTGCACGGGGAGTGAGCAGCACCAAAGGTTAATTGCCTGTTGCTGCCCAAGAATCATGTTCATAGTCCTGAGAAGTGATGGCAAGGGGGGAGGAAGAAAGGAATAATCCTTGTAGGTAAAAAAGAACAGAAGCTGTACACTTGCTGCTGCCCAAGGCACATGAGGAGGAGATTTAAAAGTCTGTCAGAAGTGCAGCCCCATCTGCATGGTAGCTCTCCAATGGTGGAGTGGGGAAGCCCTGTGTCCTTTTTTATGATTATGTTTCCCCCTCTGGAATAACTTTAAAACACCCAGAAATTTTCTTGGTTTTTGGATTTATTTTGGCTTTTTTTCCTCCATTACTTTTTTGTTTGCTCTTTGTATCTAGAGGAATGAGGCTTGCTTCCTTGACCTTTCAGCAAGCTTGGGTTACTCCTTTGGTTATTATGTGTTGTGGAAAAGGCAGCAGAGAGGCTTGAAATACTGAAAGGGGACCCTTGCTTCCAAATCTTTAAATGCCTTTGCATTTAAAAGGTGTTAAGCAACAAAGCATGACTTCAAATGTGAATAAATATCACATTGTGCCTCCCTGAATTGGGTTTTACTTCTCTGACACTTGAGGATGCCAGGCTGCTGCTGTGCATCACTCTGGTAATCTGAGAAGTCTTCCATGAAGCCTGTGACCTGAATTTCTAAGGAGGCAGTGAAAAAAAAAAAAGAAAAAAAAATTGTCAAGTCAGACTTGCTCGTTTCTCTGGGAAGAAAGTGCACTTGGATTTTCACATGCTGAGCATGGAAAGCAGCACCACTGGAGGGTTTGGGGCTGGCAACTGGGAAGAGCCAGTGTGGTCCCCTTGTTTGGTGGCTCTGGCTGCCTCAGGGCATTGCTGAGGTGCAGATGGCTGCTCACAGCTGCAATAACATTGCAGTGATTGCGTACCAGATGTAGATGTTCTAGACTGGCCAGATACCAGAATGGTTTATTTTTTTTTTCCACACCTGAATTATTCGCCTGGCATGATAGATGCAAATTGTCCACTTAGCATTGAAAAATACATTGCTGCATTTTGGTAAAATGTCCTAATTCTCCCCAGGAAAATCTGTGCTGCTGCAAATTTTTGATTGTTAAAAATTTTAGACTTGCAGTACACCAAGAAATTTGGGAATGAAGGAATTTGCCTTGGTGCCTGTTGATCCTGGGCCATGTGAAATGTGTGAGTTGTTTTTGTTGGGACAGTGTCTTTCCCAAGCTATTTGAAAGTTTCTCTATGATGCTAGAAGGGTAGAGGGAGCAAGCTTGATAATGAAGGAAATCAGAGCAAGTGGTTATCAGCACATGCTTTAAATGTTGGTGTGTCTATAGTATTTCACAGATCAAACCTGAATGTGTTAGCAGGGGCTTCAAGCATTAACTCAAGTTTCAGGGCTGAAAGCTGATGTAGCTCTAAGATCCAGGGCAAGCCTTTCTTAGAGTTCTGTTTTAAATTTGGTATTTTTGAGCTATTACTGCAAAGGAAGAAAAATAACATCTGGCCCCATGTTGCAAACTGGATTTTTGTTGCTTGTTTTTTGGTTCTTGCCCGTAGTTAGTAGTTAAAAATCAAAGGTCCAGATTTTCCACGAGTGTTAATTATTACTGGCTTCATTGACTTCATTGCATTTACACTAGATTTAAATGGCCAAGAATCAAATAAACCATCCCAAGTCAGGTTTTAATACAGTCAGGGTGGAGTTTTTATCATCTGCAATCTGCATTTTAAGCAGTGCTTAATTGTGTAGTTTTTATATACAGACACGTGCGTAAATTCACTTATGCATGCACAGAATAATGGTTTCATGTATTAATGCTGAAGCAGTTTGATTTAATGTGCAGCAGTGGGTAAAATAAAAGTATTTAATTAAAATGCCCTTTTTTGTGGACTGCATTTAAAAGAATTCCCAGATTAGATACTGGCTGCCCATATGTGCAGGTCCTTTGTCATTTCCCTGCTGCTCCTGTTAGAAAATGGAGAGGTGAGTGGTTTTTCTTTCCCAAAGACTCCAAGATGCCAAGTGCTGGCAGAGGGGTGCAGAGCTCCTCCTTCAGCCCAGGTTCTTCAGGGGCTCTCCCTTGGGATCAAAGTCTTCTGTGCTGGCTGTGATGAAACCACACAGAAGGGGGATCACCCCTCCAATCCAGAACTGTCCATGACAGCTCCAGGCACATGGGGGAGAAACAGAACAGGGTGCCAGCTGCTTGGAGTGTGCAAACCAGGCACACACCCCATGGTCACCAGCATGGAGAGCACTCTGTGGATGCTCATCCAGGGATACTGAGGGGTTTTCAGATTTGGTTTCGTTTCCATCTTGAATGTCAGGATTTTAGGGTATGGTCAGATACCCTAAAATTTCAGGATTTCAGTGTCAAATATCTTTTAAAAGGCTTATGCTGGAGCTTTGGGGAAAAAAGTGCTGATTGTGGGGCAGCAGCTGCCCCAGTGCTTCATGAGCTGTCTGGCAGCTTCTCTCTTGGGGGAACTGCTGCCCCCCAGCTCATTGTGTGCCTTTGCCAGTGACCATAAGTGGTGTCCAGGCAGTGCCACAGCTTTCTGTCCTCACCCCTGGTCTTGGCAGTGTCCCTTATAGGCATGAGCTTGGATGAGGATCTGCCAGAAATTCTCAAGGTTGTTTGCACAGTCGTGGTTGTGCCTCTCTGCTGGAGGGGGAAATACTTTGGAATAAACCCTTTCCTTGGTTTTATATGTATGTGCATAGAAGAAGGAGAGGTGGGATAAAGGGAAGCGAGCAGTCCTGAGCAGAGTGAGTGTAACCAAGGCCAGTCCTGGTGAGCACAAACATAGGAGCAGTGTCAGCCGAGGCACATGATGATGGATGGGCAGCTGCTGACAGCCTGAATGGCCTCTTCTAATTAGCACTCATTAAAAGTCTCAGAAGAAACCAACTGGAGGATCAGTGCCTGCCCCCAAGAGTGTGAGTCCCCCGTGACCCAGGCACTGCAAGCTGTGTGGCCCAGGAGAGCATCCCAGTGATTCCCCAGCACTGCAGCTCCACTCTCAAAGGGCTCTGAGGAATCAGGAGCCAGAGGTGTGCTGCCTTCCCATCTCTGAATTGGCAGCAGAAGAGGAAGAAAGGAGAAAGTGATCATTATTTTATGTTAAAACAGAGATAATTACTGCTCTAGAATTTCACCAGGAAACAAAGCGGCGATTAATTATTGATGGTCAGAACTGCAGCACAGCTCAGCAGAGTGGGGGTTCACATGTCCCTGGGGCACAGGGAGCCCTGTGCCTTGTCACTCTGCAGGGATGGCTCCTTGGGAGGAGGCTGCTTTGGAGTCTCTTGGGGCTGCTGCCCACAGGAGCTCAGCCTCTTTCTCCATAAAACCTGGCTGCAAGCTGAGTGCCTGATGGGATCCCTGCCTGTGCTCGTGGTAGATGTGGCTGTGTCAGTGTGCCATAGCATGCCTGGGGAAGGGCCCTGGCAGTGGCAGAGGTGGCTGCTCAGGCTGGAGGGGTGTGTCTGACCCTGCCTTCTGGCTCCCTGTACACCCAGTGCTGTGTTCACTGGGAAAAGAGCAAGCACAGTGTGAGATGTGTTTGCCACTGGGATGGGGCCAGTGGCCTGAGTGACACTTCCCCAGTGCACTCTTGCATCTCCCAGTTCCCAAGTCTGGTATCTCTGTATGAAATAGCTCCTTGTGTTTCATTTTCCCTGAGAATTTGAGTGTTTCCTGTACCCTTTGTGCTCCACAGTAAGAGTTGCTGAGCTTTGTGCTGCCTCTTGAGAGGAGGCCAGTGTGCTGAGGAAAAGGGAAGGAGGGGGCATGGATTTTCTGTGAGAGGACATCAGAGCCACTCTTGGAGCAAGCAGGATCTCAAGGATGTCCTCCAGGGCAGCTGGTTGCTGCAAGGACCCTCAGTGAGGCAGGATGCTTCATGCAGGGATTCAGTGACTTTCCTGTAGCCATAGCAACAGCTGGGGATGTGGTGGTGGCTGCCAGCATCCCTGGACTGATGGGCCTGTGAGAGAGGTGTGGCTGCAAGGCCAGGCAGGGGAGGCACCCACAGCCATGCAGGTGAGCAGGGCAGGTGTGCTGAGACTGTCCAGCTGTGCTGAGACTGTCCAGCTGTGCTGAGACTGTCCAGCTGTGCTGCCAGATCCTTTCTGGTCACTGCATTGTGCCCCAACCCCTGGCAGCCCTCAAAGCTGAGGGGTGAGCAGGGGACCAGACAGGACAGCTCAGAGAGCAGTGGACAGGGCAGTGTAGATGGATCCCATCCCACAAACTGTGTCTTGGAGTGACATTGTTGGATCCCTCTGGAGCCAGGCTCCTGTGGGTAGTGCTGAAGCTCTCCCTCTCCCCCATCCCCAGGTACCAGGATTAGAGATTTAATCAGGATGCAGGAGCTGACAAATACCTGGACTGGGAGATGGAAAGTTCCACTGAGCCACCACCACTCCTGTGCTTGGGGGGAAGCTGGCAGTGGGGAACTGAGCTGTTCATGCAGCCTCTGCTTGAATTAATTTTATCTTCTTCTTGCATTTGGGTTCCTCCTTTGGACATGTCTTTCCAAACTCACTTTTTTCTTAAAAAAAACCCCCATAAATTCCAAGTGAAGCTTTTGCTGAAAGCCAGTACATCATCTGCCCTACCTCCACTGCCTCTGTTCTGAGTGGTTCGGATTGAATCTCTTTCTCCTGGGAAGGACTCACAGGGATATTTAACCCTCCCTCAGAACAGAATCAATGAGTAGGTGAGCATGCAGGAGGCCCCAGCAGCCCACAGAGCTGAGTTATGTGATACATCCTTACCCAATACCTGCCTGGCCAGGTTTCCTTGGAGCTCCTGGTGGTGTTTGGTGGCTGCTGGAGGAGCCCTTGGTGTGCAGGCACACGTGCACCCGTGTTGGAGCACACATGTGAGAGCCTGGGTGTTGTTTGCTCTGTGGAGCACTTGGAGTGCTCTGCCCAGTCAGGGACAGCAGAGCTGAAGACAGGATTGATGTCTCCCCTGGCAGATTTTTCCATGTAGGAAATTCCCTGCTGCTTCAATCCTATAAATCAGCATCAGATGGCCTTTTAAGGGCGTGTGCTGTCAGTCAGTTTCCCATCCTATTCTGATTTTGCAGATCCATGGCACATCCCCAGTGGAGGTGCAGACTTTGCAGCCAATGGAACTAGAGAAAGTCTTGTTGCTTTGGCTCCTTTTCCCAGCCCCATGGATTTTTGGTCCCACAGTGATTCTGCTTCTGCAGTGGAGCTGGGGTGTCACTCTGGGGGACAGGGCTGGTGCCATCCCCTTCTCCCACAAACGGGGTGCTGCCAGTCCTGCTGGAGCTTGGGCAAGCAGAGGGCTGGTGGGGTTAAAGCAGAGCCTGTTGCCCAATTTCAGAGGGAGGAGGTTTGTGAGCAGACCAGGTTTAATTTACTGCCTTGTAATTAATTGTTTCGGCGTTGTTGTGGGTCCTGGGACAAGGTGAGAGATGAGAGTTGACTCCAAGTTTTTAGAAGGCTGATATTCTATTCTATTCTATTCTATCATTCTATCTATATCATTCTTCTAATGATATACTTAAACTGCACTAAAGAAAGAGAAAGGAGACATCAGAAGGCTAGAAAAGAATGATAATAAAAACCTATGACTGACCAGAGTCCTGACACAGCTGGACTGGTATTGGTTATTCATTAAAAACAATTCACATGGAACCAATCAAAGATGCACCTGTTGGTAAGCAACCTCCAAACCACATTCCAAGCAATCAGATAATTATTGTTTACATTTCTTTTCCGAGGCTTCTCAGGAGAAAAATCCTAGCAAAGGGATTTTTCATTAAATATAACAGTAACACTGCCTTATTTTTCTACTCCCACAAGACCAGCAGAAGAAACACATACTTTGTAGTTTATCTGTAAAACTCAAAGAAATGAGGGGGATGCAAGGATGCTCAAAGGATGCTATTGTGAGTGTGTGGAGAACTGAAACAACCTGGAGGCTTGTGCTGGTGCTGGGAAGGTGACAGGCTGTGTGCCATGCCAGGTTTGTGCTGGAAATTGCAGAGGAGGGAGGTTCTGTGCTGTGCAGAGATTCCCCTGCTGGGCAGGACAGGCTGTGTGGGAAGCTCAGGAATGGTTTGGGGTGGTGTTGCCCATCTGACAAGTTTCATGGCACAGCAGCAGGCCTGGGGAACTCAGGGCTGTGATAATGAGGTCATCTGATTTTTGGGGTAAACAGAAACTGCTGGGGAGGTTCTGTACGGAGCCTCAGGTGTGGCTGTCAGGGCAAATCCATCCTTATTTCCTGACTTGTTGGCAGCAGGCACAGTGGGATGGCCTCAGAGTGCTGACACAGGCAAACACACGCTCTGGAGTGGCTGTGCACTGTTTATATGGAGGTGAAAATACTTACAGAAAAGTCAAAATAAATACTTCCCTCTGTTGCCTTTATTGTTCTCTTTTTTGAAAACATTTTTTAATTTTTTTTTGGCTCTTCTGCGTAATGCTGTTTTGTTCACTCAAAATTTAAACAGAACAGTTTCACCTGCTTTTTGATTTTTGGGTGAAAATAGTAGAGACCCTCATCTTCATGTTTCAGCATGATGGTGCCACAGGTGATGCATCCCTTTCCCAGCCCAGAGTGTCCCCTCAGGAGGTTGGGAGCAAGCTCCAGGATCCTGTGGAAAGCTGGAACAGCTGAGGAGAAACTTGTGCTGTTCCAGCTCTCCTCAGGCAGTGTGTCCTGAAGTGGGAGATGGAGCTGCAGTTTTTGGATTGAAACACTCTGTTTCTAACATTGGCTGCAGCAAACAAGTCTGGAGAAGCATTAAATCCTGAAGCAATTAAATGTATCTGCAAAGATTTTTTTTTTTTTTCCTTTTGTGAGATACTTTGCCAGCTGTTGTTTATGGAAAAAATCTCAATCTTTTTTATGAGAACTGTTTTTAGGTTTCTTTGTGTTTGGGGCTGATTTATACATTATGCATTAGCTCGGGAAGGCAAAACATTTATTTACCAGCCTGAATATTTAGAGGAAGAATAAGTGGGAGTCAGTGAGAAGACTGTATGGATAGCTTAGCCAGAGATTCAGAAGTGCTCTCCTGGAGTTAGAAATGGCACAATTAACTTGTATGGGAAGAGCCAGACAATAAATGGACTTTCCTCTGCCTATGTGGGTGACCCCTGTGGTGGTGTTCACAGGGATCCCAAGATGAGGGAAGAGATGAGAATGTTGACTCCATGTTTCAGAAGGCTGATTTATTATTTTATGATATATATTATATTTAAAAAAATACATACTAAAACTATACTAAAAGAATAGAAGAAAGGATTTCATCAGAAGGCTAGCAAGGAATAGAAAAGAATGATAAAATCTTGTGACTGATTAGAGAGTCCGAGACAGCTGGACTGTGATTGGCTATTAATTAAAAACAACCACATGAGACCAATCAAAGATTCATCTGTTGCATTCTACAGCAGCAGATAATCATTGTTTACATTTCGCTTCTGAGGCCTCTCAGCTTCTCAGGAGAAAAGATCCTAACGAAAAGGTTTTTCATAAAATATGTCTGTGACAGACCTCTCTGCCTGCAAGGCCTTGTGCTCCATCCATGGCTGATGCACAAAGGTTACAGAAATCCCCCTCTCTGCTGGATCCTGGGGACTGAGAGCAGCTGGGCATTTCTCTCTTGTTGGAGGTACTGGCTTCATGAAGGCCAGAGAAAGAAGGGACACGTGGAATGGTTCCTGACTGGGCTGGCTGTGTTTGGGAGGAGCTGAGCAGGAGTGGGTTTTCTTTGTTTAGGTTTGCTAAATGCTCTTTTTGAGGGAGCTCTTTTATGAGGCACTGTGCTGAGAAATGCACAGCTCTTTATGCTGTGCTCTTTCCTTTTTGCCTGTGAATGAAAGGATGTTGATTAGAGCTGGGGCCAAGCAGCATGCCCTTGTCTGGGATGAGGCATGCCATAGGAATCCTGCTGCTACAGAATGATGCTCTGAGGTGATTTTATTGCTTGCTGACTGCAAGAACTTGCCACCAAATGATAGTTTATGAGAGCTGGGCTGTCTTAGGAACAAATGGAGTAAGTGGGTTGGAGCTGTGAAGAAAACAAACAATATGGGGGATAATACATCCTTACAGTTCAGAACATCAGTTTCAGAACAAGGAAGCGACTTCCCTGGGAGCAGATCCTTGGCTGCCTCAGAAGTTGGGAGGAAATTGTGACGTGAATTTGAACAAAATACAGCAAACCATCAAGCAAACTGAGCTGTGAGACCTGTGAGCCTTGCTTCTGCATGATGGCATTAAACAGAGAAGCTGCAAACCTTCCTGAACATCGTTGTGGGAACAAGGGCTGAGCTGTGGCAGTCACGGAGCAACACTGTGTGCTGTTCCCTGGAAATGCTGCAGGAACACACAGCAAGCAGCCAGAAATAAGGGCTGAGAGAGGGAGGTTTTGGTGTGGTCAGGGAGAGGACCATGTGTGGCACAGGGCAGACTCCCATGGGCTGCCCAAAATCTCCCTGTTGCGCTTACCACTGGTGCTTGGCCATTTCATTGCTTTTCCAGGCAGGCTGTGCGAGGCTGCTGTGGCTTCACTCATCCTCTGCTTGCACTGAATAATGATAAAGGTACCTGTGGAGGTGCACTGAGCCTGGCAGAGAACATGGAGGGGGAGAAAGCAAAGCAAAACCCTCCCATGGGCTTTGTGTCTGAGGGTGTTGTTCCTTTCTTTGAGGGGGATGCAAGTAAACCATGCCTGGTTGGCAGGAAGCACAGGGTCCAAAGCAGCCAGCCCCCAAGGCAGAAGGGTTCATTTATTTGCCCCACAGCATGTCCTGAAATAGTAATGTTTGGATAATGTTTTGGGGGTAACTAAGCTGGAACATGTGTGTAACTGTTCACGTTGTGAATGCCAAAAAAGGGAATCCATGTTAAGCTCAAAAATCTGGACTTGTCGTGTAATTAAAAAAAAATGTTACAATTGTAGTTTGGTTTTGCTGCATTATGCTATAGGCTTTTTGGCAGGGGTTTCATGGGAGATGAGGAAACAGCAGCTTGATGCTTCCCTCAAGCTTTTTTGAGCCTATTCTCTCTTTTGCCGAAGTGTACGTGATGCATTCTTAAAAAATCCATCTTGGGTTCCTCAGCCTCTGCTGGAAACCACTCTGGAGGGTAAATGTGGGACAAAGCAGGTCTTGGATGCCCCTGCTCCCTGCCAGGGCTTTGTCTTTGAAAACCTGGGTGAGGTAAGGAAGGGTCTGGCCCTTCTGCTCAGCTGGACTTGGTGTTCTGGGAGGCAGGAGAAGTTCTGGGAGGCAGGAGAAGTTCTGATAATTTGTGTGATCTGCAGTAAAGTCATAGTTAGGTGGGGTGATCTTCAGTGTTGGGGCTGAGCTGAGCTCTCCCAGGGGTTTCTTACCCAGGCAGAGGCACTGAATGTCTCTGAGCACATGGAATGGGTTGATAACCCTTACATAAGGGTGTGTCAGGAGTGCCCTGGATGGAGAGGATGATTAAACATGCAGAACCCTTCAACAGGGGGAGTTTCTCAATATCTTTGAGGAGAAATAAAGTCATAAGGGCCATCCCTTTGCTTGCGTCTTAAATTAACCCAGAGTTTAATTTGTTGCATTTGTTTTAGTTTGTCAGCTGAACTGAGGCAGAGATACGTCAGAAAATTAAGCTTTACTCTTTAGAAAAAACCACAAAGCCTTACAGCTGCAGGAATAGCAAGGTTGGTGAAGAGGAGTGAGGGGGAAAAGCAGATTTTTTAAGCCAGTAGATTTCTTCTTTTAGTTGCTTTCAGGTTTGAAAAACCTGAAGTTTTTAGCTCTTTTCCGCAAACACAAAGATTCAGGAACACGTTTTGACGTTCACTTGTTTTTCCTGGTTTTGTTTTTTAACTTGCTTGTGAAAATGAAAATGGGTTTGACCCTCTGGCAGTGCGAGGTGGCACTGAGTGAATGCTGCCAGGCTGTCCTGCAGGGCAGCTGGCATGTGGGATGGGAGCTGGGAATGGGGACAAGGATGTGCCTCAGAGGGAGCCAGGACTGAGTGTCCCCTTTTCAGAAGCATTGCCTGCTCCTTTAAGGGGTTCTGATGGGGAGATCTCTTGGGCACTGATGGTTTTTATGCTGGCAGGGGAGCAGGGGGAGCTGGGGTGCCCCTGGCAGGCTGCTGCAGGAATTCCCTCCCAGTTCTCCCCAGCTGTGGTGCTGGGGGCATTGTGCAGGGGATGCTGGGCACTGAGAGCCACAGGCATATGGCAGCGGTAGGAGGGGTTTCCATGGAAACCTTTCAGCAGCATGACATCACCAGCACGGTCACATTTAAGCTTTTCAAGGCTTTTTGGATTTTAGGGATTACATAACATTGGAAGGGTTAGGCTGGGGCTTAGATCTAATCAGTATTCAGGGTCTTAGTTGAATTAAATTTTTAGAAAATCCAAACACCCCAATCCAAAAGTGGCCAGCAGCAGTGGCAGCAGCAGTAGCAGTGGATTTTTAGTCGTCTTGGGCAGGCTCTGTGTGAAAAATGCCAATCACTTGTTTTTAAAATTTTAAAAGTTTAATGGTAATAAAATGGTTATAAAAATAGTAATACAATTAGAGTAATAAGAATTTGGACAATTTGAATTAGGACAATATGAGACAATAGAAACAAAGAGTTACAGATGTCTGGGTACCTCTTTCTGGGCAGCACAAGTCCGAAAAAGGACCCACGTTAACAGAGGATTAACCCTTAAAAGCAACAGCCTGTTGCATATTCATACACCTCATACACGATGCATAAATTCCATTCAAACACAGGATTCTGTCTGGTCATCATCAACTTCTTCCTCTGAATCCTAACAGCACCTTTGAGGCAGGAAGAAGTTTGTTTCTTCTGTTAATGGAGCAATAAATTTTCTTTCTCTGAAAGATTTGGGTTTCCTGTGGCTGCCATCTCAGTGAGAGTCCTTTCTTTAAAAGAAGTATCCTACATAGCATAATTTCTATTTTAACATTTTTTATACCCTAAAACTCTATTTAACACACTACTTAAGAGAATTAATACAGCTTACTTTCTAACAAAACACATACAATATTCAATTTAATATTTGCAAAAAGCAAATCATAAAGTACATGAATTTTTCACACTCTGCAAACCCTGGAGCCTCAGGGGCTGGGGCAGCAGGAGCTGCTAGGCTGGCCACTCACACCCACCTTTGTGTAGCTGAGTCAAGGTTTTTTTGCTTGCAGCAAAAGGAGAATCTTCATCTTGCTTCTAGGTGTCTGTAATAATTTCCTAGTAGCTGTTTGCATTCATCTGTCTGCCCAGTAACTTTTCTTATACGTGAACTTGAGGAAAATACTCTGTGGTTTTCTGTGAAATGTAACTTGGTGTTTTTGTGAGGCATTCAAGACTGAAGAGCCTTGTGGGAAATTTGGAAATAATGCAATAACATCTAGTGGGGCAGTAAAGCCTGCAGATAACCCAGGGAAAGTCTTGAGAGATGATGGATTTGTTTTTAACCGCAGCACAACTGCTCCAGACTTGGGGTTCCTGACTCAGCATTCCTGATGGGAACAATTTCCAGCAGTGAAAGGCAAGTTAGCTCTAGGATTCCCTGGAACAAAAAGAATGCCTGGGCTTGAAAGGAATGACTTGTCTTGCTGAGAGGAGGTGCAGCATGAAAAGGAGGGGAAGGACTGAAATCCACAGTAAATGCTTTGAAGACCTTTCCTGGTGTCTTTATTCCAGCTGAAGGGCCCAAAGCTCTTCTGCTTGCTGGGTCTCAGGGCCAGATGTGCCTCTGAGCCACAGCAGCAAATGCCAGGCAGGGCTGAGGATAGAATTCCTGACTGCTTTGGGTGGGAAGGAACCTTAAAACTCATCTCATTGCCCTGCCACAGACAGGGTCACCTTCCACTGTCCCAGGTTCCCCCAAGCCCCATCCAGCCTGGTCTTGGACCCTTCCAGGGATCCAGGGGCAGCCACAGCTTCTCTGTGCCAGGGCCTCAGCATCCTCACTGTGAAAAACATTTAATATCTGATGTAAACTCACCCTCCTTCAGCTTAAAACCATCACTCCTTAGTCCTGATTGAGGAATGAAGGCTTCTGTTTCAGCTTTGGGTGTTTATGGAGGGTTACCCGAGGGAAGGCAGCTTCTAAGCATTATTTTTTATTTGTTTGCTTGTTTGTTTTTTATTTTAGCAAAACACATTTGTGTATGTCAAAAGATGTATCATCTGCCAGAAGAGTGTCATACCTAGAATATGATTCATAAACCAGATGGCATTTGTCTGCCTCTGGAGAGTTAATCTCCTGATCTGTTTGTCTTCTACCTGCAATTGTGTACTGCAGATGGTTATTTTAAGGGAAAATTATCAAACCCCCTCTTTTTACTTAACTAATACCATTAGAGTGCAGATACAAAACTTTGTTTTGCTAACAAGAAATTCCTGGGACTGCCTCCAGTGAGAGAATTATCTGTGCTGGTAGCAGAATCTTTTCTGCAAAAGATTATGGTTAGGAAAAATCAGGCTGCTTTTCTTAAGGAGTCAAAAATGTTGCAAATCAATAATTGTAGCCAGAAATAATTGCTCTACCTTGCTGAACAGGAGGATAGTTAATGTTCAGTAAGACAGGGGTCAGCTGTAACATTTCCAAACCGGCCTTTTAGGGGATTTACTTTACTTTTGTTATCCTGTGCCAGCTCTTAACTGCTGCCCTCCTGTGCTTGTGTGGTCTGTCCCCTGTCCCTTGGTGCCATCAGAAGCAGCTCTTCACTGCTGTCAGGAACACGAGGAGTACCTTGGTGAGGAGCCAGGTGGGTTTTATTGCAGCCTGGGCATCCCCAGGGATGTTGTCAGGTCCCTGCTGCCTCCTCAGCCCTCAGCACGGTGTTGGTCGTGGGTCAGAGAGGGGACAGCTCTGTGAGGAGTGGCCTGAGCCACTTCTCCAGGCACACATGGGCTGTGGTGGATGGCCAGAAGGAATGAATGCCCCCTCCATGCTGGCCGTGGGCCTGTGTCACTGTCACTGAGCTTGGGTGGCTCTGGAGAACCATCCCACTCCCCTGGCCTCTTTCTCTTGTTTACTGTTACCTTATCCAGAGTTTTGCACGCTGTCCACACCAGGATCAGTGCGCTGGAAAAGCGCCACAAAAATGGCCAACAATCTCTTGTTAGAAGGTCTTTTAAGACTAAACCATCCATTTAAGAATTGACACCTAGATTATTTTCCCTTTTAACCCAAAAACTGATCCCACAGAGCCTGCAATGTGGACTTTCCCGTCCAATTACAAAATGTCACCCAAACCCATGAAGAAGAAGGAAGAAGAAACCCAGGACAACACCCTGTGCCCTCCATCTTGCTTCCATCCACGACATACTACAAATCTCAAAACCTAAATTTCTCACCAAGTGATACACCTACACTCCTCTCTACAATCTACTTCACACCTTAGTGGATTCTGGTCTATTCTGGAGTTTAGGAAACTTTCTCCATGGATGAAGGTCAAAGTCAGTGCTCCCCTGAGGGTCAGGGCACCCCAGAGCAGACAGGGAAATATTCCCAGTGCCCTGGGTTTCCACAGCTTTTCACAGCACAGGGAGAGGGTCACTGTGCAGTGGAACTTGTTGGATAAAATGCACTCTGAGCTCTTATGGACATGTGAAGTAGGGAAAGGATGCAGAGGGGGTGAGTCCTTGCCTTTTCCAAGCTCCCTGAGGAACCACCAGGGGAGTAAATCAATCCCTCAGGCGGGATCTGCACTGCCCAACTGAAATTTTATGCTCCTGCAGAAGCAGACAGCTTAGAAACAATTTAATAGATGAGTTAATCCAGATTTGGGTCCTGGGATTGGTTGTTCTCCATGTATTTGGTGGTGGTTTGTGTACAGAGGTTGGAAGGCAAGCAGCTGTGTTGGGATGGAGGAGAACCAGGTTGCCATGAGGATGAGCACAGCAGCCACAGCTGTGAGAGGAGCTCCCAGCACAGCCCCTGCACAGAGGGCAGCCAGTTCCTGAGCTCTGGCACACGAAGCATTTCCAGCAGGGATCAGAAAATGTGCACAGCCCACAGCTCTACCGAGAGCTTGTTAGAGCTGCTCGCTGCAACAGTGTCAGCACACTGAGGAAGGAACTCAGGCTGGAGCAGGTAAATGGAAAATACTGGGAAAATCAGGGGGACTGTGGAGGCTCAGAACAAGAAAACAACACCTTGGTCTTATTTGGTGCAATAGTTAAAAAAAAATAAAGTGCCATCTGTGCATACCCAGGGGTGAGCACTAAACTTGTGGGCAGGATTGGCACAACAACGGGGGATAGGGATGGGCAATGGATAAACACAGGCTGGAAACAAGAAATTCCTAGCCACAAGATGGGCAGTGGGAAAGAGCTTCCTAGAAAGGGAAAACCAGCCCAGCCCCAAACGGGGACCAGTGAGGTCCCAGCTCAAATCCAGTGTTGTGCAGAAGGGCTTTACAAGAGTACAGGGAGGTGTTCATGGTTCATGGAGGTGCCAGACTGGAGCAGCATCCTTGGGTGGAGAAATCCCTGCCTTGGGAGCTGAGGGCTCTCAGGGACCCTGTGGATGCTCTGCTGTGTTTCATTCCTAAGCTGAGTGGCATTCCTGGGGCACAGGAGAGAACTCTGGGAGCTCAGTGTTCAGGTGGGAACGTGTTTCTCTTCTGCTTAATGAACTGCCATGAGACAAAAAGGTGAGCACGGCTTCAAGTAACTCCATCACTCTGTGGGCTGGTACCTGGGTGTGCTGAGAGTGCTTCATCTCCTAGAAAAAAACATGATGCCTTTTGCTTGCAGCCCAGGGTCCCATGTGCTCACCCACGTGTTGGGAAACAGCTTGCAGATCATTATCTGATTGGCATCCAGCCACTAAACTTCCAGTGACCTGCCTGCTGATATTATTTTGTGTGCTGCGTTCTCCTGACATAGCCTCGTTGAGCACGTTGTGTTGTTTTTGGAATAAATATGAGGGTAAACAGTAAAAACTGCAAACAGCTGCCAAGGATGGAGGTGAAACATAAACTTTGTGGCTGGTGTTGGAAATAGGATCTTTGGTCTGGCTGCCCTCTCTGGAAAGGGGCAGGCTTGCTTGAGCGGTGCCAAAACAAAGCACACTTGACCTTTGCCATCACTGGGTGCCAGCTCAGAAGGCATTGTATGCAGAATCTGGCTATTTTTGGATCTTGCCCCACATAGAAAGTGCTGCAGGTGTGTGGCTTGGTATATTTAGGAGGCATAGAGAGTTTCTGCAGTGGGCTAGGCCAGAGGTTGGTTTTACTGTCCCAACTCCAGCAGAACTAGTTGCTCTTCAGCAGTTGTGTCCAAATTGAGGAGTCTGATAGGACCCAGGACCTGTCTCCCATGAGTTAGTCTAATGTGCTTTTTAAATGAATCTAAACTTTTTGGTTTAAACAAATCTAAACCTCTGCAGTGCACTGAAATGCAACACCAACATAATGAGTGTCAGCCATCTCTAAAATCACAAGGAGCTGGGGCAGCCTTTTGTGCCACACATGGCTCATCAGATGTAGGACTGGCAGCCAAAATAAATCAGCAGAGCAGGAATTTTGCAGCTTTATCATTCCAGATGTGCCACCAGCCAGCTGGGTGACACTGGGAGAACCCTTTTGCACATCTGTTTTGTTCACTAATAAGAGGTGCAAAGTTGATGCTGCTCTCCTGTGCTGGGCCGAGCAGAGCGCGGTTTGTTCTCAGGTGAAGCCTCCTGACTCTTTGCTGAACAGTGAGGATTTTAACCATGTGTTTTTTGTGTCCTCATGTCCTATTCTGAGTGGGGAAAGGTCTAACTTGGAAAATGCAGTGAGCAGGAGTGGCTGATTAGCAAATCCCTGTCATGTCTGTGATGTGACAGCAAAAGGCAGATTGCTGTCCTGTGGCACTGAGGGTGGCCAGGCAATAAAAGCAAAACTGTAAATTGCACAGTAGGCAGGAAAGGACAAGAAAGAGGTGTGATTTGGGAGTGCTTTTGTATTCCTGGTGTTTCTCCAGTGTTTATGAGCTGTTGATTTTCTTGCTTTGAGTGATGGGACCCCAGCAAAGAGTCTGGGGATTTCCTCCATGGCCTGGTGCCAGGGAGATCATGGAAGGTCAGCTCAGGTAAAGCCTCACTGGGGAGCTTGACAAGCACTGAAATACTGCTGAATGGAAATTTCAGTGTTAGGGGCTTTGGGTGGTTCTTTCTCCTGTTAGAAATACAGCTGTTGTTAGAGATGTTTCAGCCAGACCTGCTTGCCCTTGTCCCTGACATGGGAACAGCTAAAGCTTCACAGATCCCTTGCAAACCTTTCCACTTCAGTTTAAATGAACTCATTATGTTTCAGCTTGGCAGCAATAAGAGGAACAACGGGGAAGAGGGGAAAAAATCTCAGAGTTAAAAGAGATTTCAAAAACACCTTAGGAAATGTTCCCAGCCAACCACAAACCCTCCCTGGGGATCCTATCCACATATTAGACCTCCAGCTGTGTATATCATACCGCTGAAAAAGGAAAACTTGGCCTCTGCAGTGCTTGGATGGAGAGCAGGCTGCTGTGGTGGAGTGCCAGAGAGCCTTGTCCTGTGCAGGAAAAGCTTCCCTGCTCAGGGCTAGGAAGCCTTTCAGGAAGCTCATCAGAAAATGCATTAGGTGGGGATGGTAATGCCTTCCCCAGGCATCATGCAAGAGCATGCTGATTTACAGATTAATTCCTTCCCCGTGGCTGGGGCAAAAATATTCTGCTTCTGCTGATCAATGGAGCCTTGCTGTGGGAAAAGCACAAAGTGTGTCCTGTTTTCATGGCTGTGGCACAGTGTCAGCAGTGTGTGCTTTGGGAAGAGTGTGTGCTCTGTGGCACCCAGGGCTCTGTCCCAGACACCTGCACAGTGGGCCAGGGAAAAGTCAGGTGTGGAAAGGGAAGAGGGAAAATGTGCTTCCCTGCCTGGCACCAGGGTGTACTGGGCAGGGAACTTGCTCCCATCCAGTCACTCTGTACAAGTGGAGATGCCTTTGGGTGGTTCTGGGGGGTCAGATACTGCTCTCAGTATCAGCACTAAATTATGGCATTGACAGCAAGCTGAAGAGTGCATCCCAGATTTCCAGAATAACCCAGCACTGGGATGGGCCAGATCCTCTGTCCCTCAATGCCTGAGCTGTATTCCACATTCAAGTCCCCTCCAAGGGGTCCAGACCTCTGAAGCTGTCTTATTCCCAGCTTGCATTGTTGCCCTAGAAATCAGCCAGCCCTGTATGTTCCAGGGCTTCAGCTGGATTAAAGCAGTCAGCAGAAAAACTTCCCTTGGTTTTGGTTTGCTCTGGTTGAGCCAAATTATGATAGGGAAGTTCTCAGCAGAGAGATGAATAAAATCAGGGCTTTTGGAGGCAGGAGGGAGGCATTTAATGAAAATAATTTAGTTTTGCATAAAAGCTTTGTGGTTTGAGTCCCATAAAATCAAGCTTGAAGGGTTTTTATTGGGGTTTGGAAGGGGTGGGGCTGTTTCTGGTGATGATGCTGAGCCTGGTGAAAAGGAGAGAAAGTATTTCAGTCTGTGAGTGTGCAAGGCAGTGCCTTGGTTTGGTGCTGCTTTGCCATCTCATGAGTCACTTCACCCCCCTGCACCTCTGTGCTGCTCAAGGGTGATGCCTGTGCTGTGAGAGGATTAATCAGCTCTTTGCAGCAGTTTGGGAAATCTCATGGAAAGGAGCCTTAGAAGTGGAACAAATGCATATTTGTGATCCAAATACTTGGTCGCTCCTTGCCCAATTCCAAATTTGCAGCCGCCAGCAACTGCTGTGGGTCATCCATAATTTTGGAGCTGGTTTGTGCAAGAATGCAGGGATGCACTAATCCTGGCCAGCAGCAGGCTGTTAACCCTCCTGGTTTGGTGACCCCAACTCCTTGCTGGGCTCTGTGTCAGCAGGGATGTGCTGGGTCACTCTGGTCACTGCTGTCACAGGGCAGGTTTCTGCTGGTTATGTTGATTAGCATAGAATCATTGTTTGGTTTTGGCATTGTTTGGTTGGAGAAGAGCTTTTTGGCTTTTAAAGCCTCTAATAACTCAGGCTGTTCTGGAGAATAGAGCAGGAGATTGCCAAGCACTGTGGTGTTATCATCTTGTTTTCTCTGAGATGTCCCTGCATCTCACCTGGGTGACAGGGAAGTCTGCTGCTGCTGCTGTCCCCTGTGCTTTAGGAAATCCAGTTTAGCCACAGAGATGCCAGATAGAATAAAATAAGATAAATGTAGATTAGTGTAGATATATGTAGAGAAGTGTAGGTAAAATGTTGTAGAGCTTTTCCTTCCTTTAACAAAACCTGAGTCAGGAGCTGTTTGTTCACTGCTCTGCTCCTGTGTGGGATCTCATGGCTGTGCTTGCTGTGGTTTGTTCTCCACTTCCCCTGGTGGGGCTGAGAGGGCTGTACAGCCCAAGGAGGAGCCTTGGGTGTGGAACTGGGAGCAGAAAGGTGCTGCTGTGCAGAGTCCCCTGCTGTGTGTGTGTGTGACAGGGCACCAAGAGCTGCTGGCTGCTGTGCCTCTGGTGCTTCTCCTCGGACAGTGCTGGGGCACTCTGGTGTCATTCCAGCCATGGAGGGCCCTGCCATGCAGCAGGTTGTTAGCATGCACAGCCATGCCTTGCCTGGCTCTCAGCAATCCCCTTTTCCCAGACCACTGCAGCCCCAGGATTCACTGTTTTGTGCCCAAGGTCTGTGCAGCAGCACAGCCCTGTGCCCCAGAGCTTGGCCATGCATGGTGCTGTGTTGTGCTCTCAGTCTCTGCAAACACCCAGAGTTTCCCCTGCTGAAAGGACATCCAGCTGCTGTGCACACACATCTCTGCATCTCCACTGCATCCTCACCCTGGTTCTGACAGAAACCAGGCAGAGAGAGGTGCTGTGCTTTGGGTTTCTGCACGGCTGGAATGGCACCTGGGAATAAAGCCCTCAGAGACTGCATTGGGGTGCACAGGGTCCCTTAGCAGGTGTGCCCCTGAAATGGCTCATGCAAGGGAGATGAGAGGCCTTTTTAAGGCTGTTTGCAGATTATTGATGGCAGGGAAGTGCAACAGTTATGCAAAGGTTATGCCACCAAGGGAAACGTGGTATTTAGCTGTGTGATTGCCACTGAAATCCATTGCCCTTCTGGCTAAAGCTCCCCAAAGCTCTTTGAAAGTGTCTGGCATGTGTTCCCCGAGTGTGACACAGCAGTGTATAGGTCAGCAGAGGAAATTAGCCTGGATCATTGTGTGGCTGAGGGAAGCCTCCTCCTGACAGGATGAATCACTGGGAGCAGCTCACAGCCTGGTTCTGGTGTGTCCCCTCTGTGTCCCTGCTCACATCCTGAGCTGGTTTGTGTCCCTCTCTGGGCTGCCTGGCTGTTCCTGCTGCCTGTGCCTTTGCCAGGTCTCTGGCTCTGCATCTTCAGTGGTACAGTGCTTTTCTGTAGCCTGCTGAAATGCAAAGAGATGCTTACCATCCTCCCTAGCTTTGCTTTAAATGTATTCTGTCTCCTTGAAGCCATTAAAACTAAAAGCCACGTGTTGTGCAAGTGGATTTTCTCTATATTAATGCTTTCAGGGGCTCTGGGCCATTCCTACTGCAGCGTGTCTGTGCATTGTTAGGAAGTGGAGTTGGACTGTGAATTTACAAGATGAAATGGCTGAGGTTTAAGCATTTGTATTTTCCCTGTGGCTCAGGAAGGTCCCGGTCTTAGCTGAGGAGCAAGTTTCCATAGCAGATTGTAGGAATCAGCACTGTCCTGCCCAGGTGTTTGTGCAGCAGGCAGCAAGGGGTGGCTGCTGGTTTTAATGAGCTGCCCTCATGAGCTGTGTGTTGGGATGGGGTGGGAGTGATGGATTTTGTGTAAGGCAGCAGCACACAGTAAATACTTGGGCCCAGCAGCTGAAGGTGGTCAATGCCCTGTGTGGGAGCCTGTCCTGGACCCAGTGGGGTGCAGGGGGGTCCCTCATTCCAGGAGTGCATCCAGAGCAAGAAGGATCTGAGCTCATGGCCCTGGTCTTTGGGAATCTCTGGAGTTTGCTCAGTGAGGAGCAACATGCAAGGGGGGCTCCTTGTCCATGATGTGACCCCTCTGCCAATCCAGCCTGTGCAGAATGTGTGTCATGTCTGGCTTCCTCAGGGATCAGCCCTTCACACAAAGGGACTTCCCTTGAGGATGGGAATGCTGCCTTCTTGTTTTTCCCTCTTGGAAGGCAAGGCAGAGTGGCAGGAGGGAGAATGGGGTGATGAGGTGGATGATATTTGGTGTAAAATGGAAGGTGTTAGGTAAGGCATTGGTGGGAGAACATCTCTGGGGTGCTCTTTGTCTGTCTCCAGCTGTAGCTGTAACATCAGCAGTGCCAGCACCACCCTGACAAGATGACCTTTCCATGACACAGGATTTTGCTGTGGAAAACAGAGCTAGGAGGGGCTGCAAGAGGAGAAATAGTTTAAAAGCCCCCCACATCTCTGTGTCATGGTTCCCTTCCTGCTGGCACCTCAGAAACCAGGCCCACGCTCTCCCTCCTCCTCCTTCAGCAGGTCTGAAGCTCTGGAAGAGCACCCGAGAGAGGTTCTGGGGTGCTCATCAAAGGAGAGGCTGGAGGCACTTCCCCGAATGCTTCTCATTTGCTGCCTGGTAAATGTGGGCTCTTCCAGAATAATGAAGTTGTAAGTGTATCCTCTGGAATTGATTGAAAGACTGGTTCACCGTTTTAAGGTATTTAAAGACTTTAAAGACTCTCTCATTTGAAAACATAATCTTATTTTAAGACTCTGGATATTAGCAATGCAATGCTTCCATTTAGGGAGGAAGGGGAGGAAAGGATATAATTGGGGTAAAAAAGAAAATTAAAAAAGAGCCTAGTAGTACCTTAGTAAAACAGATGGTCCTTTCTCCAACCACGTATAAAAGAGTTTTCTGCCTGTGTGGGGATTTAGATGTAATTACAGCTGCCCTTGGAGCTCCCTCTGACTGTTTGGAAGAACAAATTCTTGGGGGTCCACTGAAATCAAACCTTTTTTGTGTCCAGCTTTCTCTTGTCATTTGAGGGAGATGAGGGGGTTCCTCCTTCCTCTCTGCTTCTCCTTCCTTCCAGCAGACAGCAATGAAGGCTTTTTCCATGTCAACATAGAAAGTGTATAAATGTTTGCATGTATAAAAGACTTGAGAAACTTAAACCATCACTATTCTTTCACTTCTTCATTCTGATTGATCCTTTAAGGTCAAATGATTGTGGTGGGAGGGTGTGAAAGGAGCTCCCATTGATGATGCCACAGTCAGCATTGTCACCTGCCATGGGGCTGTGGCCACACCAGTGTCACTGCTGCTGATCTGGGGGGGTGTTGCCTGTGTCCAGTGGCCACTGCCACCAAGAAGCTGGGACTCTGCTGAGAGCATCCAGGGGCCTGGAGGGAGGAGGGATCACTGTAGGAGTGGTCTGGGGTACAGCTCATGGAGAGGAGTCCCACCTTTGGGACAGCTCTTCCCAGCAGCCTGGTGTGGTCAAGCTCCAGGGAGCTGGCCTCATGCACATCATCATTTGGGAGCTAATAAGCATGAGGCATCCAGATGGCAGGAATGATGTGTGTATTGTAGCAGAGCTAATGCTAAGGCTCAGTGGTAATGCAGTGTTCCTTGGGTATCAGGAGCGATGTTCTCTTCTAAAATGGTAATAAAGGGCACATTTGCTTATTAGTAATGAATGTCAAGCCATTCACCATCATGAAAATATCCTATTCCCATGACTTTGATAAATAGCTGCTGGAGCTCATGAATTTTTAACAGTAGTCCTATATTTAGGGGCTTTCAGTTTCTGGGTGAGATGAAAGGCGCTTCGGAGATGGAGTTCTGGAAACGCCTCGTCTTCTGCAACCACTGGTACCTATTTAAAGCCAGTATTGTCTTTCTGATGTATGACTAGTATGTTGACATTGATTGATGTGATTTTTATGCTGGAAATTGGGCTCTAAGCCTGCCTGTCACCATAAAGCAAAATGCATAACTGCAGAGGGACCTGCTGTGTACTTTGCTTCATCTGCATGAGCTGCGTGTTCACTTTTCCCCACAGTCACAGAATAAACTGAACCATTTCTTCTTCTGTGTAGGAACCAGCTAGGAGGAAAAGAGGAAAGCAAAACTGAAATCTGTCAGTGGGACCCCAGAGGAAAGGGCAGGACCCAGCTCTGCCATGTGACATAGAGCAAAGCTTGGGTATGGGTTTTCCAGAGATCTGGCCTCTGATGGTGCTTGCTCTCTGGCTTGGTTCCCTGAGCAGCACTGAACTCCTCTGTCAGGGATGCTCTCCTGGACAAAATGAGAGTAAGAAGGAGGAGTGGCACTTTATAGATAATTACAAAGGAGACAAAAATCTCTAGAGGTTCCTGTGCAGTTCAGAAGTGAGGTGTGGGGAGCAGAAAGTGTGCACTCTGTCAGGGCTGTGCTGGAGAGCCAGAAGCCCCAGTTTCACTGACCTCAGCTCTCTGAGGGCACTGATTCCAAAGAGTGCTGTGACAGCCTTACTGTGGGAGTCACATTGGTCCTTAGTCAGTGCTAATTGCTGGAAAGCAATTAGTTTGTTTAGACAGGGCTGTGGTGGTTCCCGTCCATGGAGGAAGACCTTGCTTGCTGCATCCTCTTCTTTCCACAGCTGTCCCCAGTTCCCATCTCACTCTGCTCAGCAGAATGGTGTGCAGTTGCCTGGACTCTTTTTAGAAATAACATATTTCATCCCATTTCTTGGGATAGCACGTGTCTCAGTCTTCTCTGAGATGGTCATTGCCAGGTGCATGATGAATGCATGTAACACTGAGAAAATTGTTGAAATCTCAGCCTGGAGTAAGGGAATTGCTGGTGGCAGGGTAATAAGGGGGTAATAAGAAACCTCCCAGTTGAACCTGGACATTTTCAGCTACTGCATCACAGTGCAGTAGCTGAAAAATTGGATTAAATAATGGCCAGACCACGAGCAGGTAACTCTGAGGAGCCTGCCAGGTGTGCAGTTGGTGTGAGCTGAGGGTCTGAGCTACCCTTGGAGGAGCAGAGGGGTGTTCAGAAATACCAATGAACTGCAAAAGGAGCTGGAGAAGATGTGGTGATGCTGAAAGGGCACAAGTAAGACCCCTGTGCTGTGGATTTCAGCCAGGCAGAGAGCTGACTGCAGCTCTCTTCCAGAAGAGCTGGGCTTGTGGCTGATCCCAAGCTAAACTGAAGCCAGAGATGTTGGGATGCCTTGGAAAAGGCTGGCTATCATCCTGAGAGCTTTGTCACCTGAAAATCCCTCCCATGCTAATGTTTGCACCCTCAAGAATTCCCTTCTAATGTACTTTTATTGCTCTATCAAAGTAAAGAATTGCTCTAATTTCCTTTTATAGATGCTTTAGGTAGGTGTAGCATTTTAACCTTGCAATCTTGGAATGGAAATTTTCCCTGCCAGTTTTGCATGCAAAGAGCTAAATGATGGATGTCTGAAGTATGGAACTGTCTCTGATTTGCTAAATATAATTTTCATAAGATTTAAGTGCCTGAGCACTTTAAGCACCTTGTGTTGGGATGGAAATGGGAAAGGAAAATTGCTTCTGTTGTGGCTGAGAGGGGAAGGGACCAGATCCTCTGGGTGCCATTAAAGCTTAAATGGAAAATAATAACACGTTTTGGGTCCTGTCCTGTGCTCCCAGGGTGTCAGGACAGGGTCTCCCTGTCATGACAGGGCTGCCCTGCCTTTTCAACCAACTCTTGGCCTCTAGAGGAGACAGGCCATGTGTCCTCATTATCCAGAACTAATCTCCAAATAATGGTAAACACTGATTATATCAAAGTAAGAAAATAGTTAATGGGATGCCTAATGTAAAATAGCAGAGATTGTAATAGCTTTAAGCATTTATACATTCAATGGAGCTTAAAGCATATTAGAGCTGCTCCACAGATGAGCCTGGACAGTTCAAACGTTGAGATTCATTTGCAGGCAGTAAATCCCTGCCCTGATGGCTTTGGGGGAGGCCTGGAGCAGAGCCTGCTTTGGCAGGAGGGCAGTGCTGGCTTGGGGGCTGCACTCTGTGACCTGTGAGGGCTTTTCCAGCCCAAAGGCTTCTGTGACTCTGGGTCTCTGTCCCCCTCACATCCTCCTCTGGCCCAAGGTGCTGTCCCTGTGCCACATTCCAGGTGCTCACAGTGGCATTGTCCTGCTGCTTGCCAAAGCCAGCCCATGTTGAAGCTGCCTTTATTCCTGGACAACGTGTTTAAGCCACAACTTTAAATATGGTTATGACAAAATCCAAAAGTTTGATTCTTTGCAGAAGGTTGTTTTGGATTTTTTTTTGTGTTCTCCAATCCAGGTTCCCAGCCACCCCTATATCCCCAGGGGAATTTGCTCCTCTTCTTTGAGCTCATGGCATCCCTGCATCCAATACTTGAGAAGCTGAGAGATCAAAAAGTCCCTCCTTTTCCGAACCCTTTCAGAAAAAAAGAGAGGTGCCAGCAGCATCTCTTCCTTTCCAGGTGGCTTTGCAGAAGTGCTTCTTGTAAAGTTGCCTTTTTTGGTTAGCCTGCCTATGGATATGAGCACAATATAAATATTTGTTACCCAAAATAAAGCTAATGAAAGAGGGCCTGTATTCCGTTCCAAATCAGAAGAAGTCTGGGAACTCCAGAATAGCTGTAATTAAGCCAGTAAATTATTAGGAATTTCTGGCAGTTCGTGTGGGGACAGGAACCAGCCAGGGATTTGTTGTTTTCTTGCTTTTTTGTCCTTCTTGTTTGGTTTTGCTAAGAGCCTTCCTTGTACCAGCTGTTTCTGCCCAGAGTGTGTGGCTGATAATGGATCACTTTGCAGAAGCATTTGTCAAGGGTAACATCTTGATCCAGCACCAGCTGTGCTCAGGTCTGTAAAAGTTTGTGCCACTGGCACTTGTGCTGATAGCTCCCTGTGCTGCCTCTCACAGGGAGAAATTGCTGCTCAGGATGGGGCACAGAGCAGAGCAAAATCTGCTCCAGAATCCTAGAAAGGTTGGAAGGGACTTTAAAACCCATGCAGTGGCACCCCCTGCCATGGACAGGGACACCTGGCACTATCCCAGGGTGCTCCAGGCTCCATTTAACCTGGCCTTGGACACTTGCAGGGATCCAGGGGCAGCCACAGATTGTCTGGGCAGCCTGTGCCAGGGCCTGGCCACCCTCACAGGGAAGAATTTCTTGAATTTCTTCCTAGTATCCAATCTACCCCTGCCCTCTGTCCGTTTAAGCATACATTATATATATATATATATATACACATATACATATATATATACACATATATAATAAAAATATATAAGCAGCTTATATATATAATATATAATATATTATATAAATTTAATATAAAAATAGATTTACATAAATACATATTTATATATTTAAATAAGAATATATATAATATATATAATGTATTATATATATTATATATGTAATATATAATATATAATATATTTTATATATATATATACACACACATATATATATATATATATATATATATATATATATATATATATATATATATATATACATAAACAGCTTAACTATAGCATGTTAGCATGTTCAAGTGAAACACGGTAATATAAAAGCTCAAAGATCCTGGGAAACAATTGCCAGATTCTTGCTGTGACAGAAATTAGTTCCTGCACTGAACAAAGGAAAGAATAACCTTCTCTTTAAAGGTCACTTGCTGCTGTTATTTGACTTAAACTCTCTTTGAACCATATACTGTTGCATATTATTTATTATTTCTGATTTCTCCCCCATTTTTGCTGAGATGTATGTGCTTGTTGTCCTTGGATCTCGATGCACCTCTGACCTTGCGAGAAACTCATTTGCACTGAAGCCAAGGCAGAACCTTTTTGACTTCACAAGGGCTCTGCTTGTGTTTAGGGGTTTGTTCCTTCAAGGCTGTGCTTCCTGCAGTGGAGGAAAGCATCAGGAGAGTGTGTGTGCAGCTGGCACAGGGAAAGAGCCCCATGATGGAGCAGGGCTTGAGTCTGGGGGCACAGTGTGACCCAGCACACAACCAGGAGAGGGTAGAGAAAAGAGTTAGGGTTAGAGCCTGGAAAGCCCCTGCAAGGTGTGGGATGGTTCCTCTGGGCATGCTGCATGATTTACTGTGGGCTCTGTGCCCCGTGCTGCTCCAGCTGCTGCTTTGCAGCAAAGTGGAGACAGGAGTGAAACATTAGCAAAATGTTTTATTATTGATGTATCACCATAGTTTGGCTCTCTTTGCAATTTGGCTTATGCCACTGCAATCCGAACACCATTTTCACTTCACAATATTTTTTTATATATATATATATATAGATATAGATATAGATATATATAGATATGTAGATATATATAGATATATAGATATATATATATGTAGATATATGTAGATATATAAATATATATATTTAATTATGTATTTTTAATATATTTTATATAATATATTATATATAATATCTATTTTATTTTAATATATGTTTTTATATATTTAATGTATATTTTTATATATTAATGTATATTTTATCAATTATTTATATATATTATATATATTTAAATATATTTTAATATATATAATATATTAAAATATTTTTATGTATTATATATTTATATTTAAAATTTTTATATTTATATATTATATATTATATTTATATTTATATTTATATTATATATATTTATATATTTATAAATTTTATATTTATATATTTATATTTATATTTATATTTAAATTTTATATATATTATATTTTTATATTTAAAGGTATATATATATATATATTGCCCTCCCTTCAGGGAGAATTTGACCTCATTGATTTTAAAGGCAGCTAAAGGTGTTCACAGTGCCTTGCCAGTGCTGTGTGATTTAACATTGCTCCCCCTGAGACCAGGGTTTGGTGGGCTGTGTGTTCCTGAGCTGATCTCCAGGCAATGGGAGCTCTGGTGCTGCACAGATCCAGCAGTTCCTGAGCCTTTTCACCTCCTGGCTGGTCCCTGTGAGGGACAGACAGACAGCAGGGAGGCAGAGCTGGTGCTGTCCAGGGGTGCTGCTGGAGGTCAGAGAGTTGGGTGACACACTCTGCAGGCAGGGGCTGGATGTGGTGGTGTTGTTTACCCTGAACACAGCAGCAATCTGGAGCTTGAGTTTAAAACAATGATTCTGAGTGTACAGGGAGAAAGGTGATTAATTGCTTTAAAGTTTACTTTTCTTTCCCTGTGTACAAAGCTCTCAGCCTGGATGCAAAAGACATTGTCTGGGTTCACATCACAAAGTCTGCTCCACTAACATCTGTCCCTCATAGTGACAACAGCAGAATTCACAGGGAAAGAATTGTGGGGACAGCATGAGAAAATGAACCAAGGCTGTAAATTTGTGAATTTTCTGTGCTGGTAACTGACTGGCCAGACTGAACATCTTCCTTTTCTTAGAGCTGTGGGAGATTTCCCAAGGGTTTTCTTGTCCCCAGAGTAGAAACACTAGCTAGCAATATAAACACTCATTAAAAAAATAAGTGGATGTCCCAGCATTTAGAACTATTGCTCCAGTACAGTGATGGATTTTTGGAAAAGTAGTCCTTTTGTAGAGGTGGGAACATTAAATGTGAGAGGGAAAGGAGGAGGTGGGAAGAGGGTTGTGAAAAGTGCCACCCCCTGAGGAGAGGTACAGCAGCACCTTCCCTGCACACCTGGCCTGGGCAGAGACAGGTTTGTGTTGTGCCAGCCAGTGCAGAACCTTCTGTAAGTCACCTGTGGCCTGGGCTGAATAGGGTTCCAATTTTACAGAATTGCACACTAACTGAAAATAACAGGACAAGAATTGATTCCAGCTCATTATATTATGACTAGAATAATTTTCTGTTGGCGGGTGTAGATCCAGACTTTTCCTCTGAATCTGGCCATACCCTTTTGATGGTGTCCCCAAAAGGTGTGGGATCCCTGTGCTGCCCAGCAGCCTGTCAGAACACCTGGAGTCAAGTGCAAAAGAGCACAGCTTCTCACACCTAATGCTCATCTATTCCTGCAATATTTAGCTCCCTTTCCAAGGCCAATCCCTACCTTGCTAATGACCATCTAATTCCAGTTATGTGAAAAATCCTTATATTCATTCACAACTCTACAAGTTGCCCTAGTGCAAGGTAGAACTGCACCCCTGGAAAGAGTGTTGTTCAGCCCTTGGTTTTCTGGGAATGTGACCCTCAGGAACAGAAAACTGGGACTTGAGTTGTGTATGTCCAAGGGCTGGAACCCCCTGGGAATGCCCTGGGAATTGTGCCTGATGCCCACAATGCAGGAGGTAACTGGGGAGGTGCTGAGCTCTGTGAAGATCCTGCCCTTCCCCTGCTCCAATCTGATACCTGCCAAGTCTGCAGGACCAGAGTGGATTATCAGGCAGGAGTCTTTTATTCTTTGAGTTTAGGTTCATTGACAGGGTGGTTGGGGTTTTTTCTGTGCAATCAAACCTGGCAAAATCTGCACCTATTTTCTGACAAAGGCTGGGGACTCTTTTAGTGAAATAACAAACTGTCTGGGCTTTTATAATCCACTAAATAGGGCAGCTGTTGTTGGAGTGCTGTTCCAGCAGCACCCTTTATTTCTTCTCAGAAAGGAGCTCCTGTGTTTTGCAAAGCTCTCCTCTTATCTGTACTCATCTGCACCTGATGCAGCTAATAAAAATGCAGCAGATTTCAGATTTGCATACATTAGTTTATAATTGCATGTTTCCCAGTGTAACCCACTGAATGTGTTTGTGTTGGGGACGATGTTGTGGAGGATGTGCTGATGGACATTTTGGATTTTCTCTGAAAAGCAGGTGCCTTTCCTGCCACTGTGGGGTGGGAACCTGAGCCTGAGGGAGCACTGGGCGTTTCTGCTGTGCACAGGAAGGAGGGCCAGGATTCCCAGCCACTACACTGGAGACACCTTATGCTATTTTTGTTCTGTTTTTTCCCCATGTGCCTTTACCTTAGGTGCACTTCAGGCTCCTTGAACCTCCCAGAGACTCTTGATAAAGAGATTGTATTTTTATCATCTGTCTGTAATGACTGTAAAGTCTCAGAGGCAGCTGCAGGAGGAGGGGAAGCACACACACGTGTATTGGCAAACCACTTTGCATATTGCTGCAGGCAGACCTCCCCGCGTTTCCTTTGGTCAGGAATTTTTCTTAAAGCTTTGAGGGAAACACTGGATTTTGACATAATGATGTTTTGCTGAGGAAGGATGAATCCTTTCCGCCTGACTTACCTTTGTTGTCTCTCAGCTTCCACAGTGTTTTGTGTTGCTTGTTGGGGTTTTCCTCACTCCTGTCCTTGTGCTGGTACCTCCCTGGCTACTTCCTTAGGCTGCTCACCTAACACAGGTGTTTCTGGCAACCTTTGGCAGCTCTAACACAGCAGATGTGCTGAGGTGGGAGGAGAAGGTAGCCTGGCAGGACTAGTTCTGCCTTGGAAGGAAGGAGTCACAGCTCCTGGATGTGGTCACAGCTCCTGGTGGGTGAGTTCTGACTGGTGAAAAGTCACAGGCATTGCTGGTTCTCATAAAGGAGAAGGATATTGCTGTGTTCCTCTGTTGTGGATATTTTAAAGAAGCTTCTGCTGGTTTGTTAGGACTCCTTGCAGAATTTTCCAATCCAGAGGTATACAATTAACAGTAATAACCTAAGCTTTTGGGTAAAAGACTGTATGTAAAAAAAAGTGCTTTCCTCCTCTGGTGCAGTGTCTGGGTAGAGCTGTTGCTTGCATGAGGAAGAAAATTAAAATGCAGCTGCCTTTTGCTCAGTTATTGCTTCAGAGGCAGCAAAACCAGGAGAGTGAGCTGGATTGTTTTTCCATTTAATCTTCTGTGCAATTGCTAATTAAGTCCCTATTGCTGGAGCTTTATTAATGCTTAAGATGTGAAAGGCAGAAAGAGCCTGCTAAAGATGTGAAAGGCAGTTTGATTTTTTCCAGCTGATGGCTGAATATGAAGAACTGACCATTAGGAGAAAGCTGTTGTTTCAAAATCTGGAATTACTGAGAAGCCCTTGAATGTTAGAGCATCGTCTTCACACTGGCTTTTTGATTTATAACCCAAAGCCATTCCTGCAGCCTAATTGGCAGGCTGTTCTTAAGAGCTTCATAATCCAATTAACATCCAGAGCAATAATAAGGCATTTGAGCAAATGGAGGGAATTTGTCTTTCAGTGACTTGCAACAGTGCATTTTCAGCACAGGCTGTGAAGTGCTTGCTGTGCTCCTCTCGGTGGTTCTGTGGATTGCTGGGCAGTGGGAAGAGAGCTGCCAACCCCTCCAGGAGATGTTGCACCTGCTCTGAGTGCTTCCCTCAAGGAAGGAGCCATGCTGTGCTCTAGGGGAGCATCTGTGGGTCACAGGGTGGTGCTGGCCCAGCAGGGAATGGCACAGTAAAATTTGGGGAAGGTGGTGCCTGAGGACAAGGTAAGCTGAGCCCCTGGGAGGTGAGACAGAGCCTGTGGCAGGTGGCTGCAAGGCTGGGTTGGGCAGCCTCTCTCTGTGCTACTGAGCAGCTCGTGGGGTGGGTGTGAGGAGCTGATTAAACATCTGAGCTTTCTTTCCCCCTCTCCCTGCTTTTTGCAGCTCTCCATGAGTTCCCCAATGACATCTTCACCAACGAGGACAGGAGACATGGAGCTGTTGTCCTGCACGTCCTCTGTGTAAGTGTTGTGACTTTGCCTTTCTTCTCCTGCTGGCATGGACAGGGCCTGGTGTGCTCAAGAGCTCTGATTGAAGTTATTTTCTCTTTGGTGCATTTTCATCTCCTGGGTGGACTGTGAAGTCAGGGATGTGATGTTTTTTTGTTCTTGGGATCTTCTGATATAAAGGAGTCAATAATGGAAGGATGGTTTAAACTGGCTTCCCGTTTCCATTTTTTCTGTAGGCACCATCAGAATGTCAGGCCACAGTAAAAAGAGAGTTGTCTCTGAAAATGGGACAGTTTGGCATCTTTAAGATGAAAACTAAATGTCAGAGAGCTAAAAGATACAGGAGTTCTGCAAGAAGTAACTCTGGAACACGCTGAAGTTTATGGGATAGAATAATTGACAGAGAAATATCCATGGCATTACATGAGTTGGAAAGTTTGCTTTATCAGCTCTTTGAGTTACATTAGAGGCATTCTTAAGCAGCCAAGAAAATACCTGCTCCTAATGAATGTTTAGAAGCTTTTAACAATTTTTAGTCAAATGCTTTTAACAATTTTTAGTCAGCTTAAATGAGCAGTCACCATTAGCTGTGAGAAGTGATTCATGATTTCTTTTTGAGCATAAATTAGATTGTATTGTGTATTTTAATGTGAGTCCTCTGTGTAAGGATTTTATTTTGGCTAAATAGCTGCAGAAATTTGTTGAGTAACATTGCTATTGACCGTGCCTGGCAAGTTCAAGAATCTCAAGTTTCCATGGGAACACTGAGCTTTGAAATGTTTTGGAAACTGAGCACTGGACCCGAGCTGGATTTTATATCACCAGCAAGAATACTCCTAAAAATTCATATATGAATTCAGTTGTGAATGTGCCTTTAACATGTACCAAAATGGAGTCTGGAGGACTGAACTGTCTAGTTCAGAATAAAGAGAAAAAAATCTGTTTTTAATGAGAAGTAGAAAAGCATCCACTGTCCCAGCAGAAATGTGCTCAGTTTCTTCCCTGCTAGCAAACAGCAAGGCAGCTCCCTCGGTCCATTGTTCCATGGGTGCTCCATTGTTCTCTGCAGCAGTTTGGTGGACTTAGGAAAATGTACTGACCACTCTTTGTCTTGTGGTCCCTGAGGTACAGAACCTGACTGCATTCAGCTTCCCAAATACTGGGATAGCTGGAGACAGCCTCTTGTCAAAGAGAAAAATGATGCTCAGAGAAAACAGAAAACTGTTGGCATTTAGCAGCCTGCCTCTAGTCTGGGTTGGAACGGGTGCTCTTTGTACTGGAGTAATGAACCTCCAGTTCTGTTTTTTACCTCCCAGAAATAGTTACCAAACGTGTGATGAAATCAGAGCTGAAGCAGAAATGCACTTTTTTTTGGGGAAGGAGGATACAGACACACAGGTTTTTTTGCCTCCACTGAGGTTTTTTCATGGGTTTGAGGAAACTAGACTGTAAAAGGGGCTCTGTAATGGTAGGGAGAACAATGCAGTGGTGATTAGAGGTCATGCTTCTCATCTTAGTGACCTCCCCTTAAACAGTTTCTGTTCATTGCAGTGAAAATGTTGTTCTCTGCCCCTCTGCCCGTACTTTCATGTTTAATTCTGAAAGACATCAAGGCAAAGCTGGTTTTCCAGAAGCCAGAGGAATGGACAAAAGCTGTCACTGGGACCTTGGGAAGGGCAGGAGGCTTCCCAGGGCATCTTCTCCCTGTTGTTTAATTAAAAGGGAAAAAGGACCCCAGCAAATCTTCACGGTGGGGCTGTGTGAATTACTAAACATGATCTGATGCTTCACAAAGATGAAAGTTAATCCCTAAACACTTGAAAAATCTAGGAAAAATGGGCAGGTCAGCAATAGTTTTAGGTCTGAACTGAAAATACTTTGGTTTGAAGAAGTGGGCCACTGAGGGCATATTATTACAGGTTGGAGTCATGGTATTTAATTTCTCCTGGATACTTTTTCAGAGCTCAGCAGCTGACTGCTTCACTGCCATTCATTATTTCCATGTCCCCTCTGAGAAGAGGCTGAGCTGCTGAGTATCTCCCCACTAAGTCACTGGTTTGGGATGTTCAGTTTGGAGGGGCCAGGATGTGGATTTTAGGTCTGGTGCTGTTCCTGCAGCCTGGGAGCTCCCCAGCACCCAAGGGCTTCTTTTTGCAATCTTAACATTACTGTTTGTAGAATCACAGAGAGGGTTGGATTGGAAGGAACCTTACACATTATCCAGTTCCAGCTCCCCTGCTATGGGCTGGGACACCTCCCACTATCCCAGGGTGCTCCAAGCTTCATCCAGCCTGGCCTTGGACACTTCCAGGGATCCAGGGGCAGCCACAGCTTCCCTGGGCACCCTGTGCCAGCGCCTCAGCACCCTCACAGGGAAGAATTTTTTCCCAATGCCCAATCTACCCTGCCATTTGTCAGCATGAAGCCATTCCCCTTGTCCTTTGACACTCCAAGCCCGTGTCAAAGTCCCTCTCCAGCTCTCCTGCAGTCCCTTTGGGCACTGGAAGGCTGTGTAGGTGCTCTCTTAGCCTTTTCCTGGTTTTCATTTTGTTCCAGCTGACATCCCCTGCAGATCTTCAGCCCTACCATGCTCAGGGGCACTGGCACCAGTTCCCCCCTCCAGACAGGAGGGAAATGGCTTTGCTGAGAAATTCCCAAGGTTCTGGCTGGCAGATGAGAATGGGGGGTTTGGGTCTCTGCATTTTTGACAGCACAGTGTTGCTTCCTCCCTTCCCAGCCTCCTCCAACAGATCTGGAGTGCAGAACCAGGATATTTTAACTTGCAAGCGTGAGGAGCATGGTCAGAGCTGAGCCTGTCCCTGGGCAGAGCTGGGCCCTCCCCTGTGAGCAGTGTGTGTGCTCAGCCATCCCTCCTGCTCCTGCCTTGCCACTGCTTCCCGTAGCCATGGGAACAGGGCTCTGGCAGCCCCATCCTCCCTCCTGCCAGGCCCTGGGAAATGTAGGTCGCCCCGGACAGGTCCTGTCTCTGTCTGTTTCTGCATCGGGTCACTGCCCAGACACATCTCATTCCTGCAGCACAGGGCTGTCTCCTTAGGGGGTTGATTTCTCCTGTGCCCTGGTCATCTGTGGGAGCACTGCTGGGCACATCATGGTACACAAACTGCTGGACAGAGTCAGCCCAGGCTCTGTGGCTTCCTGCCTTGGTTGGGTTTTTTTAATTTCCCGCCAGCAATGGAGTTTTAGGTGAGTTTTTCTTGGGATCTCTGCTGGTCAGTGTGACCCCAAGATGAGTTAGAAAGTCTCTTTTCCCAGGCTGGTGGTTGAAGAAGGAGTCAGAACTCTTCAGTTATCAGTCTCAAGGTTGTTTATTGTTTCTTATCTATAAAATTCTTTCTCCTGGCTGGCCAAGATCTGTTCAGCAGGACAGACAGAGGCACTAGGCCTGACCCTGGGGCGGTGTTATCTTTTTATACTAAAAACTACGTGTACAATATTTACAATTACTTCCCAATACCCATCACCTATGTTAGACAGTGAGCTTCTATTCTAAACCAACCTAAAAATGCCAACATCACCCAGAAGATGGAGGCAAGAAAGAAGGACAGGGCACGCCCAAATGCCTCCATTTTGGGGACCCCGAACCCCCATTCTAAAAACCAAAAAAATATCTATTTTTCACCTGGTGACAAATTAACTATTATTCTACTTAAACTCTCTTTGACTTGTAATTCTTTGTATAAAAGTTGGTAATGTTTTTTTCCAAGGGCTAAATCAAAGGCACAGGGGTCTTGGGCCCTGTGCCAAGGTCTCTGAGCCCTCCAGGGCAGCCAGAGGGATTTCCTGGATTCCTACAGGTTTGTGATGCAGTCAGAGTTGAGAAAAGCCCTGTGCTTGGTTGAGGTGGTGTCAGGGGTGGCCCCTTGCTAGTCCTGCCCCCCAGGGCAGGGTCTGTGGGGCAGCTGCAGGCACCTCACCTCTGCTTTGCTGCCAGCAACAACCTCAGCCTTTCTCAGCCCCCTGGGAAGAAGGCAGGGCTGTAGGGATTGCTGCTTCCATGGCATTCTGCTCTCTTGTGAAAAGCTTCCTTCACTCAGTAAAGCGAGATTGAGTGTGAAGACTGTCATGGGAAGCTCAAAGGACTGCTGCTCAAACATGAAAAATTACCATTTCTGTGCTGTGCAAGGGAACAGGTATTTTGAGTAAGAAACTTAATCACCTTTGATGCAGAGATTGTATCTCTGTTTGTTAGAATCACCATTTTAAAATCAGTCCTAATGTGGTAGTTAATCTGGCATTTATAATCCTTTTATGCAGGGCCATTGCATTTTCCTAATTTTTTAATGTCCTTTGAGAGAGGAGGAGTGAGTGTGTTTTTTAAAGCATGTTGCCTGGCTAAAGACTCCCATATTCATCACTTGGAGCTGAAAACAACTGAGTGAAGCTGGGGCTGAGCCTTATTTAGTGTATTGAGTCCTCCATGTTGTACACAGGCCATATTCCCTTATCCCAACCAATTCCTTAATTCCCAGTGGCACTTCCAGGTGGAACAGCCTTCAGTCTGTGCTGCCTTGCTCCTTTCCAGAGCTGCTGCTCCCATGGTACTCATGAAGACATGTGCTGAAGGAAAAATTCATGTGACTCCTTGGTGGAATCTCAGGATGACTTACTTGAAATCTCAAGATGTGATGTTGGCCCTCTCCTCACAGGACATGCCATGCAGACTGAGCTCCCTGATGCTCCTGCCTTTCCTCCCTCCTGTATAAAAAAGCCCCCCTCCTGCTTGTGTTCCTGCTGGCCCAAACTCTAAACATTGCTTTGTTTTGTTTGGTTAAGAAGCAAACAAACAAGCCCCACCAAAAAGCCTGAAGAACTTCCAAGGAAGTAACAGTGTCTGTCCTCATGTGTTCACTGACTGTGGGCAGCTTCCAGTGATTTAGGCTATGAACAAGGCTGGGGTTTAGCCAGATACTCCTTCAATTCTGACACTTTGCACTTTATTGTGCCACTTGAATGAACTTAGAGAAGACTCACAGCCAAAGCCAGATTTGTGACAGCAGTGAGGTCCTTAAAGGGAATGCTGGGGTGTGCAGGTCCCGTGGGCTCAGCCTGGTCAGTGCTGTCAGCCGGTGCTAGTGCCCATCCTGAGGAGTGCAGTGAGTTTACTTTTGTGCTTCCAGCTCCTGCAGCAGGGGACCAGTCCCCACTCCTGGGGGGCATGAGCAAGAGTCTGGGTGGGCAATTCCTTCACATTTATTTTTCCATTCTTTACTCATTTCCGTGCCCTTTTTGCCTTTTGTCTTGTACCTGATCCTACTAACGAGAAAGCATGGGCACACGAAGGAAAATTCCCTTGTCACCCTTGAAGGTTGTTGTGCCCTCTCACAACCAGGACACCATGAGATTCCACTTTAATGCTGGGACTTGGAGATGCTTTGTCAGTCTTGAGTGCGCTGGAAGTGACACAAGCTCTCCCCTGGCATCATTTGAGTGTGCATCTAAAAATCCAGAGAAGGAATTGTCTAAACTGAAGAACTGGTGGCCCTGGTGCCTCTGTGAGCCCTGTGGAGCATGGCATCATCTGTGGACACCAACAGTGCAGTGCAGTGTGTGTGCATCTGGGGTGAGCTGCCTGGGCTCTGGGACATGGGATGCTGCTTCCTCCTGATTCTCATTCCCTTGCCTGCCCCTGGGAGGTTCAGGAAGCCCAGATGGGCATGGATGGTGTCAAAAGGAGAGGATATGCTCACTTTACAGGAATGATGCTGCTGGACAGATTAGCCTTCTTGAGAGGCATTAGTGTGTGCTGGGACAGGGCAGTGAGGGCATGACTCACTGCAGATTATTATGATTAGCAGATCAAAAATCTAGGCTGAAGTTAGGCGCCCGCTCTCCGCTGTATTTCAGTGGGATTTGGCCACATCACTGTCTGGAGCCCTTTCTGATCCTTACTCCTATCTTCCTTTATCTCTGTTGATACAGTTGGTATTGTGTCTGCAGCTGGTGCTCCCTTTGCAAGATCAGGTTCTTTGCTGCACCTAGCAGAGTTGGAGACCTGGAATTTTGCTTACTCTTGTGGCCCTTGGGGCTGTTTTGCAGTGTAAGATTTTCAAAAAGCCTAAGTTACACTTACTCATGTTTATGATGAGGGACAAAGAAGCACAGAAACTATCCAAGTGACATTCTAGCACCTGTTGTGTCAAGATTGTGCCAAAATAATTTGTTATGATGAAATTCCTATTTCTTATCCTGAAAAAAATACACTTGAATTATTTTTGAGATTGAAAACTTTTCATGGGCTGAGATGTACAGTAATTACTGGCTTTTTTTGCAGCAAAGTTTTAATTCTGGCAAATTAGAATCTGTGTTTTTGGTGGGGCAGAGGGATTTAAACCTGTTCCTGGAAAATCAAAACAAGAACAAAAAAAACCTGGAGGCCATTTTTATTGCTGCTTTCTCTCCAGAGAAAAATACTCTGGTCTCCTCACATTGCCTGAGCTTCTGCAGGACTCCAACAACAAGCAAAGCCAGAGGATCTGTTGGAGATGTGCTTGGAACTGTGGTTCCCTAGGATTAATACACTGTTTTCCTACAAATATTGGCCTCTTCTCTCAGCTGTAGTCAGTCACTGGAGCTGCACTGCTTGTAGAAGTAGCTCTGTGCTGGTGCTTGGCAGGTGTCCCCAAAAAGTGGAGCTGTCTTTGAACCTTGCAGCAAGTCTTGGATGTGTCCAATGGCAGAAAAGCAGCGTGGGCTGGCAGGCAGACTCAGCCTGTCTGGGGGGCTGTGCTCTGCTGGTGCCTGGCATGCTTTTCCCTGGTTTTCCCCTTTGCTAATGGGAATTTTCCCATCCAGTGGCAGTCTTTGTGTCGAGGTGGGGAGTGAGCTCTTTCCCTGTGGGCAGGATGGGCCAGGTTGCCCTCCAGGGCTTTGCTGTGTGACTGTTTGCTTCTTGGGGCAGAGATCAGGCCCCAGCACATTCGGTTTAATAGTACAGAAACCCAGATTAGATGCTCTTTGCATGAAATTGAAGAGCTGATTGGCCCAGTGTCATTTAGAGTCCTGTGTTCCCCCTTGGTTTTATTTTTTCCTATGTGAAGTTCAGCAAGATTTACCTCTGGGCTCCAGGTAACATGGCACACCGCTTCAGTCCAGAAAAACAAGCTCCTTTTCCCTTTTTTAGAACACTAGATTTCATAAATGACTCCTCCAGGGTTTAGATTTTCACAGAATGCAGTGATAAAAAAGCCTTGCACTGCCCAGTGGGGGAAAAAAGGAAGCCAGATATACTTCAGTGTGGCTTAGCAATGTCCAGAGAATTAAAAAAAAAAGAAACCAAAAAAACAGTCTTTATGGTGAAGATAAAATGTTGGCAGCTTTTGATAGTTTGTAAGAACTTTCAGAAAAATACTCCATGATCTTTCAATTAAATTCCAGACAGCTCTATGAATTCTTCTTGCAAGAGCATTTTATTTTCTTGAAAAGTCTGTACCCACTCAAACCTGGGATGGGTTGGGATGCTGCCATTCAGTTCTGTGTGACAGTCTCCAGACTCAGCCCTTTCTCTTCTCCCTTGCAGGCTGTGTACATGTTCTACGCCTTGGCAATTGTCTGCGATGACTTCTTCGTCCCTTCGCTGGAAAAGATCTGTGAAGTGAGTGTTAGATGTTCCTTCCTCTAGTGCTGCTTTCACAGCACTTCTGGAGAGCCTTGGGCTGTGGTGATGGTGTATTTATTTGCTGTTGTCCTGCAGTGCTGCCTGTGCTGCTTGTCTTGTTGCTCAACATGACGTGTGTGCGTTGACTCAGCTCTGTGTTCTTCCTCGCAGGACAGGCTCTCCAGGTGCTCCAGGCATTCCCACTGGGGTGGTTGCTGCTGCCTTTTGTTCGTGTGTCTTTGCAGATGTCTCTGCAGAGGCACCAGGCCCTAGCCTTAGCTGACAGAAATTAAAACCTCTGGTGATTTACCCCGGTAGAAATCCGTGGATCTTGTACCCTGCCCTCACAGTCATGACTGTCAGACCTTGTGTGGTGCGGGTGTAAGTTGTAAAGCAGCAGGGACAGCTAGGTCAGCTGGAAAGAAGCTTGTGAATGCTTCCAGCAATTACAAAGGACTCTGTTTCTCTTTGATAAGGTCAGGATGCCTAAATTTTAGAAGACAAGGAGTACATTTTTGCCTAAATCAGCTCAGACAGCCACAGAGCAAACACAGACCATGTGCCCAAAATTACGGCGAGCCGTATCTGCTGTCAGTTCCAGGCAGTGAAATCTCTGTGAGGGGACAGTATGGCTGGTCTTGGCACTGAGAGGTCTGTGCCATTTGTAGAAGACACCTGTCCATGTGCGTGGGAACAAGTGTCACCCATCAGGGCGTGGGCTGTGCTGGCCCTGGGAGAGATGTGGAAGCTGACAGGGCAAGTAATTTGTGCTGACAGCACTGATGGAGGCTGTCTCTAAATTAACCTGATATTTGAAGTTCAGCACCCTGCTGTGCAAGCCTTTTTTGCATCATCAAAGAAAAAAGCCCCCAGGAAATTCCAGGTTTTGGTGCTTAAGTGTAGAGGTAACTGAAAGGTAACAACATAAGGCAGGAGCTTCTGTCCTGCAGAGTTGCTGCACCCTCTGGGGCTGAATCTGGGGAACCATTGCAACGTTCAGGAGAGGGAGCCCTGGTGTGGACATGGGGATAGGAGATGCTGGGGGATGTGGACACACTGAGTTCTTTGACCTCCCCTCTCCCAGGCAAGTGAACCTGACTGGGAAATGTGGCTCTAAAAGCTGGCTCAGGTGTCTGTGGATGAACAAAACCTGAGCTGAGGGAGCAGTGACCAGGACAGGCTTGTATTTTGGGGTGCTGTCAATATGCCCAAGGGCAAACCACCCCCCCAGGAAGTCAGCACAGCTGGTTGCCTTGGCTGGTGGCTTTGCTTTCAAGAGGCACCACCATGAGTTCCAGCAGCTGTTGTAGGATGGATGTCTCCATAGTTTCATAGAGCATCCTGCAGAAGAACCTGGCCTTTGAGGATCTGGTCCTGTGAACTTCTTTCATAATGGTTTTAATCCGGTATAAAATAGTTTTCCATAAATCTGTATTTTATCAGGTTCCACAAGCTTTATAGCACTCCAGCAATGTTGTGGTCTTCTGCTTCTAAGGCACTCCTGGTGAGGGCACATCCTGTCCTCTTCCCTTGTCCCCATAATTTATGTACAAAGGGTTGTTACCTCTGTATGGGCAGTGGATGGAGTTACCCTCCCTCAGGGGCAAGGAATACCCATTGTGGAATCTTCAGGAAAGACTTCTGTGAGGATTTCTGCTCTCTTGTCTCTGTGCAAAGGTACTTGACCAAGGAGGAAACAGCAGAGGAGCCTTGCAGAGCTGCAGGGGAATGGGGACAGAGAGAGGTTTCCTGTGTCCTGCCAGGCTGGGGGGCTGCCTCAAAAGCCAGCTCTGCCAGGGACATTTCCCACCACCCTGAGCTGCCTTCCCCATGCTCCTGGCTGCCAGGGACACTTCCCACCACCCTGAGCTGCCTTCCCCATGCTCCTGGCTGCCTTTCCTGTGCTCCCACAGTGGCAGCTGCTGCCTTGGTGTAGTAACAGCTCGGGGTGGCAGGAGCTGGTTGTTGCTCCTCTTCAGTGCCTTGTGGCATCTGCTGAGCAGATGCAGGTGGGTGCTGGGTCCCTGGGAACTGGTGCAGATGGAACAGTGGGAGTGCAAACACAGAGGGCTTAATTAAACAAGGAAATCTGGAAGCAGCATATGCTGATGAAGTTCTCTTAGAACAGTGGGTCCTTTCCCTTCCAGAAGCCCCCGGTTTTAGACAGTCCCTGGGTGCTGCTGAGGGACAGGTACAGGAGGTCAGTGATGTAGTCCAGGAGAAAGGGGGTAAGGAGAGGGTAAAGCAAGGCATAACCTGTGTCAGGGAAGGTGGCTGGAGGTGAATGAAGCCTCAGCCCTGGCCCTGCCCTTTACAGGTGAAAGTGGGAAAGATGAGGTGTGTGTTGCTGGGGTTGTGGAGCACACAGACCCGTGAGTGGTGAAGCTGCCTTCCCTGTTGGCTGGAGTGGTGACCTTTCCCTGCTCTCTAAAAGTGTCAGTGGCACAACCTGCCCTCTCTGCCAGGTGATGCTCACTTCAGTAGCCAGTTCCTGTGTAGGCTTTTCCCCTGTGCTTAACCTTGGTTTACACAAAACTTTACAGGTATCTGCCTCTCAGCAGGCAGGTTAACGTTGGGAGTGGAATTCCTTCAGCTGCTCAGTGTGGTAATCAGTGACTCTGTGTTTCTCTGCAGCGCTTGCATCTCAGTGAAGACGTGGCTGGGGCAACTTTCATGGCAGCAGGAAGCTCTGCTCCTGAGCTGTTCACATCTGTCATAGGTAAGGAGCCTGCTGCTGCTTCCCTACACCTGCCCCTTTCCCTGGCTGTTTTCAGAGCTGAAATGGGATTGGTGTGTGCCTGCAAGGTTTGTTATAACCCGTCCTGGGCACACATGGCACTGACTGTGGGAGTCCTTTCCAGGTGAAGTCACTCTGGGGGTACTGTTATCTTGACTCTGCCAGGACCAGTGGGCACTTTACCATGGCTGCCCATTAGCCAGGTTTCACCTACAGCATTATCCTTTCCTTTCCTGCCTTGTCTGCCATGCCAGCTCCAGGGCACAGTGGGAAAGGATTTCCCCCAGATTTCCCTCTCTGGTACCCTGGCACACCGTTCATGTCCTCAGTGGCAGGTTCTCTGCCATCACCTCCACTCTGGTTAGTCTTCCAACGCTGCTTTTCCCTGGAAAAGCCAGAGTGGGGAGGAGAAGAGGATTTGAAATGCTTCCTTACAGCAGCACATTTGTCAGAGCATCACATTTCCAAAGCAGCTCTCTGCTTATGGGAAGTGTGATGAAGGGATTCAGCCATCCTTAAGTGTGCAAAACCCAGGAAACTCTCAGAGGGAGACTGCAGGCAGTGTTACAGGGTGATGTTCTACCTAACCACATCAAGAGGGTGAAGTGTTCCTGCTGGGTAACTCTGTGCTCTGCAGAGGTCTGATTGCACAAGCAAAGCCTTATCATTTGGGAACTTAAATTGGACCAAGTTGGGATTGTCCTTTGGTTAAGGGTAGTGCAGCACCAGGGTGAAAATAAAACCAGATTCCTTCAGGTGACTTAGAGAAGCCCTGATGGTCACCAGGATTATTTTCCTGCTGTGCTGTAACCTACCAGGTGCCCTGTGTCACTTGGCAGGTGAGGGCTTCTGTGTTTCTGAGAAAAGGATGAAATTGGAAAAATATGTGAACTGGTGTTGGAACCATAAAAGCAAGAGGTGAATTTAAACAGACTGACAGCTAGCAGGAGATGGAGTGTTATTTTTAGGCTGGCTTCCTAAGGAAAGGATTTTGTGCAGCACAGTGATGCATGTGTCTGTCAGTTCATCTCCCTCACCATTAACCTCATTGGCCAATTTTAACCAAATTTGACAGAAGAGCTCTGAAAAAAGCTTGTGGCATAGCCCCATAACTCATCCTGAGAGGCTTGTGAGTAGCTGTGGCCAGACAGCTCTGAATCTTCTCCAGCTTCTACTGAAGATTCATCCCACTGAAGCCAGTTGGGACAGGGATATGGGAAGGAGCAGAGTACTGCTCAGGGAATATCTTATGAGAGACAGTTTCCTGTGGATTTGTGTCCCACCAGCTGCTACCATGAGCTTGCAGAGTTTTGTGATGTGTATTGCCATAATGTTGGGTCACAATACCAGGAAGTTAATAACTTGGATGTGCCTGGAGTGCTTGGTTTCCATCACACAATCCATTCAAGTCCCCTAAGAAAGCAACTCCCTGCAGTTTGCCTAGTACCTGCCTTTAGATTCATTAATAGGGTGTGGAGTCTGCAATTTTATGTGAAAAAGTCAGCTCTTTCCCATTTACACAGCTTCTCCTGAACTTGTTTTTCAGGTGTTTTTATCACAAAAGGAGACGTAGGCGTTGGAACCATCGTGGGCTCGGCTGTATTCAACATCCTCTGTATTATTGGTGTGTGTGGGCTTTTTGCAGGACAGGTAAGAGCACTTAATGATTCCTTACAGTTCTTGCTTCACCCTGTGCCTTGGCTGTACTGCAAAATCAGATGCCAGGTTCTCCACCTTGCCACAGATTTCTCTGGTTTTGCTGTTTTTAATAGGGCCCTGTGCCGTTCCTCCTGCATTTTTGAAATGAAAAACAGCAGCAGCAAAGGTCAGCTCAGGCATTTTGAGCTGCTCAAGGTGTGTGGGTGGGCAGAGGAATAAATGTTGGTTGTTTGCTTCTCGTGTAGTTTGTGACTGCTCTCCAGCGTGTCAAACCACTCCTGACAACACAAGCTATTCATCTGAAATTAAAGCAATTAAGCTGTGAGATCTGAGCTGCTGTCTGAATTGCAGACATGATTGACTGTATAATTAAATACCTGAATCTGCATTTACCTTCGCACTTGCCAACATGCCAAGTGTTTTTACGATCTCATAAATGTTCTCTGGCGTGTTACTGTGCAGATTTATTTGTAAAGAGGAGAAGCAGGGTCACGTTACCAGCACAGGGCAATGGAAGAAGAAGTGAGAAGACCTTGGTCAGTCTGGGAAAGCGTGCAGAGAGATTTTCCTTATGATCCAGTTCTGTTTTCCTTATGATTCAGTTCTGTTTTTATTAGCAGGGAACTTCTGCAGGCTGAAGGTGAACATTTTCAGTGTGAGAAGGCCTCAGGATAAGGTCACAGCAGTACTTTTTAACCACCCTCGTGCCCTGATTTGCATGCAACATGCAGCTGGCAGCTACAGATGCTCGATGTGTCAGTGGTTCTGCCGTAACTCTTACTGTGAAAACCCAGTTAATTGAGGTAAATTTTTAATGACCAAAGCCTTCCCAGGGCATGAGGCTCTGCTCCCCAGAGGTGTTCTCCTGTCATCAACAGGACTTCCTTCCCAGGCTGCTTTTTTCATGCAAATGAAGGTGATTAACTGTCTAGCAGTTAATGATGGCAGAGGAACCAATTTTGATTTTTACTCTCCACAGTATTGATTGCATGCCTCAAACCTGCTAAAAAATGGCCACAAACCACAGCTTTGGGAAAGGTCTGCTAGAGTTTGGGGTTTGACAGAGAATGTCAGAATGTCAGAGGCCTTTTACAGCTGGAAGATTGTTATTTCAGAAGGATAAATCACAGCCAAAATCCTCTTGTAAAACATCTTCAGCCCTTCAGCTGTGGTAGCTTTCAGAAGTTCAAGTCATCCTAGGCATAGCCTGTGAATTTCTTTCAAGCGTTGAGATTTTTACTTCTTTCCCCCATCTTTGTTTTCCTTGGGACCCTGCTGATGATTTGTGTGTGGTTTTGTCAAGTCACATAACCTCTCATTGCTGCAGTCTAACCCTCAGAGGGTGGGTGAGCCCTGGAACGATTGACGTCACCGTGTGGAGCTGTGATTTTTGTGAGCAAATAAGAAATGTCAGTGTCAATAATTGCAATGTTTTAGATAAAACTCTGGATCAATTTATGCTTTTCATTGTTTCCCAGCCTTTCACCAAAAAGTCATTCCCTCTTAGTGGTGTGATTCATCATTTGTTTTGTGTTGGTATGAGTAGGAATTTGGTTTTATTGTCAACAATGTCTCTACAGAGGCACTAACATAGGTGGTAAATTTGGTTGTTGGTGAGATTTCTGTTCTGCTGGGGACCTGGATCTCAGTAGTGAGTTTCCAGGTAAGCCTGGGGACTGGTTGTTGGTCTAAGCTGCTTGCTGTGCTCCAGGATTTTTACTTTGAGCTCAGACTGTGGATTGAGTAGCTGGAGCCTTCAGATTTTCAGAGGTATTGCCCAGGGACTGGGAATCCCAGAGGTCAGACCTGCAGAGGCCTTCTGCTGCATTTTTGGTTTTTGTTTTATTTTTGACTGGTAAACAGTTGAATTGTGAAATACTGACCAGCCTTCTCCAAGATATGTTTTATTTTTAAATTAGGTTGTAGTTTGTATGTGCTGTGTTGGATGTATTCTTTGGCCTAAGAAAAGACTGGTTTTGGGTTTGTGCACCATGTTTAGAGAAAGAACCAAATGCGCAGCCCCAAAAAGCTGGCATGCATTTGTTTGAGCACCAGCCCTAATTGTTTATTTTTCCAAGCCTTTACTGGCTGTATGCACACACTTTTCAGGGTAAATCAGAATAAGCATCCCACTGCTGGAACAGGAGAAGGGAAGCGTGCCCACGCCTCTGTGTGACACTGCACACCTAAAAAAGGCATTGAAAGAGCTTTGTGGAGGTTGAAAGTCAAACACTGCAAAGTTAGAAAATAGCAGTGTGAGGGTTCCCTGTGCACCCTTAATTTGCCCCCCCAGTGTGTGTGCATTATTATCCAGGCTTTAATTACGGAGTCTCTTGCCGGGTTCTCCACGGGCTCCCTGCCTCCCTCTGCACACAGAATGGACTTTGCTCACTTAATGAGCAGATATTCAGGATTTTGTTTTCTCTTATTGTTCACTCTGTGCCCTTCTGCCTTATTTACCAGGCTCTATTCAAGCCCTGTTCCAGAGGCAGAATTATTAATTTCCTCTTGAACTTCTGCCGATCTCGGCGCTATTGTATCTGAGCAGTTGATGAGCAGTTAATTAATCTTCCCCAAACCTCTGCGAGATGAAGGGATGCTTTAAAGACAGGGAAACAAAGCACAGAAAGATTAAATAAAAAAGAATAACTTGTCTTTTTAGGGGCCAATTAGAGCTGGCACAGGCCTACTCTTTCCCCTCGTGCATAGGATTCTGTGGCATGCTCGTGGGTCCTGGCTCCAGGAGCTGCTCCTGCTGCTCCACAGGGCATTCCTTGCTGGAAAGCCTTGGCTTGAGTTTCCATGCCAGTCTGCACACAGCCCAGCTCTCCTTGGGAGCATTCAGCTCCTTGAGCCGTATGAACCCCTCTTCTCCTCATTCCCACCTCTTTCCACAGGGCACCACACGGAATGCCTCTGTCCTGAGCTCTGCCTTCATCCCCAGGGCTGTTCTTGTCTGGAGCTAAGCAAGTGGCTTAACATCTCCTAACATTTAGTGGTTGCTCTTGCAGTGTGGTGGTGATGTTGTTCCTTCTTGTCACTCCCCCTGCAGCTCTTGAGGCCTGAGAGAAAAACTTTCACCAGATTCCTCCCTTGGGTCATGCATCCACCCACAGCTCTTTCTTCCAGTGGTTTTGATCCCTTCTGCTCTCCCCACTCCTCTGCTCTATGTCTCCTTCTCCTGGCTAATGTTAGCCATGCCAGGCAGGCACCTCTTGAGATGCAGGAGTCTGCTCTGCAGCCAGGGAAATTGTATTTTCTACTGTTTTCATCTCCTCCAAAGATTTTGCATTGGAGAAATTAAAAAAGCAACAGTGGATGCAGACTGCCCATGTGTTTGGTGGCCAGACAAGAACCATCCTCTAAAGGCTGGATTTTCTAAACTAGCATCCACACTCTGAAAATCAGAGCTTTCAAATATAGTTTAATCTAGGCCTCTGCAGAAGCAGAACTTCATGTATAGTGTGTGTTGAAGTGCTTGATCAAGGCCTGTTTGGAGAGAGAGCTCAAGTTTCCCCCGTGGATAGTGAATGCTGCCCATGTGCCTGTGGCAGTGAGCCTTAGAAGCTCCTCCTGCTTTCTTCTTGAAGCCTGTTGAAATATTCTGCATAGCACTCACACCCAGAGGAGGATTTCTCTTATTTCATCCAGGCAGTCGATGCAACTTCTAAGCTGTAGATGGTTTCAGTGTATGGAAATAAGTTAGGAGCTGTTCTCATTCCCCACTTGCCTATGCAGTGCAGGTTGGATGTATCTGCAGCTGTTTTCCTCCCATGTCCCTACACCTTGGACACCAGCACATCTCCTTGCAGGTAGGCAACTGCTAAGGCACACAACCCAGGTGCTGTTTTTCAGCTGCTGTGTCTGCTTTGCTTCCTTCTGGCAAAAGGGGGGAACGAGGAGGTCAGGGAGCACTGAGGGAGAATGAAATGGCAGCAGATGCAGCCCTTCAGTCAGTAGTCCAGCAGCATCACGGGGACACAGGCTGGATAGCAGCGAGGAGGCTGCTGTCTGCCTTGTGATGGATTGCACCGGGCTTTTTCCATGCCTGCAAGCCAGCTGTGTGTGGGGAGCTTGACCTTAGCCTGGGGTCCCCTCCAGGCCTTGGTTGAGCTGTCCTGTCTTCTCTCACGCTCGTGTTTGTGCTTCTCAAGCCCTCCCCTCCTTCCCCTGCCCTCTCGCCGTCCTTGGCGGCAAGGCCGCGGCATTCTCGGAAGCTGTCCTTGCTTCATTCAGCTCTCATTCAGGCCAGCACAAGCAGAGCTTGTTCGCTTTTGGACATCCCCCCATCCAGATTCATCTTGTTTTCGCAGCTCTGCTGCTCTCTCCTCGCCATCCTGTCCCCCCAGCACTGACCCACAGCGTTTTGCAGTGCTGCAGAGGAGGCTGAGGAGTGCTTGTGTGAGAGCAGCATAACCATGAGTTGCAAGTCACTCCAGCACTACCATGTCATTTTGAATGTGCATGGCTTGATTTGTTAATTAGTGTTTAACTGCTCTGTTTTTCGGCTGAGTCCAAGTTTCTCTATTTTACCTTTCCCCAGAAATAGACAGGCTTCTCTGGGTGGGGCAGGGGACCAGGAATGCTGGCTTGTGCCACAGATCCTCTTCCAGTTATTGGTTCTGTCAAGGGGCATCGTTCCTCAACATACTGGAGCAAAAAAGGATGACTGTGACTCTCTGACCTGCCTCCTTTTCCAGTGGGATTCTTTCACCTCAGGAATGAAACTAAATTCAGCAGGCTCTCCCTTGTCCAGGTCACAGAATCCTTGTGGTAGCTGAGGTGCCTCTAGGAATTATCAGCTGCCATGGGTTATGTCAGTGGAAAATACACCTCTGTTAGGCACGTTGACCCGGACACTAAACAGAGTTTAATAACCTGGTGGAATGTTTTTTAATGAAGCAACTGGGACTTCTGTAATCTGTTTTACCCCACTTCTGCCATTCAGCCAGCTTGCATGCCTCTTAATCTTTTAAGCTTTAATTTCACTCACAACTCAGACTGCAGCCATTACTGACTTTGGGCTTTACAATTGCATTCATGAGCTTTTTTATTTTCTTCTTCTTGACTGTGGAGAAGTTTTATAAAAGGTGAGAGTTGAAATCCTGTTGCTTTTTCTTCATTGGTCTGTGAACATAGGTGGAAAACATGTAAAACTCTGGGAAAGTAGTTTAAGGAGAACTTAATGCTAGCTCTTGGGACTGTTCACTGCTCTCAGAGACAAGGGCATGTTGGGGTTTGGTGCTGACAGCATTTTATAGTGACCATGAGCCTGGTCTTTCACTGACAGAGCTGTGTTGCAGGTGTGGATGGAGTTTCAGGATAGAGAGGTACCATTAATTCAGAGATGCTGCCTAAGGCAATCAGAAGAGTTGCAAATGGATTCCTATCAGCATCAAACCAAGGCTACTTCCTAATTGTCACAATATTACCATTTTCAATTGAGTTTCCTCCATCAAAATTGGCACACAGATCAATACTGTGGATCTACCATTTGTAGGATATTTTCTCAAATCATTTATAGTGCAAAAGCAAGGGAGATAATAAATTCTATTTTTTACTTCTGACAAGGACTGGCCAGTCCAGAGACTGGGAGATGTTTACTCTGTGCACGCCTTCCTGTCTGCAGCTATCCTTGAATTCTGCTGTGGATCTTGTGGTCCAGCAGAGGCCTTGGGGTCCTGCTGCCTCAGCACTGTGGGAATCTGAGCTAAAGAGACATGCTGGTCCAAGTAACTCATGGATGATTATAACCACCAGTTGAGCAGGGAAATATTTCTGGCTTTGTCCTGAGGTTTGGAGAGTGTCCACTGTTTCCATTCTGAGAATGTCACATAGACAGATTGCTGCAGCAGTGATGAAAATATCAAGAGAGGCCTAAAAAGGCAAATATTCTTGGGGAAGTAATGAGAATAGATGGAGTTGGTGCACAGTGTACAGACTGGGAGCCAGAGTGACAACTGAGCTCTGCAGAGAATGGCAAAGCAGAGGTGAAATTAGGGGCTGGTAATTGGAAGGAGGCTTTCCTCACAGCAGGTCTCTTAGATCATGGCTGCTTTAACTGACTGAGACAGAAGGATTAGGCCTGGATTTTTCTTTGGCCTGACCTGTGCTCCTGTTTGGTGCTTTGCTGAAACTGGGACTTGTATTGGTCAAAGCCACAAGCAAACCTGAATGCTGCATCATGAGATCCTGGGGTCTTTGGCCAAAATTATGGTCTGGAGACTGAGCTGGACACTTGTAGTGTCCTGGGATATTTGGACACGGCCATAGGGTATAGAGGGAGTGTCAGTTAGTCCAGGACATCCTGCTGTGCAGTCAGTCCCAGCACAGGGCCCTCTGGGTAGTGCTGGCTGCTGCTGGAAAGCCTGCCTGGCTTTCCTGGGGCTCTGCACAGGAAAACAAAGGCTTTGCATGCAGGAGTCTGTCCAAAAGGTCTGCTGTGGCAGAGTGGTTCAGTGTGGATGTGGGATCAGGATTCCTGCTGTGCTGGGAGATGGCACCTCTGGGATCCTGTTGGACCTGCTTGCCTGATTCTCTGTCTGAATTATGAGTGTGTCAAAAGTGCCACCAGGAACTCAACACCCTCCAAACCATACCAATCCTGCTTGTGTCTCCCAGGAAAGGTGCATAGGCTCCACAATGGCTTGTTGCTGACAGCCACAGGTGGATCTACAGCCTAATTTAATGTAAAGATGAGTATAAGTAAGGCACTGTCACACTCTCCCATTAATCTGTGATGCTTCACTGATACCTTGACCAGTGAAAATGAACAGGCAGGTGGCCAGGTCCGTGGAATTACCTGAGCTGGGCAAAATAATCTGCTGCAAAGTTTAAAGGCAGAGCTTGTGCCCTGATACCTGAGGTAGAGCCCTTTTTATTTTTGTATAATTCTGAATGCATAAGACATGGATTAACTGCAAACTATGGCCAGCCTGATTCCTTGAAAATCTGTCCCAGACCTCCACCTGAGCTCACTGCTTCCTGTAACAGTGGCCAGCAGTTGGTCATTTCTCTTGCTTTGGCATGAGATCCTGCTGTTTTACCACAGGGCTGATTTGAAATTGCATTGAGGGTTTGCAGAACAGTGGTGTCAGGAGCACAGCCCTTTCTAGAGGGGAGCCCAACGGGCTTCAGAAGGCCCCTCCTCAGCTCTGAGGGCAGCTCCTGCGAGCCAGGAGCAGTGTGTGAGGAGGTTGCATGGCACAGCTGGCTGCAGCTCACCCAGGGGGCTGACACAGCACAGGGGCTTGTGAGGGATCACAGCGAGCAGCAGCTCTTCAGGCAGCACAGAAAGCCAGATCCCTGCATCTGCTAGGCTGCTGTAAGAGCTTCCCTAATCACTTCTGTGCAGTCCACATCAAAGAGGGGCAGCATGAGGACTGACCCAGATTCTCTGCTCCTGGGTGCCTTTTGATGGTGGTGATTCACTGCTGGCACATCTCTGTTGACCTCCATGGACTCTCATGGCTAATCACTTGCAGGGATTGTCTTTAATCTTTTGACACCCTAGTCCAAGCATTCCTGCCTCTCCACATCAGCAAATTAGGTTATTAGCTCTTAATACCTCAAAATCTAGACCTTCTGTGCCAGAGGGTAACAGAGAAACAAGATTAGGGAGATTGCTTCCAAAGCCTGGCATTTCCCAGCAGTGTTAGTAGCTGATCAACGCTTGAGAATGTCAAGCAAAAAACCAGCCATGAGATGAGGAAAACCCTCAAAAAAATTCAGAGTGAAGAAGATCCCTGAAGAACATGGATAGGATTGCATGCTTGCCCTGGAAGTTTAGCAGCCACAGCACTCAGGAGTGCACATGCCTCTGGACATCCTTGCCAGGGAGGGAGCTGCAGCCCTGTTCTGCCACATGTGCTTTGTCTTGGGCCTGTTGCTGCTGTGGGCAGAGCAGGCTGGAGAACAGCCAGTTGGTGATGGATGTCTCCTGGATGGAGATAAAGCTTCCATGCTCCTCAGAGCAGAGGAACAATTTGGATGAGCAGAAGAGAGAAGGGTCAGTTTTACAGAGGATAGTAGGTGAAGTTCTAGGATGGGGCACAGGGCATACTGCCACTGAGGTCCTGGTTTCCCTAAGCCAACTTCAGTGCTGCAGGAAGCAGACACCAGTGTCTGATTTTAGGGGAGATTTTCCCTCTGATGGCTGATCTCCACACATGTGCTAAGTGGAGGAGGAGTGTGTACTGCACAGGGCCACAGCTTCGGGAGTTACAAATTTCAGAAATCAAGCTAGAACTGAGAAAAATCTTGATTTTTCTGGTCTTCAGCCCATCAAAAAGGGAAGTAAGCATTCTGAGTAGTGAATTTTATATGTAGGATTTTGCAGGGTCAAAGTTTACCTGTGAGAGACCAGGTAGCTCTTATGGGTAAGTTTGCCCTTAGGAGTGATGCTGTAGCATGCAGGGGAGCAGCCTCAGTGTGTCTTGTGTGGAGCCATCAGGGGATGCTCTCGTGACTCAGAGCTTTTTCGATGCTCTCTTGACTTCAGAGCTTTTCTTTTCAGCTCAGGTGAACTGGGTTCAGTCCCCACTAGTGGTCAAGGGGCAGCTAAGAGGCATTTGTCTGGTGTTTGGATATCAGGTATTCACTTCAAAATAAGCAAACATCACTGCACTGACAATCTTACTTATACTGTGGCTCTACAGATGCCTCCTTATGCTCAGCTCCCACAGGACCAGCTCGCTGCTGAGTTACAATATGACATTATTGCTGATTTAAAACTCAAATTTGATCATGTTTTTACCCAAGCTGATTGCTCCCCTCATTTCTTTTCTGCCTTGCTGATCTGTAATTTCAGTGTTTTCCAGCATGTTAAGGTTTATGTGGAGTCCTTGGTGGCTGCAAGGCACAATTTAGGCCCTCAGGAGCTCGGTAGTTCTGCCTCAGGATGTGGTTCTGACCAGGCTGAGTGCTGCCATTGCTCTCAGTGCTCATGAGCTCCTTTCACCCTCAGTGCATGGTTGCCCTTAACTGTGTGGCTTCCCTGTATCACATGAATCAAATGGCTGAGAAACTTCAGCTAGGTGACTTTGGGCCCTAAACATGTCTTGAGATTTAGCTGCCCAACAGTTACTGCATCAGGGAGACCCACTCTGATGTGTGTGAAGTGTGAGCAGCCTGTACAGGTGCCAGGCATGACCACGTTCTCCTACAATCCAATCTGGAATCAGCACAAGGGTCCTTGTGATTCCCACAGGATCTCGGTCTGTCAGTTCTGTGCTGTAGGTCCCTGCTAGAAAGCTGCATTTAGGCATCTGGATCTTAACTGTGTTCATTCAGGTGCCTGAGGAAAATTCCTTGGGAAAATATTATCCTTCAGGATCATTGTAGAATACCAAAGAACAGGAGGAAGTCTACCTTGACTCCTCATAGCCAGGCACTTTTCTTTCACAGGTGTGCTGTGCTGCCTGGTGACACCCCTAAGGCCAGGGACACAGGTTATGAGGCAGAGCCTTTTCCTGTGGGGGCTGTCCTTGGCTTCAGAAATGTGAAATTTGCAGAGTTGCACTTCTTCTGAAGTTTGAAGTTGCCCTTCTGTGTGCAGAGCTGAAGTTACAGCTGTAAAATCCCCACCAGCATGCATCCATGCTGAGGCAAGTGCAGAGGACCTTCAGCAGCATCCTGAAAGCTGAGTGGAATAATGTCCTATCATTCTATAAACTTGCTTGCAAAATTTACTCAATCAGAATGGAGGGGCATGCTGATGTAAAATGTGAGATTTGATTGAGGATCTCTGAATAGAATTATGAACCCAGCTCCAGGTTTTTACATTTGGAAATTTCCATCAGAAAACATCTCTGTTTATCTATGTCTCTGTGCCTTAGAATGTATTGTCAGCTGGTAGAAATCTGGTTTGACCCAAGGGCTTTAAAAGCCTGCTTTTTGCTTCATGTAGGAGTTTCTAACGTCTAAATGGTTGCATAAAGAGACTTTACACTGGGCATAAATCACATCAATTTTTTAGAAAACCATGCTACTAAGAGACTGTGGAGATTTTTCAGGTATAATGGTCAGTATCTTTTTACGGCATTTGTTTCATTGGCAGTTTTGGAAAATTTCAATATTGTAAGAGTTATTATGAAGAGAAATTCGGGACACTATTTTTGCTGACACTGAAATAGAACTGAAAATGATATTACTGTTCATGTGTCTGAATTCATGCACAAGCATGACTGGAGGGTACAGTCAGAAAATTAATGTATATGTTCAGATCCAAATCAGTGAAAATGAACCATCTCCCATCTTCCTCCTTCAGCTTTACACCTTTGAAGGATGTGATCCAGAGTGTTTGAAATGCACTCCAGAACTGGGAAATACAGATTTGAGGAAAAACTTCTACTGAGGGGACTTCCTAGAGCTGCAAAGAATAGAATCATATTGAAGATGTCACCTCTACATGACTGCTTTTAATCTGTCCTTTTGAATACTATTAATGAAATTAAAGATTAACTTGTTCACTGGTATTTTCTTCTGAGTTGCAGGCTTGTGCAGCCTGCAGTGAGAATTGTTCTTATTTATGTGGCTCTGGAAAGTGTCAAGTGACATGAACTGCACAGTGATCCCTTTTTATTTTCCACTGCATACTGATTCCTGGGTTTTGTTCGTTACACTTTGCTGGAGTGTTGACTTGAGTGTTTGTCCCAAAACCTGTGTAGGTGCACGCAGAGCTGTAGTGATGCTCATCAGTGTGATCATGCTGGTAAAACCTGAGTTTTACAAGCAGCAGCACTCACAGACTGTGTGGGGACACATGTGGGGGACAGCTGAGTCCACCGGTAGTTCCAGTGTGGCAGTTCCTGTCTCCCTTGCAGCTGTCCCCCCCCACCAGCCACAGAAAGTGTTCCCAGTCTTGGGCCTCTTTCTTGAGTTCCCAGCATGTGTGGGGACATCTCCCCACACAGGTGGCACTGGGCACACTCTGCTGGTGTGGCAGTGGGGACAGCTCCCACAGAGTGACAGGTGGCACTGGGGACACCCTGCTGGTGTGGCAGTCGTGCTGCAGAGCCTGGCTGACACCCTGTCTTTGCCTCTTTCCCCAGGTTGTTGCGCTGTCATCATGGAGTCTCTTGAGAGATTCGATCTACTACACGCTGTCTGTTGTTGCACTCATCGTGGTAAGTTTGTGAAGGTTTTGGGAGCCCATGTCTGCTGTTTGTGAAGGTTTTCCATCTGTGGGAGCCCGTGTCTGCTGTTTGTGAAGGTTTTCACCTGTTGGAGCCCATGTCTGCTGTCACCTCTAAAGGGAACCTGCCATGGCAGAACAGTCGTGTGGCTGAGATCCCAGCTCGAGCACTCACGGGCATTTCTGCTTGTGGAAAACTGCTCGTGGTCTCCCTGGCTCTGCTGGGAAGCTTGACCCGAGGGCAGGAGGTGGAAGAGTGTCTGGAGAGCACAGAGGGAAAACTGGGACAGAGCATGGTGGCCCTGTACAGACATGGGGACAGAGCTAAACCCATATTCTGAGCCCCTGGGCAGCCCTGCAGTGGGAGGGTCAGTGCTCTCCTGGCCTTCATGACTTCCTGAAATGCATGTCACTAACCTGTAAGGAGGCAGAACTTGTGCCCAGAGGAGAGAGATCCTGAGCAGCTACTGCAAAACCTTTGGTTAGTTTTCCACATGAAGAAGGGGCAGGTTCAGAGCATGCTGACAGCAAGTCCTCTAACAAAAATGACACTTTCAGTAGTTTTTAGTGCCTGTCCCAATTTTCATCAAGCTCAGAAAATGCTCCAACTCTCTCAGAATTGGGCTGTTCAGTGAAAAAAATTTGGCACAAGAGTTAAACAAAGACACTGCTATCATTTTAGCATTACCTTTGCAACCAATACCAAACAGTGCCAGGAAATGTAAAAATTGAGTTTTCAGGTAGCAGTTGCGCATCTTTTTTTCCCCCCACCCTAGCCTAGTACCCTAGATTCCCTAAGACAGCAAGAGTGAATTTGGGAGGTTAACTTCCATATGTCAGCAAGAAGGGGACTTTAGAGTCAGAAGAGGGTTCCTTGCAGTCTGGGTTACTTTGGTTGATGTGTTTCAACAGTGGGTTTTGGTTTGTTTCCTGCTGAACAAGCCTGTGTTTCCAGATACACTCTGTAGCTGCAAAGGCCTCTGTCTGCCTTATCCCAAACAAGGAATCTTTCTCAACCTGTTTGTACTTTTATTCCCCATACTGCAAGGCCAGCCATTTTGTACCTGGTGAAAAATAACTTTTCTACATAATTACTAGCAATGAGCTGCAAAACAAAAAGCTTTTTTGTTTTGTTTTGTTTTTATAGCTTGACAGTAACCTCTTAGAAGACACTTCAGTGCTTTATATGCAGGGATAATTTTTCCATATGAGGGCATTGAAACTTCTCTGCAGCTGGAATAGAGTCATCAATCTTGAAGAATTATATTGTTTGTAGGAGTTTGTTCTCATGGTGTTTTAAACAGCAGCCTGTGGTGCTGTGTTAAAAGTTGCGCTCCACTGGTATCTTTACTAATCATAAATACACCTGAGGGGAAATAAATATATTCCTTCCAATGCTGAGATTTAAAAAGCTTGATACTGTGCTGGGTAAATCAATATGACTTTGTCTTTATTTGCACTAGAAAAGGAAGTATTTCTTACAATGCTCTTGTAAGAAATAGAGCAGTATAGACTCACCTGTTTGCTGCTCTGGGCTATTTGATGAGAGAGTGAACTCTGAACCACAGAGGTTAGAAGTGGATATAAACTACATTTGCCGTACTTAATTCATTTTGATTCAGCCCTATGATTTTTTTAAACTTTTTAATAATGTTACAGTGCTACCTTGTCTTCTAGTAGAGTTTGGCAAAACTTGCTTCTTATTCTCTTGAAAGGAAAAAGATGCATGTGTATTTTAGCTTGAAGGGACATGGTCAGAGTCATTAGAGGCAAAATTGAGATGGGTGCTATTTTTAGTCACAGAAGTCAATGCACACACTTTCACCTCCCGTCACACCAAAACATTGTAACCTAAAACAGGCCCTGTCAGATTAGATCACAGTGACAGGGAACTGTAATTTACAACGCTTTGTGGTCATGTTTTCTTCCAGTAACCAGTGTAACTCTTGCCTCGTGCCCACTGTCAGACAGGAGTTGCTATTTACGGCTGTATGGCCAAGGGGAAGTGTTCACTGAGCTTTCAGGGCCTCGTTCCTTTTCCCTCCTGTTTCCCTGAGGGAAAAGCCATGGATCTGTAATCCCTCGTGCAGGCACACATTTCCCTGCTGGTGCTTTGCTGAATGGACCACAGTTTGTCATTGGGGCCATGAGGACTGTGTGTGATTCCAGTTCCAGCCTCCTGTGGAGGCACCAGCACTGCAGGGCCCTCTGCAGCCATCCTGCTATGGAGGGAGCAGGGCTGGCAAGGCACAGCAAAGGGAAGGGCCTGGTCATGGAGCATGGCAGCCACTGCCCCTGTGAGCCTCCAGCCATTGCTAGTGTGAGCCTTCAGCCACTGCCAGTGTGAACCTTCAGCCACTGCCAGTACGGGCCCTTCCCTCACCCCTCGCCTTGGTGCTGCTGCTTCCTTCACGACCCTCACCATAGCGCTGGTTCTCCCTTGACACCCTTCACCTAGGCACTGCTCCTTCCCTCATGCCCCTTTGCCCTGGCTCTGGTCCTTCCCTCACACCCCTCAGCATGGCGCTGGTCCTTTTCTCACGCTCCTTCACCATGGCTCTGGTCCTTCCCTCACAGCCCTTCCCTCACATCCCTCGGCATGGCACCTGTCCTTTCCTCACACCCCTTCCCTCACCCCCTTCAGCATGGCACTGGTTCTTCCCTCTCACCCCTCAGCATGGCGCTGGTCCTTCCCTCACACCCCTCAGCATGGTGCTGGTCCTTCCCTCACACCCCTCACCATGGCACTTGTCCTTCCCTTACACCCCTTCCCTTACACCGCTTCGCTCATGACCCTTCACTATGGGTCTGGTCCTTCTCTCACGCCGCTTCCCTCACAACCCTCAGCATGGCGCTTGTCCTTCCCTCACACCCCTTGCTTCATGACCCTTTGCCATTGCTCTGGTCCTTCCCTCACACCCCTCAGCATGGTGCTTGTCCTTCCCTCAGGGAGGAGGTGCATTCCCTCAGGGAGGAGGTGCATCCCCAGCACTGTTGGGGAAGCCACAGTGCCTGTCCATCAGCAGGTGTGCCAGAGGGGCTATCAGTAGCTACAGTCAGCTGTTCCCTGAGCTGATGGGAACAACACCCTGGGCCCAGCAGGACATGGCAGCAGCTGCAGAGCTTGCTGTGGATCTGCTGGTGGGTCACTTGGCATCCAGCTGGGAGCCAGCAGGAAGGAGGCCATGTCTGGTGAGACAGCCAGGTGGGTCAGAGGGGTGCGGCCCTGTCTGTGGCTCACCACTGCTTTCCCTCTAACTCCTGCACAAGGACCCAGTGCCATTTGGGAAAGGAGTACCTGGCTAGCCTTGACTAGGTGAGGGAAACTAAGGGTTAAGAAGTTTGAAGGCTGGGCAGGAGAGCAGTGCCAAAATACACCTGAGCTTGATGCCATTGCCACGAGCCCTGGCTTGCTTTACTCTGTTCTCTGCCTCAGGTGATGAGCTGTTTTCAACTGTTGTTTCGTGTATAACATGCTATTTTTAAATCTTTTCTCCACAGTTTATTTATGATGAAAGAGTTTCCTGGTAAGTGAATCCATTTTCTTTTCATTTTTTCTGGTTATACCACAAAAGCTGCCATAATTAGTGTTTATGAGAAGGAGAAAGTTAAAAAGTTCTGCAGGGCAGCTATTTGCTGCTGTGTGAGAAACATCAGCACGAGACAGGCCAGAGTAACTAATTTTTTGAGCTAGAGAAGAAAGCCTAGGAGAATCAGACTGTTCTGGTACAGTGGCAGCAGTCAGTGCCCTCTGCATGCCCTGCAGCAGTCTGGGGATGACAGTGTGCTCGGCAGAGCTGTGGGTTTGCAAGAAAGAGCCACCCAAGCAGTCATAAATAAGTGTTTAGTTGGATTTTTCATAACTTAGTGAATGACCAGTTAAAAGAAATAATAAAAAAAAAAAATCCTAAATGTGTTAAAGTGCAGTGCAGTAGGTATGGTTGTCTAGGAGGTCTACAGATACTTTTCAGTTGCCTTGGTCTCATGGTTTTGTTTCTGATACATCCCAGAGGTGATGTGGTGACATCTGGAGGTGACAGTGGAGGTGACAGCTTTGGCTTTGGTGTCACTCCCGGCTGGTGTTGTTTGGATTACAAGCACTAGGGAGCGTCAGGCTGCTTGGGCTGGTGTTTTCCCTCACTGGCTCTTGCCCATTTCAGAGGCAGATTTCAAACACCCATTCTTGGCAATGGCCTGGTTCTCTTTGTTGATTTTTTGTGTGTTTCTTTTTAACTGAAATTCACTCGAAGGCCAATTGTATTTAACTCTGGTCTTAAAAAAACCCCAAAACACATAACACAGAAGCTGAGTGTTGAATCTTAAGCAGGGAATGAGACATGGATATAGTTAGGCCAGTATCTCAAGATCCTTGTGGAGAAAATGCTCCATGAGTTTAGCATACAGTAGTTTGATAATGGATGATTTCCACAAGGACTAGCAACTTGCCATGGGGAACTAAGCAGAATACAGCATTTTGGACAGTGAAAAAGATCACGTAGAAACAAGCTCTAAAAGCCATATGGTAATTTGTTTTCATACAAATTTCATTATTCTGTTGGTTTGACATAGAAACAGCAGAGGGAAAAAAAATCTGTCAGTATCTAATCAGCAGTTTGAGCTGCTGCCCCTTGCTCAGGTTGTCTCAGCACAATTGGCTTTACAAAGCCCAGCATCCTGCTCAGGTTGTCCCAGCACAATTGGTTTACAAAGCCCAGCATCCTGCTCAGGTTGTCTCAGCACAATTGGCTTTACAAAGCCCAGCATCCTGCTCAGGTTGTCCCAGCACAATTGGCTTTACAAAGCCCAGCATCCTGCTCTACACTCCTGCAGGCAGAGCAGGGTGGCTGCTCCCCTCCCACATCCCATGGTCATTGTCCTTATGGAAGTGTTGGTGGTCCTTGGGTGTGCGATTTGCTCACTGAACTCCTGGGTTTTGTCACTTGTTATTAGCTGGCAGGTCAGTTTGGCCAAGTAAAATCACAGAAGTCAAGAAAACAAGGATGTGTGAGCTATTTCTTTGTGCATCCCTTTTTTATGTTAAGGCAGCCCAGGAGGGTCAAGCCTTTCTGCAGGCTTGTGGCATGTCAGAAACACGGGGGAGTGGCTGAACAGGAGCTGCTGCTGCCATGCCCTGCTCTGATGTATTTGTGTTGCTCTTGTTTCCAGGTGGGAGTCTTTAGTCTTAGTGCTGATGTATGTCATCTACATCTTTATAATGAAGTAAGTCAAATGTGCCCTCAACCTTAAAGCTCCTTGCTCCCTTGGCCTCACCTAGCCCTTATAACAAGAAGAAGAAACAGTCTCCAGTTCAGCCAGAGGAGGTTTAGCTTGGCTATTAGGGAAAATTTTTTCACCAAAAGGGTTGTTAGGTGCAGGAACAGGCTGCCCAGGCCAGTGGTGGAATCACTATCCCTGAAGGGGTTTAAAAGATGTGCAAATATGGTGCTTAGAGACATGGCTTAGTGGTGAGGTTGGCAGTGCTGAACTAACATCGGACTGGATGATTGTGGAGATTTTTTCCAACCTAAACTATCCTGTGAATCTGTGCTTTATGGATCTCATCCTGTGTGAACTGAACAAGGCTAACAGCAAACCTGTGGCAGAGCAAGTCCCACCAAAACAATCTCTTCTGACTTCACTTTAGCATCTCTACTTGGAAATAAGCAGGACTGAGATTCCAGTCCACTTTTCATGGGAGCAAAGCTCTGCAGCAGTTCTTGCTTGCCTGGAGACCCGTGATAAAATTACAGCACAGTCAGCAGTGATTTTCTGAGCATCTGGCCTGTGTGACTTCTTCCACACAAGTTCTTGCTAGTAAAACTGGTCTGTTCTGCTGTTTTGTTCACCTCCTCCTGTCTTGTTTTCAAAAGCCAGTGGAAAGGAAACCCAGATTCAAACTGGAACATTCAACAAAACCTTACAGCTGCCAAGCACACCAGTGGTCTTGTCTCCACAAGTAAGACTAGAGATTTGTTTTGAAATGATGAGTAGAGTAATATTGTGAGAGCAATTCTCAGTGAGAACAGCAAAACACTCAGGCTGGCTGAAGGGAACACAAGTCAGAATTCATCTATTAATTAGAAATTTTGACATGGAGGGTAGATTTTTACTCTTGGAACAATTACTTGACCAGCAAGATAGTTGTAATGTGTGTATTTTTTTTTTTTTCTAAGAACAATGTTGTAATGTGAACAGGCTTTTCAGACCTCTTTGGATATAGCTTGAAGGGTTGTCAGCCTAGTTAGGCACCTCTGCCAGGTGTTTATAGGGGTCTGCCCTTGCCTCTGAGTGTCATGGGGAGAACCTTGGCTCATATTTGTGTCAGCTCCAAGAAGCAAGGATTATTCCCCACCCCTGCCAAAGCTGGGATGAATTTAGCATAAGGTGTTGTGTTTCTGGGTTGAGTCCTCCCAGTAAAATAATGCTGATACTCAGGTGTGATAAAAAAATTTACTTGGATGATGACAAGCAAAGAATCACACCTAACACATAAACATGCATGTCATTCAAGATCCATGACTCCTACTTTTCATAGCCTTCTGGGTATGGAGAAACTGTGTGATGTACAATTTAGATGGAGCTCTGGGATCCTCCTTAAATCCAGAGTTTACTTCCCTCCCTTAGCTGTATTGCACAGGATACAAGGCCAGGAAAAGAAGACTGTCAAGAATTAAAGGTACATCCTGAGTTTGTTTCGTTTGTGCAGGTACAACTCAACCATACATCACTTCTTTGAGAGGAAGACAAAAAACTCTGCAAATATGGTGAATGGTTTAGCAAGTAACACAGAGATGGATGACAACAGCAACTGTGATGCCACAGTGGTGTTACTAAAGAAAGGTAACTGTTCCAGTAAGTCACCCTGTCACTTGCATCATTCTGGGTTTTCTCTCCTCACTGCTCACACAGTGGGAGCTGCTGCTGTTTTGTAAGCCATGAAACAGGAGGGGGCAGGTGGTCCTTTTGGAACCCCTCTCCCAGATGGGGGACACGGTTTGGTGATCCCAGCCACCACAGCTTGTGCAGCTGGAGGTGGCTGAGGCCTCTTGTGGCTGATTCTTGCTGCTGGACAAGTTGCTTGGCTGCAAGGACTCCTTCAAGCTCAGGGGCTGCTTATCTGGCCTGTTACAGCCTTTAATTCCTCCTGTGGGTGCTGTTACTCTGCACTGAAGTGACATGTCCAGTTAAATTTAACTCCACTCCAAAGGGACATCAACTGAGCAAGAAGAAAGATCTTACTTAGACCAGTGTACACTTATCCCCAGTGATGGGAGGATGGGGAGTCTCTGTGGGTCTGGGTACTGTGCTCTTACTGCACATGCTGGCTTTACCATGCACAACTTTTCCATGTGAGTGTTCTTTAAGGGTGTTGCACTTTGGCTGAAATCTGATCCAGTTTGACTTTAGTCATGATCATGTATAAAAATGGTTGTATTTCTTCAGCTTAAAAAAATTCCCCCATCCCATAGCTCAGCAGCAGTTGTTCAATGTCTGCATTTGCAGGGATGTCCTAAGCTCTATTCACAGTGGATTTATTTTGTCTTTAAAGCAGTCAACAAGCATGTGCAGTATCTGTTTGGGATGTATATGTACCTGCTCTCAGGAATAATGGCTCCCATTTTCCTGAGGCACTGACTTAGCCTGAGAAGAAGTTCCATCTTGTCAAAATCAGTCCTGGTCTCTGACCACAGATGGACTGCCTCTTTTGTTTGGCTAGTCTATCAAAAAAACCCCAACCAACCACCCAAAAATAGGTCTCTCTTCCTGCAATCAGGGCTTGAGAGGCCCATATAGTTTGTATACAGCAAGCAGTTAAGCATGAAATGTAGTGGGGTTTATTTGCAGCAGCAAAGGAGTCTGCCAGCTCTCAGTTCCAGGCCTGTTGCAGAGGGAAGCTGTCAGCAGTGCTGTGCACTCTGATTTGGGGAAGCTGCTTTTTTGGGGACAGCTCTCTGTTGCCTGGAGCTCTCCACAGCAGAACTACACTGGCAATTCTGTACCAGGAAATCTGGATTGGGAAAGGTCAGTGAACACAAACTCAGGCCTTGCACATCCAACTTTACCCAGTGGGATTTGCTTTCAATGTTCCCACAATGGGTTTTTTTACATACTCTGCTGATAACTTTTTGATTTGGACACTTGTGGTTACTCACACTGGCCCAGGAAGGAAGACAAGAGGGTTGCTTCATCATCTTGCAGATTGTTCCTGTATTTCCTGGGGACTGGGCCACGAGAGCCCTGGAGAGGCAAGTGGTGCTGCTTTATGTTCCAGCCAGGGGTACAGGGCCACCAACAGCACCTTTTGCAATGGGGTGCCTGGGGATTTCAGACTTCTGAGGCCTTTTCTGAAGCCTTTTCTGAACAGAGGATCAAAAAGTCTGAAACAGAAAGATTTCTGTGTTTTTCCAGGTGCCATTCAACAAGTACCAGTGTGGAAAAACTCACAAGGAAAAGCTGTGTGGTTGATTTTTGTTGTTGGTTTGCATTTTTATTTTTTTAATATGGAGGAGCTCACATATCTACTCCATGGAAGCCTCAGTAGGCAAAAAAAAGTAACATAAAGGCTGAGATGATAGTCCTGTGTAAGGCTAACAGTGATGGTTAAAAATGGTAATGCCACAAAACATTTGCCAGGTGTTTAACACTGGTTTTAATAACCCTGTGCAGAAGTGTGTTGGACAAGGCCTCAGGTTTCTCTGCTGCCAAGTCCCACTCCTGGAACAGAATTCACAGCCCAAGGTGTCATCCAGGTGAAGGAAGGATGATCCCCAGAGGCAGCAGTGGGCACTGGCGCTGTGCTCCAGGTGGAGCATGATCCAGGGACCAGCCTCTGTCCCCTGTCCCTTTGCTCCCACACTGTGGATTGCTCTGGCACATGCAGTTGCTGCTGTATTTGGTGGCAATTCCCAGTCATGAGCTGCAAGCCCAGGGTGCAGGAACATTCTTTTCATTTGTGTTGGTACCTTGCAGGAGCACAGTTAGCAGTGGATGAGGACAGTATCCTCACAGAAGTGCAGGTTGCAACTGTAAGTAGCTGCCTGGCTGTTGAGGCTGTGGTGTGCCTAGCACAGGCCTGTGATGAACTGTGCAGAGCAGATTTAGTTCTCTGTAAGGAGCATGAGTGGTCATACTATGTTGACAATTTATTTAAAACCAGGAATATAAGGTGTGTAGAAGGCAGAAATTAAGGACAGATGAGGCCTGTTTTGAATGGTGTAGCTGAAGGAATGGTTCTTACAGAGAACTTCTGGAACCCATGGGTTCATTCTTCTTTGAGCCACATAGAGCAGAAGGAGAGACTGCTGGAAGAAGGCCTCAATTTGTTTTTGTTCTTTGGCTGCAGGAAATTTCCACCGAAAAGCCTCAGTGATCATGGTTGATGAGCTGCTCTCTGCCTACCCACACCAGCTTTCGTTTTCCGAGGCTGGGCTCCGGATCATGATAACCAGCCATTTCCCTCCCAAAACACGTCTCTCCATGGCCAGCCGCATGTTAATCAATGAGGTGTGTCTTTTATCTCCCCCCATACCTGCCCTGCTCCTCCTGAATTTGCATTTTCCTGTAGCAGTGTCTGTCTTGAAATGAAACTCTGGTGTTTCTTCTGGATCCCTGATAGCGCTCTCCCAGATTTTATCCTTCTGGCGCTGGCTTCACTGAATGTCCCTTGCTTTCTGTGCCTGTGGGGATTTTAGCAGAGGTTGTTATGTAGATGTTACATGTAGCTGTTGCTCACAGGAGGTGCCCTCTGCAGAGATCTGTTTGATAATATGGTACCACCCTGAGACTGCACTTAGTGTGTCACTTTGTGCTCTTGGAGTACTCCTGGAGTCAATTCCGCTGGAATTGACCTTGTAAAAGTTGACCACTGGACCTTCTCTTGTAAAAGTTGTACATGTGAGATTTTTCTAGTGGTCTGCAAGCTAAGCATCATGTTGTACCTGTTGAAAATCATTCTTTTTGCTTTTAAAGATAAATTTTTAAAGACTTCTACACACCTCTCTTTCTCTGTTCCTCCCTTTTGCTTAAAAAACCCTCAAATTTAAAAAAGTCTTACCTTTCAGCAAGGCTGCCTTTCTTTACAGAGACAGAGGCTGATCAACAGCAGGACTTACACCAACGGGGAGTCAGAGGTAGCCATCAAAATCCCCATCAAGCACGTGGTGGAGAACGGAACGGGCCCCAGCAACTCTGCCGAGCGCGGCGTGAACGGCACGCGGCGCGACGAGGACGCGGCCGAGGCCCGCAACGAGAACGAGAACGAGGACAACGAGAACAACGAGAACGACGAGGAGGAGGAAGATGATGATGATGATGATGACGATGACCATGAAGGGCCCTACACGCCTTTTGACCTCCCCAGTAAGAAGCTCTCCCGCGTTAGTGTGGTGTTTGTTTGGATATGTGGAAAGCATTGCGGGTGGATGTAGAGGTGGAAGCGTCTCTGAGGGCTTCCAGCAGGTTTCACTTGCAGTGAGGTCGTGGCCATATGTAAAAGAGGTGGGGGACTGGGGAGCAGCAGGAACCTCTCAGGGTGCAGACTCTTGGGGTTGGGCACACCTCTGTTTCAGTAACAGGGGAGACACAGCAATCTCCACAAGGGTGGGTTCTGCCCCCAAAACATGGAGAGATGGATCTCTACTCTCTGTGGAGGAAGCTGAGGGTGGCTGGGCTGCTGGCAAGGAGCCTGAGTGAAGGTCAGAGTGAGGACCCACATGTGCCTCAGGCTGCTGAGCACTGCACCTGCAAGATGGAGATCTCCTTTTAGCCTAGTGCTTCTTACCACATCAGGGCTGTGGTCCTGGGGTGATCGTAATGTATCCCTGTCCTGCCTTTGAGTCACAGTTGCCATAGCTGGAAAGATTTGCTGTGTTGCAGAGGAGCTGAAATACTATAGGGAGCGGTCCTGCCCTTTGCAGTCTAGATAGGGTTTTGGGAACCCCTGTTCAGGTCCCACTCAAACAGCGTTTCTGTAGTTTGAGTGAGGAAAAGACCTGAGTCTTAAAGAGAGTAGTTTAGATGTCCTATGGACTTCCATAGTATGTGAAAGCCTGTACCTCTGGAGATCTCTGGTTCCAGCCTCTGCTCAGAGCAGGTCCTCCTCCAAGCCTGTGTCCAGTTGAGTTTCATTATCTACAAGGATGGACATCCCACAGACTTTTGGGTACCTGTTCCAATGTTTGACCATCCCCCCCTCTCCCCACTCCAGTAGGAAAAAAAGAGAAAATTCACAACTTAATGTACTACCTGCTCTGAATTTCCCTTATTGGAAGTTGAATCCATTGCCTTTTGTAATTCCCTTGTGCAAGGAATTATGTAATTCCCTTGTGAAGGGCCTGCCTCCATCTTTTCTGTACCCTCCCATTAGGTGATGAAGGTGAATCAGATCTCTTTCTTGGTCTTGCATTTTATGTGGGTTTGTAAGAACTTGACTAGGGTGCACATGTGGTCTGACCTGTTACTTAAACTTTCAGGGAGGCCCTTCATAATCCTGTGCCTGTCTCTGCCCTCCTGTCTGCCATCACATTATTATCTTCTGAACAAGGAATGGCATGTTGGCATAACAGGCTGGGGTGTCCCTGGCATCTTGTTTGCACATGCTAACAAAATAATAACATTCTGAAATGTGATTGTTTCCCTTTGTTTTGTTGTTTGGCAGCTGGCAAGATAGAAGTGTTGAAGTGGATCTTCACATGGCCCTTGAGTTTTGTCCTGTACTTCACAGTGCCCAACTGCAACAAACCCCACTTGGAAAAATGGTTCATGGTCACCTTTGCTTCTTCTACCCTGTGGATTGCAGCTTTTTCTTACATGATGGTGTGGATGGTATGTACCAACTAACCCAGAAACCACTGCCTGAGAGAAGCAGCAGCAGGAGGGGGTTTGTCAGTCTAGAGAAATGCATAGGAAGTTCTGCACACCTGAATTTTCTGGTGAGAGACCCTAGGTTTGCTTCTATTTCTTTTGGACTTGTCCATACTCAGAGAAGAAAATTAGGGGCCAGTAGCCATGGCCTTTGAGCTTGATCTAGGGCTGGCATTTCATCCAGATTCTTTATCTTGGGCAAGAATTACAGCTGCAACAGTGGAACATCTCCTAGTCCTGCAGGGTAGTGTGAGGGGGGCTGAGTGACAATGTGGCCATAACAACTGTTGATTCTCTTGGAGCAAGCAAGCTCAAGAGACACGGAATTATGAATGATAACACTTTGAACTTAGCATGAACAATAGCATGACATTTAGTCAAATTCCTGCAGAATTAGAGCCATAGGGTGGTTTTATGTCAGCTTAGCTGGTATTTGTGTATAACAATGTTTACAAACCTCATCCAAGCTAGTATTTGTATATAATAATGTTTACAAACCTCATCTGAGATCAGGAGGCAGTTACCCAGAGTAGTGAGCCACCATGTAGTCTCTTTTCCAGATTAGTGTCAGGAAAACTGTGAATGAAATGTATGGAACAGCTAACCTGAGAGGGTACACAGCAGGTGAGTGCTATCCCCTGCCAGTTGATGAATATACTAAAAAAGCCTGTCACTGCCTCTGTTTAAAGGAAGTGTGAGTTTGCATTGAGATACCCTCTGTCTCACAGCATCTTGCAGAGTTGGGCCAAGTTGGTGTCAGGTCTTAATTCCTGTAAAAACAGCTTGACAGTTTCTTTCATGCTCTCCTTAGGTGACAATCATTGGGTACACACTGGGAATTCCAGACGTGATCATGGGCATCACTTTCCTGGCAGCAGGAACCAGCGTGCCAGACTGCATGGCCAGCCTGATCGTGGCCAGGCAAGGTGGGTCACTGCAGGGATGGCATCCTGCTGTGGAGCTGTGTCCTGACATTCTGCTCCTCCTCAGGTAGCACAGATGTTTCCTCAGCAGAGCTCTTTCCACAAGCCTGGAATTTAAAACAAGAACAAAGAAGGAAATAAATTGTGCTGCTATTGCAAAGCAGTTAACAGGTTCTCAACGCAAGTGTGGAACAAATTCTGGCAGTATTGTCAGCTTCAAGCCTTCCTCAATAATCACAGTAATTTTCTTAATTTGAGTATCAGTGGTATAGAACTATTTAATGGCATAAGAATCTTTCAGGTCACCTTCCAGCTTTTCTTCACAGTCATAAGACTGGAAGATACTGCTGTTTTTCAGGAAAGCAGCTCTCCCATATTGTTGCTCGAACAACAGGTGTGTTAAGAGGAAAAACAAGAAGCCAGTACTGCTTTGGGGAGCAAAACAGTGGCTTGTCACTGAAATAAGCAGCTGCTGAAGAGGTGACTCAAGGACCTTTTGCAATCAATCCAGTGCAGAACCTCATGTGTCATGGTCACAGTAAAGGGTCAGAAGTCCCCCTGAGCATGGCACCAGGGAACTGGCAGGTCACAGCCAGCACAGCAGGTCCCCTCAGCAGCAGAGGATTAGTGGAGGGGAATTCTCAAATGATCCTGGAAGGTGGATTAAAGCCCTTTAAGCCTGCTGGCCTCGTGTGATAGGGGGAAAAGGGAAGGGAGGGAGTGAGGGGCATCTTCCACAAATCTTGGCCTTAATCAGGGGAAATTGCCTGGATGACCTCAGATTAAAGCTGCAGGATTTTTCTGAGACATGTCTGAGTGTTTGTGGTTTCCATTTCTGCAGGTATGGGGGATATGGCCGTGTCCAACTCCATTGGAAGCAATGTTTTTGATATTTTAATTGGCCTAGGCCTTCCATGGGCTTTGCAGACCCTAGCAGTGAATTATGGATCATACGTAAGTCCTGCATTTGTTCACATCATTGTTACTTATTATTTATTTACTTATTTATTTTTAATAAGCCAGATCTATCTAGGGAAAAAACCGACCAAAATTCTATGGATTTTATCTGAAAAAACAAGTAATTTTCTCTGTTATATGGGAGAAGTAGAAATTAATTGTCACTGGACATTTCCCATCCTTTTGAAGACAAATACTTCCATTTCTTCCTTGAAGACAGAAGTCTGTGCTGAAGTAAGCTAGCTTTACTAGAGTGCACTGGATTTTCATACTCTTGAATATATTCCAAGTAAGAATGACCTTGTTTTTAATGAGGCAGAGGGGATAAACACACAGGTGAAATATAAAATGTAGATGACATGTGTAGACCTTTTGCTAAGAAAAATTCTGGCATTACTGAACTGTTAACACGCTGCAAAGTGAAGGAAGCTGTTAAATAATTGGGTGTTTCAGAGCATAACCATCAGCAGGAAACTCTGCAGAGCTTTCCTGTTTAAGACAAAACTACCAGTCACCAGTGAACTTATCCTTTACTTCCCAAGTGATAAAAGAGCCAACCTCTGCCCCAGAGTTGCTGCAAGGTTCCTTCTGAGAAATAGAAGCAGGAGATGCCACTGAGTTCTAGAGGAAAGTCACTGTGGCTGTTGCTGTAACCTGGACACCCCTCAGACAGCAGGGTAGGGAAGAGAGAAGACTCTTGATTACAGTCACTTGAGTGAGTGCAAAGTTAAAAGGCAGGAGAATGACAGAACTGCTGAGCTTGATAAGTACCTCTGGAGATTGTCTAGTCCCCAGCCCTCTGCTAAAAGCTGGGCCAGCTAGAACAGAATTATTAGGATTTTGTCCTGTTGGGTGTTGAGTACCTCCAAGGAATCTGCACAGCCACTCTCAGCAGTCTGCTCTGTTTTTTAACCACTCTCAACAGTCAAAAGCATTCTTATGTTTCTGCATTTAAAATAGTGTTGTTCCTCTTGTCCTTTCAATGGATATCACTCAGGAGAGTCTGGCTTCACCTTCTCAGTGTTTTCCCATCAGGTATTTATGCACATGGCTAAGATCCCCCTGAATCTTCTCTAGGCTGAACAGTCACAGCTCTTTCAGCCTCTCTGTATGTCAGATGCTGCCATCCCTTAAATCTTCCATGTAGTCCTTCACTGGACTTGCCCCAAGAACTCCACATCTTCCTTGTATTGAGGAGCCCAGAACTTGCCCAATGTGAGCAGAGAAGGATCAGCTTCCTCTCCCTACTGGCAGCACTTCTCCTGATGAGCCCAGGGCGCTGTTGATGCTCCATGGCACAGAGGTGCATTGTTGACTTCAGCTTGGTGTCCACCAGGATCAACAGGTCTTTCTTGGTCCAGCTGCTTTCCAGCTGATCTGTGGAGTTATTCCTTCCCAAGTGCAGGGCTTTTCATTTATTTCCCTTTGTGGATATTAATGAGTTTGCTGCCTGCATGTTTTTCCTGCCTGTCCAACTCCCTCTGTATGGCAGCACAGTCCTCCAGAGCACGAGCCACCTTCCTTGGTTTTGTATGGGCTGTGAACTTGCTGAGCCTGCTCTCTCCCCATCATCCAGTTCATTAAAAAAGGCACTAAAATCTCTCTCCCCATCATCCAGTTCATGAAAAAAGGCACTAAAATCTCTCTCCCCATCATCCAGTCCATTAAAAAAGGCACCAAGCAGTCCTGACCCCTGGGGTAAGGCCCTGGTGACTGGCTCCCAGCTGGGCTTGGAGCACAGTGCTTTGGCTGCTTATCAGGCCATTCCACTGGCCACTTTTCTAGGCTGTTCTTCCTCTGTTTGTCTCTGAGGATGTTTGAGAGAATGCCAGAAGCCTTGCTAAAGTCAACATAAACAATGTCTGTTGTGCTCCCCTCACCCAGCAAGCCCCCCTTATCCTACAGGGCTGTCAGGCAGGGAGGGATTTTCCCTCCATAAATTAACATGTCTGTCCTTTGTGTATTTAGAAGTGGTTCCCATGATGATGTGCTCTGTCATCTTTCCAGGGATCAAGGTCAGGCTGACCAGCCTTTAGCTCCTCACATCTTCCCTCTTCTTGGATATAGGAGTGCCACAAGAAGCAGTGCTGTAGGAATAAAATCCCTTTCTTTAATGAGTTTATCTGTAGCTCATCTATATTTTTGTGGAAAAGGATGAAAAGAAGTGGCTGAACAGAAGCAGCCAGCTTTCATGGAGGCATAACAGTGTCACTACTGTTTTGCATACCCAAAATGTCCATTGTACAGTGTGATCACATGGTTAGAAAAGGCAGTCTTGGAAACTGCCCCACAATTAGCAAAAGGGTTTCCTCAGTTTTCACTTGCTGTTCCTGGATTTCTCTCCAAATTCTTGAGTAATTGGACTTTAAAATAAAGCAAACCCCTCTTCCTTACCCTATTATTAGTAATTAATTTTTGAAGTATTACTACATTGCTAGCAAAGGCTGGCATTACCTGGGTCAGGTGTACCTTGGTGACTTTGCCTAGAGCTCCAAAATGCTGGTTGTTATTCCAGGAGTGTGGCATTGTCCCTGGCACCTAGGTCAGAGGGGGGAAACACACGTGGAGCTCCAGCTCCTGAGGTCTGTCAGGCAGGAAATTCCCTTTGGGCTGCTTCCATGAGCAGGCCCTGCTAACTGCCCTGGGGCTTGTGGGCTCAGGCTGTCCACTGAATATCACTGGCACTCAAAAGTACTAGGTGATTTCTGGGCTAATAGTACAGGATTTAGTACATCCTTTGGTGTTTGGCAGGACCCAAATGTCTCTGTAGTATCTCCTCTTTGTAAGTGGCTTCATGTGGAATCAGGACTTTTTGTTTAAACAAGCTTGCTCCATGGGATGGTGTCTGAGTGGGAAAAGGCAGCTTTGTGATCTAACAGAATGAGTCAGGAAAAGAGCAGGAGGGGACCTGTCAGAGAGACAAATGGGCTTGCTGGAGTCACAGTAGGTGAATTCCAGAACTGGAAATAAGCTGTGAATCCCTGGAGACACGTCCTGTGTCTAAATCACATTTTGATTGAGTGCCTCTCTTCTGACTGCTGCTTCTCCAGCCCTGTTGTCAGTTTATGCTTCAGCTTAGTGTTTATTTTATTCTGCCTTCCTTATTACAAGAAGGGAGAGGAAAGCCATGCTATGATTCTCAGGCTGCATCTTGGAAGCATCTGTCACCTGGTCTAGAGAAGGAGGATTTCCTTCTGTGTTCCTGCTTTAAATGAAACATCTTCCCATAGGATGTGGTTACACTCCAAGTGCCTCCTCACCCTTTGCCTTCAGCTCATGTGTCAGTTCCAGAATTCCTGGCTTGGAACAAGCCACCAACCCTTTTTCCATGAAAAGGCAGATCTGTTCAGGATTAAACTTTCCACATCAGATCCCTTCTGTTTTTACAATGCCAAGTCTTTAACCCAACCATATGTTTATTATTTCAAGGGCCCTTGTTTCTGAACACTCAATAATGTCCAGGTACTAACTCTGCCTTCCTCTGCTTCCCACTGGAGCTTCCACCTCCACTGCTCACTTGGCCACCCTCTTTGAGCAGCTCTCCTTTTCTGTTGTGTACACTGCTAATCTGGCAGGCCAGCAGGGCTTTTGGAGGAAAAGCAGCATCCCTCTGGCCCTTGAGAGTCCTTTGACATTTTCAGTCTCTCCTCTCTTCCAGCACTGAGTCCTGGACACGTTGCTGACTCTGTAATCCAGTAAGCATCCTTCCCCCATGCACCTGGCATATGTAAAGTGGAAGGAGTTTTGCTCCTTATTTTCTATCCAGTTGCTTTCCTCTGGAATATTTTTTTTCCAGACACCATCCAGCAGTATTTCAGAGAACAGGAATTTTAGCCTAAGGATAAAGAGCCAGATTGATTTGATCACATCAGCATTTTGCAGTATTATCATGTCAGTCCAATTTGCTCCTTTTCCCTGATAACTTCAGGCAGTTTCAGCAAAATTTGACAGTGCATTAGAAGTCTGAGAGACCTGATATTCCTTCCATGCAAGCAAGCAGTTTGAGACAGCAGAAATAATCCCAGTGCAATCATATTTAGGCATCAGAGGATCCAGAGGGAAGCAAATGCTTGCAAAGCACAGATGGAGATGGGAAGCCTCACTGCTCTGCTCCTCCCTGACCAGTTGATTTTCACTGGTTAAATTCCAAGGCACTGTTTGTTAGGACAAAGCTGGCTCCCTGGCTTTGTGGCAGAGAGATTATTGGGATGATGCTGTAGTGGAGCAAAATTATCCCTGCCAATCCTCCTATCACTACAGAAGTTCTCTCCAGTTATAGCTCCTGCATCTCCTGCAGGATCCTGTGAGTGGCCATGTGCAGCACTCCAGGTGGGTACCCTCTGCAGAATGAGTTTTGTGATATGGAGCAAAACAGGGACACTTTCATAGATGTCTAAAAACAGGTTTTAAAAGGAAATTCCCTTTAAACATGCAGCAGTGCATCAATGTTTGAAGTTCCAGTTTGCTTAGACTGCTGTCTCATGGCAAGACCTCAGGAATGCTGGATTTAGACTGAATTTCCATTGCCAGGGAGAGACACTGAAGGAGAAGGATACCCAGACATACAGAAGACCTGCAGCTTTTTCAGCTGAGGGACTGGAAACAAAGCAGAGCCCTTCTGAAATTCCTTACTGGGGGAATTTCTGTCATATTAAGGCCCTGAAGCAAAACCAGTGTGGGTTTTGGCAATGGCTCCTTGTTTTCCCTTAAGCAGCTGCCAGAAAAGAACTTAAGAATAGAATAACTTTTATATCCATTGTTTTTCCTCTGCTGTTTGGCTTCAGCCTTGGTTACCACAGCAGCATGGGAATGGCTGGAGCTGGTGGCAGCCTCTTTGCATTTGCTGCACAAGCAGCAGGGAGGTGGCCCCCCTCAAACTCAGAGGAGCTGTCTGTCTCAAAGTCAGATTCACAGAGGAGGCTGTGAATGTGCAAATCTTCTGTGCATGATCAGCCAGAGCAGCATTTTCTGCCTTGCTTCAGCCCCTACACACAAGCCAGTCCTCAAAGGGGAGTTTGGGAATACTGATTTTTCCTCCTTGCAGTGTGAGGGAGTGCTTCTTCTGCAGCCTGTTCTCTCTTGGGGAAGAGGCATTTCCTATTCTTAAATGAACAGGGGACTGGACTTTTCCTTATGCAATTAAAAGGACTCCAGCTGAGACTATTTTCCAGTCTTTGCCAAAACCTGAAATTATCTCCTCCCTTACTGTGAGTTTTGAATGTTTTGCTGCCCTTGTTTTCCCTGAACTTGCACATTTTCACATATCCCAAGGAAATGCCACTCGTCTCATGAGAGGGCTGCTTGACTATTTCTGCCCTAGTTTGACAGATCAAGGACACATTTTTCTTAAGCTTCTGTTTCAAATTTCAGAATCTTCTGGGCTTCTGTGCTCATAATTAAAAGTCATTATAAGAAATGGGGTAGGCTGGTGATTACCATAGGAGTGGAATCAGTTAAATCTGTATTTCCAGAGCTGTAGCCTCATGGGAAATCTGTGAAACAGCAGCGGGTAGTCCAAAGTCAAATTCAGGAAAAGAAAGGGTTTGTCAGGAAGCTCATTTGGCTGAACTAGATACACATGACAGCTGGAATTTCTGGAAGAAGAAGTGCAACTGTTTGAGTAAAAAAAAGTATTCCTGGTGAGCTCTAAGTACTGGAAAAGGTGTGAAGAATTCCAGATGCTTCTACTGAGGCTCAGGAGGTGATGTATGCGTGGCACCTCCCTGCCATGGAGCAGGTAGAAAAGGACAGAAACCATATTGTGAGAAGGGCTATAAAAAATTGAGAAACAAATAGGAAATAACAGAAGGACAGCTGGAACAAGTGGTGCTCACACTGCAGAAGGGGGTGCCACATTTGCTTGGCCCACATAGGAACAGCATGGTGTGTGTGGCTCTTACATTGGTAAAGCTGCTGTAAATAATTAGCATACATTTTCTGCTTTTGAATTATCCCTAATGGCATCTTTTATTCCCCTAAATGATCTCCAAGGAAGAGCCTTGAAGATAGTCTGAAGAAAGCAGCACCAAACATCTCTTTTTTGAAGCAGTGTCCTCAGCAAATTAGACACAGAGGCCTTTGGAATGCTCTGCTGGTTTTATGGAGCATGAAATTGTAACTGAGAAGCATCATTAAGGTTAAATTTTTGCACTTTAGGTTAAATTCAGACATTTTCCATGGTAAAAATAATTCCATCTTCTTAATTTGCCTCTTTTTCCTGTAGATCCCTTTCCAATTGATACATTTTATACTGACAGTTTTAAAAAATATTTGCACTAGTCATACAAAATTCCTGACCAAAATCCAGACAGGAATTTATTGTAAAATATTATCTGTTTCCTAGCCAGCTGCTGTTCCTTTGGGACATAGCAGAGAAGGCAGCTTTAAATGTGTGTTTTAGTTTCAGTACACAGAGCTAGTTCAGGGCTTTTTTGAGCTTTATAATAATGGAAATGCAGGTCAACTGTTACATGTGGGCCATTCTGATGGATGGAAAGCAAGAGAGGAGGAGTGGATGCACAGGAATGACTGAAGCCAAGAGGGCTGGTCCATCTCTGAAGTTTACATTAGCAGTGGGATCATGACATTTTTCATCTTCAGTTATGCAAACAGCCCCAAAATCAGTGAACATGCCCTGAAGTAATCCAAATCCTCCATTTCTTTGAGCAGTCTGATGAGAGTTTTGTATTTAAGATGTAATGGCCATAAGAATGTAATGGTCCTGCTGTCCCTTACAGCACATTCCTCCTAAAGAAATCCTCCATTACCTTTCAGACAAAGTGATCATCATGGTTGTAGCCTTCTTTATGGTGCCAGCAATCAGTAGGGAAGGGAAGGGTGCCATCTGTGTGAGCTGGTGTTTTAGGATGTGTAAAGGGAGCAGCACAGCTCTGGCAGCATGGATTGGCTTAGAAGATCCTGGGTGTGCTGAGATCAGGGCAGGTGAGAGTTCCCAAGTGTCAGGACTGATCATCCTTTCTGACTTTCCCCTCAGTGGTCCCTGGGGAGTGAACCTAAATCATTACTCTGGATTTAGGAGCAATAGTGGGGTGAAAAGGATTTCCTGGCTGTGGTACAGAATGATACAGGTGTGTCTGTATTCCTGCAGTCTTAAAATTGTAGTGCTGCTTGACACATTAGCAATCCCCACTTCACTTGCAAATGGGATTCTTTATAATCTAACTGAAGGATAGGAGCACTGAGGAGCCAACCTTTCCTAGAAGGATGTCCCCTCCACACAGTAGCTCCTGCAGAAGTGCCTTGGGAGACTCCACTGAGTGCTGCCCTGATGATGCTGTTTGAGGTCATATAAAATGCCCAAAAGGATGATGATTAAGTTCCCCAAGAGAAGGATGGGAAGCCAAGGAGAAGTGTGATCCTTGCTGAGGAACAGGATTGGAGAGATGGCTTTACTCCCTGTAGCCTTCCTTTGTAACATTAGGTTTATGTCTCACAAAAATCACATTTTAAAAAGTATTTGGGCCTTGAGGATGCAGGTGACTTCCTTAGGTTAAGCTCAAAGCCTCTAAAAGTGGCAGTTTAAGCTTCCCAGCTGTGTGGACCTGCATCTCAGTTCTTCTCTTGGACAGTGACTGTAACTGGGGCTCTGCCATGAAGACAGCTTGCACCAGAGCCTGTGATGTGCCTGCTACACAGCCCTGCTGGCAGGAAGGTTTCTCCTTGTCTGATCTGCCTCAGTGATAAATCATGTCCAGCCTATGCTAGTGTGCCATGATGCATTGACAGACAATTTTTCAGCACCTGAGGCTCTGGTTTTGAGATTACTGACTTGTTCCCTTCACCAAGAGGAGTAAGATTAGGGAAGAAATAAGGTGAGAGTGGGGAAGAAATCAGACACTTGTGTGTGTCCTTGTTTATTTTCCCCCACTATGAAGCATTAATTGGTGACTGAATGCAAAATTTCCTTTCTCCTGTTTGTTCTTACAGGGCTTATCTAGGAGTTAGAAAAGGTCATGATATAATAGTGCAAGGGATGGCAAAGCTCAGGTGGAAGTGGAACACTGTGAAATGTTGTCAGGTCCTAAGGATGCTCCTCTAATAACACTCCTTCTTTGGCAAAATAGGGAGAAGGCAAAGTTATCTGCCATGTAATGGTCTGACTTGGCATTTACAGCTTGCAAGCCACTGTTTAGCAGCTCAGCAGTTTAGGATTGTGGAAATAAAAGCAGAGAGGAATATTGTTTGAAATTGTGAGATGGTTTGATGAACTTCCTTCTTTTACAGATTCGGTTAAACAGCAGAGGACTTATATATTCTGTTGGTCTCCTGCTGGCATCAGTTTTTGTCACAGTATGTATATAGTCTTTTGTTCTTCTTTTCCAAAAGAGGGATTTTTTTATAGACATTTTCTTCACCTGCTCCTTTCTCACCTCCAGCCCAAATAGTGATTGCAAAGTCTGTTGTTATGGGATAGGGGTGCTCCCTGCTTGAAAAGCTTCCCAAGGCCTTGATTTGGCTCTTTGCAGGAGCTGTCACTCCCAAGGGATGACACTCCTGCCTCCTGTGTGTTTTCCATGGGAGGAGCCTGGGAGAGCCATTAGGAATTTCTATGCTAGAGCTGAAGCAGGTCCCTTGATGCATGATGAGATCCATTGTCCTGTGAGACAAGCAGACAAAATGCTGAGTAGGTTGCTTGGCCCTCTCTAGGATTCTTCTGAATCACAGCACAGTCCAGAAGAAAACAGTGCCTGACAGTGTTTCTGTTGAAATCAGTACTTGGTGTTCCCTGACCTTACCCAGAAATTATAGAAGAGGAATGATGTGACATCTTCAAATCTTTAGATGGGAGGGGTATCCTTTGCAATGCACACCAGCACAATTCCCACATACACAAGATGTTAATCTTTGGTGGGAGCAAGCTATGCAAAGTCAAGCAGTCTTGGACTGTGTGGCTCTAGATTGAGATGCAGGGGAGCACATGAAGCATTTTCAGTTAAAAAAAAAAACAAAGGAACCCAGCCTTTAAATCCATTTCTGATTTAATGAAATGGGATTGTTCTTCAAAATTAAATTAATTGTAGAAACCTAAGGTGAGGTGATGCAAGTCAGGGTGGCTTTGTGGCTGCTGCTCTGATTTACTTGAGCTGTGATTTTCAGCTCACTTGGTGCAGTTTGTGATTGCTTCCAACTAGTCATCATCAGGAAGGGGACAGTAAGCCCTCTTTTGGCTCCTGTAGCTGAGGAGGGGATTTACCACTTGATTCAAAATGTTCCTGCTGTGGTGGCTTACTCTGTGTTTATTGTAGGTTTTTGGTGTCCACATGAACAAATGGAAACTGGATAAGAAGCTAGGGTGTGTGTGCCTTTCCCTTTACGGCATCTTCCTGTGTTTCTCCATCATGACAGAATTCAATGTTTTCACTTTTGTGAACTTGCCAATGTGCAGAGATCACTAACCCAGGTGGCAGACTGTCGGGAGGAGCTTCCTTTTTACCTGTGCAATACAAGCCACGGCTGGATTTCCTGGATGCAGTGCACCTCCAAGTCGTGACCTATATCCTGTTCACTGTTCATAGGACCCGTGGCCCCGTCTAGGTTTGCCCTCTCCCTGGCCCCCACAGCCTGGAACAATCCTTCATCGATGTGAAGAGCTTTTTCTCAACATCCATGTGATTTCCTTGCTCAGTTTTTGAACAGTGTGACTGAGACTCAAGATGAACTGGCTGCTAACTGGCGTTAAGCCAGTCAAAACTGGTCTGCTACAATTCCTTCTTTTTTTTAAGTTATTTGATGGAAGACTAATTAATTTATGACTTAAGACTATTGCTACAATGCAGGAGAGGGTACGTCGTATGGAGGCTGACTTTCAAGGAGAATAATTTTTTTTTGGTTGTGGGGAGTGTTTTTTGTTTGTTTTTAGCTTTTAGTTTTGGGTTTGCAGGGGTTTTTTTTGTTTGTTTGGGGGTGGGGGTGTTGCTTTTGTTCTTTTTTTTTTTTTTTACTTGCCAGAGATTAACGTCCTCTCTTGCATCTTCTCCTCCTGAGTGCTGGGTCTCCTGTAACAATCCAAAGGCCACAGGGCAGTGTAAAATGGAAATGCAATTCAAGGTACTCAGCATAAGAATGGATAAAAGAAGATTGTCAAGGAAAAAACTGATGACTTTTTACTATAAATAATTAACCTTGTACAGGTTTGTTAAAGAATGCAAGCTAAATGTGGATTCAAAGGGTAAAACACTGCTACCATTTTACTATGAATGTTGGAGTTTTATTACTAGGGTGTTTGTTATTTCCAAGCAATAGTTTGATCTCCAGCCCAGAAGGGCTGCCAAGGAGGTGGCCTGGTTTTTAATGGTCTGCACATGGAAATGGAAGGTCAGAACTTTCTCTGCTTCTTCAGATTTCTTGTTTTGGGGGGGATTCAATAGTTCGTGTCTTACTTGTTCTGAGAAGGACATAAGTACATGTGAAAACTTTTCTAAATGAGTTACAGACACTGGTTTCTTTAAGAGGAAAGAGGCATATTTTGCACAGACATAGTTACTGAAGTCATAATTTGCCATTCTTTAAAGAATACACTGGACCTGGCCAGATATTTTTCGTCTTAAGCAGTTGAACTTATCTGATAACAGATCATGTGGATTCATGTGCCTCTCACAGACAGAGATGGCACATTTTAAAATGTGGAATATCTTCAATGCAGACTCGCTCATAGATCTTAAGTTATTGTGAAAGTTTAGCTATTCATTGTTTCAATATCCCTGCTAGATTTTGTATAATTCTGTATTAATATGCAGGCAGATTCCACCCCTGAGAAACACCATCACTGCTTCATTTGTATGTATTGATACTGTGCGTTCTTGCCACTGCAGCTCTTGTATTTACTTTAAGCACTGATCACTTCTGATCCTCTTGTATATGTTCTGCTATGAAATGTATTAAGAGACTACCAGCTAGGTGAATGTTTTTGTCTATGGTACAAACAGTGGCAAATAATAGTAAAGGTACAGCAAACCCTACATAACAGAAAGAAAGGAAAAAAAAACTGAAACACCAAACCCTAAACTATAGCAGGAAAAGAAAGCGCTCCAGTTTAGAAGAAAAAAGAAGAGAGCCATGTTGTGTTCACAGATGAAAAGCCAATTTTTTTTTTATGCACTTTTGGAATTTTTTTTTTTTTGATCTGATTTTCTTTGGGCAAAATGTTGTAAATGAAAATATTTTCACCCTGTGGTTTCCCTTCAACTCAGCAGCTGGTTTTCTTTGTTTGTTACACCAAACACGGGGAGGCACTGGCAGCTCTTGCACTGTGTGTGGCAGCGAAGTCCTGTGGAAAAGGCCACGTCCCACTGGCCTCACTCGGGGAACAACGTGTGCCTGTGGATCCCTGGCAAGAAGAAGAGGAAAGGGTCCAGGGACAGACAGCAGAAGGAGTGGATGACATGCCTGCATTGCCAGTTTTCATCCTGGAAAGCAATTGTGATGCTGCTTGTTGAGCTCTGCAGCTGAGGTTTGAGCAGCCTTCTCATAGCTGTGCCCACATGACATCCTCTTGTGTTAGGAAGCCCACTGTACCTTCCTGTTGTTGGGTTTTTGTTACTTTTGTTGTTGTTGTTAATGAGATGAATAATAATAATAGCAACCACTAATATGGCTAAAATATTTCTGTAAATCAAATGATGTTTGCAATGATGTGGCACGTGTCACTAAAGCCACCCCACAAACACGCAGCTTCACTTCATAGCGAGATGCAGTTGCTCCTAAGCAGAGTGTGTCCTTGCTGATAAGGGGAAGGAATAAAAGAAGTTTCATATCAGGGCCTATTATTTCTTCTATTTTGAATATTTATACTGCTGCTCCAATGGAGCCAGTTGGATCTATTTCTGCGAAATAGCCATTACCTATCCCATGGCACAAAAACTACACGTGTATTTCTTAGGAACTTTTCCTACTGGTGTGCGTTAAATACTGTAGCAATTGTAGTTTTGTGTTGTGTGTAAAACCTGAAATACCTTGCTTTGATACTTGTGTGTGTTGCCAGAATGTTCTGCAAGCAGAAGCAAAAGGTACCTTGAACTGCCGTTACCTGTGCCGTAGATGGCTCGATAAGCACGTCCTAAAGCAATGCTTTCTGATAGATGTGCTGATGATTTGCAGTGAAATCATCAGGTGCAGGCCTGGTTTGGAACACAGCAGACCAACTGAGTGTGCCAGGAGAGAGAACACCTCTCATTCTTGTTAGCACAGTCACAGCCTGTGTAGAAGAGCAAAAAACCGGCAATTTTTGGCATCCTTCCTGTACGCTGCCTCCAAAAGTGGCATGGGCAGTTCTCTTCCAATGCAGGGCATACTCAGAGCTTTACTGGGCCTTGCAGAGGACTGAGTCTCCCAGGAGTTCTCTCCTCCCAGGGGGGTTCTCTCTCCCCTCCCGAGGTCAGGCTCTGGAGGACAGCCAGTGCCTGGCTGCAGAGTCCCCGTGGGAGGCTCTGCTTTGCTCAGGGCTGCGTGCGGGGCCTCAGGAGCCAGCCAGGCTGGCACAGCCACTGGGGTTGGAAAGAGAGCTGAGGGGCTCTGAGGCTCAGGGCTGGGGGCTGCAGGGAGCCACCAGGGAAGCTGGGTTGTGTTGGGTACTTTTAGCATGGCTGTGATTCATTTGCGGTTTTCATCTTCTGAAAGCAAGGGTCACCTTCGTGTCCGAGGCTGCTCTGGTTCTTGGACCAGGCAACTGTTTTTGTTTCCATTCCTAGCAATTTCAGATGATCTTCAGTGAGTATTTCAAAGGGAGATTAAAGAGCCCATTTCTCCATGGAGAGGCTTCACTGCAGTTCTTACTTTGACTTAAAAATGTGACCCTTGGCTGGCTTTGGATCTGCTTGACATGGATGGCCTTCCTTGGACAGTGGTTCAAAGGCAGAATGACAGGAGAGGGTGTGATAAGAGATGGTGTTAAGACATGCTGGGAAAACTGCTTTTGTCCCTACCAAAGGTGAACTTTACTTGCATTTTTTTCTTCCCCCCCTTTTTTTTTTTAATTTGCATGTGCTGTGCTTTTTAATAGACTTTTTCTGTGATAGGAACACCAATATGAAATGTGTGCATGGGAGATTTTCATTTGCATAATTTGTTGGTTTTGCTATGATGCCACTTGCGTGTTTAGTTTCCAGATCTCTGTCCTCAGCTGTGTCACTGAAATCAATTGATTAACTTTGGATTTGTGATGGTGGTGCTTGTGGAGAACCAGGTGCAGGACTGGGCCTTTTTCTTGACAAAACAGATCAGGTAGAACAGCAGTCATGTTTTAGAAAAAAACAACATTCAAGGCAGGTGGAGTAACCTGAAGGTAACTTTTAATACCCTGCTGTCAGAACAGGGATTTTTATGTCTTTTCCAATTGATACTTCTGAGATAAAATGTACATTCAGTATTGTTGAATAACTTTTTAGAAAACCATAGCATTCTGCTGACTGACAAATATTTCTTATATTAAGATTTTTGGAAACCCTAATCCTTTCAATTAAAGTTCACAGAGGTGCAATAGTGCGATGTTTGTCACTTTCAAAGTTACACCACTGGAGCTTTAAACTTGTTTAAAAATAAATTTTAAAAATCAATTTCAGTGGACCATGCTTACCTGAATTTAATTTTGTCTTGTACTTTAAAAGTTTTGCTTGATCAGCAGCCACTGCAAGTTAGTCTAAAAGAGACTTAAATCCTGGTAAAAATGTCCCTTTTAGACTGGTACAACTTTAACTGAATCAGTTTAAAGCCATGGTTTTAAGGAAAGCAGTGGAAGTTTGAATATTTGAAAGACCTCAGCCACTTCAGATTTAAGGAGCTGCAGAGGCTGAGTGTGCTGAATGGATGGACTCAGCAGAATGCAAGGCTTAGTTTCAGGAAGAGAATTTTCAGTATTCAGGGACTTGAGTGAAATCTGACCTTTGTGAAATCAGGGGCAGAACCCCTGTGACTGTTGCAGGGTCAGTGATGTGTTTGTAGCAGAGTCCTGGAAGAGATGAGGACACTGCATTTTTTTTGGGTGAGTGGCCTTTTTATTTTCTTACCTGAATAGATAAATTACTATTAATTAATAAGACCAAGCACCTTTAAGGGAATTTACGTGAATACTCTGTTACCACTTAGTGGCCTCAAATCTGAAGCACAGTTCCAAAAAGCATTAACTTCTGCCCAAACTGTTTGCACTTGTCTGGCTGAATCTGCAGAATCAAGCTCTGGTGAGGACTTGATCCCTGACTTTTGGAGAAGTTCACTTCATTCTGGTAAAGCAATAGGGTAAGAAATGGAAGTCTGCTTAGTTGTGCTCTGGGGATGTAAATTGGCTACGAAATTGATTATTTGCTGACCTGAAACAGTCTGACACCTAGGCCAAGTTATCCAAGTTTGGGCAGAAGCACCTAATTTCAGGAAGGCTTCCAAAAAAAGCAGATTGTTTTAAGCAACACATTTTTATATGTATTTATGTAGCAAAAATTACTTTATTGTGGTATTTTTTAGATAGGTTTCTGTTTTTCTAATAGACTTGCAGAACAAGTTTGAAACCCCCCACACCAGAACAACCTGACAGAAATCTTGTCAGTGTAATCTGTCTCTGCCAGGTAGGATTTGAATGGTGCTGAAAGTCAACGTGATAATTTTACAGCAGCAATTCAGCACAACATTTTTACTGCCAGCTGAGGAAAACCACACCACTGCAAGCCTGACCCTGTGAGGATGTTTGTAGGTGGTTACAGATCCTCTCCAGTGCTGAGCATTTGTCACTGAGGTTTTCCATTGGTGTTCCTGATGAACAGAGCGAGTCCTTGGTTCTCGGAGGAGCAATGCCTGCTGTGGAACATTTTGTCCTGTCAGGAGAGGAGAGGGCTGCAGGGGCACCTTGGCTGCTGGTTACTGCTCTGGTCAGGATTGCTTTTGGCTGATAAATGCTGCAGCAGGGGAGGGAACAAGGGCTCCAGAGGAGGATGGCGAGTGGCAGATGCTGTGTCACAGGAGGACTTTGGATGGAGCCTGTATAAATAATTGGGATGTTCCATGGAATGTCTCCCAGGGACAGATATATCCCTGTACACCCAGCAGCCACCCATTTTGCTTCCTTATTTTATCTTGCTCCTTGTGTTGGCAGGATTCAGAATTTTGCTTCCACTTTCTCATAAGCTGTATCCCTCTGGCCCACGTGCTGCTTTCTGTGACACAGAATTAATGCACTGGGCTAGCACAAATAGTGTGCAGGTTTTGATCCAGTAAGCTGATGGGAGAAATTGCAAGGAGATCCTTGCTTGGCACACCAGCCTCTGAGCACCTGACTCCAAACAGCACAAACTGCCTGCCTGGAAAGTGCCTGGAAAGTTCCACTGGGATAATCAGGCACTGCACAGGACATGGGAACACTTCTTAAGTGTTTTCAGAGACTCCCTCAAGGGAATTTTGCACCCTTTGCAAAGATGTGCATTATACAATAAATATAATTGATCTAATTAAGGGATTTTAGATCTGACCTGGGCCTTTTACACTTTGTGAAACCAGATTATACTATGGGAGTTTTACTGAGGGACTTGGTCACAAGTTTATATAATTCATTGTCAGGTTTTTAGTGGTTTTTTTTAAATATATGGACATAGATTTGTATTCAAGCAAAATACAATATTTATACATATATATACACTTTACCTAGTAAAGTATATGTGTTAACTGTTGTTAAATTGAAGCCCCTGTGGTAACCAGCTGTTTCTGCATAGGAATAAATTCTTACCATGGCAAGTGTTAAGATACTATAGGTGTATGAGTATTTAAGACAGTCTTACACATACCTATTTATAAACTCAAGCAAAGTTTTTATTTGTTTTAGCAAGGTATTGTGAGTGGTGCATGGCAGTTGCCATGCATCTGTGTAATACATCTGTGTACATTGAGTAATATTTCTAATTATTGTTAGTCATTTGAAATTCCAGTTCTATTGCTGAATATAAATTCAGCTTTGGGGGAAAAATAAGAGCATATGTGAGACATTGAGGAGGTCAAAAAGTTCTGCACTGCAGTATTTGTGCATTTTATTTATTTATTTATCAAACACAGAGTGCTGAGCCCCTGGTTCAAGAAAACATTTTCCCCATGCTGGCAGAAGATTTAGGAACCTAATTTTGGTCCCCTCCTAAAGCCAGTGCCAGGTTTCCCTGGATCAGGGGCCAAGCAGACTGAGCTATTTAAAGCATTGTTCTATCCTTTTAAGTGGCCACAAAAAGCGGTGAGACCTTCTCAAATGGTTCTTGTAATTTTTATTAGTAGAGAAGCTGAGAAATGCTGAGAGATCCAAAGATGCTTCTGCAGGTCATGTAGAAATATGTAAATAGTAAATACTCCTTGCACTTTTAATACTTGTAATATCACTGTCACGAGGTACCGTTTGCAATAACCAAAATCCACATTTCATAAGTTACCCACAAGTAGACTTTTTTATTATTATTTTTAAGAGGGTTTTTTTTGTTCCCCCTTTCTCATTAAGGAATTAATCTTCCTTTGACATGTTTTTCCCAATTCCTTTCAACAGTAAGTGATTGGCTCTGGTTAAATGTGAAGATCTCCCTAAACCATGTGTCGTGTGCCAGCTAACGCTTGGGGGAAGCTGACATTTATTGTCCCAGCTTTATGGCAGGGCTGTTCCCATTTACAGCAGGCAAGGACCTCCCACCTTGAAATCCTGCAGTAAAAATGCTCCCACCACTCACAAACACAGCTCTCCCCTGTTTCCACCACACTGCTTTGGTTTCAGGGGTCAGCAGATCTCCAGTGTAGAGGAATCTGTCACATCATCACTGTCAGGGGGATACAGTCGGGCTTCCTGGGGGAAAACACAACAGCAACAATTTACAGACAGATGTATTCAAGGGGACTTTATTTTGCCATCTTTTAAAGACATGGGGCAATTTTAAGTCAGGAAAGGGAAAAAAAAAGGAAGATAAAACCTGATTGTACAAATTTCAGCCTCAGTCTTTCATGAAGGTTTGTAATAATGTTTGAGTTTTGCACAGAGTGAGCTTCCATATTCTGTCAAGCATAGAGCTCAGCTGAGTTTTTCATCCTTGGTTCTCAGAAACAACCCTTTTCTCTCATGTTTCTCACTGCAGTCAGGATGTCTGAGCATAACATGCATTTCTGTGTCATGGAACTGCCTTGTGAAATTGCTTATAGGTGAGGTGAGCAAGTACAGAGATTGAACCACAACAGGTTTTTGAAAGAAGCCAAAGCTAGCATGTTTGTGTAGTAATTTCATTCTGATTTTTTTTTTTTTTTTGTAATGGATGCCAGGAGCAAAGGTTATAGTGGGAATCTGTAATCATGCAGCACCAGTGGAGAGCAAGTGCAGGCGAAAATAGTATGGCATCACAAAAAGTTGTCTGCAATTCAGATACTGGGGTCACATTTACATGAAGATTTTCCTGGATGCTACTTGATCTTTGCAACCCTTGGCCTTTGGTCAGGACAGGTGAGAAGTGCTTTGTCCCTTTCTGAGGGAGAAGGGAGAGAGATGCCTAACCCAATATCTCCAACTCTTCCCCTGGCTGCATGGGTGTGCCAGTCACAGTCTGTGTACCTGAGAGTTCTCTGGTGTGCAGTGAAGATTTAGGGGTGAATTTTAGTTAGCACTCCCTTGAGGAGCAGTGTGATTGACTTCACTGTCCCCCCTTGTAAAGCTGGGAATCCCTGCTATGCAGGCAATATTGTGTGAGGTTACTGATGGAATGTTATCTTCATCTTTGCATCCAATCTTTGCTTTCAGGACTGAAACACTACTCGGAAGATGTTTTGTAACAGTTTGGGGGATTTGTTTAGGTTTGTTTTTTTTTTTTTTAATTTTTTTGCTATCTGTCAAAGTCCTGTGCAATATGAAGCCTCCTGGCAAGGTCTGGCAGTGGTTTGGGTGTTCCTCTTGCTGGTGCATTCATCAGAGCTCCAGCCAGTGGGACGTGTGGGAGGGTGGGAGTGCCACTTCTCCTGGGTGTGTGACAAGTGGAAGGGGCACTTCTGCCGAGCACTCCAGCACCAGCCTGGCAATGGGAGTTGAGACTCAGGTAAATCAGGATTCCAGAAAACAAAAAGGTGAGCAGACAGACCTGTTAACCCTCTAGTACGCTGTGCAACTTTTAGCCCCTTCCAGTGTTTTTTCCAAGCCAAACCCAAACTGATGTGTGTAATGGGTGCCAAGCCAAAGGCAGCCAGGCTCAGCACCCACAGTCAGCCTGGCATCACCAAGGTATGTGGGGACAGCCCCAGGGCCAGCACTCCATCCTCGGGGGGAGTGGGGTGTTTAAATCATTTCAGGGCCCAGCAGTCAGCTGAGATCTGATAATTTCACAGAGCTATAATTGAAAATTTGGGTTTATGCTGAAGTTTGTTGCTGAAGTCTTAGGCTGCTGAACTTGATCCCTGCTGTGGCTTGTTCTAAAACAGAGGGCTGAGAGTGTGCCAGTCTCTGAATTGTGGGCGTGGAGAGGTCTCTGCTTTGTGATACAGTCACAGCATCCAAGCTGCAGGAAGCACAGCAATAAAAGTGACTGATAGGAGCACTTTCTCTTTGACTGGGAATCAAATGACACTGTCTGGGTCCCTCATCTCTGGGCAATTCTGTGATGCTTCTAATCATAAGGAAGAAAATGTAGGTGGAACTGAGTGCAAATGTACATATAATGTATGTTCATTTACAACCAGCCAGAAAGCAAAACAAGCAGTGGTTTCTAGTAATATAATTCTACTCAAAATAGCTTTCTATTAAGTCAGCTTGAAAGTGTTAAAATGGTGGAGCCACAGACAAAACATTTATTACCTTTTGGAATTAGTTGCAATGGTTTTGTCATACTTGTACAAGTGTTATAAGGTCAGCCTTTCTGTATGTTTTACAACTTACTGTAGAGTAGTCTTCTATGCATAGCTGTTCCACTTGCCTGTGTAAGTTACAAATCTAACAGAAATGAAAGCATGCATTTTTCTCTGTTTGCTGGTAACCTATGAAATTAGAAACTTGTATTTCTGTGTTTTTAATGTGTTATACTATAAACAAAATTCACAGCACTATTGTCTATGGAATATCAAAAAGTTTTATCAGAATGAATTACTTTAAATGTTTTGTCAATTGATTTAATAATGTGTCAGACATCTACACTAAGACAATATAACGTTTATCAATAAAAATATCCTCTCTTTGTACTAACTTAACATTTCAGGGTGTGCTTGCACATAGGACTCGAGCACCCCTTTGGGTTCCAATCCCAACGATTTATTAATTTTTGGCTTAATTTTGAGAGTACTTTATACCCCTTGTTTGACCTAAGCGCTGGATTAGGGAGGGAAGGAAGAAGAAAAGAGAGTTTTTGTACTTTGTTTTACCTGTGCCACTGAATGTGTGTTTGCTGTAAAGGTGTGTGCACCACAGCAGCTCCTTTAGAAGTCATGCAGTACATGCCTCAGCTAAATTCAGTTTCATCGTTTCCTGAGCAATCCAAAGTAATCTGAAGGAAAGGCTTGAGATCCTGGCATGTAACTGGGTCTGGCTGCCTCACCTTAACCACCTTTACTTGTGTCTATGTGACATCTGCTGACAAAAGGATCTGTTCCTTCTGAAGTGCCCTCCATGTCTCCAAGAAGTAGTGCTGTGTCTCAGGCAGGTTATTTGCACTTCCACAGCTCATTCCAGGTGCAGAAGAGTCCTGCAGTGCAGAAAAGGCACACATGATGATCCTACACTCTGTCCACGAGTGCAGGGATGAGGTGCAGCTTTTGATGTTAATGCAGAAAATGGCTTTGATCAGTGCCAGCCCAGCAGTTGTCTTGAAAATATTTTCCATTGGTGTGATTGTTTGCTTTGCAACCCAAAGCATATGTTGGAATCCATACAGATGCTCCATCTCTCTAGGTATTTCCCCATGACTGGTTTTCTGGTTCAAGGATAATTTTGCTTCTCATCACAATTTGGTGCAGCTCCAGTTGGCTGTTGGTCTCTGAAGATGCTCTCACTCCCTACCCCGTGCCATGGTGATATGACAAATATGCATCTTTTTTGATTCTGCGTTGCATGCTTCACTTCAGAAAATTTTTATGTGGCTTACAACCTGAAAAGTTAGAAATTGGTTTTCAGAGATCAGGCAAGTATATGAATTTCTAACCACTTCCATTAAAATTAGGAAAATCAGAGTGGGAAGGCAAGCCATCATTGCTTTCAATGGAGTAGATATGGATGAACATGTATTCATATTCATGTGTTCACTTCTACGTCTTTAGAAGCTGTTCCTGTGTTGCATTTACAGTTATTCTTCAACTATTACAAACCCTGACTTAGCAAAGATGTGAATTCTTATTGCAGAACAAAAAAAAAAAAAAAAGAAGCATCAGAGCAAAAGTTCAAACTAGTTAAAAGAAAACTAACCGTCCTCTCCCACATGACTACCTTAAATATGCAAAACTAGAGCACAAATCTGGTTTTTTTACCCTTTTGGAGGTCACTTCTAGCTTGCTTTACAGAGGCCTGACTTGTGTCTTTGCCACCCCAGAAGTTACTTGCTTTGAAATAACACTTGCAGACGTTAGAGATCTGTTCTCTGTAAATTGCAGATAAAAATCTCCCTCCAGGCTCTGCCCTCTTGATTCTGACCTGTTTATTCCAACAGAAAGTGTGTGTGCATGCTGGGCAGGTCGTGGGGCTGCTTGGCATCCCAAAGCAATGGCGGTTTACACTGCAGGAAGGCTGGGCCATTTCCATACAGCCCTGTGCACACCTCCCAGCTCCAGGTGAGACTTCCCACCTGAGGCTTCTCCCCACCTTTGCACAGGCATGCCAGGACATGGACATCCTAGACATGCCAACCACACCCTGCAAAACAAGGCCTTTAATTGTTAGAGCTGTTAGTGCCAAAATCAGATTGTTCTGCTGCCTAAAGCTGGGCAGCCTGCGGGTTGCTGCTGGGCTGCACAGCTCCTGGAAGTGCAGCTGGAAGTGCAGCTCCCAGTCCCTGGTGCTGGGAGATGGATGCACAGGGGTGCTCCCAGCACACTGTGCTTGCTGGGAAGCTGAAGCAGAGGCAAGGAGTGGCCATGCCTTGGGGAGAGCAGTGTGGAGGCACTGGGACTTGGGGTGAGCTGCAGGTATGTTGGTTTTGTGTGGTTTTCCTCCCTGCTGCAGCAGTGCTCAGCCCTCTGGGCACAGCTGAGCTCCTGCCCACTTCCCGTCCAGCTGCCTCCAGCAGGCTGCAGCATTCAGAGAGGAGGAGGAGGAGGGTGATCTTCAGCCTCAGACTGTGGGGAACAAACAGCACTCTTTTTGCAGTGCCAAGCAAATAGCTAGAGAAGAGTAGCACAGAATAAACAAAACAATTGAATGCCACAGCCTGGAGAGAGCAGGTGCAGTGCAACTACTTCAAACCGTGCACACAAGAAGATTTTACAAGTGAGCATTTTAAAAATAACCAGGGAAAAGAAGAAGTGGCATAATTAATATATCAGCTGCAGTGCAAATGTCTCAAACAAGTAACATTTTAAAAAGAGAACTCTGCTTTCTGTGTAACTTAAATCAACACTTGTCCTGCCTGAAATCCTTTTGTGCTGACTGCAGGGAGAACTTGGATTTTGGAAGTGTATTTTCTAATGTTGCAGAGCAATGCCATCTAGGGCATAGAGCCTTGCAGTTACCAACAGGAATGCTATCCATCCTTAGTGACAGAGCTTCCTGGATTGAATATTTATAACTGGTTCATCACATCTGCATTAGACCTGTTGAAATTTGCTCATTTTCAATCTGTTTCCAGTTTTCTGGACTATGCTCAGTTGTCAGATATTAGTGGATTGTCTTGTCTCAACTGGAACATAATGAATTTCTGGATATACCTTATTTCCTCCTTAAATCCTCTTGTTAGCTTTCATCTGTGCAGCTCAGCAGGGATTACTGATGGTCTCTCTAATCTTCAGCTACTCGAGAAATCCACTGTGGCTGTGATTAGAGCCACAGTACACTTGGGCAGCAGATTAAAATATTAAACCTAACAGGCCAGATCTTGTCATCCTTACTCAAAGCTATTACTGTGTTGCTGAGGCTCTCCTGTTCAGACCAAGCTGCCTCTAGAGTGCTGGTCTGTGTTAGCTGAACACACCCCAAGAAACTGGCCTGTCCTCACTCCTGGCTGATGCAGCTCTCTCCAGGCTGAAGATGAAGTGCCAAATACAAGGTAACAATCTGCTGGGTTTTGTCAAGTAATGATTAATGAACTTGGACTCACGGGTAGTACATTTTAGGTACCATCTCTTTTTTCCTTGCTTCCTCCCATTTGAATTCATGCTGCATGGCCTTTCTAGGGAATGGTAGCAATATTTAGTGGTACTTTAGACAAATACTGTTTGTCTCTGCAATGGGTTTTGTTCTGTAAACACAAATTTGCTCCCCATTAGAGAAGAGCAAGCACTTTAGCTCACAAACCAGTCTCAGGACATTCTTCAAACTCCCAAGGCTGCACAGCAGGTTCTAGACCAGCCAGCTTCTGCCAGCATCTGTGAGAGTTACATTTGCAGCTGATGATCCTCAAGTTACTGTTTGGGTATGAGTTTGTTGGTTTTACAAGCAGCTCCAAACCGAAGGCAAAATCCTTGACTACAATTTGAAAGCATACTGGGAAATGTTAGTACTTTCACTAATAAACACAAGAGCTTTTAATGTAGCTGCAGGAATTCTTTCCCCTCCCCTGGAATAATGGCATTCTTGTTGCTATCTGAGCATAGAGGAGGCCAGATTCTCCTCCAGCTTCATGGTGGTCTGGTGTGGCTGCCAAGAGGTAATAAAGCAAATGCCTGCTGCTGCCTTAGAACAGCTTTGTCTGTGGGCACTCCAGGTCTGGGGAAGGATTAGATATTAACAGTATTAATTAATAAGCATAAAGTACATTAGTAATTAAATTTTTGTAGGGTCTAGTTAAACAGTGCACTGTCAAAACATGATGCTGAAGTGACAAATAATTGGTTCATCACAGTTCTCCCTAATGATCTGCTGTCCCATAAATTGGTATGGTGTATGTCACTCCTAACTGTAACTGGAGATCTAGAGCACAGACGAGTTTATTTAGAAAACAATTCTAAAGCCAGGCTAAAAACACACTCTTCTTCCTTCTTCAGTGTAAAGATAAAAGGATGAATCACAACCATTACTTTCCTGCAAGTTAAGACAGCAGTGAGAGAAATACTGGAAATGTCAGCCTGGTTTTTTTGAAGGTGATGAGAACATGCTGGTCTTTGCCAGGACTCCATCCACCACAGTGAAGGCAGAGGCTGGTTTACTCAGTAGCTGGTACTTCCAAATCCAGACTTGGATCAGCTCAAGTTGCTGTGCTTCAGTGGTGGGTCAGAGACAGAATCAGGGTGCACTGAGGAGTCCTTACCCAAACACAGGTCCTACCACTGCTTCTCTTCTCTCCTACCCACTCTATGCCACCCAAAAAAAGGTACATGTTCAGCAGCAGGATCAGAATATGGCTGAGATCATTCCCAAGTTTCTGAGGATTATTCACAGCTAGTGTCTGGCAGTCATCATCTCCCTTGATAGAGGGCTCATCACTGCTGCCATGTTACTTTGGCTGGGACTGTAGAGAAAGGAATAGCTTTTGGCAGATACACAGCTGGAATGAGCTTTCACTGGCAGCTGGAGGCTCATTATTGCACCTCCCTTCTTGCTCCCTGAGCTGGTGAGGTTGCTGGTGAGGAGAAGGATCAGATGCCATGGGCTTCACCTCTTCCCTTCACAGTGCTCAGAGACCTGTGTGGTGTTTCTGTGCTGCTCTGACTCTGCAGGGGCTTTCTGAGAAACCTGGGCTTCTTCTGCTCACCTTCTCTGGGAACTGAGATGTCCAAGTGTTTGCACATCCCCATATAAGTATACATTATGTTTGAATACTGTTGCCAAAAATATCTTGAAATTAAAAGAGAGGGAAGGTAAAACGTGCGTGCTGCTGAGCTGGAAATACAGTTATGCAGCTTTTCCCCTTTTTCATTTCCTGGCTGGTCAGGAAGTTTAGCTGTTGTCAGCTCTCTCATCAGAACCCCTCCATGGAGATGTGTATTGACATGAGGGAGTGTTGGAAAAGGTCTTGGCCAGATCTACCTTCATGGGACAAGGCTGAGAGAAAGGGAAGAGGTGGAACAGGGAGAGATTCTGCCTCACTGTACATTGTGAACAGAACAGAGCATGGAACAACTCAGGATCCCAGTACTAGCCTAGCTACAAAATCTAGGCTTGCAGAAAAACTAGTTGGCTTAGTTCTGTGGGGTTTTGTTCACTTCTTGGTTAGTGGGGTTTTTTAGTGGCTTCTTTTCTTTGTATGTGTGTAATTATGTTCCCTTTGATATGTTCACAGTGTATGAAAAAGTAATCAGGAAAACTAAGCAGAACATCTCAGATTGTTTTGCTCTTAAGCAGTTTTTGCTGTGCCTCCTTCATGCAGTTTGATTCCCATCTCCCTCCTCTCTTGCTATAAGGAACAGCTGAGTGCAAATCAGAACAAGAAATCCAGCTTGAAGCCGAAAATATAATACACATAATGCTGCCAAGATTTGGAATGCACTGAAGTAATAGCTATCACATGCTATGAAATGAAACACACATCGTGTTTTCAGGTGAGAAAAGGTCACTCTGAAGTCATTGGTGGACATGACCTGGTTGTGGAGGCTGGGGTGGATGCACCTCCATGGCTGGGGGATGGCACAGCTGTTCCTGTGGTGCAGCAGCAACATGTTGAGCTCACAGGAGTGAGAGATCCAAGTGACTGCTCTCTCTTTTCCTGGGCTGTGGTTTCTCTTCTCACTCCTGCAGAGCTCACAGCAGTGAGACAGGCGTCTAGGGCAGGAGCCAGAGCAAGAGGAAAGTGTCTGATGCAGGATTTTGGCTGCCATGAGAGAAGCTAGCCAAAGGAATTAACAGTTTCTGCTCCTTGTTGCAGCTGCCACCGTGTGACAATAGATAAGCACGTCTGTGTTCTTTCCCTGTGGCATCTTCTCAGGACACTGGAGATCCATCCTGGTAACATGGTTTTCCTTTGAACTTGGGACATGATTTTTACAGCTGCCCTGGCCCAGTCAACCCCAAATTCCATAGGAAATCTTCCCTCACCTCTCCATGGTTTATAACACAGCAGAGCAGCAGCTTGGGGAAGGCTGGATGCCAGTCTTGTCCAGACTAGTCAGCTGCTCAGGGACATCCCACCTTAAATCCTTCTGCCTACAAATTGGTCTCTGACCCACACCCGTATGATGGGAAATACAGCCCAGCTGTTCATGGCTTGGAAAAATAAAAAACCTGCTGTTCTGCAGGCTTTCTGTATGCACAGGAAACCATGCCAAGCCCATCTCACAGCTGGATTGAGGGGAGGGGTCTCAGGGATAAATAAGAAACACAAGCCATGAAACTTCATGCTGTATCTCAGATTCTTCAAAGGCAAAGGCTTTTCCAGTGAATTTTTCCAGGCCTTAGAGTTCAGTTCTGCTTCAGTTTGGTGGGGATGGCTATGCCCTAACCTGCCTCTTGTTTACTGCATTTTCTGCTCTTGTTTTCCACTGTGGCTGGCAGTTCACCTCACTGCTCTCAAATATTTGGTGGCGAGATGGGAGCAGCAGTGTCTCCCCTTCTCTCTGTAAAAGGGTAGCCAAAGGCTCTGATGGCTCTACCAAACCAGATACTACAGAGCTGGACTTCAGTGTTCTAGGCTCTTGAATAAACACTGGCAGCTCCCATTGGACTGAAAATCCAGTCACAATATAGTTAGTAATAAGTGCATTTTAATGTCCCAGTTCTGTGTGGTATTCGTGCAGGTGGAGCCATTGCCAGTGACCTTGCAGAAGTCACCACTGCTGCCACAGCTGTCAAGCAGGACTGCTCCAGCTCATGCCTGAGTTCACGTCTCCCTGAAAAGTCAGCTGTAAATTGCATGGAGGCTGCAGCAACAGGAGCTGCTCAGCAGGGCCAACCAGGGCCTGAAGATAAATGGGAACTTTCATGGAAGCCATGGATTAATATTAAAATCATCCTCTTGGACATGAGACAGCATCCCTTTGTCCTGCCTCCTCAAAGCTAGGTAAGCATCCACCTTTCATTTTAATGGTCTCGATTTTGGAATTGTTTATACTCCCTTTAAGCAGATTTTGCCACTGCGTTTTGTCTATGAATGTGTATGAATGTGTTTGTAACCAGGCTTGATGCAGCAGCTGCTCCTCACTGTGGTCACTGGCATTCTTAATGGGCACTGCTGGCAGCTGCCAGAATGGAAGGGAAATGTTGCTCTCATTGTTTTGTTACTGAGATAACTTGCACTGAAACGCAGCCTGGAACGAGCTGTGGAAAATACACAGCCTAACAGCATCGAGGCTGCGAATGATCTTAACCAGTTTCTTCGGCCCAAGTCGGAGAACTGCGCCCATCGCCCGGGTCCTGATATCTTGGAGACGTCTGTGAGGCCATCCTGCCCCAGGAGCTCCGTGCCTGGGCTGTCCCCGGTGCCCTGAGGGGCTCTGCCCGCCCGGCTCCGTGCCCGGGCTGTCCCCGGTGCCCTGAGGGGCTCTGCCCGGCGCAGCTGCGTGACTGGAGCTTCCTCGGTGCCCTGAAGGGCTTTGCTCGGCTCCGTGCCCCGGCTGTCCCCGGTGCCCTGAGGGGCTCTGCTCGGCGCAGCTCCGTTACTGGAGCTTCCCCGGTGCCTTGAAGGGCTCTGCTCGGCTCCGTGCCCCGGCTGTCCTCGGTGCCCTGAGGGGCTCTGCCCGGCCCGGCGGGGGCGGAGCGCGTTGCGGGAGCGGCGCATGCGCAGGGGCCGGGCCCGGGGCGGCGGAGCGGCGGCGCAGAGCCGGCCCATCCCCGCGCCTCCGCCCGGCCCGGCCGGCCGGGGCGGCTCCGACTGCGCTGCCCGGCGCTGCCGCCGACGCGAGGGAGGCGAGGTGAGGCGCAGCGAGGTGAGGGAAGGGCGCCGGGACGTGCGGGGGTCGCGGCCGTCCGTGCTGTTGGCGGGGCCCGATCGAAACCGCCCCCACGAAAGCGCGGCGGGACGGGCCCGGCCGGGCGCCGGCAGCCGCGGGGCAGCGTTGTCCTCGCTTTGCTCTTACCAGGCTCTGCCCCTTTCCCAGCCAAGGGCGGCCGTGTCGGGCCGGTCCCTACGGCCCCGGGGCTGGGCACCTTACTAGTATCCGTCCCGCCGCCTCCCTGTCCCTTCAGGTGTCCCGGGCTCGGTTGAGGGCAGCGCGGTGCGGTGCGGTCCCGCGGTGCGGTGCGGTCCCGCGGTGCGGTGCGGTCCCGCGGTGCGGTGCGGTCCCGGCCCTGGCAGCGCCCGCCGCGGGCAGGAGTCCAGCCCCTGCTCCACGAGGAGTCCTCAGTGCGGGCATCTGAAACGTGGGCTCCTAAAACGCAGGAATGCGGTGTGTGTCTGGCTGCGTCCTCTGCTGAAGTGTTTCCTTGTAAATATTGCGTCAAAAGTTTGTTTTAGATGGCGCAGGTGTGGTTTGGTAGGTGCAGAAAAGCAGACGGTGTGTTATCCTCTGTGAGCTCGTCTTCCCATCTTTTCAGGCTACTCTCCTCTCATTTGTTTTATTTGCTGATTTCCCAAAGTGTAACTCTTAATGGTATTTCATGAATGCTTCTTATTAAATAAGGAAGGTCTTTATGTGCCTTTGCCAGCCCAGCTGAGTTGATGAGGAGTGAGCAGAGCAGAATTTCCATCAGGTATTTCCGTGACAGCAGCAGCCCCGGGGGATGAGCAGGACAGTGGTGGCCGGAGCCCTTTCTCTCTCCCTTTCTCAGAGGATAGCTTGAGGTTACAGGTGAGGAACTGGTTGGGTGAGTGGAGTTCTGGTACCTGGAGAGGTGTGTGCTTGCTAGGTGGGGACTGGAAGGCTCGTGGGGCAGTGCTTGGAGAGGCAAGGGCTCAACAGCCGTGACTCTGCTGCTCCACAGCAGCTCTGTGTTCAATTCAGCCGTGTCTGCACCGGTTCCATGAGTAATTCTGTGTTTTGTTGTGGTAAAAGTATGCCACTATAGCCATGCAACCAAGCCCTTGGCTTTCCTCAGGCTAGATCTATATTAAGGTTCATTAGCTTAGATCTGTTTCGCTCCAAAAATACCAGTTTATTCCTTGGGGCTTGACTATTTAATTAGAACAGTAAGAGGAAGTGGAATGAGGTTGTGCTGGCCAAGGGTCTGTTGGCAGCCCTTGCTGCTGGCACAGCTGGATGCCGTGTCTTGGGGGGCTCTTGTGAGTGAGCTGTGGTGCATCACCCTGTCACTCCCAGCCAGCTCAGTGTCCCTCACTGCAGCTCTAGGAAGGTAATTCTGGTGTCTGTGTGAAGTTCTGCTTCAGTGTCCCCTCCTCCTCCCTCCCTCGCTGAGGCATTTGGTGAGTGGGCAGCTGGACAGGTGCTCTGGTGTGTGGCTGACAGGACCAGGAGGGATGGCTCCTGTTGCTCTTGCTGTAGAAGACTGGCTCTTCTGCTTAACTATTGGGGCATTTTTGAGGTGTTTTTAAAGCTAGTTCAAGCAGTGGCTACTGAGAGACTGAATGATCAGTAGGGTGACTGAATTTTTTTCAGAAGGGACCTACTGCCTTGAAAAGAAAAGAACAGAGCTGTTACTATAGCAGTTAAAGAGCTGCTGATGAGAATAATGTGAGGTAATTTTCTCCCATCAGCAGCAGGGGATTGATGGAGTACTGTATCAAGTAGATATCGACTCAGGTCTTTTCTTAACATCTCACTAAACCACAGCCACAGTTTATTGTTACTGTAGGATCACTAAGAGACTGTATCAGGAGGAGAAAGGAGATAAACAGTAAAATCGTTCTCTTTGCAGACAGGATGGCTTCAAACATCGGTGGAGCAGCTCACAGAAAACTGGTTTTGTGGTCAAATGTATTGCAGGCTCTGTGATTGTGTAGCTCTTGCCTGTGGCTGTAATAAATATTTGGCATGCCATACAGATCTCAAGAGTAAGAGGTTTAAGAGTAAGGGAGTAAGAGGCTTTACGTACCTCTAATATGCAACTGGAGATTTCTCAAGATGTGTCTCAGAAAAACCCTCTAAAATTCCTCAGTGAGGAGTTGATGTGGAGACAATGCTAGGCAGTCAAGCACGCCATTTACCTTTTGTTTGAGTCACTTACCACCCAATCAGTAGTAATGCCTGTCAGGAGAGGGGTTGGAGGTGTGGCTGAATATTCAGTACCCTGTGTTACACTGAATCCCTGCATGGCAAAACACAGATATGTTTTAGTATGAATTGGATGGGTATGAGGCTCTAGTTTTTTAATACATGTCTTACTTCAGAACACTGAAAATAAATGTCTCCTGACACATTAAATGCTACATCAGTACACTGAATGCAATGCAGCTATCCTGTGTCTTCTCATGGAGCACATTACTGGCAGCTGCAAAGGAGGTCATGGATGCTTCTTTGCATTTTTGGTGCTTGTGACCCAGAGTAGGGCTGCAGTGGACATTACTGGTACTGATACTCCACCTGCAGTCAGCCATTGCTGAGGTGCTCTGGTTCACTTTACCTCAGGGCAAGGAGTCCTGAGCATTGGCAGCTGGAGCAGGACAAGGAGGAAGAGCTGTCAGGGACATGGAATTTTCTTTGTCTCAGCTGCTGTGAGCCATGACATGGTTTGTTTGTGGAAGGGCAGCTGCTGCTGCTGCTCTGCATTCCTGGCGCTAAAGTCTGAAGTGTGTGCATGGTCTGATTCTGCTTTTGGTCTGAGCCCTGTGTGATCCTTACCTGGCAGGGCAGACATGCTGTGCTATAACCCAGCCTGTGTTAATTTGGCTTCAAGGACCTTTTTGTAGGTATACCAAAGCAAGCACATACAGAAGTTTCTGTGCCTCCTTCTTCTACAAGGCTGCTGCAGAAATGGGAGGTGAAGGACCTGTAGGCACACCACAGCAGTCCATGGCTGCCTCCATGCTGGGCATTCTGCCCCAGAAAACATCCCCTGTCCCAGCTGGTGTTGGGACTGGTGAGATGGAGGCAGAGGTTTGTGCAGTGCAGAAGCACAGGTCCTTTGTCCTTTGTCACAGGTCCTTATGTCATTTGGGTGTTGTGCTGCTGGGGAGAGTGTGGGTAAAGTGCACTCTGCTGCTCTGTGCCCAAGAGTCTCTGCATGGAAGTGTTTGTAGCTGCCTCTTTCAGCTGCCTAAAGTTTTCAGGCAAAACAAAAAGCATGACAGTATAGCATAGCATCCCCAGGTTCTCTCATGCTTGTGAAGTCCATTCTTTATGAGGATCATTCTTTAGTCAAAGGAGGGTGGGCCTGGTTCTCCTCTGCTGACAGTATGTTTTATCCTTGATTGACTTCATTGCTTCTGAATTTGTGCTGTTGTGAATGCTGAATCAGGCCCAAGAGCTTGGCTTTATCCAAGGCAACTTTAACTTTTAGTTGCCTTATGTAGGTTTTATGAGCCTGCATATGTAGAACCCGTTGTTTACTTTTTACAGTAAAATTGAAAATTTTGCTGGATGGCTAAAGCCATGTTTCTACCTTGAGATGAGCAGAGAGAAACTACACATAACAGAAAAATTGTGGAGCTGCATCATGTTCTGTCATTAGGTTTGTTTTGGTTTTTTGGAAGTTTTGATCTAAACAATTAGCTCAGTTGAAAATTGTGTGTTAATGCTGTACTGTTTCCTTTGGAGCTGGTAAGGATTCTGCCATCAGCATAAATATGGGAGAGGAGTATGAAGATCTCACCATGATAGAGTGAAAATAGCAAAAGGAAGTTCCTGGAGTCCTACCAGTCCTCTGGCAGGAATATCAGTATTTTGTAGTATGTAATTGTCATTATATTGTTTGGAATTAGTGCACCCATTTGTGTTGGGTGTTGTGTGAGAAAACAGGTAGTGATGCTGCACCAGGGAGAATTCTGGTCTGTGAACACTGTGTATAATTTGAGGGTAGGGTGAGAAAATGACATTTTCCCACCTCATCTTGGAGCAGGGTTTTCAAGACAGCCTTTTAAATGAATATTCTTGGAAGATGTCTTATGTATAACATGTCTTTGAAGAGTAAAAGCCCTGCTTTGCACATAAGCAGGTGTTGTCTTTCTGAGTCTTGTAAAGTCTGAAAGCACTGGATAGTTTGTGTGGTATTCAGAAACAAAAGGACAAATCATCTGCTGCAAATTGCTGTTTCTTCTTTACAACTGGCAGAGCACTGCAGATTGACTCTGGTGAGAGATGTTAAGTCACCTCCCCAATCTCATGTATACATGCTTGGATGCAGACACAACTCTTTTCTGAGGGACTTTTCTCAAAAAAAACTCCAAAACTGTTATTTTTCCTCACTCCACCAGCTCCAGAATGTGAATGTCATCTGGCCAGATGCCCAGAACTAAATACAGTGCTCTAAACAAGGTCTCACAAGTGGCTTGTACGGGAAAAGAAAAAGACCACAATAGCCAGATACTTTTTTGACTTTTAAATGGTTCTTTTGCTTTTTTTTTTTTTTTTTTTTTGTATCAAAAATGATGTTTTTGGCTTCTACTTTGTATTTGCTAAATAGAAATCTGTGCTTTCCAGGAATTAACTCCAGGGCTCCTCAGTGCTGGCTTTGTTGAAACATACATGCTTGTAACATGAAAATAACCCAGAACCTTTCTGGTTTTGCTTTCATGCTTGATGTGTGTTGCATATGCTGACATTCCCTTCTTAACTTGACTATGGATCTGTAGCTTTGTCTTCCTCTAAATCGAAATCTTTTGTTAAGTATTTTCTCCTAAAGGATGATGATTTTTGAGAACATGCCAAGACATGTCTTTAAATACATTTGAGAGTGAATGTGTGGAAAACAAGAGGAACATTGACTTGGCTCCCTGGTTCAGGTGAGTTCTTGGAGCTGGGGAGCACAGGGGGATGAAGAAGGCAGATCTGAGTGTCAGAGCAGCACAGGGAGCCAGTGCTCAGAGAAATGCTGTTTACAAGTGTCCTTTTTTATGTTGCTGCCCTGCAGGTAGTCAGTGCAAAGACCAGATGCTGTGGCATGGGGGCTTTCTCCTGTGTGGGGCAGTGGATGGAATTCCAGGCTGTTGTGTTCCAGCCCAGCCTGTGTGCCTGAGCCAGTGTGGCAAGGTGCTGCTGTGTACTCCAGCTTTGTGAGCCTTGTGATAATTTTAACTCAGGAAATAAAAAAGGCCTGGGGATGCCTGCTGCCAGCTTTGAATCTGGGTTGTGTGGGAAACTGCTCACCATCTTTTGCAAAGAAATTAAGTTTTTTAGCTGATTTTTTAATGCAGCCACAAACCAAAACCATAACCTTCAGTAAGATAAACATGCATCCTCGTGCCAGCTGGGGCCTTGGCAGGCTTTATGCTGGATAACTTGCTGAGACTGTAATTTTTTTCAAAAAGCAGTTAGATATTGGCAGCTATGAAATGTCAGCCCCCAGTAAATGTTGTAATAAGCTATTTTAGCTACAGCTGGGGATTTAAAAAAGAATAATTTACTCACAGCATTCTTGGTAGTTAATGCAAGAATAAAAATCAGACTTTGGACACACTGAATAGCTTAGGAGAAGGAAGCAGGGTTCTTGTGTGTTTGCTAAGGGCCACAACTGTCTGGATGCATGACTAGGAACCTTTAGGATGCTCTAGGTTATTTAAGTTGTGCATGCACCTGTGCCACAGCATATCCCTAAATTTTTTACTTTGGTTTTACTAGATTTATCTAGATACAACTGTTAAAATGATGGTTGTTTTGGAAGTTTATGGCAATTCAGTTTTGGGAGCTGGAAGTAGAAAATATGCTGGGGACTTGAACTTGATTGACTTAAATAGTAGGTGCATATCAAAACTCATCCTGAAGTGTTTCTCTGAATGTGTGTTAGAGCTGGGAATTGCTGGTGAAGTCTTTGGAAACTGGAACTTTAGGAAGTGATATTTGAGGAGTTAGGTAGAAAGGCTCAGTTCTAACTTGTGTTGGTGTTCTTCATTTATGTAGTATATCCTCTACAAACTGTAGTGCTTGGAATTTTTAGCAGAGGGAAAAATGAGTTCACCATCAAGCCAGCAGCTGTCTTTCCTTTGAATAGTTCAAAGTTTCTGTTTAGTGGTTCCATAAAAATTCTTGGTTCGTGTTTGTTACACTGATAGATGCATAGCTCCTCCACTTTGGCAGGAAGCCCTACATAGATATTTTCAGCATCTGTTTTGCAGTATGTCTCTTTAAATGTTCACCTTTTTTGCAATTTTTTTGCTAGAAGATAATAATGATCTGCCAAAGTAAATATTTGGTTTGTTATAATGCAGGTTCATTTTTTGATGTTTGTATGGAAAATATTTTTTAATCCCTTGGTATTTCATGAATGCTTGGGCACATGTTAGCTATCACTTATGGTAATACACCACGATAGCTATGGTGTGTTCCCATGTGGTTTACAACAGCTCTGGAAGCCAGAGAAATGTTGTAGCTGGGTCCTGTGTGATTTGATCCTTGCTGGAGTGGTGTACTCTCTGGGCAGACACACTGGGCACCTTCCTGGAGTGCATAATAGTGTGGCAGTTCCACTGACACTCTGTGTGTTGCTTTTCATTGTTTTATGTGTTCTAAGAACACATGGAGTTGTTTTTCAGTAGTTACTATCAATATTCTGATTGTGACTAGAAGAATGTTAGCTCATATAATCTCAATAATGTTCCTCCTGCATCACAGGAGTACAGAATGTAAAACTAAGGAAGTCTTGGGGTTAGCTGGGTAGTATGTTTAACTGAGGATTGCTGGATTGAGACCATAACTTGGAAGCAGTGAATTGAAGAAAGTACTCTCAAAATCGAGGTTGTTTCATACCACCTTGGGTTAAAACTGCTGCTAGGAGGCAATGCACCAGTCATGATGAAAAGACTCTGGGGATTTTTGTTTCTGGGCCTTCCAGTTCCCACATGCAGGTGGGTGTTGTGTCCCTGCACAGTTCTGTCCATGGGGATATTTCCTTTGCTGCATAGGATCAGACTGTAATGCTGCTTACAGGCATTTCTCCTGTGTCAAGGCAGGGCATGCCCTTGGGCCCAACAGAATGGCAAAGCAGCCTTTATTTTTCTAGTGGAAACCTTCCTTTGGAACATTTTGCTGAAATCTGGTGCATTAGAAGGAAAAGAAATTTAAGAAGGGTAGATTGTAGGTTCAGCTTTGCCAGTAAGCTTTCCATCCAGCAAAATGTTTGTACAGTATATATCTAATTTTAGCTATGAATGGTCCATCCGTTTTTCTCTGTTCATGCTTTTCCTGGTTGATGCATTTTCTTAAAGTAGCACTAATTCAGGCCAACAAACTGTGTTTAACTCTGAAAACTAGGGAGAGGTCTAGACGAAGATGAAACATCAGAATTTGGCACTCACAGGTTGGATACATGGTCTCTGACATCTATGTTCTGACATAGTACACACTTTTTTAGTCTGAAGGTACAAACTGAAGAAGAGTAGCTCATGTAAAGTTTTGGCAAAGTTGATTGTGTGTGATGCCTGCAGGGTGACTCTCCCAGCATTTTGTGGAATCTTTTCCTTCTGTTCATCCACTGTCTGGTGGCCAGCACAGACACCTGCTTGTCAGCTGAAAGGCTTTTGTCTCAAGCTGGCCAGCTTTTAACTGAAGGCAACGTGGTTATTTGCTTGGCTGTTTAAACCCATTTCTAGGCTGTGGTCTTTTCCCTGCCTTTTAAATAGTCATTCACCACAACAAGGCTCAGATCTTCTTCTTGCAGATCCATTTCAGCAAAGCACCTGCCCCACTGAGTCCCTGAGCCTGTGGTGTGTAAGTGCAGGCTAACTCCAAACTGCACACAGGATGGTCATCACTGAAAGGTCAGATCTTCCAAGGCTGCCTGTAAATGTCTGGGACTTGGCAAAATTATGATTTCTTACGGAGAGTTTCTTGCCATACAGCCTTGGTAGTCATAGAATGGTAAATGGAACTGTTATTTTTCCAGGCCTGAGTGTGACAGTGTAATTTGTGTGTAGGTGTGAAATGTGTTTGTGCAATATTTCTGTGGGGATTCACTGTGTGTTTTAGGAGATTGGAGAGAGATGCTTTTGTGTGGCAAGGTGCCAAGGGGCATGACAGTTGACTGAAGGTGCTGCTGGGCTTGGAATCTATTTCTGATCAAGACATTAACTAGCAGAAACTGCCAGAAGTTCATTGAACATGCAGGTTTCAAACAGGTAACTCCTGCTGCAGAGTTCTGCAGTGCTGGTACCATGGGACAGCCAGTGTTGGCTGTACACAGAAGCAGTGGTGGGAAGCTTAGGCAAGGCATCATAGGCAGGATGGACAGAGCAGAGGGGGCAGCTGCTGCCAGCTCCTTGCTGGGTATTGTTCATGTTCACCTTCTCCAGCAGGCAGGAATAGAACTTTGCAAGCAGGAAGAGATGCAGGACAGCAGTCCTGGCCACTTGAGGTCATGGTCCATAAACTGTGGAAGATGTTTTCTCCTTGATTTGCCCTTTGGTGCTGTGGTTTTGGAACAAAGGCAGACTGACTGGGAACAAAAAGATTAATTTTAGGGCTGGATTGAGTTCCCCTAGCTCAGTCACAGCAGGTCAAGTTAGTCAGGAGATTTGTGACTCCCCAGGGACATGGGTTCGCTTTTGTATAGGGAATACATCATAGCTGAGGTACAGAGGACAGAAATGGACTTGTTGGTGTTTATTTTTAGAGTGGTTGATAGACCTGGAAGTTGTTGAATTTTTACAGAGAAGCTCCATAAAAATAACTGGCACCAGATGTAGAAGCAATAAACTAATGCCGTGTTAAGTCTTGAAACTGTGCTATGTAACCTAAGAAGTATTTTCACCTATTGGCAGCTTCCTCTTTATTATCTGCAGAACGAGAGTGATGGAATTTACTAGCTGTTAAACAATTTAATTCTTCATTTTTAAAAGGACTCATTAAATGTGTATCTCACTACACTTAGCCTGAGTTCCCCATACACAATGGTTGCCAGTGTTTGTTGCCGGCAGTCATGGGAATCTTTTGGTACCAGTTTGTCAGCAAGAATTAAACCCTAGGAAACAGCCTGTTACCTGACTGCTGCCTTACTTTCTGGGTTTGATTGCATTTGGTTCACATCTGAAAGAAAAAAAGTGACACCAACAGACTGTCTGATCTATGTGCATAACATAACCCTCCAGTACAGTAAATATGGGGAATCACCAATGTGTTTGGAATGCTCTGCTTTTGGCAGTACTTGGACCCAGTTTCTCCATTTCAGCAAATGAGGTTTATTGCCTTCTAAAAACCCCATTTCAAAACACAGTGTCCCAGGAGAGAAAAAACAAATTGTTTACACAAGCAAACTAACAGAGAAGAGCTAAACACCCACGCTTCTTTCTTCAGGAGTTCCCCTGCTAAGAGTTTCTATGAACTCGTTAATCCAGTGAGTAAGGAGAAACTTCTTAGTTCTAATCAAATGGGTCTTGATGTGGTTTCATTCCTCCTAGTCTGGAAGCAGACATCCTGGAAGAGGCTTTAAGCTGTTCTCCTCACTGTTAGAGCCAGCTGGTGCTGCGGCATCAATTCCTCCCTCTTTATCAGTGGGCTGTGTGTGTCCTGGCCTTTCAAGGGACTGGAGGAAAGAAGCAGATGGGGAATTACTATGGTGTGCTGATCTTGGTCCACCTTCTTAAAAACAAATGTGGTGGAAGAAGGGGAAGGGATGAGAAGGCTCCTCAAACCTGCACAAATGAAGGTGTTGTGGAACATGCATGGTGTCCACCTTATAGTGGAAGGTGTCCCTGCCCATGGCATGGGGGTTGGAGCTAGATGGCCTTTAGGACCCCTTCCAACCTAGACTGTTCTGTGAGTCTATGAATATGAAATCCTGCCTGTCTGGGATCCTTATGCAGGTGGCTTGGGAAAAATGGGTAGAAAAGGAGAGGAGCTTTAGTAGGAAGTAAAAAACAGTGGAAACTGAGAAGCAGGAGGATTGGATTGGTGGATGGAAACCTTGCAGGTTCAGGGAAGGAAGCTGGCAAAGTCATGAGGCTTCATCCCCTCTGGTCAGCTGAAGAGTGAAGGCAAGCTGGGTTTAAGAGCTGTGGCAGGGGTGTCTGGGGCTGCTCAGGATCAGCAGAATAAGAGGATGCTGCTAGAGATGGAAAAAGGGAAGAGGGTTGGGAAAGCAGCAGTAACCTTTGCACTGCTGATGAATTTACAAGTCAGCTGTTGACAGAAGGTGACGGGGTTATCAGAGGGAAGAGCTGCAGGGAGAGGTCCGAGGGAACAATTGTCCCTGGAAGGAGGATCAAGAAGAGCCCCATGAGGACAGGAAGGGTGACCTGTGCTTACGTGACTTGGGAGCTGCACAGGTTGGGACCTGAGCCAGGAAGTTTGGTTGAAGCTGACATTGCCAGTCCCATGGTGCGTGTAAAGAAAACAGGAAGAGGAGTGGAATTAACTTGAGGCAGATATTTCAACAGCCATCAGTTTTGAATTTCCTGGGTTTCATTGCTGTGTGTCATAACCTTGTTTTTACTATTTAATATTTTTTTCCATAAAGAAATAGGATGGAAGGAGAAACATTTAAGACTGTTTATCACAGTCATATGTTATGATTGTTTTTTCTCTTTTCTTTCGTGAACATATATTTGGAAATGAAGTTGTAAATTCTAAATATTTGAGTATTTGGAACTCCCTTGTCCCTCAAAAAGAAAACATCTCCAAGGTGAATACCTCCACTTCTCCAGTCCCACAGATAGGCAATAGTTCAGTAGTTGTATGAAAAAAAAAAGAAAACTTAGTATTTCAGAGCATGGTTGGTCAAAGTTATGCATGGATTTTATAGAACAGTCACTCTTTATAACCAGTATTATAGACCTGATCATTATGAGGAATATGCAAGTATCTGAAATGATTTTGAGAATTTAAATTGACCTCCTGATTTTTCTAGCTAGGTCAGGTAGAGGCAATACCATGCATTATGCTATCTGCAGGCTTGGTTCTGAAGAACTGGTATATTGCCCTGTTCATGCCTCCCCTCTGCCCCCAACCAGATCCTCTAACAGGCAAGAAATAGACTGTGCAAATATTGTTTTTCTCTCCAGGATTTGATTTGCAGTTTTGTTTTGGTTTTTAACCTCCTAGTAACACAAAATAAGCTCAGGCGTTTTGTGCAGGCATTCCATCTCTGTTGTGCGTATGGCACAGCTGACAGGAGAGTGAGACTGTGAGCTGTGGGTGTATCCTGCTTGCTGTGCTGGCACACTTGTGCAGCGGTGAGCTGGCACACATTCATGGCTCAGTCTGCTTTTTCCAGTCTGTTACAGGAACAAATGACACATCCTGAGCCTGTGGTGGCTTTCCCTCTCTGTAACAGGGGTTAGCAGTGCTGGGCTGTGGTGGTGCAGAAGGTGTCAAGTCCCTAGTGGGGCTAACCCAGTTCCCAAGCCTGTCTCCATGCAAGCTTTCTACAATGAGCAATTTATCTGTTCATTGCCAGTGGACCTGAGCTAGGTTAGGACAGTGCAAACTCTGCTGCAGGCAGGAGTGTTGTTACATGGATCTCCTTGTGGGGAGAGCAGATGACCTTGGTTTAACTAATGCAAGATTTTCTTGGAGTTTCTTCTGTGCATAAACCAAAACAAACAGGTCAAAACATAAGCACTGTTCTTTTGAAGTTTTTCTAGTGAAAATATTTTCTTTTGTTCATTGAGAAATAAATCTTCTCCTTGGTACTCAGCCTCATGGTTTGCTGTGTTTGTGAACCCTCAAGGCTGTGGAACCACATTGGAAGTGTGCTACAAAAAGTGCTTCTTAAATCTACAACATTCTTCAAAAATTAGTAGTGAGTGCTTAGTGAAAAAAGAAGCAAACTGTCCATCATGTCTGATGTCCAGCTGTGTAAAATAAACAGTGCAACCACAAAAACTCGCATGTGATCTTCCTCATACAGTCTGCTGGATTGCATTAACCTCTTGGTCAGAAAGCACTAGTGCAAATATAACTAACGACAAGCAAATAAAATTGTTATTGAACAGAAAGCAAACCCACGCCTGCAGCTGCAGTGCCCTCAGGATAGTCACTTGGTGTGTTCAGGATGTGGGATGCTTTGCATTCTTAAACAGGCAGCTTGAAAATGGATCCTTTCAGGAATTTCTCTGCCCTCACACTAGGTGACTTACAACTCTTAGTGTACTTGCTTTAGGGGGTGAAAAATCAGGTTCCATCACTGCAATTTTTCCTCATTTGTTTAGACTTGGATAAATATTTGCATATCACTTACTAGGTGACCTGCCCAGGGTATTTTTAAACATTTTCCAGTGGTAGATAAATAATAGTTGTGGTTTGTTTAGATTGTCCGTGTAAAGAAACATACATGCAAATTTTTATCCTTCCTACTGATATGTAGTTCCAGCAGTACATTAATTTGTTTGCTCCAAGTTTAGATGTTTTTTCACACAGTTTTTTGTGCTCAGATGTATGTCATTTGCTAATAAATACAAAGTTAACAGTCTGATTTATTAATTATTTTAACTGATATTATGCTTTTTGACTTAGTGCTTCCTTTTGGGTTATGTAAATGTAGCAATTCCTTTGTGATGAAATGTAAAAATGGATTTTGGAGCAATGGAAGTCTCCCCCCTGTGTGAAACTGAATAAGAAAAATTTATGCTTTTCCTCTGATAGTATTGCAAAAGAAACAAACAAAACAAACCAAAACCCCACCAAGAATAATGAATAATACCCAACCTCCCCAGCACACACTTCCCCATTCCTTCCCCTTCCCACTTTGTGACGTCTTTGCAAAAACCAGAGGTGAGAAGGGGCTTGCAGAATTCAGCTGGTCCAGCCCTCCCTGCAGCCTGGTCAGGGGCTTGGGACCTTGTCCACTCCTCTGGTCACACTTTTCTTTCCCATGCACGTGTCCTGGTGACACTGAGGGGTTCTGTGAGTCACCCCCATCAGTGCAGTGTCTGGAATTGTCATTTCTGAGTGGCTCACTCAATGGGAAAAGCCTCTGACGTAGGGCAGTGCTATTCTCAGTTTTCATGGGGAACAAAAACTAATTACACATCAAAGTTCTCACCAGATGTGAGTCCCGTTTCTTAAATCACAAAAGTGCAAAAACTCTGGTGCTTCTGGACTCTGCATAGACCAGACAGGGCACATATGCTTCCTGAAATCCCAAAACATCTTTCTGTTTTAAATACAATGCCACACTCTTTAGGTTTGTCTCCTTGGTGCTTGTGAACTTAGTGTTTGGTATAAAGCCTGAGTTTTTGTGGTCCACAAAATTTACTATTTCATGTAATATGCTGAAAGTGTGAATAAAGAAGAAAGGGTGAAATTATTCCTAACTAATGCTAAGGGCTAAACTGAAAAGTGTCTCAGGTGATTATATCTTAACAATTTTGATTAAGGAATTCAAATATGAGCCTTTACCATGGACTCAGCTGAAATAAAGTAGTCTGTATTTAACTTAGTGTACTCAGCTCAGAGGAAGAGCAGCCTGTGTACTGGAAATGAGCAGTTTCTGTCACTGGGAGCTATCCAAAGAACAAGGTGCCAACTGTGTTGCATTTCTGATAATCTGGTTCCTTAGTTAATAGCTAAACCATTAGATTAGTGGCATTTACATATTATTATCTTTTGAATGTGTCACACAGAGATGAGCATAAGGTCAACACCAGAATAAGAGAGGGGTGTTGGTTCCCTGGTTAATCATTGCCCTGGTGCCCTGGCCTGTGCTGAAGCTGAGGTGCACAGCACAGGCTTTTAAATGGAGCTTGGAATAACAGCCTGAGGGGCTCCTGATCTTACAGATTCCTCTTGCACACCATGTAATGCCCTGTGCTGAACTCATTCCACTAATTATGGCCATCAATGGAAATATTTATGTTGATTCTGTGAAATGCAGGATGTAGTTTCTTGGCATTGGCTGCCTCCTGAGCAGCAGTTAACTTTGCAAAACGTTTTATAGGGAGTAATTTATTAATTGCTGTTATAAGGAGTTATTTTGTTTCAAAGAGATACCTATTAAGCATTTTGGTGATGCAACAAACACAACTAGAAAATGCTATTGCATTAGAATTAAAAGAAAATATATTTGTCATTGTTTGTGGTATACAAGCTACTTCACATTTGCTTTTTTTTTCATTAGTGATAAAGAGCCTAAAAGATATTTAGGGCTCAAAAAAATCACAGCTTTTGCAGTTCTTTAAAGATCACTTTTCTGTCTTGCAGTCCATGTCTCATATTTATTTTTTAGGTCAAACAACTTTTAGATCTATCTGCCATTATTTCCCATTTGTGTCCACGTCTCATATTTACTTTTTCGGTCAAACAACTTTTAGATCTATCTGCCATTATTTCCCATTTGTGTGTTGCTTTGGGTGAACAAATGCAATCCTTTTCAATGAATTATGTGAAGAGGAGTTTATCAAAAGAATTTTTGTTCCCCTAACCCTGAATAGAAAAATCAGCTGAAGCTTTTCTGGAAGCATTGAGCAAAATGAGCACAAGCTTTGATGTACATGGTACTCTCCACAAGGAAGAAATGTTTTAAGGTGGGACAAGGGGGAGTGGCTTCAAAATGACAGAGACTAAGTTTAGCTTAGATTGGATATTAGGAAGAAATTCTTCCCTGTGAGAGTGCTGGGGCTCCTGGCTCAGGGTGCCCAGAGCAGCTGTGGCCGCCCCATCCCTGGAAATGTCCCAGGCCAGGTTGGACAGGGCTTGGAGCACCCTGGGATAGTGGAAGGTGACCTTGGCCATGGCAGGGGGGTGGAACAAGACCCTTTTAGGTTTCCAACCCAAGCCATCCTGCAATTCCATGATCTTGGAAATATGTGAGTAGACAGAAGTGTTCAGGCTCTCTGACCCATCAGAAGTCAGGTCTCTTCTTCCCCCTTGCTGCATGGAGCATTGTCACCTCTGGCAGGGGAGCAGACAGAGCTTTGTTTTGATGCCTCTGTTGGGCCAGAAGGTAAGAGCTAGGAGTTGAGCACTGAAACCTTCATCCTGCTCTGGCTTCCATGGTACAGGGGGAAGATGCTTTTCCCAGGTGCCTAAAATCAGCCATGGTCAAGGCCAGCAGGTGATTGTCTTGTGCATGTCCCTCTAGATGTGGGTGCTGAGCCCCGTGTCCCTTTGCATTAAAGTGTCACTGTGAATTCTGGAGTTTCTCTAGACTGTGAGGGTAATATTGTAATTCAAGCAATTACTTTTTCTTGCTTCTCCCAGGAAGTGCAGATCTATGTTAAACTTTTTAAAGATGTTTGAAAACACTTGTGAATGTTATTCTTTTTATTATTCAGTGGTTTTGGCAGGAATACTGAGTGGAAATTACAGAAATACTGCAAGAAACATTAGTTTTTGTGAGGTATGTAGGCCAGGGAATTTGGGAAGAATAGAAACCTTCTGAAAGGTTATCCAAATCAAAGTCAATCTCTTCCTAAATTTATTTCCCTGACATTTCCAGAGGCAAAACAAGACATGAATGTATCAACAAACAATCATTCTCTTGTAAGAGACTTGGTAGTATCCTCCATGACTAAATGCTGCGCCAGAGGAAATGACTTGGGGTTTTATTCCTTTTCAGTAATGTGGAAAGTATGCCACGGGAGCAAGCAGGAAGAGGTTGTTTAGTGGAAGAGAGGAAGAAGAAACTTGGGAAGGGGTGCAGAGGGACAGTGCTAGCAGCAAACAGAACTCTCCTGGTGGGGTGCTGTGCTTTTGCACCATGCTCTGCTCATACAGAGCTCTTGGAGGAAGCTTATTTTGAGGATTGGCTTTTCTGAGGCATTCAGTGTTTGCATAACTGTGTGCTTCTGCTGGAAAGAGTGATGCCATGTCTGCTCTTGTTGATGGGAGCAGAGCCAGGATGATTCTTGTGCCCTTCAGATGGGATTTTCAGATGCTTTCATTTCTGAATTTATGGCTTTGTAGATAAAAGAGGTGGGTAGACAGCTGTGAGTGAGACAGTGGATCTGCCCAAAATCTGATGGGACTTAAAGCCTCTCCTGAGAGTGCTGTACAAAAACAAGTTCAAAGTAATAACTCCTCTTTATCCTTTAGTCTCATAAAAGGCTGCCAGCACATAGGATCTGGAATCAAGGGGAAAAAATAAGCCTGCTGGCAAAAGATTGGTTGAGGCAGGAGTGATGACTGTCTGAAAGCAGATGTAGAAAGATCAGTGGGTATGTCTGGCAGTGATGTTCCCGCTTTTTGCCATGTAATTGTGCCATGACTGATGCATAGACTGGATCACAGCCCCTGAAATCGGTCTGTCCAGGTGGGTTTCTTGTCACAGCCCCTGAGGATCAGTCTGTGCTGGTGACAGCCTCTTTAGCACTGGCTGGTACTTCATGGCTCAGTGCCTGGTGAGCTGGAGTGTCCTTGGGGAGCTGGCTGTGGTTTAGCAGCATCCTTGTGCTGAGCCAGATGAGCAGCATTGATACAGTTTACCTGGGACCCCCTCACTGCCTTTGAAAAGTTGCATATTTATGTTTCCTTTGCAGTTTGTGAAGACAGCATTGTTAACTGAAAAGGATTGCAAACAATCACTCATGGCCCTTTGCCTACATGTAGGGAATCTCTTTGTAAGATCTTTTTTACATTGAGGGCAGAAATACTGACTGAAGTACTCACTGACATACTGGTGGCTTTCTTCGGGGGGCAGCTCGCACAAACACATTATGTTTAGGTAACAAAAAGTATAAAGAGTACTTGGAGGAAAAGGAGGGTGAGGGAATTTTTGTTACTTGCAAGGTTTTTAAAACTCTTTAAACAAAATGGCAAAATACAAAAATCCACCAGGGTCTAAAGAGTGACTTGCCATTTTTGCTGTATGTCTTACTTGTTTTCTACAAGTAATGTGCCCTTGCATTACTTGAATTAAAAAAAAAAGAACTGTAAACCCTTTCTGCAGCCGGAAGAATGATGGAAATTAGGATTTCTTTTTACATAATCCCCTCACATTTTGCTTGTGGATACAGCTGTGTTAACACAATGCAACATTTGAGTTGAGAGATCTGCCAGATCCTGGCACCAGTGATAGTTTGCAGACTGAAGGTCTTATTTGATAGATTTTCAAAGTGATACTGTGCTCAGTTGTATCTATGTTCCTGGAAGGAGGCTTGCAGTCAGCTTCTCAGAGGAAATACTTTGAAAAGGAAAAGTTTAATTTTGCCAAGATTCAGATAAGGTCAGAGTAATTGGACAAACCAGGGCTTTGTAGGTTAGAGATGAACACAGCCTGCTCCCTGGGACTGGCAAATGCACTGGGAGAACAGGGAAATGAACTGCATGAGGATGATTACATTTGCTGAAAATCTAAAGTATATCTGATCTGTCCATATCTCTTGGCATATTGTTAAGTGTAGAGTTGCATTTGAGCAGGGTGGGGTTTTTGACTTTTTTAATTAAGTAAAATGTATTTATCCTTCCCGTTTTTGGTTTCTACTTTAACCCACTAGACAATGGGTTCATCAAATTAATTCTAGTTGTTTTAATACAGTGTATTTATAAATTGCTGTAAAAATTGATTGTAATATGATGCTAATTCACCATAAGTTTTACGAGTACATCTGTAGCAGCTTCTCTCTAGCTTCCTTGCATTTCTGTTATGGGGCAGTAGGGATTGTATTCCAGCTGAACCCCACTGCTGGCCAAGGGAATGCTCTGACAGGTAGCCACCAGCATTAGCCTCTGATATCAGTGACCTTTGCCAGCTTGTACTTCAGGTCTGGAGTGATTTTTTCTCCTGTGCTTTCTTGGCTGCAGAACAGTAAAATCATTTCTTCATTTGCCTGAGGTAGTTTCTGTGGGAGTCTGTGCCCAGTGATTGCACAGCCTTTAGAGGTAGAGAATGACAGAGGGCAGACTGGGTTTCTTCAGTGGGGCAACTCACATTTAAAATACAGGGAAAAAAAAAAGGGATAATTCTGTGGGTCGGCCAGCAAAAGGAAAGCTGCAGATCTCTTCCTTCTGTGGTGGCATACGTGGAGTCTCTTCCTGCTGTCTTTTTTGTCTTGTTAGGTTGGCCAAAAGATCAACAATCCTAGTTAGGAACTAAGGAACAGGAAGCTAGTGCAGTTGGATAGCCTTGATTCCTTAGGAAAGAGAAGAGATGGGATTGTGGGCAGGGACTTCGTACAGATTGCTGTGGCTGAGCTCGGGGGAGGCAGAGACAGACTGTTTTGTCTTTGGGCTAAAGAAAATGGGATGCTTTGCTTTGTAAAAGCAGGATTGGAATGAGAGGATTAAAGGGAAGGATCCTGAAAAGTCCAGTGAGGTGGTCTTGTCACAGACATCTTTCATGAAAAATCCTTTTTTTAGGACTTTTCCCTCCTGAGAAGCTGAGAGGCCTCAGGAACAAAATGTAAACATTGATTATCTGCTGCTGTGGAATGCAACAGGTAAATCTTTGATTGGCCCATGTTAGTTGTTTCTAATTAATGGCCAATCATGAGACATGCCTTTGTTACCATTGTTTCTTTTTCTATTCTTAGCTAGCCTTCTGATGAAATCTTTTCTTCTATTCTTTTAGTATAGTTTTAATGTAATATATATCATAAAATAATAAATCAAGCCTTCTGAAACATAAAGTCAAATCCTCGTCTCTTCCCTCATCCTAAGACCCCTGTGAACACGGCCACAGTGGTCTAATACAGTTAAGTATAAGAACATACCAAAAAATCCAAGTAAAATTGCTGTAGAGGGAGTAAAGCAGGAGCTGTTTTGATGAGGAGTCAGAAGTCAGATTGCATACAGGCATGTGAAAGGTGCTCTGGCATTCCTGTGTGAATGAAAACCAGCAGGAGAAGGGAATGGAAGAAAGATAAAAAGGCACCTGGATTATTGAAACACACAGCTTGCATGGGGATGAACATCATGCAGTGGCATTGGGCTTGAGGGAGGTTTGCCAAGCAGGCAGATTGTGCCTTCTCCCTGCCCTGTCTCACACACGGGAGCTCTGTCCTGGATGTGGGGAGCTGCAGGAGGGCAGTGCTGTGGGTAGGGAGCGTCTGGGAGAGCTGGGACAAAGCCCTGGGACACACAGGAGGCTTCCCTCCAGATGGCCAGGCAAAAGGCCACGTGGATTGCACAGAGAGCTGGCTCCTGCAGCCTGGTGACATTTCCAGGTGGCTTTCTGGGCAGGCAGCACCTGGGCAGTGTCTGGGTGAATCTGTCTGGGCTCTCTGCCTCGGTGCCTGGAGCACAGGAGGAGGAGAAAAAGCTTCTCTCCAGTAGGTGCAGGAGATGACAGGCTTTGCTGACTTGCTCCACCTAGCTTCCCAGTCAGAGGATGGAGATTTTTTTTGTTTCTGACAGGCTCATACTGTCCAAATTCAACAAGGACAACTTCAGAGCAGTGGTTTCCCAGCCTGCCTTGGATCTGAGTAAGATCAGATGTGCACAGCTATGTAGAGAAATGAAGCCTCCTGACAGTAGGTTTGTTTTTCTGCAGTTCTTTCTGCATTATATGGAAATACCCTGCCCCCAGATTTTGGGGTATTGCACCCAGCCTGGCTGTCCATTTTACCAGCAAGCCCTAGTATCTTGTGTTACTGAAAAAGAAGTATCTGCACCAAAAGAACCCTTCCCATCAAACACAAAGAAGCCCAGCAGTGTTTCCCATTGTGCTGATTTTAGTCTGAAATACTAAAACCCACTCAAACATGAAATATTATTTAGGTTACCCTAAATTAGTTTGAAATTACATTGTAACCATGAAAAGTGGTGGGGATTGATTCACTGGCTGTGTGGAACTGAGAAGAGCCCAGCTGAGGCTCAGGGTTAAGGTCCTACAGATAGCAGTAATGTTGCATAAATAGTGACAGTAATAGAAGTTATGAAGAAGTTTAGAGCTCCAGAACCTCTTACAAGTGAAATAAGCAGTGGTTTTGTTTGAGGCTTTCTTTTGACTGGAGTCATACCACTCTTTGAAGTACAAAAACTGTGTGTGTGTGTTTTCCTTCCTCTGTACATTCGAGTGGAGAATGTAAAAATACCAGCATGGTCTTGTTTTGGTAATAGAATTGCATGCAGACATCCTTGTGGTTAAATTGAAAAACAAAATTGAAACCCATGAGATTTCTTGTGAAAGGGGTTGTTTGCAAATGGAGTGATTAATGACTGAGACTAGAGACGAACAGACAACTCCAGGATTTTGCTCATAACCCTCTAATGTAACTCGTTAACACTCTCAGGTGAAAATTTTCTTTCCAGAATTGATCTAAAGAAGATTTAAAAAATATATAATTTCTTATGCTCCCCAGAGGGGAGCAGCTGCTCTGTACCCTTGTGTATGTGGCAAATGAGGAGACAGAGCTTAACTCATTTACTATCACCTGCAAAACCACCTACTGAACATCATTTCTTGTGGGATTAGTGCAATCAAGTTATTTAAGCACACTTCTAGGTAAAGAAACACAGTTCACAATTCTTTAGAGCTTCACCAGGAGTGTATCCTTTAAATATACTGATTTAGGAAGAAAGTTGGAATTTTTTATTTTTAATTTTTTTTTCTCAGGGCTATTTTTTGGTCTTCTCATTACCCTAGTGTTTGGTTTTCACAACAGTGCAGAATTCAAGATTTTACTTTCAACCTTCAAAATCTGCTAACCCTGCCTGGAAAACTGGCATGTTGCTGAGTTTCCTGCCATGGCTGCTTTTTAACCAGAATGCAAGTGGAAACATGTAACCTATTCTAGCGCTCTTGTGGTAGGACCTCTGGAAACAAGGCACACTATTTAAAGCCTCCTGCTACATATTAAAACTAAAATGTTTCTTTTCTCCTGCATGTACCTCTCTGTTTTCTCAAGTACTTTTGCTTGTCAGTGTTTTTCATTTAACCCTTCTGCCTTGGTCTTCCTCCCCTGTGTCAATTCTTTCTCACAAGGCATTAGAGGGAAGCTGAAGCCTGCATGTGTTTGGTGTGGGGTGTGTGTCTAATTTGGGGTTTTACCTGTCAGCATTCTCTGTCCCAGCTGCTTTGTTCTGCTCCATCTCCCTCTGCAACCACACCACTAAACTTGGTTTTCACTGCTGCTGACAGCCTTTTATTTTAATTTCTGCTTGTATCAAAATCAAAAGCTGTGTCTCTACTCTGTAATGTTTTGCACTTGTATTATTTGCCCCTTTTGGTAGCTGAAACTTCCAGCATGACTCCTGCTATGTGGTTGGAAAATGTGTGTGCAAGGAGAAGGGTTAGGCTGTTTAAATACAGTCACAGCTCACATGGAAAAATCCTAGGCTGATTTTTTAGCCATGGAAATGAATCCTGCTTGGTTCAGAAGCTGATTCACAAATTATTGATGTGAATTGGTTGTGACTTTAGAGGAACTCTGCTACTTTACTTTTCAGATGGAGATCCCCCTCTTGATATTCCTCACTGAGGGATGCATTAGTGGATTTTCCTGGGTGTTGAACTGTTCTTTCAATTTACCTGATAGCAAGAAATGCCACTTCTTCCTAAATTCATCTTCAGTTCCTGGCTTGAATATGACTCAGTTGCATTTTAGAAATCTGAAGCAGCGTTTTTGGCGGGTGTTTGGGCTTTTTGTTATTGTTGTTTGTTGGTTTTTAATTTAATGCTAGAGTGTTTTCTCCCCTGTGGGTGATTTTAAACTGCTTTTTTTTCCCCTCCTGATAAGTCCTGCTAATACTGTAATATTTGAGAGTGGATTGTAATGACATCTAACATTTTGTTCTGTTTGTACTGCAGACTGAGGTCAAGTAAACAAAGAAAGCAATCATTATGTTTTAGCATTCTTTTTTAATGAGCACATTAAAATCTAGTCACAGCTACAGGATCAGCTGTGAGAAGAAGGAAGAGATACAGAGCTCTGAGTAGCACTGTATTTGTTGAACCAGTTTATGGAAAAGTAATGGACTGAGGGAATATGGAAGGACTCTGGTAGGAAATAAATGGCACGATGTTGTTGACAGAAAGAGTTTGGCAGGAGGCTTGTTGTGACTGTTTCTGTGGCTTAGAATTGCAGAGGAATTTCCTACAGACTGGACTAACCATTACAAAAATGTGTCTGCTTTCAGGAGATCAAGGCTTACAGTGGAGTCTTCTCAGGGAAGATGTCGTCTTTGACAATGAGAAGCTGTTGTGTGGAGAAAAGAGGAAGTTTCTTTAAGGTAAATGGGATACTTAGAACATAAAATACTTGGGTTTATGTGAAATGAGCAGAATGTGCAGTACTCTCTGTGATACTTAGTAAGCCTTTTCTGTAAAATGGGAAGTACTTCTTGAACATTTCTTTTTACAGGCAGATTTGTGACTAAGATCACCCCCAGTTGTTTCATATGTATATTTTTTCTGTACATGGAGTAGAATATTTGGTGTAAAATAGGTCATGGCTTTCTTTGCTGCTAATGCTGAGAACATAAGCTTTATTATGCACAGGCATAAAATTATTGGAGCCTTCATAAACTAGATTTATGTCACTTAAAGTTGTGGTACAAGTTTATGATTTCCATTACTGGATTGAAAATCGGTTTCATTTCCTTGTCTATTTTGAGAACAGCTGGCATCACAAAAAGCCAGGCTGCAGTAGGAGTTACCAGTGCAGTTTTCAAAAGATGACTGAATCCTGAAACTGTGTGCCAGGGTCACAGTGGCTGCCTTGCTGGGCAGGGTTTTGCTTTAGGGAGCCATCAGAATTTACAGGTGCTTTTGAGCACTGAATTCAATGATCACATCCCTTAGAATATTCATCCCTTTCTGTAGCTTCTTCCAGTGAAAGATGCTGATGCTGCCATCTTTGGGTGTTGCTGTTTCCATTCCTTCTCTTCCTCTGGGCAGAAGCTTCCCTTTGGGAAATCTTTAGGAAATGAACAGTCAGCACTGCAGTGACATTGTGTTTTCCTTTTGTCTTGCCCAGCAGTTACCAGGGTCATCCTGTGACTGAACCTCTCAGTTCTGCAACACACTTGAGCTACCTCTCATAAATCAGGAGTACAAACATCAGCCTTGTTGATAGCACTCCACAGCCAAAGAGGGAGAATAGCCCTATTTTCAAATCACAGCAAGGAACTGTCTCAGTTCCAAGAAATATCTCTAGGTTGTCTCTTGCATGTATGCTGAAGGACTCCTGATGTCATTCTTATGTAGAAAATAGATGCTGGAACAGCTGTTTTGTTCATGATGATGGAGTTGCAGTTACTCTAAATGATTAGAAATGCAGTCTGCAGTCTGCCTGGGCAGTTTCAAGAAACATTGTCAATTAGAAAACTAAGGTCCTGCATTTTCTTAAAGACATGCTGGCAAGGAAAAAGATGCCTCCAAGCTCCTTTTCCAGCCCTTGGAAGTTGCATTGTTGGACCATGGTTCTGAGCACAGAGTGTGGGATTGGAAACTGCACCCACCCTGTGTGCAGTGCACCTGGTAGCTTGTGTGTGTACAGTGAAATTACCTTTTATTTCCTCCTTCTGCCATGTGAGCAGAATTGTGTCAACAGCTACATTTGTTTGCTACAGCTGAGCTGGTGAGCAAGCAAAATACTTGGCACATCAGATTTTTTGATTTTGCATTATTTTAATTTGCTTTGTCTGACTGTGTTTAGGAGACCTAGCAATCAAGATATGGCCTTTTATCCCTGCTGATCTGTTCTTCAGGATGCTCTCCCACACGGGCAGACTGTCCCTGTCCTTGCACATGGCTGTCACGTTGTGCTTGTTAATTTGCAGCTGCCTAAGAAACCTTTACCACGTTGGTATGCAGATTCTCAGGGCACTTAAATCTTCTTAAGGGAGTATCTTACCATTCTCAGCAACATTTGCCAGAAAAATTGCTGACAAATACCAGTTGGGAAATTCCAACTTTATCTTTCCTGCTTCTTTAGAAGTTGTAGCAATGAGAACTACTTACCATCTCTTAGTTTTTTTTCACAGCCATTGTTTTCACTGTTTTGTCCCCATTTTAGACAGAGAAGTAGTCCCCATTTTGGATAGTATTGTCCCCATTTTAGACAGAGCAGAAGTCTGTAGTTTTAGGGGCTAAATCCTGTGGACTCTACACCTTGTAATTGGTGAATGCTCAGACCCAGCAAGCAGTAAGAATGAGGCAATGATGGGGTTAGTCTTGGAGAATTCTGGGACTGAATAGCTTGCCAGTGCTTACAGGGAGAGTCTGTGGTAAGGCAAGGGGCTGAATATATGTCTCTGACAAATGTCCTCTTTACTGAATTATCCTCCTTCTCATCAAAATGTTCCAGTGTTTACTGAACTGGCATCAGAGGTTTTACACCAGTAAAGCTTTTCTGTTTTACACCAGTAAAGCTTTTCTGTTCCAAAATCAAGCATCAGGTAAAACTTTGTTTCTGATGAATAAGATACTGAGCAAGGTCAGCAGCCCTGAGAATTCATAGCTCACCAGAATCTGCAGACGTGTATCAAAATATTGGATTGCATTCAGAGGCTTGCACAAGTTGAGCAGCAGCGTTCTCAGATGGGCTCGTCTCTGGCACTTGGCCACCTCATCACACAGGGCCCTCTGTGAGGGTTGCTACGTTCTGCTTATCAAAACAGGAAGGAAAAGATGTGATGCCAAAGAGGATGCAGGTCTCCACAAAGAATGAAAAATGAGATGCTGGCAGGAAGGGGGAGTGGTAAGTGCTGAGGCTCATTTGTCCAGTCTGATTCTAATCTTGCTGTCTTCAACCCGTGTCCCTTTGCCAGATTAGAAGCACCCATCTTACCTTTTCCTCTTGAGTTCTTGTAAATCTCAGGGCTTGGAAACATTCTGCAGTGGTCATCTTGGCTGACTCTTTCAGTGCCTTCTCAGGATGATGGCAGTTTTGTTAATTCTCTGTACAAGCTTATTTACATTTCAGCACAAAGAGCGGGAATTCAGTTGTCACGCAGTTTTTTCTAAAAATGTCTGGGAACAGACATCAAATCAAAGCCACCTGTCTTCTTCTTGGGAATAGGAAACTCTTCAAGTCCAGTGAGTAATAAGAGCTGTAGTTATGCTACTTATGTAGTTATGTACTTAAGTTATGTAGTTATGCTGGGCTTCTGGGAGAGGCACTGTCTATATCTGGTCCTGGGCATGTGCTTTCTTTCCCTGATGCATGGCAGTGATGTGAGTGTCAGTGAAGCAGCTTCACAAAGGTGACTGGAACCTCTTGGGAGTGAGTTGCTGGTGAACACACATTTTTGCTGCTTGTAAAACATCCTGAACCATGCAAAGAAAAAAAGTTGTGTTACAGTGAGAGAATGCTGGGGTGCTGAGGTGCCATGTTTGTGGGCTGTATGTAGGAGTTCCACTTCACCCTTGGCAGCTCCCAAAAGCTGAGCTCAGTCTCATAGAGCTCCAAATCAATTGACAATAAGCAGAGTGTGGTGCTTTATGAAAGGAAATGCTGTGGTTTAAGATGTTTGCATTTCGTCATTTCGTTCATGGATGTTAGGAATGTAAACAGTTAGTACATGAGTGTTTGGCAATCTAATGTTTAGGATAGATTTGGTTAGGCAGTACTGTACTGGGCTGCTGTGTGAATTCATGTTGCCTGAGTCATAATTATTATTTGGGTTTACAGTGGTTATACTGTGGTGTCTTTTGAATTTACAGAACAGTGCTTATCAGAAATAAATTCCAAAGGAAAAATCATTGCACACAAAAATAGCTATTTTATCATGTTATGTAAGATCTCATTTTAATTTTGTTTATAATGATATACTGATTAATTAACCACCTGAAAAGATGTCATATTTCCAAATGCATTTTTCAGGTAAGCCTCCTCTTTCTATAGCATAGCAGGGTAATATCCATTTCACAGACCTAAACAGTCCCAAACAGATTTCTGCTGATTACTGTTTAAGTCATTTGGCTCATGTATGCTGTTTTACACTAACAGAGGCCTCTGACAAATGTATACATCCACTTCTGTTGCATTTGCCTTTGGAAGTTGCCTCTTATTGTGTTGATTTCAAGTCTGTTGAAACAAAGGGATGAGTTTTCCCATTATTTCCAGCCAAAGAGGTACCATACTTGTTGCAAAGGGAGCAGTCTCTTTGAAGAACTCCGATATTCTTAGCCTTGCACTAAAAAGTCAGAGCCTTCTGCTGCTGGTTGTTTCCTCAGGGCTGGAGCTAATAATAGTACACAGCCAGGATCCTTCCTGTGTTTTGTAGAAACATGTTATTAACAGCTCACCTTGTATGATGCTGGTCACCTGTGCATCACCTGTGCTGTGTAATCACCAGAAGCTTCATTGATCCTAAATACTGGCAAATGCTGTCATAAAATCATGACTATACCTTACATTTTTTGTAGAAAAATGCTGTTGTAACAAGATGTGTCAGTTAATTGCAAGGATACACAAATGATGTGACTCCATAAGATTTTCTTGAATCAAGGGAAGAGCAACTTTTTTGTCATTAAAGGGAATGACATTTTTTGTCATTTAAGGGAAATTAGTTGGAAATTGCAGAAGATATCAGTGGTTTATTCTAGAAAAAAAAAAGAGGAGTTTCTTCCTAGAGGTCAGTGCTTTAGTTCAAGTGGAGTACATGGTGTAGTGGATGAATCTTGGTTGGGCTGAGGTGTGTTCCATCCTGGGGGACTTTGCTGGTCAGTCTGGGGTTTGATGCCACACTTTGACCTGGTTTCCTTGCCCAGAGTGTGTTGACTTTTCAGAGACTAAGGCTGATTTGTCATGGAGGCTATGTAGCACACCCAAACAATTTAGAATAAAATATGAGCATAAGGCTGCTTGAAACGTGCCCTTTTAAGTCCTCTTTAGGGAAAGAAGCAAAGTTGCTAAACACGGAAGAATTCCTCTCAGGAATAATTTCTGCAGAGTTCTCTTCAAGGCAGGCATGCAAATTCAAAAATGTTAACATTACTTTGCTGTTAGCACAGTTTGGATGAGAGTTCTTTGCTGTAGCTCCCTGAGATTTTGTTTTCTGGGAGGGAGGTAGATTTTGTCACAGCTCAGGATAAACCTGAGTTAGTAACTCAGTTGGCAGCCAGGTAGTGACACAGCACAGCAGGCATGGAGGAAGTGGCTGAAAATACATGTGGAGAGCTCATACATTGTGTGCTTTGAGGGAGAGGTGCTGAGAAGCTCCTTTGTTGTGAGACTGTTGGCCTTCAAAACATTTAGTCTCTGCTGATGTGTCAGAGAACAGGGCACACCACAGTGATGGCTCTTCATGGCCACAGCTGGTCTTAGATGCAGACTTGTGGTGATGCTGCCCATGAAGAGGAGCTCCTTGTGCAGAGCTGGTTCATGGGCAGCAGCAGCTCAGCTTTCATGCAGCCACCAGCTGAAGCAGCTCTGCAGGGTGCTCTGCTGGCAGTGCAGGAATTCAGCCCACTCTGGCTGCTCCCTGAGGCTGGCCTGTGCTCCTCTGGCTGCCTCGTGGAATGATCACATTGGTATTGCTCACATCTGGCTGCAGTGACTCAGGGCTCTTTGGGAATCAGCAGGTGCAGTGTCTTTGCAGTGTCAGTGGTACTCATGGCTGGTGTCACTGAAACTACAGGAAAAACAAAAGCTCTCCAACAATTTACTGCCAGAGAATTAAGGCATTACTTTATTTTTGCCAGGGTGTTGTTCTGGCCAGGATGTGCAACAGAAACCAGTTCATCCATTCCTTGCCCTGGTTGTGCAGAGAAAATCATTCCATCACACAAGTCTTTATTAGATTTTTCACATTGATCAAAACCCAGAGAAATTCATTGGTTCAATATTCACTGCTCCCAAGGGCTTAGTATTTGGTTTCCTATTGATTATTGGTTTGCCTTTAATATTGATTAGTTTCTCATTCTTCATTCTCTTGTCTTATCTCTTCCCAGACCAGGAGTCTTGGACCATGCCAGGGGTGATGTTTGGAGCTGCCATTCATTAATGGTTGTTATCTTTTGTGTGTCTTCTTTTTGTGTGCTGCTCCCAGTCTGCTGAGATGTTAAGCTCATCAGACCTGGAGTGGTGGAGCAGTCCTTTGAAAAGAAACTTCAATTCCTTTCTCCCTGACTAAAATTATATTAAAATTTGCTAAACTTCATATAATTTCCAACACTTTGAACTATGACTTGGACAGAAAAAAACCCTTGGGGTGAGGGTAATTCTTACATTCTTACATAAGGTTCATTTGTTGGAGTCAGCCAGTTGTAAGCACAGACTAAAACTTCTTTTGAATTGATTGGAATAATGGTGCTCAGCAAAGGAGAGTGTGAATTCCTGAAGTGGAGGAAAAATTCCAGTGTAGCAAATTAGGAAAATGATGCCTGCAATTCTTTGAAAATGCTGCCGTACTGAGTTACCTGCCCTGAGTGGGACTCAGGCTCATACCTTCAGGGGAACTGTGAAGACTGTTCTGACTTGGATCCCAAAGCTGGTTTTGCTTCATATGCCAGGGTTTTTTGTTTGTTCTGATGTGCAGGGGTGGTGGTAGAGATTGCTGCATCACTGCAAACCTTTTATTAGGTTTATTAGGTTCCCTCCGAGCAGGAGAGAGGGAACCCTGCTGGGGTTTGTAGGCTCTCATGGTGTGGCATGACAAGGACACTTGATGCATTGGCTACAAAGAAGTGTTCAAGAGAGCAGGCTTTGCAAATTTCATGGTTGGTTTCTGCTCAATAAAGTGTTTCCCTAAAGTCTGGCTAGCAAATTCTGCATTTCTCAGGATACAACCTCAGTGCTAATCTTGCCTACCTTAAAATGAGTTTTTGCCCTCGTACCCAGAATTAGGTTGGTGTTCTACCTGAGCTGCTGAAGGGTTGCAAGACAATTCTTTTTTAATTGAATTGTGTTCAAGTGGAATCCAAAACCTAATGTGAAAAGCAGCCACCCACTCCCTTCTTGCTTCATTGCTTTTCATCCTCCACAGTATTGTAATTCTGGATTAGTGTCCCTTCTGAATTAAAACTCTTGCATGTGGAATTCTTCTAATTTTTTTTTTTTTGAGAAGGTAAATGCTACAAACAGCTAAATAATTTAGTTCTTGGAAGATGTTGTATAATGCACAACTGCAATTTCAGTTGTGTAGGCTGCAAATTCAATCAATTTAAATTGAAAAGCTAGCCAAACTGGAAGGTTTTGTACTGGCACAGAACAGGAATTACTCTTCCTCTGAGAACCTTTAAACGTGGCCCCAGCCCTTACTTGTTCCTTTGCAAGGGGAAGTCCAAATAGGATGCGATTTTACAAAAAAAGAAAAAGTTTGTAATCTCTGGTGACTAAACTTGCCCTGGCTTCTTTTCCACGCCTCTTCCACTCACTTGATGTCATGCTATTTTTGTCCCTTTCTAGCTCATTGACACAATTGCCTCAGAAATCGGAGAACTGAAACAGGAGATGGTACAGACAGATCTCCCAGTGGAAGATGAATCTACTGATTGGCAAAGGTGATTAAAATGTTTATTTTCATGGTTCTGGAGAGTCTACCACAACAGGAATGTTTTCACTGTGCTTTCTGCTTGGGTGGATTATGTCCTAGCACTTTTCTCCCTGGCAGCATAGGATGTGTAGATTATCTTGCTCTTGGTCCAAGGAATTTGCCTTTGTGCAGGAGATTCAGTTGTTTGGTATAGTTGCCTTAATATCTTCTAATTCCAGCTGAGCTTCACTTCCTTGTTAAAAACCTGGATACTGATGAATGTCTAAAGCAGGAATCTACTGCTATTATTACCATTGTCTGTGGCACAGCCTTGCTTTCATGCTGTAAAGACAAAATGTGCATTGCTTCAAGTGGCTCTTTGAAGATTCAAGATACAATAACATGACTTATTTATGCTCTCAAGTTGGGAAGTAAAATATTGACTGCTATGAGCTGATACATATGTGGGTTATGTGTTTAAGTTAATTTATATATGAGTAACTTGCACATAAAAAAAAAAAATGTATCTTTAAGTAGGCAGAATGGGACCCCAACATTTTGGCTTTTCTTGAACAGTTACATCTGCTAAACATCTGAAGGATAATCAATATTTTAGTCCTTGTGTTAACAAGAGAACATTTCTGTACTTGCCTGAAATATTTGTTGCAGGAGGAAAGCAACCAATGGTAGGTGTTGTGTTTTAACTGACTGCATGGTCTTGGCCAGCCCTGGTGCTGGTGGGCTTTGTTCTTCTAGCAGTGAGTTAATGAAGTGGAAAATTGTTTTTAGAATTAATTCTAAGATTTTTAGCTCTTTTTCTTCCTGTGAATTCTGTTGAAATCTGCTAGAACTTACTACAAAGCATATGTAGATTATTTTCAAAAAACATTAAGCAGCAGCTTTGTTGGCCAAGTAGTAAAGAATGTAAGACAGTTGAACTAATTAAAGTTCTTGGCTATGGCCCTGGTTGAACATTACTCAAGTTTTAGAGCTTTCATGAGTTCTTTTAGAAGGACAGAAAGGATACTTTCTTCATTTTTGTGAATTCAGCTAATTAACTCCAGAGATCATCAGCTACATTTCAGTTAAGAAAAGGCTTCTTGTGTCTTTGAGTACAACATATGCATGAAAGGCTAAGGTCTACTGATTCTAAAATCCTAGTGGAAGCACTTAGCTGGAAACAGTCAACTAAACCTCCCCATTTTACAGATCATGAGTTTTCTTTTTATTGATTTTTTAATGGATTTTTAATCTTAATTTGTTAATCTTGACTGCAAAACATATTTTGGTTTAAGATAAATAAACCTAACATAAAAATAAGATAAAGAAAGATAAAGTAAACCTAACATAAAAAAGTGAATAATGCAATTTCCATGAAAAATAATAATAGCCATAAAAAAAAAATTCAGGATGATAATGTGAAATATGAAATCTGAGTAAATGAGCTAAAGTCAAACTTACTGTGACTACAAAATTCTGAACTGCATGCTTCTATGTAAGGAAGAAGTTGTATCAAAGTTGGTAAGTTAAGTAATTTAGTTGTGCACTGACACCTTTTTTAATATAGTGCTACAGAGCAAGATTATAGTAATTTCAACAAGAGTTTTCCAGAGTTGTTTAAACTAGACACCTCACAAGGCTGTGTTTACTGTCATAACTTTTATTTCTTTGTGGTTAATTTAAAACCTGACAGTTAATGGAGTTTTCTCTTCTTATTGCTTTCTGCTCTTCAGCAGTTAATGTCTTGAAATGACCTTTGGATTTGCATTTAGGGATATTTTTGCTCAGTGGAATGTCCATTTTGCTTGCTCTTTTTCCACCTTAGCAGGCATCCACAGATACCCAGAGCAGTTCTGGAAAAGCATTGCAGAGCTCTCAGCTGAATTCAGAAAGATAAGGACATGAAATTATGTCTCTGCAGCCTTAGTATTGTGGTTTGGGTTTTTTTGTGGTTATGTGGTGACTTCCAGATTTATACTCCTCATCTTATATACTCCTTTATTTTGGGCTCATTTCTCCTTTTCATACAATATGAACCGAGTAATATCAAGAATGATTCAAGGGCTCACTTTGGCTTCTAAATATGTAAAAGCCAGGCAAAAAAAACAGGCTTGCAAAAAAGTGTTTTAAGAGGGACTGTTTCAGTATCCCACTTTTTTGATGCCTCACCTTTTTCCCAGTGCAGACATTTGTCTCAATAATTCAAATGAGCGGAGCTGTCAGAAAAGGGAATTAGTGGGACAGGTTTCTGTCATGCCATTCCAGCCACCTTTGAAAGAGTAACAAGAGAGCTGCTGCATGCAGTGGCAGCCCAGGAGCCTGTGGGATGGGTCTGGTGACACCTGGATGATCTTTCAGGAGGCCCCAGGCCCCCTGCACATCTCTGTGAACGTCCATGAGGGGCCACCTGTTCCTGCTGTCCTTCTGCAGGGAAGGCGGTAAAGCTCCAGGCTTCCCAGGGCACTTGGTGCCTGGGGAATAGTTCAGGGATGCTTTGCTCAGGTGGCAGCTCCAGCAGCTGATTCCCTTCCTGTTCTGTTCCTGTGGAAGGAGCAGGGGCAGAGCTTTGCTCCCTGCCTCATGTCCTGCCCTGCACAGCCCTCACTCTGCTCTTTTCCACTTCAGCAGAGCCATCCTCTGTCCAGCACAGAGAACCACTTCTGTTATTGCTGACAGGATGGCAAGTGTCCAGAAGCCTCCTTCCCAGCTGCCTTGTCTTGTCCTTTTAGCTGCAGTGGGATGCAGGAGGAAGTTAGCAGTGGCTCTCTGCCCCTCCCAGCTGATGCTCAGTATGACTGTGTAGACTGGGCTGGGTGATAAAGAGCTGTTGGATTTACAGAAATCCAGGAAAATAGTCAAACTGAGTTAACTGTGAGGTGGTTAACTGTTGTGGGACTGGAGCAAGGTTCACATCATGACCAAGGATCATCTTGGTTCAAAGCCTGAGCCTGATCCTTGTCATTTTTACTGGGAGCTGAGTCTAGTCAGGATGCAGCACTGCATTGTTTATCTTGGCAATTACCTCTCTGTACTTCCCACATGTTTATGGTTTTGTCAAATCTAAGGAAACTTGCATGAGTCATGTGTTTTCTTTAGTTCATTGTGAGCAGTGTTGAAGCCTGCCTTTCCCACTGAAGAGGAACTGTGTAGCAGCCCTGAATTAAAGCACACCATTCATTAAGGCTGATTTGTGTTTTGATTTTGAGTTTAATGTAACCTGGTCAGATTGTCTTTTATCAGGAATTTATTTTTTTTCAAAATCCCAAACAAATAACACAAACCAACCAAACATCCTCCAACCCGAAAGTAAAACCAGGAGAGGAATTTAATTGTTGCATAATATACATATTTTGTGAGCATATTTTGCTTGCATTTAGGCTACAGGAATTTCTTATTCTTGTTCAGTACTTGAGTTAATCTGTTGCTCATAAATTCAAATGGTTATTCTTTCCATGCAATTGTTTCTAGAGTAGTTACACACGCATCCCAGTCCCAAATCATTTCAGTCTAACTCTTAAAACATAACGAGTTTTGAGAACTCCCATGTGTCAGGGTTTGACTATATGTCTAACTAATGATCATTAATTAAAATTATTTTAAGAATAAAAAGTCAGACTGGGAATATGATGCTCAGTAGTGCTAGACCACTACAAATAGCCTGTCAAAACAAACCAATGGGGTTTTTTACTGCATTTGTTCCCAGGCCTTGGGAAGTGGCTTCTTGTAGGTTGTATGTGGTTTGCCAGGTGTGTTTTCTCCAAGGTGTGCTTTTTCCAGAGTTTACTAGGTTAGATGTTTCTCTCTGCCTCCTTCTTTATTAGTTGGGAATAGGAAATAATTTTTAGAAGTGTTTTGTATCCTGTTTACCTCACCACAGATTGCAGTAACACACTAGTGCTGATTTATCTGAGTTGCATTGGTGCTGTTTGAACCATTAGTGTTCAGGAGTGGCAGAAATTCTGGTCACGATCAGATTTTCATCATCTTTGGTTTGTTTCTTGAGGGAGCAGAAGAAACTGATACCCAAGGAGGTGCCTGTGTATGTAAGTCAGAGAGTTTCCTCCTTGGATCTCAGCATGTGGGAGGGATTGTGCATGCAAGTACCTGGAGGTTGGAAAAACCTGAAAGTTCCTTTTGTATTTGACCCTCCTGGCAGGACAGAATGATGAATCTAACTCCATGTTCTCAGAAGGCTAATTTATTATTTTATGATGCTATATTATATTAAAGAATACTATACTAAAGAATACAGAAAGGATACTTACAGAAGGCTAAAAAGAAAATAATGAAAACTCGTGACTCTTTCCAGACTCTCTACACAGCTTGGCCCTGATTGGCCAATGAGTGAAAACAACTCACACCAGAAACCAGTGAAACAATCTTCAAACACATTCCACATGAGCAAAACACAAGAGAAGCAAATTAGATAATTATTGTTCTCTTTTTTCTCTGAGGCTTCTCAGCTTCCCAGGAGAAAAATCCTGGGCGAAGGGATTTTTCAGAAAATGTGAATGCCACAGCTCCCCATTCCAATTTATGGTGGTCTAGGGGGTGTGGGACAACATGAAGCCAGTCATGCCAAAGAGGAACATTGTGACCTTAAGTGCCTGTGCAAATTCTTGCCAGCTTCAGTTGGTTTTGTGGTACCAAGCAATGCCAGGCCTTGTAGCTCATACCAGTCCCACACCTTCTTTTGAGTGTGAGGGACCTGTCTTTAGCAGGCAAAAAACTTTTCACTCTTGGATATATTCCCCCTTGCAGCATATTTAGTTTTCACCTCCTGACCAAGGGGAGTGGAAATTATTTTTATCTGTCTAAGCTTGCAGCCAGCATTGGTGTATACCTTGTACTTTGCCACAGCTCCCTGTGGTTTGTAATGCAGCTGACTGGCACTGAGGGTGAGGGGGGAATTTCTGAGCAATATTTACTGGAGGTATAGCTCAGGAAAACACTTTTGTGGTTCATGATTTGATTTCTTGGAGATTCCTCCATTGCAACACGAGGCTCTGCTGGGACTGGTTGAAAAGGGAGGCAGTATTCCTTCTGAGGCAGTTTCAGACCTGCTCATGACTGATGTAAGAAGTACTTCCCTCCTGCACCCAATGTGTTTCTGTGTGTTTTGTGTCCCTTGAAGGCATACTGGCTGTTAGTAAAAGCTTCTGATGCTTGTGGGCAGGGGGGGAAATAATCTGCATTTGAGATGCCTTGGAAATCTGAGAAACATCACATCATGAATAAGCAACCAGAAAGAGGAAAAATAAAGAGGCAAACGCTGGTAGTGGTAATTGATCCAGGTAATGAAATGTCAGATGATTTTGCCTGCTCTTATGTGATCATAAAGGGCAAGTTCTCTTCCCCATTTACTTTCCTTGCTTGCCCTCTGCAGAGATTCTGCAAGTTGCTGAACAAAGCTAGAAGAAAGCAGTTTGGTAATTTGGTTTTTTTTTTTTTTTTGTTGTTTGGTCGGTGGATTTTAATTTGGTTCAGCTTGTTTTCTTTGGTGTGAGGTTTTTTGCAGGGGGGGCAGAGAGATTTTTTGTTTTGAAAGTATTCAGTGCTCCTCTGCTTGTGAACTCTGTCCCTTCTTGCTGAGGGTACAGTAGCTGGCATAATGAGGGTGGTAAATGCTGTTAGTGATGCCTAGGGCCTGTCCAAAGCAGGAATTCAGAAGAGCTGCACAGTGTGCAGTGGGGAGGTGGAGCTGTGTTGTCCTCTCCTGCTGCAGAAAAGGTCTGTAAGGGGAACACATCCCCTGCAAGGTGCTTTTGGTCTGTTCCTGAATTTTATCATCAGGAAGCTGTTACCAGAATAACTGCTCTATAATGTTTTCTAGCATGGGGAGAACCACAGGATGTACTTCTAGCTCAAAAATGAGGAATTTGAGCCAGCAACACATGTGCACTTGTTCTGGGTGTTCTGGATTATATGGGTGATGGTGAAGCTTTGCATAACAAAAGGAGTTCTCCAAGTATTCTGTTTATTTGGATTTTTAATAACAAGAATCTGCAGCCTCCAAGAATTCTACTTTAATACTGAATGTAGCAGTAAGTTTAGATGCTCTGCTCCAAATAAATTTTAACCTTACATTACCTTGCCACACTCACACTTAGCTTAAGCCTTTATTTCTCACATAGCAGTCAATCCACAGCCAAAGGAATTTGGAGCATAAATATACAATTCCTTACTTGTTTCTGATCCTGGGAAGTGTAGTATTAAAATGTGAGGTAAGGACCTTTCATGGTGAAAATGGAAAAAAATGTAAATATTTACAGAACTTAGCAGGGGTACAATAAGAAGTGACTGCCACTTATGACATATTTTTTAAGTAAGCTGTGCCTTAGGGAGGATTATTGGGGGTTTAACTTTTTTTTTCTTGTTTGTTTCTTGAGTTTCTCATCTCTTTCTCACCTCCTCCCACCCTGATCTCTTAGCAGAGGGGAGCAAAGATGGATATACAGCTGTGAAGGCAGCAGAGCTGCTGGAGCAGAGGCAGTAGTCTGGGCATAAGAAGTGTTGCTGGTTTGTGGACTTGTGTTGTGAAAATAATCCCTCCAAACAGACAAAGTCCTTGTGTCTGGTGCAGTGATCACCAATAGCTAGTGGGTTGCTCCATTGTCAGAGTATTGAACAGATTTTTCTGGCAGGCATGAGAGACCAGGATTTCTGTGGGTTGCAGCATTTGCAATCAATCTGGGAATAAAAGTGTCTGAATTGCATAAATATCCTTGAAGAGAAGTTTTTCCATGTATTAGCACAGCAAAGAAGGCAAGTGAAATGTTCTCTCAATCACATCTGCACATACAAGTGTACCTGAAGTGATGGCTGAATTTCTCCAACTTCACAGAAGAATGCTAAGGCTTATCTTCAAGCTGGCTTTGAATTGAGAACCTTTAGAGAGATTTTTGTGTATGCTAAGTATAAGAATTTTCAGAAGTACCAGCCCAGAGTGTCAGCAGCACCATGAGCTTTGTGGTAATTCTGTTCACTGACCTAAGTGTTTGTTCATAAGAGGTTAATATGTCTAATTGTTTTTTCTAAATTTTCCACAGTCTAATAAAGGATATGGGTAATGTCTCTCCTGATAAAAATGATGTCAAAAGCTGCCCCCGGGACTCTGGATATGAGAGCCTATCCAACAAGCTGAGCATATTGGACAAGCTCCTCCATACTCACCCTGTGTGGCTGCAGCTTGGTCTGAACGATGCTGAAGCCTTGGAAATTTTGCAGACACAGCCTCCTGGGGTAAGAAGAATCTCAGTTTCTTTAAGGACATGTTTTTCTCAAAAGTTGTGCTGCCATTTTATGTGATGATGTTCACAGGGGTTCTTAGGATGAGGGGAGAGACAAAGATCTGACTCCATGTTTCAGAAGGCTTGATTTATTATTTTATTATATATATTACATTAAAATTATACTCAAAGAATAGAAGAAAAGTTTCATCAGAAGGCTAGCTAAGAATAGAAAAGGAAAGAATGATAACAAAGGTTTGTAGCTTGGCTCTGTGTCCGAGCCAGCTGGGCTGTGATTGGCCATTAATTACAAACATCCAACATGGACTAATCACAGATGCACCTGTTGCATTCCACAGCAGCAGATAATCAATGTTTACATTTTGTTCCTGAGGCCTCTCAGCTTCTCAGGAGGAAAAATCCTAAGGAAAAGATTTTTCATAAAAGATGTCTGCAACAATTTTACACCCAGGTGTTGTACCCAATACAGTAATGACCGAGTAAAATTACAGTATGTTTTAGAGCAGACATCATGGGATTGTTGAGGTTCCTTTTTGTATATGACCTGTATTAATTCTGGCATCTGTGATGAAGCTAATTCCATGTCCTTCTGCCTTCTCCACAACAGATATTTCTGGTTAGGAAATCTGCAAGGCTGCAGAAGAAAGTCATCTCTCTGCGTCTGTCCAGTGACTGTGGGTCCTGCCTGAAAGAATTTCCCATAAAAGAAAGTACATACAGTAAGTTGTGAGTTACATACTTTTCAGCTGTTCCTTAGGTACTTTTTCCCTGTAGGATGCAGGAGCATTTGCACTGATGAAACCCACAGCAGAGGATACTCAAAGTAATGCAGATAATGTCATGGGCTGCCTGTGCTGCTCTCTGAGGTGGGCTCTGGGAGTGGGTCAAAGTGCTTCAACTGGAATGTTTCCACTGTGTACCTTGATGAATCCAGTATTCATTTATTGTTATGGGTAGTTATCCTCTTAGAAACTTATATGTCTCTTGAAGAAACATGGTCTGTAATCCTCTCTGCTTTTAGTGAAATGTTCTTGCATTTCCTTGTAGTCAGGGGACTGTTCTTGAATGCAGCTTTGTCATGAACTCTCTGCAGTTGAGATGTGGGATGGGTTGTTGGGTTTGCTTTTGTTGTTGGTGGGTTTTGTTGTTGGGTTTTTTTGGTTGTTTGGGGTTTTTTTCTGGTGTGTGATAGCTAAATGGATTTTAACCTGTTAGAACTGTTTCTGTTGCAATAGATCCATGATTTCTCTTTTTAATTCAAACTATATCTGTTCTTTCTTTTTTTAGTAGAAATGAGTAAATGTTAACACTCCAAATTGTTTTGAACCAATAATGCCCTCATATCTTTAGAAGGGAGAGTGTGAAAAATAAGTTTGAGATTTAGGAATGAAAAAAGGAAGCTGCAGCTGGTGAGTGTATGTGGTGCTGAAACTGCAAGTGGAGCAAATATTTCATTTTAACAAGAAAGAGAAAACTGAAGAAAATTAGCAAAAGTTTCAGTTAAACACCCCTGAAACAGAGGGTCTATAGTTAACTTCTATTTCTATTTGTAAACTGACATAATTATAGTTGAGTTTTTCCTTTTTTATCTCTCCCTCCCCTGCACACAGGAACAAAAAGTTAATTCTGTGTGTCTGGTTTTAGTTCCAGTTACAAGTAAGGCAAGGCAAAGAGAAAGTTGTCAGTAATAGTTGATGTAAGTGTGGTCTAAGGCTGTGTTTATAGGCTTGAAAACTCCCATCTAGAAAAGAATTACATACTGTCTTTTATTAACAAAAGTATTCCACAAGGGGGAGACATTTACTGATGGTTTTAGCCATTTGTCACAGCTGAGGTTTTAGACCAGAGGCAAAAAGATCTGGATCATTTCACTGTAGGAGCTTCTTCTGCTCTATCTGTGAGATTTGCTCTGGCATCAGAGAGATCCTGAGGTGATGTCACTGAGATTATTACTGAGAACAAGTATTTGTATCAGTAAGAAACAATGGTATCAAGTGGGGGAAAATGAAAGGCACTGCTCCTGTCTTCCTCTTGTGCAAGGCAATGGCATGCAACAGCTGCTGGAGTTTTTAAGAGTTTTCAGGTTAAAAATGAATGAAAATTTATCTCCCTTTATGTTCTACACTCCTAGGGTGAAGACAAGTGAGTAGAATAGAATTCAAGAGGAGGAAATAAGAGATTTAAAATTAGATATGTAAGGAAATACACTGGGCAAACAAAGCCTCAGTTATTGATTTGTTGTCTATTAGCAAAACATTGTGCAGTCATCACACTTAATCTGTTTTACAGGAATTAGACCATATCCTTGGAATACAAAAGCAGACCAACCACCAAGATTATCAGTATATTCTTGAAAATGCCTTCAGCAGGAATATGTACTTCTCCACAGAGTTGTTTTCTCTTAATCAAATAGTAGTTAGTTTGATGGTGAAAACTTATTAACTTCATGCTAAAATCTAAGATGTATTTTATTAAACTGTTTTAAGAAACAGTGGATTAATGTGTGATTGTTTCTTGTAACTTTCTTTGCAGCATTTTCCTTGGAGGGGTCTGCAATAAGTTTTGCTGATTTGTTCAGACTCATTGCCTTCTACTGTATTAGCAGGTAAGGTGGTGCTCTGTTCCAAGCCATATCTGCTAGAAAATAATTTCAAAAAAAATCGTTTTGAGGAGTTGTTTCAGCTGTTGATGCTATTTATGTTGCCAATCTGTGAATATTCCTGGATAGCCTTAGAAGATCATGGTAGAAATCAGAGATAAGTCTTGGAAGCAAGCGTCTCTGTCTTACTTCATATTGATTATTTGGAGGCTGATGTGATTTTACACACCCAGCTGTGAGGTGCTGCCAAGCTGAACTTTACTTTAGCTGATATCTTGGGATGCTTTCTTGAGTGCTCTGTAGCTCATTTAGAAACAATCATAAACTAACTTGCAAAGTCTATTTCTTGGAATTGATGGTGAGAAGAATTTTTGGAGCATAATGGAAAAATCTCAGATGTGTAGAATATGACAACTGGGAGATGTCAGTTTAAATGGTGAACAACAAAAATGGCCTTGTCAGCTTTGCAGTTTATGGTTGGCAAACTTGCTTTCCAGGTAGTATGCAGAAAAATGTAATTGGTGTTTTTATCCTTTCTTTTCAATTTGACTTCAGTTTACTGGTGAAAATTTCCAGACTGATGCTTGAGCCTTGTGTGCACACACAGACAGGACACAACCAAACTGCCCCAGTGCACATTTTCTGAAGGAAGCAGAGAGGCAGCTGTGATAGTCTCAGTCCTTTTACTGCATTGAGGCTGCCAGTTCATGCTGACCATGTGATGATTTCAGGTGTGGGATGCTCTTGGGCTGCTGGGCTTGCTGGTTTTGTTTGTGGTGGAGAAGCATCTTAGACCCCTTTCCTACAGCCTCTGTTTAGCTGAGCTGTACCTGCATGTAATAAAAGCAGCATTGATACCACATGGGTAATTGGTCAGAATTCAGAAGACAAATGAGCTGAAAATACATTTAAATGTAGTTTAATAAAGAGATACTCCTTATTTTGTCACCCTTTCAGTCCTGCCCACTTGCCAGGCTCTGGTAAATTCTCTATAAGTACCTACAGGATCATTCAGCAAACAGAGATTTCTTGCATTAGTCTATCCATTTTCTTTCACTGAAGGTTCAGTATTGCTTTGTATAGATTAAAGGGGACAGATAGGTAGCTATTGTGAAAAAGAGACAATACCATTTGGTACATCACAGGAAATCCAAGAGGATTTTCTAAAACCAGAGGGAATTTCTTGCAGGAGGTACCCAAGCAGTTTAATGAGGGTTTACCTATTCTGGAATTGCAACCATGGTGATGATCTGGACTCTGGATTTTCTGTGGTACCATGTAAAGTGCCTTTCAAATGCTTTTTAGCCAGTGCATCAGTCCTGTGCATGTGCTTGTCTTGAGTGTGAGTGGAATTCTGAGATCCTGTTTTTTCAAGAAGCTAACACACAACATAGAGAATATTTATGTGATAAAGACCCACTCTCTGTCTGTGCTATAGCAGATGATTGGCTTGTTCCCAAACCTTAAAACCAAAATTCATGCTGACACCAGTTGTGTAGGATTCTCATTTAGTCTTAATTCTATTGGTACTTCTACTACAGATGTTGCTGTTTAGCAACATTTATTTAGAATAAAGTTCTCATTCTGAAAACTAGAATAACAGTCAACAGTTTATTCAGAAAGTGAGAACCTTTTTGAAGTGTTAAGGGCAGGTAACAAATTTGCATCTCACTGATCTGCTTGTAGGAGACCAGGTCTAAAAGCTTCTGTTGGGAAGGCAGAAAATACTGGATGGCTCTGTGGAAATGATCCTGAGGGAAAGTCCTGGGCACTTGACTGTCATTTGCCCTTCACACCACTCTGCAATGTAAAGGAGCCCTGGGGTTGGTAATGTAATGTTTAGCTGTGCTGTGTGTTTAAGGATCTTGCTACCTGACACAGCTCAAGAAGGAGATAATCAGAAATCAAACACTACCAGTGTTTAAAAAAAAAAAAAAAGCTTTTCAAACTATGGATGGTGCTGAAAACCATAATGGTTTTTCTCTTTGGAAACAGGGATGTCCTTCCATTCACACTGAAGCTGCCTCATGCAATTGCTGCAGCAAAGACAGAAGCTGAACTTGAAGAGATTGCTCAGCTTGGACTGAGTAAGTAGTTCTCTACACAGATGTCTTTTCTTCCCTGTAGCACACCTGCAACATTGAAGAAATAAGCTGTATCAGTAAATAGTTCATATTGGTTAGTGGTGTTACAAATTTTGTTTAGAAAAGCAGTTTCTCTTATTTGGGAAGGCCAGACCTTCTTCTGGCCAAGGAGAGGTGCTCTTCCTTCCTTCTTTTTGTGCCTTCTGTGATATTTTTGTTAGTGCTGTTTCTTTCTTCCTTCTTCTCTTCCCTCTCTGGGCAGCCCTTGGGCAAAGCAAATCTCACAGTCCCCACACAGAGGTTGGTGTGGCTTCTGCTCCAAAACCTAACATTGTCTGCATGCTCACATAGCACTGGCTGTGTGAGGCTGTGTAAGGCACTGGCTTTATAATTTATTGTGAGGAGAATGTAGGAACTGAGGTCCCCTGTTAATAAAACTTCTGTTCAGATTGACATGGAAACTTAAAATGGTGAATTGGGAGATCAGTGCTTCAATGAAGTGGCATATTTAGAAAATGAGTGTGTATATATAATGGTGTAGAATGTATCCATGGGTAGAGGTTAGGTGAAATTTTTAAAATACCAGAAGACAATGCAAGGGTGTCCTTGCATCACTTGGTTGCTTCAGCTAAACACAGGCTCATTGTAAAGCATACCTTGAGCTCAGAGGAGATGGATGCAAAGCCTTTGTAAAGCATACCTTGAGCTCAGAGGAGATGGATGCAAAGCATACCTTGAGCTCAGAGGAGATGGATGCAAAGCCTTTGTAAAGCATACCTTGAGCTCAGAGGAGATGGATGCAAAGCCTCCTGGGATTTGAAACTTGGGCACCACCCAGATGAATCATTAAGCAGCTCTGCTTTGAGCAAAGTGCTGAGTGGCTTCATTTCCTTCTCCAGGAAGGGAAGGTTGACTGTCAGCAACCTTTTTTGCAGTAGATTTTTTAATAATCTTTGATTTTGAAAAGGATCCTCTTTAAATCAGTGTTAGCATGAGGATCTCTTGAGCTGTCTGGTGGGACTTTGCAGTAAAACCATACCCAGGGAAGTATTGCAGGGCTTTGCATTTTGGTTTGCTGCAGTAGCAATGCAATTAAAAGATTTGGTTTAGAGAGGAGAGAAATTACTTCTGCACTGCTTGTCTTGAAGTTGAGGTAATCAGGTGAAGCTGTGGGTTATCATGGGAATAGAAGTAAACATGGTACTGTTGAGGTCAATGTTTAGATGGGAAAAAGAAAGTGAAAGGTCTGACTGGGGTACAGTGTAATGAAAACAGTCTCCCAGTGACACAGGGAAGCCCTAAGGTAGCATGAGGTGAGTCTCTCCAGAGGAGATGATAATGGTAATGTTGATCAAGCTCTCCAGGCTAACCACACTTTGTCACCAGTACCCCAGAGCACTGTGACCTGCTTGCTGCAGAATTAGTCTTGGTCTTCAACAGTCTCTGCACTGTGTGTGTTTCTTCTGTAGCTACTACATTTGAAAGCTGATGGATCAGTGTCTGTGTGGTTGCTGTATTTGGGATGAATTACCTGATATACAGCAGATCACAGTTTCCATGAGCTAAAAGCAGGCTACAAAGTTCAGATTTTGATGGAGTTTTAGGTGTCCACGTGCAGAAGAGCACACCAGAAGATGAGCCTTTCAATGCTGTGGAAAGAGAGGCCTAAAAACTCCCAACAGCCCTTCCTGTTAAGTGTGAGTTTTCTTTGAGGAACACCAAAGCACAAAACCCTGTGGTGTGTGAACACGGGGCTGTATCCCCTGTCAGAGCTCTCTTGTGCAGTAGGCTCAGAGGGAGAGCTGCACAGCACAAGTCAATAGCCCAGCAAACCACATCAGGAGGAACTTCTGCTAAAGATTTCAAGGCTGTTGCCAACCTGCATGGTTTCATGTGCTGGACATATGATTCTCTCTCAGTTTCCCTTGTGTTTCACCTGCAGCAGTGCTTACATCACGTGTGTTTGCAGCAGCCACGTGCCAGGCACAGGCACTGAGATCCACAGGCAGGATGTGAAGTCATGAACCTGGGAACACCAGCAACATGGCATAACTATGCAGAGAAACATGCCTGTGCCTGTAGACATTCTCTGGCTGTGGCCTGTCACCATGGGCTGTTTCCTGTCCTCTGCCCCACAGGCAGGACATGGCTCTTGGACATGGACCTGTTGTGATGCTTGGCATTCATGCCTTTGGGCCCAGATATCATTGCTCAGCTGCCTCCAGAGAGCCATCTTGTCACACTATGGGAAAAGGACCACGTCAAGATTGGCAAATTTTAGCTAAATCTCCCTCCCTTGGTACTCTGCCCTTACTTCAGCATGATTGCTGCCTTCAAGGGCACATCTGGTTTCAATCTTCATACCTTCAGGCACCGGTGCTCTTTGGCAGTGGCTTGGTTGCACAAACATGCTGACACTTGTCTGGGATAAGTGCAGAGGCTGCAGCTACAACTTGCTGGTGTAGCATAGTTTTCCATGCTGCTGGTGTGGGACTGCACATGGATTTCTTTATGTGTCACTGCAGTCTGTATTCTCGGGCAAACTGTCTCCACAGCAAAGGCAGGGCAGCAGGCCAAGACCTTTATTTGGCACTTGATTGTTTGGTCTGCCTTGCTGAAGGTGATGTGTGCATCCACCACGGCAAAATGGGAGCTGCCTTTTCATGTGTAGTTTCATGTGTTCACTATGAAAAGAAACTAAAGCAAGATACTTGTAGAGTTTCTGGAAGTGGCCTTTAGCTGGTGTAAATCAGCTTAACTATTGTCTTTAATGAAGTGAGCTTATTAATACCAACTAAGATTCTTGCTTTATTTCTCCTGAGTGAGATGCTAGTGAGCAGTTTGTGTTCATTTCAGTCTCAGGCCAGTAAAAAGTATTCTGTTACAGTCTCCATTTCTTTCTTTGATTCTCAGTTTAATTTTAAGCTTAGTGGGCTGTTTGGGAGCTATGCATTGGTCATGGTATTTATACATAAGTAAGAACAGCCCCAGGAATGTAGCGTACAGTTATGTCTGGTGGTACTTAAGAGGTTCACTGGATTTTTTTTTCCTTTTTTAATTAATAAAATCTTGCCTAAATTTCTTGATATTTTAAACCGGTGTTGTTGAGTTGAATGTTCTGAAATCCATCTGCATGGTGTTTAGCATTCTTACGTTAATGCAATGATGATTTTCAGACTTTTGGAGCTCCCTGGCTAACAGCAAACCCCCGGATCCTTCACCTCCCTGTAGGCCTGTGCCTTTGGACAGTGCTCGCAAAGACTCCCGCCAGCTCTGCCTTATAAATGGAGTGCATTCTATACGAACCAGAACGCCTTCAGAGCTGGAGTGCAGCCAGACCAACGGAGCTCTGTGTTTCATTAATCCCCTCTTCTTAAAAGTGCACAGCCAGGATGTCAGTGGAAGTCTGAAAAGGCAGAGCCCGAGAACTCCAGACGTGAATGGCACAGCGAGGCCTCGCTCCCCCCCGCCCCGGCCGCCACCTCCTGCTATTAATAGCACCCTCACGAGCCCGCAGATTTCCAGGACTATAAAGCAGGCGAGCATGCCAGAAACACTCAGCCATAAGAAGGAGAGGGGCTCGGATTTGCTGCAGAACAAGCCCACCCCGATTCCGCCTCCTCGGCTGAAGAAGCAGGCGCTGTGCTCCGAGGCAGACTCCAGGAGCGCGGCCGCACTCCGGCCCCGCTCCTCCGTGTGCGTGCCCGAGGCAGCCACGGCTGCTCCTCCGCGTGAATCCCTGCCAACCCTGCCCCAGCCGGCTCCAGCGGCTCCCAGAAAGACTCCAGCTGCCATCTCTGAGTCACACATCCCGTGGAATGGAGGCCGGCAGAGACTGAGCGACATGAGCATTTCCACCTCCTCGTCTGACTCGCTGGACTTCGATCGGAGCATGCCGCTCTTCGGCTATGAGGGGGACACCAACAGCAGCCTGGAGGACTTTGATGGGGAGAGTGACCAGGAGAGCATGGCACCCCCTCTAAAGCCCAAGAAGAAAAGAAGCAGTTCGTTTGTTCTCCCCAAGATTGTGAAATCTCAGCTACGGAAAGTCAGTGGAGTTTTCAGTTCCTTCATGACCCCCGAGAAGAGGATGATTAAGAAAATTGCAGAGTTGTCCCGGGACAAACGCACCTATTTTGGATGCTTAGTGCAGGACTATGTCAGCTTTCTGCAAGAAAACAAGGAGTGCCATGTTTCTAGCACTGATATGCTGCAAACAATTCGTCAGTTCATGACCCAAGTCAAGAACTACTTGTCCCAAAGCTCCGAACTTGATCCCCCAATCGAATCACTGATTCCTGAAGACCAAATAGGTAAGAAACACTTGTCCTGTGTTTTGGGGGGAAGGTGAAAATGTGGGATCTCTGTTTATAAGTGATAGTCTTTGTCCAGTTCAGAAAGGTGGGGCTAACTTGGCTAGTAGAGTTTGAACCACCGAGTATTTGAGTCTTAAAACAGCTTCCCCCTCCATTCCCTACCCCAAATCACTCTGTCAGCTTGGGATGATTACACTACGAAGTTTTTCATAAGAAACTATCCTTAAAATAGGTGCAATGTGGACTTTTTTACCTGTGATTATCACTTTTTTTATCTGCTCTACTGTTGACAATAGAGGATCCTTTACTTGCTGGCACACATGTGTTTGTCTCTGAATTGGACTGACATGGTTCTCAAGGTTTGGTCTAAAGCTGCCAAATCTGACCATATGGACTGTAACTGTAGAACTAGAATTTATTCAAAACCAATGACATTTTATGACAACTTCGTTTTGAAATAAATCTGATTCCTCCAGACATTCTTAGTTAGTTCTAGCAAAGTTGTACTATCCCTGCACTTGAAACTAAATAGAAATATATTTAAGAGTTTTAGAAAACAAACGTGTGCAGGAGACAGGAGGGGCTGCTGTTTTCTGTAGTTTTCTGTACTTGTCTGTTAGATGTGTTTGTGAGTGGTTATGGATGAGCTATATGTTTTAACAGGAGAGAGAGATTTGTGTATCCAAAAAAGTGAAATCGTTGTTGCTGCATAAATCTCGATGCCTCTCTTACAGAGTCTGAGCAGTATTTGTAAAAGGTCTGTAAGCCACATTTAAGAGGTAAACACGCCTCAGGGCAGAATACTTTCCTTGTGAGCTCACTTCAGTCCTAATTTGTTTGTTTTTCTCCCTACCCCAGTGTCCCAACAGTTGGCTCAGTGCAAAATTGGCAGATACTTCCTTCCCTGGGACTAGAGGGTAATTTTATATTGACATTCTGTCTGTCCTTGACCAAGATGAAGTATTCTCATGTAACCTCAGCTGCATTTACACAGTGTCAAGCAAAAGGCACAAGGGCTGCTAAAGCAAATACAAAAATGTGAAAAGTGTCCCCAGTATTGAGACTCAGAGATATAAAATATTCTCACTATAATAATAATGACTGTTAGGTGAGTGTTTCATGGAAGAAAAAGCACCAAATTAAGCAGGGGATGGAGGTGCATTTTTGCCTGCATTTCTGTAGAGTGCTGGGTGTTTGACAAAGCAATACAGATCGAGTTTGGTTGTAATTTTGTGAAAGCCTAGTTTGTTATGTACTTTTCATTTCACAAGGGTGTGGTTTAATCTGAGACTGTGGGTCTCCCAAGACTGGAAAAAATGTTGTTGGCTATTAACTGTTTCAGACTTTGGAGTACCATAAGTTATAAAGTATAACAATAAAACTGCCCTGGTTTTCTTCAGCAACAGAAAGTCTGGTTTTGATCATATGACTAAACACAATTAATTTATAAAGTGGGCTGGTTTAAACAAAAAAAGAACTTGCTTTTGAATCATCTACTGCCTTTGGCTTGAGCCAGCAAACAACTGCAGTGGATCAGGAGCATCAGATGTTGCTGATCTAAGGAGATAACTATGTGACAGCAAAATTTAGTCATCCCTATGGAGAGCTTTTTATGAAGTAGAGTCCTGCCTGTTGTCCATAGTTTTCCTTGACTATTTCAATATGGAATTGCAGCCCAGATTTTAACTTTGTGAGTGGTTGTTTATCCTCTTGCATCTGTTTGCACTTGTGCAGTGCAGTTTTTTCCTCCAGCGTGTCAGCCTGGTGCTGGATGTGAACTTCTGGGACAATGCTCCTCCTTTCTGAGTCATTCAGCCTTTGCTTTAACCCTCCTTTGTCTCCTAAACTTCAGTAGGTGCTGCAACAGCTCCCCCAGGTTTAGTGAAGCCCTCAGTGTTTGGAACTTCTTTCAATGTCTCCATAATGATCTTTTTGATCATGTGGATTTTCTTCTAGGATTGCATCATGGACTCTTGCAAGCAAAAGACTTCTGCAGCAGATCTTTTAAGCTTCCCAGATAGGGAAAACTGTTAAGCTTCTGCAAAATCACTGGGAAAATATCCTTCAGAGTTTCTAGCCCTGACAGATGCCTCCTAACCTTAGCACTGTAGGCTGTTAACCCTCCCTGAAGGAATGGGACTCCCAGAGTAAGGCACATGGCTCTTTATTGTTTAAGGATTAATGTTATTAATTTTTTTAAAAGGCATCCACACCTCAATTTGTATCCCCAGAATAAAGACTGGTCTGAGGAGATCCTGTTAGTCCAGAGCTGCTTGATCAGCAAATGTTTGGGAGTTTTTGTCTTTTCATCTTTTCCTGGCTTTGAACAGAACAGAGTCAAGTTGAATGCTGTCACTTTGCCAAGTGGGATCTAACATCTGATATCTAAACAACTTCAGTCTCAGTGCCCAAATCTGGCCCTGAACCAAGAAATTTCTGGTTTAAACCACTTGTCAGTAAGGTACTAACTGATCATGTGGGAACGTCCCTGAACAATTCCATCTATTACTTGTTTTGATATTTCTGATATGTTAGGGATATTCAAATGCTGAGTGTTAAAGAAGCTTGGAGAGAATGTGTTGGTCCCTTACTGACAGTCCATGCCTTGTTGAAGGGCCTTGGGTGTGTGCAGAGGAGTTGCAGGCAGACAGAGCTGGACATGCCAATTACCTGAAACCCAGGAGTGACCCCCATGGAACCTCTTCTCCAGTGTCTGTCTTGTTTGACACTCAGGCATGTGTGCAGTGCAGTGTTCTGTCCACCTGTTGGTGCTGCTTATGGTTATTATGGCAAGACAGTATTCCCCTTGTTTGTTTATATGGAAGTTGCACAGAATTAAACCTAAATTAGCTCTTAAAAAGGTTAAGCAGCAACCCAGCCCAGATCCCCTCTTCTTTACTAACCCAGTTATCCTCCTAAAGGAGCTAGAATGGTATGTCACTATTTCTGCTTGAGAAACTCATGCCAGCTGGTTTTTTCACTGTGTCACTTTTTAGGTGCTGGTCTGATGTCCTGTCCTTCATTGTTGCATCTTTTCATGTTGAGCTCAGTCTCACAAACAGGTCCCTCAGTGCCCCTCCTTTCAGCACAGGAGTGACAGGACAGGGCAAGCAGGAAGCAGTGGTGAAAGCCCTGAGCAGAGACAGGGACCCAGGATGTGTCTGACCATCCCTTGGATTTCCTTTGTGACTTTCCCCTGCTTCTTTTCTTTCCTGCTACTTCAAGAGAAGACATGAGCTTACCACACAGCTACAGCATGTTTTTAGTACAGCAGAGTTTTTAGTAACTCAGAGCTGGTTAAAGCAGAGCACGCCTAGCACAGATAGCTGTGTGATTTTTTGGTGTGCTTTTATAGGTAGGTCAGATGAGGGGGAGCTTACTTTCATCCCTAGTTGCTGGGTCTCTGCCATCACTGCCTCTGTTTTCAGGGTTGTGCTGATTATCAAGGAATGTTGGTTGTCTGAGGTCTTACTGTCAAGTCCTGGTGCTGTGGAGGAGATTGCCATGTCTGCACCCACCAAGAAATGGATGCTTGGCCATCACTCTGTGGTATTCCAAACCAGCTTTGCACTTTCAGCTCCCAGGCAGTGTCACCTGTGCAGGACTGTGCCTTTTTGTGGTGGCTCTCAGGCTCACTCAGTCTGCTGCTGACCTCTGATCTCCCTGGTGAATGGTTTGGCCATGGTAAACAGGGCTTGAGTGTAAATTGGGGGACTGGAATGTGACAGTCCTGTCAGCAATAGTTGGTAGGTAGGAGGAAAACAGAAAAGGTGAGAGCGTGCCTAGAGTTTGAGGAAGTTTAGGCTGCAAGGAGGCTGTGTAAGGACACTGGCAATGACTAATATGTTGTCTTGTCTAGATGCAGACTTTGTGTGGTTGGCAGCAAAACAAAAATAGCATGTCAGCACAGGATACAGATGTGTTTCCACAAGTTACAACGAAACTAGCTGGCTGGCCTTTACAATTCATTTATCAAAGCACTTCCAGTTCCCATTTTGAGGCTACAGGCTAATTATAAGCATTTCAGGAACGATACACAGTGTTCAGCTCATATTAAAATCAGTTTAAAAAAATTATCTGTTTTGGTTTTGGAGTTGTAAGCATCCTGGGAGGATATTTGAAAACATGCATCTGAAATAAACAAGTTTTGTTGCTGATTTGGATCTTAAAAATATACAGAGATGTTAAGGTAAAAAAGAAGTCCTCAATTCACCACTTAGGTAATGATTTGCTTGGGAAACCCTCATATACTATTTTGTGGCCATTAAAAGTCAAACAATGAAAACTGCTGCTGGCTGAGAATTGGTTTGTGGGCTCTTACCCAAAAACACCTTTCTGTGAAAGTGGCCAGAAGCAACAGGGCTGAAGAGAGGGTCACTGGCTGGGTGATCTGGCCCCAGAAATGCTCATAGGTGCCATAAGAATTGTTCTAAGATTGAAATCACAAGAAGTGCTGTCCTGCCAGGCTTTAATAATAATATAATTTTGGGTAAGCTTTGCATTTGTTAGGATACATATGGATATTATTGTTGACCATTATAAAAACAGCCCAGCCCTTATCAATTTTCTGGCTCTCAGCCTCACCAGCTTGTTAGATTTTGCCACTTTTTCATTTGAGGGCAGAACTCAGTGGTTCTCACGTGTGTGCCAAGAATTCATAAAGGAGAAGAAAAGGTTGTGTGTTGTTTTGAGGGTTTTTTGTGTGTGGTTTGAAGGATTTTTGTTTGTTGTGGTTTTTTCTTTGTTTTGTTGTGCCTGTGTTTGAGCTTTGAGCACAGCCTCGAGTTACATGATCCCTTCCTCTGTGCTGCTTCAGAATTATTTCAAGTTTCCATGGAAACTGTGGAAATGTGATGGAGTAAATTTCAAAGCAATTTCCAGGCACTGCTTTTGGATCCTGCAACAAAATAGCAAATGTGAAAGAAACCTCCTTGCCATCTTGCACAGCTGTAAAAATCTACATGGCTCATATGTGGAAGTGGCTCTGACTTTGGAAGGGTTGAGGGCAGAAATCCTGAGCCTTCCAAGGAGCCTGGCCCCAGCCAAGAACTGCAAATCTGGGGAGGAATTTTCTCTCCCAGCAGCATCCAGCTCCTGTGGGATCTGGGGAAGCCCTGCTGCTGCCTCCTGTTCCTGTACAGGATCAGTCACAGCCAGAATCACACTGACCTTCCCAAGGCTCCTGTGAACAGATGTTGTGGTGACCCCTCTTTATTGAGATGAAGGATGGTTTGTGCTCAATATTCATCCACAAAACTTCCAGTGGAAGCTTGTGGGAGTTCAGCTTTCATGGGGACAGGGCTCTCTCACTGTGCATGATGTTTGGCAGCACCAAGTGCTTTAATAAACAAGACCAGGTGCTTGGAATGCTCACTGCAGAGGTGTTCCTCTTACAAGCAAAGCAGGTTTTTTCCTATTTGAAAAAATCAGGTAATAGAAATAAAGTAAGCTGAATGGCCCCAAAAATAGTCATCAGGGAAGATAGCAAGGAATGATTTGTAGACTTTAGAACAGAAATTTAGCTAGCCAGCATACCTGTGGGTGAGACTCGTGTGTTTTGGTGGAAAATTATTTCTGCAATTGTTTGTTCCCCATGAGCCCTGAAGATTGCTTTGACGGCAGGGAGAGGCAGTTTCTGTCTCTCACCCTTTGCAGAAGGGTGATACTTCTGCTGGTTTGGTGCTGATTGTGTGGCTCTACTAAGTACAGTAGGTAAGGATCAATAGTTTGAAGTATTGCCACTTGCTAGGGTTGCTAATTGATGGCTCTGGACTGGTGGGAAGCTGGATCCAGCCCTTGCTGCTGTGTGAGAAGCCACCAAGAGCATGTCTCAGACTGATCATGCCTTTCCCAGTGCCTTTACTGACAAACACAGATAAAAAAACATATATGAAGTCAGGGCACCATAGGATGAGAAATGTGTGTGTGAAGGTTGTTTATATGGGAAAGAGAGGGATGAAGACCCAAAAGGAAAAAGGACTGGACACAAGAATATGATAAATGAAAGAAAAAAACTAGAAAACAGAATAAGGCTTGTTTGGAGGGCGTGTGTGTGTCTGTGTAAATACCAAGCCTTAGAAACAGTATGTGATTAAAAAAAAACAAAACAAAAGGGAGGGAGAGTAGGGAGAAAAGAAAGAGGCTGTAGTCTAAAAAAACCACAGAAGTACAGGCAAAGAACCTGGGATGGGCATGAGGTTTAATGAAGCTGTAATGAGTCACTGTAGTGTTCTGTAGACTAAAAAAACCACAGAAGTACAGGCAAAGAACCTGGGACGGGCATGAGGCTTAATGAGGCTGTAATGAGTCACTGTTACTAACAAGAATTGCCACTGCTAATTTGTGTAAATGTGTGACCTGGCAGTGGCACAGCCTCTCCTCTGTGAGCTCTCTGTCCTTGTGCTCCTCTGGTCCATCAGCCTGCCCCAGGCTCTGCTCCTGCCCCACTCCCCTGCAGGGATGGCACAGGAACATTCCCTACCATGGTACAAATAGTGGATGGAACTTAAGAACTAATGTAAGCTGTGTTGCCATAAGGATGCTGAGAAGGGAAATTAGCTTTTACAATAAAAGTTTGCAGAGAAAGTGTTGAGCAAAGAGCTTTCTCTGTTGACACAGTCCATACTGTGAAAATGGAGAATGAGGGTTGCAGAAAAACTGGAGTAGAACAAGAATTAAAAATAAGTCCTGAAGTTAGCACTTACTGTGCTATGTGCATACAATTGCCAAAGAACTTCAAACTTGATGACAAAGCTGTATATAAGCTTGTGTGATGAAATCTGAAGCTGGAAAAACACAGCTTGGTTTTCATTTATAGTTTAAAGCCTGTAATCTGCCCAGCTTCATAAAGATCCTGACAAAGTTGAGCCAAGTTTTAGGAAATCTTTGTTGAGTTATAGTTTCCAATGGAAACTATGCAAAAAGAACAGGCTTTAGTGCCAAAGGAGACAAAAATTATGATTTTGACTGTGTTTCACATTAAGTTTGGAAGTTAAAGCTAAACTTAAAGTAAAATAAAACTTGCAGATTTCCAACTAACAAAAGAAAAACTTTAATAGACCCACAGCTTTTTCTTGTTTTTGTTTTTAACTGTCTGTAGTCTGTCTGTGTGGGTGTGGGTTTTTTATCTACCACATTGCCAGAAATGACAATTCACTGTGGATTCTGATGTTAACAAACATCTGGAAACTCAGCTTGTGTAATAAATGGGCCTTAGAAAGTAAGTTTTGCTTGAGAGGGTCCCTTCAGGGAATGGTTGTGTTAGTGCTGGCTCTGCTTTAGAGGGGGAAGTCAGCTGGATTTGTGTTTTCCTGTTGCAGATGTTGTGCTGGAGAAGGCCATGCATAAGTGCATTCTGAAGCCGTTGAAGGGTCACATTGAAGCGATGTTGAAAGAGTTTCATACCACAGATGGTTCCTGGAAACAACTGAAGGAAAACCTGCAGCTGGTGCGGCAGAGGAATCCTCAGGAGCTGGGCGTGTTTGTCCCAACACCAGACTTTGTGGACGTTGAAAAGATTAAAGTCAAGTTCATGACTATGCAGAAGATGTATTCACCTGAAAAGAAAGTCATGCTGCTGCTGAGAGTTTGCAAGTTGATTTACACTGTTATGGAGAATAACTCAGGTATGGTGATTCTGGTGGGTCAGGTTCACTGATATTTCATACCTGATGTTGTCTTTCAGAGGAATCAGCCCCTCTCATTCTGCAGACAGCTCTACTGCTGAAGCTCTTGCAGCTTCTCCTTGCCCTTTGGAGAGGAATTCTTGCTCTCTGCTTCTGACCTGCTGTCTCTGGACTGTCTGGCTGCATGTCTTAAAAACTCAGTCTGAAGCAGAGTTGTTGTCGTGGGTGGAGTCTGAGCTTCAGGCAAAGTTGATTAGAGAAGCCCTCCCATGGTGCAGAAAGGACCTTTATGATTTCTGAACTCCTCAGAGAGGAGCCTGGGTGCAGCTGGATCCAATCTTAGCCCAGACTTTGTCAATGGTTAAAAATCCAAGGAATTACAGAGGTGTGATTGAACCTTTGTACAACTTGGTCCTACAAGATTAAGGATGACAAACCAGATATAGTCATATAAAAATGAATTATTTATTATGATAAATTATTAGACCAAAAAGATCTTAATCTGAATTATTTACTACACAGTGTAGAAGTAAAAACTACTAGTATAATCTAGTATAGTATAATGCATTATATCAAAACAATTATAATAAAAAAAATATATTAAAGCTAGCAAAAAGACCCAAAACAATTACTGAGTAGAGATTGGTGTTTCTTAACCAGGGGAGCCAAATCTCTTCTCCTCAGCCTCCAGGAGTGGCTGTGAGGGGCGTTCCCAGCCAAGGGAGGAGTCTCCACACACACTCCCAGAAAGGAAATATTAGAAGATCCTGCTGTTTGAAAGCAGGACTGGACTTTTGGAGCACAAACTGATTGACTTCAGCCAGATATCTCCATGCCAGCTGTGTCAGCCTCTGTATTTTTAGATAAGGATACCTTACTCTATCTGCCACATCACTGTCAGGCTCTTTAACTTTGGGGTTGATGAGTCTGACTGGGTTTAGCATAATTCAACACCAAAAGCAGCATGACACCACTTCTTAGTTCACCACTGATAACTTTGCAAAACAGGGCATTGTTTACCTCATTCCAGACAGAGCATCCTACAGATCCTACACATCCTACAGATGTTAGGCAATGGAAAAAGAGCAACTTTCCTTAACTGTGGGCTATTGAAGTTGCCTGGCAGAAAGGCTGTCTTGTGAGCCTTGAATTTAACATTGATTCTAAATGAGAATTTTTCTGCAAATTGTAATAGAGGTAGCACCATATATTTAGCTATTGTAATTCAACAGCACATATGCAATATGACAACTACAATAGTTTTATCTTAATGGGTGGAGAAAAGCAGCCTCTAATCCAGTATTTTTGGCTTGCTGTGCCACTGAATGTTCTCATTTGGACACTTTCTGTCATGCTTTTGGAACAGAAATGACATCTGTTTGTGCACTGTAGCAAGAATCCAAAAGCACCCTTGAAACCCAAATACTGAAATAGCACTACAGTCCAGTCAAGACCTGCTGAGCAGTCAGTGGTCCAAAACCCTGTGCTGGATGGCATGAATTTATGGGTACAACTGTGACATTCTCTCTTGCACACTGCTATGACAGGTCATGAGCTAAGCTGTAGCTGTGGTAGTGGGAGATTTTTTTTTCCCCTAAGTGAGTAAAAACTGCTGCAGGTGCTTGGCAGTTTCCTTTCTAAGGAAGCACTGCATGTGCAGCTGGGTGTGGTGCAGATCAAGACACCCACTCTCTTTGGAGATAGAGATGAATGGTGAAAGCTCATGGCTGTTTAAGACCCCCAGATACTTTTATAAGATTTAGGACTGAGCTCCTGCCCAGCTTATTATTGTGTTTCAAAATTCTGCATTTTAAAAGTGGGTATAGAGATCTTGGCCTGAAGTTTTGTAAACTCATCTCTCCATACTGTGATGTTATTGCATTGAGTGAGGTGTTTCCAACATGCAGAAGGAAAATACTGAAAGACTGCTGCTGGTTAAGTGCTGCACTGGGAGACTTGGGCTGAGATGTGGCAAGTGCTCTTTGGGCTGTGTTATTTTGTCATGTGAAGTTTGTCAAACGTGGCATTGAGCCAGCAGCTGTTTGAGCATCTGTCCTTCCAGCCAGGTAAGTGTGGCAGCTGGAGCATGTGCCTCAGCTGGTGTCACTTGAGTTTCACCAGAGTTTGAGCTGGCTCCTGCTCTGGGCAGTTCAGAGTGACTGTCAAATCCATCCTGCAGTGAGCATTGTTTTGCCTGACCCAGAGATTTGGCCACGTTGGGATTTCTGAACAGAAAGTCAAACTGCAGGGAAAGTGCCAGGAGCACAGACAGGCCTAGGTACAGCACAGTCCTTGTGGCTCACTGTCACTCCAGGCCCTTCAGTCACTCCCCATCTTTCTTGTAGGCTCCCTTCAGGTGCAGCACCTGGTGTTTGTAGAACACCTCTCTCGTGTTTTTGACAATTGTCTGTCAAGGCAATTAATTGAGTTTTCTTGTCAAATCTAACAGGCTTTTATATTGTCAAATCTATAGGCTTTTATATTCAGGCTTCTCTGCTGTAGGAGTCATACTCAGAGACTGGTATTTGTGTCTGAATGCTTCCAGAACGTGGATACAGTCCCTGGATGTATAAAGAAAATGCCTGTGCATCACCTCTTAGGCAGTGGTAGCAGGGCAGGTGAAGGTCAGGCCAGACTGGCAGGGCAGCCTGTTCAGCAGTTCACCAGCTGAGCTGCTGCCAGGGTGAGCCCAGTCTCTAAATCTCCCTTGCATGCCTCAAGGTGTGCATCATGAGCTTTGTGCTCGTTTGAAGGACAGGACTGAGCTTGTCTCCTGTACAGTGAGTGCCAGGTGCTGTTCTCTTTGCTGCACATTGGTGACTTTAGGAGGTTCTGGAGTAAATCAGACATGCTGGGTAGAGAGGGCACAAAAGAGTGTTTTCCTTTCAGACATGGGAGCTGGTAGAAAAATGTGGCTTGTCTCTCACTGCCTGTGTTCCCTTTCACCCAGGGAGGCTGTATGGAGCTGATGACTTCTTGCCTGTGTTGACATATGTGCTAGCCCAGTGTGATATGCTGGAGCTGGATACCGAAATCGAGTACATGATGGAGCTGTTGGATCCATCCTTGCTGCATGGAGAAGGTAATTATTTATTTTCACTACAACTGCCTGAAGGACTAGTGAAGGGGATGTTCTATTTGAATAAGAATCCTGTTAAGGGGAGACCTATCGACAGTGTTGATAATGTAACAGGAGAATGTCATCATCATTTCCACTGCTGGGCAACTTGCAGAGCACAAGCCCCAGTGGCTGGAAAATCTGCTGCTGTGTGATGCTTTGTGAGCATTACAAATACATTGTTTCCAATCAGTTTTGACTCAGCAGGCAAACACATGCACTGCACAGGTGCCCAATGGCCTGAGCCTTTTGTGCCTGAAAATTTCCTGAGAGGATTTATGGGGCAGCAGCACTCAGCAAATTGTGAGGCACATAGTAAGGCTTGGGTTATGTGCTTTATGAGGACCTCTGGGGGACTTCCTTGCACCTTACTGGAAGTGCTTTTGAGAATATTGCCCCCTTTTTATGATCTTTGCTTCTTCCCAGCATTTTTATATTTTTATGAGCTCTAGCAGTATGTTTCTGAGGCATTTCTTGAAAGGGGGCTAAAGTCTGCTGGAAGCAAGGAAATCTGCCTCTGATGTTTCCATGGCAGTATTTTTAATAAAGTTTTCTGCAAGGCCCTGGTAGGCCCCAGAATCTAAAAGGTTTATGATGAGGTTTGAAGGCTCTTGCAGCCAAACTTAACTGTGTGTTTAGGTATATATGTCTGTTTCCTGTTCCTGCTGTATCCTGGCATTCTGAAATTGGTTTTCATGTATCCTCTTGCCTGCTGTTCTGTCTGGGAGAATTCATGCCACGATTCCTTCAATTTGGCACTAGTCTGCTCCTTGCTCGGTGTACAGAGCATCCTTGAGTGCATTGTTAGGAGTCTTAGCATAGAAAATACTCGAGATGTGGAGCTGGAGATCAGCTTGAAAAGCAGAAAGGTTTACTGGACTATTAAGTTTTGCTGTTTTGAATGCAGCAAAGAAAGTCTGTCTGCTGGTTGGGCCTGTCATTGGCACTAGCCCAGCTCTGCTGTGCAGAAAAAAATTGTGTAGGGCTTTGGGGTTGTGCATTTCTACTGTAATGTATTGTGCAATTTGTCTAATGGGTCTTGCATGAATTTTATGTGTTCATCTTGTTGCAAAGCTAAAGGCTGAGAGGGAATGCTGTCAGTAATACAGAAAATACTGCTGTGGGCATCCCATGCATCTCTGAATGCCTCTGAATAGACTGTGCTCTTAGCTGAGCACTCCCACCCAAATAGTTGACTTTAAAAAGAAAAGACAACTTGTCTTTTGTTTCTCCTGGTTGCTGCAGACTGTTGCCTCCTGTTGAGACTCTTTTACTTTGTGATCCACAGCTTCTTTTGTGCACTGGCAACTCTGTTGTGGCTTTAATTTGTTCTCTACTCATGTAATAAAGGGGGAGTGTGCAGGACTGTACACACCAGCTCCTGAATTAGTTGGACATTCTGGGGAATGCTAAGAAGGTGGTAGATCAGTGGTTGTTTTAAAAATAAAGGCAACTCTTTGGGATGATTCCAGAGTACAAGTCTCACATTCAGTTGTTGCTTTATTGCCACTAAGGGTGGTTGCTTTTAAGTTAATGAACAGGGTTAGATTCTTTTTTACTTTGTTTCAACAGCCACGTTTATTTCATCCGCCTCTGAAGCCTGGGAATAAACCAAAACACTGTTAGAAAATTGTTTAGAATAAAGCTGGTGTTCCAAGATTGTAGGAGTAAATACTCAGGAGTAAAGGAGTTACCAGAGTTGCTGGTTTTCCTAGCTTTTACAGAGATGGGGCAACTGAGAGGAGTTTTAAAAGATTTTATTCTATTATCAGTCATTTAAGGAAATGGTTTTTTTCAGGAGGAGTGGACCCAAGGCTGTGCTGTGTAATATGGAGCACGTGCAACCCCTGCATGTCTCTGAGCAGCTGAGAACACACCCTCCAGCGTTGTGCAGGCCAGGGAGGGGTTTCCTTTTGTGTGTAAATATTCTGGCAACTTTCATATCTATGTGTGTGGCTGGGTGTGTGTATATATATCTCAAAGAAAACTACCTGCACTTGTGACTGTGACCACTCTGAGAGGTTCTTCCCTTGCTGTCCTTCACAGGGGGCTATTACTTGACAAGTGCTTATGGAGCACTTTCACTGATCAAGAACTTCCAGGAGGAACAAGCTGCCCAGCTGCTCAGCTCAGAGGCCAGAGACACTCTCCGGCAGTGGCACAAGAGGAGGACGACAAACAGGACAATACCCTCAGTTGATGATTTTCAGGTAGAGCTTAGGGCTGAAATGGAACATGGGATGAGTGTGTTGCTGGAAATTCCCATTTGAGAGGTATCATTTGTAGCAAATTCCCTTGATGCTACAAGTGGAGTGAAACAGTGCTGAGATTACAGATGGCAAATTTGCCTCTTTGAAGTCTTGGCACTTACTTTTTATCAAACAGTTTCATTATGATGGTCTGAAAAAAACTCTAAATAATAGAGCTTTCTTACCTTCCCTTTTAAGTCATATGAAGTGAGGACAAACTGCATTGTATCTTAGATTCAGCTTTTTTGCACACTTTATTGTTCAAAAGATCAAATCCAAATTTCCAAGGGTATAAATTAGCCCAGATGCCCAGCAGCCAGTGGTGGCTAAAGCAGGTAGCAGAGAGGAGAGCTGGGAGAAATATTCCCCAGCAGTTTTGAAGTTTAAGCAGGCAGCAGAGTTCTGTGATATGGATGTCCTCACATTTTTCTTTTTTGTCTTTTTTTTTCTTTTTTTGTCCTCTGTATTTTGTACTGCTCTTCCAGAGTAGGGCAGTACCTTCAGCTGGAGAATAACAAAGCAATGGTAATCACTTCATCTTCTGAGCCCAGGCCTGCATCTCTTCCATCTGCTTTGGACTGACTGTTAAGGTGCAGCAGTTTGTGAGCTGAAAGAGGGGAGGGAATTGGAATTGGGAAGAGAGGATTTACTCCTTGGAGTTCAGCTGCCTGCAGTTAGGAAGAGGAGAAGCCATTACGAGCAATTCCAGTGCCCAGAGCCTTGTCCATCTCCCCAGGATCCACGTTCTGTTCTCCTGACCTGTACTTAGGTGTCAGATTCCAGCAGCTGGAGTCTTTGTTCTTCTTGCCAAAACTCTGCACTTTCCATAGGAGCGTCCAGCACCTTTATTTCTGCTTGGTGAGGAAGTGACAGAAGATTCTTTCTGCAGGATTTTGTAGGAAGTTCCATCTTCTCTTTCTCTGCAGCTGAAGTTGTCCAGGCTCAATGTTCACTTGGATGCAGGAAGATGCAGGGGGCAGGGAGGAGCTGGCAGTGAGTGTGTCCAGTGCTTCTCCTGCTGTTGTCTCTTGCAAAAGAGAGCCTGGAATTAGTGGAGCCCACCATCCACAGGATGTGCTTGGCACAAATGCAAGGTTTTTGCTGTCAACTCAGAATGGCAATTTTCTCTTTTCTGTCTCTGAGTCTTGCAGTTCTGAAATGGAGCGCCTGGCCTACAACCAGCATGGAACATATCTGCAGCTCCAGTCATCTTCCTCCCAGGGAATCAGGGTGTGGTCATGGCATTTCTGTGCTGCAGTCTCACAGCCTTGCTGGCTCTTGGGCTCTGGAGGCTGTTTTTCCACCTTCCCTAAATGGAAAGAAAAGCAAAAACCCCAGTACTCTGATGATGATGAAATACAGCTTTCTGGGCATCTGTAAAAAAACTTAGGCCTTTCCTTTTCCTTCCAGCAATCCTGTCCATCTAAAAACTTGTGCTTTCCAAAGCAGGTCTTGTGTGTGGTAGCCTAATTAAAAATTAAATCTAGTGTGTTTTGCCATATTTAAGCCTGGGTTTTTTCTACAAGTTCTTCAGGTTAAAAAAATGGCTTAGTTCTGTCCAGTCCCAATTTTTAAAATCTATTGCAGAGCTTTAGTGTCCAGTCTTCGTGGTATCAAGAAATATTTGATTAGACAAGAGTGCTCTTTGGAACTTAAGTAATTGGAAGGTTCTTTTCAGTCCTAGCTTTTAACAGCTTGTTTCTGTGAAAGGTAAACCTCTATCACTGGAATTTCACACATTTAATTTATTCACCATACAAACCACGGGTGCCAACTCAGTCAATAAACAACTCCTTCTCCCTGAAATTTTTTCCACCTCCTTTAATCTTACTGCATTTTAGTCTTTAATTCCAGATATTTTTTTTCTTTTAAAACTGTCTCTGGTTTAGAGACAATTTCAGGAGAAAAGACTCTGGAATTAACATTTGCTCTAAAGAAAATGGGTTTGGGCACTCCCCACCAATACGAAAGGAGATTCTTGGATGAAAGTGACAAAAACCATTTATTTTAAAAAAAAAAGTGCCCACAGAGCAGGGAGGGGAAAAATTAACTGTTAGGTGTTGAAGCTCCTCACTGCTGGTGGATTTAGAGCTCCTTCTTTAGCTGGCCTGGCCTTCCCCAAGGTCCAGAGCCGGGATGCAGCATCCAGCTCCCACCAGTGGTCTGGTTGTCCAAAGCTGAGCCAAGCAGTTCCAGAGGAAGCCACTGAAGTCACTGGAGGATTGCTGATGTAGTCCCAGGAAAAGCTCTTGCCTCAGCTCACTAAAACCAAGATAGCCAAAAGCAGAAATGTGACTCCCTCCACGCCGCAGAGCCAAGCACACGGGGAGTGAGTGCCTGAACACAGCCCGTGCCAGAGCTCCCCCAGCTCACAGCCCTCCCCTGGACACAGCTTAAAGCTCCAGGACCCATTTCTGGGCATAAAGCAGACCTAGAGGAATACAGTATTACCATAAAATCATCCCAAGACAAAATCAAACAGGAAACTGCATTTCCATGTGGGGCATATTTAGAATGTATCCATGGGCATGTGTCAGTTTCTGCAGGAGAAGAGATGGAGCTTTTACTTCAAGATCAGGTGCATCTACTTGAATGGTGCGGAGTAAATTTTCTTTCTGAATCCCTGTAAAAAAAATGAAATGCTGTCCTGTGAAGCTGGGTTAGGCCAGGCTTGGACACCAGGCTGCAGCTCACGGGATGGCCATAATGTCCAGGAATCACCAGAGTGTGTTTCACAGCTGGAGCTGGGAGAGGCTTGCTTTTTGTTGCTGACTTTTCAGTTTTCAAAGGCTAAGGACTTTTTGACTCCTGATGTCTGCTTTCTTTTTCACAGAACTACCTTCGTGTTGCATTCCAGGAGGTTACCAGCGGCTGTACGGGAAAGACTTTGCTAGTAAGGCCATACATCACTACCGAAGATGTCTGTCAGCTGTGTGCTGAAAAGTTTAAAGTGGCAAATCCAGAAGAATACAGGCTGTTTCTTTTTATTGATGACACCTGGCAACAACTGACAGAGGATACCTACCCTCAGAAAATCAAGGCAGAGTTGCACAGCCGTCCGCAGCCCCAGGTCTTCCACTTTGTCTACAAGCGCCTTAACAGCGACCCATATGGGGCCATTCTTCAGAACAGCCACGACTCGGCTGCTTAGAACCAGCAACCTGTCATTTTTATATCTGTTCCTTGGTAATTGTTACAAACATCTTTGTTGGCTGCCTTCCCTAGGAGCTGAAACGTGCCTTAAACCTTAAGTGCCTGGTGAAACACGTGCTGACGTTTCTGATGTTGCTTACAGGACCCAGGGGCACTGTGCACGTGGCCAGCTATGCAGAATATCCCACCAGCATGTCTTGAGGAGACAGCCCATGAGCCTGCATTTCTTGTACCATGGGCTCTTTTGCAGCATATTCTACTGTGGCCTTTCACAGGTCTTGGCTGTAGTGTGCAAAATATGATTTCTTCCACTCCTTGTTTCCCCAGCTGTCACTTGCATTTGAATCCGAGTGCGTCCGTGGACTGGGGTGAGCTCAGTTCTGCCAGCAGGAGTTTGACGAGACTGTCCGATGCAGGGCATCAGTTCACTCAGCATTACCTGGATGGTTGCATCCTTGTCTAATTTTTTTGATTACAGAAAATCATCATGGTTTTATATATATATATATATATATATAAAAAATAGATATTTTATAGCAGTTGCAGGTAAACTGTCAGGGTTGGTTTTTGAAATATTTTTTTAACTAAAATATTCTATAATTATGCATGTGATTTTTAACATTTAATACACAAGAATAAATCTCTTGCTGGTTTTAGAGTCTTGCATTGATAGTCTGTGTGGTTTCTCTTCACCTGTTCCAGAAGAGTTCTTACAAAATCTCTGTACCCTTGAGGCAGTTTTGCTCTCTGTTCTCAATTGTCTTCTGAAAATCAGACCATTTTATTCATGTGCAAAATACATCTTAGCCTCTCATCACATTCATTCTGAGCACACTGTGTGTTTGGCCCTCTGCCTTTTCCTCTGTCTTCTCCGTGCCTCACTCATGTTCCTTTTTTATTCTGTGTGGTGCTTTCCATGCCATTCTTTCTCACTGGATGCTTGTGAACCATTCCCTGTCCCTGTTCTTTTTAATCCCTCTCTGTAATGCTGCCCATCCCACTTTGGTTTTTTTGGGGTTTTTTTGGTAGTTTGGTTTTTAATTTGTTTTGGGGTGGTTCTTTTGGATGTTTTCGTTTTGGTTTGGGTTTTTGATGGTTTCTTGGTTTGTTTGTTTGTTTTTTGCCTTACTTGTACTCCCTTTTTATTATTGGTGGCTCTGTGGTGCTCCCGTGTGCCATTGTTTCTCTGCTGGATCCTTGTGTCCCATTCCCTGTTCCCGTTCTTTTTTAATCCCTCTCTGTTATGCTGCTTATCCCAGGGTTTTTTGTTTTGTTTTGGTTGTTTTTCAATTTCATTCTGCACTCTGCTCTTACTTTTCTTCCTGTGTCCTCTCTGCTTCCCCTCCCTCTTTCTGCCTCTCTCCTGTGACTGCAGGGCTGGGGAGGAATTTCTGGGGGATTCCCCCCATTCTTGTTGCAGCAGAATCCTTTTTGGGGGGATGTACATGTGGGAAGGGCTTGAATAAAGCACCATGCTGCTGTCCAGGGCCTTTTGAGTCCTTCTGTGCCTTCTTAGGGGGTGAGGAAGGAAGATTGAGGGGGAGGAGGTGGAGACTGGGGGATTCTGATGTAATTTGGGGCACCCCAATGTCCCTAGGAGGGAGAGCCAGGCTGTAGCCATATTTTCTGAAAAATGCTTTCCTTAGGATTTTTTCTCCTGAAAAGCTAAGAGGCCTCAGGAACAAAATGTAAACAATGATTATCTGCTGCTGTGGAATGCAACAGGTGGATCTGTGATTGGTCACATGTGGTTGTTGCTAATTAATGGCCAATCACAGCCCAGCTGGCTCAGACTCTGTCCAAGACACAAGCCTTTGTTATCATTCTTTCTTTTTCTATTCTTAGCTGGCCTTCTGATGAAATCCTTTCTTCTATTCTTTAAGTATAATTTTAATGTAATATATATCATATAATAATAAATCAAGCATTCTGAAACATGGAGTCAGATCCTCATCTCTTCCCTCATCCTCAGACTCCTGTGAACACCGTCACACGAGGCTGTGAGGGTGGAGCAGGTGAGTGGGGAATGAGGGGGGTCATGCTGGGTTACCCTCCACCAGAGGGACCAAACCTGCCAGAAAATTCACAGGGAGGGGTGGGTGTAGAATACCAAAACCTGTCAAGTTTTTCGTTCTTAGAGGTATTGGCAAAGAATTGGAATTTATCTCTAAACCTATCTGGAAAGAATGATTTGGAAAGAATCTATCCATTCTATTGAATACAGGAATGTAGGAGAAACTGACTAGAGATGGGTAGTAATTTTGAAACCAGTGTTATAACATTTTTACCTAGGAATGAACCAATCAGGTGCCCTGTGAAAAACCCTAATCACTTGTTTTTAAAGTTTTTAAAGTTTATTAGTAATAAAATGGTTATAAAAATAGTAATACATTTAGAGTAATAGTAATTTGGACAAATTGAATTAGGACAATATGAGACAATAGAGACAAAGAGTTATGGATGTCCAGGTACCTTTTTCTGGGCAGAACAAGCTCGAAAAAGGACCCACGTTAACGAAGGATTAACCCTTAAAAGCAACAGCCTGTTGCATATTCATACACCTCATAGATGATGCATAAATTCAATTCAAGCACAGGATTCTGTCTGGTCATCGTCAGCTTCTTCCTCTGAATCCTAACAGAACCTTCGAGACCGGAAGAAGTTCGTTTCTTCTGATGATGGAGCAATAAACTCTTTTTCTCTGAAAGATTTAGGTGTCCTGTGTCTGCTATCTCAGTGCCAGTTCTTTCTTAGAAAAGTATCCTACACAGAAATGTAACCAATATTGATCTGCTGGCTGTGGAGTGTGGGCTGGAGATGGTTCAGCAACAGGGGCATCTTGGATTGGTCTCATGGGGGTTGTTTCTACTTGATGACCAATCATGGTTCAGCTGTGTCATGGCTGTGAGCAGTCCCAGGTTTTTATTCTTCATTCCTCTTGCTTTCTGATGACTCCTTGCTTTTTTATTATAGTTCCAGTATCTCTATTAATTAAACACATCATAAAATAATCAGCCTTCTGAAAGGTGGAGACAAGATTCTCATCTCTTCCCTCGTCCTGGGGACCCTCAAATAGCACCACAATCACCGGTGTGAGTGGGTGAAGGCAGCATGAAATAAAATAAAATAAAATAAAATAAAATAAAATAAAATAAAATAAAAATTTTTTAAATGTAATTAAAAAAAAAAAACATTAATTTTTAAAAAATTAATTAAAAATAGATTAAAACCAAAAAACGTAAAGTGCCAAAAAGCGCAACTATTGTAAACAGCCGTAAAGCATGACTCTCATAAAGCAGCACTGTTGCAAAACTGCCGTAAAGCGCGACTGTCGTAAAACTGTCGTAAAGCCGCACTGTCGTAAAAGGCGCCGTAAAGCGCGACTGTCGCAAAAGGCGCCGTAAAGCGCGACTGTCGTAAAACTGTCGTAAAGCCGCACTGTCGTAAAAGGCGCCGTAAAGCGCGACTGTCGCAAAAGGCGCAGTAAAGCGCGACTGTCGTAAAAGGCGCCGTAAAGCGCGACTGTCGCAAAAGGTGCCGTAAAGCGCAACTGTCGTAAAAGGTGCCGTAAAGCAGCACTGTCGTAAAAGGTGCCGTAAAGCAGCACTGTCGTAAAAGGAGCCGTAAAGCGCGACTGTCGTAAAACTGCCGTAAAGCGCGACTGTCGCAAAAGTAGCCGTAAAGTGCGACTGTCGTAAAACTGCCGTAAAGCGCGACTGTCGCAAAAGTAGCCGTAAAGTGCGACTGTCGTAAAACTGCCGTAAAGCGCGACTGTCGCAAATATGTGCCGTAAAGCGCGACTGTCGTAAAAGGTGTCGTAAAGCAGCACTGTCGCAAAAGGTGCCGTAAAGCGCGACTGTCGTAAAACTGCCGTAAAGCGCGACTGTCGCAAAAGGTGTCGTAAAGCACGACTGTCACAAAAGGTGCCGTAAAGCGCGACTGTCGTAAAAGGAGCCGTAAAGCGCGACTGTCGTAAAACTGCCGTAAAGCGCGACTGTCGCAAAAGTAGCCGTAAAGTGCGACTGTCGTAAAACTGCCGTAGAGCGCGACTGTCGCAAATATGTGCCGTAAAGCGCGACTGTCGTAAAAGGTGTCGTAAAGCAGCACTGTCGCAAAAGGTGCCGTAAAGCGCGACTGTCGTAAAACTGCCGTAAAGCGCGACTGTCGCAAAAGGTGTCGTAAAGCGCGACTGTCACAAAAGGTGCCGTAAAGCGCGACTGACGTAAAAGGTGCCGTAAAGCAGCACTGTCGTAAAACTGCCGTAAAGCGCGACTGTCGTAAAAGGTGCCGTAAAGCGCGACTGTCGTAAAAGGTACCGTAAAGCGCAACTGTCGTAAAAGGTGCCGTAAAGCAGCACTGTCGTAAAAGGTGCCGTAAAGCGCGACTGTCGCAAAAGTAGCCGTAAAGTGCGACTGTCGTAAAACTGCCGTAAAGCGCGACTGTCGTAAAAGGTGTCGTAAAGCAGCACTGTCGCAAAAGGTGCCGTAAAGCGCGACTGTCGTAAAACTGCCGTAAAGCGCGACTGTCGCAAAAGGTGTCGTAAAGCGCGACTGTCACAAAAGGTGCCGTAAAGCGCGACTGTCGTAAAAGGAGCCGTAAAGCGCGACTGTCGTAAAACTGCCGTAAAGCGCGACTGTCGCAAAAGTAGCCGTAAAGTGCGACTGTCGTAAAACTGCCGTAAAGCGCGACTGTCGCAAATATGTGCCGTAAAGCGCGACTGTCGTAAAAGGTGTCGTAAAGCAGCACTGTCGCAAAAGGTGCCGTAAAGCGCGACTGTCGTAAAACTGCCGTAAAGCGCGACTGTCGCAAAAGGTGTCGTAAAGCGCGACTGTCACAAAAGGTGCCGTAAAGCGCGACTGACGTAAAAGGTGCCGTAAAGCAGCACTGTCGTAAAACTGCCGTAAAGCGCGACTGTCGTAAAAGGTGCCGTAAAGCGCGACTGACGTAAAAGGTGCCGTAAAGCAGCACTGTCGTAAAACTGCCGTAAAGCGCGACTGTCGCAAAAGGTACCGTAAAGCGCAACTGTCGTAAAAGGTGCCGTAAAGCAGCACTGTCGTAAAAGGTGCCGTAAAGCGCGACTGTCGTAAAAGGTGCCGTAAAGCGCGACTGTCGTAAAACTGCCGTAAAGCGCGACTGTCGCAAAAGTGGCCGTAAAGTGCGACTGTCGTAAAACTGCCGTAAAGCGCGACTGTCGCAAATATGTGCCGTAAAGCGCGACTGTCGTAAAAGGTGTCGTAAAGCAGCACTGTCGCAAAAGGTGCCGTAAAGCGCGACTGTCGCAAAAGGTGCCATAAAGCGCGACTGTCGTAAGAGGTGCCGTAAAGCAGCACTGTCGTAAAAGGTGCCGTAAAGCAGCACTGTCGCAAAAGGTGCCGTAAAGCGCGACTGTCGTAAAATGAGCCGTAAAGCGCGACTGTCGTAAAACTGCCGTAAAGCGCGACTGTCGCAAAAGGTGCCGTAAAGCGCGACTGTCGTAAAAGGCACCGTGAAGCAGCACTGTCGTAAAAGGTGCCGTAAAGCGCGACTGTCGTAAAATGACGTAAAGGTGCCGTAAAGGGCGACTGTCGTAAAAGGCGCCATAAAGCAGCACTGTCGTAAAAGTCAGTCCTGTAATGCTCTGATATAGGACACTGCTTCTGCGACACTGAAGTTGGTAACACACTGGTCTAATAATGGGACAAACTCACTCTGCCCACGACAGAGCTCTCCTTAGGCAACTTAAGCATTTAAGTTCAATGCCAAGTCAGTTACTGAAACAGGAATTAAAAAACGTCTTAGAATGGACTTTAATTAAATTTCCCAAATGCTGACCGTTCAGCCAGCTTTACCAGAGACTTTTGGGACACAGTTGGGATTAAGCTCTTTAATAGTAATTCCTGCCATGCTATGGCTGCCACGGAGCTGGCCCAGTTTGCAGGGCGCTGCTTGAACTGTTTGCTGCAAGGGCAATGCCCGCAGCAGTCGCCCCGCCCAGCTCTGCTCCTGCTGCGAGTTCACCCCTTGCTGCCGCAAGTCTGCAACGGGACACGACCCCCACCCCCCCGTCGGACCCCACAGCTCCGGTACCCTCAGTCCTGCTCACCCCTGCCGCCCCCCCCGCCCAGCCCCTGTCACCCCACCGGCCCCTCCCAGCATCCCCACCTTTGCCATCCCCTTGGTCCCTGCTGTCCCGCCTACCGCGGCTCCCGGCCCCGGTTTCACCACGCTCGTGGCCCCGCCCCTCAATCCCGCCTCCCTGAGGCCGCCCAGCAGCGTCACCGCAGCCCCGCCGCCCCGAGCCTGCCGCTTCCCCCCGCTACCCCCGAGTGCGGCCGCTCCTCCCACCCCCACCCTCCATGTCCCCCTTTTCCCCGTCGACACAGCTCGGGTGGTGGCCCAAGCCCCGTCCGTGTCCGTCGCTGCCGTGTCTTTGCAGTCCCGTGCCGCTCCCGGCTCTGCGGTGCCGAGCACGCCTGGCGCGCCCGCGCTGCCCCCCCCCACCCTGGCGTTCAAGCGCACGCAGCGCCCCCCGAGCTGCCCCCGGGCCCCGCGGCAGGACTGACGCCCATGGTTAACCCCGTCCCTGCCGCCGTTTCGGAGCAATCCCCCGGTCCCGGCACGGCACTGCTTGCGCCGGGAGCGGGGCGCCCCAGCCCCCCGAGCTACCCCGTGCCGGCGCCGCGGTGACTACACCGGTGGCTGCAGCCCCTCCCGTCCCTGCCCGCCGGGGCGGCAGCCACCCCAGCGCGGCTTACGAGCTCCCAGCGGCTGCACGCCGCGGTCCAGCCACCGACCTCGGCCCCCCGCAGCAGCCTCCCGCCGCCTCCATGCCCCTCCTCCTGCCTCCCGGCACCCGAGGACGCCCCGCCGCCCCTTTCCCGCTCCTGCCGCCGCCGCTCGCCACTTCAGCCTCGGGCCGAGCGGTGCCTTCTCCACGGCAGCCTCCCGCTTCCGAGCTGCTGAATGCCGCGGCTCCGCTGCCTCCTGCAACCACGGGCGATCCGTCGTTCCCTTCCCCGACCGCAGCCGCAGCCCCGTTCCCGCAGCTCCGCCACCTCCCGCACTCCCCGCCCGCCCGCCCGCCATGCAGCCCACCGCCATCACGACTGCAGACGCTGACCAGTGACACAACCACGCATGAGCAGTAGCTACAATCCCGCACCAGCAATATCACTCCGCGCTGTTCCCGCACCAGCAATATCACTCCGCGCTGTTTCCGGGATCACCCGCACGCAGCAGTTCTCTCTTCTCAGCCCCGCCGCCACCCCTCCGCCACTGTTTTGGCCGCAGCGTGGGTACAGCCTCCCGGTTCCGAGCCGCTGCCCAGCCACAGCTGGCATCCCTGTGCCCTGTCACAGCACTGCCGCCGCCACCGGGTCTATACACCAGCGCAGGGAATTCGGCGGCGCCTTGCATGTATCCTTCCGCGTCTCTCCCTCTGCCGGATCTTGAGGGCCGTAGCACAGCCGCTTCACCGGCAGATCCCTCCGCAGCACAGCCGCTTCACCGGCAGATCCCTCCGCAGCGCGAAGCCCTGCACCAGCGATGCTTTTTGTGCCTCCGCTGCCACGTCCTGTACCCCCACCCCCGCCACCGCCAAATTTCTACAGATTGGAGCTCAAATTACCATTTCTGACCAGTGCAGAGACAAATGATGAAACATTCATGAGTTATTTTTACTCTTCATCTTATGGAGGCATCAGCCAGCACTAAATTTGCATGATCTAATCAAAGTAGACATTTTACAGAAAAGCACTTTCTATAGCAATATTGAAAAATTATATATTGAGGTAAAACCATCAAGTTTCTGCCCTCACTGGTGCAAAGTCACACATTGTTTGAAGAACATCCCACTGAATTTTCTAAAGATGTTTAAATGTGTCATCTGGACCACAGGAGATAAAGCAGGATTAAAACACTGAGCAAAACTGAAGTTAACAAGCACAAGGTTCATAAACCTTGCAACAGAAGCTTGCAGAAACCTTTCAAGGCTCATCCAATAAAGCCCTATGGCACTTTGTTCTTCCCTCTCCTCTCAAATCTGCATCTGAGCCAGCATCAGCAGGAAATTTTGCATGGAAGCTTGCCAGATAAAATAGCTCTATCATCTGCCATTAGTTTTAGAGAGTTCTTCAAAAAGATATTAAAAATCTCTATTATTTTTTTAGCTGTATCCTAAGTTAGGGATAGGGCAAAGTCTTGTGTCTGTCTCACAAGGTGGTTCATGTGTGCTTTAATATCATATGTGCAAATATTTCCAGTCTGCATTCTGCCTTATCAGAAGGCTAATTAATTACTTTATTATACTATATTGCATTACATCTAAACTGAATCTGCCAAGCACTCAACCCTGCACACACTGCACAGAACTCGTGATTGTCACCCAACAGTCCTGACACACACACAAACCAAACACCACCACTATGGGTAAACAATCTCCATATTGCATTCTCCTTTTGCATAAACACAGGCACAGCAAATGAGATCAGAATTGTTTTTCTTTCCTCTGAGGTTCAGAGAATGTGAATCCCAGAAATATTCTTGGAAAGAATTGTGCCTTGCTTTTCTCTGTGAAAAGAAATGAGGTGACAGGCTCACCCTTGCCTCCCAGTCAAAGAATCATGGAATGGTTTGGGTGGGAAGGGACCTTGAAGGTTTATCTTTGCTTTATCCAACACTTCAACAGGCAAGAGGGGGCTCATCTGCTTCAGAGCTGCTTGCTTTTCTCACACCTTTCACACCCAAAGCCTGAAGGGCAGGTCCTCAGCTGTTTACAGAGAGACTTGGGAATTTCTGCACAGCTGTTCCCTCACAAGTGAACAAACAAGGCACCAGGTCTGTCCCTGACCAGCAGGAGTTTAAGAGGCTGCTCTGGAAGGATGGAGAGCTCACAGCTGGAGCAAAACCAGATCCTTTCCAAAGGCTCTAAGAGGTGAAGCTGCTTGAGCATTCCTGTAGCCCCAACACCAATCTCTAGCAAAACTAAAAGCAGATCCCTCAGGGAAACAAATTGTCGCAGACAACTTCTATGAAAAATCCTTTCCTTAGGATTTTTTCTCCTGAGAAGCTGAGAGGCCTCAGGAACAAAATGTAAACATTGATTATCTGCTGCTGTGAAATGCAACAGGTGGATCTGTGATTGGCCCATGTTGGATATTTGTAATTAATGGCCAATCAAAGCCCAGCTGGCTCAGACCATCTGTCCAAGACCGAAGCTTTTATTATCATTCTTTCCTATTCTATTCTTAGCCAGCCTTCTGATGAAACCTTTTCTTCTATTCTTTTAGTGTAGTTTTAATATAATCTTTATCATAAAATAATAAATCAAGCCTTCTGAAACATGGAGTCAGATCCTTGTCTCTTACCTCATCCAAGAACCCCTGTGAACACCGTTGCAATAAATAACACTGGAGCAAACACAGCCATGCTGCTTCCAAATACTCCTGCAGCCTCCAACTGCTGCTGTTCATGGAGAGCACAAAAGGACATTTCTGCATCCTGTGCTGGAAAAAACCTGGAGAGCAACTTCTTACCACCCTCAGCACATTTTCATAGAGAGAAATGCAGGTTTTGTGTCCCCCTGGAGTGTCTGGGGAGGGATAAGCAAGACCTGGCCAGAGTGCTGGAAGCAGAGCACAGCTGTTTGTCTATCAGAAAAGGAGAAAAGCAAAACAGCAATTTGGATCACAATTCATTCTGATCTCAAACTGCTTTGCCTTCTTTTGAAAGTTCAGAGAACTGAGAAAGTCCCAGACCCTTGACAGGACAGGTCTGACACCTACAATGGAAAGCCAAACCATCACACCTATTCCCTTTACTGAAAATATGAATACAGAGATCAGTGAAGACACTGGTTTTGGTAAAGGACAAGAAGTGTGTTTAAAGCATGATTACAAGTAAACAAAATTCAATTAAAGGCTTAACATTAGACTTACAAAACATACTTCTGGACAGATGGAGCTTTCCCTTTATAGAATTGGAAAAATCATGGTCTGTGTTTCCACCTGGGGGGGAAAAGCACCATGACCAGGTCTTGGCAAACTGAGTGGGGAAACAAAAGCATACTGGCCCTTTGCAATAAATGGCAACAGGTAAAATTGACTTTGGATCTCTTTTAATGAAGATACAAAGGCAGTCTGACAAACAAAATGTACATCACTCATGAACACACAAAGGTTTAGAAAAATTCGACAACTCTGCTTTTCTAAATGAAGCAATTTCCCCCAAGTTTGTCCCACGATCCCACTGATATCTGACCACTGATTGGTGATGATCAGCTTGTCTTAAGAGCCTTGTACCCCTTGCAGGGGTACTTCAGAAACTTCCTCCTTCCTGGCATTTCAGGTGCTGAGGAAACCAGCACCAATTCTGTGGGCCAATCCCTCCCTGAGCCACAAGCCTGCTGCACATGAAGCAGAAAGCACTGTCACCACACACCAGTGCTGCTGTTGATGGAAATGCAAAGCTCAGCTCAAGCTTGCAGTGAAGAGGCAACTGCTGCAGCTGGCAGACACAGTGGGTAGAAAGAAGAAATGGGGACTTCTCTGGATGGAAATGTTAAACTCTGGAAGGAAAATGTAAAATTTCAATTTAAAGCTTTCTATGAGTAGCCTACTCAGTAAATCACAGTATCCTGCTTTCCATAAGAAGTGCTCTTTCCAAGCCCTGCCCAGCTGTGTTTTTAGCAGGCTCAGGGTGCCACAGCATGGGCTGGGCACAGGCTGTCAGCTCCAAGAGCCAGTGCTGGGACACTGGCACAAGCTGCAGTTTCACCCAGAGACTGAGGCTGCCCAGCACAAGCTGTGTCCCCTGCAGGACACCATGTGGGCAGCACAGCAGCACCACTTGCTCTCTTGGAGTACCCCAAGGGGGTCTCTGAGCACATGGGCATCCTAAGCACCACAGCTCAGCTGTGGAAATGAGGTTTATATGGAAAGGACCTCAAGGATCATCTACTTAAACCCCCCTGCCATGGGCAGGGACAAATTCCACTAGATCAGGCAGCTCACAGCCCCATCCAACCTGGCCTTCTACATTTTCAGGGATGGGGCACCCACAACTTTCCATCTGCACCACAGCTGTGCCAGCTGTGCATTCCTTGTGCTTCTGCAGCTTCCTGGCCAGCCTGGACTCTCCCTGGCAGCCATGGTCCCTAAGCCCATGCAAGCTGAGACAAAAGGGATGCAGGGGAGGGACTGCACCCATCTCTCATTTTCCCTGAGCAGAGGAATTGGATGACAAATGTCCCAATGCACCAAAGCACATTGCTCCTCACACAGACAGTGTTTGTGAAAGTTCAGATGAATTAAACCACAGGTCTGTGACTGCTGAGACAACACACAGGGAAATTTCAGGTCAACAAGACAGGGAAGTTTTATGTCCATAATATAAGAAATGCTTTCTTGATTAAAGGAAAAGTGTGTGACCTTGTTCAAAAGTAATTTTTCTTCCTCCACACTGTTATTTCAGACTGCATGGAGAAAATTTGTTTAAACAAGTGAGTGCACTTTTTCTGTCAAAAACATTAACTCTTGTCTGCTTCCCACTTGAAAGTTACTTATGGAAGCAGGTTGTTTTTATTTTTTTTTTTTTCCATTGCAATGGCAATAAAGTACTGTCTATCTCCTAAAATATTAACATCCTGTCAAACCTTCAAACCTTCTGTTCTTCAACTTCCCAGCAAGTCCACAGGGTGTCTACTCACCTGATGTAAAATGCAATCAGTCAGAAGGATGGGATATTTAACAAAGCACGGTATTCCTTACTGGATTATTCAGTCCCTAGAGACATTTAAAATATTTTTTTTTTAAAAGCAAATGCAGCTGGTGTCCTCACAGGAACTCTGGGATCTAAGACACCACACCTGTCTTTGAGAACATATCATACTTCAAGCAGCCTGCTTCCCCTTGTGGTACCAGAATCTGTGCTGGTCAAAAAACTCCCCACACCTTTCCCAGTCCTACAGATCACCTGCCCATTTCCCTCCTGCCTTCCCTGCCTCCAGTTAGGTGCACAAACTGTCCTTCTGGTACACAATTCCCCTGGAAAAAGCAGTGTTGCTTCAATTAAATTCAGGAATAAGTAGTCCTACTAGCAAATTCTTCTGTACAGTCCAAATGTAAGGAGCACTTCAACTGGAATGTGGTCATGATAAAATGAACCCAGAAATAAAACACTGATGACATTAATTGCAATCTTGAAAGCATAGGAATGACAAAGGCTGTTTTTCCCTGCTGTTCTGAGGTTGCTGGTCTGGAATGCTGCTTCACTTTCCAAAAGGCAAGAGGCACTTATTTTAGAGGACTGTGCAGTTTGTGGGTACCCACATGGCACTTAACTCTTTGGTACATCAGCATGGCAGCAGTGCACTGAGGATATGTAGGAAGTCCAGTCATTGGGGGGATTTGTGGCTCCTTTTTGCAGCTGTAAGTGCTGGTGCTGGGTTACCAAGGTGGGACGTGAAGGGTCACAGGCTCACCATCTCTGGGAAGTCCCAGGACATGTGGTGGCAGCAACAAATCCATATGAGGAAAGGAGATATTAGAATAATGGGTAAAGTCAAGGAAGAATTATCAGAATGGCCATGTCCTTCTCATGTCCCTAGTAAATAATGCACATTAAATACCTTCTAGAATACCCAGAACTGCTGAAAAGGCACCACAGTTGCAGTGAAATACAGCTGCTTAGACTCAGATATCCAAGCTGAAGGGAAAACATTGAAGAAGTGTTTTCCAGGGCTTCTTTTAAAACAGCAAGAAGCATGGTGTAAAAAACATTTCCCTGTACAGTAACATTAAAAAGAGGAACATTAAAAAGAGCATCTGCATCTTGCTTTAGCTCATGTTAAATTTCAGCACAGCTCATGGAAACCACCAACAGCTGCTCTACATCGCCCTGAGCACAAGGAAAAGAAGTTCACTGATGGTGGAAAACTGCAGACTGCTCCTAGCCCTGTGCCATCCCAAAAAATGTTGTGGAGTGGAAAATCTTGTTCCCCTAGAAGGAAACAGTTTTTTAAAAAAAAAACCCCAAGAGAGAACCATCCTGTTTGCCTGGTTGAGACCTTCCGCATTTCCACATTTCTGAAGGAGAGAAATTCCAGAGCCGCCTGTTACGAGGAATTCTTCTCCTTGTATTTCTGGTAAGCATCCAGTATCTCCTTGACAACACTTGGATCATCAAGTGTGGTGACATCTCCCATGTTGCTTGATTGCTCAGTGACTATTTTCCTCAGCAGCCTTCTCATGATCTTCCCAGATCGGGTTTTAGGGAGGCGCTTCACCACCTGCAAAGGAGGGAAGGATGCACCTTTAATGGAACTGGAGTCCACAAGGAAACCACAAGGAAATCTGCCTGGACTAGCCTAAGCCTGGCACACTATTTCATGGCCACAGCTCCTTTGAGGATCCTGGGAAATGGAGCACGGAGCACACAAGATGACATCCAAGGAAAGGAGTGTCACTAGACAAACATTCTATTCTTATTTTAAGTGGATTTTGTTCCCCATTGCCATGTACAGACTGAGTGCTGCAGGATGCACAGCTCCTTTAGGAATCAGGTCCTGAACATGCTGTTAACTATTAAAATCTAATTACACATGAAAACTTAGGCAGAAATGGTGACACAAATTTCAACACATTACCAGAACAGACAGAAATATAAATATATATATATATATATATATATATATATATATATATATATTCAGCTTTACAGAACAGGAATATAAAGCAACACAATTCTGCATGTCAGCTGCAGGGTCTCCTGCTCAAGGGATATCTCCTGTCTGCTGATGTTTCTCTCTGCCTGGTATCTGTCTGTTCTGGTTCCTTCACATCCAGAACAATCTTAAATGCCTTGGCTGTGCCTCCTGGGAAGGACTTAGCAACAAATTCAAAGGCTTTAGCATAAATGTGAGCCTGATGAAGAGTTCTCAGATACTGAGTAGAGACACCAACAAGTCTCACATTCTGCTGCACAATCAGACCAAGTAGGCTACAAAATTCTATAACATTAACTGACATGCAAGGAAAGAGTTAGAGGATTTCTCTGCAGGACTACCCCAAAACACAGGGAAATGGAGGCATTCCCTTGCACACCTGCAAGTTCTGGAAGCTTCTCCAATCCACTGAGGATATCCTGGGGTGTTCCAAGTTGAAGGAGCCACTCTTGGCTGCTCCTGTTGTATTCTGTTGCCTTTGCCTTGGTGTCCACCTTACACACATGTGGCTAAAGCAGAGCCCCTCAAAGAAGTGTCTGGTCACTGCCTCCAAGAAGAGAGAAATGGATGCAGGCAGAGCTTGGGGAACACCTAAGGGGCAGCTTTGTGAATTCTCCCCCTAACAAATAAAGGGAGCTGCTGAAAGGTGAGGAGGCTTGAGACAGAGCTTGGAGCTCATGAGTGCTTCCAGGGCCAGGCCTGCTGTGCTACAGACACAGTCAGTGCTCTGAGGTCTGGTGTTGATGCTAATTCACTGCAAGCCAGCTGGGCAGTGTCACTGCCTCTCAGTGCCCCTCTCACATGCAGACAGACCACTGCAGCTGCCCTTCCCCTCCCTGCATCCCTCCTGCCAGTTCTGTTTTCCTGCCAGAGCAGGACAGCAGCAGCACTGCAGGCAGGACAGGAGGGTTGTGTGATGTGACCATTTCCTGTTGCTAGTACCAGTTTCAGTCTCCCACTTACCAGGATGTGGTCAGGCACTGCATACTTTGCTATCTTGGAAGCCACTATGGTTTTGAGCTCTTCTTTGATGTGGTCTGCACAAGCTGTCTGCTCCTTTAGCACGATGAAAGCAAAGGCACCTGGAAGACAAGTGAGCAGAAGCCACAAACATCACATTAGATACTGTCTGGAAAGACCAAGGATGCTCATTTGAATGCCAAGGGAGGTTTCATATCATTCCTATGGACAATTTAGGGGCTGACAAGAAAACCATTGACTTGGTTTTTTTTACAAAACCAAGTCAGACTGCAACCCTCAAATGATGGCCCAGCCTTTTCTTGGCATCTGTGATTGATGTCAGTGACAATGACAAGTCAGCATAAATGACCAAAGTGTTATTGGGATCAAAGTTTGGCCAATGTAAATCAGCCATTCCCATTCTGTTCAGAGGACATTTCTAAGCACAGTCCTATTAAAGCAAGTTCTACCATATACACAAACACTGTGTTTGAAAACAGTTTAGGGGGTAACAGCCAGGTTAGGAACATGTAGCTATTTTCCTGGCTATCTTTGTCTCTTGGGGCTGCAGTGCCAGTCAGCCAAAGGATATCTGCCCTCCCATTCCCTCAGCAACTCCTAACATGCAGGGTTAGAATTTAAGGGAAGTGTGTGCAGATGTCATGGCAGGACACTGCTTTTCACATACCTTCTCCTTTGATATTATGTGGATACCCAACCACAGCTGTCTCAGGGACCTCAGGGTGATCAGCCTTCACAAAAAGTCAAGCAAAAATACACAAATCAGAACTGCTGAAAGCCCTACAGGAAAGTTGGATGCCAATGTCCTGCTGCGGGGTCAGCTGGTGACCATGGCCACAGCCATATCTCAGGGAGTAACTCTGCACTGGCCCTGCTTTTATAAACAAAAAATAACTACCCACTGCTAAGCCCATTGCACGCCAAGCTGAATTTGCAACAGCTGGAAATCCTCTTTCTCTTTCTTTGTGCATGACTGTGGTCCCAGATGGCAACTGGCCACTGCCAAACCACAAGCAAAACCAGTCTTGCAGTGCTCAGTGCTACAGAGAGCTGTGGCCAGCAGAGGTAAAAAGTGAAGTTGCCAACATCACAGCCCACGCTGGACTTGTGTTTATAAGTGTCCAAAGCACACTGGAAAGTGGAAAGAATCAGATTTCTTCATTCTCTAACCCAAATTCATTTTTGTTACTATGCTACACATCAGTGATTACTTCTGTTGTACTGCAGAGTTTAATTTAACATTCTTCTGCAGTAAGAAGTGCATAGACCAGAAGAAACCATGCATTTGCATCCCACACCCAAGAATGGATTGTTTTCATTGAATATGAAATATATTTTCAATTATATTCATATTTTAAGGAAATTTATCTTAAATTTCCTTAAAATATGAAAGTAAACATCATAGAGCACTCGAGGCACATAAATATATTTTCTTTTACACATGCGTACACATACATAGATTGTGAGAGGAACTGGATCCTATAGCGATGGTCAGAAACTTGCACAGACAAAAGAATTACTCACAGAGGATAAAGTAGGATCCTGTGTTCCACGTGAACACAGCTCAGGTTCATCAGATGTTACATTTAAGTGTCATTTACAAGCAAGGCACATAATATAGAAATAAATATACAGGTCAAGCTTTAAATATAAACCCTCTGAGGACTCTTTGTTTTCAATTCCCAGAGATAATATTATTTTCTCTCAAAATGACAGGGTAGTTTTGCAGCTGACATAAATCAGTGTTGCTCTGTGTTTAGCATTGCCTAATTCTCAGGCATACTCAGCCAGTTCAGAGAAGCAGGAACCACAGGTTTAGGGAGGAGAGGTCAGGTATTGTCACAGACATATTTTATGAAAAAACCTTTTGTTGGGATCTTTTCTCCTGAGAAGCTGAGAGGCCTCAGAAACGAAATGTAAACAATAATTATCTGCTGCTGTGGAATGCAACAGGTGCATCTTTGATTGATCTCATATGATTGTTTTTAATTAATGGCCAATCACAGTCCAGCTGTCTTGGACTCTTATTATCATTCCTTTCTTTCCTTTGCTAGCCTTCTGATGAAATCTTTTTTTTTCTTCTTTTAGTATAGTTCTAGTATATAATTTTCTTTTAATATAATATATATAATAAAATAATAAATCAGCTTTCTGAAACATGGAGTCAAGATTCTCATCTCTTCCCTCATCCTGGGACCCCCACGAACACCACCACAAGGTATTAGCAGAGGGGAAGGAAGAAATAGGAGAGATATTTATATTTATGAAGTGTCCACCAGCATCCAAAATATAACTGCATCACTGAGAGGAAGCACAGCTCTGAGAGCTCAGTTGCAGGCACTGCCCACAGTGTGGCTCCCCTCACTTGCTCATTTGCTGTCTCCTCAATAAGGGAGCTGTTTCCTCTTGTACCTTTGCTGTTCATTGTGCATCAAGCTGTGCCTATGCAGAGGCAGGGGTTTGAAAGCTGCTTTGAAAGGGTCACCCTACCCCACAGAATATGCCCTGTTAAGGGACCCCCACCTGCTTGGAACTTCTTACCATTGCATCTTCAATTTCCGCCGTCCCCAGCCTGTGTCCGCTGATGTTAATGACATCATCCATGCGCCCTGTGATCTGGTAATAGCCTTTGTGGCTCCTGTAAGCACCATCCCCTGTGAAGTAGTAACCTGCAGAAAGACACAGGGCAGATCAGCAAGTGTGCCAGTGTGTTGGAATCCAGGGCATCCCTTTGGCTGTCCTGGATGGCTTGAGCCCCTGCCCAGGGGGCTCAGAGACCTTGGCACAGAGCCCACAGAGCCTTTGGTTTTGACACATGGAAAAAATTACCAACCTTATATGAGGAATTACAAGCCATGAAAGTTTAAGTAGCATGATAGTTAGTTTGTCAGAGGGTGAAAAGTAGAATTTTGGGGTTTTTAGAATGGGGGCTTGGGATCCCAGGATGGAGGAATTTGGGTGTGCCTTGTCCTTTTTCCTCCTTCTTCCTAGCCTCCATCTTCTGGGTGATGGTGGCACTTTTGGATTGGTTTAGAGTAGGAACTCAACTGTCTGACATAGGTGATAGGTATTGGGAAATTATTGTAAATAATGTACACGCAGTTTTTAGTATAAAAGATAACACCACCCCAAGGTGGTCAGTGTGCCTCTGTCTGACCTGCTGAACAGACCTCGGCAGGCCAGGGAAAGAATGTTATAGATAACAGCAAATAAACAACCTTGAGAACCAGAACAGAAGAATCCTGACTCTCCTTTGGCTGCTGGGCTGGGAAAAGAGACTCTGACACATCTCAGGGTCAGCCAGGAGCACAGAGACCCCTGAGACCAGTGCTGGGCTCTGGTGCAGGACAGACCACGCTGTAGGATGGCCATAGGGCAGCTCACAGACCTTCCCAAGCTCACAGCTGTGGGACCTGCCCCCCACCATTTCCCATCACTTCCCTCTGCCATCCCTGCCCTCCTCTGCTCCACCTAGGCTGTGCTGGCTCCTAAGAAGCACCTGAATAGCACCAAGATGGTGAAGCTCAGGTGTGGTGGTGTTGGCAGGGGTCCCAGGACAAGGGAAGAGATGAGAATCTTGACTCCATGTTTCAGAAGGCTGATTTATTATTTTATAACATATATATTATTAAAAGAAAATTTTATATTAAAACTATACTAAAAGAATAGAAGAAAAGATTTCATCAGAAGGCTAGCAAGGAAAGAACTGGAATGATAACAAAAGCTCCTGACTCTCAGAGTCTGAGACAGCTGGACTGTGATTGGCCATTAATTAAAAACAACCACATGGACTAATCAAAGATGCACCTGTTGCATTCCACAGCAGCAGATAATTATTGTTTACATTTCGTTTCTGAGGCTTCTCAGCTTCTCAGGAGAAAAAATCCTAGCAAAAAGATTTTTCAGAAACATGTCTGTGCCACTCAGGTCTCTGCCAAGATGGACAAATCACTGCAGGCAATCAGCAGCAACCAGGGGCTGATGCTCCTGTAGTAAAACCAAGCCCAGCCACACAACCCAGGCATGCTCAGCTGGATTTACAGAACCAAGAGGGGCTCTCTGATCTCTCTAAGAGATCATGCTTACATCTGCACAGCAGCTGTGTGCTCACACCTCTTGGTGCACACAGTACTAAGGCAAAACCACTTCAAATGCCATTTGCCATCATGCCATGGGCTACTGGTCAAACTCAGAACTGCTGCTGGCAGCACACAGTGGAAAACTCCAGCTGTTCAGCTGAAAGGGAGCAGCTCTATTACATTTTGTACATGGGAACACTGCCAGGTTTTTTTTAATCACTTACACTAGGATGGATGAAAAACCATTTTCCCTCCCAGCTAACCAAGATCCAGATCTCAGATAACAGTCACTCTTCTAGCATGTGAATGTGGGAGAAACATTGCTAATCAGATCAGCTAAAAACTCCAAAGCAGCCCATGATAAGCATGGAAGGTCAAAACCATTTGATGGAAACTGGAAAAGGCCCAAGGTTTCCTGGAAGCTCCAGTGTCACTGAGGAACATCCTGTAACACAGATTGTGTTGGCTCTTCACCAAGCCCATGTTTAGATCTGAATTGTTCCAGTGGCACATCTGAGAAGCAGCAGGCAGCTACTGCTGTGAAACTTGAAGGTGGTTCTTGCCAGGACCCATCACTGCCCTATTCATGGACTTTCAGTCAACTGTTTTCTGCCCTTCCACATCAATTAAACAACTATCAACTAAATACCAACAAGACATAAATGCAAATGTAGAGAGTAATAAGAGACTATGCGGTCATTCAATTTCTTGTACCAGTTTCCCATTCTTATTATCCAGCCCATTTTGTACAATTTTCAGGATTGCCTGTCTAATTCTTGCCACCCTGTAGCTTTCAAATCCCTTTCAGTTTCTTCTCCTGAGTGAAGACAGTTGTCTTTTCCAATGTCCTACAAAAAATGTTTCCCTGCCACTTCTAGTTATTTACCAGAAAACTTGACCAACATTTTAAAAAGGAAGGTTAAGATTCAGTGATGCATGAGGTATTTCCCATCCAATATGCCTTTTTCCAAGTGAGATACAAAGCTCCAGAGAAAAGATACTTGGACTTTAAAGCTTGGGCATTAAAGTTTTCTAGAAAATACATCAATTTTGACAGCTAGAAAGGTCAACACTACCTAAAACCATCAGGGCCTGCTTGCAACCTGTGACATACACCCCAAGCCACCATGGTACAGAAATATTCAGTATTCATGCTGAATATTCAATATTCAAGAATTTCATGCTGAAAATATTCAGTGTGCTTATTAGTGCAGTGAAACTGCCTTTCCTTGGCACTTTCCTTACCTGGGTAGGCTTTGAAATAGGCATCAATGAAGCGCTGGTGATCTCCATGGATTGTTCTGGCCATGCCAGGCCATGGCTGGGCAATGCAGAGGGCACCAGACACATCATTGCCCTCTATAACCTCTCCCTGCAGGTTCAAGCACAGCAAGGATGACACAGGTGAACAAAAGAGGAATAATAAAGAGCTTCTGTGTCACTGATCCAGCTAGAGTCACCCTGTTGCTCACTGCAGACTGCCAGGGGAGGGTCACAAGTGGAGAAAATAAATGCAAACAGCTCTTGTAAACACTTGCAATGCCCTGTTGAGAAATCTGTATGGACAACTGAGATATGCTCTCTCTATATAAATATATAAAAATGTACAATAAATATCTAAATCTAAATATACAAATATAAAAATATATACACATAGATGTATAAATATATAGACATTAAACCATTATTTATAAACATATATAGATTAAATGTATAAATATAAATATATAAATATAAATTGCTCATCTATTCCACCATTTTTAAGGAGAAACAAGCATCCTTCTGGATCCTGTTCCTTTGCCATCCAAAAGATGATTAAAGCAGAAACACACACCAGCTTCTCATTTGGGCACCCAGCACAGCTCCAACTCACATTCTCATCCATGAGCACAGGCACAATCCCAAAGAAAGGTCTCATAGCCATAGCTGGAACAATCTCAGCTTCCTCCTCTGAGGGCCGTGGGGCAATGCAGATGCCACCAGTTTCTGGAAGAAAAATGAAAAACAAAATATATGTAATCCACCTACTGCTGGGTGGAAGCAAATTCCAGCTCTTCGTAGGTCAAGAAGAAAACAGTGAAGGCACCTTGCAAGAAAGCCACTGGGAATGATTTCTGCAGGACCCAGAAGCACAGACATCTGAAAGCAGCACAGGCCTGGCATGGGCAGCACTCAGCAGCCCCAACTCCTAACCAGAAGTGATTTTACAGGGAAAGCATCAGCATGTCAGGGGATTTATCTCCCTCTAGTGTTTCCACAGCCTGCCTAAGGTTAGCAGGAAAAACACTTCAGGAGTCTGAATTACTGTTATTACAGAGGATGAGATTAACCCACCCCTTACAGGCAGGTTGAGCTTATTTTCTAGTCAAAATTGAACCTTTTAATCATCCTTTTTCATTCCTGCTGGGATGAACATTAAATCAGACTCCAGCCTTAATGAGGTCTTTTCTATTCTAAATCTAATTCAGAAACACAAGACAGAAACAAAAACAAAGGAGAGTAAGGCTTTTTAAAATACAGCTCTATAAATAAAGGTAAGTTCTGCCACATGGAGAGTTCATTCCTCTACCAGCTTTGCTGAGCTTGTGAAAATTGAAACCAGGGTTTGGAATGGCTGATTTTGACCCTGAATTTGCATCCAGCTCTGAAGAAGGGTCTCTGATGTCCTTAAGCTTTAGATCTCTAGCAAATGTTTTCACACGTGGCTCACACATAGAAGTATTTCCCATTTCATCGATGGGCATGCATTCACTTCATGTTTCTGTAACTTTTGAAAAGAGAAGCTTGAATTGTTCCAGGAAGAAACACCCCAGAGACCTGCTGACCTCTGTTTGCACAGACAAAATCTGCATCAGAGCAGGGACCCTGACTGAGCTCAAGGCTGCTCTTGCTAAGCCACTCCTGGTCCTACATGCAGCACTGAGAGCTGTTTCAGCATGGTGTTTGCCACATCCCCAGCCACACACCAGGCAGCAAAGTCTCACTCCTGAAGGAGCTGCACGGTAGCAAGGGTGCCTTAAAAATTATTTGCACGGTGACGAGCAAAATAAATTGGTTTAGAAGTACCAGTTTTAGCCACTGACAGATGACATCAAGCAAAGCTCCTAGGCTCTACCCTGCCCTTATGAAGCCTTTCTATTCAGAGGCAGAGCTGGCAGGGAAAAGCTGTGTTTCCACATTGTCCACAGGGTACAAACCCACCCAGACTTTGGGCAAGGACAGCAGAGTCTGAGCAGGGGATGGGTGCTTTGAACAAGGCTCCCCTCTCACATGGAGAGATCCTGGCTGGCAGCAGAGTGGAGCTCTCTGCCACCACAGACAGACTGGAGTGACTGCTCTGGGGAAATCTGTTCCAGAAGCATCAGCCCAGCCTAAATCATTGTGAGACAATGCTAACAACAAAAGCTTCCCTGGGGTATTCAGAGATGTCTTTCAAAACCAGCTTCTCTTCTGTTGGGACCCAGGACATTCCTCTGGCTGCCCTGGGTAATTTGAGACCCTGGCAAGAGGCTCAGAGACCTTGGCATGGAGTCAAAGACACCTGTGCCATCAATTTTAGTCCATGGAAACAATTACCAACTTTGTGTGAAGATTTACAAGCCACAAGAGTTTGAGTAGAATGACAGTTAATTCGTCACAGGGTGAAAAAGTAGAATTTTGGGGTTTTAGAATGGGGGTTCAAAAAGCAAGATGGAGGAATCTGGGCGTGTCCAGTCCTCCTTCTTCTTCTTGCCCTCCATCTTCTGCTGTGATGGTGACACTTCTGGATTGGTTTAGAGTAGAGACAGAGTGCCTAACATAGGTGATAGGTATTGGAAAATTATTGTAAATAAAGTGCACTTAGTTCTTAGTATAAAAACCTAACACCACCCCAAGGGCAGTCAGTGTGCCACAACCCGACCTGCTGGACAGACCTCAGTGGGTCAGAGAAAGAATGTCATAAATAAGAGAAAATAATCAACCTTGAAAAGCAAAACCAATGAATTTCGACTTCTTCAGTCACAGGGCTGGGAAAGAAAAGACTTTCTAAAACCTCAGGGGTCATCTCAACCACAGAAACCTGACACTCTCCATGGCTGCTTTTTTTTGGTGAAATCAGTGACAAAAGTGGAAATACCTAGTGACTCTTCTGCATCATGAAGAACTACACCTAAAACTCAAACACAGCTTTGGTTCTACTCCTGTCAATCACAACCTGGTATCTTAACAGCAAGATCTATAGGAATTTTTCATCTGCACTCACCATACTATTAAAATTGCTTCTCATGATTGCTCTCTCACTCATTTGCCTCATCCAAAGACTTTAAAGTGGATTCTTAAATCACCATTTGCTGATGCCTGCCAGGCTTTATTAGCTGGCAACAGGTTGCTGCTGTGGAGAGCAGTGTCCCGTGGAGGACACTGCACACAGCAGCACAATTAACCAGCCATTCTGGAACTGTATAGGAAAGGTGACACTGCAGGACCACAGCCAGCATCCATCACATTGCTCCTGTGAGCTCTTCCCACGCTCCTTTTATGTTTAAATGGCATGTATAATCTTTCCAGGATTAAATTGGCTTCCTCTTTATTAAAGCATCAACTGTAGAAAAAGATTGATTCCACTTTCTAATAAAATCAATGTCATGAATATTTATCATGAATTATGCTCCAGGAGCTGGTAACTGTTTACCTACAAAACTGTGCCTGGCTCAAGGCAAGACCAAGTACTCTGCCCTAACAGACTGTCCAGTGTGTGTTTTTTAACCCCTCACCTGACAAAATCTCAGAAGAGATACAGTTTAATACAAGATATAACGCTGCACTTTGGAGGAAATAGATAACACAGCATGAACACTGCATGCACCACTTAAACCAAAAAGTGTTAGGGCAAAACTGGATTCTTCTCAATTCCATCACTGTGCAGTAATCAACTGCTTCTCCATGGTGTTTTCCTTCAGAGCAGTGAGGAAGAAAACATATGATGAGCAAAGATCTAGCCAGTCATCTTTCCTTCTGCTCAGCATGCAGGAACCCAAAAGATTTAAGAAATCAGCAGGTGAAGTAGATAGCAATTAACATTGCTGCTCTGAATTCTGAGGTGGTTTTATTTCAAATCTGAAAATTAAAAAAAAAAAAAAAAGAGCCTGCAAGTCTGGTCTGGATTAAATGGAACTTGGTTGTGTGCCAGAAGAACATTTATCACACTGAGATAGAGAGTCTGCTAGCAGGAATAAGGACAAAATCAGGAGCAGCTTGACTGGAAAGGGAATGAATATGCTGCTCAATGGTAGTTTAAGACTATTTTTCAGCAGAGGCAGAATGCCAGCAGCTGTGCTCCTGTCTCCATGGCAAACTGGATCTCATGACTTGAGAAGGACATATTGCAAGACACCTCTAGCAGCTCCTGAGTGCTGGTGCCCAGAAAAGAGAGGACTGGGAGCTGAGGAAGGAGCCAGGAAGGAGCTGCAGGGCTCCTTCAAGCAGAGGGCTCCACCAGGCAGTACAACCCCACTCTGGGTACAGCACATGGCCAGGGAGTCCAGGAGGAAGAGGCCAGCTCTGCTCCAGCTGGACTGGAGACAGCACTCACTGTGTCCAGCAGCTTGTACACAGCAAAAAAACCTCAACTGCTGCACTCAGCTGGGCCAAGCATGTTGCCAATGCACAAGTGCATCCTTTCTGAGGCATCAGAGCTCCAGGGGCAATGCAGCTACAGAACATCAGTTCAATCATGGGACAAGGTGCTCTTCAGCAGCCCTGCTGGGTGATGGCCACTGTTCTCCAGCCACCTGGTGGGCAGCCAGCAAGTCTCCACTCACTCCTTTCCAACCTGCCAGAGCAGTTGCACCAGGTCTCTTTGACCACACAGCCGAGTTTTCCATCCTGTCCTGATCATTCCCAGAAAGGAGAACAAAGCACACCTAAGTATAGATTGTGGCCATGTGGTGCTTTCAGTGCTTTTGCATGATAACACCATAACAAGGTTAGTACAGTTAATAAACTGAAAATTAGTTTTGCAATTCAAGTTAACTATTGCCAGCTTTGCCCAGAAATTCAATTTCTGCCTCATAATTCTAGCAGCAATTGGCATTTTCCAGCACTCAAAATATCAAAGAACATTTAGAGGAAAACAAAAAAACCAACACTGCTATTGCTTTTACATGTTGTAAAAGACATTCTGCACATAACATGGTTGTTATGTGCAGAAACTCCCCAGTGACTCTCAAAAGCTTATCCAAATGCCAGGAGGGGTTTTTTGACAGACTTGTTGGATCAGACTGAAATGTGTTAATCCCTCTCTCCCCACCAGCAGCCTGTCAATGGTCAGGGTCCCCTGTGCCCCCCAAGGCTGCCTCTTACCTGTCTGCCACCACGTGTCCACGAGGGTACAGCGCCCTTCTCCCACCACCTCGTAGAACCACTGCCAAGCTTCCTTGTTGATGGGCTCTCCCACTAGAGCAAAACAAGAAAGAAAACAACCTGAGACCCAGGGCACTGCAGGCAGTTCATTCTCCCTCTTGGTGCACCACAAGCTGAACACAAGATCTCCAAGCAGAACGCTCACCACACTTTTCCTGGCATGCACAAAGGACTGCAGTGCACTCATGCAACTGAGGATTGACTTTTTCCAGAAGGACCAAAAGGCAAGAAATAAACATCACTGAAAGCAACTAATCAATGCAGGTCATGTAATAAGAACCTCCAGAATAGAAAATAATGCAGAAAAATGCTGCTTGGGTCACCTGTGCCAGTAAAATTCAAAGTGATGCCCTTTAACATTAGATAAATATTTTTAGTCAAGAATGTGATCCTGCAAAATAATCTAGGAAACAGGCAATCATCCAAAAGTTCAATGGACCCAAAATGTGATTTTGTTGCTTCTTCTGCTGAGAAAATATTTGAAAATCCAGACACAGAGCCTGCTTTATCATTTTTTTTCTAACCACATTCCACATAATCAGCTGAGCTCCTCTGGCATCTTCATTTCACCAGCTAGAACCCTTTGTCTTTTTCAGATGAAGATTTCATGTCCCTTACCTGAACCCAAAACCCTCAAGGAAGATCTGTCATATTTCTTCACCCACTCTTCTCCATAATTCAGCAGCAGACGTATCGCCGTAGGTGCGCCGTAGAACTGATTAATCTTCAACCTTTGCACCACTTCCCAGTAACGACCTGCAAATCACAAAGTGGCTTTTTCCCTTTCCAGCACTGATATACTGCTGCAAACACTCAGCTGAAAGGTTAACAGCCAAAGCTGGAGCTGTTACTACTGTGAGCACACAGCAAAAGCAATGACAGCTTCTTTTCCCTACCCTGGATTCACAGATGTTCCTGAGTGTTGTACACACAGGATCCAAAGCAATGGAGCTTACCTCTCCTCAGCAGGCAGGTCACCCTGGACAGGTCTCTAAACCTGTTTACCATATTTAGCCAAACCTTTTCCCACCACTTCCTCACCTGGGTCAGGGTACACTGGAGTGCTTTCAAACAGGACAGAGGTGGCTCCATTGCAGAGTGGTCCATACACAACATAGCTGTGTCCTGTGATCCAGCCAATGTCGGCCACACAGCCAAAAACATCGCCTTGCTGGTAGTCAAACACATACTGCAAAGATAAATGTAAGGCCAGCTGATTTCCTGTTGGAGGTGCTCAAAGGAAAGGTGCTGGACTGGGCATCCAGCTGGGAGCAGGAGAGTGCACAGGACAAGTGGAGCCAGGCATGTGGACACATGAAGATCAGACTGAGGAAGTGAATCAGAGGGACCAGTACCAGGCCTCCCAGGCTCCTGGCACGTTTGCAAACACACAGGAAGCACAGCTGTACCAGCAGCTCCTCAGCTGGAGCAACAAAGCTTCAACCAAAGCTCAGAGCCTTGGATACCCAAGGATGCCTGATCCAGGTGGTCCACACGGTAGAGCTGATTCTGAGTCGCAGGGAAATACAGACCACAGAGCCTCAGATCTTTCAGCAATATCAACAGATTTCCAGGAGAGATCTGGAGAGATCTGGATCACCTACCTGGAGATAGGTGCCCATAAGACATTTACTGAGAAATATTCTTAGCTCCTCAGCTTCTCTATATGAGAGCATCACTTTCCAGATGTTACCCTCTCCTTGCTCATCAAATTCAAGATAAAGATCTTGGAGAACTCATTATCTTCTCTTGGATATGGCAAATGCTTCCCACTGTAAATCTAACTCTACCATACAGTGAAGAGGTCCTGACTCATAAGGAGTCAGGTTTATGGATCAGCACTAAAAAAAAACCCCATGAGTGTGTGACAAGAGTGTCACATGTGAGTGCAAAGACCACAGAGATCACACAGGTCAGCTGATCTCTCTATCTAGAAAAGACAATTCTCACCTTACTTTTCCATGTGCCTTTCCCTCTCAAGCACTCTGCAGGTGGAGAAAGTGCACCAAGGTGCAGATCTACCTTCTGGACTAAGAAAGAGATGCTTTGCTGTTTATGCTGTCACTTAGAAAAGCTGATGTAAAAATGCCCTTTATACAGAGAAGTCTGACACTTGAACATCCAAATCTTATAAAAATTCAACCATGTCAGCCTAAAGAAAGAAAACCTTCACATGAATTGTGTGTGATTACAAACAGGGTGATACCACTAAAATCAGATGGAGATCTGTCACCACAGTCCTCTCCTCATTTCACTGTTACCTTTTAATATGCAGACCTCAGACCAGAAGCTTCAAGAAGCAGTGCCTTGACTCTTTCCATTTTCATAAGAAAGGAGGTTAAAACATTTTCCCTAGATCACCCAGAAACACCCAGAAAAGCAGAAGTGCAACCACAAGAGGAGAAATACAATTTTTGTTCTTCAGACAACACGGACTATGTGAAGAGGCTGGTTTAAGAGCCCAGATCCTCTCTGAAATAAAAAAGTGCAGCATCCCAATGCAAAATACTACAATAATATCCACATTACCACTGCCAGTAAGATTCCTTCCAGAATCTCCTCAGCTGCAAGTTTTGGGCAGCCAACATTGGCACATTTTAAATGCAAGAGCAGCACTGCCATTTCCTTGCTTTCATAATTCTATGTTCAGGTTTGCGTAGTATCATATTCCTCAGAACAAATCCTGAAGATTAATTACACAGCTCAGATGCTTTCCAGCTTGTTTACAACCAATAAGCCAACAGGGCAGCAAGCAGAGAATGCAGCACTCCTCCCTGATCCAGGTCTCTCTTGTCAGCACTGATAAAAGGTAAGTGAACCTTTCCCAGAGGAGGCAGCTGAGTTACCTTGTGTGTGAGAGCAGCATACAGCAGGTATCCAGCCTGGGTGTGAACAATTCCTTTGGGTTTCCCAGTGCTGCCTGAGGTGTAGAGCATGAAGAGCACATCCTCACTGTCCATGCTCTCTGGAGGGCAGGTGGAATCTGCCTTGGTCATCTCCTGAGAAAGAAAACGTGGTAATAATGGAAAGACTGGTTATATGGAGCCAAGCATCACTCCCTCTGTAAGCAAGGCAACAGCATCCAGAGACAAGAGCCATCACTGCTGTTGCTCCTCACAAATGTCCATGGATATATCATAGCTTAAATGGGCTCACCTGGTGGAAAGGTTCCTAGCACAGCATTTAACATTTCCACCAGTACCTCTGCTGGGCAGAGAAGTCAAGGAGAACTGGTCAGACAAAATAACATTTCTGGGGAAAAAATGGTAAGTCATAGCTGCTTACATTTCAAGCCTTTGCAAGCTGCTGGTAGAAATCCAAAATGTGACTGCAAAAATTTGACAGCAGCAGCAAGGCTGGCTGGGTACTGCTTAGTACTTTCCTTTTCCTGTAAAAACTGCAGTGCTGCAGTTAAACTGTGTGTTCACCTCCCTTTCCTGGCCCCAGCAGTGGATGACTGCCCTGTCCATCCTCAAATTCTAATTTTTCTACCCAGAAGAAGAGTGCTTTACTCTCCTGCCTCTGTCAGTCTCTTCATACTCCCCTGTTTGACCAGCTGGCTGAGATCCTCTCCTCACCACCACAGGAGGGAAGGATGCAATGCCCTGCTAGGTCAGAGCCTCTCTTGAGCTCTGTCCTGTCCTGATGAATAATTCCTGCCAGAATTATTAGGTGGCCCCTTGGAGGAATTTCCTGGTACTGCCTTTTTATGAGAATACACTGTAAACACACTGCATTTACAAGTGAACATTACCATCAGTAGGTCCACTTGTTTAAAAGTATCTGACAAACAAAGCTTAATAAAATAGGAAGAGTTCACAAAATGTAATTCTTAGCCTCTGAGTTACAGCATTGCTGCTCATCTCAGGTATTTCTCATGACATTTCAGCACTGCCAATTCAGGTCGACTTGTCAGTTTTTGAAACAAAGATGGAATCCTCATATGCTCCATTACAACATGAGCTTAAATTTTGCAGTAAGCCATTGCACAAGAGCTGGAAAGTACAGCTGCTGTACAAATCAGTAAGGACAGTTAACACCAATAACTGTTTAATTCTTGTTTTGTTTCAGATCCCAAAACTGACAAAGGCACGAGCTCAGCTCTTGGATCACTAAAATACCTCAGGCTGTTTGCAGACCAAGGAAAACAATCAGAACGTCCTTTGTGGAGTAAGGAGTAAGACAATTTCTGAGTAAAACTTCTCTGTTTAACTTACACTAGTACTTCTTCCTATCTCATGTGACCAGCACAGAGACTCTTGAGCAATTATCTTGCCAGCAGATTAGCTTTTTCCAGGCATTATTAGCATGAGTAGTTCCTGTTTACTGCTGCCAGCAAACTGATAAAGCTACTTCTGCATTAGGCTGGAATCCCATGTGTGCCAGCTAAACACATAAAAACAAATGCTGTTCTCTTCCCCAGGAAGCACAGGCTCTAAATATTTCCAAGCCATCACTGTTCTACCACCATGGGACAACCACAACACTGTTCATGGCTGGATGAAGCCTCTCTAGGAACTTCATTATTTCTGCACTGCCTTTCAGCAGGGTCCAGTCTTGAGTGCACATGCAATCCATAACACAGTGTCAGAACATGGTAAAATAACAACAGCCATGATGGTCTCCATGGCCTCTGGGTCTCAAGAAACACTCCTTAAATCTCTGCACTGTTTGCAAGACTTGTGAAATGGAGCAGCACAGCCCCTGCCCATGCTGAGATAAACCAGACATAGATTGAGCTGTGTGGACTCACAATCCTAGCAGACTGTAAATACAGGCAGTCCATTTGAGAATGAAGATGCTGTAAGGAGCAGAACTCAGAACCCAAAAGCACTTATGGAGAGAAAGATTATCCTGGCCAACACTCAGACCTAAAAGGAGTTATCCAACAAGAACATACCTCTTCAAGGGGAATATCACGGTCACCCATGTGGACTTTGTTATCTGTCCTCTGAGCCACAAACACATGTTTGATGCTTGGACAGTTCTTCACAGCTTCATCCACAGTTGCCTTCAGCTCTATGGTTCGGCCTCCCCTGACTCCCTGGTTGTATGTGATAACTGCTTTGCATCCAGCTAAAAAGAGAAAGAATTAGCAGACATGCCAGCCTGTCTTCCAGGCTAGTATGCAGACCCAGCTTTCATTACTTTGGGGGTGATGTACAGGACAACATGTGTGACAAACACTCAGAACTGCTGTCAGTCAAAAACCAGTCAGTGTCACTGATGAAAGCACTTTAAAACCTGAGACACACAGAGATTAAGGGTAGCTGTGACCTCCATAGGTTATCCAGTCCATTTCCCCCACCTGAAGGCAGGGTCTGCTTCAGCTAAACCACTCCTGACAGCTATCCCTTCCATCTTCCTAAAACATTCCAGTGGCATCTGCCCTTCCCTGTCCCCAGAAGTCCACTCCAAAGCCTATCATGAATGTGAGGAAGTGACATCCAGCCTCAGTGTCACTCACTGCACTTTAAACCATCCATCCCTGCCTTGCAAAGCTGGCATGCAGAACAGCTTCTTCCCAGCTCCCTGTGTGAGGGATAACTAAAACATCTACTTGCTCTCTGCAGATCAACTCCACTAGAAAGAAGAAAAGAACATGACAATTTCTGCAAAACCCATTCCCTCACACTAGTCACAAAGAAATTTATGTGACTCCTAGGACGTGAGCCACTGGCTATTTCCCTCTTCTGTTGCTATTTTTAGCATCACTTTTTACCTAATCACAAAATACAAGTACTCTGGGACTGAGAACAGCTCTGTCTGCTGGTAGAAGGGCTCACAGAGCAAGGGCAGGCTGCCAGCACTTCCAGTACTGTACATAAATCACGGGATCCCAGTTGAGAATGCAGAATTAGTTCTGTCCAAGAGTATCAAAGAAACACTGCAATTATACTGCAAAACAACAAATCAGGCCCTATCCCTAAGCTCTGGTTTTCCTTCCAGTTTCACTGCTGTCAAGCAATAACCCAGTGCACATTGAATGTTAAGCAATTTATTAAGTATTCTAAGGCCAGAGGACACTGCACGTGTCACTCAGGACAAGGCTCCTCACTGCACTCTGCAGGGGAGAGTGAACTGCCCTGCTAGGCAAGAATGAACCAGGAAAACTCCTTCTGCCAAGAAAACACAGGGCTGGGACATGCCTTGGAGCACTGAAACAGAGGTGTTTGTTCCCCAGGCTGCATCTACTCACAGTCCATGATTCTCCCAGCCAAGGACTCGGCACTGAATCCAGCGAAGACCACAGTGTGAACAGCACCGATCCTGGCACAGGCCAGCATGGCTGCCACTGACAGGGGGGACACAGACATATAGATGGCCACCCTGTCCCCTTTCTGGATCCCATATTTCTTCAGGGTGTTGGCAAGGCGGCAAGTCAGATCCTGAAGTTCCCTGTGGCACAGAAGGAACGCTGTCATGTGGCTGCACAACCTGATTGACATGGGGCAAGCAAAGGAAAGATGAACTTGGGCAGGGTGAGGCTTCATGATCACCTCTGCACCTCATCTCAGCAGTACAGGGCATCTTAAAGAAGGGTGGCCTGGGGCAGGCTGGTGGCCTTTTTTTAAAGAAAGGACTCGCAGTGAAATAGCAGGCACAGGACACCTAAATCTTTCAGAGAAAAAGAATTTATTGCCCTCTTATTAGAAGAAACCATCTTCTTCCCACCTCGAAGGCACTGTTAGGATTCAGAGGAAGAAGCTGACGATGACCAGACAGAATCCTGTGTTTGAATGGAATTTATGCATCATGGATGAAGTGCATGAATATGCAACAGGCTTTTAAGGGTTTTAAGGGTTGCTTTTAAGGGTTAATCCTCTGTTAACGTGGGTCCTTTTTCAGGCTCATGCTGCCCTGAAAAAGGTACCTGGACATCCGTAACTCTTTGTATCTAATGTCTCATATTGTCTTAATTCAATTTGTCCAAATTGTTATTACTTTAATTGTATTACTATTTTTTTATAACCATTTTATTACTATTAAACTTTTAAAATTTTAAAAACAAGTGATTGGCGTTTTTCACACTCCAGAAATCAGGGCTCACTTCAGTCACTCCTGATGCCTTTTTTACCCAGTCAGAAGCCACTGGGAACACAAGTGGGATAAACACAAGATGAAATGGAAGTGTTGTCCAAAGATTTGCCACACTGGTTAAGTGGGGCAACAGCTGGGAGTGTTCCACAACCAGGAGCTTCTCTTTAAATTGCAAAAGTAAGCAACACATTTGCATGCATGAGGAAAGAAAGAAGGACTCTGGAGCACTTGTATGAGGGGCAGATTTTACAAGATTCTCATCAAAGCTGGATCACCTGCAGTCCAAGAGCCTTTCAGAACACAGGTACTGCTGCCACTTTTGCATAGAGAAACTCAGGAACACCAAGAACGGGAACGAAGTCACTTTTCATGGGACTCCGCTATGACATCGTGACAATAACAAAAACTCTGAGGAATGAAAAAGCACTTTGTGGGCAAGGGCTTGCACATTCTGATGCCTGCGCAGGGGATAAGACAATAAAATAAACCCGGGACCAGGATGCTGCCATGGACGAAACAGCTCTGTATGCCTGCAGTGGAAGGGCTTTGGGAACAAGGGATACTGTGCCAGGTGAGGAGTGGTCTCATGCCAAGGGAGGAGGTGCTGCCAAGGTGCAGCACAGCTCTCCTTCTGGTGCCAGTCATCAGCTCTGAGGAGCAGACTGGCAGAGTCTGCCAGGAATTGTCCTTTGGGCTCATGATATCTCTGAGTAGCAAGGCCCAGAGAAGGGAAACATCTTCTACCCTCCAGTATGTTCATCATCAACCTGCCACCTGTGAACCCTTAGGGGTTCTAAGCTACACCACCAGGGACCCCCATAACTTTTAACAAAGAAATTAATTTGGAGGAGGTTACATTCCCTAATAAGCTGTAAAGCATGAATCCTTAAGTATCCTCTTCCATAACTGGCAATACCTGCAAAAAACCCCAATTTTCACCTGGTGGCTAAGCTGCAAATAAAATGAAAAGTTGTTTCTGGTTCTTTAAAAATTATTTTGTTCCTTTTTTAAACCTTTGCAAGTCAGAAATAAAAGCTGAAGTGCTCTGCTTTGGAAATATCAAAACTATGAGCTGAGAATAAGTAATTTTTGGTGTCCACCCCTTAACAGTATGTCTTAAACCAAGAGAGAAGACAAGGAAAATGAGACAAATCCAAGGCACAGCACTTTATATTATTTATTCTATTTATTCTATATTATTTATATTTATTCTATATTATTTATTCTATTTATTCTTAGACTATTCCTGTAGCATCAAGTAAAGAGTCCATTTCTGAACTCAGAGAGGTGGCCAGACATGTTCAGTGCCAGTTCTCTGGCAGTAGCTGGTAACAGCTGTCCCTGCAGGGTGACCACAAGCCTGCAGAAAGCAGGGATGGAGTAGCTGCACCCCAGACTGAATTCTCCCCAATCCCTTATAGTGGAAGATCAGCCTAAACTCAAAAGCACAACATTGAATCTCTCTTCCCAAGCCCCTCATGACCATGGAGGTGCACAGATTTATTATTTTGCTTTTACTGAGCTCATGAACTGAGCAACTCTGTGCAATAATGAATTCCCACCCAACCATTGGTTTGGTGCCTTTGTCCTAAGAGGCCACATTTTCTGGCCTGGAATTTATCTGATGCTGCATAAAAGAAAAATTTCAATGAGGATAAATAACAAAGAGGCAAAACTAAAGGTTCTCAACTACAAAGCACATGAAGGGAAACCAGCCCCAGAGACAGCTGTGAGAAAGTAAAAGGAAAATTTCTTATCTGCAATGGAAAACACTCAAGTGCTTTCTGAGCTGCAGCCTCTTTCTCCTATACAGGAATGCCAGAGTATCTCTGGCTAAGGTTTGTTTTCTGAGCAACTCCATGATTCCTCTTGTTTCTTTTGCTTCTTCAGGATTTGGTGACCACAATGGCAGAAGCTCTCATTGTTTTTTATGATTAACCCAAATCTGACATTTGCTTAATGAGCCTGTGTAAGTAAGGTGATAGACAACATGGATCAGTCTTTACCCATGGATCTATCTGCCTCTTCTTTGTGTGCTGAAATGCTGGGAGAAAAAAGCCTTGGAGGTCCCTCAGAGCTGCAGCACGTGGAGGAATGGAAACAAAGGTGAGGAAAATGTGAAGAACTCCAACAAGGACATCCATAAATCCCTGAGCATCAGGTATGTCTTTTGGCTCCTGTGGCAGCAAGTCAGGCTTGCTCTCCAGCTCAGGAAAGGGAGTTAGCAGGAATACTGTGTCAGGAATCCTTCCCTTGATTCCTTCAAGCACATTTTGTTATCTAACAGGCAGGCAGCATGTTACACACTGTCAGTCCTCAACCCAGACACATCCTGGGGAGGAATGAGCACTGTGAAGAGTCACTGGACATAAACAAACTGAGCAGGAGGAGACCACAGCCATCATCACCCTCCCCACCTGCTACTACTGCTGAGCTTGGCATTGTAATTCCTCCATCACACAAGGCTGGAAGAGCCAAGAGTAACTGAAACCCTCAAACCCACCCCTGACACAGAGGCAGTGGCATGGAATGCTGGCCTGAAGGGGTTGTTGGTAGCATGGCACATCCACCTGCTGCCTGCATTCCCTGGAAGAATTCCCAGTGCAGCCACTCAGAAAAGGGCACTGCACTCAGCAGAGGGAGACAGGAATAACCACCAGAGAGGAACAAAGCCATGGGGCACACAGAAGGTCCTGGAGCCTCTGTGCAAGCAGGGCAGACAGCAGGAGGATCTCAGCAGAGCCACTGCAGGAGAAGGAAATGTGCTGCAAGCCAAGGGAAGTGCTCAGCCCCTCCTGACACAGAAACCACAGAGTAACTTCATGGCAACAACAATCTGAGGATCCTCTGCAAAAGCAAATTGTAAGAGCTGAGAGCAAATAAGAGAACAAATTGGATAGGAAAACACTGCTCCAGCAAGTAAAGTGTCAGAGCAGAGAGGAGAAACGGGGAAGCAGCAACCAGAAGGGAAAACCATTTGCTAAGGAGAAAGAGCAAGAGATCCAGTCTGTGCATTTAGAACAAAGCAAGCCAGGAAAGTGGCAGAAGCATCAATAAACACAGACAAAGGACCAGAAAGAGACATGTGGACCTACTGCTGGACAAACGTGGGTACATCAGTGGTGACCAACAGGACCTATTTCTTTCTGTATGATTTAGGATTTGAGTGTTAAGGGCTAAAACTAATAATTAACTCTTCTGTCTCTTTCTATAAGGTGTGCTTCCATTCTGTCCATAGATAAGGCTTTGAGCCTGTTGTCTTCCAGACCCATCACTCACTATGCAGGCAACCCTTCAGCTACCACAGCACCACTCCTAAGCACAAGACCTACAAGGCTGGCCCTCCAACAGAGCCAGCATATCATTGCTCAGGCCTGTCCTTCTGTTTAATCTAACAGACAGCACTCCTCTCCCTGTCCTTACATCTCTGTTCAGGAACTGACAGACCATATTTTTCCCAGATCCCTCCCCAGATACAGTTTCCAGAGCCCACTGCTCAGTGCAGTGCCTGGAACAACTTCTGTAAAAGCCATCAGCACCACGTGGCCCCCCTCTGACGCATTTCAGGGATGCTTTGCACAAACAGCCTTCCAGTAAGAAGTCTGATGTTACCTTTTGCCACAGCAAGACAGTGTACAGCTTTCTAAACAAAGGAAGCCAGCTCCTTTTACATAAAAACCAAAATTGCAGCAAGACCTTCTTTGGGAAGCAGCCCCTTGCAAAATGATTCTAGACTTTTTCTTAATGCATTCAATGCCATATACAGGCTTTGATAGTACCTGGTTTAGAGCCTTAGCCCAAGCCACGTCCTCTGCTGTCATGGCACAAAAGCTGGGTTGAATATTTCTTGCAGCAATCCATTTATTTCCTGGAACCATAGCTTGGGTTAGGCTGAAACTGTTTGAAAATTCAGGTCAAGTGTCCAAAGTGGGCATCAGAGCACAACTGCCCAGCCTTCCTGCAGATATCCTGAACCCAAGGCAGAGGAAACCCCTTGTAACCTTTTTCAGGTGAGAAAGGGAAAAATCCATGGGCTGTCTTGGACGGGGAAAGCTGCAAACCTGGGCAAGATTTACTTGCAACCTCAATTTACAAAGGTAGCTCTGGAAAAGAGTTTTGCTGCCAATGGCAAGTACCACCACGGCTTCCAGCTACAGTCTTCACTGTGATCTCTAATACAATTTCATCTATTTTAGCTCAGGCTGAGGAGTCCATTGGGTTTTTAAAGGCACAGCTGTCATGCTGCTCATGAAGATGTCCAACCACTTCCCTCCCACCTACCTAGGACCCTGATTTCTGGTCCTTTAGCTTTCCTCTCTCCCTACTTTGTATTTTGCATTTTGAATCCTCCCTCTGGCAGCAACATTTTCTGCACCAAAGTGATCACCCTTCTTTTGAGAAAGTGGACAAGTAAATCTTGCCCAGGTTTGCAGCTTTCCCCATCCAAGACAGAATCATGGATTTTTCACTTTCTCACCTGAAACAGGTTACAAGGGGTTTCCTCTGTCTTGGGTTCAGGATATCTGCAGGAAGGCTGGGCAGTTGTGCTCTGATGCCCACTTTGGACACCTGGCCTGAATTTTCAAACAGTTTCAGCCTAGTCCAAACTATGGTTCTAGGAAATAAACTGATTGCTGCAACCCTTTTGAAAAACAGGTTAGCTAATGCATTCTGCTGCCCACTTCCCACAGCTCCTATTGACAACAGCCATGGGATTTTGCAGATCCACTGGGTCACAGGTGGAAAAACTGTAGAGACCGTGGTAAACCAGGGAGCCCCAGAGAGAACAAACAGCTCCATGTCAGACAGGGGGAGGGCTGGCATAACTTTAGCTGCTGTCTTCAACACCTCCTGCTGTTGAACTTACAGAGGCTGCAACCCAACAGCTCTGGTCACCAACTCCACCTGCTTCTGAAAGGCACAGAACCTCTAAAAACCCAGGCTCAGCAATGCACTGGGGAATCCCTCGGCAAGGTTTCAAAGGCCCTGAGCCCTGACAACACCCACAGAGCAGGACAAAACACTCCTGGTCTGCTTGGACCCTTCTGACAATAAATTCAGCTGTCAGCTCACAGCACCAAATGCTGCTAAGCCACTGCCCTACCAAGGAGTTTTGGTGGCTCTGGAGAGCCAGAGAGCCTCTTAAAAACTGATTTGCATGATCTGTCCCCACTTTGCTGAGTGCAGCCACCAAAGCCCAATAGGTTTGTACTCCCTGTTGTTACAAAGCAGTAAAAAATCAAGTCTCTTGCCTACTCATTCAAAACCAGGGATGATTTGAAACTCAGCTAAATTTCTACTTGATAGAAATCAAACCCACAGGGAAGAAAAAGCAAAAATGGCCAGTGAACTTTTTTTTTTCCCGGAAAGGCTGAGTTGCATCAGCTAGAGAGACAGGACAAAACTCAGCAGTGAAAAAGATCATCACAAGTGGACTTGTAAGGGCAGCCATCATCTCCTGGTGCAAAAGTGAAATGTTTCATCCATGGCTTTGGGTATCTTTGCCCACCAGCAAATGTTTGGATTCCTTCCCTAGCACACAGCACTTGGACTCTGCTGCAGAAACACAACCCACCTTGCTGACAAGTGTGCACAGGGATGTGGGCTGACTGACAGCACAGCCCACCAGCTCTTTGCCCACAGTGGAGGCAAACTGAGGCTTTCATTTCTGCCAAGCATGAGCTAGCTGGGACAGCACTTTCAGTGCAGCTGTGTTTCCTGCCAGTGCATGGAGGACAGCCCACTGATGAAGGTTTTTCCCTTCCTCAGGGAGGAGAAAGCCTGTTCCAGCCCTTTTCCTGCACATCCACCTTCTTCCTTTGCAGGCTGTGATGGGAACAAGGCCAGCACTCAGCTGTTTTCTTGTCCCTGACAACTCCCCAGAGGAGAAGGCAGAGGACCAGGCCAGCAGCTGCATCTTTCCTTGTGTTGCCCAGGGCTTATCTCTGAGGAGAAGCAGCTCACAGCAGCAAGCTTTGCAAAGCAGATAATGCAGAAAACCGGTGCCTTGCAGTATGTTGCACATAAGCCATGGACAGCTCTCTCCCAGCTGAATCCACGACCTTACTCAAAGCTGGCCCATAAGGCAGTGCCCAAATTAAAGTCTTTGTGCTCCTAGAGTGCTAAGGAAAGTGCTAAAGAGTGCTAAGTGTCTCTGAGGCTGCTGTGCCATTAACAGGGCATCCAGATCCTAAGGAAAGAGGCATGTTCTGCCAAGACATGTCCAGCAGCCCTGTCATTCCCCCTTTACACTGAGGCTGATGTGCTGCAGAAGGCTCACCAAGGACCACCAGCATCCCAGTTCCTAGGCCACCTCCTTCTCTGATAGGCTTTCCCTCACAAAATTTCCAGCTCAAATAAGGCACTACTGCAAAAGGTTTTCAACTAAGCTCTGTCTCAAAGAGAAGTCAATGCCAACACACTGTGGGAAAAGCTTCCCAACCCATTTAAAACCTGTAAAAATGCAGCCCAAAGACCACAGAAAAGGCAAAATACTCATAGGGTATTGCTGTTTTCAACAAAGCTATTCCTGCCTTTATGAGATAAGCAGAGAACTGAGTGACCTGTTTTACCACGTGGTAGGACCAAAGTCTCTTGAGAAACTCAAATGCAGTCACACCTGACCCAGAGTATCAGGCAGAAACAGAAAAATGGCTCTCAAATACAGGCAGAAGTTTGAAAATAGAGATTGCCAATAAGTCTTTCTCCTTTCTGGTATCAGTTACTGTATCTCTGTAAGGCTGCACAAAGAAGGGTTCAGTTTTTAGATATGGGTTACTTGTCTTCGTGTCACATCAATCACAATTCCACAGGCTGAAAATATACTTTCTTCCAAATGCCCAGCTTGGGCATGGCCAGGGGAAAAAAACCAGTCCTGTTGCTGTTCAGAAAAGCTGTCCCTTATCTCCAGAGATTGCAGATAAGATGTTTTGAGTGTCTGCAGCAGCTCAGTACATTTCAAATAGCAGCCTGAGGGGAAGGTTGAGTTGCCTTGAATGAGGCTGTGCTGTCTGTTGGGCTGCTTCTCTTATCAGGTTGATCTGAGCACAATTGTCACCTCTTTCCTACCCCTAGTGTTCATGCCCGAGGCATAACGAGAGGTGAAAGTGCACAAACCTGGGAGAAAAACACACCGTACACAAACTCCAGGAGAAACCTCAGGCTCCATCTCCACGTTTACCACCAGAATGGCAAAATGCAAAAGCACTTAGCCAAGCAACCCAGCTCATTATAACGTATTTATATTATAACAGGCCTAAACACCCTGCCAAACAACAATACCAAGATTAAAACCAATGCAATCCTCTCACAGATTTAGATCAGACAGTGTTTATTTCTGTTGCATGGAGCACTAACCTCTCAAAGTTATTTTTACACCCACTCCTCCCTGCTGACCACTTTCCTCACTCGAATGGATAATGTTTCCAGGAGCTTTCATAAATTTTGGAGATGAATCAGACCACTAGAACCTATTCAGACCCAAGGAGCTCTAGGAATCCCAACAAGTTGCAGAAAACATTCTGTAAAGGTCTGATGCTAGGGACATTCTTCATCTCCTCTGCTTTCTGATCTAACAGAACAAACATCTGGCTCCCTGAGATTCAAAAACATGCACTGAGGAACGTACAAATCTGGGAAACATTTAAATCTCACTAGAGACAGAGATGATGTAAAAGCAGGATTGTCTCCAAAATGAGGGCACATAGCAAGGAGAAAAGAAATGCTTAAACCTGCCATGTTCTAACAAACCCTGCAATCTGTAGCATCAATTACAAATCAGCCTCAAGGTTGCTCTAAACTGCACTGAGGATGGGAAAGAGAAACATGGAGAGCTTAAAATATCCTCCAGCCAGGGCTCAGTATCAAGCTGTTGACCATCAACTCAACATGTTTACACCAAGATGTTTTTTACTCTGCTGAAACCAGAAGCTACTCACAGAAATTTTCCCATGTGTATCTCCAGCAAGCAAAAAGGAAACTGTCAGGTGAAAAAAATCCCATTTCCTGTGTCCCCACACTGCCAGGCATAGTGAGAAGGTGCCATACCTGTAGGTGACATGTACTGCAGTGCCAGGTTCATCTCTCTCCCAAATCAAAGCCACTCTGTTTGGAGACTTTTCCACATGCTGATCCAAGCAATTTACTGTAAAAAAAAAACCCCAAAGGTTTAAACAAAGCCTGAACATAGGACAGGTGCTTTGTAAACCTAGCTTGGTCAAGTGCAACAGCAAGCAAATAGAAGATGAAACATCAGTTTTTGGGTTGCTAGACACACAGTAATGTATAACAGAGGAACTGAGAGCATTTGCAGCTCCAGTAAAGCCATACAACAAATTCTACACTTAATTGGCACCGTGGCCTTAGAGATGGATACCCATGAGAGGCCATGGCAAATCCAGACGTGGGCTGAATTCATGGCTCAATTCAGCCATTTAGCTCCACTGGCTAGACTTAAAACAGCCCAAATCCTTCCCCTGCTCCCAGCAGCACAAAGGCAAGACACCCTTTTGATGTTTTTGCTCCCCAGAGCAGCATTTCACTACAGAACTCGGACAGTCTTCCCCAGCTGGCGTATTTAGCACTGCACCATTTGAATTTTCTAATTAAAGCTCATGTGAAACATTTTTGTTCCAGGGTATAACAAAGAGCTGAACCTCAGCTAACTGAAAATGTCTAAAACTGTGGGATCTATGGTAAACTCAAAGTTCAGACATCTACAAATTTTCAGACCCATGGGAAAGATTAATATGTGTCTCAGGCCGTGTATTCCACCTCCTAAAATTTAAAGGTACAAAATTCCCTTTTAAAGGTGCATCTCTCCCCCTCAGCAACTTGAAATGGAGGACTTAGGGAGAGCACTCAACCTGAAGAAATTTACAGAATACACAAAAGAAACTTGCCTGCATGTCCACTAGCAACTTGCCTGATAGTTAGAGAACATCCTTGTTAAACATTAATTCCAAGCCTATATGACACTTACTTACTGCATTGTAATCTTTCAAAGGCAGTTACTTTATTTCAACAGGCAACTAGTCAGGGACACTGCTGTATAACACAGAGAAAAACCTTTTTTTAAATTGCTGGATTTCACATCATATTTCCTGGAAATTTTAATACTGATGGGAAAGGATTTCATTTTTCCAGATAAATTTTAAAAAGCTGTGTGCTGTAGTGGGAATGAGCCCCTAAAGGTGCACAGAGAAAGAAATTCCTCAGAATTTAACACATTTCATTGCAAGACCAAGTGTTGGCCTCAAAAATTTGAAAAAGCATTCTTCAGCTGTTTAAAGTCTTATTTTTAATGCAAAACCCTGCAGCAGTACTAAAAAAATAAGTCAAAGCCATTTCTTAAGCCTTCCTAATAAGATAGAAGAGGACAAAAGCTCTAGTGGGGAATTTTTTAAGCAGTTATACACTGGTTTCCTCTGCCTGTGTCCATTGCTGTGCCTGGGTCCACAGCAAGCAGCAGCTCCCACCTCCAAGCTCCTCACAGCTACACCCTCACATAATGTGCCACGCTACACTGAAGCACAAAATGGAATTCATTGCCCAAACAACTTTTCTTACTCATGAGCAGCCAGACCAGCCTTCAGAGGGAGTTTCTGCTGCAGAAAGCCCTGGCTGAGCCAAGTGGGAGATTTAGCCCTGTGCTCAATAAGAACCAGCAGGTGAACCAGAGCCAAGTGCTATTATTTCCTTCCTGATCTTAGGCTTACATGAGCCTTTTGCTCATTTTACAAAATAGAATTTAGTGACCTTCCCCTTACTACTACACCCTAGTGGTTTCTCCATACATTTTCTTGCTTCCTTGACTGCTCAGAAACAATTAAATCTCAGTAAGACAAGCTCCTGAGAATGTGTCCTGGTGGGAAATGCAGCAGTTTGCCAGGTTATTCTTCTGGCCAGGAGTTACAGTGCAAGAAATCCAGAAGCTCTGAGGCTCAGAGGTCCCCAAAATCCTTCTGCAAGGGCCCCCAAGCAAAGAGCATCAGATGACTCAGTTGCTCATGGTTCAGCTGTGCTGGGAGACGTGCACACAGGATGTTCTGGATCAGGGACCTGAACTGCTGCCATGTTTCTGCAGAGACAGTGTTCAAATCAAGAGGTGAAAGGACAAAATCAGAGTCTCCTAACAGAAAAACAGCCACTTGGCTGTGGCAAAGTACTGAAAAAATCCCACTTCCTGTGCTCCCCACACTGCCTTCATCACGCTTGCAAACAAAACCAGCAACAGCAAACCTGTTTCGTTGTATGCATCTGTTTCAAAGGCCTATGATTTCCTTTTATGTATGCAAAAAACCCCTAAGTGGCATTTTCTGTCTGCTGAGGAACCAGACCCAAGGCCAAGCAATATCTGGATATCAAAGATCTGACACAGGATCCAGAAGAAAGTGTTGATCCCACTCCATAGAGGAAAGAAATAGATCCCTGATAGGCTGTGCTCAGACAAGATCTTCCTTTCAACAGGAATTAATGCCAACAAAACTCTGGCTAAAATCCTCTGATCACTGGGTGCTGGGCACAGGGCTGTACACACATCTCCATAGGCTTGGGATCCTCTGCTGGGCATCATTCCCTGGGAGGAAACACTCTTAAGCTCTCTGGAAGACCTGAGGAGAGTTTCCTCTTTTGGCTGTAAAAAAAAGTGGCCAGAGATGTTACAGTTACTGCACTACTGAACCAGTGCCCTCCCTGAGGAGCGGGAAACGAAGGTCAGAAATGTTCATCCCTGTTAAAAGCCATCACCACTGCGTGGTACCCTGCATGGGGCTGGGATCACTCCCACGGGATGAAGCACAGGCGGAGGACACAAGACACAAGACCTTCAGGGCAAGACATGGCATGGACAAAACTCAAAGGCAGTAAGGGCAGCCACGGCAAATTTTACTCTTATTTCATGTTGAGTGGTGAAATTGGAGGAAAATACCAAGATCTTCTTTAAAACAAACAAACAAAAAAACCCAAATAATCCTGCAGCTTCTGCCATAAAAGCCTGGGACCGTTCCCCACCTGTGGATCATCCTGAGCCACCACGGGGCCGGGCAGAGCCCAAACTGGGCATCCCATCCCGCAGGTCGAAGGGCGAGCGAGCGCCCGGCCAAGAGGCTTAGCCAGGGTTATCCCGGCTTCGGATTTTCTCCCCGCTAACAGCATTTCGCAATTCCTGGCTTGTTTCCTCCCAGCGCCGCCCAACCGAAATCCTCGTTTTCACCCCCAAAGACGGGCGATGGCGAAACTTCTCCCCGCGGGCCAGCGCGGGGGATGCGCGGCCGGGACCCCTTACCCGAGACGTTGAGGCGGCCGCCGAGGAACCAGCGGGCAGAACCGGCGGTGTCGCCGGGCTGCCAGGCCGAATGGAAGGGACTGTCCCAGCGCAGCCACCCCCGCGCCACGTCCGCCCAGAACCCGGCGGGGTCGCGGGCCGCCCGCTCCTGCCAGGCCCGGTACCCGCCGGGCGGCAGCGCCCCGGGAGCCCCCGCCCGGCTGCAGCGACTCCGGGACGCCGCCGGCACCGGGACAGGGCCCGGGGGGCGCGGGCGGCTGAGGGCGCGCAGGGTCCGCGCTCGGGCGGCCGCCAGCGCCATGGGGACACAGCCGGGGACACAGCCCGGAGCCGCTGGCCCCGCCGCGCCCGCCCGGACCGGGAGGAGAGGGAGCGACCGAACGGGAGAGAGAGAAATAGAAAGAGAGAGAGAGAGAGACCGCCTGCGGGGAGGGGCTGCCCCGGCGGGGCGGCTCCGGGAGCGCCGCACCCCGCACACACACCCCGGGAGCACCCCGCACCCGGGGACACCCCGCACCCTTGGGAGCACCCGGCACCCTCGGGAGCACCCTGGGTCCAGGGACACCCCGAGAGATACGCCTACACCCAGAGGGAGAAACGCAGCACTCTGTCCTGTGGGGATATCACCTGCACGGATGTGCAGGCAGGGGTGCGCCCCTGTTCACATCCTCACCGCCACAACAGGGGTGCCCAGGTACAGCCAGGCACTTTAGCATAAAAAGCAGCTCTCGGCACACACACGCTGTCGCTGTCCTATCTACCAGACACTGAGCACAAAGTGAGCAGGGCCAGTGGCACACTCCGCATGCACAGACAGCACTTGTGCTCCTGGGTAGGTGGCAAACACATTGTGCCCTCCTACACCATCATACACACAGTAGTCATAGTCCTGTCCCCTCTGCTTGTAATGGGGTGGGTGTCTCTAAGCAGGGTACATCCCTTTTTCACTTGGCAGCCCTGCCAGCACCATCCATAATGTGGAATTCCTGGCTTTGGTATCACACTTCTTCCTCCAGATTAATCTAGGGACCAGATTTCACCCCAGCTTCATGGTGCAAACCCTCAGCAATGAGTAGCAAGGTTTTGCAGCAGGTAGCACAGAGCTTATTCCTTGTCTATAGCAGACACACGCTCTTTTCTGGCACAAATTCTTTTAGATAGCTTGGTCCAGCCTCCCAGCACAGAGTCTGAAAGCTCAGAGTGGCATGGTCTGGGCATCCTTAAGAAGTGCCAAACTACCTGAGCATCAACTCTACTCACCCCCAAGGTTTGGGCAGGCAAAACACATTTCACGTTCAAGATTAAAAACTTAAAATAACTCTATATGCTATGAAGCTTCTTCTGGCAGTGGTAGAAACAAATGGTGGTTTTCTGTTCTAAATATATCACCAGGCACTTTTTTGTGATTTTTGTGTGAGACTTTCTGACACTGCTGAACTTTTCTACTCTGTTTTATAGGTAAAAAGCAAGAATAAATACAATTTTAATTTCCTTGTAAAGTTGGTATTAATACACGGCTGCTGTAGTTCGATATTGCTTGTCTTTTGACTGTCACTTTCGGTTTGCCCAAGCCCCAAATTCCAAACAGCAGCACGTGTGCCACCTGGTGCCAGACAGGGGCATGGAGAGCACTTCAGCCTTCACTTGCTTTGCCCAAGGATTGCTCAAAAGTTTCCTATCAAAGATGACTCATATGCAAATCCTACCCCTTTCAGGATTTCAGAGGAATGCTATTTCACAAAACAAACAAACGAGTTGTAAAAAAAAAAAAAAAAAGAAAAAAAGACAACATGAATTTGAATATTTGGCCTTAAAGCTTACCTGCTTCATTTGCAGCCTTTGAAATCTGGGAACCCTTCTCTGGTTTTCTTCCACCAAGGCTGATTTTCCTTTTCTACCAGCAAGTTTTGTTTTGCTCATGATTCACCAGAACATCCCCTGCTCTCAAATTTTGGCTGCCTTTTTCCTCAGAGAAAACCATGGCCAGCAGCAACACGACCCAAATCCAGTCTGATCACCCCAGGGAGATGGGTTGCTGAACCCAAGCACAAGCCCAAATCTCCTTTCTTGCCTCAAAAAGAGATGAGGAGAGAGGAAAAGAGTCCCTGAGATTTAGCAATGCCTACTTGTTCTACCCATGACTTTTTGAACAAGGCTGGCACATCAGGCTGTTGACTTTTTGAGAACCAAGGCGTGTCACAGCAATTCTCATTTTAAAGTATTTTGAGTGTGCCAGGAAAGGCTGGTGCTGGATAAAAGACAGGTCACAGAATTGTTTCCTCCACTCACTGTGTCTCTCTCTCCATTCTTAGGGCCCTCTGGCATTGTGGAGTCCCAACAGGAATGCTGGCATTCCGAGCTCTGGAGAAGCCTGGTGACTGTGATCTGGAAATGCCACCTCTGTGTGGCAGCTTCCAAAGGTTTGTGGCTGCCAGGGCAGAAGAAATCATTCCCTGCTACAGCCAAGCCTCCTGGCAAAGTCTCCCAGGCCAGCCAGGCAATCTCAGCGCCCTGCAGGGGAGATTTCAGCAGGTAATTGGCACAGCTGCTGGACAGCTGCAGATCTTGGCCTGGATTGAGGGCTCTCTGTGCTGGAGTCATGGCAGGCACTGATGAGCAATGCCAGTTGAGTAGGGGCTGAGATTCCTCCTGACAGAGATATAGCAAAAAAAAACCCTTAAAAACCCAAACCCAAAACCCCCCAACTTTCCACATCTCTCTACTCCTATTCTTAACTGCTACCAGCAGTTACTTATTGGCCTTATCTTCATTTCCTGTCAGTGTCACAGTCATATTTTCTGGAAAAATCCCTTTGACCAGGATTCTTCTCCTGGGAAGCTGAGAAGCCTCAGAGTAAAAGGAAAACAATAATTATCTGTTTTGCTTCTCCTGTGTTTTGCTGTTTTGGAATGTGTTTGGACATTGTTTACCAACAGGTTGTTGGTAGATTGTTTTATTGGTTTCATGTGAATTGCTTTGACTTATTGACCAATCAAGGCAAGCTGTGTCAAGACTCTGGAAGGAGTCATGAGTCTTCATTATCTTTTTAGCCTTATGTAAGGATCCTTTCTGTATTCTTTAGTATAGTTTAGTTTAGTATCATAAAATAATAAATTAGCCTTCTGAGAACATGGAGTCAGATACATCATGTGATAGTGGTCACAGGGGTTTTCATATGAAGGAAGAGATGAGGATGTTGATTCCATGATAGAAGGCTTGATTTATTATCTTATGATACATATATTACATTATAACTATACTAAAAAGAAATAGAAAGGAAAGAGCCTCCTCAGAAGCTGGCTAAGCTAAGAATAGAATAGAAAGAATGATAACAAAGGCAGCTTTCTCCAACTCTGTCTCTGAAAGCTCCATCTTGATTGGCCATTAATTATAAACATTCAAGAGGGGCCAATCACAGGTGGACCTGTTGCATTCCACCAGCAGCAGATAATAATTGTTTACATTTGTTGCTGAAACTTCTCAGCTCCAGCAGGAAAAATCCTAAGAAAGGATTTTTCACAAAAGGTGCCTGCAACAACATCATTCCTTCCTGCCACAGGGCACCCCACAAATACAATACTGTCAGTATGTAAAAGACTTACTCAATGAGGTGTTATGTTTCTCAATTGCTCATCCCTCTGTTTTTCCTATTTTTAATGACCTAAAAAGAATAGTAAAGTTGTGGAATCCAGGACTGTCACTTGGTTGTCACTGATCTGCTCCTAACTGGCCTTTCCAATGGTCTTCTCACATGGTGTGCACACAGTTGATATCTGGCTCCACAAAGAAAGTCAGGCCCAGGCAAAAACACCACCACAGAGCAAAAGTACATGCTGGTCTGTGTTAGAAATTCTCCCAAGCCACAATTAACCCAGATTTTAATAAAATCTTTTGATCATTTACAGCTACATTTTTGCCTGCAGATTAAATTGGATATGTTCCCAGGTGGCTGTTCTAGCAGGTTTCTAAGCCCATTCAGCTCCATCTGCAGAAGGGAGGTTTAGACCAAGGATGAAATAAAGCTAAAATGCAGTGGCTTAGGTACCACTTTAACAGATGAGCACAGACCCTGTGTCCAAAGCAATGGGAAATGCAGCAGGTTTGAAGAAGGTGAGTACCTGAGCTAATCTGGAATGTGAATCTTTTTCACATCTGGTCACACCTGAAACAAAGGTCAAAACTATGTGAAAAATGTAGATTTGCTGCACTTCCATTTATGAATGTGTAATCAGTGCCCAATGAATGATAGGGGAGAAAAACAATACTTTAAAATATCCAGATAACTAGACTGGTTTTGTACAGGCCAGGCCATCAGCTGTCCCACTCTCCAGAGTTTTCTGCTCAAGGCTGGATTTCAAACCAAGGGGATTCAGTGCTGCTGCTGACGCCCATCAATACAGAACTTCCCTCCCCATTTGGCTCCTCTCCTGCATCAGCAGCCCACACTGGGTTTGCTATGTGCCTTGCTCCAGAAAGTCCTTGCTGATGAATCTCCACATCTCCCCTTGGGCAGCACTTGGGGCTGCCCAGCCTGAGGGTGGAAGAAAGGCTCCAGCATCAAACCCTTCCATCCCCTCCAGCTTGGCACTGTTGCTCAACCCAATTTACTGCTGGCTGTGTGCTTGGTGCTCCAGCAGCACTGTGAAAGAGAGATCTGAAGGATGCTGAGAAGTAAAGATGATCTCTTGGGGAAAACCAGCTCCCTCAGCTCATTTTGGTTTGCCCACTTCCTTTGCCTCTCTGACCCAGCACCATGAATTCCCAGTGCCTGAGAATACAAGTGGTGGGGTCTTGACCTGCAGCACAGAGAGCCCACATGGCAACTGCCAATCATCTCTCAATCATAAACCTGGAGTGACAGGAACCTTGGCATGAGCTGCAGCTGTGGGTGTCTTGACCCCTGGGACTGTAGGATGAGCTGCTACAGGGCTAAGATTCCCTGGAGTGTCTGTGGAATGCTTCCATGCAGCAAATCCTCAGTGCAGGGGGCTGCATTTGTATCTTTTGACTGCTAAACCTTCTTTCCTGCTGTGCCAACCCCAGTTTCGTTTCAGAGCACCTGCTGGGCAAAGCCCAGCACCTTCTGGGATTCCTTCAGAGCAGCACGTGTGCTCCTCAGCTGGCAGCATGTGTGCACTGCCAGGCTGCCTGCTCTGGGCTAATGTAAAATGATTTTTATGCTTTGGACTTAACTTGTATTTCACATGCCTTCCTGGTCACTGCTTTTCTTTCACAGTGAGAAAATGCATAGAGAACTTTGGATAATAAATCTGGTAAACAGGGCTGGTAGCCCTGTTCTCCCTGATCTGAGTGGCTGGGGGTGGCCAGGGTTGTGCTGGATCTGCCTTGGCACAAGCATGTCTGTCTTGTCACCACAAATCCCCTCTATTACCACCCTAGATTGCCACCCCAAGGGACTGCTCTGGTGGAGGGAGAAGTCCTGGCTGGGAGGTGTGCCCCACAAGGGATGGGGGAGCACAGCAGCCCTGTGAAAGCTGGTGTGACATCCCACTCACAAGACAGATGGGAACCTCCATCTGTGGATGAACACCAGGCTGGGTCTGATGGGGACACTGATGGGGACAGGGAGAAGGCAGCAGTGTGTGGCAGGGAGGGTCTGGCAGCAGTGTTTTGTGAAGGTGAATAAGGCACAGAACAGTGCCCATCCACAGTCTGGGACAGAGGCATGAATATGGATGATTTGCAGTGGAAAGGGAGCAAGAAGGCACAGCCATGAGCGTTGCAAGCACATCTGGAGGAGCCACATGCTTATCTGTGCTTCAAGTACAAAATGATCCACCGTGAGCTGGAGCAGGGAGAAGGGCACCTCTCTGGAGCAGGGGCACAGTTGTGCCCCTCAGGGTAGGGAAACTGCCCAGGGACAGGCATTCAGCTCAGCTGCATGGAGGGACAGGCTCACTTGTCTGAGCCTTTTTTGGGTGCTGCACCCAGCTCTGAGCTGCTGGGATTGTTCCCAGCCCTGGCAGGGCAAGATCTGGTCCAGTATGGATGGGGAATGTTCTGATCCTAGCGGTGCAGTGTACAGGCCAGTGCCAGTGGGGCTGGTCCTGGTCCCAGTGTAGTGTCCTGGCCAGACTTGCAGTCCAGTGCACTGCACCAGTCCCTTCTTGGCCCTGGCCCCAGAGGACTGTAGGAAAAACTGCAGGTCAGCACTGCTGGGCTGACTGCGCTGCCAGCACAGGGCCCACAGTGGTGTCGCTGCCGGTCCCTGTGCAATGCAAAGCCCAGCCTCAGGCAGATGTGCTGGCTCTGGCCTGGGTCCCAGCAGTGCAGCCACCCGGCGCTGTGCAGACAGTGCCAGCGCTGGCCGCGGTCCCAGGGCAGCGCAGTGCTTAGGGCCATGCTGGCGATGCCAGCGCTGATGCCACCAGCGCAGAGACAGGCACCGGTCCCGTCCTGGCAGGGCCCGCGATCGCGCTGACACTGCCGCTGCCGGTCCCGTTCCCGGTCCCAGGGCGGGGCAGCGCCGTGCCGCTGCCGTTCCCGGTCCCGGACCGAGTCCCACGCCAGTGCGCTTCTTCCCAGCCTGCGGAGTGGCGGCGCGCTGCGGTGCCCGGCCGCGCGTGCTGCCAGCCGCTGCCCGGCGCCGTCCGACGGCGGAGGCGGGCCCGGGGCGGGCCCGGCCGGGCGGGGACGGCCCGCGGGTGATGTCAGACTGATGCTGTCGGTGCGGCGCGCGGTGCATTGTGGGCGAATCCCGCCGCCCGCCGCGGCTCCGAGGGGGAGGATGCGCTCGGGGCCGGCCCGTCCCACAGCCGCAGCCGCAGCGCGCCGGGCCGGCGGCACCGCGCCCGACGAGCCGCACTGAAGGGCGTGGGGCATGCGCTGCCTGCGCCGGCCGCAGCGGGAGGCGCCGGCGGCGGCGGGGCCAGGTGAGCCGGGCCGAGCCGCGCCGCGGCGGGCACGGGTGGGGAAGGGAGGGACGGAGGGAGCGTCCCGCTGGCGGCCTGCGAGATGCGGGACCGGGGACCGCACCGGGCCGGGCCGTGCCGAGGCTGCGCGCGGGGCACTGCGGGAGATGTAGTTTGCCGCCCCACCCGGCGCCTCCAGCCGAAGGGAGAGAGTCCCGCGCGCGGGACTCGGGTTCCCAGCGTGCCCGCGGGGGTGGGCGGGCTAGCGGCGGAGTGACGGCCCGGCGCCGCCAATGAGAAGGTGGGCCGGGTGGGGCGAACCAACTGCCGAGAGGGGCGGCGGGGAGTGGGGGGGCGGCGTGCCGGCAGCTGCAGTGCAGGGGCGGACGCGGCCACCTCCTCGGCGGGGGGAGGCGGGACGGCCCGAGGTGAGGGCAGGGCAGGGCAGGGCAGGGCGGCGGCCCGGGCGGCGGCCGCCCCTCGGTACCGCTCCTGCGCGGGCCGGGGGTCGGGGCGATGCCCGGAGCTGCCGCCGCGGGAGGGGCGGGCAGCGGCCTCGCTGCGCTGTGCATGGCAGGGGCGGGGGCGCCCCGAGCGCTGAGAGGCTCCGCCGGAGGGAGCGGCCCCGCCGGGCGGTACCGGGCACCGCCGGTGCCGGTGTCGGGCGGGGGCCGAGGTGCGAAGGCAGCCACGGCCTTGTGGCGGGCCGGGCTCCGGGGAAACGCACGGAGGGTGTCGGCCGCCTCGGGAGGTCCGGTGCCGCCCGGGGCTGGGCACGGCATCCTGCCCGGGGCCAGCGGGTGCCTGTCGGGCCGCACGGGAAAGGCAGCCCCGCTCCCTGGAGGGCTCCGGGGAGGGAACGAGCGCTTCCTTGTGCCGCGGTACCTTGGGATAACTCCGTGGTGTTCGGGTTGCAGGCGGGAGGCTGAGAGTTTCTCCTTTTTGGCGGGGTGGGAATCTTGTTCCTGTGTGCGTGGCGGTGTCTCCTAAAGCTTTGGGGCTCAGAGTTTCCCGCTATGGTGTCGGTATTGCTGGTGGCGCCCAAGCTGACATTGCTGGATGTGTCCGTAGTCATTGTGCTGCTTTCCCTGCATGCCGCGAGAGGAGGTATCCGGTAACCTGGGTCTGACCCACTGAGGACTCTCCAGATGAACACCGTGACCTTGACGTGCATCTGGGATTTAACAGGGAACCAGAATGCTGCACGGAGCACTGAAGTCACGCTGTCATTCTGACAGCTCAAGTTCAAGCACCACTGTGTGTTTTGAGGGGTGGGGACTTCAATACCTGTTGGTATCATGTTTCTGAGCAGTTCAAACCAAACCTGTTTTGAATTTTCTTAGGCTTGATTGATAGAAGGAAAGGTTTCCTAATTCTACCATTTCACGTGGATTTCTTGTAGTCTCACTGAAAATGTTGCCTTTTAGCAATAAACTTCTCAGTGAGTCACAACAGAGATTTTCAGCCTGGGGACTTCCTACGAGTGGAATTTATCTTCGTGTTGTGTTGTGCCACAGGGTGTGCTAATGCTCCCTCAGCTTGTAGGTGCTGTGCCTGTACAGGTGCTCTGACTAAAGAGCATCAGTTCTGTCTCACGAGTGTCAGTGTGTCACCACATTTCAGTGTGCTGCCTTCTTCTGAGAGGAAAAAGAGGGGCAGAATAGAAATGATGTGTTAATGTTCTGCCTTTCTTCCTTTTCATTCCAATGATCATCCAGCTCACACAGAGCATCCTCCTGGTGATATAGGTGGAATCAGAAACTTTTGAGATGTGGTGCACATGAATGGTGTATGTGGTACTCACTGCTGTTACTGCTGTGTGCTTTTTCGTGCTTTGTGGTAATCTCATTCCTTCAGGAGCAGGCTGGGTTCCTCTTCTCTGGTGAAATAAAACACTGGAATCTCTTGTAGGACACTTTTATCACACCTTGGGGACACCTGCCTAACCTTTTTTTTTTGGAATAGTCCTCAAGGGAGAGGTCAGATCCCTATCACTGCTCTTGGTCCTCCAGAAAGGAGTATCTCTAGTGCTAGGAAATCTCTTCCTTCAGCTCCCAGTGTTGGTGTTGATCAAGTGGTGCTCATGGCCCATGTGTGGATTTCCTTCCCTCTCCATCCCCAGTGTTTGTTGGTGAAGGCAGCAGGCAGCCTGCAGCTCTCCTCCACTGGAAGCAGTTGGCACTTGTTTTCCAAAGCAGGAATGATCAGCTAGATCCAGGAACAGCCAAATCCATCTTTCTTCTCTATCTTCAGTGTGGGAATCCCTTCGTGCTGTTTCTTGCTGTCTCTTATGGAAAGATTGACTCATTACCCTATGGTTTGTCAGGTAGCACACTCCTCTCACATGGGTCTTGCTGTGGGCTCATCTCTTCAATTGTGTCCTTTCAGTTTTTTGCCTTAGTCTTATCTCTGTGTATATCAATGTGCAGGGCCTACAGGAAACACTTCAGGAGTGGTTCCTCATCCTGGGAAGCTCCTAGGTTAGATTTGTTTGCCAAACTCCACAGTGACCTTCCAGTAACATTGATTCACTTTGAAAACAGAGCAGAGGACAGAAAATAGGTCCTTATGGAGGAATAGGTGTTTATAAAGTCTTCAAGGACTTAATAAACTTCCTTAATTTTTTAGGACGTGTGGGCTTTGTTGGTATCTTCCACTTTGAGTATTGCGAGGCACAGTCTGAATATTTGGTGGAGCCATTGTGGAAGCATTTGCTAAAAAACTCTTTTAGCTCTGCTAGGTTACTGAGCAAGAAGCAAAGTGGACACAACCAGTGCTTCCCTCCCCTTCTTCCATCATAGATAACAAAAAAATGGGTATTCCTTTGAAACATCATGAAATCCCCTTAAATATTGTTGTGGGACACAGTTCCTTTGGAATAAATATTAAGATTGCTTTGAAAGGGAGGAATAAGGAAAGCCAGCTATGAGACCTCCCTCCCTAGTCCAGAGGAAGAGTGGGAGAATCTGCTGGGTATTTGTGGAAACTTCAGGAATGAGAGGTGAGGGAGATGGTGTGGCTTTTGCATGGTGCATCTGAAAATTGAGACTCCCTTGAATGTGAGAGTTTGCCCAGCTCTGAAGTGCACTGAGGCAATCCTTGTTGGTCAGGCCAATCCATGGTCTTCTCCACAACAGTGCCCAGTGCCTGTGGGTCACAGTGTTGAGAGCCACAGCAGTTATTCCCAAAAATATGGAAAATAATCTAGCAATGGCAATGTGTCTTGGACATTAATGTATCGAGTGGTTTTTCACATGAACTTTTCTGCTTTTTTGGACACTGGTGGATACATCAATATATTAAGACTCAATGGGGAAAATATAAAACTGCCACAGGAGGTTTTTTTCATGGGATTCACAATCCCTTGGTCTCCCTTTTGGTCTTACCCAGTCCCACACTGTTTTCTGTTGGGCCTTTTCCTCTGCTCAAGAGCTGCACACATGGGAAAGGATTTTTTTTTTTGTAGTTGAAAAGGAAGATGTTGACAGTGTGATGGAATGTAGAGCTAATCAAACAAGATGTGTTTGGAAACCCCTTCCTTTTGGTGTCAGGCTGTGTCATCTTTAATTTGGTGAGCAATATGAAAGGAACAAACTGGATCCTGGGCTGGCTCCAGCCCGATAGGTGCAATGGAGAGCAGAGAATGCCTGTGGGCACAGTTTTCCTCTTAGGAGAAATGAGGCATCCCAGCCTTCAGAAAGAGATCTGGTGTCAGCTGTGGCAGATGGAAGTGGATTCCTCTCTGTCTGTGCAGCAGGAGATGTTGTCAGGCCCTCTGTCAGCCCAGGAGCTGCTGGGTACAAAGCTTTGGTGGCCTCCCAGTCAGACAGGAAAAGACAAAGAGAGGCATTGATGTCTGCTGAAGAGGTTTTGATTTCAGGATCACTCAGCTGCTCAGGCCAAACCCCTGGATTGCTCCAGGCCTTTCTCTACCAGTGACCAAGAGATGATGCTCAAGGAAAGGCTAAGAAGATGGGCACACTGTGCTTGCCCTGGTCACATCCCTTGTCACCTTGGGGGTGTGGGGTGCAGCTTTTCAGCCTTTTTATTTGTTGGCCTGAGTCATTTTCCATGCACACAAGGTGTGCTAAGGGCACTCTGTTGTGAAACCTACCTCTGCACTCCTATGTGTTTTCCTCTCTTTTAGCCAGTTATTAGCTTTAGAGAAACTTTAATTTTATCCTGGAACATCCTCATTTCCAAGGCCTTTGGCCTGATACCACACATGTGCTTGTTGAGTCTTCCTAAAAGCACCTCACCTATCCTAATAGATCCATAAATCAGGGCTTCTCCCTCCTGCCTGCCACTTGGTTTCATTTTTAATCTTCCGTTTTCTAAACATGTCTGTTGTGGAAGACTGATTTTCCAGATCCTCTGCAGAGCTCTTCAAAACAAACAGCTGCCAAAAATCCTAGGTATCTTCTTTCTGATCTTTCCTTAAGTCTTTCTGTTTCTTATCTGTCCATCATTTAGCAGACTAGCTGGGTGGCCTCTCATCACATATGGGTAGAAAATATGTAGATTTTATCCAGAAGAATTTACTTAACCTCTTCTACATCATCACTTGGAATAATTTGTACTGTTTTCTTCTTCTATTCTAAAAACCTTCTGTTGGCCCAGTAAGTCAGAATTAAAACAAAGTAGAAGTTGCACTGGGCAAAGATTTTCTTTCTTTCTCTTTTTCTTTTTCCTTTTTTTTTTTTTTAAGGTGATACATTTCTGTTCAAGAAAGTGGAATTATTTGTAAGTTATATTTAAAATTTCATCTTTGTATTATAGTCTGATCTGCATGAGGAAACTGAAGTTCCCCATTGCCTCCTTTTTCCTAAAGGCACAGGCCATCTGTTCTCACATGGCAAATCACTGTTGCTGCTTTATTCTGGTCTGATGGGGTAGCTTTACTATTTCATTTTTTCCCTTTAGCCTTGATACAAAATTATTTCTTTATCTCCTGTGAGACTGACTGTTTATTTTGTAGTGTGTAGTACTCTTTCTCCCCTGGAATGGGCTGGCCTTTTTCTGTGTACCTTTTCCATGGAGCACTGGAGAACGTGCCTGGGTAGCAAGAATGAATCCATTCACCCTTGTTCCCTACCATACCTCTGAAACCTGTTGCATCTCTTTGGTTTTTTGGGTTCCATTTAAATACCTTGTAATCCTGAAACTACTCTTTCTCTGTGTGTGAGTGTGTGACGTTTCTTGTAAAATTCAGCCCATTTTTTCCCTGAACTTGTAGCTCTTTGTGAGATTCTGCCTCCCAGCACCTGCTGTGCAACTCCTACCTCAGACTGATCTGTAGCTTCTTGACATGCAGCTTAAATTCTTGGTAGTGTTGGTGCTTGTTCTCTTGGTACCTGTTCTGCTCACTGAAACAAGGGTATGGTGTAGCTGTCCAATGCTTTCACCTTCATAGAGGCATCAGCACAGTGCTTCTCTTGATTGGACACTCTAATAAATTGTCTGGCTTGTTTCCCTCATTTCATGAAAGTTGCTTGTTTGCTTCCTGTAGCACCTCAGCCAGGGAATAGAAGTCACCTTTGTGGTGACATTGTATTAGGACACTTAGACTTTGTGGTCTAGTTAATGTCTTGAATTATTCAAACAGAATCTAGCTGCATTAGAGTTCTGAAATTTACTAGTTTAGGACTTGTGCAAGTAATTTATTGAAACTGATTTCTTGAAATTTTGTTATCCTTGGGGGAAAAAAAAGGTTTTCCTCAGGCAGAGTTACTCCAGTAACTCCAGAGTTGCTGTTTTTAAGCAGAAGGGACTGAATCTTGTCATTTCACAGAAGGCCAAGAGCCTCCTGCTGTGGAGACAAACACAGAGCACAGCTTGACTGCAGCTGAAATGGATCTGAGGTCTGCTCCTCTTGCATTTGACTGACCCTACAGTGAACCAATTCAGGAAGCTCTAAGCCAAGGAAATGCTCTTATTTATTAGGAAGAGGAATAATTTTTCTGCTAGTACAGGTCACTGGACCCATGGTGGCCCACTGGCCTGTGGTGGAATCCTACACACGTGAGTTCAGAGCTGGGAGGAGAGAGGGGAACTGTTTCTCTTCATTTCAGGCAGATTTTTAGATTGGCTAATTAGGAACCTGAAGCTGTGGATCCAGCATTGGGGTCTGTAGGATTTATGGGGTAGTGTAGGTTATATGGTGTAACAGTGCTCTCAGTTAATTCTCACCTTTCATTCATTAGTGTCTAAACCCAAAATGTGATTTTTGGGTGGGTGTTGGGTTTTTTGGGTTTTGGGTTTTTTTGGTTTTTTGGGGGTTTTTTTTTGGTTTGTTTTTTGGGTTTTTTTGGTGTTTCTGCTTTTAGTTAAATTGGTAGTAGCTAAAGCATGCTTTCTTAGAGGTGGCCAACCTTGGTCTGAAAAGAGAATCCACCCTCTTTCTTGTTCCAGATCCTGTCCTTAAGGAAAACACCCATGAAAAACTAATTTGCAGTTGTCAGGTTTCTGCTTCCAGCAGAAGGTGAGCTAGAATGTCAGAGCCCTTCAGTTTCTAAAATTTTCATAATAGAGAAGTACTTCTCCACTACATACCCTTGCTTTTGGGAGTTTCTTTGGGCTAAGTTCCATGCATTTTAGAGAGTTTAGTTTTCAGGTGGAAGGCACTTTCCAGCCTTTTTTTCTTATTCAGGATTTTTAGTAGCCATGTGCCATGGATTACTGTACTCTACCAGTCTCTACTGTCTCTCACAGTAGGCAAGGACAGAATTGCCTCCCCTTTTTTTTTTCTGCTTCTCTCCTTCTCTCTGTAGCAGTGCTTTGCTCTGTGTTCATGACCTCTATGACTTGTTCATAGATGTCTGAGCATGAGTTTGGTTGTATTAAGAAGCATTTTGTTGAAGATGCACTTTTTTCTTTCTGCTCTTCCCCATTTCTATGAAGAAATAAGGAGTGGTTGCTTCTCAAGCAGAGACAAGGTTTATGGGGCTTTGTCCAGTGAGCCAACAGGACAAAAAAGAAAATGTAAAAGCTGGCCATGCAAAGGGCAGGTAGTCAAGTAGTTTGTCACTCTTGTGACAGTAATCTGGAGGAAATCACAGGAGCCATTTGTTCTCCAGGGCTCAGAGCTATCTGGTTGCATAGGTCCTACAGTCTCTTTTCAAGTCTGGTGGCAGCTCAGAAGTTGGTATTTCTGGTGTGCTTGTTGCTTCTTTTGCAAAACACATTTTCTTTAACCTTGCTGCCTGTGTTTCTGATTGGGATGAGATTATATACATTTTTTTCCCTTCCAAACATCCCAGGCTGGACTTGAACCAGTAATTGCTCTGTCTGTGGAGTATTTATTATTAGAAGCATTTACCAGGAGCCAGCTTACTCTGGCAAGCTGAGCACAGAATGCACAATTATTCATTTCAGGTTGAGATAGGTTTGAAGAATTGCGATGAGCATTGACCAAGTCACGTACAAAATTTACTTTTCCAGTTCTTTACTACAGCTATGAATAGAAAATAATTTTTACATTAAAAGGTGGTATCATGTTTATGATGCTTTTTCATAGAAACAAGTTCTGACCATATTAGTTCTGAAACAGGAAATTCTCAGAATCCAGTTACTTGGCATAGAACTGGAAAATTAAGGATCAAAGTATAAATGTGATTTGTGTCAATGAATTGGTCCAGAAGAACACATATGAAAGTTTTGTTGGGGATTTTACTGGTGTGTTTTTTGTATTTTTGGGGTTTTGTTGGTTTTTAGGTTGTTTTTTTTTTCCCTGACACAACAAGCTGGTGTAAAATCTGATAGCAGAAGGAGAAGGCATAGAGCTCAGTCACAGAGCTGCTTAACTCCACAGACAGGAAAACTCCTGGATGGGAAGCAATTGTTTGCCTGTTCTGGAAGAGTGCAGGCAGGTAGTGACAGTTGAGAACTAGATGGCATTCTCAGCACATGTGGAAATGGCTTTTATAGAGGCAGTCCTGACCAGCTTGTAGAACTCTCCATAATCCTGGTATCCATTGTTCCTTGGAAACTGACTGACATAGCAGTGCAGAAAGGAATGAAACAGACCACGCTTGCACGTACAGGAATTTTTGTGTGTTTAACTAGGATGTTCTTGCATAGACTAAATACCACCCCTGGAAGCAGTGCACAGACTGTGAGGGTGCAGTTATCCCAGGGATTCCTTTGTTGGAGACTCTTCTCAGAGGCACCAGCCTGAGCTGTTACATCCTGTTGGGACCCAGGACATTCCTCTGGCTGCCCTGGGTGATTTGGGACCTTGGCAGGGAGTCAAAGACACCTGTGCCTTCGATTTTTAGCCCATGGAAAAAATTATCAACTTTGTGGGAAGATTTACAAGTCACAAAAATTTAGGTAGAATGCTAGTTAATTTGTCACAAAGTGAAAAAGTAGAATTTTAGGGTTTTAAAATGGGGGTTCAGGAAACAAAATAGAAGAATCTAGGCGTGTCCTGTCCTTCTTCTCCTTCTTATACTCCATTTTCTGCTGAGATGGTTACACTTTTTGATTGGTTTATAGTAGAGACAGACTGTCTAACATAGGTGATAGGTGATAGAAAATTATTGTAAATAAAATACACACATAGTTCTTAATATAAAAAATTAACACCACCCCAAAGGCAAACGCTGTGCCACAACCCAACCTGCCAGACAAATCTCAGCAAGTCAGAAAAAGAATATAATAAATAAGAAAAAATAAACAACTTTGAAAAGCAGAACCAACAAATCTCGACTTCTTCTTTGGTTGTGGGGCTGGGGAAAAAAAAAAAAACTTTCTAATACCTCAGGGGTCATCTCAACCACAAAAACCCTAAACTGCACCAACTCTTTGCAAAGGAAAATGACATCTGTGTGGAGTCTTGTGTGCTTTTGGCTTGGGTCATGCAGCAAGAGTCTTATGGAAAGAATGGAACGGAGGCTTTCCATATCAGCAGGGAAGACTGTGTAGTGGAGGGGAAATATACAATTTCCTAGAATCAGTACAGTTACCTGCAGAAATTGCTGTGATGCATTCCCAGCCCACAAAAGAGGCACTGTGGGAATCTGCAGGAATTACCCAGCCCAGGGCAGCTGCAAAGGCTGTGGCCAGGCAGCCTCTGGGACAAGGTGGTGTTGTGGCAGTGACCAGAGGCAAAGGCCAAATCTGATAGACTCCAGATCTATGTATAACAAGGACTGCTCGACAGAAGAAGAGAGACAGTGGGAAAAATGGGAAGCAACCCAAAATGGTGATGGAGTAGAGACAATTGAGGTAAAACTGATTCTGCCAAAGAAATATTTAATCACTCTGGCTGGATGGTTGCATGAAAAAGCCCCAGGAGGAACAGAGGCAATAGTTAACAAAGTACAAAAGGCATAGATGGCTCCAGAGAATCACAAACTCACTTTGGAAGGTTTTTAGCTAACAGGAACTTGAATCCCAGTGGTGTCCAGGTTCCTGGATGCATGTGAACTCTTGATGCAGTATGTTTTCTATATGCACAGAGTTCAAAGTGTGCTCAGTAATATCCATCACTCCCCCTGAAATGCTGGTACATCATATACAGCCTGGAAGTGGAGTGTTAATTAAAGCATTCTTTAGGAAATCCAAATTAGGACCTGTGCAGGAAGGTCCATGTACTGTTTTATTGTGTGCCTACTTTGCTTTTAAAGATTTAGGTAAGGAAAATTGAATACACCATTCTCACATCAAACAAGTAGTGATGATCAACCAGTTGATAAATGTATGGCTTCTGAGAATCCCTCATGATTTTATATTTGGAATCACTTAAGTATTTGTGCACAGGAATCTATAACCTTGGACTCTGCCCTGTGGTAATCTTGTTAGTTTCAATTCTGTTAAGTTTGTTATTTGTAGTAATGTTGTAGGACATTACTACAAATAAGGACACTTATTCAACACCTCAAAATTGTTTTCTTTTTCCTTTTACTACATTAGCAGGTGAGTTTAATTAAGATAAAGGAAGAACTGTTGAGGAACACACCTGGTGTAGGTAGCTGGGTGTGCAGCTGCAGTGGGAGCTGCAGGTTGTGCCCTGGGTGACAGGAAATGTCTGGAGGCCCAGGCAAGGAGTCATGGTGCCACCCCTTTGCCAAAGAAAGGCCATGGGGACATGCAGAGCTGGCTGCTGGTTCATCCAGAGATTGTGGAGCCCAAATAAAACAGGAGAAGACCCCAGACCAAATATCCCCATTTATGAAGCAGCACGTGCAAGGGCACCAAGAGGAACACAGCCTGTGAGGGCACAAAAGTCCAGTGGTGCCACTGTGACTCCCAGAGTGGTTCCTGAATGCTCAGACAGGAAAATTTCCTTAGCCAGCTGTCTGCAAGCTAAAAAGGGATGAGACAGAAGATCAGAGAATGAAACTGTAGATTTGCAAGCAACAGACGAGGGATGAACCTGCTTCCCTGAGCATGCTCCAGCTAGGGGGAAGAGTTGCTTACAAAAATGGAAAATGGGCTGTAGAAGGATGATTTAAGTGACTAACAGTTGGCATGATTTGTCATGTTTTTGTCAGTCCCAGGAAACCTCTTCTGTGTAATAACAAATAGAATATCTGTTGTGATCAGCATTGGGCTTGAAGACTGAAAAAAAATTTGTTCCATTTAGTGTCATTTAGTCTGATGTGACATCAGTGCAGCAAGTGGCAGTTGCCCCACTTATGCTAATTTTTATTATGAAAGTGCTTGGTAATATGAAGTCTACATGGCAAATCTATAAATACATGAATTTTCCTAGGAAAATATCCTGTCTCCTAGAATTTGAATCAAATGATGACATCTCTCATCAGGAACTCACTGTTATGTTCCTAACCTCTAAAGAACTTTTTGGCAAGTTTATTTAATAATTGATGGTTACGGTGACTCCATCTATCATAAAAATTTTTGAATGGGTAAGATGAACACAGCTTTTTCTGGAATGGAGGTTTAAAATGTTTGATCTTAGGCTATGGGCCCTTTAATAACCTGATATAATAGGTTATAATAAGACCATTGAGCAACAGATGTTATCAGTTTGCTGTGTGCCTGAGTGGTTCTTTCAAGATAAAATCTGTTCTTCAAGAATGAGGACTCAAGGAAGGTCCTGTTGGTCACTCTGAAAACTGACTTGGAATGGCCACATTTGATGGAAGATGAATATCAGCCTCTGCACAAAAGCAGAGAGAAAAGAGAGGACATGCTTTATGGGACGTTCTGCATTGCCTGAGGGTCTGGTCACACTCTGGTCCAGGATCAGGTGATCACAACATCCCCTTGTGTGTCAGGTGTAGATTGAGTCTGATATCATAAGTACAACCTATGTTTAGTTCTTGCTTTATTCAGATGTATTTGTTTTGGCTGCCAGCAGACTACTCAAGCTTTTCAGTAGTGATTTATATTGATTTTGCAGGTACAGATACTTAAGCTGCAGTTAAATGTTCATTGTGAGCAAACCATAATGCTTGCCTGTTAAATTAGTGGAGGTTGAGCTGGTTATGATATCAGAGGGATTTCCTGGAGCTGGATTTAATATTCTGCTTGTTTCAAATTTGGAGAAACTCTATCAAGGAGATTGGTGGAAGATAATAACAGACTTTCCTTTCAAATTGTCCTGCTCCCCATTGTTTTGCTTTTACTGCTGAGATGTATTTGGGGAGGATTAGGATCACATAAACCCCTGGCAGTGTAGGCGTGCTTATCTGCTGTGTGTTCCTAATGATTTGTTGTCATAATTACCTGTGCTGATTCTCCCTGCAGATAGGTGGGTTTGGCACAGAAATTACTGGTGTGTCTGACTGCTCTGTAATGTGTGTGAATGCAGTCTCTGGCAGTGTGGTGTTGTTTGTTTGGGGGTTTTGTTTGATTTCCTCTGGTCCTGTGCTGTTGCTTTCACTGTGCAGGCAGTGATAATTCAGTTGGCTGTGCAACTGGGTAGCCATAATAATGCTGTCAAGGTGCATCTGTTACTGTGTTTAATATGTATGTTCTGCTCAGTGCAGCCTCGTGTTAGCAGAGAATCTGGACCCTGATTGATTGCAGTCTGTCTTGATTGCAGCTTTTTTTTGTGTGTTTGTTTTTCCCAGTTACTCCTTAATGGCCATAAACCATTCAAAGATGAAAAATAGTCCCAGCATCTTGCAACCTCACCTTTAGATGTTTTGATTATTACAGAAGTGAAATGCTTTGAACAGCAAGTCCAGAATTTCTCAGGGTAGGGCCATTCCCTGCCTATGAGGAGAATATGTCCCAGAGGAGGCTTTAGGCTGCAGCTGATAGGAGTTGAGCCTGCTCTCTAAGCAGGGTTTGCTGCAGCAGGGGCAGGCAGTGAAGGGAGATGTCTTCAAGGAATAATTCAGAACCTTATGAGCTCCTGCTGTCAGACCTACCCTAGCAGTGTATGGCTTGTTTTTCATTGCTGTTTCAAGTTCAGCAGGGAGTATGGTGTATTCCAGGGCTGAGGGGCTGTTAGTCCAGTGCACTGAATTTTTTTAAAATCAGCTTATTTTCCTGCACTGCTACACACATTCCTACCCTGATAACAGAATGCTAGTGCATGGTACAAAGATGTAAGGGCTTTTTGTTTGTTTCAATGTGAGTGATTTAATTTTTATGGTTGGTATTGGAAGGAGATGGTGTTGGAAAACAGTGAGGGACACTGAGCCCATGCAGCTACTGCTGCCATTAACTGAGCCCTAGTGCTGCTGAGAAGTGGCACATGGAAACTCCACTGGCTTCTAAGCATTCTCAGTCCTACTTGTTATATTCTCATCTTATTCCCCAGCCCATCTGTTTCATTCATGTTCGCATTGGGAACAGCTAAATTATGTTAAAATTCTACTTACAACTGTTTTTTGGTTGTTCCTCTCATGCAGGTATTGGACAGGGAGATAGACCTGATTTCTAGACTGCAGTTTATTGGGCTACTTCTTTTGGTTTTGCAGTTATCCAACTTTGTCTCACACACACAAAAAAAAAAAAGCTGTAGTTTACATCAACATTCCATAACACCTCTGGGATCCACTCTTAGGGTGGATCATGCTCCTGAGCTGGTTCATGATGGAGAATTTGATCAAGTAAAGAGGGTCATGGGTTACAGCAGTCTGAATTGTGCTAACTTGTAGACTTCTAGAGGTAAGGATGTGTCCTGAAATGAAGTGGGATATTGCAATTCCTCCACAGTGAGATTAAGACCCTTAGTAAGGTGGTGAGAGACAGAATTCCATAGCTTTGTGCTGCCCTTTAATAGCCACCTCGTGTCTCATGAGTTTTGAGCTTGATGTGAGTGGGATGTATTTTGAGCCCTCCAACTGTGATATACTGAGACTGAAGCAAGCCAACATAGCAAAGATCTCATATATTCATTAGGAATTCCTACAGGGTGTGCTTGGCATTTATAGGTTTAGTTTTAACAATGCTATAATCCTGTAAAATTAGGAAATAGTCTTATTCCAATAAAGCTGTTTAAAATTTTGCTTGTATGAAAGGAAACCTTGTAAAGGTGGTTGGGCTGTATATATGAGATTTCTTCCCATTGATTCTTTATTTTTTTGTTCTCTGGTCACCTTGAAGAGCTAGAGAAGGCATATATATTATATATACACTCCTCCTGCTGAAAATACACTCCTCACCAAACACAAGTCAGGCCATACCGAGTCCTACCACAGGTCCATCTAGGCCAGTATCCTGATCTGAGTTGGCTAGGAATGGGTATCTGGGATAGAGAATAAAAGCTGGAAAGGCAAATAAAATGACTCCTCAGACTGCTCTTGCCACTTTCAGTATACTGGTGAACATGGGGGTTTTTGCATTTCTTTTATTATAAATGCCAAGACTAAATTTAAAAAGCAATAAAGTTTGTGTGTTTGTAAAGTTTATGTAGTTGGCTGAAGGAGATATCAGTGTGGAAGAGCTGATTTCACACTTCTTCATGCTGAGGTTGGCCAAGAGATGGAATTTGGTCCTACTGTTGTCCCTGTTTATTTCTCAGCTGCTTTCCTTGGTGCTTCACTTGCTGTTTCTAGGAAAGCAGTTCTAGAGTGTCTTAAGCTTGCTCAACTCCCTTGCAAGACTTCATGGCACAGGGATACAAGAATCTCTTGGCATCTTGTCCATTTCCTACAGGAAAAGACAAACTGAAAGTTGTTGTTTTCACAGTCACTGTACTTTAAATTATGTCTCTTTATATTCAACAGTCAGTACATTTCAAAGGTAAGGAGAGTGGTGCTTGGGTAACATTTAACATGCAGAAATGATGCTCTCTGCTGTGTACTGGGAAGGAGAGGCTCTGCCTTACCACTCTCCCACTGACCATCTCTTGCCTCTTCCCTTCTGTGCTGGTGGTTTCTGCACAAAGGTGCTTTCATTGCTTCTTTTGCCCCTTGTGACCCTCCTGGGTTTTTAGTTTGATGTGTTATGTCTCACCATGGATGTGGGTAATGCTTGGCCCATAAGGCCTGAGCTTGTTTCTGCAGTATTTGTACTACCTCAGGAATAAAGTTTAGATTTGTGCTGCTACTGTGATCTAAACCAGCTTGGAATTCATTTCAGCCTATAATTAAATTGGCATTTGCTTTGGCTGCATTACTCTGGTGATACCAGAGCATATCTGTAAACTTAGTTCTGTAATTCCATATTGCCAAATGGCTGCTATTCATGGCATTGCCCAGGAGGATTTTATTCTATTTCAAAGCCAGATTCCTTTAAATAACAGACATGATATCTTTGTACAAATGTATTAAAATTTCGATTAAGGAAAGTGGAATAGTGCACCAGGGAAGATGACTGTACCTTGCCTGGCTTTGAGTGCTCATGGACTTCCATGCTCAGTCTCTCCTCCAAAATTATTCTTTGGGATGACTTTCCACCACAGTCACCAGACTGAAATCTTACTATGCACGTGCATCACTAAAGTGATGTGAGGAGAACTTCAAAAGTAGGGAGGGGATACTTATTTCTGTGTCTTATCATTGTTTGTAATGTTAAAAGTTTGGTGCAGTCTATAATTAACTAACTTTTCTTTAAATACCAGAAGGAAAGCCAACATTAAGGGAGATTTTTGCAGGGGTTGTCTGTCCTGAGGTGATGTGCAGGGAGGTTGTGTGCTCAGTGCTCACTGGTAGCTTAGGGATGGCTGGTTCAGGTGTTCTGGTGAGCATAAAGGAACTTGGGAATGGCATTCCACTTGCCCATTAGAAGAAGAAGCACAAATGTTGTGCTGCCAAACACAGCAGGTACTTTTTCTTTCCAGTTTCTTACTTCTCTACCCAATGATTTAAAGCACAGCTACCCCATACAGATGCAGGACTCTTTCAGTGAGAATTTGGAACATTTTGCAGCACCTTTCTTCTGAATCTCTTTAATACCCAGGTTTTTTTCTTATTTCTCTTCTATTATTTTGATTATCCTTTAGCAGATGTTGAATTGAAGATTTCTCAGCAGCCCTCTTGCTGAGTTAGTCTGCTGCTCTTTTTTTTCATGTAGTTATCTGCTATATCTGGAATGAAATCTTCCTTTGTGAAGATTTTTATAAGATCTCTGAGATCTTTTGTTCATGTTTTATTTGATCATCCTTTGTCTTGCACTTTTGACATACTTCTGTCTGCTGCTTCCTTGTGCACATTACATACTGGCCCCTTCACAGCCTTCCCTCTCAGTCCTTTTATTGCTAGGGAATGAGTTATTTTCTCTACTTGAGCTCATAATTAACTGGTAATTTTTTTGCCTTTTTTTTGGACGTGAAGAAATGTGATGGTCAAGTGACCAGCTCTAGTATTTTTAAAAGATTTGGTATTTATTTTGTTAATCTAAGTTTGCAACCAGAGTGCTACAGTAACACTCATTTTTAGAAAGGGAGATATTCATATTTGGGGGAATGACAATAGAATTGCCAAGATCCATGTTTAGTAAAAGATACAGCCTAATTCTAAAGCCAGTATCTGAGCAAGATCTTTTATTAGGCCTGTTTCATTCATTTTCTTCTAGGAAAGCCAAGTTAATGTGTTTCTGAAAGTCATTTTTGCTGAAGATTTATAACAAAACCCCCTTCAAATTAATATCAACATAGGCTATCTGGAGCTCCATATAAAGGCAGGAAAAAGGGGCAAGATGAATACCACAGGCACAAGTTATCTCTCTGTATTTTAATTTGATCATCTTTAGCACTGTGTGTGGGGTATGAGGAGGACTAACTTGTGCCTGGCTGGAGCCTTTTCTAACATTCCCCATCTGCTCTGCTTGGCTGTTCATTGCAGTGATGTGTCTGTAACCCTGGCCCTGTACAGTCCTTCCACCCTATTCAGACTTTTTAGGCTTATTGAATGCAATACCTGGCAAACCTTTCTGATTTGTGTTGGATGTCATCCAATGCAAGCCATGAAAGCTGCTGAGGTAGCAGCTGCTCTGCTAAAGCAAGACTTCTTCACCTGGTAACAATGAGAGCCCTTGCAACATTTTGGTGTTGGATTCTCGTTGCATTGTCAAGCCCAAGAGCTCCGGACTCCTGCATGGTGTAGCTGCTGGTTGTCACCCTTTAGTTTGTGCTGCTGACTTGAAGCAGGGTTGTGTCTGTCAGGTTATGCAGGGGTTTGCAGGGTGAGTTTGCCTTCTTCTCTAAGAGTTTGGTTCTGATTTAGTCACAAGCAAGACCTGTGAGAATGCAGCATGTACTTGTACTGCAACCCGTAATAATTTTGTCATTCATTCCCCCTGCTCCTTTCTTTCTTCCCCCCAGATAAATGGCTCATTTAAACTGGGAGCTACTGAAATACTCTCTGGCTGGCAAATGCAGTGCCTAGCAGCAGTCATCAAGGACGAACCAAACATGAGTGGTGGAGGGGAGCAGGTCGACATTCTCCCGACCAACTACGTGGTCAAAGATCGCTGGAAAGTGGTGAGTAGCTCTGGCTTTAATGGCCCAAACCAACCTCCTCCTCCTCCTCCTGCAGTGGCTCAGCAAATTCCCTGCTTAATCCTGGCCTCTGGCGAGCAACACTGGAGTGGTGGGGTTTGACATGTCAGCAAGATACTGCAGGGAGAAGGGTTTTTGAGTGGTATTTTCAGAAGGCTAAATCTGCCAAGGATTTTTATGTAGGATTGAACTGTTGCAGCAGACTGAATAGTGTTCTAGTAGAAAATTAGATTTCAAATGACTGTGGCAAAGAATACTACAGACATGACTATAAATAACTTGCATTGCAATAAAGTAATGTAAAACCAAATGTTTTGGGTTGGAATGTCAGCTACTTCAAGAGTCCATTATTAACTAGCTGGTTATTAGCTGATGTAAATTTATTTGTATACTTCTTAAAATTATATAATCATATGTTAAGAGTTTTAGTTCTTATCTCACCTGTTGTGCAAGCTGGATAGGCTTTGCTTTTAAAATGCTAAAAAAACATTTAAATCCCAGGTATAGCATTGTCTTAATTTTTAACTGGGATTACCAGCACTCTCTGAATTGTTAAACTCCCAGCAGAAGCCTCACTAGTTTGAACTACAAGTGATTTGCAGTGATAGCACTGATTTGTTCTTTATGGTGACTGGCTGTGGTACAGTGGCCCTGTGAGTTTTGCAGTGGAGTGTGGAGAGCAGAGGACTAAAAAAGCTTGGGACTCTGAATTCACTTCAGTTCTAGGCTGTGGATAGGTTATTTTTCAATAGCCCACTTCAGACAAAGTATTATCCTTCAATTAGACCCAACCCTGTTCTTGTTGCTCCCCATTGCCCCTCTTCACTTTGTTCCAGCATTCTCCTCAGCCTTCACTTTTCTGTCTGGCCAATTGCTGAGCAGCCTATTTATATTTAAGCAATTCAAACTGTTCTTCATTCTCCTGGCTTCTTGAGAGCAGATGGAGAAGCTCAGTTTTTTCTGTGATTAGACACCAAAATGGAGACAACCCCTTTGCCCCTCCCAAAGCTTTCTGTCACAGCTGAAGGAAAGCTTTGCCGAGCTCCTGCAGCTCTGGACTGGAGCACATGTACTTGTTTTGGAGGGATGATCCACGGATTAACTGACACAGGGGACTTGAAACATGCCCTGTGCTTACCCAGTGTCTCAGAAAATAATGATTGCAGCTTTTATCTGTCTCTCCCTGCACAAACAGAAATTTCTCCATAGCCTGAATTTGGCCAGATTGGTGCATGTTCTTTGCCAAGCTGAATTTCAGCACCGACGCCTTTGCTTCAGGTGCATGATTGCTAATACTCATTCCTCCTTAGCATGAGGAAGAACTTGTTCACATTGAGGGTGGCAGAGGATTGGAACAGGCTGTCCAGGGAGACTGTGGAGTCTCCATCTTTGGAGACATTCCAAACCCACTTGGATGGGTTCGTGTGTCACCAGCTCCAGGTGACCCTGTCGAGGCAGAGGGCTTGGGCTGGGTGATCTGCAGAGGTCTCTTCCAGCCTGAGCAGTTCTGTGATTCTGGGATTCTCTGTTCTCCTGTACCTTGGCTAACTTCAGCTTGTACCATTCCCTCTTCATCAATCCTGGAGTTGCTCCTTCATAGAGAGGAGTGCTAAAACTGCTGTAAATGATGGGAGTGTTTTTGTAACAGAGTCTAAACAAAGTAACTTCGTTCTTGGCAACAGCAGAACTCTTACAAGCACCAAAACCTCCAAATAAAGTCTAAAATAAGCTGCTTGGTGATGCTTACAGGGAACATTTCAAACCAATTTTTAAGTTGGTAGTGGCACTAAGTGTGGGATTTAGTGCTTCATTGTTGCATGAATCTGTGACTGGGGCCCACTAGAAGCTCTGCCCACTAACTCTGCCTTAGAAAAGATAGAAATGTGCATTTGTATTGTCAACAACAACTACCTCTAATTAGAGGAATAACCTTTTATGTTTTATAGTGTCTCACAGTAGCCTTAAATACTGCAGTGAGGTCATTGTCCCACTTGAAGGCTCTGAGAAATGACATGACTTGCTAAAGGCTGTAAATAGCAATGAGAAATCCTTTTTTCCCAGCTCTGAGTAGAGCTGGGAATTTGACCATGTGCTAGCTGACTTGTGCATTGTGAGCATTGATTGAACAGTCATTCCCCCCATCCCAAAAACAAGAGTGAAGTGCAGACCCTTTCCTTTTAGGCAGCTTTTCTGTGCCTTTCCCTTTCTTTAAGCTGGTGTGGGACCAGTCAGAGCCACGAGCTGTGGGTGGCTTGGAGTAATCTGGAAAAGCTCTGAAAATACTTCTGATGGCCCAAGGAAATGGACAGCATAGGATTAAGTGACCAAGGAAAAAGGGACTGTACCTTAAAGTGAGCATACAGCTGTAGTATCAGGAGTAGCATTTTTTCCTTTTGTCACAGATCTTCCTGAATCTAGCCCAGAATGTGCCAGCTGTTTGGTCCAGTCTTTGCTGTGGGTGATGGATCCTGCTCAAGCAGGTGTGTGGCATATTTATGTGGTGCTGGGGTGCAACTGCCAGAAGGTCTTTTGTGTAATTTGTCCTCCCAGTGTCTCTGGCTGGGTATCTGCTTGAACCTTGTAGCTCTTAGTGCTGGCGTACTTCCATTATTGAGCCAGTTTCTAATTTTAGATTGGTGTAATGTATTCCTTGAATTCCTTTCCTTCTTTCCCCCTTTCTGCTGGCTGACAAAGCTTTGACAAATGAAGATGCTAGTTCTCTGCAGTTAGCCTGTTGGTCGTTCATTTTCCTGTCACTTGAAGTCAGTAAGTTTGGCTGTCTGACAGCAGTAACATTTTTGTCCTTATTTATGAAAAAAGACATGGACAGGGTGTGCTTATGGTTTTTGTCAAAACTTGTAGATTTAGAAGTATTCTTTATAGTCATCATTCTTTACTTGCAGATCCTTTTGATGAAATTTAGGCAGTACTGGAACCACATTTTGCTGAGTCCCCAGAGGGTCTTGATCCACGTGTGCTCTGAATGATGTGAACAGTTTTGTTCAGGGGAGGGAACAAAGTGAAATGTAACTTGTACTTGCTTTGAACTAGGTATGGATGTTAAAGCTGAATTTTGATGTATCTCTTTATTTCACATAAATGCCTTTTACTGGGGATTCACAACTGACACTTATTAGCAAGACAGAGTTGGCAGCTCCTGCACTGAGCTTTGAACACAAGTGATGACTCCTGTACATGTGTATGTTCTTTTCCTAGGTGCAATCCATGTTTTGTTTTCTTTCAGGTTTCTGAGCTTCTTGATCTAAAGCTCTACAGTTTATTTTGGAAACCTTGCCGGAAACCTCACAAAACTTTAGTGGATCCTTTACCTTGTCTTGTTTAGTAAAACAATTTATTATTCCAAGAGGGAACCTGGGACAAGGAGGGTTCTTTGTCAGACTTAGGGCCTGTTTTGGTCTGACTCTGAATTGCTTTAAGTGGGCTTTGACAGGTCTCCAGATGATTTAGAATGTGTCTGGCTCAATTCTTGATTGGCTTCTCAGTTTATACCTGTTGTACATGAGTTCATTTCCCTTGAGATCAGATCCAGTTGTCTTAAGCAAGTGGAGTGGACTCTGGAGAGTTTGGTGAACAAGGGTCAACTCTTCCTCAGCTGTTAAGTCAGAGGAGGCCTATTGGCCTTTTCTGGATCAAGCAGCCCATTGAATTGGGCTGCAGGAGTTGCAGGCTTGGCTGTACAAGTGCTCCTAGGAGACAGCCACAGTGGTTTGACCTTGTCAAATCTTTGAAGCCTGTGGATGACAGCCTTGACCCTGGCTGAGTTCACTAAAGGTTGCTGGCTTTCCATTTGGTCCTTTGCTCTGGATTTGGAGTGCATATTTTTTTACATTTCCACCAATCCTGACACCAGACCATTCCTGCCCTGGTCCTGGAATGTTACCCTGGGAAGGTCTGGTCTTTATATAATATCCTTGGGAGGCAGACTTTGTTCAGAGCAGTGGTGTCGTATATGCTTCTGGAATAAAAGATGAAATTTGTATTCAAGCTTATTTTTGGCTGGGGTTGTGTGTTGCCTTGGTTTTTTGAACTGTGTCTGAAAGTACTGATTTTTGCTTAGTGAGAAGGCTGCATGTTGCTGTTGTTGTTTTGGGGTTTTTTTTTAGTAAGCTCTGGAAGATTGCGCTACAAGAGTCTTTTTCAGGATAAATCAAAAATATTTCAGAATATTTAAAGGAGACTTCAAAGGGAGCCATTTGTGTGCTGTGTAACTCCTGATTGTCTGTGTCCAAGTCCAAATACCTACCTGTTTGATCAGATGAACTATTCACTTGATTCCACAGCCTGGAATAGACACCTGGACCCCCAGCTCACACAGGGGCTCGTGCATTAGGTGGGATGAATCCTGCTGGTGTTGGCAGCCTGTATCCCAGTCAGAACAGTAAGTGGGCTGTGGCAGGACCAGAAAAAAATATCCCCAAGGCAGTGAGGCTTAACATGGGTGATGACTCATGATTACCACTTAGATGATTCTAGTTAGATGCTTCATTATCTTCCTCGACTTTGTGTTTGCAGTTTCATTATTGGTTTGGGGTTTTTTGGGTGGTATGTGCCCATCTCTCCTTTGTGTCCAACAGAAGGCTATCCCAAGTTTACCTAAGAAAGTGAACTCCCATGGAGCACCCAGACAATGAAGCAATGGATGTGACATAAGCTCCTGACCTCAACCAGGACCTTGACTTACAACAGCTTGCTCTGGACCAAAGGAAAGGAAATGGCAGCTGACAGCCTCATTGTTGCTGAAAAACCAAGAAGTGTGGCAGTGCTAGTGGTGATGTTGAATGGATGGTACCATCTGGTGTGCTGGGAAAAGTATGCCAGAGAATAATTTCCATAAGAGTGTGAGCAAGGATGCAAGGAAACAAAGGCAGCTTTGACAGCCTTCCATTGGCTGGAATGTGTGTATAAAATCAGTTTTCTGATTCAGCAGATGCTTTGATCTTGATCTTGTGTGATCTCCCATTTGTTTCTCTGTAGACCTTTATGTGTCCTCCAGTTTGGCTGTTTTGCCAGGTGTGCAGACTCAATATTGTCCCTCCAGTTCCCAGTTTACCTTTTTGCCTTCTGTAGCTTCTACTGTCCCTTTCCCTTTCTCATTAATATATCAGACAACAGCAGATCTTGTCTACTGAATCCTCAGGTATTGGCTGACGTGTTGTTGCTATGCTGAATGTAGCACTGTTTTGAAAGAAAGATTTTTAATAGCCAGCTCACTTAGTGTGAATTTCCAATGGAAGTAGGGCTGCATTGTAATAATTTATGAATAATCTGTGGTGACCTAGTTATTGGCTGTTTACTGCATAAATGTGCCTGTTTAGCCCCGTGGAAGGTCATGAGGAAAAATGACAAGAAGTTGCTCTGGACAGCAGCTTTCAGAGGGTTATCAAGTTACAGCTTCAGAGACAGGGCTGGCTGTCAAGCTATTAATATGGAAAACACTTCTTTCTTCAAGTGGAACTGTTCTTCTTGATCTGGAAGCCAGAAAAGCAAATTATTTTGGTCATCTTTGAGGGGGAAGAACCCTGCTCTTGGTAGGCAGGGGCCTTCATTCAGCAAACTGGACAGATTCACAGGACAGGCCTTTGGTGGTACAGAAGACACTAAAATATCATCTAAACTTGATTAAACATTGTGTAAGATCCATGTTTGATTGTCTGTCTGACTGAAACTTCTTTTCCTCTCTTTAAGTGTTATTCAATATAAACCTGAATTTCCTCCTGGGCAGCACAGTAGGCTTTAAATATATCTAAGAGAAACAAATAGAAAATTATTTTCCTGGCATAGACATTGACTCTTGCAACACAGGAGGAGTCTTTATTATACATGATTATATATAACTATGTGCACATATGCTGTCAAGTCTCAGCAGAAGGAGGATCAAGGAATCACCTTCCAGGAAAGGCAGAGGATCCTGACTTGCTCTCTGAATGGGAGGGTACTCTAGAACAGGCAGACAATCTGTCTCTATAAGGTGCATATCAAATATGCTGAATCTTAGATATCTTTAGCTTTGAGTTTATGTCAACTGAAGTAATGGATTCCTATTGTGGAGCAGTCTTTAATTTTGCTCAGAGACACAAAAAGCATAATTTGGTTGGGTTTTGAACTAAAGAGAAAAAGAGGCCGAGAAAGAATGGAGTTGTACTGGTGGCTTGTACACAACTGTTTTGAGGTAATGCTGTTGGCAGTTCTTTGAAATGTGACACTGAAGTAATTTCACTACCAGAGCAGGTGAAGAATCTTGTAAAAGATTCCAGGGGATGTTTTGTTCTGTTTTTAAAGTCTTTGAATGAGATGTAAACATCATTTAACTTATTTCTTGAAAGATTTGTTCCGACTAATGGTTATGTTTTACCACAGAGATGTATTTGTTGGGGGGGAATGACAGTGGTTCTGCTATCTCCTTGAAGGGTCTTTCCTTGAATTTTGGCAAGAACATCATGGAGGCAATAGGCATTATCATTTGCTTTTTAAAAAGTATCACCTGTCATTGCTTGCTAGGCTTGTTCTTTGTTGTTAGAGCAAAGAATTTATACATAGCACTGTCAAGTGGGTAGCTGGACTTTTGCCAAGCTGTGCAGTGAAGGGATTCAGGCACAGCACAGATTGGGAGCTGAGCTTGCTCTCCCTGCACAGTCGAGGAGCTGGCTCTGTGAGAGGCAGCTTGCTGATCCCTCTGTGCACATTGTAGCAAACCCCTTTGCACTTTTGCAGCTGAAGAAGATCGGTGGAGGTGGCTTTGGGGAGATCTACGAGGCAATGGATTTGCTGACCCGTGAGAATGTGGCCTTGAAGGTGGAATCAGCTCAGCAGCCCAAGCAAGTTCTCAAGATGGAAGTTGCTGTCCTGAAAAAGCTGCAAGGTAAGGCAAAAAGCCATTTGGAAGTACTAAAAGTGCATGTTAACTATTAGAATCCAAAGTTGCAAATGGTTTTTATGTTTTCTCTTCAGCTTCCATCTATATGTGACGTCCTGTTAAGTCATCCAGCTCAGAAAGTTGTTACATTCTGCAACTCAAGTGAGATCCAACAACAGGGACTATTTTGTCTGCCAGGATGTAAGGACAATGAGGAGATTTAGACTGAACTATTGGTCCACTGGTCTGTGCAATCTAGTGATACTGATTAGAAAATAAGGAATAGAGGGAGCAGCATCTGAGTAAAAAATGAGGTTGCCTCCCAGAGGACATGGAGCACTAAAGCATGACAGAGTCTCCAAGTAAAATGGTTGACTAGTAGAGAAATGCAAAAAGTGGACAATGGGAGGTATAGAGAAACTGACTATTAACTAATTTTTCATGTACCTCACTGTCCAGAAGGCAAAGAGTGAAGTGATGTGCCTGTTCTTAATGAGGGTGGAAAGGAGCTGTCTTGATGCAGTTGTTCCTGGATGAAGGAGGGGGGCTTCTACTAAAAAGATTGATATGGAGGGATGTAAACAAGGAATTTCTAAATCTGCCTTTGAGGAACTGAGAACTGCTGTTGGCTGAAAGGCATTGTGCATGGATTTCTTTTTTAAGGCAAAGCCAGCTATTGCCAGGTACAGTTTATGTATTATAGGATAATATACATTTTTAGGGATGTTCCTTTCTGCAGGATTCCCACTTGGGCTGAGGAAACACCTGCAGAAGCAGTGAGTAGGGTCCTTATCACCAGGGCTCATGCTTCAGAGATAATGTTGTGGCCCTATGAGTCTGTACCTTTGCCTTGGTACAAAATCTCCAGAGATTGAATTGAATTCGAGGGTGAGACTGTTGCAGGCCTTGTGAAATGAGTTACTCAATGTTTGTGACAGATTGCCTCTAGGTAAAAGCCAGTGAATTATTTTTGAAGGTCACATAGTTTTCCACATTTCAGCTCTCCCAAGAGGAGGACTGATAAGGCCTCTTTTGAATACTCTGGATTGTAAAAGATGCAGCTGAGCTGTGCAACGGAGAAATCAGCCCAGGTCATTATGAGGACTTGTTGATCTCTGAAAGGCCTGGATACACAAGCTCCCAGAGAGGAGCAGAGTGGGTGTCTGAGGTCTGGACACACTGCCATGAGGGCAAGTAAGGCTGTGATTGAGATTTTTTTGTTTGGTTGTACACTTCAAACTGCTCTAAATTGAGTGAGGGCAGGGCTGTGTGGAATGATGGATTTTAGAGTACCACAAACAACGCTGTCATGCTGGCCACTGCCAATAGGTGCTGCATCCAGGGTAGGGAATGCTCAAAAAGCATGAGCTGAAATCACTAAACCAGGAACTAGCATCAGAAGATGTTGACTAATACTTGTGTTTATTTCTGGAAGATTGTTGAGAATACCAAATGCTTGAATAAACACCCACATTTGTGTACAAGATGATGCTGGTAACTGGGGAGAGGGAGTGGTGGTATATGGAACTAGGAAAAGCCCCTTGGCAAAGCAGTAAGTAAATATTCAAGAAAAGGACAGAAAAGACAGAAGAAGCAGAATTGGCTGTGCATCAGCTATCCTGTGTAAGAATGACACATTACTTCAGCCATGTTTTTACAAATCAAGCTGTTCTGTGAGGAATTTAGCTTTTTTTGGTTGAAGGTTAATCCCCAAATGCTTTACTGAAATAAATGATAAAGTTAAAATAAGAAATTGGGTTGAGAGCATGGGGAATCACGTATTGTGTATGTTTTCACCGTGAGTGTTGCAAAGAGGTGAGAAACATTTCAGGAAGGGAGATACTGCCTTTTTCCAACAGTTGGTGGGTAGAGTAAGTTTTTGGTATTGCCATAGGTGATACAATCAATTCATGGATTTCCAGATGAAAAGCAAGGGAACAATATTGTCTAAAATTCCTCTGCACTTTTCTGGTAGAATTGAAAATTACAATCCCTCTTAAACAGTGCAACTTTATTGGTTTTTATTTAGGTGTCACACCAACCTTAAGGGACTAATGAATGAGCTGCTGCTCTTTCCAGAACTTGTGATCAGAATCTTACAAGTGCTGGAGTTCAGCAGAGTTTGGGATAGAAAAGGTTGCCCATTGGCCCATACTGCAGACCTGAGTTGGGCACAGCCTGACCTCTGGGTGCAGTAGCTCCTGGCTGGTGTGGACTGCAGGCTGTTGCCAGCAGTTAGGATTTCTGGGACAGTTTGTGGAATAGCCACATTTATACCAAATACCCAGATTTAATGAGGGAACACAGCTCCAAGTAGGTCCCTCACAATGTCCTTCCTCCACTAGTCAGGTAATAACTCTTCTAAGGAGTCTCTGATCCTTCTGATAAACACCATGTGTAGTTTCCTGCTCTGAGGGTGGTCATATGCTGGAGCAGGTTACCCAGAGAGATGGTTGGAGATACAGAAAACCCAGCTGGATGGGACCATGGACAACCTGCCCTAGCTGTCTCTGCTTGAGCAGGGGCCTGGACTGGATGATCTCAACAGGTCCCTTCCAACACCAGTGGCTCTGGGATACTGGAGCTTGGCTGTGTGAGATCACTGCCATGCCAGTGTCTCTCACCTGCTCTATAGAGTCATTTTGTTCTGCTCATACTTGATTTGAATTTTCTGGGTGTATAGTGAGTTTTCTGCATCTGTTTAGGTATTACTATGTTTCCCAAAGGCAAAAATCTTTCTAACTTGCATTGTTACTTGCAAGGATCATAAGTTGTCTTCTGACCAAACTTCCAAATCTGTTCACTGTTTTGGGTCTGTGAAACACCAGCAATGGTGCCCTTTTATGCTTTGGGTGAAACACAATTGAGAAGTGAGCTTATGGAGTTTCTTGTTCCAGCAGGTGATAAGCTGAAGCTCTCAGTTTCCTGTTGTTGCACCTTTACCCAAGAAGTTTTTAGAAGCATTTGTGCCTTTTCCTTGCCTTCCGTAGACTTTATTAGTCAAAATCAACACCTGGTCCCACAAAGTTGCTGTAGAGTATTTCCTTGTCCAGGCTGGACTTGCAGGGCTCAGGATGTTCTATCTGGTGCTACTCTATCTGGCCAATTCTAATCAGAGCACCACAAGATAGCTTTTTATTTTAATCCTTGTGGAGCAGTGTTTGCCTTACATTGTCTTGTTGCTCCTAGAGAAGCTAGTAGAGAATTTCACTACTAGGGTTGAAAATCTTACCAATAACAAATTCAGAAGCTGTTTCAGAGACAGTTAGGGCACATCTGCACAGTGAATTTGTGTATGAATACTGCTTCTCTGTCAGAATACTATTTTTGTGCCAAGCCCTCATTTTATTCCCTTAACCACTACTATAAAACTATCTTTAAGTGAGGTGTGTGTGTGTGTGTGATTGTACCATTTGCACACAATTTTAACATACTGGGATTTTCTACTTTGCAGTCAAGCACTTTGAAACCAAGCCTAAGCTGCAGTGACAAAACTCTTCCTGCAGATTGTCTCCAGCAGAGGAAGCTGCTGGTGCAGTTGGACCTGCCAGTGTTTTGCTGTGTAGAGAAGCCTTTGGATAACATACATTAAAAAGTAAATGGAAATAAGATCTGTTTGGCTAAGTGAAGGAGTAACTTGCATATCCAGAGAGCAAGAACAGCTTTGGCTGGGTTTTCTGTGTTTCAACCTCTTAAACAATGTCTCCATTAGTGAACAGTGGGTAGCAGCAGTTGCTCATGCCTATACATCTCCAGCAGATATGGCTTGGGGGTTTTACACTTTAAACTTCATGGATTTATTGGGATTTTGTATTGGTTTAGTTCTAATCTGCTCTCCTGTCTGAGGGTGCATTTGTTTGTTTGGCCTCTCATTTAGGATTTTGGGACTACTTGGTATGTTCCTGAAATAGAACTTCATGGTCTGTTTGCTCAGAGAAAACCTTACATGACCCAAAGCCACTCTGGGAGCACTGACACGTGGTAGTTGGGATGATTTAAGGTAGTATGGGAGCTTTCTTTAAAACCTCATTGCTTCTGTAAACCAGGACTCTGAAGCTCCTGTTTTTTTGAATCATGAGGAGAAAAAACGTGATGATTTCCTATCATTGAACATATGGAAGGGAGAGTACTATCACATCTGGAGGAGCAGATGTTTTTCCATCTCCTCAATAATTTTCTAACCCTTTGAAATACAAATGGACAGTGATTTGCCTGCTCTCTCTGTGATTTTTTTCCCAGTGCTGGATTTACTGTGGAGCAATATTCAGGTGGCAAAGGAGCATCAGTACTACCTGGACACAGTTTCCTGTCTCTGAGATCTTTGAGGTTAATCAAAATGCTGCATCTCTGTGAGACCAGCTCTGGCATGGCTTTTGAGGTGCCTGGCTTGGGCCGTCCCTGTCAGTCTGCCTTTCTGACAGAAACCTTAATTGCAGAAATTGTAAACCTGATTAAATCCAGTGGGCTGCTGCAGAGAGAGCTTAGGAAAGTATCTTAGGGGCCAAACCAGGAACTGTATTCTCTCTAGATGCTCAGCTGGGGCTGTGTGAGGCTCAGAAGCAGATGCTTTGAATTGAAAGGCATTCTCCCTGTCCTTATCCACTTCTTGGTAGGTGTCTCTGGGAGCACCCTGGGGACCTGTAAGACCAAAGCAGTGCTGCACAAGGATCTGTCACAAGGAATGCAGTTTGTATATCTTCTGGTCCACAGGCTCTCTAAATATGGCCACAACATTCAGTCCCCTTTGCAGAGATTCTCTTTGGAGCAGCCTAGCAGGTTGTAATTTAAAATGGCCAGATTATTTTTGTGCTGAGCAATGTTTTCCGTTCATCTGCAGTGGCAATGTTGCCCTGGTGTGAGGTTACAAGGCCCTGAGTATTTGCTTTTGATCTCTCTTGGCTGCCAGATATTGCTAAGCTCTCTTCAGTGTGTTATTTTCTTTGTAAATGCCTTCTTTTCAGTGTAACCAGTTCCATTGTGTAGGACTCTGATTAATATTATTCTGCAGTGCAGAGATCTTCTGCATATTGAGTAGTTGTGCAAGATGCAGCCTGGTCACAGGCAGTGTAGTTTTTGAGTACCTGAATTTGTTACAGCAGATCCTGTACTGCTTGTTCCCTCTTTATTGCTGGGGTTGGACAGATAAGAGTTTCCTAGCAAAATAATGGAAGAAGAGGAACCTTGCTTTTCTTACTTGCTGGTCCTGTGGGTTTTTGTTCTTATTACATGTGAGTTTTTTGTCTTAAAGTGGTGCCTTAATGCTCTATGATTCAGTTTCTTTTACTTTTGTAGACACAGTTTATATGTTTCTACAATATTTTTCTAGGTGGATGTAAGCAAGCTCTCTGCAAAGACTAGAAAGCAGAGTAAATTGCCCTTGTCAGGCTTTTAGGCCATCACAGGGTGGCCTCTCTACCCATCACTGCATTTTTTCCATGTGGAAATGTTTGAATGAACTGGCATTTGTTACACATGATTTTTATGCTATGGTGCCATTGGGTGGGGGAAGGTCATGGCAGGGCTGAAAAAGGATTTAAACCACATTTTTTTGAGATTGTGTTGAATTTTTGCTCCAGTACTATTGTGTCTTGACCTGTGTGGGATCTATTATCAGTACTCCTCTTCAAGTACCAATAATTTGGTTTTGGGAAACAACTAGAGGAAATTATGCTGTGCTAGGTCAGGCAGTTTTACCTTTAATTAATTAGGAGACAATGACCAACCTTTTGGATTTGTGCCCATTAGTTCATTGATTTCTTGCAGAAGCACTAGCAAGCTTAATTCAGTTGGTTAAATCCTAGCTGATTACTGTTGAGTAATGTAGTTATTTAAGCCTTACTTCCAGCAGAGAATTTGTCTTCTTTCATGTTCAGAACTCCTTTGTCCAGCTGAGTTGACAAGTCCCTGAAGTCTGGCTGGTTTGTCTGGCCAGAGATGAAACTTGGTAACTGCAGAAGAAAGAAATATATGTGAGCCAGCTCTGCCAAGCTAAAGGCTGCATTTCCAAGTAAAGTTAGATGATGAATGAAAATAACTCTCATTTCATTTTTCTAGTCCTGATGAATCCTCCATTTCTTTACAATATTTGCACAGAAGTGAATTCAATATCCTCACAATACAAAATCTGTGATAAGCTGATAAACCTGACAGTGACAGGCAAATAAAGAAGAGGATAGGTGTAATATGTACACTATAATGTAGAGCATTGAGAAACAACTGCAGCTTTCCAAATACCAGTGAGAGCAGTTGTACAACTACATGTCCATTGCTGTTCATATCATTGAGACCCCAGCAGTGCCAAGTGCTCAAACAAGTTATGTTATGGTTAGTGACCTAAGCACTTGGGCTTTTCCCAGTATGTGACACAGATCCAGAAGAAAATTTAGGCTCTCAGGCAGAAAAGAAATTTATCTGGTTGCTCTGACCTTTTGTCAGTGAAGTTTTGAATCCCACAGTCTCTCTGGGCCCCTGTTCCAGGGTTTCACCATCCTCATGGAGGAATAAAGAAATAGCATCTAATAGGAACTTCCCATATTGCAGCTCATGCCCAGTGCCTCTCTGTGCCTCTGTCAGGGGTTAACCCTGGCTGGCACTAAGTGCCACACAACTCCTGACTCAGCACCGCTGCCCCCATGGGATGGGGAGGAGGAAAAAAATATAAAATCCATGGGCTGAGATAAGAACAGTTTATTAATTGAAATAAGAACAATAATTGTAATGATGAAAAGGGAGATAAGAAAATGAAAGGGGGGGGGGAATAAAACCCAAGAAGTACAAGTGATGCACCACCCTCTGAGCAATGCCTAGCACATTCCCAAGCAGTGGCTTGTGGTGAATCAGCCCCAGTTTTTATACCCAGGATGACATCCCATGGTAAGCAGGATCCCTTTGGCCCATTCATGTCAGCTGTTCCAGCTGTGCTCCTGCAAGGCCCCAAAAAACTCTCTCAATGAAGCTTTTAACAGGGCTTATGGTTGTTCATTTAGACACACAGGAGAAACACCAACAAGATCTTCTCAAGAAGTCTAAACAGCAAAATAGCTTTACTGGTAGCTTTAGAAAATCAGAGAACTTTGGCAAAAGGCTGGGAGCAGCATTCAATCAACACAAAACACTTCTCACAGCATTGACTTAGCCCACTCAACTTCACAAACTCGAAGCCCATTTGATTTTAAGTTACTGAAAAAGAGGGAATTAGAAGAAGAAGGACAGAAATTATACAGAGAAGGATACATACAGCTACTAACTCCTGGGTTCCAACAATGTTCATCTGATAGAAACTCCAAGAGGAGGTCAAGACATGTTCTTGCCACATATTTGGCCTTAAATAGCTCTTGGCCTTCCTGGGCCCTTCTCCCAGGTGTGACTTCTGGTCACTTGGCCACTCAGGAGCTGGGTTAGAGGCTCCAGGGATGGGGTGTGGGGCATTTTCTCCAGTGTGACAATTGGCAGCTCTGTCAGGCTGGGATGCTGGCTCTAGGCGTGCACTGCCAGGGCAAGGCCCAACCTGCCCTGCCCCACACACGTGCACCCTAAAATATCTTGAGACATCAACCTTTGCAGTGTCTCACAGCTCCCTCCTGGCTTCTTGTGCAGCTCCTGACTGGCAGAGCAGGGGAACACTGAAAAGTCCTTGACTTAGGGTAGGAACTAAGCAACAGCCTAAACACTCATGTGTTATCAACACTTCTCATCCTAAATACAACACACAGCGCTGTAACAGCTACCAGGAGTAAAATGAACTCCAGCCCAGATGAAACCAGGACAAGCTCTGAGGAAAGTCAGGCTTCATCTTCTTGGCACTCTTGTGTTAGGAGGCTTGGACCAGCAGAGAGTTTCCCTTCTAGTGCCTTCCTAAAGGCTAAACAAACCCAGTTCTCTGGCATTTTCTCTTAATGTTACATTTTCCTTTCCTTGCCACTGTGCTGGTGGCCCTGCTGAACTCGTGGTGTTGGTATTGTTCAGGAGAAAATGCAAGAATTGGTAAGGTAACAGTAATAAGAGTAACAATTGCTATGAGATTTATGATAATTCATGCAGCAGAAGTTACTTCAGTGTTATGGGTGAACTGATAGGAATGAGACAGCTACTCCATGAAGGTGAATCACAGGATTTTAGCATAAAATTAAAAGATTGCATTTTTTAACTTCTTTGTGGAGAAGAGTGGTTACTGGTTTTCTGGTGAAAACACGGGAAATATGGAGTCTCTTACAAAAAAAACCAACTTCAAGTTGCAACAATAATGTCACATATTTCCTTCTTAGTATTTATTTGATTCATTTCATTGCTGCATTGAAAATACATTAGGGATATTTAAGAACTTAAATGAGTAGAAGATTGGAATGAATATTGGTGTCCACCAGTTTGAAATTGATCCTTGTGAAAAAATAGACTCAAAAAAGGATCATAATTTAGGTTCTTTTAGGGGCTGTGTAATGAAAGCCTTTCAAGTGATGAAAATTTTAAAGTATTCAAATGGGGACTTTAATCATATCTCTACAAGGTGATGAATATCTCTCCAAGGGTTGAAGGGGTTCTTATACATGAGAACATAATTATTGACTGTCATTTTTAAGTTTCTTCAGAAAAAGGATGGTGAAGACCATTTCAGTGACTGAAATCTTTCTTACCCCATATTATATGGGACATTATTATATTCATTTTAGTTAAAAGATTGCAGTAGAAAGAATATTTTTTCTATGGCTGAGCATTAAAATTTTGCCTTAACTAAATGCTTGTGAACAAAATAAAACACTCTGAAACTTTTCTCAAGTCAGTGCTTATGAACATTGGGCTGATGTATTCCTCCAGTGTTAGGTAATTAACTGGCCAAAACTCTTCGTGATCTATTGCCCTGTTTTTTGCTTTGTTTTAGTAACAAACAAAAGCAGATACAGAGCATATTTTTTATGGTATAACTTGTGACCCTCTGGAATAGCTGGGTGATTGTTGAGCAGAGCAGTCTAGCAGTAAAATGGTTGTGATGCTTTCCATACTAAGTATACCTTGGAAAAAAAATACATTCCCCTCCTCCTTTCTTTTCTGGGTTCAAATACCCTTTGCTGCTCTCTTCTATGATCTCCATGCTCAAGGAGGGCATGTGTGAGAAGAGAGGCTATTTCCTGCTGCCTTAAAGGGAATTCATGGATGGAATGACAATTCCAGCATCCTGTCTGCACAGGAGGTAATTAACATGATTGTTCTTGTGTGTTTCATAATTCTGATCAGCCTCAGGACTGAGCTGCAGGAATCCCAAAATCACACCTGACTGTCAGCCTCCATCTGCTACTTCAGCATGGCATGAACTGCTCCAGGAGAGCAAACAGTTGTAATCTGGTGCCTGCTTTAGATGAAAAATGAGTGAAAGCCTCTGGAACCCAGAGGGTTTGGTGCTGCAGGCATTCATCCCACCTGTAGGACTGGCTGGCTGTACATGCAGCACTTCTAAATGTGGCCTGCCTTTCCTACACTCTGTTATATTCCTTTTGTTTCATGCAGAAATGGGCACAGTTTTCCTTCACCTCCTTGCTTCTGTTTTCCTGGTGTTGTTGTGTTGCAAGACAGTGCATGGCAGAGCTGTTCCAGGCAGAGCCTACATTCCCAACACCAGGGAAATTTAGACCAATTGGTCAGGTTTGAGGCTGTTTTAGACTGGAAAGGAGGATTCAGTACAAAATCATGTCAGTTTGGGGATGCAGGTAATGAAGAACTGTCAGTCCATTCACCATTTTCAAAAATTATAGTAAGCAGAAACACGTTATCATCCTAAACGAGCAAAAAATTCTCAAAAATAATAAAAACTAAAATGGTTCTTCTTTCTGTAAAATGTTGTGATCCAGAAAATAGTGGTGTTATGGAGGAAACTGTTTTTAAAAGAATTTTTAGAAATTAGCAAGGATGTTTCTTAAGTCATACCACTGGACACTACCCCTCTGGTTTCACTGAAATTAGTGATTTAGGTGGGCAGGTTCTCCCTGTCAAGGGTTGCTTTTTAATGCTTATCTGTAGTTTTGCAGCAACAAAAAGCACGTGATGTCCGTGCTTTGCAATTATTTAAAAAAATAAAAGCAAGTTTTAAAAAAATTAGTAATTTACCCTTTTCACCACACAATAGCTCTCATTGTCACTAGAAACAGTCACTGTGTTTTGGCTTTTGCCTCAATATCCATCCCCTGGTGCTCTGAAAGGCGAACAAAGCAAAGTGGGGCTCAGTGTAAATCTGTGAATCATGGCTGGGATGAGTGTGGGCTTGCTCCTGTCCATCCTCTCTGCCACCTGTGTGGGTGGCCAGTTTGCTGAAGCACAGGAGTCATGAGATCCTAAAGAAACAGAACAGATTCTTTCTGAGATTGTCCAGATATGCTGACTTTGTAGTGACAACTCTGGCTCTGAGGGTCCCTTCACACTGGCAGGCAGCACGGCCACCCCTACTGGGACATGTGGCACCAAGGTGGGTGGGACAGCTGAGGCCTCCTGGTCCTTCCTACTTGGTAATACCCATGCCAGGATGTGTTCTAGATCCACACAGTATCTCAAGGGGTTTCCTCACAAAACCAAAAACCTGTCAAAATCAACGCTGAATTTGCAATGAGCTTGTCAAGAGCAGAAAACCAGTGGCAGCCAGTATCTGTAGCCACTCTCAGGCTGGGGGCCTGGTATGTGAGAAACAGGGTCAAGGAAGAACCTGTGCCCAGTAGGAGCAAGGCCAGGTGACATGGGAGAAATACAGACATGCTGCTTGCCACTGCAGGGAGAAAATTCATGCAGCCAAAGCTCAGCTGGAGTTGAAGCTGGCCAGAATTGCAGGGGACAATGAAAAGGAGTTTTTTCAAATATCTTAATGGAAATAGGCAGTGTAGAAATAAATTCAGCCCCTTGCAGGATGGGGATGATCACCTCACAGAGACAGGGACAAGGCAGAGGTGTTTAATGCGTTCTTTGCCTCTGTCTTCAACATGGCTGATGGACCAAGGGGGTCTCAGTGCCCTGAGCTTGGAGGATCTTGACTGTGAGAATGATCAATTCCCAGTTGAGCCTGAAATTGTGCAGAGTCTGCTGCTCCAGCTGGGTCCCTACAAATCTGTGAGGCTTAAAGGAATTCAGCCAAGAATCCTCAAAGAGCTGGCTGATGTCATTGCAAACCCTCTCTCAATGATATTTGAGTGGTCTTGGGAATCCAGAGAGGTTCCAGCTGACTGGAAGCTGGTGAATGTTGTCCTGATTTTCAGGAAGGGAAAGGAGGAGGACCCCAGAAACTACAGGCCTGTCAGTGTCACTTCAGTGCCTGGTGAAGTTACTGAGAAGATGATTCCAGGAGGCACTGAAAAACAGCTGGGGCAACCCTGGGTGTACAGACTGGGGAATGAAATGCTGGAAAGCAGTGCCATGGAAAGGGGCCTGGGGATCCTGGTCTATGGCAAGTTGAACATGGGTGAGCAGTGCCCTGGTAGCCAGGAGGGACAACCTGTCCTGGGGACATCAGGCATGGTGTCTTAGTTTGGAAAGACGAGTGTCTGCTGAGGAAGGCAGGAATCACCCTTGAAATGGAAAATGTAAACCCCCTCCCTTTGAATTGCTATAAATTTTAAATTAAGCGGCTCTCTGGCAAAAATATGGGAGCAGGAATAACAGTTGCTTATTAGGGAAGAAAATAAAAAGATAAAATAAACAATGCAGTAAACAAAACCAACACTGACAGAGTCAGAACCCAACCTGACACCCTGTGGGTCAGGGTGTTGGTAGCAGTCCCATTGGAAATGTGGCTGCAGCCCTCCTGAAGTGTCAGGTGTGGTTCTGTTGGAGCAGGGATCCTGTAGAAAAGGTGCAGTCTTCCTCTGTAGATCCAGTGGAAGAGGCAACTGGTCCTCTGGGAAATCCAGTGGAGAAGCCGTGCTGGTGTTCCAGAATCTCCAGAATCCCCAGATTATATCTGGGTAGGAACACTTGGCTCTTCCCTCTGGACAGAGCATCTCCCAATGGGATGCTGTAGTTCTTATCAGCCATGCAGGGACATACAATAGCTGTTATCAGGAGGACTGGTTGTAGAAGAGATAAGGAAAACTGCCTACTCAACAGAAGACAGCTGCCATGCAGATGGCAAATAGAAATGTGTCTGTACAATTTGCTTGGCAATCCAGGACACATGGCCAGCTGGGCAAGGGAGGGGATTGTCCCCTCTGCACTGGGGCAGCCTCACCTCAAGTGCTGGGGGCAGATTTGGGTGCCGCAGTATAAAAAAGATACAAAGCTGTAGGGGATGTCCAAAGGAAGGTGATGAGGATGGTGAAGGGCCTTGAGGGGAAGCCGTGTGAGGAGAGGCTGGGGCTGCTTGGTCTGTTCAGCCTGGAGGAGACTGAGGGGAGACCCCAGTGCAGTGACAACTTCCTTGTGAGGGGAAGAGGAGGGGCAGGCACTGATCTCTTCTCTCTGGTGATCCATGACAGGAACTGAGAGAACAGCCTGAAGCTGAATCAGGGGAGATTTAGGCTGGATATGTGGAAAAGGTTCTTCACCCAGAGAGTGGGTGGAGCAGGCTTACCAGGGCAGTGGTCACAGCACCAAGCCTTACAGAATTGAAGAAGCATTTGGACAATGCTCTCAGGCACACGGTATGACTATTGAGGATGGTTCTGTGTAGGGCCAAGAGTTGGACTCAATGATCCTTGTGGGTCCCTTCCAACACAGAAGATTCTGTGATATACTGAAGAGAGTGCTTTCCTAATCTCTGAATATCTTGTCCTGAAATATGGTGGTTTGTGACATACCTTGATGGTTTCAGCATGGTCCTGCACATTCAGTCCTGAGACTGGATAATGTCCATGCCAGAATCATGAAGGATCTGCAGATACATAATATTCTTGTTTATCTAACCAGATATAGGTTGATACTAGGACTGGTGTTTGTTTGTCCTAAACCTGTTCTTCCAAAGGTATTAAGGAGCAGTCAGGGTCTCTATTCCTCCAGTTCTGGTTGCCAGCAGCTCTGTTACCTCCTTATGGTAGGGGAGAGAGTGTGGTTGTTCTGGTGGGATGCTGCTGGGCCCTAAAGGGCAAGCTCTTGATGCTCTACTGAGGCTCCTGGCATGGAGCTCCATGTTCCACAGCTGTGTGCACTGCTCTGGCCAAAGCTCTGGTTCTCCAGTGAAAAAGCTGCTCCTTTGATTCCTGCTGCCCTCCACGCCCCTATTCTGTCATGTCTTGCCATCCCCAGTGGTTTCTGATGCCCCAGGCCTGTGGTGCACACAGTGACAGCAGTAGCAGGGCCCTGAGTGTGCTACAGGCACTGCAGTAACTCATTACTCTATGTGTTCATGTTCTTCCCTTTTTTCTTTAAAACTGGGAATTTTCAAACAATCAGCTTTGGTTTAAAAACTAATTCAAATCACCGTTGCTCAAGTGCTACAAAGAAACATAGGGCAAAGTTATGCAATGATACTCATGCCCTTCCCTGCTTAGAAACCTTACCAGGAGCCAAGAATTCACCACTGTGGGGTGCATCAGCCTTTACTCTGTTATCAGCAGCCTGCTATTAGGGGAATGTGGTGTTTTCTGGGGTTCCCCGGACAGAGGAGGAATTGAGAATCTGACTCCATGTTCTCAGAAGGCTAATTTATTATTTTATGATAATATATTAACGAATGCAATACTAAACTATACTAAAGAATAGGGAAAGGATACTTACAAAAGGCATGACAAGATACTGATGAAAAACTCATGACTCTCTGCAGAGCCTTGACACAGCCTGACTGTGATTGGTGATTAAGTTAAAACAATTCACATGCTGGATAAACAATCTCCAACCACATTCCAAAGCAGCAAAACACAGGAGAAGCAAATGAGATAATATTGTTTTCATTTCTCTCAGAGGCTTCTCAGCTTCCCAGGAGAAGAATCCTGGGCAAGGGGATTTTTCAGAAAAATATGATGGTGACCAGGGAATTCATGCCTTATCCTTCCCCTTCTGAGAATCCAGAGAGCAAACCATCCCAAATCCATTACAGGTCAGGGTCTGAAACCACAAACTCTGCTCCCCCTGAGGACCAGCTGAGTAATGTGGGCTGGCTGAGTTAGTTTGATTTTGCCTGAATAGGTGTAGTTTGTACTAACATCATGCCAGAGCTTGACACTGAACGGCCCCAATTTTTGTTTCTTTCTGTTGTTATGAAATTGCTTTTATGTTTCAGTGGAGTATTTCCATAAACATCTTTGTTTTTCAGTTGTCTCTGACTATAAAAATCAGGGTTTGCTCATGTTGAGGTAGCATTAGATTAGCTGTTTCAGGGTGAACGATGCTAGTAGGTAAGTGTGGTGGTGGTGGTGTGTACAAGTCAGCTTGTACTGAGTAAAGTTGGTGTAATGAGCTGAGCTCAGTTTGTTATGCAAAACTCCTTCCCTGATACCTTTTTATGGGTACCAGCCCTGAATCAGAAACCATTTCTCTAAACATCATGATCACAGGGTTGTTATTTTGTGTTCTATTCTGTTCATTTCTGTTTCTTTTCAGGGAAGGATCATGTTTGCAGATTTATTGGCTGTGGAAGAAATGAAAAGTTCAATTATGTGGTCATGCAGCTTCAGGTGAGTTCTGTCCTTTGCCTCTCCTGTCTGTCCAATAGAGATGGCATCACTGGGAAGGATTTACACTGAGAGAATAAGGCCAGGTGCTGGTGTAAAGACTTAGTTGTACACAGAAAGAGGGTGGAATAGAAGAGGGTGAGAAGGGCTGGTGTTGCTCTTGATATCCCTTGGGATGGCTCCAGTCGTCAAGATGTGCTAAAATATTTCATAGCTCTGCTTTTCTGTTTAAGATGGCTTTTTTTCAATTTTCTGGGGAAAGCACTCAATTCAGAATGCTCACAGGAGCAGCCCACAGCATTGTGCAGCAGTGGCAGCTCTTTGGAATACCTCCTGCTGAGCTGTGATGCAGCATTCCAAATATGCCTTGTATCAGAGCTCAGAGTGAGCCACGGTGTCACAGCAGCAGCACAATTTCTCTGTGAAAGGCCATGATCTCTGGCTCCCCTGTCTCTCCCAAGCTCAGCAGTAACTCAGCTTCTGCTGTGGAAGTGTTTACTCCTGTTTGAACACTGCTGATATCAAGTCAATAAGGGCAAATACTTGGGTAGCTACCACATGGTGACTGCACTGCTAGGCAGTAGGTGAAGCAAAACAGGTACCAGCAAATCCCAGTATTTCTTTAAGATAAACTTCTGATTCTTTTGTAGTTCTGCTTTGCAAGACAGTTGTATAAAACCAGTCAACTCCTGGTGCTTGATTTTGCCTTTTATGCACCATTGGCATCCCAACTGCTGTTATGGATAGAAAAAATCCTTTACTTTCTAAACAACCCTGGCTACTGCTGCTGCTGCAGTGTGAGCATGAATATGATTCGTGAAAGGGCTAGCCTGGAGCTCATGGAAGAACAAGGCTTCTACCCTCCCAAACCTTTCCTTATCAAGCCTGATAAAAGAGACTTCATCTTGGAAAGAAATTTCTCTGGATGGATTCTCTTACTTTCTAGTTTGTTCTTGACTATGTAACTGAGCTCGTAGAGTAGGCAGAGCTAAAAATAATTTCATTATTTGCAGATGAAGATGTTGATACATAAGGCATTAGCTAGTTCTGCACCATCACTGTTCAGGCTAAAATTCTCCTTCAGCTTCAAGACCTGCTGAGACATGGTTTATCACGTGTCACTCTGAATGTTGTGTACTGCAGTTCTCCCTTTCTCTTCAGTCACCATGACTGAGACTTCCACTCTCAAGCTTTGCAACTCATTGCATTTGCACTGTTCCATAATCAGCCTGACAGTGTTTATTTGGAAAATAATGCTCATGTTGTGTCTTTTCCTGGTAGCAATAGCAGGTGGGGAAACTTACAGCACATTTCAGTGTGCAGCCCCGGAAAAAATGAGCCTTGCTTTCCATATTATCATTGGATAAGAGAGCTGGTGTTCAAGGAGCAGCTTTACAGTGGAAAGCAAGATCTGCTGTCAGTTCAGTAACTTGGATGTTTCAGAACAGCAATGACGAAGCTGTGCTGCCTCTAGTAAAGTGTCACAGAAATCCAGGAAGATAACCACTAGAGAGGTGGTTTAATTTGATTTTGTTCATGATAAGGAGCAAACCTGGGTGGACTGCCATGGCTTGGCTGTATCTATGAGATGGCCTGTGTCAGGTGTGATGATTCTTCAAGGGTCCAGAGCCTGAAGTGAAACATGGCTCAGAACAATTTGAGAGACTTGTCATATGCTACATCTTTATGTCTGATGCCTTGATGTCTGTACATAACTTCAGAACTGGAAATGAATGGATGAAGAGATGGCATTTGGAGAACAATCTCTGTTTTCTTCTCAGCTGTTTGGAATTTTTTATATATTTGCTGTTGGGAATTTTGCTTGAATTCATGTGGACTTGTATTACAAGCATATGTCTTCTGTAGATGCTAGATGTTCTCTGTATATGTCTTGACAGAAGCAGAGTCAAGAGATTCTAAAGCATAGCAATGAACAGCATGTCCCTGTAGCTTTTATTCCTTGTGAATCTTCTCTGAAACAGCAGGCTCTTGTTCCTAGTGTTTTTAATTAGTTGGTAAATGCATTAGTTCTGTGGGTTACAAGAGCACTCTGCCATGGAATACAGTCATTTTAGTAGCTTCTCTTTACAAAGCTAAAGAGGTACAGACAAAACTGAGATGACAGACATCAAATAACACTGGGATGTTTTCTTGCATTTACTCTGTCATTTTTTCCTTTTTCTTTCCTAAATTGTCTTGATTTTCATGCATAGCTGGTAGCCCTTTTGTCTTTCCTCAGAAATTTAATTAACTGCAGGTAAATTAGCAATTTGTTTTGATAAGTATTAAGTCAGTGGAAAAATCCTCCTCTCCTGATTTTGGATATGATTTTCTTGATAGACAACTTTTCCCATTGTGGTGTTGCCACAACAATGTTGGCTTGAGCTTGAACCAGACAATGTGTCCTAGGAAATTTCTGATGAAACTGCAGCACCATGACCTGCTGATCGAATTTGTACTGCTTTAATCTTTAGAAGGCTCAGAGAGCAGTCAGAGGTTGTGCTAAAATCAGCTTCTGTATGGTCTGGGTTTAACAGTGAGGAGATCCTGGTCTCTCCAGTCTGAGGTGCTGCTGTCCATGCCGTGCCTAATGTACAAATAGTGACCAGCTGACTTCTCAAGATAACAATCTGCTATCTTCTTATCAGCAAATGCATCGCTTAAAAACTAAAATGAACAACTGGAAGATCTTACATGAGAAATAAAGCAGACATGACATGAACTCCTCTCTGAGTAGCATGTCTGGATTTTTGGTGTTGCATGTTAGAACTCACAGCTGTGAAAGGCTCTGCTTAGCTGTGGTGGTTTAAGTGTTCTATTGACTGTTTCAGGGCAGAAATCTTGCAGATCTCAGAAGGAGTCAGCCTCGAGGGACTTTCACACTGAGCACAACGCTGCGATTGGGCAAACAGATTCTGGAATCAATAGAAGCCATTCACTCTGTGGGATTCCTGCATCGGGACATCAAGCCTGTATGTTGTTTTGGAAATTTTCCTTTGGTTTTATGTCTGTCTGTTCTGTTTGAGTCAATAAAGACAGTGTGAGTATGGGCAGGTCTCAGCAGATACATTTAGGCTTCCTTCCACACTCCCACTGTCTGATGTGTTTGGTATTTTCTATAGGTATGGAAAAGTAATATTGTATTGTCCTTCCTTTAAGTGCAAAGCAAACCAGCTTTTATTGGCAGAGGCTGCTCCATGGTGGGTTGGTAGCTGTCAGTCATACTTGCACCAGTCAAGATCCCATGATAAAGCAGTCTAGTTCTGGATGACCCTTTGGAGCCCAGCCAGTTATCACTGTAAAAGTTGTTCGGAAAGGAAGTCTTGTTCTGTGACGCATCACTTGAATAAATGTTAATTCATGTATTTGACTTAGCTAAATCATGCTGTTAATCCTATATGAGTGATTGCCAAAAGAATTGGAGCACAGTTTCCAGTGTCAGAAACACAGTCACATTGTTGGTCATCTGCTTAGGCAAAGCACAGTAATTCCAAGTCTCATTGTAGATGCCAGTCTTCTTCCTACAGCTCTTCACTACTTGACCTGAACACTTGTTGATGTGCCATACCTGTGACCAACTTCTTTCTAGCAAACTCATTTGCTCCTTTTAAAATCAGCTGCTTTTGGCTGACTGGATTCAGCTGAAAACCAGTTATTGATGTTATTAGCTACAAATCCTTTAGCAGCCACCCATTATGGTAAAAGATGGAACTTTAGGATTGAGGTTAAAAAAAGGAGTTGCTCCGTTTGCTTGTTATTGGTTTATTTACTAAGAACCAAGCCTGGTGTTTTCTATATGCCTCAATGTTCAGATAGATCTTGGTAGTGCAATGCAGTAAATGGAGATCCTGGGAGTTAGGGCAGAATAATTCATGCTAGCAGCTGAACTATGAACAGAAGCATTTGCCTACGAGAACTCCAGCCTGTTATGCAAATCATGGAGTTCTCACTGCAGAACTAGTGGTGTTAAATGTAGCTCTTTGTCAGAGCAGCAGAAATTTAGCTAACCTAGTGTGAATTTTAGCAATTTTGAGACTCCTCAGTCTCTCATCTGCAAAGTGAACTTCTTGTCAAGGCAGTGATTCTCTAATCATGTTTAAGGTGCATCTTAAAATGAATCTCTTTGACTTGTTTCCACCAGAGGCATGTGGAGCTACATGATGAAATTTTGTAGCAAATGGCCACTCTTACCCAAGCTGCTGGCATCAGTTTGACTTTTCTTTCCTTCTTTGTCCAGTCCAACTTTGCCATGGGCCGGTTACCTTCAACGTACAGGAAGTGCTACATGTTAGACTTTGGGCTGGCCCGCCAGTACACCAACACTACTGGGGAAGTTCGACCAGTAAGTACATTTCAGGCAGTATTTCTCCATTTCTGCAACTGACTACGAATGGAAAGGTTTTGTGGTTCTGTTTGTTTTGTTGCTGTTGTGCGTGGTTGTTATATTGCACTGCATTTTCTGCAAGGTGAGAAGCAGCAAGTGACTTCAGCTGAGTTGGGGATCTAAGAAGGGATGATAGATCTTGTCTTAAAAGATGTGTGGCTTTTTTTCTTTTTTTTTCTTTTATTTCCTTTAGGATAATCGTGTTTTCCACAGGCTTGCAATGCTTACTGAGTACAACAAAGAGGGTGAGCCCAGTGCTGGCCATGTAACTTTTGTAGCCCCAGGGGACTGGTCTAGTTCAGTTCTCTGGGATCTGTGGAAACAGGTTGGTGTATTCTTAAAGCTTTTGATGAAAAAATGTGCTAGAAGTTAAAAGCTGACCTGATCTCTAGGGCTGAGCTTACTGTGAGCTGCAGCTGTTCTCACCCTTGCTGGCTTTGGTTTTATGTCTACTGCCCCTGTCCAGATTTCCTAGCAGGGATATTTCAGTGTGCCTGCCTGGAGGGGAGGTAAGGGCAGGGGGCATGGCTTGTGCTATGTAATATGGGTTTTATCTTCAGTTCTTTTGCCAGCATGGTGTTATCTGGGGTCACTCATAAGGATGTGTAAAGCTTCAGATATTCTAGGATCTGTCAGAGAATTCCTAGATTTATTTCAGAACACGGTGCAAGCAGAGAGTGCTGATACAATATCTCTGTTTATCATCCTAGGCTTGCAGCTTTGGATCTGCACACTTTTTCCACCTGAAAGATAATTGTTGTTCTGGAGAGTGTTGATAATGTGCTAGCTAAATACAGAGACTCTGTAGTGCAGGGTATGTTTGTGGAGTGGGAAGAAAGCAAAGGCCAGTGAGTGGATTTTGTGTCTGTAGCAGATGAATATAGCTGGGGAGTTTTTCTCTTTTTTTTTTCAGTTTTCTTTTTCTCTGTAGTTGGGAGCAGCTCCAAAGGTTGTGCCTGCCTCTTATTCTTAGAGAGACACATACTACATACTACATACTACTGGATTTTCTTGTCAATGCTTTTTAGTTTGGGGATAACCCTTCTCCATATTGCCCTTCACAAAATATAGTCCCATTCCTTTCCTCTTTCTGCAGTCAGAATTTCAGTCCATTACAGCTTGAAACTGGTATTTGATTTTCTGCAAAATTCCTTCTTTTCTTAATGAAATCATGCTTTATGTCTATATTTCAAGTCCCATTATTTGAACACTGTTCTTTCTTTACAATTAAAGAAATTAATTTTTCTACGTCTCTTCTTTTGAATCCTCTATTTTGTTCCTTTCTCACCGTAATTTAAAATTATTTCCCTTTTAGTTTGCTCCTAGGCCCTGTTTTTAGAAACAGCTCTACATCCAGCCTTTTCCAGGGAAAAGGTTCTTCAGCTGTGTCTTGCAAGCTGTGTCCTGCTTGGGTTGGTGTGGGTGAGGGGGGCTTTGTCAGAGTGCAGGACTCTGAGAAGGTTTGTCTTCATTCTGCTCAGCCTGGTGGTTCATTGCTTGCTTGCCACAGATGGGTCTCATAGAAGGATGAATGACATATGGTCTGTTCCTAAAAAGATACTTGCCATCCCCAGAGGGGTGGGAGTGTGCTTTCCTGAAAGTGGTGAGAAGTCTCCATTCATTTGGGATCTAGGAGGATCATACAGGGTGTGGTCTCATATACCTAGTGTACCTGTCCTCCCACACCACACTTCAGGGGGTCAGGCTTTTTGACAGAAATGATGCAGCAAAAAAACCACATAAATATTCACTTCGGTGCCTTTTAACATTATGCAGTAGTCACTGGGCTCTTTGGTCCTTTTGTGTCCCTGCTGCCTGATGCCACTTTGAGTCCCACTTATCAGAGCAAGGCATTGGTCTGGAGAAGCACAGAGTGATTGCTGCCCAAGTAATGCACTGAGGATTAGGAAGGAGATGGATGGAAGGAGATGGGAGGTATGAAGGCAAGAGAGATGAAACATTTTGTGGTGTTTTTGCATTTGGGTTTTTTTAATAAGAACTTTATCACTTGTTTCACTGAAGAGATATTTTTTCAACCCAGTAAGGTAAATTCTTTTTTGTCCATTCTCTTTCCATCCATTTATCCATGGAGAAGACATTTTTCAGATTTATCCGAAAAATCCTGTGCCTAGTATTTCTGTGGTTTGGTTCTGAGGTACATACACAAGACAGGTGAGAGAAGGGGCTCACTCCCTTTTTTTGGAAGCATGTCTGGATTTTGGTTTCAGTCATATTCAATTTATTAACAGAAATGTTCTGCTCACATAGGTTTTCTGCAGTTTCCTACAGTTTCAGATTTGTCATACTTTATGAATAATACCATAAAAGTATCATCTGTTTTCATCTCCTCTGAAATTCAGAGCCACAATCTTATTATCACCTTTTCAAAAAAACTCTGAATGACTTTCTAATAATACAGATAATGAGCCAGGTCTTTAGGATGCTGTGGATTTGTTGGGTTTTGGGTTTTTTTTAACTTACCTCTTGCCTTCTTACTTTCTATAGACTGATTAAAGCTTTGAAGTGGGATCATTTCAAGGGCTGTCCCAGCAGCTTTTACATAGGAAGCTGTTACTCTCCTGAGCCTTTGATGAGTGTTATGGATTTAATCTCTATATCTCTACAGAGGATGGATACTTGACACTTCAGCTTGATAGATCAGCATTTGTGAAGTTATGGCCCACCTGACGTAACTAAATCCAGATTTGTTCTGAATCTGAATTTATCCTGTGCTTCTAGGAAAACAAAACTGATCTCCCTTGTGTGGGATGCTAATATTAGCACAAATGCTAGTCCTTGGAGAAGAGCTGTTGTGGCACAGATTTGCTTTCATAGGAATGGTCTCACCCCTCTACTGTTTGCCCATTGCCACATGTTACAAAGTCTGCTGGGCAGCAGTCTGCAGGAACTTACATTGCTCCATAAAACAGAAGATGGTCGAGACCAGAAGGTGTGTAAGGAAGCATCCTGGGCTCTCTCACACCCTTGCTTTAAGTGCTGTCACAGCTGCTGCAACTCTGTTAGTTATCTGTTTACTGTGCTGCTTATAAATGCCATAAAGAGAGGGGGAAAATTAAATCAAAATTTTCATGCTTTTCATACCAAAGTTTTTGTTAAACAATAAGAACCAGCCTCACAGTTAAACTTTGATATAAAGGAAATCATGCTCTGAATTTGGCTGATTTCAAAACTCCTTGTTTATTGCCTCTTTAGAGGACAGCTATAGTTGACACCACTCATAGGAGAAAAAAATGTGTTTTGCAGTGCAATTTCTTGTAGTGTGGACTTTTTGAGAAGCTGATGTTTTTGAAAACTCAGCTGTACTGTATGGACTAGCTTGCCCTTGCCTATATGCACAAATGCTGCAGAGAGAACTGTTGGTGATGTGCTAGTTTCCCTCAGAAAAGCTGTGTAGACTTTCCCTAATTAGAAAGGTAGCTATCCCAGCTAGTTACATTTCTGCTGATTTTGTTCTTTAGGAGAGTGTCAAATTTTCATTCTGGTGTGTGGGGCCTGAACCATCATTATGCCTTTTAAAAATCAGTATTTTACATGCCAGATGAAACAGAATACATCTGCCCAGCTCCCTGTGACCTTACCTGTAGGATATCCAGAAGCATCTCCCACAGGACTGGAGGCAGGTTACCTGAGTGAGGTTACCTGAGTGCTGCAATTGTTATGGTCCATATGGAATAGGCTGATGAAAACTACACCACCTTTTTAGTGCCTTTGTACAAATCTAGATGAGGTAGCAGTGTCTGATGCATGAGATACCACCTGTCCAGTTTCAAAGAAGGTGTTGCAGATCTAAGCAGTGTTCAGAAGACAGTAATGACAAACTTGCATGAAGTGGGATTGAAAAGATTGTGATTATAACACGCACAAGAAGATGAATGAAAGGAATTTTATTAAAGTCTGTAAAATACTAGTTAGTAAGTGTTTGCAGTTGCTGAGGATACTCTTCTGAGGAATGAGAACAGTTTTTTCTTCCTGATTTTCTCCCCTTTATTCTCTCCCACCTAAAAAGTCTATTTTGTGGAGAATCCCAAGACCTTTCATAACAAATTTTATATTTCAGGATGCAGTGATCTGTTTTAAGGATTTAACTGTTATTTCCCCTAGATGCAACCTTCTGCTGTGGTTCAGATAGAGACAGGAGCAGTTTTATTCACTGTGACATCCTGGTTGTACAACCCACCTTTGCCATGCAGCAGTATCAGTAGTCAGTGCTAAGACAACAGAACTCAGCAACTGGAGAATGAACTGAGAAAAATTTGGATTTTTTAAATATGTAGAATTCTCTTCTTCAGAATGTGCACAAGTCAAATTTTTCATCTTGCATTAATTTTTATAGCAGAGAGCTGGACTAGCTGGATCTGTTTGATATGGAGAGCTAAGGCTGAGAAGAAAATGTGAACTTGAAGGGGGAAATGAACATAAACATTGTTATGCAGATGATGAACAACATATGCTTATGTAATGGAGGTGCTCTGAGTCATGAAGGTCTTCTGTGCTAATGTAGGTCAGGTTTTGGACAAGAACTCCTTGATCCTTGCTTGGCTCTGCCTGTTTTGTCACGTGCAGTACAGAAGGCATTGTGCCTTTGCTCTGTCTGTGATACCCTGACTTCAGAAACACATTCCCCGTGCCTCCACAAATATTAATTGCAACCATCCAAGGCTTTAGCAGCTTGATCTTAATTATTTATTTGAAAATAAAGGCTATGTTTTTTTTCCTGAAGCCTCTCTCCCGTTGCAGGATATGACAGGGGACTGTTCTGCTCAGCAAGCATTTCATTTTAGCTTAGTCAGCTGCAGCCCATTGATTAGATCCCCATCTCCTTGTGGCTCAGACTGCACTGCAGTAGTTTGCAGTGCCTTGCTGGAGAGACTGCACATGCATGAGGGAGTCAGTGGGCACAGGGATGATGGTGTAGGCAGGACAGTGCACACAGCCTGTGCAGAAGAGCATGAGGAAGGCTGAAGAAATGTGTCAGCTAATTGAGGAAAAGGTATTTATTTTCCAAGTGTCTGGGCATAGTGTTAAAAATAAACTTTGCTGCAGTGAGTAAGGTATTACAAGAGGAGATGATGGCATGTTTTTCTACTAAGTGGTTTTTCCCCCCACTGGAAAATGAGCTATAAAATAACACAGAGGACAGGAACTTCTACATCCTAATACCCCAGATACTCAGACAGAGAAGCCCAGTGGCTTTATACCTGCTTTGTACTTGAAATACATGTAAATCTGTAGTATTACATAAGAAATGAACATTTTGGAGTAGAAGAACAGATTTGTGGAGCTGTATTGCTATATTAGCTTGGGTGGGAACTTAATTTTTGTGTCAAATTTTGTATTATAATAGGCTGAAAACACAGCACAGTCATATTTGTTCAGAGATGAGGGAAAGGAAAAAGAATGGACCCAAGTCTTAAAAACACTGCCCATTTAATATGTAGTAGAAGTGCAATTTCACTGGGAACAGGTTAGTTATAAAACAAATTATCACAAAAATTATGTTATGGTTCTCATTGTTATTTTAATTGCTGGAGTAGCAAGTTTGGACTTGAGAAGTGAGATTATGTTCTGATTTAAAATGCCACAGTTACAGAAATCCAATGCTGTTGAAATTACATGTATGGAAAGCAGACTAGGTGATGGATTTGAAGCTCTCTTAGCAAGCAGGGAATCTGGTATCTTGCTACACGTAGCTGTTTCTCTGCTCTCCTCACTGTAAAGGCCAGGGTCAGCCAGGGTGACCTCAGATCATCCACATCAGGTTGGTGTTGGTTTTATTTTACACAGCAGCTGCTGAGGGGGTGAGGGAAAAGGAAGGACAACTCAGGCTCAAATTTTATGTATACCTGCAGGGGACTGAGATCCCATTTTCCATCTCTGAGTGCTTTTACTACCAAGCTGCAGGGGGGTATACATTACATCTGAATGTGTCATTTCCTTCTGGCTGATGCTATTCCACTTGAAGCTCTGATTATTCTTCCCACTGGAAAATGGAGGGAGGAATATAAAACTCTTACTGTGGCCAGTGGTGAGGGAGCAGAGGCTTTGCTCCCTAGGCGAGTGAATATTGGATTTGAGTTGGATTGCAGGTCAGATTTCCCCTCAGTCAGGTAAGTGCATTTGCTGCCAGGTCATACACTTCCTCCCTCTTGGTAATAATTATTCATGTATTCCATGCAAAAGGTATCATTTCCAACCTGTGTGTTTTTAACTTGCATCTCAAAGCACCCTGTGGCTTAGGGATGAGAGTGTACTCTGGAAGGAGGGAGATGGGGTTTACATGTGGGGAGGTTTGAACTTCAGTGTGCTGCATCTCGGTGATTACCACAGCTGCCTTTTGTCTTCTTCCTTTTGATAGAAAGGAGTCATCATCTCCATCTGGTTCCAGGAAAGTGTTTTGAGCTCTAAATCCCAAAGGAGATGTGACTCCAAAACATTTCCATTTCAGTAGTTCCCTTGGTCTGTTTCAGTGGATGAAAATCTTCTGTTTCTTACTTAGCACTCTGTTCTTTCTGTGGGGATATTCTGTGCTGCTTTTTGCCTTTTGGGACCTGGCATGTAAGAAACAAGTGCAGCTCTGAGGCCAAAGCTCTCTTGTTAAAAATCATGATAACTGAATAATAGGATTACAACTGAAATAAGCTTTTGACTAAAAAAAATACTCGTTCTTTGTTTTTACAGTGAGAATGGCATTCTCATCTTCAGCACAAGTTCAAGTGCAGTAATCATGTGATGCATGCCATTTAAAAAGACAGAATACCTTGTTCTTTAATGATATTGAATTCACTGGAAGTTTTGAACTCTCCTAAAGTAAAGTAGGATTGATGGCATTTTAACTCATCTGCTTTGTGTCTTTTGATTTGGAAAGAATAGCAGGAGACTTAAATAGCTTTCTCAAAACTAAATTTTATGCAAAATTTATGGAATTCTTAGGATTTGCACATTTTTAGGAAAAGGGAATAGTAAGACTCGAATAAGAAACTCCATTGTGTGGATTGCTATTAATTACTTGATTTCTATTGGAATAAGTATCTCTCAGTCAAGGTCTTTTCTCAGGTCACTGAATTAAGTTTTAAGGTTATATAATATATTATAACATTAATTTTTGCCTCTGGTGAGGATGTCCCTCAGATTTCTCTGCTGTGCCATTCACAGATGCTATGACTGCTCATGTGACTAAAAGCAGCCCTGAGTTTCATCCTGCTCTCTCCCAAACCACCATTCTGCATCCCCCCATGGACAGTGGAGCACGGCAGCAGTCGCCAGGGAAAGGGAACATGCCTGAAGTTGGCAGCTGTGAGACCTGTAAAGTTGGCAAGCCACTGTTTGTATGGAGATTGGTTGTGAGAAAGCAAGGTAGTGGTTGCAGAAAAAAAACAAATATCGTGGATGAGAACCCATAACAATTCAAATAGGAAAGGGGACGTTGCTGTTGATTTTTAGAAGCTTATGTGCTAATGTTAGAGCTTGCCCTGGATGCAAAGGGCAAGAGATGAGGGAGCAAATCCCCTTGTGGGCTATTAGATCAGTTTGGTTAGGGGAGGAAGGGAGGAGCACACATCAGATAATTGTAGGAAGGAAAAGCACAGTAGAAGTACACAAGTGACCTCTGTGGTAAGGCTGTCTGGGTGGCTGCTCTCAGCTTTGTTTTTCCAGTTATTAAGTGTGATATGCAGGCAGGGGAAGGTTTTCCCTAGAGGGCCCCCTCTCACCACTTACAGAGCACTCACAAATCACACAGGCTCACAAAAAGCTTGGTGTGTTTCCTGTCTAAATGAAACTCAGCACTGGATGGGCCAACAGCCCTGGGAAGGGTGATGGGAGATGACAACAGCTAAACAAGACACAGGTTTCTGTTGGGATACAATATTGAATGTTTTTTAATTTATTTCTGTTTAATTTTTTCTCATTTTGTTGGTTTTTTTTATCATGTTTTTCTTTGGGTTTCTCTCTGTTTTACAGTTCTTTTGGGCTCTTCTTTTGAGGCTGTGTTTGATGCGTTGGCTTCCCATCCGCTGCTCGTAACCATCTCTGCTATGAGTTGTGAGTGAGCCATCACCATGCTTCTGGGTTTTCATTTTGGTTTGTGCTTTTGTTATATATGGAAGTCCAAATTACACCTGGTTTTCTTTTTTCCCTCATGATCTGTTTGTTTTTCAGCAGGATTGTGACAGCTACCTAAATGTGATGCAAAGGCCTAGAGCACTTGGGATTCTCTCTGAGGAGCTGGCAGATATTTGGGTGGTGCCAGACTGATTTTGTCAATTCTGTGGTTTCAGAGACAAAGGGAGGGGAGTTTTCTCATCCTACTTTTCTGTCTCCAGCTTCCTCTAGTCATTTCTGACTCCCTGTGGACATAAAATATAATGCAGTCATTAATGATTCCACAAAATGCTACTGTTTAAATGAAGAAGTCAAAATGCATAAAAGAGGTGTGGATTTTCTCCCCACCAGAAGAGGTGGAGAGGCATCTCCTTCATGAACCTGTCTGAAGAAGCAGGAGGTTCCTAGAGGTCACAGGACTGCTTCTTTTTAGTTCAGCTAAGCTTTCTTTCACTTTTCCTTCTTACCAAAACCTTTCCACACAAGTCATTTCTATCCAAGATATATCTCCAAATGCTTCCCATGATCTGTGGCATCTCCTCTCCCATTACCACCTTCTCTTCAAACTATGCTAACTTTTTTTTCACGTTCTTAATGCTGAAAGTCCTTTTCCTGATTCCAGGAGGAATGGGTTTATATCCTAGATGACAGCAGGCCTGCCAGGGGCAAAGGTTGTGCATCTCATGAGGTTCCAGAAAGCTGGGGAGGAACCAATGGTCATGGTCATGAGAGCACCACAGTCACAAGAAACAGCAGGAGGAAAGCACTGGCATCCAAATACAAGTTTTTAGGAAGGCACACTCAAAATATCCAGTTTCCTTTTGCTGGTGAGGCAAAAAAGGATTCATTTTAATGTCTGTGAATGAACATGGTGTGAAGAGCAGGGATTCACATTAATGAGAAAATATGAGCACTCCTCAAATAAAAGGGGAGTGTGCAGGAAAGACAGATTTCATGTGAATCATGAGGGGGACACTGTTGGCACTTGAAATACAAATGATCCTGAGTGTTTAACCTGGAGAATGATGGGTGAATAAGAGCACAGTTTGGAAAACACTTCCACTTCATACAGGATTTTGTTACCTACTTCTCTCTCTGTCTGTGAGGTGGTCTGCATTGCTAATGCAGTGAAAGGAACACAGAGTATAGGTTTTGCTCTGTGGTGGTGTTGTAACACATTGTCCCAAGCTGAAACTCATTTTAAACCAAGTTTCTTACACAGTGCAGCACTGTGTAGTGAAGTACTTTAGCTTTGTGGTACACACAATCTCAGTGAAAGAAGAGATAACGTTTTTATAACATTTTTATTGTAACACTGATGTGTAAAAAAAGAATCACTTCTGGTTTAAAATTGTATTTCAACTTGCTAGCTTATTATATATTCATAATTTTGGGGATTCAAATCACTTGGATTATATATGACTCCATAGTCTGAAGCTCCTGAGTGTTGCAATTTCAATTCTGTCTCAACTGTGGACTGGTCTGGACAAAAAGGATGCTGTATCCAGGCCCTTTCCCACTGCTGACCAGTGCAGTGATGGGATGAAGTTTATAAACTGGAAGAAATGAAGCGTATAAAGAAATCATCTGGAAAATTAACGTTTATGAATTCTGAAGAAAAGTCAATAATAGCTGGGTCTGCAGCATGTGCCACAACAAATGCTCAGGGAAGAGTTGTTTGTTTGAATGGAAAACAAGGTATCTCTACAGCCTGGGAAATACTTGATTGCAGTGACAATTCCTTGTGACTGGCAGGACAGGCAGACATGGTTAAAAGAGGTGCAATCTTTATGAGCAAAAGACACTGTTACACAGTTAGCATCTCTTTTGTTCAAAGGACTCTAAAGGTCCTGTCAAAGCAACTGCAAAGTTTTGCCCAGTTGCAGTGCTCTCCTTTTCCTGAGGTCCCACGAGAGAGAGGAGTGGAGGAAAATCCCTCTGGGTTCAGGTGTGGGACTGCTGGGGAGCAGCAGGGTCATGTTGGGGCAGATGCAAGGTTAAAGACCTGCACCAAAAGCTGGGCTTTGCTTTGCTTCTGAGAGAGGAGAGGTTTGCTACCAGTGCTTGCAAACTGCCTGGCACTGGTTTCAGAACAGATCTAAATAAAGACTGCACAGATAGCCTGTCTGCCAGAAATAGTAAGTATTGATCTAAAACAATTTCTAGAGACATTGCTGACATACTGAAACCAGCACATGTGGTACTTGATTCAGCACTTGCATGGACTGCAAAAATTGAACAATTTCTGTTCTGAAAACATTACAGGTTACATGTTAGAATTGTTCACAATATACCCTTGTGGCTCATGAAAAATATCCAAACACACTATCTTCCATTCATAATGGAAAAGAGGAATATCTTCTTTCTTTTGAAAGTGTAGAGCAAATTTATGGTGATGGCTGTATTCCAGTGGCCAATGTTCTGCTTTTCAGGAACTCACATCAGTGAATCCTGTGGAATTCTATTTTGCAGTTGTTTGTCAGTGAGAATCCTGAATTTCATAGTTCTGAGAGCAATGAGATACATGATCACAAATAAAATATCTCTACTATTACCTGCTGTTAAATAAATATGTTATAGCTCAAGCTGCTGTAGTGCAAGATTAAATGCTGGATTAAGTGCATGGGATGTGCATATGGGGTCTCTTTGGGGAGTATTTGATTAGCACAAAAGCTGTAAGATAGACGTACAGCTTTTTTTTTTTTGCTCAGAGTCATTATAACTTAAAAGCTGCATTGTACACTGTACAGGTGTGGGTATGTTACATGATGTTAGTGAACTTGTTAAAAAATATTTGAAATTTTATTCTTTCTGAGAGTATTGAAATTCAGAGCAATTTCCCTGTACCCCAAAGGAAGCAACTGAATTGTACATATTTAAAGTGACAGAAGGGTGCCCTAGAATAAAAGTACAGAGTTTTAGGCCTAGTTCTGGAAGTACAGTCACAAACTGTACTGAATCCACTGACCTCTGTGGGACAAGTTATTCAATTAACTTGTTATTAATATGTTCATTTTGGAGTAGGAACTTCATTTTGAATATGTTTACCTCTTTGCTCAAACTTAGCCTTATGATGGAAGAAGTCTGAACCTGGTTTACTGAAAGAATTTTGAAACCACTGCTGTTAAGTCTGTGCTTCTAGTTCAACTAAGAGAATTTGGTGGATGTCATTATTTAAATGCAACTTTTTTCAGAATGACATCTGCATAAGTGAACTCACATGGTCTAATGTTCTTGTGGAGGCAGCAGTAGAAAGAGTTGGAACAGTTGCTCAGCCCCCAAAGCAGAGAAAGCCTCCAGATGGGACAAATAAGTCATAGGAGTTCTGCCTTTCCACACCCACTGTATCAAGCCTTTAATTCCCAAGGACATGAAAATCAGGGAAAGAGAAAATAAAGATAGGATACACTGGGAAGAATCTGGAAAAAAGCAAGAACTCTGAAAGTCAGAGGTTCATCATTTGTTGAAGTCTTGCAGAAGGTGCTTACAGCAGTGGTCATCTGTCAGAGTAGGTGATCCCCGTTTCCATCCTGAGCAGGCCATCTTCAGGCTCTGCTTAGCTCATGTTACTCATGACTCAGTTTTGCACTTCTTTACTAGCTTTTCCCTTGACCTGCAGTTTAAAAAGGAAAATCTGACCCTGGTTAATGTTCTTCTCTCTATGCCTGGACTGTTACTGTTCTCACACAGCACTGTAACCTCCTTGCCTTCTCTGTAGGGTGAGCTTTCCTCGATGTGCAGAATCGGAGAACGCTCTCTGTGTAGCTGCTAGAGCACAAGAAGGCATTAAGAGCCTCCTATTCCTTGGGTGCATCCAAAATAGCAATGTAGACAAGAAGTTCTCAGCAGTTGGCTGCACAGGGGATTCAGTCCTCCACTCTGTTTCTGAGATATTTCTCTTGCCTCCCTCCAGCCTCGCAACGTTGCCGGTTTCCGAGGAACCGTCCGCTATGCCTCCGTGAATGCACACAAAAACAGGGTGAGTGTTTTGGAGTTATAAGGAGTTACCAGTAAGATAATTCCCCCTCTGAGACCTGTTTTCAGGAGTAAAGGAGCAAGAGGTGAGAGTTCTGGTTTGCTGTCTGTGGAAGTTAGTGTATCAGGAGATTTCCATTAGGTAGTTTAGGGTGTTGACTGTAAAATCAAAATTATGCTTCACTTATTGGGTCCTCTATAGTTGGCAGACTTTAAAATTGTAATTATTGCATTACCAGGCACTTTTTGAGGGCAAGAGTAAGCCATACTAAAGGGGAAATCTGGTTAAGTTCCAGGCTGCTTGCTGCTAGTTTCTAGCAGAACTTGGCCAAGAATTACCAAGTCCCAGGCCCCCAAATCCATCCTTGATCTGTAATTTTAAATATTACCATCATACCATCAGGAGAAGAGCCACCTGGTAAAAGCCAGGGTTTTTTTTTTCCTGAAAAGAACCATTATTAGATAGTGTCTGGCCTGTTTCATTATAAATGCTTCTAGAGGGCTCATCTAACATTTTTGTCAAAACACTCCTCTCTCCTATTCCAGTAGTGTTCCTTTGCAGACAATAAACAATAAGTTTGGACAATACTCTCAGGCACAGGGTGTGATTCTTGGGGTGTCCTGCACAGGACCAGGAGTTGGACTGCTGGTCCTGATGGATCACTTCCAACTCAGCATCTTCTGTGGTTCTAAGTTCTGCATTTCTTCCAGATGGAAATTGCCATCCCCCCTCCATTACCTCCAGGTTTCTGGCCTTACTTGGAATGGGATTGTAGGACAATCTGTGACATACAAAGAAATGCCAGTTTTTTTTTAGGGAAGGAGCAAGTTATTGTCTACAAAAGGTGGAAACTGTGATGTGGGGAGGGCAGCTGAGTGCCATCATAAATTCTTTCTGTTTCTTGAGAGACACAGAGAAACCTGAGGTATAATTTTTGCAAGAGCTGAGTAGGCCCAGCTGTAGCTGGCATCAGCTGAATGTATATTTAGACACAAAAATTGCTGTATAATGCAGGCTATTTTGAGAAATCATATCCTAGACATTGGAAGTTGAGCACCAAAAATGAGTTCATGTGCTTTGACAATTTCAGCCTTTATCCCCATGTTTCCATTTCCCATTCACTAACCCAGGAGGAGAGTTGTATGTGGAAATGTTATAAATCTGTAAATTGTTGTGGTGCATGATGGTGAGTCTTTTGCAAAAACTCTTGAGTGGATTTGAATTATATTTAGGCTTAATAATAATAATAAAAAATGTGTTGTATATACAGTTTGGGGTTTTTCGTAATCTAGGTTATTGCATGTCCCATTAGTAAATATGTATCTTTAGCCTTTAATTTGGCTTTTTTTATCATTGACTGGGAAGTATGACTTTTCTTCCTGCTCTCTAAAATGAGGTAGCTCATCTGGAGAGTACACCTGGACCCCTCAGCCATGGGGAACTTTGCTCCTCAGTCTTGGTCTCTCTTTTCTCCAGGAGATGGGGAGACACGATGATCTATGGTCCCTCTTTTACATGTTGGTGGAGTTTGCTGTTGGTCAGCTGCCGTGGAGAAAGATCAAAGATAAGGTAGGAAAACTGGTGTCTGTGCTTAAGAGAGGGTGTTACATTTTAATTATTATGACTCTTTATTATTCCTCCTGCAGCTCAGTGCAGCTTTTTCTCTGGAGTCAAGCCAGAATCTCCTCCTCATCAGGTCTTGCTGTAAGATGCTAACCTGCTTTTGTGTGTTCTGATACACAGGGTGGGCCTCTCTTATCAGACATTTTTTGGTGAATATTGTTAATCATATTTGATCACATGGTTTTTACTTTTTTCTTGCAAAGTAAACAATACAAGTGCAAAGACTGACCTGTCCTTTTGACAAATAGAAAGAGCCTTTAGAAAGACAGGAGGGATACGCCTTGTTGTGCCAAACAAGCCAAATGGGATTTGAAATTAGAAAGTTAAACAGGTGTTCATGTTGTCTTGGAAATACTTTGTCCTAAAGAATAAAATCCCTGGAAATAAATAGGTCACCTGTGCAGCAAGCTGCTGACTCAAGATTCCCCTTTGACCTCTGCCTGCAGTGCTCAAGATCCTTGTGCCTTGAACAGCAAACAGGAGGAGTGTGTAGACACTGTGCTGGGTCTAGGAAGAGTCTGTGTTCCAGGAATGATAAATGTGAAGCAATGGAGGAGATTCTTGGCTCTGAAATGTTTTTGTTTGTTTGTTTGTATTGGTTTTTTTCCAGGAGCAGGTTGGCATGATAAAAGAAAAGTATGAACACCGAATGCTGCTAAAACACATGCCTTCAGAGTTCCACCTTTTCCTGGATCACATTGCAAGCCTAGACTACTTCACCAAGCCAGACTATCAGGTGGGAGCCTGTCTTTGTTACTTTGTGATGCATGGCACTATAGATTGGCATTTAGATTTTTTAACATTTCCATGAATGTGTTTATATCTGTCTGAGTATTGGTGAGTGAGAGAGATGGGCAAGACTCACTGGTGGTCAGAATCCAAATTTATTGTGGACTACATATGCTTATATACTGTTCTAGGAAGGCTACTAATTTTTTACTGCAATGATTGGGTTAATCATCACGCATTTTGCAATATCTCTTGCTTGTAGAAGTTGATTCAATCTTCTTTCCTGTCAGCCAGTCTTGATTCAATCTTCAAAACTGTGTTCTTAACAAGGCATCCTGATTATCAGATCTCTTGTGTTAATCAGGTCTAAAGTAGTCTCTGTCCTGTGTGCCCAATAGCTGAGGAATACTTTTCCTAGAACCAGGAAAAAGAGGCTGGACTGTACAGTTCTTCAAAACCTCAAGAGTTCCCTCATGTCCTTCCACCACTGTCCAAAATAATCCTGAACTCCACACCAAATAGTTCCTCCCAGACAACATAATACTTCTGGCTTTCATTAAGACACAAAAATTTTGAGGTACTCCAAATGTGGCAGAATTTTGGCACAGCATGCCAAGGTCTAACAGCCTGCACTGACAGCTCAATGGTGTACACCAACCCCTGTGATTTCTTGCAGACTTTATAGGCCTTGGCCATTATTATCTCTTTCTTTAATATTCATCTAACAGGGTTTTTCCTCCCATTCAGTGTTTGCTGTCAGCCTGTATGTGAGTAACTGAGACTAACACAACAGAACTGAAGCAACTTGATTCTGTGTTGCTTTTTTTTTTATCACAGTGGTTTTCTCTGTACATTAAAGACACTGATGGAAACAACATTTTATAAGCAGATCTGTGCAGTCTTATCTGAGTGCCTGGTCCTGTTGATAGTGCATCAAATGAGTGGGAAAGTGGTAGGAGGGTGTTCCAACAAACTCTCTCCAACAGTGCCTTTGTGGTTTAGCCATGTACATGTTGTAACATAGCAACCACACATTTTTTAAAAATTAAAAGGAAAAGGCAAATACTTTCTACATAGTGCAGTGGAAAAATAACATTTGCCACTAAGAGGGAGAGCTACAGAGGGATGGAAGTGGACTGATGAGATGCAGAGGGAGCTGGCTTTGTTTGTCCTGGAGTAGAGAAGTCAAAGAGGGGATCTGATTGCTCTTTCAGTGCCTCAAGGGACAGTTGTGGGGAGAATAGAGGCAGCAAGGGAAATTGCGACTAAATCCAGCAGGGGGGTGGAAAATTCAGAGTGTGGGTTCTTATATAAAAACAGGTACTTAGAAAAGCTGTGGAATTTCCATCCTTGGGGATTTCCAAAGACTGGCTGAATGACAAATATGATCTGCCTTTTAATTAGCTCTGCTTTGAGCAGATGGTTGGATTAGAGATTTCCAAAGCTGCCTTTGAACCTACATGCTCCTATATTCTATTCCAGCTTAAAAGAAATGTGTCCTAATGGTACCAAAAAGCCATCTTTGAGACTGAAATGGAAGGAGACGTTTCCAGACAGAATTCAGGCAGTACTAATCACAAACAGCTCTTTCACAGTAGGGCATTTGACTGAAGCTGTGAATTGCCTTTTTGCCTTCAGTTCCTTGCAGGTGCTGCTTGGGCAAGAAGCCTCTAAAAGGGAACTCCCCACAAAAGTCTCTGGCATCTGAAGCTTGCCACTTCTAGCTTGACTTGGAGACCTATTCCAGACAGCAAATTCTCCAAGCATCTCAGCTTCAGAGATGTCTAGATGTTGATTTATCTGGATGTATTACTCTGAAATATTAAGAACTATACCAAAGGCCATTTGAATTTCTCACCAGTATCAGACCCACAGAGAAATAAAGAAAATTGGGAAAGTGTGTTTACAAATATATAAAGTCATGGCTTATTTAAAGATCTGAATTGAATTTGAAGTTTTAGATTCTCCTAAGCACATGTCATGCTGAGTGGCAATTTTATTACAGCTGTGGGTCCCTGAGATGATGTCTCCAAGAGACACATACTAGGCTGTAACAGGACACTAAGTGTGACCAGAGATCACTACTCTCTGATGGATAGATGACACAAGTTTGTTTAAACAGGGGAGAGAAAAATTCTGGTAGAATAAAACAGACTTGAGGTGCCAGGTGATGGATCTTATACCCTGTGTTTTTGTACTTCTTGGGCTCATGTCCTCAGATGTCAGGTTCTGTCCCTTTAATGGATTGCTGTGAGTGTTGGTTCATGGTTAGGATCAAACTTTCAGCACTTTCACAGCAGGAGGATGTGGGTGTTAGAGCAGCATTTTGGGGTTTTCTGACTCATTTGACAGCAAGAGGCATGCCTCTCCCCTGGAAAAGTGCAGACAGGATGTAGTAGAAAATATTTTGTACTACACTTGCATATAGTCCAGCTGGTAGAAGAGCAGTTTCAGGTGTGGCTGGGGAGGTGGCTGGCTTCTGTCCTCAAAGATCTTTTTGCAATGAGTATCAGCAAAGTAACAGTGACCTTTTCTCCTGAAAGATTACAGAACTTTAAAGAGCAAAGACAAGTGCCTTTGCCTGGGAATCCATCCTGTTCCCTCAGCTAGGGCATTGTGAATTGCATTTCAGTCAAGGAAAAATGATCACATCAGCTGTTGTTGTCTGAGAGAATGTCTGTCCTGTACACATCCTGAGCAGGTGTGGAAAGGTGAGTTGCCTGTATGGACATCCTCCTTTAGATTCAGTCAATACCAAATATTGTCAGAGCAACTGGGAGAGACTCCCTGTGAACAACCAGTGCTGGTTTGAGTTCTCTCATGATGACCAAGTGTGGTGGTTTAGCTCCAGCTGGCAGCTGTGTACCAGGCAGCTGCTCACTCACTGTACCCCCTGCACAGTGGGATGGGGAGGAGAATCAGAAAAAAAAAAAAAAGAAAAAAACACAGGTTCAGACAAGGAACATGCAATAATTGAAACAAATAGAATATAATAATCAAAATGGTAACTAAGAAAAAAGAAAAAGATAAAAATAATAGAAAACCAAGTGATGCAAAATGCAATTGCTTGATGCCCAACCAGTCCCCAGGCAGCAATTGGTCCCTTCCAGCCAACTTCCCCAGTTTATAGACTGAGCATGACACTCTGTGGTATGGAATATCCCTTTGGCCAGTTTGGGTCACAGCTGTCCCAGCTGTGCTCCCTCTCAGCTCCTTGTGCAGCTCCCCACCAGCAGAGGATGGACACTGAAAAGTCCTTGAATGAGGGTAGGCACAACTGAGCAACAGCCCAAACAACAATGTGTTATCAACACTGTTCTCATCCTAAATGCAAAACACAGCACTGCACCAGCCATTGGGAATAAAATGAACTCTATTCCAGCTGAAAACAGGACATCAAGTTACTAGATATCTTCCATTATAGTCCTAGTGTTTTCTCCCTGGAAATTCCTGTAGGACTTAAAAACACAAATCAGGAGCATTCCCTTATCAAAGGGGACCTCTGCCACTAAAGAGGTGTTCCTGATATTTATTCTTAAATGCTGTTTTGTAGATTACAGTGCAGATTAGAAACTTGATCAAGAGCAATTTGCTATGCCCAAAGTTTCTGCTGAAAGAGTCCATCTTCTTAGATAAACCCCAAAGAATTCAGGGCTTGAGTACCTGGACAATCCATAACTGGTTTGGTACATTTTATATGTGATATTTCAGGATTGATTGTGATTCCTTTCCTGAGCCTTGGCCAGGAGAAGCCATTTAGACAAGATGTATCATGACAGTTTAGTGGATAATTTGTGCCCCATTGGCTGCTTCCCTCTCATTTTCTGGGCCATCTGCCCAAAACATGGCATGCTACTACATAATGTGCAATTAAGCTTTATGTCCTCATGGACAGTAACATCTTTAATAGAGAAACATACTGGACCTCTTCTTTATCAAAAGAAGTCTTTACCAAAACTAGTGGGTTTGATAATCAGAGTTGGAATTGTCTTGTCCAACAGAAGGAAATTCAACATGGGAGGCTTGCAGTGACTGTGGAAACTCTTCTGATTCTTAATATTCTGTCTGTAGGCAGAGGATCCCTGGACAGGATCCAGTGACTTTTTGCATGGCTTTCCAGGAGCAGTGGCTGTTGCTGGGACTGTTCTGTGCAGTTTTCCACTCCACTTCTCTCCTTGTAAAGCTTTGACCTTTCATCAGGAGTATAAAGGTTTCAGAGAAAGCTGAGAAGACTCAGTAAGTCCATTAAAGAGCTTTAGAATAATGGCAGGTGAAGATACCTGTATCCTTCAGCCATGGAAAAGGATCCTACAGGGAGTCAGTAAAGGGCTGTAAAATCCCTAATGGCCTGCAAAGTCAAGTGCAAGAGTTACAGAACAAGTTATAGCAGAAAGTAACAAAAGTTGTTACAACTGAGTGAGTCCTTAAAGGGATGCTAAGAATAAGGCAGCTGAACATCTAATTTTATCATGTGGTTTCTTACTTCAGACTGCTTCAGTGTCAAAGGAATGGAAGGTGGCAGAAGCAGTACCAATTTTTAAATAGCTTCACAAGATACCACTCCCTGATACTGACATGTCCATCACAAAGAATCAAAAGCTGTGATAAGACTGGCATTAGTGGACAGATGGGTGAGGATGATCTAATGAACTGAAGCCAGTATGGCTTTTATAGAGGCATCTGTCTACAAATGTGTGGAGCTCTTGCAAGGCATCTTTGAGTTTGTGAGGATAATAATTTCTAAAAGATATTTGACAGTAATCATTTCCAAAGTAGCAGTCAGAAAACAAATACAATCCTGAGAATTTCCTGTGCCTTGGTCTGGCTGACAACCAACTCTGGAAATTCTGTTAATCAAATGTAGAATTACCACAGGAGTGTGCACCTGATTCTAGGGTTTCTGGGTCACAGAAAGGAGGAAAAAGTTGGCTCATCTGAAAGCTGCAAATAGGCATTTTTCTGCAGTTTGGTGGAAGGTAGTGGGAGATGGCAGGCTTTCCTGTCCTTCTGATCATGCTGATAAACAGAACTGGAATGTAGTTGCAAATAGGATGTTTTTGCTCATGCTAAATTTTATTCATGACTTAGTGTTGATTCTACACCATAAGCTGAATGTTTTTGCCATCACATTGTCTCTCCCTGTAGAGGGAAACTGACAGGCTGAATCTTGTCAGTTCTGCATTATTTAGCTAAATAATTTTATTAGAAATGTAGGACCTCACAGCTCTGTTAGCCTACAGCATCCAGTTTCCTTTTGACAGCACAACATCAGATCTCTCTGCTAATGCATTGGTGCATGGAGAGCTATTGACAGTAATTTCATTCTCTCCTAGAGGATACCAGATCTTAGAAAAGGAACGAGCATGGAGCGCATCAGCCATGAGCATTTGTACCTGCCATCTTGTAAAGAAAATTGTATCATCCTTTTCAGAGTTTTATTTTCTTAGGCAGCCAAGTGTGTCAGGCCACATTGTGCACATTAAACACAACTTGGGGCTCCTGACTAAGCCATATTTCAGCCAGACACTGCAATGAGTCTGCATCCTAGGGCTGCCTTTCCCTCTTCTGTTTATGTCTTCTGGCAGCCCTTGAACTCTGCATATCAAATGTACTGTTCTGCATAATGTACTGTCTAATCTAGAGGAAAGCTGAATTGAAGTTATGGATTTAGAGTTGGAGTAACAAGCTAACTGCAAGGTTTCATTGAATCAGTGTCAAAATGTTGCATGCATTTCTTTTGTAGGTTTGAAGAAATTTTACTTATGAAGCCAAAACCAACCTGAGAAACAACTGTTGCAATTTCATAAGTTTTCCTTCCATTTTTTAGTACTTTTCATAGGCAAACTGGAGATTATAAGATGCACTGGGTCCTCGTGCACATAGTTCAGATTTTTGGTGAGAGCCATTCTCACCTACTTACCAGAAATTGTTTTTGCAAATCTGTTGCAGCTAATCATGTCGGTTTTCGAGAACAGCATGAAGGAAAGGGGCATCACTGAAAATGAAGCCTTTGACTGGGAGAAGGCTGGTACAGATATCTTGTTGTCCACTAGCACCTCAACTCCACCACAGCAGAACACCAGGCAAACAGCAGCCATGTTTGGGTGAGTGTTGCAGTTGTACCAGTCAGACAGTGGACAACAAGCTCAGTTCTTTCTTTAAAGATTTTAAGGCCATTATGATGCTGGGAAGTTGGAACAGCATAGAAGGCACCACTTGATCTGACTTTTTTGATATTAATTTATGTCTGTGGTGGTGGATAGTGAGTTGAGTACAGCTGAGTGCATGCTCTGCTCACGCCTCCAACACAACTCCTCAGCCTGTTCACAGTGTGTTTCATGTGCTCCTGCAAAGGTACACAGGGACTGATGCTCAGAGGTACAGATGAGTCCCGATAGAAAAAGCTTGATTGGAACTGGTTCATGGTCTGTCTTGGTGTTTTTAGGGGGCTGACATTAGGGGATAACAGTAATCCCTAGTAATGTTAGGGAAGATAAAAACTATAGGGCCTAGTAAGCCTCATTTGCTCGTGCAAAATGAGAGGTTTCTTCACAGCTCAATATGGTGGGGTGGGCACTTGTGAAGGAGTTTTCAGCCTGTGTATCAAGGGTCCCAAGATGCTTTCCCTGATCCATCCTACTGTCTTTGTAATTTTCATTACATGGAATCCTCCTGTTCTGATTCAGGATGTCACATCTGGGACTGCCTGTTTTTTAGCTGAGTAATGCCCTAAAATCTGCTGAGGAATTCCTGTAGGGTGATGTAATAAGCTGCCTTCTTTATATACTGATAATTTTACCATTCTATTTGTCTCTTTTATAGGGTGGTTAATGTCACTCCGGTACCCGGGGACCTGCTCCGTGAGAACACCGAGGATGTCCTGCAGGGGGAACATTTGAGTGATCAAGAGAATGCTCCTCCCATCCTGTCAGGTCGGCCGGTGGAAGGCCTGGGGCAGGCTCCAAACACGGCTTTCAACGAGGGTGAAGTTTGGGAAGAGACAGATGTGAATCGCAACAAACTCAGGATCAGCATCAGCAAAGTAAAGAACATTTCCTTGTCTCCTGTGACTGTTGGATGTAGGGTAATGGTTTCATAGATTGCTAGCAGCCACTCAGATCCACTGATGTAGCATGCTGTGTAGTAAGCCCAAAAAGCATTGAAGAATTCTCCTGTGACAAGGGGAATTACAAGGAATTTTTTCACAGAGTAAAAACCATTGGGATTAATTTAGATCTTTATGCAAGTGAGATTTTGAGGGCCAGGAATGGTAAAGTGAATCTTTTTTACCATCATATCATTATCTAGGATTTTGATACTTCAAGCAAGGAAATTCTAGTCCTTGCGTAGCTGATATAATATCAGAAATGTCCCAGGCATGGAAATTAAAAACCAAAATGTTATTGTGTCCCAAGCTCTTGTGTTACTATAGGACACAAAACAACACAGTGCACACACACTGCTGTCCTTAAGGTGAAAAAAGGGAAGTTTATTTTCTGACTCTAACATTTATAGATTTTTAAAAGTGACAGTGGATTGGAGGGTGAAAGTGCTACTTTTCTAATAACACTGGACAAACCAACAGTCTATCAAATATCACTTCTTCTATAAAAGAATGGAAAACAATAAGTTATTTACAGAAAGTGTTTGAGAAAGTTTGTTACAAGAATGTAAACATCAGAAGGCTTAGAAAAATCTTAAAAAATCAGGATGACATTCTTTGGTAAATAAATGTAATCAGGGTTGTCTTCATAAGCTGTATTTTCTTTTTGGAATCATCACTCATTTTTCTCTTCCTTTTTTTAACTTTCTTTTTTAAGGCTAGGAAAATCTATAGGGAGCATCTAACAATGGTTTCCCCCCTATCAAGAGTGAGAGAAACCATTACTTAATATTCGTATATTTCTGCATTTCTAGATCATATTAAGCTTTTTTAGCTCACATAAAATGTATACTTCGATCAATTTTCCTTATAGTCTCTAAGGTGTTTCTCAGTCCTTTCTTGTAAATGTTATCTCATTTCTTGAAGGTATCCCCAGTGAAGGTTAATTCCATGATAAATGTCAAGTATAAGAATCTGACAGTTAGTTTATTAATAAGGTAAATTTACATACTGCGAGTAAATTAGTATTAGTGGCAGGTCATCAGATACATACAGAATCTGTTAGCAGAGAAACGTTCATCAGACTTTAAATGTTGTCAGAGCCTATCAGATTCACATCACAAACTTTAATGGACATTTGTAGACTGGTATGTTAAGTGTGTTAATCTTCTGGGGCTGACCAGAATTCACTTCAGTCTCTACTAGTACAAAGTTAGTCCTTATTTCAACAATATAGGTATCTCCACTGTCCTTAATCTTATTAGAAAACATTGTGCATGGGCAAGAAGTAATCTAATTTACTTAAAATTCTCCAGTGCAAATAATTCAGATCAATGTTTTATCTGTATGAAACATTAGCAGGGAATTCCCCAACACTGAGAAATTATAAATGAAGTTAAAATTACTTCTTCATCTCTCACTGGTAACTCTGCATTCCCAGAAGTTTTCATTTGAAGGTATATGAAATAAGAAAAGCCTGATGGAGAGGGGCAGTTCTGTTCACACAACATATATTTTAAAAAAAAAGAATATTACAGAAAAATCCTAGCAACTTTTGTGTGTTTTTCTTTGCATTTCTACCACCAGGTGCTTTGATGCTCTTCAGTCAGACTTTTCACAGGGGAGTCCTTTCTGCATGCTAGTTGTGTGTTCTCTCTTAGGTACCTCATTCACAAGTCCTGTCATAGCAGCAGCTAAAGGGTGGAGAGGTTTCTAGAAGCTCCACAAGCACAGCCAGGTGCCTCTGGTGCCAGGCACTGTGCTGTTTGTTGTCAAGCTGCTGCCAAAGGGGCTCTGGGAGTTTCTCAGCATGGCAGGGAGCACTTAAGCTCTGACAGGTTCTGTAGCTACACAGCAGCCTGTGCAGCACAGCCCAGGGCAGCAGGCTCTCCAAAGCTGAAGTCCTTTTTTGAGGGTTTTTAGCTTTAGTTTGACTCTTGCCTATCCTTTTGCTTTGCTAGACTTACTGTCTTCAGTCTGACTGTTCTCTGAGAGAGGATTGGTTTTTATTTAAGTAGCAGTCACTACATGGAGAAAAGAAGGATGCCTCCAATTTGATACCTAAGGACGCAGCTCCACCCCTGCTTGTAATCTGAGGCAGAACCACAAGGGCACTGGTGTGTTTAAACACCCTTCTGCTATTCACAGCATCACATCCTTCATCTTCCAGTCTTGTAGCACTAGAATTAACTGGCTCTCCCTGTCTTGCTCTTTGTATTTAGGAGATGAGTAGAGCTTACCTTGTTTTTTCTCCCTAATAACTGTCTAAGATGATCCTTACTTCTCTGTGCAGACAATTCAGATCTCCTTCTGTCCCACTTCTCCCATTTCTGTGTTAAGGACAGAACTACTGTCACTGTTCTCCCACACCATCCCCCAATTCTCTGCTCTTGAATCTTACCAAGCTGATGCTACCCAACAGTTACATCAGCACTTTGCTCCCTTCACAAACACATTTGACCTTTGTTTGTTGCTAACCTTCTCCTGGCCATGACTGGATTACAGATCAAATCATTATCATCTATTCTGCTTTTCCTCTCATGCTTGAAAGTTCTCCTCCACTCTCCTTAGCTGCAAAAGCTCTTTAGTTATGCATTCCAACTCCAGCTTGGGTGGTTTAGGTCTGCTAATTTATGGGCACTGACTGACTTCCACGTACACATTGCATGCACAAGGCAGCTGTCTGGATCAGAAGCATTTTACTGAGATGCTGCTTGTGTTCAGACCCTCTGGCATGAATGGGGACAAGGGGAAGTAGGGCAGGGAAGGGTAAGCATTCTCCATACAGATCCCCACACACAGGCAGTGTGCAGCAGCTGATGCTGCATGACTGGCAACACAGCAGTGTTGAATGAAATCCTGTGCTGCTGCTGTGCTTTTGCCCCTCTCTTCCAAGGAAAATCAGCACTGTGGAAGGCAGAGGGCAGCTGTGTTGGTCATCTACTTTTGCTTCTCTGTTTGTTGCTAAATTTAAAAAAATCAAATTTAATAAGGCAATATGAAAGAGGAAATATGGAATGATAGAATGTCCATGAGTGTGTTCAGCTCCCTGCATGACCTTGGCTCTGTGGAAAGCTCTTACAGATGTTGTGGTTGAATGGATATCGTGGAAGACTTTGTTTAAAGGACCAAGATTAAACAAACAAACAAAAAGAACACACACAAAAAACCCAAACCACTCTGGTAATTAGGAGAGGCCTTAGTCAGACCAGATGTAAAAGTGTGTACATTGCAGTGTAATGCAAGGCCCCTGATAAAATGAATGTTGACAAACAAGGCTCTTAGGCATCTTGGATAAGCAGTTAGGGTTTGTGTATGCAGTATGTTGATCCATGAGAACTCCTTTGGATCAACACTCAGGGTAACTGAAATGCAACGACGACCTGGTAAAGATGTTTAAATATTTGAATTGATTTTAAATCCATACCTTATTTTAATACCAGCTGACTGCCAGGGCAGGGGGACCCTGCCTCCCTTCAGACATTGCTTGTGTAGATTGTGAAATTGCAGCTGAAAGTGTATCCTGGGAGAAAGTGCAGAGCAACAGTGAAGGATGGAAATCAATGTCTTTGGCCAGATCTTGAAGTTCTTTGTGTTTACCCCCTCCAGACTCAGTGCATGGTGGAAGAGGAGCAGAGAAATGGGGTGTGCCCCAGTTCCCCTGTCCGAGTGCCTCCGGAGTCCCCGACCGCACAAGTGCGCTCCCTCCGCTACCGCCGCGTCAACAGCCCCGAGTCAGAGCGGCTCTCCACAGCTGATGGAAAAGCAGATCCACATGAAAGAAGGTTTGTTCACCCTCTCTAGCCTCCTACTGCTTTCAGCAGAGTCTTGAGGATTCACTCTTGAGACCAACCTAATCATTAGACCAGCAGCCAATGCTTGCAATTTTATCTACATTGCCTTTCAGTTCACCTCCTTCTCTACTTCCCCTTTCTTTGTCAAAAATGTTGATGTTTCACACATGGAAGGCTTTCCCCAGAAGAGTCTGTAAGGCTTCTGGATGATCCTTGTTGAAAACACACTGCAGTTGTCCTAAAATCTGGGCAGCAGATGCTCTGACTTTGTGCAAAGCAAGCAGCAGATGCAGGCCAAATGAGAAACATTGATCAGAACATGGTCTGAGGTTTTTTTTTCCACAAGCCAGTCGAACTTAACAAAGGGGAAGGGTGTTGTTGGGTGGAAAAGGTTATCATCCTGTCTGCAGGGGAAAGAGATGCTGAACTGGCTGTCATACTGAAGCACTTCTTCACACCATTGTAGGTTCTAAAGAAATATTTTTGTTTAAGCCTGTCTTTCTGAAGTGTACCAAGAACTGAGTGAGAAGGGCCTATACAGACTTTCTCATATGGTTGCTGTTGTTGCCTGTAGCCATGATATTTTCTGAAAAATCCTTTCCTTAGGATTTTTTCTCCTGAGAAGCCGAGAGGCCTCAGGAACAAAATGTAAACAATAATTATCTGCTGCTGTGGAATGCAACAGGTGCATCTGTGATTGGTCTCATGTGGCTGTTACTAATTAGTGGCTAATCACAGTCAGCTGGCTCAGACTCTCTGTCCAAGACACAAGCTTTTTTTATTCATTCCATTCTTTTTCTATTCTTAGCTAGCCTTCTGATGAAATCCTTTTTTCTATTCTTTTAGTATAGTTTTAATATAATATATATCATAAAATATTAAATGAGGCCTTCTGAAATATGGAGTCAACATTCTTGTCTCTTCCCTCATCCTGGGACTCCTGCAAACACCATCACAGTTGCCCACAAACTCGATGTGTTTTGAACGGCTTCTTGTTATGTGCACAGGTCTCGAATGGACATCCCTGGCTCTCCATCCCGGCTCGTGTGCTCCTCGCAGCCAGCCCAGATGCTGTCCATCGACACAGGCCAGGCTGACCGGCAGGCCAGCGGCAGGATGGACGTGTCGGCCTCCGTGGAACACGAAGCCCTCAGCAACGCCTTCCGCTCGGTGCCGCTGGCAGAGGAGGAGGACTTTGACAGCAAGGAATGGGTTATCATTGATAAGGAGACAGAGCTGAAGGACTTCCACCCCGGTGCTGAGCCAAGCACCTCTGGAACCACGGATGAGGAGCCCGAGGAGCTGAGGCCTATTGAAGATGGGGAAGAGAGAAGGCGCCTGGGGGCAGATGCTGCAGTGAGGCCGAAGACTCATGATGGGCGAAGTCGGGGTATGCTGCCTGTGACTGAGGAGGACAGTTCCCATAGACATGAAGGACCTTCTCAAACAGTGTCTGACAGTAGACATGAACAGCAGACAGGAAGTCCAGCCCACTCCCCCTTACATTCAGCACCAGCCCTCCGACAAAGGAGACGAGAATCTGAGCCTACTGGTCCTCAGAGACAGGTAAGATCCCTGGGTCTGTACCTTGTTGCCTATCATAGCATCATGTTAGGAAACCTCAACTGTGCTGGAGAAGTCTTTGATTCCAAGCATGGATGCTCTTGTAAAACTCTTCTGACAGTGCTGGCAAATGTTGTGAACACCTTAGAAGTGCTCCCAAAAGCCAGTGATGTCCTTCTGAGGACACACTGTTACGAAGATCTTTCAGCCATTTTGGTTCAGGGACAAGAGGAGAGCGCAGCTGTGATTTGGGTATCTCTAGTCACTCCTCTTATGCTCTCCCACAGAATTTTGTTAGTAACTGCTTAGCTGTATGGAGGTATTGCTAGCAAATCTTCTCCACATAGTTTCTCAGCAACAATAGGAGTGTATTGCAAGAGAATGATCTCTAATCTAATCACACATCAGCACTGCACAGACCCATAGCAATGCAAATCATAAAATAACTCCCTAAATTAATCTTTCTTCTAAATATTTAACAAAAAGCTCAGAGTAGCCAGCACATACATCTCATCAACCTTACTTCAGATCCTCATGAGAAGCATTGCTGTTACCATGTATTTACTCACAGAAATGTTCTTTACCTATTGTGTTTTTTCCATATAGTTGTAGAGGGCTTTTTTTCTTTCAGTTTTGCTTTTTTCCTGTGGTCTTCTGATGCTATAAAGTAGTTCAGTTTTTAGTAGGAGGTGATTTATTAGATTAGCTGGAAAAATATGATACACTAGGCACAGAGTTCCTGTCATACCTAATCTTCTTGTTTAAGAAGAAGGCTGTCCCAGAGTGTTCAGTGCAAGAGGCAATCAAATTGTTCCCCTAAGAGCTTTTTGTATTTCTATGTTGATGATGATCTCTCATGCACATGGGATCCATAAGCAAAGCAAAGAGCAGGCAAATTTTGAGTCATGTACACAGGGATACCCTCCTGTGACAGTGCAGGCTGCCTGTTCCTGTCTGGAAGATGATAATTTCATTTCTGCTTCCCTCTTGAGCTTATTCTCCAAGGAAGTGTTCACTGGACTGGAGCATGTTAAAAGAACATCCTTCTGTTCAGGTCTTGCCCAGAATCTTCTCTTCTCTGGATCCTCAAGAGATACAAGAAGAAAACCGTGAATAAGACAAGAATTTATGTAAAAGGAGTCAAAGCAAATCTTTGCAAATCACCAGGCAAGGAGTCCCCTGTTAAGGTGTATTGAGTATTTACAGGAAGGATAGAAATGCTGACAGTAGGCACCAGGGCTGTCCTGCTGAGCATGGAACAGAAACAGCACATGCTTCTCAAAGAGACTGCATTCCAGTTGCAGGGTTCCTAAGTAGAGGTGTTTGGTGTAGAAAGCCAATATGTTGAATGCCCCAGGTATCTAGAAATTACACAAGGCAAGCTTGGCAGAGTTGGAAGGGTCTGTGTCTGAATTTGCTGTGGTCTGTACACTTTGGGGGTTGGTCAGTGCAAGAGCTGCAAGATGCAATGAACATGGTAAGAGCCAGCTGATAAGAACCAGCTGTAAACAGCAGCAGGGACACTTCACTGACATATTTAGTGTGGCTAAAGGAGCCTGGAGAGGTCTTCTTGGCCACAGGACATGCACCCCTATGTGAAATGACTGGGGGAGTTGGATATGATGCAGCACAAAGACTTCTTATTACTGCACAGGGATATTTAAAGAGCAGGCAAAAAAGGTAAAATAATGGGATTGGGGGTGATTATTACTAATATATTAGGCATCCTTTGTTCTCCAGCAAACTGCATTTTTTTTGTTCCTGTGTTCTGAAATACCCTCTATTAACTCTGTGGCCTAGCTTTGTGCACAGAGACCAACACTGGACTGATTTAGCTGACTGGGATTTAGTGGTTCTTCCTTTGATGTCTGAATCCTTCTGTTGCCACTGCAGCTGTGCAGTGATACTCATATTTTTCCACTTGCTGTCACAAAACCAGCTATTAACTCTCAAAGGGACTTGGTGCCTAAAGGAAAGTAGAAGCCTGTTTTCTTTAGGTGCAGCAAATATAAAGGGATGGATGGCTGGGACACTAATAAGAAGTTGACCAAGGACTTAACTAGTGAAAATACTGAAGGCCTCATTAGCAATGACAGATGTTTCCTGTAGCTCATGCTCATGCTTCTCTGGGTTTGATTAAAACTGTGATTTTGTGTGTGTGTGTGTGTGTGTGTGTGTGTGTGTGTGTGTGTGTGTATGTGTAAAGGTAGGTGAGTAATGTAAATGTAGGTGAGTAAATCTTCCTTATCTTTAAATATGAACTGATCCTGTAAGATAGGTAAAAATGTCACTAAATGCTGAAATACCATGACTGAAGTCACAGGCTTTGTCGTACCCATCTGTGACCTCGTTCTGGTGTCCCAAAAGCTGGTGATCATCCCTTGGTGTCAGTAGCATGCTCACTGAAAGCAAATGGGGAATCCCTGCTCTAATTGCTTCCTTCTGTTTCTCCATTCTCTGGCTCCAGTCTGTGAGCCATCACTTGTAACTGGCAGAAAGACAGTGACTTCTGGACTGTCATAGAATCACAGCATGCCTGAGGTTGGAAGGGGCCTCTAGAGATCATCTAGTTCTACCCTCTCTCCACATGGATCATCCAGAGCAGGTTGCTAAGGACAGTGTCCAGTCAAACTATCTCTGAGGATGGAGACTCCACAACTCTTTGGGCAGCCTGTTCCAGTGTACAATCACTGTTACGGTAAAAAAACTTATAAAAAATGTTTAAATGGAATTTCCTGTATTTCAATTTCTGTTCCTTTCTTCTTTCACTTTCACTGGACATCACTAAGAAGAGTCTGGATCCATCTTCCCATCAGGTATTTATAAATGTTGTTAAGGATCCCTCTGAGCCTTCTCTTCTCCAGTCTAAACAGTCCCAGCTCTCTCAGCCTCTCCTCAAATGAAAGGTCTTCCAGTCCCTTCATCATTTTTGTGACCCTTCTCTGGATTACCTCCAGCATGTCCGCGTGTCTCTTGTACTGGGCAGCTCAGAACTGGAGCAAAGCACTGCAGGTGTGACTCATAGTGCTGAGCAGAGGACAAGGAGCATCTCCCTCAGCCTGCTGGCTGCGCTCCTGACACATCCTGAGGGGCTCTTGGCCCTTTTTGCCACAAAGGCTTGTGTTCAGCTTAGAGTCTACCAGGTACTTTTCTGTCAAACTGCTTCCAAAACAGGTGGCCCACAGTGTGTTCTGTTCCTCCCCACTTCCCTTTGCTGAACTTAGTGAAATTCCTTTTTCCCACTTCACCAGCCTATCCAGGCACCTCTGAATGTGAGCACAACCTTCTGGTGTGTCAGCTGCTCCTCCCAGTATTATGTCATCTGTGAATCTGCAGAAGGTACACTCTGTCCCATCATCCAGGTCACTGATTAAGTTGTTAAATAGTAGTGGCTGCATTATCAGCCCCTGGCTGCACCATTAATGACTGGACATTTTTTCTCTAAACATGGTATTTTATGACCAGGAGCCCACAGTTTTCAGTCTAATTCACTAGCTACTTATCCAGCCCGTATTTCATTGTTTTGTCTATGAAGATTTTATGGAGACAGTGTCAGAGACCTTACTAAAGTCAAGATCAGCAACCTCCCACCCAGTCCTCTCAGCACAGAAAGCTCTTGGGTTCATCAGACATGACTTCCCCTTCATATATCCATGTTGACTGCACCTTCTTTATATGTTTGGAAATGCCTTCTTCCAGGATGATTTGCTCCGTGTCCTTTCAAGCCTGACCAGCCTTTAATTCCCTGAGTTATCCTCATTTGGAACTCAGATGTTTCTTCAACTATGTCAGTCTTTTGGAAGACAGATACTGTAGCTCAAATGTGAGAGATGGTGCTGTCCTCGTTAAAACTCTGTGGGTGTAGGAGGGAGCACAGAATGATCAGATGCTGCTGTGAGGAAAGTCAAGTACAGAGGAAGCTCTGAATAGCCTGGGGGAGTCTTTGACCCAAATATTCTCACATATTAGGAATCTCCCAGTTTCAGATGACAAGAAAATGGCTGCAGTGGAGCAGAGATCTCATGGGAAGACCTGGTATAAAGGGAGAACAGAAGCTGTGTCATGTTCAAGCCCTTCTCTCTGTGCACCACTCAGTACATCTGTTTAACAGAGCTCTGAGGGTTTACTTTAATGTATGCATTTCAGGGATGACCTAATAAGACTCTGGGGTTTTTTATAGGCACTAGTGTGGAGATAAAGCTGTAGAAATAGATAAAGAATGACTGGAAAAAAAGATTGAAGCTGCACTTCTGTTTACCTATTAATCCTGGCATAGGGTTGCTGTTACTGCTGGAAATAATTTAAACCTGTGCCTCGCAATATAATTTAAAAATCTGTCAAGTTCTTAAGTATGCTGAATAAATTCACTGATATTTGTCAGGGATGGCAACTTACTGCTGCCTTCTGCAGTGAAAAGACAAGTGTTCATACATGTATGAATTTTAGATACTATTTCTGACTATCCTCAGGTCTGTGCTCATAGGTATATCTTGACTCTCAGTCTCCCCTGTTGCTAGTGCAATTGGCATTTTACAAAATGTTTGGGGATTCACCTGCCTAAAACATGCCTGTCCAAATGATGTCACATCTAAAAAATCCACAAGAGAAGTGAAATATTGAAGTGGGAAATTATATTTACTCTGCTTTACCTATCCCTGAATATATTCTGCAGGGTTCAGAGAGCATTTTGCTTAGGCTGATTCTTACAGGCCTAGAGTTCATCTGTTAGAAAAGGTCCCAGTGTGAAGAGGCACTGCTATATTTTTCCTTACCAACTCAGCTGTGTAGTTAAAATCACTCTTTAAAATCATCTTGATGCTATCTTCGGCCTCTTTTCTCACACAGTCAGGAGAGTGCCACAAGTGGACTTGCTTAAAATTATTTGTTCGTGTCTCGAGCCTGCAAGGACAGCAGGAGAGAAGGAGCTGTGTGTCTTGATTTCCACTGCCTTCTACAGCATCCTCTGTGGGCTGCTCTGAGGCAACCTGAGGGACCATTTCTCAGTGGTGAGAAATGAGCATTGGCAGAGGGGAAGACTCATTGCTCCTCCCCCAGTGTAATTCCCACTGGTCTGTGTTTGATGCCTGTTGTAGATGATGTGATTCTTTGGCAGTCAGCTCCTCTGTCTTCTCTCCACATGAGAAGAGAAGCTTGTCAGCTGATGGAGAAGGATGAGTGTAGAGTTGGCCTCTTACACTCTTTATATTCAGGGTCCCTGTCCATCCATGTGCTAGAAATAAAGGATCAGCAAAAAGGTGGTAGTGGAAGTAATATTCACAAACATTTATATATATATATATATATAAATGTTCTTTATATATATATATCAGGTAATAGCAATCAAAACCTTAAGCTCAGTAGACATTCCTAATTACATTTTATATCTGTAACATATTTTGAGTTGTATGAACATCACATTCTCCTGGGAGTTCACACACAAAGTGTCCTACTGACCCTGTCCAAACAGAGCAGAACAGGCATGAAGGAAGGTGATCCAGCCTGATTGCTCCAAAGAGATAAAGGGGGCAGCACCTTCAGCATTGATTGAGTAATTCAAGCATTAGAGCATCAGTGAGAAAAGGTGGCATGTCTGTAAGCTCAGCTTCATCCTGGAGGCAGCAATACCAAAATGCACTTGCTGATGGGGTGTTGTAATTGCTTCTTCATGGCCTGGGCAAGTTCCTTGCTCCTGTGCTGTAGAAGAGGTCTCTCTGGGTAGCTGGAGTGATCCTTTGAGATCTGAGAAGTCTTTACCATATTGAGATGAAATATACCTTGGAAGTCATACAATATGCTGAACCCAAACACGGAACAAAAATTAGGAATAAAAATTCCAGTAATGCTTAGTTGTGCAACTTGCAAATAGCACACCCAGGGCTGAATTTCTACACTGTCTATGCAAAAAGAAGATGGTTGTCTTTTTGAGAAATTAGAGCTGCTGTCTAGATTTTATTTGTCTCTCTTGAGTACTCTGTATGACAGCATTACATTATTATTATCTGATACTCCGATCTGTGCAGTGACATGCAGTACATTTAGGACTGTGAATAATTGCTTTTCACATTCAATGCCAACCACGAACTGAGTAGCTCTGAGGCTCTTCTGAAGATAAGATATCTGCCTCGAAGCGCTGCAGAGATATTGAAGGTGACAGGAAAGAGATGACACTGGATGACATTGAGCTCTTTTTCTAGTGCAAGGGCAACATCTCCAGTAAGGTAAGGAGAGCAGTTTAAAGAAAATCCAACATTGCCTTTCTGCATTTCACCTGCAGAGACTTCCTGAAAAGAAATGCAGCATAAGGAAGGGAATGTATTTCCCATTTTCCCTTCCTTCCCTTGAAGGGAAAAAAGTGATTCCAGGAAAAAAAGTCTAGTTCTGGAGATTGAGGCTGCTGACCCTTGTGAAAGTGCTAGTTTCATAAAAGAGGTAGAAAGGGAAGGAAGGGCTTAGCACTTCCAGGTTGAAGGATCTGAAGTCATTCCCTTAATGCCTCTCTCTTCCATTCAGAGCATAAAGAGAAGGTAGGGACTGCAATCTCATCCTGACACAGACTGTCCTCAGTGGGTGTACTTCCTCCCTCTCCTGGCTATCCCAGGATCACAGAAGCAGAAAAGGAACCTAAGAGTGCATCTTCTCCTCATGTCCTCCTATGGTTCAGTGTTTTGAATTTCTCACTGAAAGGAGAATTATACTCTGCCTGCCTGTCCAGCTGCTGTCTATCCACTGCTTACCAAAACTGGAAGCATTAACACTCCCCCTGCAGGTACTCAATATAAAAATGTATCAGGAGGCCAACAATGTAAGTGTGAGAAAAGTCTGCTAGCAGCCCCCAAACTTGCTTTTTCAAATCCCTGGCGTGAGTTTTAATAAGAGTCATTGAAAGAGCCCCTGAGAATCCCTCACTTTCAAATACACATAATCATTTTAGCACTGTTTCACCTCCTATCATCCATGTGGTTTCCAAATGTGTTCAGAGTTTGACTCTTACCCATATGCAAGATGTATGAATAGCTTAGTAACATGCAAGATGAGCACTGCCAGTGGAACAGAGAGGTGAGGCGTGTGGCCTGAAGAGCCAGAGGAGGGGACAGAGTAGCAAAGCCTGGCACTGCTGGTGTCACTCTGGTCTGTCTATGGCTGGGGAGAGCATGGCAGGCCTCCATGGTGCCCATAGCATCCCTGGGAACTGATAGCCATAGAGAACAGTAAGTAAGGCCCTGTGTAGAGCAAAAGCATTTTTCATCCGCCAGCGAAGATGTCCGCAGCATGCGCATCACAAACCAGGGGCGAGTCAACTCTTTGCCTGACACCTTTTCCTCCACTCTTCTTGGTCTTTTTCAGTTGGAGGAGGACAGGCCTTCTCAGCACTCCCTCCCGAGGTACAGCCCCCTGAGAAGACTGGCGTCCTCCGTTTTCTCCTCCTCAACCCTGGAGACAGAACACTACCCTCACGTTGGTGGCACTTTCATACAGCGCAGCCGTTCGGCGGAGAGCAGCCCCGTGCGCATGCCCCACCGCAGGCACATGCCCCTCACGGCAGGAAACCACAGACTCATGCCTTCCGTCCTCCGCATTTCCAGGTCCCAGCTCCAGCAGGTGTGGGCCCGCTTCACACACAAAACATAGCCTGTTCAGGGAAGCAGCAGCCTCCATAATGCAATAATAGATTCCCACCCACCCACAATGTGTCACCACTTTAATGCAATATTGAATCCCAGACAACACTGGCCTAAGGTACTGTAACTTCCAAAGCCCCCCCCGCGAGCAGACCCCACAGAGACTGGAAACATCTGCCTTTCTAAACCTGCCAGCAGCCCGAGCGAGGGGCGGCGGCGAGGCCGAAGATGAGAACGCAGATGGTGAAGGTGGTGCTGTGTGAAAGAGGCCAGGGCTCCTCTGGAAATCCCGCTCGGGCCTCGGGGTAGGAAGTGCAGGGCTGCCTCACTGAACAGGAGCAATCGAGCGACAAAACGTTGTCAAGTTCTGACTGGGATGGAGAGACTGTGGAGGTATCAGCAAGAGTTACCTTCCTCAGCAAATGGGTTCAAGCATCTCTGCTGGTGTCTTACACTGGGCCGAATCTGTAGGCAGTTTTACTCCCATCTAGATACAGGCAGACTCCCACTCAAAGCTCACCTGAGGCAGGACCTCAGGTTTGTCCCTCTTGTGGAGTTACAATCATGTATCTCTTTGTTGCTTTGGCTTTGGAAATCCCCTTGCTTTTGTTGCAGTTTGGTTTCCATACAGTGACCACACATTTCTGTCTCTCTGGCTGTGCCTCTGTTACATGACAGTGGGACTGTTTGTCTGCTCTCCACTCCTAAGCTGCTCCAAATTTTCCTACCTGCCCCCAGAGGCACTGACTGTCAAGTTGGATAGCAAAAATTTTCTTACTGATCCAGCTGTAAATTATGCTGGTTTTAAATTCCTGAAATTTTAGGCAACTGCAGCTTTTCAATGGCAGAGCAGTCCTGCTTCTTGGCCTTGCTTGGAAATGCCTGTGATAACAGATCTCATTTGAGAAATAAAGTGGCCTCAGCTCCTGGTATACAGAGCCCATGAAGCCCTTTGCTAAAACTGTGAATCTCAAAAGAAAAGGGAGATCAAAGTTGATTTAAATTGTCATAAGTATCCTTATTTCCTGTGTTTGCACAAATATATTGCCCTTCTCAGCAGAGTTGCAGTGTAAAACACCAGACTGTATGAAGACTATCTGTAGTCAAGTGAATGTGGTAACTATCTTCTATTGCCATGAGCCTTTGGTCTCATCTTCTGGGAGAACAGGCAGTGTGGATGTTAAGGTGAAGGAAGAAGGGGTCATTGCTGGTGCTTAGGGCTTTAGGGAAGTGCAAGTCCAAAGTAAAATACTGTGCAGAAAATATACAAACCTAGGATACAGGCAAGAAAACGTGCAGAAAGCTCAGGCAGATGTGAAAATGGGTTGGAGTAAGTGTGGGTGTTGGAAGGAAGTTGTGGCATGGAGGTATCACTGCATGGGTATGGTGTTTCCAGTGGGCTTTCAAGGAACAGTTCCTCCCAAGCAGTGCTTGCTGTAGGTACATCTGCCCTACCTGAAGCTCCCTTAATATTAGATTCACCCTCCCATAAGCAGGAGCAGATAGTGCAGCCCCAGACAGGGTGAGTGGTGCTTTCTGAAGTTCCTAGCACCTGGCCCAGTGCGTCTGCATGCTGCAGGACATGGTCTGACAGGCTGACATCCTGACAGAGCATCCTGGAGGGTGCAGGGATGGAGATGGGGAGGGCAACACACCCTCCTTGAGAAGATTCAGCACAGGTATGAGCAGCCTCTTCCCACAGTCATTCCTGAATCAGTGGCATCAATTTCTTTTGATTTGCACCAAGAACATGCGTGAACAGGACAGTTTACTGATCAGACAAAATTTTTATCTGCAATTTTTTTCATGAGCTTTATTTTTTAAAAAGGTACTGGCATTGCCAAAAATACTTGGGTTGAATTAACCACTAGCCTAATCCTATTTGGCAGTTCCCTTGTCAAGGACAGATACCAGAAAGAGAAAGGATTTGCTCTTCTCAAAGTGACATGAGAAGGGATGATTTCCTTAAGTAGACTCTGCTCTGATGTTATTTTTTTTCCATCTTCACTAGAGACCTTGATAGAAGAACAGATTCCAGAAAAAAATAGAATTTGTGAAAGCACTAAACTTAAAGCAGTAACTCTTAATAATTTTTGTTCATAGCGTCCAAAACACTGATGTTCACTTTTCAAGGTCAATTTTAGGAATTAAAATTGCTCTTGTTCTATTTTTAAAGAAAAAACAAACAGTTTTTAGTTTTGCCAGTCAGAAAAGGGAACAAACTGGATAACTGGGTATTTATAAACTCTAAGCCTTTTGTTCAGACAAAAACAATGACAAGCCAATAAGTAGCTCCATACATAAATTTCAAAGGTCAGTAATCTGTCTAATGCTGCTCATCGTAATGCTACTCACATAAACTTGATATTGCTTTTCTAAGTTCAAAAATCTGATTTCTAAAGTGGTTGATTTATACAGACTTCAGTAAGACTTTCTTCCAGTTTAAATTATTAATAAATTGAAAGCCACCTAGACAAACAAAATACGTTTATATGTTGCTATCTCTTACAAGAGGGGCTGTTTCTCATTAGGACTCCTGACCTCCTACCCTTAACTCAGCACTATTCCATGCCTTTAGTGGCTGTCAAGAAGAACAAAGAAATCACTGAGGAGAAGGTTTGCAGTGACAGAAGGTGGGTGGTTTGATAAAACACTACTGACAGATCAGCTCTGCAGAAAGATCTGAATTGCTTGATAAATTGCTTGTGTTCAAAGTGATGATTGCATCCACACAGGGACAAGGTCATGTTTGGAGTATGAAAGATGTAAGTCACATGTACAGAATGAGAGAAACTGTGCCCTGGGAGGTGCTGTCTCCCAAAATGAGGTGGCAGTTAGGTGAAGTAATTAGCTGCATCTAAGTTCTCACGATGCTGCTGCAGCAAAAAAACAAAAACAAAAAAAAAGGAATAAATAAATTCTTCTTTCTGTAGTGTATCAGCAGGAAAATAGAAAAAATAGAAGAACAGAGGGAGATCTTTTGTGATGGTGAGATCACTACCAGACATATCCAAGTCTTGTATGGAAATTTCTGTAAAAGATTTTCAAAACCTAAAAGAGAAGAAGTGATACCAGAATGCTTCTGTAAAAGCTGCCTTGTAGAATAAGCTGGAAGAAATGCAGTCTGTCATTAAATACAAAACTAAAAAGTGACATGATTGCTGTTAGGTGTCTCTGCCTGAATAGAGCAAGAGGGGTTTTCACCTGCCAGACAAAGATAGGAGTCTAAGTGCTGCAAGATAAAATAGCAAAGGTAAACCTACAAGCAAGATGCTGATTTTAAAGACATAGGTATGTGGTAAACCACTGAAATACATTATTTAAAGACACTGAATTCTTTGCTGTTCAGTCTTTGTAATTGGTTTCTAAATATTGGTTTCTAAACCAGTCCTGTTAAACCATCAAATTTGGGCTCTATACCAGAATAATTAGACATGTTGCTGTCACCTGGGCTTTATGGGAAGTCTTATTTCATGATCAATATGTCTTTTACAATTTAATTCTGAACAAATTAATTGGTGCTAATGGCTGGAATCCTGATGTTAAAGTATTATGCAAAAAGTATTAAAAATAGTCAATTTAAAGGGGTTTTTTAACATCTTCATCTAATGCTGTATTAATTACTATGGAATCTACATATTGTTGAGGAACAGTTGGCAAATTAAAGAAATGTGAAAAGAGGTCTTTTTTATATATATGAAAATGTAATAAATTAATATTGAAACTAGTTGCAGTGCAATTCTAAAAAAAAATCTTATGTAGATTACATTTATATTGCATTTATTTATTGTGTTTAATTTATAATGACTGCAATTATAAATGTAAATATATCCAGAATCAGTTGGCAGAAAACCCAGCTGATAGAAGGCTGTTGACATGAAAATTGATCATGGGGCTGTGGGCTGAAAAGTTAGTTGCCCTACTTATTTGTCCTTTTATGTTTGGTAGGGGTTTTTTTAGTTCCTCAGATGGAAAAAGCCAGTGGGAATCAACACTAGTGAAATAAAATTCCCTTTCAGCATCAGACTCTTAGGCAAATTGGGTTCATCAGAAGGGTCCAAGAATGGGATTTGCATCCTGAGGGAGATACTCTTCTTTTCCTTCCCATTGTACATAGCACTTGTTCTCCTCAGAATCCAAATTGGAAATGAGCATTTGCCACTCCCTCACAGAGATCATTGGCATCAGGACAGGAAGCTGTCGCTGGGATCTCATGATCTACTTCAAGTGAGCAAATGTTCATCATTTGTATATACATATAAAAGCCATCTTTTTATATCTTGGCCTCTTGGCTCCTTTCACTTTCTTTCTATGCAGAACGGGAGATGTTTCCAATTTATTGCTCTCTCCTCAGCCTCCTTCCCTCAGGAAGGAGCTAATGAGATATGATTTCTGTGAAAATGTTACTGTGAAAGCTTGGGTTAAGCTAGCACTGGGTAAATGTGGTTATGCCAGCACGCATTCACTTTCAGGGGAGATAGTTCTGGTGGGAGGGGGTTGGCTGAAAATAAATTGCACTGGCACAGGTGCAGTTCTGCAGGTGCCAGTTTTCATTAGGAGTATCCTCTTGATACCCCCATGATGGTGAAGTCCCTGGTGTGAGCCTGACCTTGTCTACCATTCCCATTATTTTTTTACTACTGTTAGGGGGCAGGCATGTGAAAGAGTTACAGTGCCTCACCTCTTTCATATTTAAAGCCTTTTGTTGTAGTAATGACAGAAAGTAAGATAGAAATGCCCTGTAAAACAGCCATATGGGTGGTATAACCCCATCCTTACACTACCTCTTCATGATGAAGTCACTCCTGTCCTACCACTCCTTCTCTTTGTAGTGTGTCTGAACCCAGGCATTGTGGTGGTCAAGGCTGCTGCAGGACTGTTGTTCTTGAAGGGGCAAGCTTGTTCAGAAGTTGTGTTTGTTGGGCTGAATGGCAGCTGACACCCCCCATGCAGGATGGAGAAGCTGTCCTTGGACAGTGGCCTCCAGGCTGGATTGAGATAAGGCAGCTGATGTTCTCCTCTGGGATCTTCTCATTGCTCTGTAAGCAGAGACACTGCTCAGGAGCTGCCACCCAGCTTCTGCTCAAATCTGAATTTGGATGCAAGAGCAGCAGCAGTTGGCTATAGCCCCAGGCTGCTGGTAGACTTCACGTGCAGAACCCCCTCACGTCCACCTTACTGAGAAGTTCTCTGAGATCCGGTTGCCTCTTTGTTCCAATTTGCCTCTCTCATCTCTTCCCCATATGACAAAGTCTTTTTGCTCTGCCTTGCTTTCCTGCGTGCGTCCCACTCTACGCATTGGTAAACCCCTGGTTTACCTCCCTTCCATTCATGGAATCTCATCCTGACTGCATCCCTGGATACCTGCACTCCCTTCTGCCTTTGCCATTCCCAAGAACCTGCAGAGCATGTCTCCTGCACCATTTCTTATGCATTGCATAGGTCATGGTGCCCCATACAATCCATTTAGCACTTTGAGCAGCCAAGAGGCCTTCCCTCCCTCTGACTTCCTTGGAGGAAATTGCAAAAGAATGGCACGTTCTGGCAACTGGAGCAGTCTCAGCTCTGCATGGAATGTGTGTGAGATCAAACTGTTTAAAGGCAGTTTGATTTCAAAAATGAGTCTGGAGGATACCTTCCATTTTCAGGGCAGTTACATGAGTTTCAAGTCCTGGAATCCTTAGGACTTAGCAGGCTCCCCCCAGTTATTGTCTGCCTCAGCAGCTAAATTTAGACAGCTGGCAATGGTCTTTCCCTTAAGACATGGGTACCATCTGCATTTTCAAACCATGTAAATAGCTGGCTGAGCACCACCTCTGGTGTTGTGAGCATGTCTCCAAGTTCCACTTAAATCGGTGCCTGGTGTCTGTGAGTGAGAAAATGTCACAGCTCCAGTTGCAAACTCTTCAAGTTCTTCCAAATGGACGCTTTTCTGGGCTGGCAAATTGACTGTCCCCATTCTCCAACCTAGGAGCTGGGAGAGTCAGGAGGTTTCAAATCAAATTGGGTGTTTCAAGCAGCCAGGAGAGGGCAATTATAAATGCAACAGAGCTGACACTCTTCATTAAATATAAACTTTAACACAGCAGTGTTTCCTCCTGCTCCTTTCTTAAACTGGAGATATCAGAGACTGGTGGATTCTTTCTTGGGGAGTGGTGTTCTTTACTTTGTCACATATAATGACTGTTCTTCCCTTATGAAGCCTGTGCCACTGCCATTAGGCCACCAAAGTATCTTCTTGTTGTTTGAAACAAGCTCTTTGTTTCTTCTGCCATTCCATTTGACACCCAGCTCTCCGCAGCTGTGTAACACCAGACCCAGGTGTTACACAAGAAGGCAGCATGCCTTTGAGAACCAGTCAACAGTCTTTTTTCCTTTTGGCTATATTTTTTCAATACAGGACCTGTGGAAAGAGGCCTGTTGTTTGAACTGATCAGCCATAATAAGCAGAGGTGTTTTCAGCCCCTTCCCCAGCCCATTCACGGGCACAGAGGTTGAGTGGTTCTTCAGTAGCTGGGCTGTTTCTTTTCCAAAAGTGGCTCTAAAGCCAGTGAACACACACACTGTTCTTCTAACTCGCCTAGGCTGTGAGCACTTGAGATTAGAAACAAAACAAGTGTCATTTGGGGCACTTCTCTGCTCTGTGCTTCAAACATTTCTTCCAAAGATTTCACTTTGGAGTGGTTATCTACCTCATTTGTCTTTTATTTCAGTAGCATTGCCAGGCTTTGATACCATCTTTGCCTCTGACCACTTTGCCCCAACGTGTGCAGCCTCTTTTGAGAGTCTTGGTGATTTGTTTTGTAGTAGAAGCCTTCTGCAGTCAGAAAGACCCTTCTGCAGTCTGGGAAACCAGAGCAAACACCTCAGTTTAGCCTTTCCCAAGTTTATTCCAAAACAACACTTGGGGTATTCATACCTTCCTATGGGCTCTTAAACTCTAAAGATCCCCAAGTGCTTTATTTTTCCCATGAGTCACTTCCCTGTGCTGTTTTACATGGGGGAGTCAGCAACAAAAAAAGCCTTTTCAGAACATGTCAGGATGAAGCCAGATGTTTGGTTGCACAAAAGGGAATTTCAGGAGGCTGAATATTTTTTCATAATCTGCAAATTGTCAGGACAGTGGGTGGGACCTATATACCAAATACAGTAAATATCACTGAGGCATTTCTTTGACTGCAAATCACCAGGAACTTCCCTTGCTCTCTCGTGGAAAAAATGCACTATTTGAATCTGGTGCTGTGATCCTTTGTAAATAAATCAAGGCAAGAAAATACAACCATTGCTAGTTCACTCCTCTCTTGTAAAATAGCTCAACAATAGGATGCACTGTGAGACTGAGGGTCAGAAAGCATGGAAAGATGTGTTCAGTCCTTTTCCTGTTTTCTGGCATCCTTCCCTCTCACACCACCATCCATCTTTCATGATATGTCTATGTGGAGCTTTTAAGAGCTTGACAGCAGCACAAGATTATTCTTGAAAAGAGAGATTTTCTACTGCTTATCTGGGGGGATTGGGTGACAGATACCAACCGTGTTTGTCCAGTGGGTCTGGCATCCCATCCTTAGGCTACATGGAGTGTCTGTGGTATCCAGTTACATTTATATTACAGCCACATAGTAACTGACGCAGTTCTGCGTCAATGGCTGAATTTATTTCTATTGTCAACTGCTGGGTTGTATGAATGACACATTTTATTAATGGTTGTCGTTAAAGATTTATTCATGACACTCTCAGAACTTTACCTGAAGCTGAGACCATTTTGCTACTTTCACATTGCATAAGAAAGGGCTCTTTTATCCCAATCTATTCAAAAGAGAAGCTTTTATTTTTCTTTTTGCTTTTCTTGTTTCCCTTTGGTAAAAATGGGAAAGAACAATTCAGAGATAGCTATCGTATATTTGTCTAGCTCTGCGTGGAAGTAACAGATGGGCTGCAAGAGGCTAGCTGAAAAAAACAAAATTGCATTTCCTAGCACACAAGGTCTGAAGCCTTTAAAATCATGGATAATTTGCAAGCCCCTAAAATCTTGTTAGTGTTTATTGTGAAAAAATTGCCTCAGCTATTTCTCAGCTGGAGAACATGGAGTACCTTTTCCTTGACCTGCTTCCCCGTTGAGATTTGCCAGCTCTCCCCAGAGTGACTGGAAGAGAAAATAATTTCTGGAGAGGCTGACCAAAGTAAGCCAGATGTGCTTCCTGATGTCACTGTTGTCCCCAGGATGGTGTTGGGATGCTTTGTGCTGGAGCTTGTCTGTGTGTTTGTGTGTGTGCGTGACCCACGCGTGGCGTGCAAGCTGTCACACGTGCTCCTGCCTTACAGAAGAGTTTCTGTGCCACTAGTGGGCCACTTTGCACACCCCCAAATGTTGTAAAGAGCAAATCTCAGCCACTTACAGAAAGTACCTTTATGGCATCTGGTCCAGGTGGTGCACCCGGCCTCCCCTGCGTGCTGCAGGTCTGATTTCAGCCACCTGGCCCAGCCCAGGTCTCTTCATTCAGCATGTTGTGCATAAATACACAACACAAAAATCTCTCCTTTTGCTGTCAGCCAGTGGCAGAGTGTTCTGGTGATGGGAACAGTGCTGGCACTTGGGACATAATTTATAGTATGCAAACACCTATTTTGGGTAATATTAAAAGATGAAATAAAACACGCAAAGGCTGATCATTGTGGCACTACCTTGCTTTTCGTTGCGTTTTTATGCCACGTGTTTTGTGTTTGGGTCACTATAACACAAACCTGCATTGGCAGTTCCAGGGGACAGCGCAAAGATTAATTTCTGGGAAATGTTTCTAAGTGTTATTTGCTGTATTGCAACTTCTTTATATCACACCTGCCATTGAAAAAAAAATGATGTTACGATGAATGTACATTTTGAACAAGCTGCTAACCATGTAACCTGGGGGTTGGAAGCAATCCCCATTTTACATTCACTTGCATGTCTTCTAGTGTTCAAAAAGAAAATTGCTTTATGTTTGGAGGTTTTATTTTTTCATATGCAAAGTGGTTCAATGAGTTACCTCATCTAGTGCACTTGCCTCGTAAAAATCCCCAGGGTTTCCTCCAACAACTCCAACAAGTTTCTCAGTTTAATTATGAGTGCAATTAATTATCTGGCAACATGAAACACAGTAATGGCAAATTTCCTCTGAACAAGTCAGATAAGGAGGATTTCCGTGGGACTCTTGCCCCTTCAGCTTGGTCCTTCCTAGAAAACCCCTACCAGATCAGGTTCTTACTCAGCACTGCTGACTTCTGGTTATTTTTATGACATAGGAAGATGTTTAGCTTTCAGAATATTCTTCTTCTTCTTCTTTCTTGCTGCTATTAAGTTGCCTTTACAGTTAGGGACTAGAGGAATTTTTGGATTATCATTTCCTTCCACTTTGCTCACTATTTCCCCAGTCTCCAGTGAGTGATACAAATGTAGTGTTCCCCGTGTCTGCTCAGACAGGGAGGGAGCTCTGCATTGGCTCACCCTGGAGACACTGGTGGGTACAGAGTTGGGAAGCTGATGGCAGGCATCCCACCTTTACAGAGCTTTTGCTTCCATCCAAGACGCTAGGAAAACTGGCACAAACCCAACCCGTGAAAGCACAAACAGGGAGGAGCAGAGCACTTATCCAGCACAGGACTGGATTGTCCTATTCACCTTGGTAAAAAGAATGAAGAAAAAGGCTGTGGAGCATTGATGGTAAGGTGCTGGATAGAAGAACATCTCTAACATTTATGGTGCTGATTCTTGGAACATGGAGATCCTGCAAGTAAGCATGGCAGCTCTAAGACCCCTGCTACTTTTACCTCATCTGATGCTGGTTTGAAGAAAGAGCTGCTGCTTCAGAAACTCAGATTCTAGGTTTTTTCCACACACTGTTGTCAATCCTGCCAGATCTCCCAGTCCCGATCAAGCTTAGTCTATGTTGGCAGAGGATAATGTCCCTTCCAGGATATGCTAAGGTCCTGATAGTATCCAAATAAAAGCTGTTACAGGGAAGACTGGACTACAGCTCTTGCTGTCTGCGTGCCATCTGCATCTCTCAGGACTAAGGCCTCTTCCCATTCCGAGTGGAACAATTAACGTGGTGTTGAGAACTTGATTTCTGCTTCTCAGACCTTTCAGCTCCCATAAAGAATCTCAGGGACCAGCATATCCTTCCTTTGCATTACCTTGTGTCACCTGTTAGACTTCTGTTGCTGCTAAGCAGGAGAGTTTATTTATGGTTAAATAAACCATATTTAACCAACTGCTATTTGAGTAGGAGGTGAATGTGGGTTTCTGTGGTCGTTGCTACTGAGAGGAGACAAAAGCTGTAGGGAACCTGTTGTGCTTCCTGGTTTGCTTGAGAAGCTCCATCTGCTGGGACTTGAGTTTGCTTGAAGCAGTGGATCTCAGTGCAGTCCCCTTCAAGCAGGTCTCCAGGATTTAGAGGTCCAGCAGCAGGGATTCCTCAGGCTGCCAGGAGTCCTCATGGACTGCTGGGGACAGAAGGTTTGCAGAAGCTGTGGAAGTTTGTCTCAGGGGGAAGGCAGCAGGGACAGGGAGGGGACGCAGCCTGCTGTAGCTTTAAAGGCAGTACTGTGTAGGGATCCATTTGGAAGGACATAGTTGACTAAAGGGATCCAAAGCTTGTTTTCCTCGAGTCTTTTTATTCTTCCTTATCTAATCCCTTTAGAGCCTAAGGTCAACCCCTTTTTGTACTGCAATAACACTGTAATATATGCTTGCACTAATTCTTCTGGTATACCAAGCATGCAAGACCAATTTAAAGCTTTTTTTTTCAGAAGAAAAAGACTGTATTATTGTGTATATAGAAATACTGAGAGAGAATTTGAATTCTGTCTCCTGTATAAAAGCATGCATTGATTACCTGTATGTAGATCATGCTGTAAATGCTGCAGAGTACTGTAAAATCCTACACTTGAAACCACAATGAACAGGCAATGTCATCAAAAACAAATGAAACAGAAGCTGTGCAATGGATTTTGTGCCTTTTTTAAATCCATGTATGTTAATCCAGACAATCGGGAAAAAAAAAGAAAAAAAAAAAAAGAAAAAACGAACAAACAAAAAAAAGCTTGTATACTACCAAAACCTTATTAAAGAATCAAAGGCAGCATCTTGTTGATGGCTGGGTTTTTATTTGCTTTATTTCTTCGGTTTTCTACTTCATTTGCTCTGGGAAGGTGTCTCCTGCTCATCCTTGGGTAGGTGGGAGCACTGCACAGGGAGCTGAAGGAGATCTGGTAGAACAGTGAGAGTTCCATTATTGCTTACACGTGTGATCACTAAAAACTTGCAGTTAAGACACATCTGGGAACAGAAACAAAGTTATGTGACTGTTAGAGATGTGGTTTATGTACTTTGGGAAGGCCACTATGTGATTTCTATTCAAGGCATGTGAAGGCTCTGGTACCTGTGTGGAAAGGATGGTGGAAATCTCCCTGATGCAGAAGAATCACAAGACTCCAGCTGCTCAAAACCAGAGAGCAGTTTGTGCAGGCAGTTGATGGTCTGGAAGAAAGAGCCTGGATAAGGCTGTGGTCTCAGAGGGTTGTACAGTGTGTGAGTCCCCTTTCCTCCTGGGAATTCAGTGGAGGGTCAGGCAGGATTCTTCTGAGTCTGCATTTGGCAAGGTCCAGAGATTATCTTCAAAGTGTGTTTTAGTTTGCCCCTGAGGGGCTGCTGGTGTGGCAGATCCTTAGTTACATTTGATATGTGAATGTCTGTCAGGCTCTGCAGAAGGATCCAGTGGTGCCACAGTTTATAGCATGGTCTGAAACAGAACAGTGGATAGAAGTGCATCAATTCCTAAATTTATATCAGATAAACGTTTTGAGGTTTTTTTTCCTGTACCTGGTTGATTTTTGCTTACAAGAGATGGCAGAGAAAAAAATCCTAAATTTTAAAGTAAAAGGGAACATTTATTAGGTTTATATGGGAAACTGTTCCCTTTGCCCACATCAGTGCAGAGCTGCTTAGGAGAGCAGGCTTTTCTGGAGGACACTGCGCCCACTCTGTACGATGTGCTGCATTAAGGGTGTAGAAATTTTGACAGAAAATAAACCCACTTGTTCTTGTCACAGACGTGTTTTATGAAAAATCCTTTCCTTAGGATATTTTCTCCTGAGAAGCTGAGAGGCCTCAGGAACAAAATGTAAACAATGATTATCTGCTGCTGTGGAATGCAAAAGGTGGATCTGGGATTGGTCTCGTGTGGTTGTTTCTAATTAATGGCCAATCACAGTCCAGCTGGCTTGGAGAATCAGGAGCTTTTATCATTCTTCTTGCTTGCTAGTCTTCTGATGAAATCCTTTCTTCTATTCTTTTAGTATAGTTTTAATAATATAGATATCATAAAATAATAAATCAGGCCTTTTGAAACATGGAGTCAACATTCTCATCTCTTCCCTCATCCTGGGACCCCTGCGAACACCGCAGGTCCAGCAGGTCCTCAGGGATCAGGGGGCCTGGGTGTGGCTGGATAAATAGAGTAGAATAATAGAATAAATTCCTATTTATCCCCAGCACAGCACTGTGAGTCCAGCTGAGTTCAAGAAGAACTTTCACAGGCACAGATTCACAGAGAATGTGGTCTTGACTCTGAGTCTGATTGTGTTCAGTAAGAACTTGATCACAAATTCACAGATCACAGATTCACAAGTAATGCAATTTATCAATACTATAGATCTGGCCAAGTTAAGTAAGAACTTCCATGATTCAGACTCATGGATGGTGTCCCAGTGTCCCCCTTCTTTTATACAATAAATTTTGGTGCTTTCCAGAGGGGTGGAACAGTCACGTGTCATAGGCGGGATTTTGGTGACTGTCATCATGTATGTAAGGCATGCCCTTTTTCTCTTCATTTGCATTCTAAGGTGTGTGAAAGTTAATATGCAAATAAGGCTTAATGAGTGTCCTGGTTACTTTCAGTCAGAATTTAAACTTGATACAAAAGGTGAAATAATCACTTTAGTCCTTCTCCACCCACTGAGGCAGTGGTTAGTGGTGCTCCAGGGAGTCTTTGCACACATCCTAGTCTCCTTAATGGACCAGAGTTATAACACAGCTTGTTGTGGAGGGTGAAGGGGAAGGTTGGTGGCTGGTACTGAAACAATATTGGGCTGTGAGGCCTCCATTTCACCCCTGACAACATCCAGTGGTTTGGCTCAAGCCATGTGCAGGGTCAGTGAGGGTTCCTGCATCGTCAGTTTGTCACCAACATAAACCAACACTTAGCACTCATCCCATTATTCACTCCACACAAACAGCAGCCATAACATCCTTGCACACTGAGAGACATCATGGCCTGCCTATTTTTTTTTTTTTCTTGCCCACAGAGGACATCATAAGGTTCACTTAACTTCATATAACTGATTTTTGGGGTATCTCGCTAGGGTGATTCCTTTTCCTCCTCTTCCACCTCTTTCATTTCCATCCATACAGACCTTATGCATATCTGACAGATCATTACCTGGCTTATCATTCATAATGATCCACAAAATCTAATAATTACAATAAAAAATAATAACAAAGATTGTGATAAGCTCTGTAGCCAACCAGCAAGTGAAAAACCCATGCAGGAGCTTGTTTAATGTCCATTTTCCATACTATATCCAAGATCTCTATTTGCTCTTGGTATATACTCCATATGATCTAGTTGTTCATAAAGATCCTTAGTTACTTTTGATATGTGAATGGAGCAGGTATTATCAGACATGCTCACACATCCACACATTGCATTTTCAGGCCATAATAAAAGCCTAATTTTAGTCTTTTTTAGTTTTTCAAAGCCATTTTTGATGTTGCCCGCAATTGCACCTTTGCTTCCTCCAGTGCCACATGAGTTGCATTAGTCAATGCTTTGATTTCTTCAGCAAGGTTATATAACATCATTTGATCTGGAATGCCATCACTTGGGGTGTGAAAATAGCTTCCAGAGCCCACCCCACCACAAGTCCACTTGTCACAAATACCTTGTTGCTAAAGACAAGCTGGTGGAGAAGCCCCTTCTGCTGCTCACATGGCCAAGAGAGAGGACAAAGAAAAGAAAAAACACAGCACAGCAACTGAGCCTGCATGATTACAGAGCTCCCTCTCCCCCTAAAAAGCAGCCAATGGGGAACAGGGACAAAACCAAAAAACAGGAAAGTACCATTTCTTATTGTCCAAAACCAAAAGTCAGTGCTGCTGGGCTGTCTGCTCTACACCAGCCAACAGAGGTTCTCCATCAGCAGTGGTGCCTGGAACTGGGGCAGGGGCTGGAAATTGCAGAGAGAGAAGGGGCTCTGGCTTTCTGGGCAGCAGCAGTGAAAAGATCCAAGGAAAACGTCCTCCCCAGCTCCAGAAACAGGGATTGCTTCCAGCAAGGGCAGCCAAAATGGTGTCAGAAAATCCTCTAAAGTCCAGAGAGAAAAGGATAATCTTGGGAAGGTTGGCATAGGAAAGATGCAGAGCACAAAGCACATTCTTTTGATTACCCAGGACACAGATATTGCCATTGGTCTTTTGACTCCCTTTTGATTCATCCACACACACCTCTGTTGTAAGAGGCTGCTTCCTCCAAAGGTGACAAAGTGTCAATAATCCCTGTGTGTGCTGGCATGACTATCCCTCTGCAGACCATATTCCATCACTGCTGAGCCACTTGGTGTGCCCCAGAAGTGTGTGAGAGCTCTGAACAAATAATGTCAGGCCTGGTGTCACTGTTAGTCAAAAAGACCAGACACTGCATTGTGACACTCCCCAAACCTTTGGAAAATGCATTCCTCATGGTATATTAGTCCTGGTGTATATATATATATATTCCTCATGGTATATTAGTACACATGTCCTCTGGGTGGTGATAAATCATAAAAATAATTTCCATATTAATCACAAATATGAACAGTGGCTCAGGGATGTTGCAGTTCCATGTGGTGTATTGTTCTTGTGCCACTTCAAACCACATTTTCCTTAGTCAAATTTGTGTGGTTTTTTTCATATGATCTCCCAAGTTTTGGTCAAATCCATAGTTAATATTTCCCAAGAACTGGTGAGCTGGGAGACTGAGGGAGGTGAACACACAGGGCTTTGAGGAATATTGTGTGTCCATCCAACAACTTGGATTAACTGCAGCATAAGATTTGAAGTGAGACCTGAACTTCCATCAAGTAACTCAACCTCTTGAAGCATTTGACAGGACATTAGCTTGGGGATGTTATGGAATGTGAAATATCCATCAGATTTCTTCCTCTTTGGACCAGTCTTGAACCATCATGGCTGTGAAACATGAGCCATTGCCACTCTCAGTTTCCAATGGGAAGGGGAACGCGCTGAACCATTCTTTCATAATTCCACTGACACCTCCCAGATGGACAGACCACTATAGGTTCCTGAGCAGTGCCTGCAGGTGACACGACATGAACTACATCTGGGAGGTGGGAAGGTCCCCTCATGATCACATCTGACACAAGGAGAGGCTGAGAGATCTGGGTCTGTTCTGCCTAAAAAGAGGATTGGTTGTGGCATCCTTTTTCTTCATTGAACTGCCTGATGGAGGGAGATTCCATACTCTTCTCAGAGGTACACAATGGAAGGATGAGATGTTATGGACAAAAGTTTCATGAAAGGAAGGTTAGATATAGGAATTAGATCCTAAACTCCCCAACTTTTTCACCATGAAGAGCCTCAAACTCTAGGAGAGGGTCCCAAAGAGGTTGTGAGATTTCCGTCCTTGAAGTACTAAAAACTCAAGTGGATGTGCCCCAGCACAGGCAGCTCTGAGTTGGTCCTGCTTTGAGGGGTGGTTGGAGCAGAGATCTCCAGAAATTCCTTATATAATTTTTATTCTGCAGGTTTAAGATACAGGCTAAGCCTCTCCACGTCTGATCTTGTGACACCTTCCCTCAGTTCCTCCCCATTAGTACAGCAGAGCAGAAAAGTTCTTCTCTGGCCTTTGGAGAATGGTCCTAGAGCAGCTGAGTGTGATGTAGTACAAAATACTGTCAAGACAGGACCCCAGTTTCTCTAGTGAGGGGTTCAAACTGGGAACACCTTGTTCAGCAGAGTTTCTTGTAGTTGGATATTTGTGTTCTTTGGACTTCCTCCACGGTGCATTTACAAGTGGCAAAGCAGGGACTGTCTCAGGCTGCTTTAAGGAACGTGTTCTGCAATTTTGGGGTAGTGCATGCAGCAGGTGAAGCAGTCCAAGTCTCCCAAAGGTAGGTACAATCAAAGCAGTCACTGTTGTCCTCAGAAGAAGGCACATGAAATAAAGAACTACTACTTTTCTGTAAATGATTTGGTTTAAAATCCATTCTGCAGAGTGGTGCTGATGGGATTTTCATTTGCAACTGATTGTTAATTAGGCCATGCTTGCCAGGCATTTCCTATTTATTTTGGCCTTGTTTGGTCAAGTGTGTGCATGTGTGCTCAGGGTGCAGTGTCTACAGGGAAGTAGAACATACATGGAGAAATTGAAAAGACAGACAGAAACACAGTCCATTTCCTAAATACTGCAAGGAATTTGTAGAGGTGCAAGTACATGAGGGTTAGAAGGTTATCTACAGCATGACTCAATGGTAGAAGAGGGGCACAAGAAATAAAGAACTACTATTTTTCTTACAGCAACATGCAGCTCCATGTCATACATTATTGCTTAGTGCAACCTCATCTCAGGAAAACTTTTGATGTCTTGCAAGGGAAAAGCCATTGAGGGAAGAAGGTTTGCTGGAGACAGGGCTGCTGGTGATGTGGACTGCAGGGCACAAAAATCATATCCCTAGCCTTGACCACATAGCATATCACCTTGACCGCAAAGCAGAAGAGATGACACAAGCCAAGGGCTGGGAAGAGATCTGAAGATCTACACAGGTGCATATTTCACAATGCAAAGAAACACAGCAGTTTTCCATCTGCATAATCAAACACAGCATCTGGAACATGGCATGAGGTAGAGCAGCAAAGGAACTGTTGTTGGGGTTTTGGAACTCTTTCCAACGGGGGGCTCAGCACAAGGCAAGATGTTGGTCAGGACCCATTCTCACTGGGGAAATGCATCCTGATTCCAGGAATGGCACTGTGGATGTATTTCTTGGGAAAAACAAACCCAGTCAACGTGCATCATCCAATCCTAGGCTGTTGAATGAACTGATTTCCAAGCAGAACCTGAGGGAAGAAGCCATGTGGGTAATTTCCTTTGCAAAGGGCAGTAAGTGCCTCTTACCAATCCAACTTCCACGTCTGCCATCCTGATACAAAAGGTAGAGTGGGTCAGTGAAGGCCCAAACCAGGCTAATACAGAGCCATCTTCAGGGCCAGGCTTCAGCTTTAATGAAAGAAGAGAAGCAGTTCTGGATTCCAGAGATATTGCCAAAACCAGCCTGTGTTTTAATTTATAAGATATAAAAAGAAATATTAAACTGGATAACAACTTACCACCATGCAGAACAGCTTGGTGCTGCCCACCAGCCTATTTGAAATGTCTCTGTTGTACAGGAGCATAAAAATAGCACATTTTTCAGCACCATTTTTAATTGTGCCATTGGACTGAAAAGCCACTGAGGACTTTTTCTCCCCAGCAGAGACAAAAAGATCCATTCCCACGGCCAGGTGGATGTGGTAGCTGTGAGCAGCTCTGGAGCTCACATGGTTAAGTGAGTGCATGTTTAGTTGTGTAGCCTAAATGTCCTCCGGCAGTGTCGAATGCCACTGGAAAGCGCAGATGTTTGGAGCCCTGCTGTTCATGGTCAGGACTTTTCAAGGGTAACATGTGATGCATTATTGACCAGTTGATTTTATGGAGAGGTTACCATTTGCAAGCCCCAACAGAAGTGTGCTGTAAATGATTTGGTTTAAAATCCATTCTGCAGAGTGGTGCTGATGGGATTTTCATTTGCAACTGATTGTTAATTAGGCCACGCTTGACAGGCATTTCCTATTTATTTTGGCCTTGTTTGGTCAAGTGTGTGCATGTGTGTGTGAGCTACTGTTTTTCTGTAGGATCATTTGCAGTCATTTCACAGCCTGCTACTGCCACAGGCTGGAGAAACAGTGCCCCCAACCACCACCTGTCCTCTGTGCCCTTCACTTCTCCTGCTTGGACACCCCAGGGCCTGATAATGGCACTGTGTGTGCCAGCTTTCATGACTTGCTGATGATTTCAGTGGAAGTAGAAGCCTGTGGGAGACAGAATGAGGAGTTGCTACAGGGATGTGGGAGCAGAAGGGGGGATGGATGGTGCACCAGGAGAAGACAGTAGCACTACAAGTGTTACTGCCCATGGGGCAATGGTGGATGCTAATAGAAAGTGATCAGGAAATTTATCTAGCCCAGAGGTGCCCCTTCAGTTCACTGGGCATGAAAGTGAGTTGCTAAGTGATTCCAGTAAGGAAGGAGTGACTATGTAAATATATAAATACTGAAATAAATACGTAAACACTGAAGAAGATTGTGAAATGTGAAAAAATCCTGAGGTATTGCTTGAAAGTGGTTCTTTTAGGTCCAGGTTAAAGACTGCTGACAAAGGAACTTCTTTGTTTCCTTCATTGATACGTATCTGTGAACCTCTCTAAGGTTTGTATTAATAAAATGATGGAGTGATGACTGCTGAGGCATGTATTTTGGAAGCGTGAGATGGATTAGATGCTTTCCATGGATTCTTCCTGCTGCTGTTGGTCCTGATGTGTTCTGTGTCAGTGCTGTTGTCTGAATGCTAACTCACCCTCTTCTTTTGTCACACTTGTCTTCCTGCAGGCATACATGCTGAAGTCATTTGAAATAAATGGCCTGCCCAAGGCGGTCCCTTTAAGTTTGCCTTACCAAGACTTCAGAAAAGATATGTGCAACTACTGGGAAAAGCCTAAGTTGTCCCAGCGGATAAAGAAAGTTGATTTTTCAAATATTGTCTTGACTGCTCCCTGCAAACTTTTGGAACCTTATCTGGAAATGAATGGAAAAGAGGAGGAGGAGGAGGAGGAAGAAGAGGAGGAAGACTATGAGGAGGAGGAAGATGAGCAGGATGAGGGGGAGGAGGAGGAGGAGGGCAATGAGATTGACATGCACAGTGATTCCAGCAGCGACCTGAGTCAGAAGAGCACGGAGCGCAGCCAGGAGTGCGCACCGTCCACGCTCCTGGCTGATGACCAGAAGGGCTCCAAGGGTCGAGCATCCACTGCTGATGGGGACTTGGAGCTGGAGGAAGGCTCAAAAACATTAGTACTGTTTTCACCAGGTGATCTGAAGAAGTCTCCAGTGGCTGCAGAGTTACCTCCAGAAGTCGATCTGGGCACTCTTGCTGCACTGACACCTCAGAGCGAGCGGCCGCAGCCCATGGGGAGCCAGCTGGATGTGTCTGAGCCAGGAACCCTGTCCTCAGTCCTTAAATCAGAACCAAAGCCCCCCGTGGCAGTGGCTACAGCCTCCTCCCCGTTCACCAAAGTGGAGCGCACGTTCGTTCACATCGCTGAGAAGACCCACCTGAACGTGATGTCTTCCAGCGGGCAGCTGATGCGGCACGAGGAGCACGGCCCCCCGGGGCAGTTCGAGGAGGTCATCGTCGAGGAGGAGCTGGAGGACAACCTGGTGCTGGTGGAGAATGGCAGCATTCACTCCGGGCTGGAAGGGGCAGAGACGGAGAGCTGTGCGCTGTCGGCCAACCACGTGGAAACCACCTCAGAGACCGTGGGGGAGCAGCCGGCCCTTCCCAATGGCATGCCAAAGCTTCCCGAGGAAAAGCCAGAGCCCTCTGGCAAAGCGGGGCTCTCGCTGGACTTGGAAGAGCCTGCCAAGGTGGCTACAAGGGAGCCTGGCCTGGAGAAGGCAGCGTCAGAGACAGAGCACCTGAAGCGAGCAGAGACCGTCCTCGAGACGCCGCAGCCGGGCCCCAGGAGGCCGCTGGGCTCCCGGTACAGGAGCCGGATACCCATTTTGTTCTCTGAGGAGGACACTGGCTCAGACCTTTCGACTTCACTCTCAGCCAAAGAAAGGCTTTATAAGAGGGCAAAGCAACCCGACCTGGCTCGCCTGGTGATGGAGAAGAGACAGAGCCGCCTCCTGCGGCTGGCCTCAGGTGCCTCCTCCTCGGCCTCCTCCAGCGACGAGCGGCGCCGAGCCTCCGAAACCCTATCAGCCACCGGCTCCGAGGAGGACACCCACGACTCTGATGACTCCATCCCACGGAAGGGAGAGAGGAAGGCTGCGCTGCTGGGGAGAGAAGAGAGAGCCATAAGCACAAGGAGCAGAATTCCTCGTCCCATCGTGCCAGTGAAAACGCCGCTGGAGAGCTCCGTGGCCGCTGCGGTGGCAGGGCTGGGCAGCTCCCCACAGGATGCAGCTGCTGCCTGCAGGTAAGACCAAAATGGTGAGAAATGCAAAGAGCTGGGCTTGTTGAGGAGACACAGCCAGGGCTTTGCTCACCTCCCATGACTTCATCCTTTACTCAGCTTGAATGCATAGTCCATCCTTGTTTCCTACAGTCATTTCAGCCCACAGGTGTGTGAAATACTTAGCTCTCTGTCTTCTTTTTTTGAAGCCTCTCTTTGCTTGCCCTGGCTTTGAGACCTTTCCTTTTACAAGCCCTTTCACTTGGTCTGATAAAAGCAGATGCCCCTAGTGTTGACCTCTCTGTTTGGGAGCACGGCCATGACTCTGCAGGGAGACCTGGTCTCCTGGCCTGACTATTGTGATTAGAGATGCAGGGGCAGCAAGGCTGCCAGCTGGGATTGCCTCAGTTGGTTTATCTTCCATCACAGTTACCATGAGAGGCCAACTGGTGCAATCTAACTCATGCCCACATTCCCAAATTGTATGTCCTGCCTTGGAAGAGGTTGCTGCATCCATTCTGCATGTTAAGAGAAGTCCCACATACCATGCCTACATGTTGATTCAGAGAATGCTGGAGCATCAAGGCAAACAGCAGTTAACTACACTGAGTTACAGGATGGTGTTTAAACTGGTGCCCCACCTTCACAGCATAGGTTCTCCCATCCTGGTGCTGGAGACTCCTTGTAATTGCTTGGCAACATTCATACCAATCCTGACACTCCTTGCAAAATTCCCCTTCATCCTCCCTCTTCTTGCTTTTCTTCCTCTGCAGGCTTCAGACACAGAGACCAGCTGGAAGTGTCCCGTCTGAGGGCCGAACAACACAGGTACAAAGTCGGCTTCCTTCGTCACCGAGCTCCACTTCTCTTCCTGCACGGAGCAGCTCACAGAGGCCCAGTGGTGCATCCCCTCGGAGCCCCGTCCTTCCTTCCAGGAACCCCAGCACTTCCGCCAGAAGCCAGCTGCTGCCTCGGAGGGAAAGTCCTTCTCCCTGCCGACAGCACAAACCAGGGACTGCTCCTCAGCGAGTTCCTCCTTCCCCCCGACCTCAGCCCTCAGCTCAGGCCCCGGGGCCTACAGGAGATTCCCTGCCATCTCCTGGCGCGGCCAAAAAACGACAAAGAGGAAAAACCCAGACTCAAAGTCCAGCAACCAAAGGAAAGCAGGTGTCCCTGGAAAGTAAGGCAGCTGCCAGATAATGACCTTCCTCTGCGAGCCCAGCAGACTGGGTAACTTCTGCATATAGTATACACTTGAGATGCTGCAGCACAGCCTTCCATGCTGGACCCACGAGTGTATAGCAGTAGCTGTACTTGAATGCTTCACTCACTCTCACCCCACACTGCAATCAGCTCCCAGGGGCCTGGCAGCCTCTGAGCCACGGAGCCTTTCCAAGGGAGACTCCCCCCAGCCCGCAGCTCACGCTTGCTAACGCACAGCACCCAGCCTGCCCAGTGCCTGACCTGCCTCCCTCCCCAGGGACTCTCCTCCCCGTTAGCAATACCAGTCCCCAACACCGACTCCAGCTGTGGAAGGAGGAGCAGAGGTGACAAGAGCAAGGCCTGCTAAAGAGGAAGGCTCCTGTCCTTCAGGGAGCTCCTTCCTTTCTCCTTGCTGGGAAAACACTAGCCTTGGTCTGCCATCTCCCTGAGTGTTGGCTCAGCTCCCACCACCTGTGTTAGCAAGGAATTGCCACTAGCTTATTCAAGAGGGATGGATGCATCCCTGTGTGCTGAGATTAGAGAAGGGGTAAGGAGGGGAGGGCTCTTCTCTCCTTTCCAGAGATGGCTCTACAGGTGGGAATTGGGAGACAGGCAGGTCTTGCTGGATGCTCCCACCTGCTCCAGTATGTCCCACAGAGGAGGCTGTCTGGTGCCTGTGTGGTGGGTACTTAGGTGGAAGTAGAGATGTGTTGGCAGCTTGCTGGGAAATCAGGAGCTCTTGCTAATTAATGTAGAAGGGAGCACACTGCAGCCACATCTGTCACAAATACCAAACTGTGATCTGTGGACATCACATCCCCCAGCAAGGGTGGTTCCTCTCAGCCTGGGCGTGGTTGGTGCCACAGACCTGCAGTGCACCAAACACAGCTCCACTGTGAGGATGTGGATAGTTACTGGATGCCTTTAGCCTGGGTGCCCCTTGCACCTGAATTCCTTGTGTTTTATTGTCACGCTCTTGGTGTTTGTGAATTTTGGCACTGTGGTTGAAAGTTCCCCTACACAGCAGGGTGGGAAATTATTATCCTGTAGTGTACCCAAAACCTGCTGCTTTGCAATGAGAGGTTTGCTGGCATGCCATGGCCATGTGCATTTCTATCTGAGGGGACAGTGGGTTGAGTGGCAGAGGTGGGGTTTCTGTCTTTTCCTTGGTGCTCACCTCTGCCACGCGTTGAGGGTGAACAATGTGAATGTAAAAAGCAAGGGCTGTGCTCTTCAAGTAATATTATCTGAGCATAAGCTAACACTCAGCTAGAGCTAAACCAACCAACTGTTTTGCCCCCAGACTAATTAGGAAGGCTGGAAAGTGAAAGCAAGGAGGACTGGTACCTGTCTGATCTTGATGAGATCTTGAAGTAGACAAAATTCTCCCCACGCCTCACAGAAGAAAACACTCCAGACCCAAATACATTGTGCTTCACACCATTGTCATGCCTAAAAGAGACACTGCATGAGACAGAACAAAAATACAACTGCTCTGTACACCTATTCCTGCAGTTGCAACTACCTGCAAATTTGCAGACAACAAAGCTTGACAGAGGAATCTGAACAGTAATGACCTTGATTCATTTGAACATGAATGCAAACAGTCACACACTGATGGCCATCAAGTTCAAGAAATCCTGAAGCTTTTCCAGGAGTCCTGGAAAGGAGTATGAGACCTGTGACAGAGTGTCAGGAGAAACTCCTTGCACATCTGAACAGGGAAATGTGTAGAAACAGGAGACAGGAATTACCCCTTCATGTAACAGTCTCAGTGTTGCCAACACTAAGAATTCATTTCACCCAGCTCAAAGTGTTTTCCATTGATTTCCAAACATGCCCTCATCTTTGCAGAGCAGCACTGGGAACTCAGGCTGTGGTCTGATGGACCGAGCTGATGTTGCCATCAAAAGCAACATCCCTCCAAGTTCCAGCTGTTTAGTTGCACAGTTCCACCACATTTACAGTGCAGCAGCTATTTGATAAATGGCTGGAAATTGTGATCCAGCACAACACGAACTGCTCTGATTTGCCAGTTTATTTTTCATCTGGTTCATTTCATCACTCTGGTTCACCATTTGGTTCCACAGCAGAAGAAGGACACACAGAGACTCTGACCACTTCTTCTGGTGGCACTAAAACTTTCTCTGAGTTTGAAGTGTGGGTCAGACTAGAACCTAAGTATGCGCTGCAGGTTTAGAAACTAGAAAACAGAATAAACTCAAAGACAGATTCTTTCCAGAAATATAAATCATAATGGGACTCCTAATAATTTATTGAAGGTCTATTAATTTTAGAGTGCTTAGATGGTAAGACTTGGTTGTGAAGCTTTTACCAGTTGGTCCATCCATGTCTTAATGCACATGCCAAAAATGACATTGAAAGAGCTTTGAAAGAGGACTACAGGATTATTAACAGGGTTAGCAAACCTGCCTCATCATGGGAAGCCAATAAAGCACAATCAGTGTATTTGTTCAGGAAAAAGTCTAAGGGACAGTTTTCTGTGGCCCAATGTCAGAAAGGAAGCTCCAGGACAGACACAAGGCTGGGCTGGACAGGGCCCTGAGCATCCTGGTCTAGTGGAAGCTGTCCTTGCCCATAGCAAGGGGCTGAAACTGGATGATCTTTAAGGTCCCTTCCAACCCAAACCATTCTATGGTTCTATGGTTCTGTGGTCTTCTTCTGGCACATGAAAGCAGGGAAGTCAGAACAGCCAAGAACAGCAGATGAAGAAATCGGGCAGGCTCTTAATTGTGAAGCAACCATCCAGTGAAGTCTTTCACAGGACTAGGGGGACTTTCTTATTAAAAGGTTTCTGTGAAACTGAGCTGTCTTCTAAGAGGTCTATCTACCATGACCCAACCACAAGCAGCAGGCAGGATTCTGGTGGCACCAAGGTATCATCTCCCTCTGTGCTGCAGCAGATTCCTGGTCCCACCAGGATACAAGCCAAAGCTGGTATATACTGGAGAGCTACCTGGCAGGTCCCACAGGTTTCAGAAAGCAAGGGAAAGATGGCCAGCACAGCTGGACATCAGGCACAGGTCTATGCTGAACTGAGCAGGAGTAATAGATCTGAATGGCTCCAAACCCACTGGTTTATTATGCTTTTTTGCCCCTGAAATTTTTGCCTCAGACAATTTTTTTAATAATAATTTTTCTTTTGTTCTAATCTGGTTGCAAGGAAATTAAAAATATAAATAAATAGATATTCCATGTTACAGAAATTAAAGAAAAGTTTACATTCAAATGAACCCTTGGAAATCACCTTCTCCAATTTTCCATTGAAAATGAGACCCTGGATTAGATTATGTAGGGCTGTGTCAAGATGAGCCTTCAGTGTCTCCAGCAAGGAAGATTCCACCACCACTTCCATGATTTAGTGAATCAAAGAATCGTTGAGGCCAGATGGGACTTCTGGAGGTCATCAACAAAGCTGTTCACAGTGTTGTCTCACAGGGCTGGGCTGGAGGTGCAGCAGGGTCTGTAGAGATCTGAGACCAGCATGGGTCATCTCTCCTCATGGTTGTGCTGCCAGACTCCCTGCTCCTGCACAGCCGTGCTTGCCAGCTGTCCCTGGTATGAAGGGCAGCAGGAGAGTGCATGGTGTGCCCCAGGCCATGTCCTCCTGGATGGAGGTGCTCCCATCTGGGGGAGCAGCACACACAGAATTTCCTCTGGGTCCTCTTTTCTTCTGCTGCCCTGCAGGAAGGTTGGAAGGGCACCCACCATAGCTTGAGCAAACAGAGGAGGACATGTCTGGGGACAAGAAGGGATGAGGCCTGTGATGTTAGGGAGAAGTCAGGTGGTTGAGGAATGCCAGAGGATCTAGTCTGGCATCACAGGACATGGTGGGCTGTCCTGTCCCAGGCAGGTGGGAGAGGCAAGGCCCTGTTGCTTTCTGCTCTGAGTCTTGTACAAGCTCTGCCAAGCTCGAGGGCACAGGGGGCTGCTCAAGCACTGCTGTGGCTGTGTCCTTGCAGGTGATTTTGCCCACGTGTCTGTGTTTTGGGGGAACTCCTGGGACAGGCCACCACTGCTCCTTCATCAGTGTGTTCATGCATGGGTAGGGGGAGACACGCCTTGCTCATCTGTGTTGGGACCACAAGAACCTTTGGGACTGCCCTGAGTCCTCACTCTGCAGGGCCCTGCCCAGCAGCTGAGATGCCCCCCTGGCTGCTGAGAAGGAGCCAGTGGCTGTTGGCTGGCCAGGAGCTGCCTGCAAAGAAGCATGGATACAGGGGGATGTGCCACGTGGGGAATCTGAAAGGCAGCTCTCAATGCTAAGCAGTGTGGCCATGGATTGTATGAGCAGAGGGAGAAAAGGACAGATGGCACCAGACAGACTGATACTGTGGAGAGGCTCAAACACACGGATGGATGGAGCTGCTTAACTGATTTGTCTGGTTGGCAGCACAGGCACTTCTGTTTGCCTTGGTGCAAAAGGTGTTTTGGTAGCAAATATCTCTGGGTCAGTTGTGCTTGGAAGCAGTGAGAGGCAGGAGACTTTGCTTGCCCTTTATTAAAAATATTATTATATATATATATATTATTACAACAATATAAGTAGTGACCATTATATATAGTGACTAAAGGTTAAAAAGGGTCCTGCTACCTTCAGAGAAGTCTCATCTGTGACTTCAGATGTGTGCAGGGCTGACTGCTATGTGCACAGGGGAACAGGATACCACTCTACCAAAGTGCATGTCAGCTGTGAGGCTGCACCTGCCTGAGCACAAAGCAGGGCTGAAACACGCCAGCCTGGGTGGCTGACAGCTGTCCTGCTTGCCACCAGACCTGCAACAGCTGCTGGACAGACACACAGCTCTGTGGGGCATGGAGCAGGGTCTGGAGCATCACTGCTCACGTGGCTGCTCCTGGCTAACACAAGCACTGAGAGTTTGGTGGTGAAACATGTTGATCCAAAGCAGGTTGCGTTGGGGCAAGAAAATCTTTCACATTTCTCCTTTCCCACAAGGTGTTTTCTCACTGTAGATCGTCTGTAAGAAGATGATCACTGATAGCCTGGGCAGCTCCAGTAGCATCCCAGTGGTCCCTCAGCACTCTGCTTTCTTCTCTGTACAGTTTATTGACCCACAGCTATTCCACGTGCACTGGCACCAATGCCCACCTAAGGCCTTGCCCCACACATCAGCCACCTGCAGTTAAATTAATCCTGTGAACACAGTAAAAGTCCCATCGTGGACATCATGAGTTTGGTATCAAATGAGTTTCTTCTGGCTGAACTGAAACATGGCCGTGCTCCAACAGAGCTAGGCTGGTTTGACAAAGTCCACGGGCACCACCTGAGAGTTTGCAATTCCACCTTTGGTTCCATCTGTTTTCCAGCTACTCCTGCACCTCCCCATGAGGAGGAGAGCTTGGGCTGCTGTTCAGGTCCTTTCCTCGTGTGGCATGTGCCTGTAACTGGGCTGCTGGGTGGGCTCAGTGTGTGCTGGCTCCCCAGGGCCTGTGCAGGTGCTGCTTTCCAAGGGGCTGGGACTGTGCTGGCTATGGCAGCAGAGCCAGCTGATGTTAAGACCTCCATGAGCATTGGGGTTGGTAGTTTTGCAAGGCCAGGGAATAGCTCTGCCTGCAGGCTGGGGTGAGCTGTGATCCCCAGTGCAGCCAGAATCCCAGGAGATGACAGTGATTTATACACCATCACTCTCCTGTCACTTCATTCCTACTGTAGCTCCTCCAGCAAATCTTGCCTTCAAAGTAACTGTGTGTTCCCTCCAGGTCAGTCCCTTTTTGCCTGGGGGGGTTGAAGCCCTCCTGGATTCTGCAGAGCCTGAGGCAGACTTGGCCATCAACCTGTGGAACCCATACAGGCCCTATGCTGGGTCACAAGGAGGAACATTATCCCTTTTTTATTTCTGGAGCTGCAAGTGGCTGGAAAGCAGGTTCAAAATAAACACTGGTGCCCTCTGTGCTGAAAGGAGGAAGGGAGCTACCAAAGCAAATCCAGAGCTGGGTTCCTTGTAGGGACCAAGATAATAATTCCTCCTGCTCTTAGCTCCTGAACCAGAGGGGCCTCAGGGCTGAGAGCTCTGCTTTGGTGAAGACCCTGCAGGACTGGTGCCAGCTCGGTGCTCCTCAGTGGCTGCTCTGCCTCTGCCTTGGCCCATGTTGTCCTGCCTGGAGCTCAGGGAGCTCAGGCACAGGTTCCCTGGAGGAGGCTGGGGCTGACGTTCCCTCGGGAATGAGCGGCACAGGCTCGGGACCGTCCCTGCGGAGGGTGGGATGAGCTCTGCAGGACGTGGGGGTACCCCTGGGTGTGAAACCAGGACTGCTGTGCTATGGGACCTGCTGCTTCTTCTCCAGACAGGAATTGCAGCTGGGAAACACAGATGATTTTATAGATCTCCTTTTAACACGATAGCATGTGACTCTACACTCAGACGTTGTACCTGGCGCACCAACGTTTTCCTTCGCCTCTGGCACACTCTGGAGACAGGACTTCTGCTCCTTCTGCCTGGAAATGTGACTGAATCCCAAGGCTAAATCTCTCTCTACATATCTTCTTTGCATTCTTTAGGAAAGCAGCTGGAGAATGTTTACACACTGCAAACAGAATGTAGGACTCCGACTGAGGAACCACAATCTGGTTCAACTGCATGGCAAATTTCTTGGCCATAAAATCTGGCATGCATCACAGAAGCCCTGTCTGTGTACAGACCCACCTGGCATTTGTCTTAATTTCAGATCACATCTTAAAAAAAAAAATAAACAATTATGCCATTTCTTGTTCATATCAGACACAGTTGTCATTAGATTTGTTATTAAAAGGGGATTCTGGATCATGCCATTAAAAGCCTGTCTACCTTTTCATTGGTGTCTTCTCCCATTTATTGGTGTTGCAAGACTTGTTCCTTCACCATGAACCTTGTTTACACCCACACTGCAGGCGGCAGGCTCAGCCATTCATTCCCAAAACAGCAACTGTCAGAGAGAAAAGCCTGATTTTTTAACAACAATAAAATAAAATAAATATGCTTTGCACAGTCAAGATGCCACAGTTAAGATGCCACATTTGGAAACATGTTGGGTCTGCACATTAATATGTGGGAAGTGGAGCAAAAGCAAACCAGTAACTTAACATGGTTTGCCTTTTAATACTCTCTGACCATCTGATGTTGAAGCTGAGGACAGTTTTTACACCATTCCTTTTACCATGCTCAAGTTACCTCATGCCTATGGTGTGCAGACCACATCCAGGGGTGTGTGGTGAGAGTTTAGTGCTCAGCTTTAGGAGAGGGTGCTGGAAGAGGGAACAGGAAAGAATAAAAAACCCTACTCCCTTGGAAAGTTATTCCTGTGATGACAGATTTTATTCTTTCTCCTATAGCTAAAAGAAAACACATTTGACTCCAGTGTAGAATCCAAAATGATAAAAATAAACACTGGGACATAAAAGCTGCTAAAAGTCTATGTCAAGGAGAGGCAGATGAAAGTTAAAGCTGAGCACCATAAACTGGGGAATTGAGAAGTATTTCAGAACTGCAACAGGGGGTTTGCCAGAGGGGCTTCATCGCCACCCCTGGATGGCAAAATGAGATTTTCTCTGGAGGGCAGGTTTGTCAGGAACAAAGTGCTGGATTCAGCCTCTGCCTTTGTCAAGTGAGAAGACAAGTGGAGGTAGAAATTAAACCAGGCTGCTCATGTTGGAACAGCCTCACAAAATAGGAAAAGACAGGTTTGCAGGAGAAGGCAGAATCTTTACTTGGAGCAGCTTTTGTTATATCTGGGAAAGCCAAAGAAACTGTTGGGCTCAGGGATCTTCCTTCTGCAATCACCTTGAGGTATTTCAAGACAAGAAAAGCCCCCGTGCAGACAAGGCAAGCCTCAGGAGTACCTTAACACTGAGTGGAAGCCTGCACTGCAAGGAAACACTTATTATTCCCAACCCTGCATTCATCTTCTCTCTAATGTCAGAGGGAGGCTGCCATGGAGCAGCCATGGGGCTCTGGAGTCAGCTACACACAAGGATCCTTCCTCATGCCAGTGAGAAAAGTCCTTCCAGCCTGTAACTTCAGGGAAGCTGTGAAAACTTCCTTGAAGTTGCAGAGAGCACCTGGAGACCATGAGAAACTAACAGCATCCACACAGGTTTCATCATGTAAAAAAAATGTCAAAAGAAAATAACACAATCGAGTCCAGCTATTTAAATTCACTAATTAATGTTTGAAACAGAGACAAAACCTCCGATTTAAAATAAGAGGTTAAACAAGTCCAAAACTTTGTGGTGTAATGTCCATAGGTTCATAGGATAATTCAGGCTGGAAGAGACCTCTAATGTTACATTGGAATTTTAACCTCAAAGCATAAATGTAAATTGAAAATTGTCAATAAGTAACCAGTTTGGGACAGTGCATCTCATAGGAGTAGTCACAAAAATTGCATCCTCAAACAAGGAACAGGTTGGAGGCAAGAAGACCATCTGGAAAGTAATACCAGATGCCCTAATCTCTTTGCCATGTGTCTTGCTAATGTTGGAGATGGAATATTGAGTTTCTTATTGATTCAGGGGAAGCCTGAGTCAGTTCCTGTATTGCTGAAACTGCAAAATGCAAAGGATCCCCATCCAAACACAGGGCAGAAAAGTCAAAACTGAAGCCTTGGTCACCCAAGATAGGAGCTAGGAGATGCTTGGATTAAATGAGGTATATGATGGAAGAAGATAATTAGTAGAGGAAGGTGATCAGTGAAGGGAGACAGAGAAGTTCTAACACTGAAGGTGTGGTGCTGTGTGATGGTGTTCACAGGGTCCCAGGATGAGGGAAGAGATGAGGATCTGACTCCATGTTTCAGAAGGCTTGATTTATTATTTTATGATATAAATTACATTAAAACTATACTAAAAGAATAGAAGAAAGGATTTCATCAGAAGGCTAGCTTAGAATAGAAAAAGAAGGAATGAATAACAAAGGCTTGTGTCTCAGAGAGTCTGAGCCAGCTGGACTGTGATTGGCCATTAATTAGAAACAACCACATGAGACCAATCACAGATCCACCTGTTGCATTCCACAGCAGCAGATAATCATTGTTTACATTTTGTTCCTGAGGCCTCTCAGCTTCTCAGGAGGGAAAAATCCTAAGGAAAGGATTTTTCATAAAAGATGTCTGTGACAGTGCTGTATGGGGAAGGCAGCTTCCCTGGACTCTCTGCAGCTTTTCTTTACTCCTTCTGGGGAGGAACCCCTTGGGCAGGGGAGGAAATGCAGGACAGAGCTGTGGAGCTGTTGGGACCTGACAAGCACATGACAGGGACACGCTGCCAAGGTGAGCACTGGACCTTGCTTCACGCACTCAGTAATTCCCTACAAATCACTCTCCCCATCTCCCCATCTGTACTTTCAGTGCAAGTGTGTGACTGTGTGTATTTTCACTCCCACACCTTTACTGTCTGCACAGGCTTTTCCAAAACACTCTTCCAGCCAGTGCTAAAGCCTGCTCCAAGTTACAGCATTCCCTGAGTTTTTGGTGTAAAGCCCTGGCCCCTCAGGGAATCAGGGCACTAATGGCTGTTCCTGCCCTGCACCTTCTGGCTATGGCCAGGAGTTCATTTCTGCCCAGGACTGTGTCTCCCATCCATCTGAGCTGTGTCAGACGTGTTCCTGCCTCCTGCCCTGGGTGCTGCATGGATCTTGCTTTGTCTTCAGCCCTTCTCCTGCTCCACACCAGGCTCTCTGGAGGGACTCTGATTCTGTTCATCCTCTCACTGTGCCTGGGGCTGTTGATCAGCTCTGTCCCACCCCTGGCTCTGCCAGCCATGCTGAGACTCTGGGTCTGTGCCCAATTGAGGAGGACATGGCCAGTCCTGTAGTGTTCCCAGCTCCTGGGTCATCCAGCATTCCCTGCTCATGCTGCTCCCTCAACCAGTGGGTTTGAGTTCCCTGGCAATGTTTTACTTCACACAGGATTATCCTAAGTGAGAGGATAATCAGATGGAATCTCACCCCTGAAAATATGTGATCCTGTCTGGACTTCCTGTTCCTGCTGCGTCTTTCTTTCCCTAACTGAAGGAGGAGTTTGGATTTGCCTTTTCCTCTGTAAAATGCAGCCAAATAATTTGGGCTTAATCTCTGCCCTGCTACAGTTTCCCAACAGCACCAGTTAGAGGAAAATGACACTAAATTAGCTCCATGAGATAGGGAAAGGTGAAGAAGGGGCATGGGACAGGTCTGGGGGATCTGTTGGGCAAGCAGGGAGCATACAAGTGCTGGCTGTGGATCCATGATTCCACACAGCAGAAGACATGGAAGTGGCTTGTGTCCTTTCACACTAAGATGGAATCAATGTTGTGTTTTTGACAGGTAAGAAAAAAACCTTTGTCCAGATTCTGAAAAACGCCAATCACTTGTTTTTAAAATTTTAAAATTTAATAGTAATAAAATGGTTATAAAAAATAGTAATACAATTAAAGTAATAATAATTTGGACAAATTGAATTAGGACAATATGAGACAATAAATACAAAGAGTTACGGACAGTCCGGGTACTTTTTTCTGGGCAGCAGGAGCCCGAAAAAGGACCCACGTTAACGAAGGATTAACCCTTAAAAGCAACAGCCTGTTGCATAGTGATACACCTCATACATGATGCATAAATTCCATTCAAACACAGGATTCTGTCTGGTAAGTGTCAACTTCTTCCTCCAAATCCTAACAGTGCCTTCGAGGCAGGAAGAAGTTCATTTCTTCTGAGAAGAGGGCAATAAATTCTTTTTCTCTGAAAGATTTGGGTGTCCTGTGGCTGCTGTCTCACTGTGAGTCCTTTCTTTATAAAAAGTATCCTACATAGCATAGTTTCTATTCTAACATTTTGTTATAACCTAAAGCTATATTTAACACAGTACTTAAGAAATTTAATACAGCATTACTTTCTAACACAACACATATAACATTCATTTTAATATTTGCAAAAAGCCAATATAAAATACATGCATTTTTCACAAGACCCAATGCAAAGCCGTTGTCATTTGTGCAGTTGAGTAAAACAGCTGCACACAAGACAGCTGCAAGCAATGGAAAGCAGAGTCTTGTTAACGTGGCTCTAAGTCAGAATGGCATAAACTCCCTTTCTTCTATGACCAAACAAAGACCCTCGAAGAGGAGCCCCAGGACCTCTTGGTTGGCTGCACCTTCTCTTTCTCTGGCTGAGCTACAAAATCTGGTGTGCACATACAGTGCCAAGAGCGTTTGGTCACGCTGCTGCAGCACAGTGCAGCTCAGACTGACGCTGCAGGGATCCTCAGCTGACACTGCCAGCTCTGTGCATCTCCCTGTCTAAACTGCCTTTACAAATCAGAGAAAAAAATGGATCATCCCTCTGTGTGTCACATCTCCCTCCCTGCACTGAGCTGCAGTGAGAAGGGGACTCTTCTGCCCTCTAACAGCACGTCCAGCTCTGATGGACACAGATTTTCATGGCACTGAGACATAACTTGGAGAAAACAGAGAAAATTATCATTGAAGCATCATCCTGCAAGCACTGATCAGATCTCCAGCTACTCTGCAGAAGTTGAGACACCTGAGAGGTGGCTCCAGTTGTTAAAGGAGTAAATCAGCTCCCTCACTCCCTGCACCATCCAGGCTATTGCAGATCCATAGAAGGTGTTAGGAAATTACTGCTGGAAACAGAAAAGCTAACACCTGAGTGACCAAGTAATTTAATAATCCACCCCCTCAACAAGTAGTTGGCATCTTGAAAAGGAGCAGAAAGAAAGATTGCAGAATAAAGTGTTACATGTGTGAAGTAAAAAATAAACTCTTCCTTTCAGCATTATGTGTGACAGCAGCAACAGCAGCAGCAGCAGCACAGGAGTCTGGCTGCTCTCACCAGGCAGTTTGAGCCAGGTCTAATTAACCAAGTTGTTAATTCAGTCAAGTCAGTCACAGACCTTGCACATGTGTTGGCCATTAACTGAAGCTGGTGACTGGTTAAAGGAGCATATTTGGGTTCAAGAAATAGTGCAATGTACATTTCAAGGAATGCAGTAGGAGCAGCAGAGCCCCAGGAGTTGCAGAACAGTGATCCATAGTCTCATTTCTGACTGGGGAGGCTGGATCTGTTTGCAGTTTAAATATTCAGCAGCACATCTATTAGAGTTTCTCTCCCTTGCTCTTAGAAGACTGGTGATGAAAAAAAAAAATTGTCCTTTAGTTCAACTTCAGCTTAAACTGTAACCCTGGAGGCACAGCATTGTCTGGTGTCCCTGCTTCACTCCTGTGTGCCTGTCCTGGGATGAGCACGGAAATGGCTCACACCATGGCACTGGGGCAGCACATTAGTGCAACATGGGTGGCCAGGTATGCTGCTGAAAGGGGAAAATGTCTCCTAAGGTCACAGATCGTGGTGTTATTCTGCTCTGTGCCCTCGCAGCACTTCATGTCTGGGCGACACACAGTCTGGGCCATCAGCCACAGCAGGAGCCCTTTTGGAAAAGCTCTTTTGGATCTCCTCATCCCTACCTGCTGCTCTACGGCCCTTGGCTGTGGGGCTAGGCAGTGCAGACAGGCAGCTCCTGGCAGTCAGCACCATTTCCAACATTCCCTGAGCCCAGACCCTTGCTGTGCCTGCGTCCCAACACCAAACAACCCTGTTCTCATGTGAATGGCCAAACTGGAGTTGCTTTAAAGCAGAGCATGTCCCGGGGAAACAGCTCGGAGAAAGACCAGAGAGGATACATCAGCACCTACCAACACTCAAGAGTGCAGGGCTGGTGGAGGAGGGAGGGCACAGACACAAGGAGAGAGGTACAGAGGGTGAAAATGCAGTGGGAGATAACTCAGAGCGAGCTCTCAGCAGCTCCACTGCTCTGCTTCTTCAGCTGTGGCCTTTGCAGGGTGCTGCCCCTGCTAGCTGTGTGATGCTCTGCCCCCTGAGCTGAGGACACAACCTTCTGGGATGTGCTGTCCCCATGGGCCCAGTCTGCCTGGAGCACCTGCTGCAGGGGAAGCAGGCTCATGTCGCGTCCCCAGGTGTGAGGGCACTTGCAGGAGGAGGTCCCCAGGCAGAGTCAGCCCCTTCTCCCACTGCTTTGAGTTTAACTGCTCCAATCTCATCCCCAGTCTGTGTAGCAGGGGCAGCAGCCCCTGTGGCCCTGGCAGGTGTTGCACATTCACTCCTTTGGCTGTCACCTCTGTCCCCAGAGCTGGACCCTGCAGAGTGTGTCATGGCCCCCAGCATGAGAGGTGCAGCCTCTCTGCCTGCCAGCACTGCAGCTCCCACCAACTCCTTGCCTTTGTCCTGGCAAAACACCTTTCCAGGCATCCTGGAGAAAAGGACTTTTCACTTTTTCCATTCTTTACAGGGCACAGGTGAGCAGGGGGGCCTCACACCTCCCTGAGACACATCTCCCTCCCAGGCAGCCTCTCTACACTCCCTGCTCCAAGGGCATGGCTTGGCAGAAACCACTCCAAAACACACTTGGCTGGTGCTCAGCAGCCAGGCTTGGTGTCCTTGGATGCCCTGACCCAGTGGGACACCCCTGCTCCTCCCGAGGCCTCTGTCACAGTCCAGCAGGTCTGGCTGGTGACCAGCTCACAGCAGGCAGAGTTTGCTGCAGGACCTTTCTGGGGTTGGCTGTTGATGTTCTCTGTCCAGAGAATGTGTAGGATGGTGAAGATCGAGTCTGGACTCTTCGCTTTTCGGTCTTGAGGTTGTTTATTAATTCTTATCTATAAAATTTTCTTTCTGCCCAGCTGAGATCTGCTCAGCAAGGCAGCCACGAGCACTCTGACTGCCCCTGAGGTGGTGTTGTCCTTTTATACTACAAACTACATATATCATATTTACTCTTAATTCCCAATACCTATCACCTATGTTAGACAGTGCACTTCTACTCTAAACCCATCCCAAAGTGCCAACATCACAGCAGAAAATGGAGAATAAGAAGAAAGAAGAAGGACCAGACACACCCTGATTCCTCCATCTTGTCCCCATAACCCCCATACCAAAAATCCTAAAATCTACATTTTCACCCTGTGAATATTTTGTTATTACACCATTCAAACCTGTGTGACTTTCACGTCCTCATACAAAACTGGCAACTCGCTGCAAGGGTCAAAATGGAATCTCCAGGTGTTCTGGGCAGCGTGCCAGGGTCTCTGAGCCCCCTGGCGGGGTTCTTGGCAACTCTGGACATCCAAAGGGATGTGCTGAGTTCCCACAGACCTTCACATGAGAAATGACAGTGCTCTCACAGCCTCCCTTCCTAATGCAGATGTCCCTCTCCAAAACCACAGCAGGAGGAAAGGACTCCAAAAAGATCAGGTGCCCTGTGCTGGGTCCTTTCCAAGGGCTGTGTTGTGGGCACACAGGATCATTCCTTTGGCTGTGCCCTAAATGGAGAGCTCCACTGTGACTTTTGACACCTTCCAGCAAGGTCTCAAAGTCCAAAGAGGTGGCTGTATGAAAAGCCATGGGAAGTTGAGCTCCAGGAGCAGAGGCTACTTTTCAAGCTCATGTTGCTGCTCCTTGGTACCTAGCTGCTCTGAATGAGCAAACTCCACAGGAAAAAAAGATGAAATTTGAGGATCTCTTGCTGGAAACTGGGGGCTTTGGCAGATTCCAGATTTTGATTTTGGCTATCCTCTGCCTCGCAAGAATCAACCTTCCCATGCATTTCCTGCTGCACAACTTTCTCGCTGCCACCCCCTCTCATCACTGTGCAATTCCACACCAAGAGGCATTTGTGAATCTCACCAGGGAGGAAGTTCTGCTCATCAGCATCCCTCAGAAGGCCGACGGCACTTTCAGCTCCTGTGAGATGTTCTCACAGCCTCAGTTCCACCTGCTGCTCAACTCCTCTCTGCAGCCAGAGAACAAATCCATCACCCAGCACTGCCTGCACGGATGGGTCTATGACCACTCACAGTTCACCTCCACCATCTCCACCCAGGTAATTCCTGGCCTGGGATCCAGCCAAAATTGAAATAAGCTCTGTGCTTTTAGAGAAGGAGATGGAGAGGTGTTTGCTGAGTGCACAGAATGAGAGGGGAATCTGTGCATTGTAGCCAGTGGACATGACCTACTCAGAGATGTCCTGGGAGGGGGAAGCTCTCTGAAGCTCAGTAGAGGAGCTAACATTTATTAATATTATTTTTGTGAGCATCTCCTCTTGCTTAGATTGATGCCAACATTTCTCATTATAATCATCATAATTTCTCCAGATGATTGAGGGATTTGGGAGGGGGTCTCAAGGCAGTGGAAAGACGCAGGTATAGGATTTTCTCTGTGTGGCATTTGCACAAAATTGCATCCTGTCAGGCTTTCACATGAGCTCTTTATTTCTTTTCTTAATTTTCCAAACTCTTTATAACTTCTATTCCCTTGGCCACCCCTCCTCACTGATCTTCACCTTCTCTTCTCTTCTCTTCTCTTCTCTTCTCTTCTCTTCTCTTCTCTTCTCTTCTCTTCTCTTCTCTTTTCTCTTTTCTCTTTTCTCTTTTCTTTTTTCTCTTTTCTCTCTTTTCTCTTTTCTCTTCTCTTTTTTCTCCCCAGGGTTGTGCTGCCTCTCTTCTCTTACCACCAATATCTCTCTCCCAAATCCAATGCTCTCTCTGAGGGTTTTCCACTGAGCTCGTAGCCAGCCATAACCTTGAGCCTGCAAAAGGTCCCTGCCCATCAAATATTAACCACCCACCTCCTGAAACACTTTTCCAGGGCTAGCAGTGATACCTCCGGGTGTTAATGCTTTACTTTCCTTGGGAAACAGTCCAAACCACACAAGGTCTCAGGGAAGGGGAAGTTTGGTCAGGCAAAAGGGGCACAGCTGGGTTGAAAGGATGGTGCTGGTTGTTTCATGGGGAGCAGGGACAAGGAGCTGGTGTTTCCTCCCCACCACCCCTGCTCCTCACAGGGGTGAGGGTTGTGTGTGCCCTGGGTCTGCACCTCATTCCTGCACTGAAGATGTGAAGCAGTGCTGAGGGAGAGGCTGGAAGGAGGAACTCTGCAGCATGGAGCCTCGTGATGCTGCTCCCATGGCCAGAGGCCTTGGGACCCCTGCAAGGGACCAGGACTTTCTCTGGAATTCTGCTCTTGTAGCAAGAAAGGTTGCTCAAGATCTAGCTGGCTGCAAGTTTGGGTTGATGATTAAATTCTGCCACATTTGCACACAGAGAAAATTACCTCTGCATTCTGTGGAGATTTGTGATATTTGCACTTCCAAGAAAGTAAAATTACGCTCATTAACTTAATTAGGACGAATGTCCAAACCAACTCCTCAGTAACAAATCAAGAGGTTGGTATTAAGAGCAAGTATTTGACCTTACCTGCCCTCTGCCCTCCTTCTTCCCTGCACAGAAAACTTCCAAGGATACTGGTCCAGGGCAAGAGGAACTGGTTATCATCACAACTGTGCCCAGTGCTCACTGAGGGCTGGGGGTGACAGCTCACTGCAGTGGGGCACCCTGCCAATGCCCAGCTCACCAGGGCACTCTCAGGGCACAACAGAGGGAGCTGGGGAGAAACTTGCACCTGGGCAGGTCTGGCAGAGGTCAGGAGAAGAAAATAGGGAAGTATCTATGTGTGGTTCCCAGGAAAGTTTTCTGATGCCCAACCCTGTCCTGGGGGGCATCAGGCACAGCATCACCAACCAAAGGAAGGGATTGTCCTGATCTGCTCTGCTCTGCTCTGCTCTGCTCTGCACTGGGGCAGCCTCACCTCGAGTCCTGGGGGCAGCTTTGGGCACCACAATATAAAAGAGACATTCAGCTACTGGAGAGCATTCAGAGGACAGCCACGAGGATGGTGAAGGGTCTGGAGAGGAAGCCACATGAGGAGTGGCTGAGGGCACTTGGTCTGTCCAGCCTGGACGAGACTGAGGGGAGACTTTATTGGGGTCTTCAACATCCCCACAAGGGGAAGTGGAGGGGCAGACACTGATCTTTCCTCTGTGGTGACCAGTGACAGGATCCATGGGAATGGCCTGAAGTTGAGTCAGGGGAGGTTTAGGTTGGATATGAGAGAAAAGTTTTTCACCCAGAGGGTGGTTGGGCACTGGTGCAGGCTCCCCAGGGCAGTGGTCACAGCACTAGAGTGACAGAGCTCCAGAAGCGTTTGGACAAAAATCTCAGGCACTTGGGGTGACTTTTGGAGTGTCCTGTGCAGGGCCAGGAGTTGGACTCGATGACCCTGATGGGTCCCTTCCAACTCAGCATCTTCTACAGTTCTGTGATTCCATGAAGTGTTCACAGAGGGGCTGTCACAGTGGGGATGGATAACTGGGACTTTTGTAAGATGCAGCTTTCCATTTCCCAGGACTCTGGCATTGTCTGATGTGCAGTTTAGTGCAGGATCCCACCGGTCCATCCGACTCAGCAGACACAAACTGCACAATACAAAGGAATGAAGGAGCACTGGAATGAAGGAATTTGAGAAGGCAGCAGGGGCTGGGGCTGGGCACTAAAGTGTCATTTTGGCCTTGTGTTTCAGTGGGACCTCGTGTGCGAGCAGCGTGGGCTGAACCAGGCGACAGCAACCTTCTTCTTCATCGGCGTCACCGTGGGGGCCATGGTGTTCGGGGACCTCTCCGACAGGTTTGAGCCCTCCCTGGCTGCTCCTCCAGGGCCTCAGCTGCACAGAAAGAATGCCACAAACCTGTCACCTCCAACAGGCAGCCAGAGGGGCGGGGGAACGACAAAAGGCAACTGCAAAGGGAGATCCAGCCTCTCACTGGGAAATTGGATTCAAGGGAGTAAACGCTTCCTGGATCAGTGAGCCACTGAATGCTTCCCGGATCAGAGAAGCAGCTCTGGCCTTGGGCAGGAGTCAGATGCACTGCTGACTGTGGGCAGAAGTGCTGCAGGAACAATAAAAAAACAAACAAAAAAAAATTCAGTCTGCCAGACCAGTTTCAGTCTAAAAATGGAGTGAGCTGATTGATACAAAGCTGGACAAAAAGGCTAAAAGAGTGAATGCCTTGCAAATTATACACAAATTGGCTAATAACACCCAAGTGAGGGGCTCAGAGGAATTTCTTGCCATAGCTCAAAGAGTTTCTGTGACGGTGTTCACAGGGGTCTTAGGATGAGGGAAGAGATGAGGATCTGACTCCATGTTTCAGGCTTGATTTATTATTTTATTATATATATTATATTAAAACTATACTAAAAGAATAGAAGAAAGGATTTTATCAGAAGGCCAGCTAAGAATAGAATAGGAAAGAATGATAACAAAGGCTTGTGGCTCGGACAGAGAGTCCGAGCCAGCTCACTGTGATTAGCTGTTAATTAGAAACAACTAATATGGGCTAATCACAGATCCACCTGCTGCATTCCACAGCAGCAGATAATCAATGTTTACATTTTGTTCCTGAGGCCTCTCAGCTTCTCAGGAGGAAAAATCTTAAGGAAAAGATTTTTCATAAAAGACATCTGTGACAAGTTTCCAGCAAGCAAAATCTGACTCTGTCATTCCTAGAGAACCAGGGTAAAGGAGATTCTTTACAAGCAGGGAGGTGTTTATTCCTTAAGGAAGAGGTGAAGCAATGAAGGAAACAGAAACAAAGCTGCTCTCCCTGGTTAAATGTTAGGATGTGACAATATGAACCTGAAAAATAAATCCAAGTAATAACCTAGAAAGGGCATCAGATAAGAAACTAAATATTTTTGCAAGCAGCAAAACCAGGAAACCCATCAGAGGACACAGAGTCCAGGCACGCAGTTGGGATGTGCTGTTCCCTGTACATTATTCATTATTGGGAAAGTGCTTCCTGATTTCCTTCCTCTGGGAGGAATTAGAGTACAGCAAGCTGCAGAATCACTGCAGAGGGGAACCTCAAGTGTGAAGGACCCAGAGACTTTAGTGCTGCAGATGGGAATTTTTACATCCATATCTGTACCCGTGGGTGCATGGCTATGCTTGTACAAGGACCCAAGGCACCTGCATGATTTTCAAGCTGTGTGCCTTGGCTTTGTAACCACCACAGTTTTATAGCACAGCTGGAGGGAGAGAAATTCAGAACTGAGAAAAGGAGCAGGACAAAATATGGCAGAAAATAAGATAACACAAGGTAGCACAAAATGGAAAGTAATTTGTTTTACAAATGGATTGTGAGGGGGGAAGAGCCAGCAGAGGATCAAGGCATAAAAGGAGCACCTGGAAATAAAAAGACTGTGGTGTGAGACATAAATGAGTCTGTGCTCACAGTGGGAGAATGTGTAGAGGCAGGTGCTGGAGCTGGAGCTCTGAAATGAGCTGACAGAAGAAGGCAGAGAGAAAGACACCAAGGAATGCCAGCTAAATGCCAGGGGTAAGGACACATGGTCCTGGAGCCCTGCAGCATCTTGGGGACAGAAAAGCTTTTAACTGGTGTCCAAATAAGCTCTCAGGAGTGCCAGGCAGCCTGACCTCTGTCTGCACCAGGCAAATTGGCAGAAACTCCTCTGAAAGGTGGAGCCAGAGCCCCAGGGAGAGGTGAGACTCACCAGTGAAGAATCAGCAGGGGTTTTCCAAAAGATCCAAGCCTTAAAAATGTGCAGGATTTCTTTGCAGGGATCAACAGGCATGTTAGCAGAGGAGACACCACCTCAGCCTCCTTATCAAACACTCCTTCAGAAACTGAGCTGGCCCAGGGTGAGAAGGAAGGTCTCAGCATGACTAAATTAGAAAAAGCCTGGAAGAAGAGAGGAAATGCAAGTGCTCTGTTATGACAGGGGAGGGCCTGTGCTTGGAATTTTTTGCTTTTCAGTGCATTCATAAATCATCTGGGAAGGGAGCAAGTGGGGAGGGGATGCTGAGTCTGGCAGAGATGAGGTCAGAGGCTGGAGACTTTGCAGAAGGAGTTAAAGGACTCTGTGACTGGATGAGACAATCAGGGCAGATCAATCTAAAATAGAGAAACAATTTAAACCTCTCATTTAAAATGGAGGCACTGAGCTGAGCACAGCTACTCAGGAGGAAGATTTTGGCATTATACAGCAAAACACAATTTTGCTCTGGGCAAACATCCACACAGCAGTGAGTAGTGGTGAGGGAAGCAAGAGGAAAATTAAGGATCATTAGGTCAAACCTCAGATATCACCCTCCACATCTCCCCTATCATCTCTTTAAAGTTGACCTCCCATTAGCAACCCTCCTTTTCTCTGACAGAGATGAGATCCCATTTCTTTGTGCTAACAGTGAGGCAGAGGTTTCATCTCTGGTGCTCCATGGGGAAAATCATCCAGCATTTTGCTGCTGTTCAGGTTCAGGTTTTTTCAAGCCATTATAGATATTTGGATTTGAGATCTACTCCACTGACAAATTTGACCCAGGTAAACCCTCCAAAAACCTTCACTGTGAACAAATGTACGCAAAAATACATACATACATACATATAGATATAGGTATAGATATATAGATATATATAGTGTGTGTATATATATATATGTACACAATATGTATAACAGAAATAATAACAGAAGCAATATATATATAACATATATGTTGTTTCTATTATTGTCTGCTCTTCTCCAAAGACTCCTTGTCTACCTTGTCCTTGCACTGAATTGGTTCAATAATGCTTTGGCAGACTTCCAGATTGGGTTTTTTAAAATGAAAATGCTTTTTGATTAATTTTATGCTTCTGAAGTCTGCTCCTTTTTATTGTATTTTCTACAGTCTTTCAGAAGTTGTGCTTTCCTACCACTCTCTTTGAAGACAATTTTAATGGCATTATTTCTAGCAGCCTCCCCATATCCTGCAGTTCAATCCTGGCAGCTCACTCCTGGTTTTCTTTTTGCTAAGAGTCTAGTAATGGTTCCTTAAATAGCTGCCTTGACTCCTGCAGGGAATATCATGGTTTTATACTCTCCTTACTGTATTTTCAAGGAAAATCTTCATTTACCAAATGTATCTTCTTTCTTGGGCAGTTACACATTGGAAACTGGACCCAGCTCTGGGGGGTTTATGGTGCTTTCTGTTCTGACCCTGTTCTTTTACAAACTGTCCCAGCTTATATTTCAAGCCACAAGTTGGGGAGTTTGCCAGTAGGTTCATTTATCACCTGCTGAACGAAGTAATTTTTGATTATTTTTGGGAATGTTACTGTGGCATTATGTCCTGGCAATGCCACTTTTCCCCCTGGAGCAATTGTTCCTGCCACCATCCTTCTCAGGGGGGCACTGGGAGAGCCCCAATGCCAGGATCAGAGCAGGATTTCAGTCCTTGTGGACTGAATATCACCTGCAGGCAGGCTGAATCTACTACTGCTGCTTGAGCCTCAGCTTTCCTAGCATGCAGTGCTGATGTTCATCAGGAGACTGACACCTTGTGCTCCATTTTGATTTTTAGATTTTCATAGGTTGTGCAGAAACACATGCAGACATATTTCTCTGTCTGTGAGAGTGTGTGTCTGTGTGTATAGATATATTTATATTGCATTTGTGTGCATTTGATGTTTTGTATTTCTCCACACTCTCCACACAGGACACTGGACAGCGGGGTAAGGAAAGTCCAGGGGAACAACATCCTGGCAGATTCCTCAGAAACCCCTTAGGATTTCAGGGCTACTTGAACATGTGGGCAGACAATGGGATTCCTTCATTTTCCTGCAAAGGAGCAGGGTGAAAGTGTCACAGCTCTGTCACCTCCTTGAGAGTGGTGGCAGTGGTCAGTCCTGTGTAAGCCATGGGAGAAGGACACTGACACTGGAGGGAGCAGGGTGTGACAGCAACATGGGATTTCAAGCTGGCATCACTGCTTTGGGTGATGCTGTGGGCCAGGAGAGCCAGATTTGTTGTTCTGAGCAGCACTGGTCATTCCACTGGAGATTCCCAAAGTTTATGGGGTGGGATCTGCATGGGATTGCACCACTGTGGCACCAGCTTGATCCTGAGCAATTTTTTTTCCTCTCCAGCATGCTGCATCCTTTAATTTTCCTCTACAATCTCTGCTTTGCCCATTTCAAACCCTGCTCCCATGACAGGTTTCCAGCCAGTGTAACCCAGCCTGTGCTCGTGGCAGGTTTGGAAGGAAGGCCATGCTGCAGCTGTCCCTGGTGTGCTCCCTGGTTTTTGGGATGCTGAGCGCCGCCTCCGTGTCCTACACGATGCTGGCCGTCACACGGACCCTCACCGGGGTGGCCCTGAGTGGCCTGTCCCTGATTGTCCTGCCTCTGGGTGAGTGGGGGGGGCTGTGGCTGCTAGGGGGGCTCCTGGCAGACAGTGGGTGGGAAGGGAATTCTCTACCAGGCAGGGCAGGCTTGGTAGGAACAGGGGTCTGGGAATCGCCGCGCGTGTGATTTCCCTCTTGCAAGGATCCCAGAATTACAATTTGCTGTTGGTCTAATTAATATTTAATTAGATGCCAATTAGTCTGCTCAAAATACAGCAACCACTTGTCAGTACTTCTGTTGGAACAAGCTACCCAATTCCTGTCAAGTATCATCAGCAACACAATCAAAGCCACACTCCAGAGTCTCTGCCTCTTTTCTACTCGTACAAAGTTCTCACCTTTCACTGTTAGGACAATCCAGCATTGCCCTGTCCTCAGCATGAGAGGATGGTGTGTCATTTACAGGGTGTTTCTACTTCCCCAGTTTCAAGTTGGCTCACAGTTTTCCTAAGCTGCCAATTTGTATTTTACAATGAGAAGAACTACCAAAAAAATTTTTACAAATCACGCAGAGCTAGGCAAAACTGAAGCTGAAGAATTTAGTTAATTACGTAATAAAAACAAGCTCCAGATTTCAGGATATTCCAGTAAACCACTGGATAATTTTGTAGATACAGCTGGGACATACTGGGCAAAAAGTGTTGTACCTCCAGGATTTTTGCAGATCTAGTCAAAATCGAGTTATAATGGCTTCAGCATTGGAAAAGCCCACACAAGACCTGACAAATCCCAAGGGCTGCTGGGTTTGTTTATTGCTACAAAGATTGATTCCTGCAAGTCATAGTAGAGCTTGGGAGGGGCATTTCTGATTGTTAGAGGTTGTAGCAAGATGTCCAAACCTTCGGAGGAAAACTGGCTTTTGGCTCAGACACAAATAAGGAGACCCCCAGCTGGCTTTACACTTTTGCTGCTGTCTGCTCTGGGTGGGCTCCATGTGAACAACAATTCTTCCCAATCTATTTCTTTAATCTGAAATAATGAGCAGAAATGGGAATAATGAGAGAGAAATGGGAAACTGTGCAAGCAAGATGGCTAGGGGGAAAAAAAAATCTGGTTGATGAAGAAGACCAAGTGAATGCTATTGAATGGGATAAAAAAAATATTACCAAGAGTGGTTTTAGCACTGTTCCTTAACACATGTCCAGTATTTCTTTCCCTGAAGTTTTATTTTAGTGACTGACAGCCTTGCAACAGCCTAAGTACTGCGGCTGAATATTTTAATATTCCAAATATCAACCAAACAGCGGAACTTTGTGAAGGAGCAGAGCAGGGATGTTCTCTTGCTTTGCTCTTACTAAAAAACCCTTCAGGCCCTCCCTGCCTGGAGAAGTCCTGCATGTCCCAGCTGGATGCTGCCTCCCTCTTGCAGGGATGGAGTGGGTGGACGTCCAGCACCGCACCTTCACCGGGATCCTGAGCAGCATCTTCTGGAGCGTTGGGAACATGCTGCTGGCCCTGGCAGCCTACTTGGTGAGGGAGTGGCACTGGCTGCTGGTGGCCGTGACAGCTCCTTGCCTCCTGAGCATCGTCTGCCTGTGGTGAGTGCAGCCACCAGAAAGGAAGCACACTGGGATTTGCCTCCTCTGTGGATCCTAGGAGTCGTTCAGCAGCCCCTCAGGATGAGCAGGATCCATCTGTGTCTTGTACCCGGATTGCCCAAGTGTGGCAGCTCTGGGAAACTGGAGTGGTGTGAGAGCTTAAATGAGAGATGTGGGACTCCAGGCAGCTCTCCAAAATGCAGTTTATTCCATCCAAGAGGTTACAGCAGTCCAGGGAGGTGGGTGACAGAGCTGTGCCCACAGCTGTCAGCTCCAGCTGCAGGCAGGCCTGGAGACCCTGAGTTTAGGTTACAATGCATTCTATACTTTCCTTTGCTGAGCATCTTAATACAGTAGAACCAATCCATACCTTAACTTTTATCTATAGCTTATGATAACTCTATAATTACCATATTCATGTTACTATTCTCCAATCACTAAAAGTTAGTACATTACAGTTTAAGCTAGAAGTTGTTTTTCAGTTTTTTTGCAGTAGAAAATTCTGAGACCTTTTTTCTACTTGCAACATTTGCTGACTTGTTTGCCTGTGCTCTCTTTCTGCCTGGTAAAAACATCTTCTTGTTTGAAGTTTATCCTTTGCTCTAAGCCATAAAAACCCCTTGTAACTAACATACCCTTTGCCTCCTTGGTTATCCAGTGAGACTGGCTCAGCAATTCTTTTCTTCTATATCAAAACTTGCTTCCATCTCCATTCCTTCATCAGACTCTACATTCAAAAAATCTTTCTGCTAAGCATACATATCTGTGAGACTTTCTTGTCAAACTTTCATCCTTCCCAACACAGTGACCTGGGTTTTGTCTCTCCCAAGGTTACATCACAGTTTTGGGGACAAGGAGGAGGCAGGAATGAGGCTGAGGCATTAGGATGACAGGTGGAAGCAGGATTTGGTGCTGCCAGCTCTGTCAGACAAGGCTCAGAGTAAAGAAAAGAGATTCCAATAAAGGAAAACTCAACCAGATCCAGGCTTTAGTCCTCGGTAAACTCAAGATAAAACATTTATCCATTTTCTGTCCCCACCTCACTGGGAAGGATACTAAATTTTCCATGAAAGCCTCTGACACTTTCAGACTAGGTCAAGTTCATTTATTTCTGCACTTCCCAAGGCTTTTCCAAGTGTGCAATCATCCTGATGGGCCAAATACACCTGCTTTGTGTGGGGAATTTCCCCTTTGTAGCCTTATTTAAGAATACCTGACATATCCTAAGCCTTAAAATGGGATATGGTTCATTTAATCAAAGAAACTTTAATTTTTCCTTCTTCTTTTTTTTATTTTTTATTATTTCCCTGTGTAGTAATAAAAATTAGAATACAGAGTGGATTCATTGACAGTCTAAAGAGTAACTTCTGGTATTTCACTGATCAAGTCCCACACAACTAAAATACGTGTCCTGCTGACTTTTAGTTCAAGTTGTTTTGCCCTCTTTCTAGGACAACCAGCCATAAAAAATGAGTCCTTGGAAGTGCTGAAATTCACAGATGCATTTAGACACCCCCCTCCCTTTTCATCATAACCATTTGATTTTTCTTCTTATGTTACTATCTTTTATGGACATTAGTTCTCCAACAAATTATACTGTAGTCTTCAAGCACCCATAAGGTCAGTGATTGCAGAAAATTGAAAGTCTCTGAAGTATGGAATTAAAATCTAATTTAGCACTCTGTAGATATTATTGACACAATGTCAGAACCCAGTGGAAACAGTAGACAACCAAAACCAATTACTCTCTAGAGACAGTGGCAATGAGTGCAAAATGCCATCTTTCCTTCTTTATGTTTCCCAGGGTTGTAAACCTGTGGGAAGGAGATGAAACCTTTCAACAAGACCAATTCTCCAAACATTTTGGCTCTACACATCGTTTTCAATTCCTGCTTGAATAGTGACAACAGCTGCTCATTAGTTTTTCTGTAATCTGATTTAGGGCGCATGAATCACAAACACTGGATTGTAGGGATCTGGTCTCAGACCATTCTAGTGGAAGACTCCAGTGTGCAGAAGGCTTTGATTATTGTGAAAACCAAATCATTTTAGCAACTAACAAAAGTATGTAGAGAGCTCTCTGAATCCTTTCTATATTGTGGTTTTTAATAGCTGATAATTTCAAAGCTTAAAGGGTCCCAGAAAGCACAAATATGTAAATAAAAACTCCCTGGGGCCAGCTTTAATTGGTAAGAGTTTGAAACTTCAGCCAGCTCAGCCTTTAGGGATAGAAGAGCCTGTACCTGTCAAAAGTGTGCCCCACTACTCTTCCCATGCACCACAGTTGTTATGTTTAGGTGGAGTCTCATGGAGAAGATGCCAGAGCCATGGATATGAGGTGGAAAACAGGCAGCTCCAAGAGGAACAATCTCCTCTCCTTGCTCCTGCAGGTGGGTCCCAGAGTCTGCCAGGTGGCTCATAGCCAAGGGCAAAGTGAAGCAAGCCCACAGGCACCTGCTCAGATGTGCAAGAATGAATGGAAGGAAAGACTTTGCTGTCTCACCAGAGGTAAGGAACTGGAGATCCAGACACACGTTCTTGTTTTCCCGCTCTGTCTCTCTGTGTTTTACTTCTGCTTGATACCTGGAGCAATGCTTAGCCTGCAATGTGGTCTGTGGGGCACTGTGGGCATTTTCCTCTAGAAAGCAGAAATTCACTCCTAAAGATAAAGCTCCAGCTCAGCTCCCATAAGGCCAGAAATCCTATCCATTTCTGGAAGGACACTCCACCTATCCACTCCTCCATAAGTGGAGTGTCCTTCCACTTGTTTTTGCCATGGCAAGAGGCCTCAGTGGACTGGACACTGGAGTAAATACACAGCGAGTAGAACTTACTAACTCTGTGGGTACTTACTCCTCAATCAATTGCCAAAAAGCCTTTTGGACAAGCAGCCTCCTCTTCAGAGGCAGTGTAGAAGAACTTCCTCTCAGTGCTTGACTTCTAAGGTTTTCTGTACTTATATAAGTAGATGGATAAATAATTACCCTTTAAATGAATGCACTCCTAAGAACAAAGCATGAAGCTCACTGTTAGCTTTTCATACAAGAGCAGGCAGCCACATGGGGAAGAGGATGGAACTGGTCAACGCTGATTTTTCCATCTGCCATTTCTCTACAGACCTCTCTGCTACATGGGGCATGTAGGTGAGAGGGAAGAAGAAACCATGAGAAGAAAAAGAGGTCTAAAATAGCAGGCAATCTGTAAAGTTGTAGGAAAACATGACTCTGAAAATGTATGCTCAGGGAATGTATGGAAAATCCAAGGTGGATCTGAAGCTGTGAAGGGCAAAATCCCCAGCCTGTCTGGGGTTTCATGTCTGCATCCTAACAGAACAGCAGCTGAGCTATTTCCTTCTTTCCATCTCTGCCAGGCCCTCACAAGGATGGCAACAGACAAAAACATGGGAAGGAGTTACTCCTACATCAGCTTGTTCAGGACCCCAGTTCTGAGGAAGATCTCTGTGTGTTCTGGTGTAGTGTGGTAAGCAGTGTCACTTCCCAGGGGGAATTCATCCCGCAGATCCCAGAGAGATTTCCCTCGGTTCCATCTCCACCCACTCCTTGCAGGTTTGGTGTTGCCTTCTCTTACTACGGCTTGAGCATGAACCTGACTGGCTTTGGGCTCAGCATCTACCTCTCCCAGTTTGTCTTTGGTGTCATTGAGATTCCAGCCAAGATGGCCATGTACATGCTGGTGAACCGAATCGGCCGGCGGCAGAGCCAGGCGTGGACGCTCATCCTGGCCGGGGTCTGCATAGGAGCCAACATCATCATTCCCAAGTGTGAGAGGCTCTTTTGCTCTACACAGGACTTGCTAAAGGGGGAGGGAGTCCATTTGGTGCAGTGCTGGAGAAGGAGAGCCGTGGATTTGTCCACAGGCAATTCTTTGTAGAGAAGTCCTCCACCTGAAGGGTGTCCACGAGACAAGGTCACTGATGTGGGCTAACCCCAATATCTGGTCACAGCAGATGGTTTTGTGACTGCTAAAGGATTCAGCAATGGCAGGGCACAGTGCCTATCCTAATTAGGGACTTTGTCCAATGGGAACTGTCAGGACGCATCCTGTCATAAGTTCAGCTCCCACTTGGGCCAGTACTTACTTGTGACGGTGTTCACAGGGGTTTTCAGATTGGGGAAAAGATGAGGATCTAACTCCATATTTCAGATGGTTTTATTTATTTTATTATATAAATTACATTAAAAGTATACTAAAAGAATAGAAGAAAAGGTTTCATCAGAAGGCTAGCTAAGAATAGAATAGAAAGGAATGATAACAAAGGTTTGTGGCTCAGCTCTCTGTCCAAGCCCACTGGGCTTTGATTGGCCATTAATTACAAACAACCAACATGGGCCAATCACAGATGCACCTGTTGCATTCCACAGCAGCAGATAACCATTGTTTACATTTTGTTCCTGAGGCCTCACAGCTTCTCAGGAGGAAAAATCTTAAGGAAAGGATTCTTCATAAAAGATGTCTGCAACACTTACTAAACCTGCAGACCCAGCCTTTGGAGGCAGCAACTCCAGGGCTATGAAGCTCCCTGTTTTGTGAGTGGGAGCACTGAACCTTCTCTCTTCTTAGACCTGGAAGTTCCTTCCCAGAGGTAGCTCACTGCCATAAATGCCTTTATTTCCCCCCAGCCTTCAGCTCCCTGCGTTCAGTAGTGGCCATTTTGGGCAAGGGTTGCTCAGAAGCTGCCTTCACCACCGTCTTCCTGTACACCTCAGAGCTCTACCCCACCATTCTGAGGTAAGAGATGCCACCCAGCTGAGCACACCCCCAGGGTCTGGCTGGGGTGCTCAGGCCATCAGCACAGCAGGATGTGCTGGTGACAACCCTGCAGCACTGACCCCTTGCCTCCGGAACTAGCAGGTTCTAGGGATTTCATATACTCACAAAAGAGAGGCAGAAAGCCATCCTTTTTTTCACCTGGGTTGTGGGTGGTTAGGTTGTGCTGACAGGAAGATGAATGGAAAGATGAAGAGTATTCTGTGTGGGGATATCTTTGCACTCCATAAAGCACCTGTGCTTAGTAAAGTCTTTGTTCCCTGTTATAATCTGTCAGGGACTGTTAAAAGAACCTGAAAATAATAACTCGAAATACAAAATTTTACAAGAGACACATACTACCACATGTTTGAGAGTCTTTTGGACATTGGATGATATTAAAGCAGGCATTAACGAGCCTTTCAGGAGGAAAAACAGATCTTATTTGACATACCTGGGGAATGGTAACATAACACCAGATTTAGCATTTGCATAGGTGGGGATATAGCTAAGTCTGGTGGAGGCCATCACCTCACTGATTTCTTTGTGGAAGTCTGAAAAAAACCTCATGAATGACAGCAGGCCTTGTGTGCTACTTCACTTCTGTCCCTTTCTGCCCAGAGTACCCTCCTCTGACATTTAGTCCTTCAGCTTTCAAAGGTCTGTTGCATATGGGGAAAGATGCACATTTAAAACAAAGCGGTCACACTGGTCTGCCATTTCTTATCTCAGATCAGTTTGTATCTTTCATGCTCAAAGACATTGGCAAAGACAAAATTGTTGGTTTCTTCTGCAGCACTTGTTCTGTATATGCACAAGTAGGTCCTGGGATCCTTGTCATGAGTGTGAAATGTCACCCACCCTCTCAAAATTAGGTCTTAATTTCTGGTCTCCTCTCCAAGGGCTCCTTCCTTGGACCAAAAATGCTCACAGGTATCTCTAGTGTATGCCACCTGCCTAGAAATACCTGGGAGAAGGAGGAACTTGGATTTGCTCTAAGCAGGTTGGAAGACTCCTTAGTCTTACTATTAGAAAATGCTCTCAGGGTTTTAGACATTTTAAGTGGAAACAGCTTTAGAGCAGGCATTCTTCGTGTGGAACTGCAGCTTCTTTCTCACAATAGACATAAATCTATTTCTCACAGCAGCTACAGTTGATCTCTGGGATAGATGATGATGATTTTAGGAAGATATGAAGAAAGAAAAGAAAAAAATAGCAGAGGGAAAATGGCAGAGGGGAAGAGGGCAGAGGCCTGCCATGACACAAGTAGGCCTCTGTTTCCCATGGTGGTGTGCACCTTTCCAGGCAGAACGGGATGGGGTACACGTCCTTCCTGGCACGCCTGGGAGGGGCCCTGGCCCCACTGGTGTTCCTGCTGGACGAGGTGTGGCGGTCCCTGCCCGAGGTGACGTACTGTGCCGTGGCCGTGTGCAGCGGCGCCACAGCCTTCCTGCTCCCGGAGACGCTCAACGCGCGCCTTCCCGAGGGCATCGAGGATGTGGAGAAACCACAGTGAGTCACCCCCGTCCTGCCCTGCATCTGGAGTCTAATGAGGAATGGGGACATCCCTCTCTGCTGCCTGCAATTCCCCGTCTGTGGGTGGCAGGGAAAGAAGGGACAGCCCAGTTGGGTTGCTGGCCTGTGGGCCTGTTGGCCTTCCCGCATCTCTGCCCATCAGCCCAAACGTGATTTTTTTTTTTCTTGCAGAGTCAAAGTGCCACCAGAAGGCAGCACTCCCGAGGGTGTGCCACTGCAGGCTCTCCCGAAGTGAGGAACCCTGTGGGACACCCAGCATGGAGGACTGCACAAACTGAGCCATGCTCTGATCTGCCAGGGAAAGAGCCTTTGCTGCCCACCGATCCCAATCCCAAGGGAAGTAGAACTGAAGACACGGAGGAAGGAGGCAGATCAGGACACCAGCTGGCAGGAGCGAACCCACTCTGTGGTGTGGCCAGCAGCAAGGATGCTCAGGTCCAACAGGGTGTGGAAATAAAGGCACCTTGTGCTAAGGTCTTCCAGTCTTTGGCCTTGTTGGACTTGGACCTTTCAGATCCGTGCACAGCCTTCCAGAAACTACAGTGCATTGGTTCATACACCTGGAGAAACAATGCAGCCAGAAAAATACTGAGTGAGAATCACACAAACCCAAATAAGCTCTAATAAATCCAGCTGGGTGGTAATTTACGGTTCATTTTAAGCCATAAACTGTAGCTTCAAATATTTCTTGCATTTAGAAAAGGTCTGGATGGTTTTTACACTGAGGCTCAAAGCCAGAAAAAAGCACATGCAGGAGTCCCACTGAGAATGGGTTAACTGCAGGCATTTTTCTTACATACAGGAAGAAGAAAAAAGGTTTTGCATTTAAATCTAGTGTGTATGCAAGAATTATACTTTACACTATAGGGGAAAAAAAAAAAAAAACAACACAAAAAACCCAAAACAAACAAAAAACCAAACAAAACCAACAAAAAAACCCCACACAAATCCCAAACCCAAAATCCACCTTGCTACAGGAAGTTTTGCATGGAATATTGAGTAGTCCATAATTGGACTTCATTCTGCTTATTGGTCTAACACATTGATCTTAACTCTGTGGAATATCTTTGCCTCTTGTGCTTCATTATGCAACCAACAGAGATGAGCCATCAAATTATCTATCAGTTGAAATTACCTATAATTTTGGAATCCTGATGAACAGCACGTACCCAAACTGGGAAGAGGGAATGGCTTCAGGATCTGAGTCCCAGGTGCTCTGTGATTCCCTGGGCTGTGAGGTGTTTTAACTCACAACACTGTGAAGAGAACACACACTGAGGATGCATCTGAAAACAGATCCAGAGGCCCATCCAATCCCAGGTCCAAGAGCACCTCCTAGTAGAAATAAGCTGCCTGGATAATTTTTTTTAGCTGCTATGACAGCAGATATTTTTTAAATTAATTTTTTCCATCCATGAATCACTTTAACACCTTACCTTGTGCTGTCAAAAAAAGAAAAGGCAATGTGCAGGTCATGACCTATCTGTGTGTCCTTCAGCCAAATGTTCTTTATTTCTTGGAAATATATCATGATTTATAGAATATGCCAGCTGATGTATGCAATGCTGATGTCATTACTCATACAGTATCTGTAGGAAAAACAGGATATTAACCAATTCAAAACCTCAGAATTTTCATTATTGATAGGTTCGTTAAGACAAACCTGATCTGTTCTGTGGAGGAAATCTGACTTCCAGGTTTTGAATTTGTGAGATACCTTTGGTTTGCTGCAGGTTTGTTCGTGAGGAAGACAGAAGTGATGGTTACAAACAAAAAGACCTTTCCACAACCAGAAGGATCAAATTAGATAGTAATGTAGGAGAAGATAAGGAGCGATTGAAAGAGTCAAATGGGTTAGGAAGGAGATCTCATGGCTCAGAGCTGAGCACCGACACCCACGGCTGGGGGTGAGCATCCTCCAGGCGCTCGGAGCACCGGAGGGGAGCGGAGCCTGCAGGCACCGAGCCTGGGTGACAGGGGACAACCCGGGCGGAGTCACACCGGGGAGCGGCGGGGGGGGTGACAGATCCCGGGCAGTGACAGAACCCGGGCAGTGACAGAACCGAGCCGGCAACAGATCCCGGCCGGTGACCGATCCCGGGAGGTGACAGATTCCGGCCGCTGTCACCCCGGGGAGTGGCGGGGCCGGTGACAGATCTCGGGAGGTGACAGATCCCGGTGTCACGGGGCTGGTAACAGATCCTGGGCAGTGACAGATTCCAGCCGGTGTCAGATCCCGGCCGGTGTGAGATCCCGGACAGTGACAGATCCCGGCCGGGGACAGATACCGCCCGGTGACAGATCCCGCCCCGTGTCACGCCGCGGAGACGCTGGCCCGGCCCCCAGCGGGCGCACGCCCCGCCCCGGCGGCTGCCCGGCGTAACGGGGCGGGGAGGAGCCGGAGCCGGAGCCGGAGCCGGCTCGGGCTCGGGCTCAGGCTCAGGATCGGGCTCGGGAGGGCGGTTCTGGTTCCGGGTCAGTCCCCGCCTGGGCAGGCTCTCGGGCGGTGCGCGGGGGCGGCGGCCCCGGCCATGCGGAGCCGGGCCGGGCGGCGGCGGCCGCGCAGGGCCCTGCCTGGGCTGCGGCGGGGCCCCATGAGCCGCCGGGGGTAGGGCGGGGAGCCCCTTCCCCCCCGCCCCGCCGCCATGTACACCTTCGTGGTGCGGGACGAGGGCAGCAGCGTGTACACCGAGGTGAGCCGGCTGCTGCTGGCCAGCGGGCAGTGGCGGCGCCTCCGCAGGGACAACCCCCGCTTCAACCTGATGCTGGGCGAGAGGAACCGGCTCCCCTTCGGCAGGCTCGGTAAGGCTCCTCCCCGCGCCCGCCCCGCCGCCGCGGGCAGCGGCGCCCGGCGCTCCTCGCTCCCCCTCGGTCCGTGGCTGCGGCTGTGCCCGCCCGTCCCCGGTGTCCCCCGCCGCAGGGCAGCGTCCCCCGGGGGTCGCCGCAGCCTCAAGGAGCCCCCGCGGTTCAGGAGGCGATGCCCGCCGGCCCCGCTCCCCGCCCCGTCCCTGTCGCTGTCCCCGCGGCTCGGCGGCCGCCCCGGCCTCCGGCGCCCAAACAAAGCTCAGGCCCCGCGGGGTCTCCGCGCAGCCGGCTCTCTGCGGGCCCTGCTGCCGCCAGCCGGGGCTCGAAGGATCCTCTTCCCAAGCTCTCGGAGAGTGATTTCACCGGGGCCCCCCCAGACACCCCGCCCGGCTTGAGGCCTCTGTGGTGTGGTGAAGCAGTGGGAAGGGCGGGGAGGAGGGTGACACGAGTGTCACCCGGAGATTCCCCCATGACATGCGGCAGAGCTGGGGATCCCGGCCCCCCTCTGGTGCAGCCCAGGAGTGCCTTCCTTGCCCTGCAGCAGTGCCCTTGGGGCCGCTCGCACCGCTGCGGGGGATTCAGACAAGCGGCGGTGCCTTTGTGGGGTCGCGGTGGCTCCGGTGTCATCCCCTGCCTGCTGCTGGGCAGGGACACTGCGGTGCTGAGCGTACGTGGTTAGGGTTTAGACCTGTTCTGCCTCCTGTCTCAGGCAGCAGGAACACGTCTAAACCAGGCACGTTCAAACCTTCACTCCAGAGCCGAGGCTGGTGGGGATGTGCCTCTGCAGTGCTCGGTGAGGGTGACAGCACTATCCCTGCCTGCAGCAGGGTGTGGGTAATTCCAGAGCCTCTGTGTGTGTAGGGCCCCCTACAAGCCCTGCCCCACCACCTTTTCCCCTGCTGCCTGACCCCCACTGTCACCCTGCCACCACGCAGGGCTCTGGGAGCTGTCCTGTGTAGGTTTGTGCCCTGCCTGCCATGCCCGCTGCTGCCCCATGGCACAGCCACCCTGGCCCTCTGCCCCGCTGGATGGTGCAGAGCCCAGGAACAGGGAGGGAGAGTGCCCACGAGCAGGAGAGCCAAGCCAGGCGCTGGCAGTGTTGCAGGGCGTGGCAGGGAGCAGGGCTGCACTGTCATCTTGGCCCTGGTTTCTTTCTTTCTGGGGTGATTTTGCAGCACTGCTTCTGGCTGCAGAAACATCAGAACAGGCAGAGCCCCCTCTCTCCAGCAGCTCTGGTGCAAGATGGCTTTGCAGCCCTTTTCTTGCAGCAGAGACCCATCTCTGGCTGCTCTTAACAATTTGCAAGTCACCAGTTCCAGCACCTCTCCCTTGTGTCCTCCACATTTGTGAGTGGAAAGTCCCCATCACATGGCAGTGCCATCTGGTCACCTCCCGGTGTCTGCAGCGGGCAGGGAGACACCAGGATGGGCTCAGGCAGTGAGGATGCTCACATGTGCTTGTAGCAGGCACAGCAGGCAGACCTTGTGCTTTAACTTGCTCACCATGGAGGACCTGTGAGCATCAGGCCTCATTGCAGAACATCTGCAGTTCCTTGAGAGTGGGCATGCACAGCACATCCGGCTGTGGTGGGCTTATGGCCATCTCTAACTAACCCCTTCCATCCTCTAAAAGTGTCCTGGAGTGATGGAAGAGCTTCCCTGAGCCCTTCAGCATGTGTTGCCATGGGATGCACAAAAACTCAAACCATTTCTCACAGCCAAGCCATGTCTATAACCCATGGAGAGGGGCCATGCTTTGGCACTGGTATCTTTAAACCATCCTTCTGTAGCAGGAATTGATTGCCTGAAATCAGTAGAGTCAGACCAAAAATAACATGGCTATTTTGGTGCATTTTCCAAAAAGCTCTATCTTCTTCTTTCTGAGCAACTGTTGCATCAAAGCTGGCTTGGTTTTACTAAGAGCTGTACTCAGTGGAAGCAGACATTAATTCAGGGAACTGTAGGGATTTGCATTACTCAGGGCCTAAGCTGGATCATGGAGAGAAGTGGGGACTCTCAGCATGCCCCACTGCTTCTGCCCAGCTGCAGGGACCTCTGCAGCTCTCACTGATAACCTAATTCCTGGGGGATTGTACCCTTAAGCTGTGTCCTTATCTAGGAGAAAAGCAGTTTGTGCTGAGGGAATGGAAAAGAGGAAGAGGCTGCGGAGGCCTCATGTAGCAGGGGGTGCTGGGCTCTGTGCTCTGCTAGCCAGGAGAGGATTGCCACTTTGGTCAGTGCCTTGGCAGCTTTTTAATCCCACTAAATGCATGCTGCTGACCTCACAATGTGCTCCAGAAGTTTCCCTTCCTGCCTTGTGGTCCCTCTTTGCACCCAAGTCTACGTTGCAGCCCACTGCTCCATGGCAATGCTCAGGAGCCCAGTGAGGATGCATCTCCCCAGGATAAACTGGAAACAGAAGAAAATTTGAGGGGCTTTATTATTTTCTTTTCAGTTAAAAAACCTGCCTGTGCTGGCTGGCTGAACCTTGAAGTGCCTGAAGCTACAGATCTCTTCTGCAGGATGGTTTTCAGCTATCTTGTATTTAAAGATTTGTGAATAAAAGTGACCCAGGTCAGGGAAGTGACTTTCAGGCTGAAAATAGATATTCGCTCTCTGTGATCTTGCAGCTGCCTGGTGTTTAAAGTAATGTTTGCTCCAGGCCTTTTTTCCCAGGCAGACACCAAGGAGGATAAGTAAAACCCTAAATCCTTTTTCAGGATTCTGGTCCCTCTCAGAGAGCTTCCAGCTGAGCACAAGTGTTTCTGTCCTGTGAAAAGGAGAAGGCAGGCAGGCTGTGGTGTGGAGCCCAGTGTTGGTAAGGAGGTGCCCCTCTGCTTAGCACTCTGTCAGTGCTGGGGCCACAGCTGGATCCTGGGGCCAGTTTGGGACTTTCCAGTGCAAGAAAGGCTTAAACATCTGGAGTTACTATAAGAAGGGCCACCAGTATAGTCAAGGGGACACAGGTTGACAGCCAAGCCTTGGGACAAGGACTTAAAGTCACTATCTGTCTTTAGAGATACTCAGACTTTGGACAAGAGGTTGGAGCAGAGACTCCCAGAGGTTCCTTCTCACTTCAGGTATCCAACAGGTCTTGTTGCAAACTGCTAGAAAGAAGCAAGACTCCAAGTCTTTCAGTGTTTCCCAGTGTTTTGTGGTCTCAGGCCCAAGAGGGAGTCGTGCTGTACTTGACAAAGAAAAAAGGCCCTTTGCTGAGCTGTGATCTTTGTGTCAGGGTGTGTTTCCCTGCATCCTCCACCTGTATTGCAGAGTAACTGAAATCTTGGTTCTTACGAGCTTACACCAGCAGATGGAGAGCACCTGCCAGTTCCCAGTGTGAATTAGGAAAAAATTATTTTCCTTTTCAAGATGGATGTGTCAGATTAAAAACAAGTGAGTAACTGCATGGTTTTTTGTAACTAAATGAATAAAACCACAGGGACCAGTACCAGTCTGCAACATGTTTCTGTATTGCAGGGCGAGGAAACAGCCTCCTTTTTTCCCCCTACTGCACAGGTCCTTTGCACCAAGCAGCTGCTTTGCCTTTGTTCATTTTGGAGTTTGTCTGACCTCTGTTTCCCCTTCCTAGGCCACGAACCTGGACTTGTGCAGCTGGTGAATTACTACAGGGGAGCAGACAAGCTGTGCCGCAAAGCATCTCTGGTGAAGTAAGAAATTCACTGAAATGTTAGATGGGCTTGGCAGAAGCTTCCCTTCTAACCCTTGTTGAGTGTTGAACCTGTTTGGAGGGTATTTCACACAACAGCTGCCCTGTGCATGTGCTGTCTTCAGACTCCTGGGCTGGTCTCTGGAGCTGTTTGTGTGCACAAAGGCCTCTCTGTAGCCTCGGGGGAAATGCCATTTCCACTGAGTTGTATCTACTTGAAACCATAGAGTGTACTGAATCAGATTAGAGCCAAATCAAAAGGGAAAAGAAAACCCAAACGAATCTGCTCTTTTTCCTTGTAGACATTTAATTAAAACCTTCTCCTTTTATTCTCTGTTTCATACAGAGAAGAGACACTAATGTGCCTTTAGCTAATTAGATTTGTTGGTCAAACAAATGCTTGGAGACATCTCCAGGAAGAGCTCTGGGAGTTATTTCTGCATGACCTGCCATGCCAGGGTCTCCTGGGGAAATGTGGATGAACTTTCATGGTAAATAACCCTGTCCCTGTGCATACTCTGTATCTTTATGTCAGAGCTCTTGGTCCCCTTCAGCAGTTTGATTGCCCATTACAGTCTGTGCTGCCTCTCACTAATGCAGTCCTGCGACTGGGTGTGCTGATCCAAAGCCTCTCCTTCCTCTGCAAAGAGCCTCTTCCCACTTACTTTCCTGGCAGTGGTGATGGTGTTTGTCAGAAAGTGGCAGAGTATTTTTAAACAAGCTCTTAGAGCACTCCTCAGATGAATTCCTCTTTAGCCTGTTACCTGGAGTGCTGAAAGCACTTGCACACCTGTTTTTATATCCTGCAGCTTGGCTGACCTTTTTAACTGTAGGGTCAAGCATGCATCAAGCTACTTAGGAACCCAGAGGACAACAAATGACATTCCTCAGGGCTCCCAAAGTGCCACTGACTCACTGCCATCTCACCAGAGAGGCACAAATGCACAGAGAGTCAGCACCTCATGAACTCCACTTTTGGCTTTAAGCAAAGCACAGGCATTTGGAGAGGCAGGCAGCTACCTTGACTTTGAAAGAAAACAGGCCTGAGCTCTGCTAACAGGAATTTGCTGCTGTCTCCAGACATTACTGGCAGGAGAGATGTGCCAGAGGGATTCCAGACACCTTGGGGTGTGAAACATGTAGCTGTGCCCTTGCTTTCTGTGGCTTCCCAGTGGTCTTCATACACAGCTGGGACACCTGGTCCTATCTCAGTGGGAATGGGATCAAGGGCTAAGCACCAGCACAGACAGCATTACTGCTCTGGCTTTCCTTTTTCCAGCTGTGATCCTTCCTGCCCTGAGCCATGTCAGCAAAAATACCTCCTCAGTTCCCTTGTGCAGAGATGATGCAGGGAATGCAGCACGAGCTTTAGTTTTGGGGAAAGTTCTCAGCTGTTAGTTTCATGTTAGTTTCATGTCAGTAAAATGTTTAATGAAAGCACGCAGGTTCTGCTTCAAAGAGCAGTGCTTTGCTGTGGGCTGGGGTTGCCATGATATCTTTAGAAAAACCCTAATTTGAAGGCTCTAAGGAAAACAGGATAATTTAGCACAGACTATCCATAAGCTGCCATTCATCATCAAGCAAAAGAGCCCATTTAATGATGATTTTTCTTTATTAAAAAGGCCCCATGCAGGTGGGGACATTCTGGACATTAACAGCCTGTCTCTCTTCCCCCAGGCTCATCAAGACAAGCCCTGAGCTGTCGGAGTCCTGCACGTGGTTCCCTGAGTCATATGTGATTTACCCTACAAACCTGAAGACCCCAGTGGCTCCAGCCCAGAATGGGATTCGCCATCTCATAAACAACTCGAGGACAGACGAGCGGGAGGTGTTCCTGGCAGCCTACAACCGGCGGCGGGAAGGCAAAGAGGGCAACGTGTGGATAGCCAAGTCCTCTGCTGGTGCCAAAGGTTTGTTCTCCAGCACCAGGAGCTGGTTCTCATCATTCCTCACTCTTTGCAGGATCTGTAGGGTCACTGGGTTTGGCTGAGCCAAGCTGATGTGTCTGTGAGAGGCTTCACTGGCCATGCCGGACAGGCAGCGTGGCGTGCTTGTGCTACCTAGGACATGCACCTCAAAATGTGGGAATGTGCTGTGGGGAGAAGGCAGCAGTGTGATGGTGTTCACAGGGGTTCTTAGATGAGGGAAGAGATGAGGATCTGACTCCATGTTTCAGAAGGCTTGATTTATTATTTTATGATATAAATTACATTAAAACTATACTAAAAGGATAGAGGAAAAGGTTTCATCAGAAGGCTAGCTAAGAATAGAATAGGAAGGAATGATAACAAAGGTTTGTGGCTCAGCTCTCTGTCCGAGCCAGCTGGGCTGTGATTGGCCATTAATTACCAACATCTAAGATGGGCCAATCACAGATCCACCTGTTGCATTCCACAGCAGCAGATAATCAATGTTTACATTTTGTTCCTGAGGCCTCCCAGCTTCTCAGGAGGAAAAATCCTAAGGAAAGGATTTTCCATAAAAGATGTCTGCGACACAGCAGGGACCAGCAAGTGGGGGGAATGTGGAGAGCAGGTTAGAGGGAGCAGAACAGGATACAGGGAGGCAGTCAGCAGGCAGGACAGTAGCCTTCAAGGGCAAGGAGCCCAGCTCCCCATGCTGCAGCTTAACTTTCTTTCTCCTGGGTGGAAATCCTGCTTGTCTTTCAGCCAGACTCATGTGCCTGATGCCAGTGGCCTGCCTGTGGTCACACTGAGCAGCCACGAGCTCTGTACGTCACAGTTGTATCCAAGCCTCAGGGGAAGGAACCAGAGCAAAGACAATCAATGCAGTGTCTGTCTGTCCATTTTATCTGAATAGGACAAACAGATACCCAAGTGATAATGTGTCCTTCCTTGTTCTAGGGTCATTCCATCACTCACTCTGCAGAAATAAGGAGCTGTGAGGTGTCTGGACACAGCTCTAAATGCAGTGCTTTGGTAACTGTGTGCTCTGTCCACTGTGGTGTTATCATGGGCACGTTGTTAGAATGGCTGTGTTTAAAAACTTACCTTGCCATGTGTACAGCCTGAGGAAGGACCTGGTCTTTTCAGAGAGAACAAGCCCATTACTCATGTGTGCAGAGTCACTTTGCATGCAGCCTTGCAGAATAGAGACTGTGAAAGCCAGAGCAGGCTGCAGGGAGGCTGCACCATAAAACTGTCCTTTACACCAGCCTCCCTCTCTGTTCTCTCTTGGCTGTGCCACCAAGAAGAATTGGAAGAGTACCCTTGTTTTCATCAGGAACGAAGGGGAGATGAGTCCTTTTGTTATGCCAGTGCAAGAATGTGTTTCTGTGGGGTAAACTGGCAAAAAAATCCATCTGGGCATTTGGAAAGGCAGTTGCTGTGGTCTGCTGCAGGCTGAGCAGGTTCAGATTCTTCAGATACTTCATGCACATGTGATCCCATCTTTTCTGCACTAAAGCAGAGTAGCCTTTTGTATTTGTCCCTGTGCTGCTGCAAATTAAAGTGGAAAGCAGAGTCTCATGGTAATCTTCTAGAGGGAAGTTTTATGTGTCTGGGGATTACTTCTGATGAAGAAGAAAGCTTGTTCATGCTAATTACCAAGAACGATACAGCTCAGGCACAGCCCTTGTCTTGGGACAGGTCTAACAGAAGCTTAGTCATCCATCAGTAACAGGAAAATTCAAGGTTTAGGATGCCCTGAGTCAAACGTTTGAAGGGTTTGCAGCTGTGGCTGGAGGTTTTGGTGTTTTCTTTGCCAGCTGCCCCACATAAGCTGCTTTGCTGCCTCGCTGGGTTGCTGCCTGGGTGCACAGTCAAGCTGACCCTCCCCTTGGTTTGCCATCTGTCCGGTGTGGAGCAGGTGCCTGCTGATCTCGATAAATCATGGGTGATAAAGATACTTTAATTTCAGGCTTGCTTTCAGTGCTGGGATGAATGAGAGGACAGTAGGGCTGGAAAGCTGAGCAGAGGGTTGAGCAGTGGGAGTACCTGCAGGGCTGTGCTGACAGCAACCTTCAGAAATCACAGCTAGGAACATTTTTTGTTGGATGATCCTGTCAAACCCTGTCTGTGCTTCAAAACTCTGTTACCCCTTTGATGCCTCCTTGAAGAGTGGGGGGGTTTTTTGCACAGTATTTCCTCAAAAACACTCTGTACAGAATTAAGACTAAGTAATCAGGTTTAGTCCAGAAAACTTAATACCTCAAGAACAGGCATAGTGCCAGAGGAGGGTTTGATAGCTCTACCTGAGCTGGCTTATCATGGCTGGCACCATGCCATTCCTTTATGAAATCCCAGAAGGAAAATGGGCTCTCTTCAGTGCTCTGCAACAGAAGTTTGCTATTTGGACTCTTGCAAGAGATGAACAGTGACAGCTTCAGCCAAAATGTGGGAGTGTTTAAATGGCAGAGTTCATTTTTTTAATGAAGAGCTTCCACAGCAGGAACACTGAGTGCATGGATGAGCAATTTAAAATAGTACTTTTCCTTATTCAGCAATGATTTTAATAATAACTTAGATTAATTCAGTGAGCAGGGCAACACTGCACAAGTGTGCATGTGTGACTGCCTCTGGCAGCCAGAGATGCCAGACAGGCAAAGAAAGTCTCGAGTCTAGGATAAAAAACCCCACAAATCTTCCTCCCCAAATTAAAAAGAAGGGCAAAAATCGAAAATGTGCCAAACTCCCTGTTCTCTCTAAACTGCTGAAAACCAGGGAAAAACAAAACCAAATTTGTCAAGTGCCAAGTACAAGCACCACCACATCCTCCTACCCCTGCCAAGCCTAGATAGGAAAGAAGAAAAGACATAAAAGAAACCAGAATGCCCCCAAGCCAAGCAGCTGCCTCACTGCTTGCCCAGGTGTCTGTCTGCTGTGCATCTCCTTACAGCTCAACAGCCATCCCCTGCAGACATGCCCTGGGCAGGCTGTGCCCTGTCAGATCCCCTTGATTCCCCTGGTTTCTGGGGATGGCAAGGAAGAGATCCCTCCACAGATTCATTCCCATGGCGTGACTCTGCCATTGCTGGCCCTGGGGGCACAGGTTCTTGCATGTTGCTTTTTGGCCTAATGAGCCACCTGGGGCCTGAAAAAGCTCCAACAAAGGTAGAAGGATCCTCTACCTAATTTTGTCTTCAACTTTTTGTGCCAGGGGAAGGGATCCTGATTTCTTCAGAGGCTTCAGAGCTCCTGGACTTCATCGATGAGCAGGGACAAGTGCACGTGATTCAGAAGTACCTGGAGAATCCTCTACTTTTAGAGCCAGGGCATCGCAAGTTTGACATCAGGTAACCTTTCCTGCCTTTGTAATACCAGTTTTCTTGTTCATGCTGTTTCTGTGGGAGCCACTGAGACTGGAGTTTGTTCTCCTGTTTGTTCCCCCAGGAGCTGGGTTCTCGTGGATCATCAATATAATATCTACCTCTACAGAGAGGGTGTCCTGCGGACCTCTTCAGAACCATACAACAGTGCTAACTTCCAGGACAAAACCTGCCACTTGACCAATCACTGCATTCAGAAGGAATATTCCAAAAACTACGGGCGCTATGAGGAAGGGAATGAAATGTTCTTTGAGGAGTTCAACCAGTATCTGATGGATGCCCTGAACACAACGCTTGAGAATAGCATCTTACTGCAAATCAAACACATAATAAGGTAGCCAGCTGCCTGCTGCTGAGGAGAGCAAAACTCTTCAGGGACAGGGAGTGTGTATGGACACAGCTGGGGAGGCAGAGCAAGAAGGAAAGGGTTTCAATTGCAGAAATTTAGGATAAAGCCATAAATATCCCCATGTCACTGTGCGGTGAGGAGGCACCTCCATAAGTGCTGTTGCATCAGTGATATGTGTCCACATCTCTGTGATTTTCCAGCTGTAGCTGGAGAAGGATGGAGTGAAAAGGGAAGAGAGCAGCTCAAAAGACAGGGCTGGAAAGGCTGAGATTAAGAAAGGCATAAAGGTGATAGAGGGGAAGTGAAGGTGAACTCAAGTGTGCAGACTATGGATGCTTCCCCCACCATCAGCCAGCAGCAGCACATGGCTGTTGCCTAGGTCATCTTACTCAGTCCACAAGAGTCAGTTCCTGCCTGGGCATAGAAGGTGCTTGGAGAGAGATCTCGGTGCTGAAGAGAATCCAGGTCTTGACAAAGCAGTCCTTGATGAAGGGATTTGCTTTGCCAGTACCCCATTGCTGTTAATCACACTAAAAAAGATGTGGCATAATCTTTGAGGGACTTGAAGGCAAACAAGCATCCAGTGGCAGTTCCTGGGACCTGCTGCAGCCCTTTGTGGCATTGCACATCATGTTTTTCAGCTTGCCTGACCCAGTGGTGAGGAAGGATGCTCTCCAGCTGTTTGTGAGTTAATCAGGGGTGTCTCCACATGGATTTTCATGGGATCTCACTTGCATGGACCTGGTTACCCTGGCATGTGTTGGACATAGCTTGTAATTTGGGAGAGTTCCAGGGCAACCCCTCCTACTTAACGTGTCCACAGCAGCCTTAACCCTGAGTTCCTGTTTCTCCCTTCACAGAAGCTGCCTTATGTGTATAGAGCCTGCAATCAGCACGAAGCATCTTCACTACCAGAGCTTCCAGCTCTTTGGCTTTGACTTCATGGTGGATGAGGAGCTGAAGGTCTGGCTGATAGAAGTCAATGGGGCCCCAGCATGTGCCCAGTGAGTAAATCAGTTTCTGGAACACCCTTATGATGCCACCATTTGCATGCCTCACCCAAAACATGGCTGTGTCCCAGCTCCAAGCGAAAATGGTGAAAGAAAATGAATGGTGAGGGAGTTTTCCAGGCTAACACTGGACACTTCTCCAAGTGCCAGTCAGTTTGGGTTCATTACTCTTGTCTCTGTGTTTGGTATACCCCAGCTTCTTTCCCACATGGAATGGGGCACTAACCTGGGTATTTGAACAAATGGGTTTGAATATCACTTGGGTCATTTTTATTACTCTTGGGCTGAAGTTATGTTTGCAGATTTAATGTTTTGGGAGTCAAATTGTTTCTCAGTCTCTGTTGTGGCACCACTGGTGACTGCTCTTTATGTGAGCACATGTTAAGTGAGTAGCATTAAGGGCAGCAGCTGGAAGTGAGTGACTAAATTTGCAGGCAACAGGACCACAGAGCACACTGTGGATGCTGCAGATGTTACCAAATCTCTGAAAACCTAAGGAATAAAGACTCAACACCAATTTAGTGTTAAGAAGAGCATCATTTATTCAAATCACACGGGGTATAACTCCTGACTTTATGTGTCCATGTGATTTTACAAGTTCTTGCTTATATTCAGTCACTATATGCATGTTACAATTTGCCCATTACCAAAAACCCTCCCCAGGTTCCCAGATTAAGTCCTTGTTTTGGCTGTGCCTGCATTCCTGAGCCAGATGTCTACTTACCTTCCAGCCATCCTTGCTGGGAAAGCAGATTTTGCATGCCTTGTTTCTCTGCTAAGAGTTCACAGGCATAGTAAAAATTGAATTAACCCTTTTGGTATCACAGAGATCAGGTTGTAGCTTCTTCCAGCAGCCACAGGGAGGCTGAAACAGCCAAACAGCCTGGCCATGAACATTTCTGTGTAGGCGCAGCAGGAGGTGCTTATTACATGACTGAGACAGCTGCAGGAGACCAGAAATTTTTGCTAAGTGAGCATCTGTATCAAAAAAAAAAAAAAAAAAAAACAGCAAAACAGAACAGGCTGTACATCACTGCATTAGAATTTTAGGAGATTAGATGTTGATTAAATTAGGCTAGATCATCACTAACAGTAGACAAAAAATGCAGGTCAGACCTACCAGACAGCCTGTTGAGGAGCTTTTTCAGGGCTAGAGCTTGGGGAGCTTTGTGTCCAGGATTGCCCATGTGCATCATGGTGCAATGACTGCCTTGCACCTCCTTGTCTTGCTGTAAGGGTAGAATTTGGCTGTTGCTGGGTGGATTTGGATTGCAGCAGTGCCCTGTTTGTTTTGTGCCTCTTGGAAGAGCAAGGGCTTTGTTGGGCACTTGGAAGATTGAAAGCAGCTGAGGTAGGTTTGGCTATTTGTGACTTCTCCTCTTCAGGGTTATTTTTATTTGTAGCACTTGTATCACACAGCTCCCATTTAAAGAGGAAAAAAAATGGCTGCTGTAAGTAATAACATTCTCAGGAGCTGAAAAAAACATCTCACTGTCACATAGCCCCAGTGACATGGAGTAAAAGACAATGTTAATCCTGGGAAAAACAGGTTTGGTACTAAATATGTGCCAGATGCCAGCACATTCAGGGAGGTTACACATGCATTTCCTCCAGCAGAAAATGAAGCTGTTGTTAACTCACACACCTCGTCTCTCTTCTCCTTAATCCTGCTGTGCCATGATGAAACACATCCCAGATGTCTGAGGGTCCTGTGGAGCCCCTGAGCTGCACCCCAGCACAGCATTTCATCAAACCAGGAATGCATCAGAGCAGCCCCTCTGGGGCACATTCCAGTGTGAACAGCATCTGGTGCAGTAAACCCCAGCTCCCTGAGTTGGAAGGCTGGTACAGGGAGCCCTGAGATGTTTTCTGCCCCTTTGCATCTTGTGGAGACTCAAGTCTGGGGCCTGAGGGTCCAGAGCCTCTGACTGTAAACACAGATAATGGGTTTTGTGGTTCTTTGTGAAAGGGAGCAATACTGGGAATTATCACCATGGAAAAAGAAGATATTTGTTGGTGTAAACAGGGAGGAGGTGGAAAAGATACTGCTCTCCCCCTGTTTGCCACCCTGAAACTCCTTGTGATGGGAGTAGGATCTTGTAGATTTTGCTGGGAAAACGCATTTCTACATAAAAACATAAAAATTGGCCAGGCATCTGCTGGTTTGTCCTGCCTGGGTATCTGATTCTCTCTCTCTCTCATCTCTTAGGAAGCTGTATGCAGAGCTCTGCCAAGGAATTGTGGATGTAGCCATCTCCAGCGTTTTCCCCCTCACTGATGACACTGGGCAGAAGATGAGCCAGTCATCCTCGATCTTCATCAAGCTGTGATGATGACAGAGCTGCCACCTCTGTGAACAGGGAGAGACTGCACCCCTCGGGTCAGCACACTCTGGTGGCTTATCTCAGTAACATGCCAAAAAGTGATAGAGACAGGCTTCATATTTTCTGGGAGACCACAGGGAAAAACAACAAAACAGGCATCCTCACAGAGCTGTGATGAGCCAGAGCTGCTCAGATAACTCTGCCTGCATTTACCAAAATCCACTTTAGAAACAGCTCCTGTGACTTTGATACCTGAAACAAATCTCTCTGGGAGTACAACAGAACAACCTTAAAATGAAACCCCAGCAGGGATACTGTAATGCTGTATTAGCTCCTCCTTTTCTATAGAGATAACATTGGGTTTTTTAAGGGAATTGAGTGGAGAGAACGATGGAGTTGTCCTCCTCCTGCTGTGTTTATCCTTTCCTCACCTACTGCATCATTAGTGCCTTAGCTCAGCTCCAAATAGGTGACTCCTTTCCTTTGTTCCTGCTCTGTTACATAGAAAGGAGCAAGCTCTCCTGGTGCCTAAAACCAGGAACACCAAGAAATCAGTTTCCTTAGGTCATTTTCCAAGCTGGTTGGCTGAACACCCAGGGAATGGCTGGTAAAGGGTGCTGAACTGCAGGTGGTGAATTAACCCAAGCGAGGAAGGTGATTTTCTTTATTTATAGCTATCCCTTTTCCTATTGAGATTTGGATCAGTGGTTGTCCCAGTCTGAGGCAGTTGGATTCTGCTTAAAAGAGGTAGAGACCCCCCTCGGAGCTCAGCAGCAGGCTGTAGGATTTTGAGCATCACTTTTGTGCTGAGTGTTTCAAGTAGCAGAAACCTGATCCCAGTTTCTTCTGAGGCACTGCAATGAATTTAGGCTCTTCTCTCAGATTTCCCCTTCATTATTTACTTGAGGCTTGGACCTGAAATCTTTCTACCCAAAAGCCCATTTGTTCCAGCCAGTTTTATTCTCATCTGTTTGACAAATACTGTTATCTTCTGCCCTGAACACAGTCCACAACTTGATCTTAGTTAGCTCGGGGCAAGGTGGGTGAGGTTTTGTAGACTAGGAGAGACATTCCTGTTTGCCACACTTCTGGGAAATCAGGTGCTTTGGGGGGAAGGAGAAGTTAGATTCCTTGAGGTCTCTGTATTTCAGAGCTAACATCTGCTTCAAGTATGACCTAAACCCCTGTCATGTGTCCCACCTTGTGAAGTGTGTCTGAATTTGCAGTGTGAGCCCAGCACATCCCTCTGGCAGAGAGAGATGGCCATGGACAGAAACCAGTTCCTGTTCCCCATAACAAACAAACAAACAAACAGGAAGAGGTTGTGGAGATTACAAGCTGCCTGTGTGTAATGGGAAGTGAAGCAGCAATGGAATTTCTGCCCTCCTCAGAAGATCCTAGCATTTTGGTGTACTCACCTCTGCTTGTGATGGAGATTTCAGAGTTCTTCACGCAGCAGGCAATTCTGATGGGAAGGGGCTGAGTGATAAGGAGGGAGAAGGATGTTGGGGGAAGGATTGGTTGGGTTTTCTAACCTTATGATAGCACAGAGGTGTCAGAATTTCACTGTAGTCCAGGTGAAGTGTGGTGGTAACTCACCAAGGTAAAATGTAGGCTATTAAGGGTTGTTACTCAAATTGGAAAGTTCACCACATCTCTGTTGACATTTTCATGTTAGCTTAGCTGAGCCTTAAAGCTGCATGGTTTTTGTCCAGCAGTGGGAAGATCTCACAGCAATTGCTCTCATCCAGGATGTGTCTGGGCTCTCATAAACACTAGGGCAGACGAGAACAGAAAATTTTCCCCATCACAATGAACCAAGAAATGCTCAAATTCTGGGGGCTAAACCCATCCTTCTCCTCAGAAGGGAAGTTTAGATAAATTTTGGTGGTAGAGCCACAACTACAGATGATGCAGCTATTCATACCCTGCCTTTCCAGCTGGGCTTGGGGGAGGTAGTGTTTCAGGGACACTTGAATCCTCTGCTGAATTTTTCAGGAATAAGCAACATCCTCTGGAGTAAAATGTGTATTTTCCACCTTCTCTCAAAGTGTCCCCCAAAGTAAAGCACAGAAGGTAAATGATAAAGGACAGAGAGCACAGTGCCTAAAGTTTTGCCCAAAATCCTAGCTACAAGGTAGAGTAGAGGATGTGTGTGTGGCTGAGGCCTGGGCATTGCAGCCATGGGTGCACCTTGTAAGTGATGCTCACAAGCCCCTGTGAGACTTCTGTTTGTTTCTTTTTTTAGGAATATACAACAATAAATGTTTTCTAGTTTATTTCAGCTAAAAGGTCAATAGAAAAGGTCTTACTCTCTTTCCTGAGCTTTCACCCAGGATACTGCTGGGTTTCCAGAAAACACCTACCATACCACAGAATGTCTCTCTCTAGTCTTAGTTGTATCCCTTCATGTCATCCATGAAGAATTTCTGGCCCAGGTGTTCCAGTTGCGTTGTCCAGCAGGGTCTGGTCCCACTGGACTCTGGGTTTCAGGTAACTCCCATGTGGCTTGTTCCATACGAGTTAGTCATGTTGTGCTTCTGCTGAAATCTGGTGTCCGCCCACAGTCCATGGAGAACGCCGGAGAAGTCTAAGAAAGGCTCAAACGCCGATTTCATCCAGGTGACTGTGACCAGTGCCCTTCAGGACTGCTTGCATGTCCCTGCTCCCAGCATTTCTTGTTCTCCACACGCAGCTCTCTCCCAGAAGAGCAGCGCTGTGCCGTTCATAATCGTGCTCCATGACCGTGTCTGCTGTGGCAGCCCTTGGGAAACCCTGGTGTTGAGAGGATTTGGGGTACACGGGGCGCTGCCGAGGCCCAGGATCAGCCTCGGGATCGTGTGCCCGGCTGTTCTCACACCAGCCTGTGCATGTGGGGCTGGGAATGCCTGAGCTCCCGCCTCTGCGGTGAGCTCACATCTATCCACATCTCTCTAAACCATCATTAAAACATGCAAACCCACGGCCTGCGGTGTTTCCTTGGCGCAGCGGGTCCCTGGGCTGCCAAGTCCCCAGGAGCCCGGGAACTGCCGTCACGCCCTGGGCTGTCCCGGCAGCGCAGGGAGCTGGGGAGCAGCGGGGCTGTTCGGGATTCCCGGCATGAGGAAGTGGTGGAGAGTGTTGGGCATGGGTGAATGTCCCGGCTCCTGTTCGGGGAGTGCGTGTGGCTAGGCCGAGGGAGGGACACGGGTGACACGGATGTACAGGGGGACCCAGGGGAGCTGGGAGTGCGTGTCGGAAGGAGCGCAGCCCGGCGGGACGGAGCTGTGGGGCGGGCTCCAGCGACAGGAGCGGCCGCAGGGAGGGACACGCCCCGTGCCCCTGGATCAGCCTCAGGGATGGACGCGCCCCGTGCCCCTGGATCGGCCGCAGGGACGGACGCGCCCCTGGAGCGGCCGGGAAGCGGCGCGCGCGGGAGGGGCGGAGGGGCGGGCCCGGGCGCGGGGCGCACGCGCGGGGCGCGGCGGGAGGCGGCGCGAGCCTCGCACGCGGCGGTCTCGGCGCTCGCCGCTTCCCGTGAGGAGGAGCGCGCGGCATGGCGGGCGCCGGGACGGGGCCGCGCCCGGACCCGCACCGGCTGCGGCCGCCGCGGCGCGGCACCACCCAGCGCGACCTCACCAGCGCCCACATCGAGTCCTTCAACTACGCCGTCAGCGAGGGCGTCTATCGCGCCGTGCAGGTGCGGGGGGCGCGGGGCGGGGGGCGCGGCGCCTGGCCCTCCCCCGGCCCCGCCGCACTGACCCGGTGCCGTTGCAGGATGTGCCCTCGGTGGAGTTCGCGCTGAAGGACACCCGGCTGGCGCTGACGCTGGTCGGGGTGTCCATCGCCCCTCCCGCCGTGCCAGCTGGGACGGTGTGCCAGGAGAGGAGGGTGTTCCCGGCTGAGTGCCGCGGGCTCCGCAGCACCTACCGCGGCAGGATCACCGTAAGTGCCCGCGCCCCGCACACGCGTGTCCCTGTCCCGGCCGAGCTCCGCACACGCGTGTCCCTGTCCCGGTCGGATCCCGCACACGCGTGTCCCTGTCCCGGCCCCGTGCTGTAGTTTTAAAGGCCCCTTCCCGGCTCAGGGAGCGCTGTCTCCCGCGGGCTCTGGGGTGTTGATGATGTGTGGCCTCGCTGTTTTTCCCCACACATCAAGCTTGTGGTGGTCCCGGTCCCGCTGCCCTTCTTTCCCGTTTCTCCCTGCAAACAGCCAGCCCGCTTGGAAGACCTTGGATGGAGACCCGTATCATCCCAGAGAGCAGCATAATCCAGATCTTGTTTCTGCAGGAATCCAGGTTTCAAAAGCAGCGTTGCTCCCAGCAAGTCCAGAGCTATAAATCTTTCCTGTTCACCGGTTTATGGTTTTTGTGAAGTGCTTTGAAATTTGCCTAGAGAGGAAGCATCCCCAGCAAATATTTTCCTTTGCAGTATGAAAGGATGGCACATTGCTGTTTTCTGTTAAAATGATGTAGTTGTGTCTGAGCTGATTGTTTATGTGAGGCACCTGGTGCAAGGGAGTGCTTGCTTGGATTTTCAGGCTTTTTGCTTGTTTTCTTTTTTGTTTTTGTTTTTTATTTCTCTGAAGCTGTACACCTTGCCATAATAAAAGCCACTCTAAGTGCAGTACCTTATCTGAAAATGAAAGTGTGGCAGTGCATATTGTTCATAGCTGTATTCCCAGTGGATCTTAGATTTTCCTGAGCTACAGCTGATCTTGTTTTTCTTACCTGAATTATTTCCCATCTCTTTTTTTTCCCCCATTGCCTGTTTAATTATTTTTTGAACGCATGGAGCAGTTAGAACGGTTTGCTGTGCCTTGTGCTGAGACAGGTTTACCCCTGCCCTTCCCTGCCCATGCACAGCAGCAAACAGTCAGTAATCACTCCCTGTTTCCACCGTGCTGCTTTAGCTCCATGTTCCTCCCTCAGTTCCCACTGCCCTAGGGTAGGATGTGAGCCCCAGCCTGCTGGGCAGCTGTAGACCCTTTATCATCACTTCAGGTGAAGACCAGGCTGCAGCAGTCCCTGTGTGAGGCTGCCCTGTGGATTTAAAGGGGTGCAGTAGCATTTCCTTTCCTTTTTCCAGTAATTTCTGAGGCTCAGTTTACTCATTTTTGCTGCTGCCAGATGTTGAACCCATGTTCCTGTGTTGCAGTGCCAGTGTTTCTCTCCTGCAGGACAGCAGCTCTTCCAATGCCCATCATTCCGCATATAAAGTTAGGATTCTGCTCCCACAGTTTTCCTTCACACACACTGTCAGAACTTGTTAATAAATTTTCTTTCCTGCATGCTTTTCCTTCTTGGTTTTCAGATCACTCATGAACATGCTGAGTGAAGAAAGGAAAGATTTTGTCAGGCTTGTAGTGTGGATGTCTTTTCAGTGGACACTTGCTGTCTTCTTCTGCTTTTAAGTGTTATCTTCTGAAGTTTCCTCTCCTGTCCTGTGGCTGCCTTTTTTTATTTATGTTGCTCTGTTGAAGGGTCTGGAAGGCAAAGGAAGCCAAACCAACCTTGTTCACTGGGCCAGCATCTTATTTACCTGACTCCAGACTTGTATGATTTTCTTCTGTAAACCCACATTGACTCTTCCCCAAAGTGTAATCTTTATGCATGTATCTACTGACATTTTTTTTCATATTGCTACCATTTTACAGTGATACAAGTCTGTCCCAACTGCTTGTGGTTGCATGAAAGGTACAGTTGGTATAGCAGGAAACATTAAAAGAGCAATTTAACTTGCTCACTGTTGGTGTTGTGTTGTTCTAGGCCGACATCAGCTGGTCAGTGAATGACATGCCACAAGGGACTATCAAACAGCCCTTGGGGTACATTCCAATCATGGTCAAGTCCAAATTGTGCAACCTCTGTGGTTTTTCTCCACAAGACCTTCTGCAGCACCATGAGGAGGAAGAGGTAATGGGGATTTTGAGCTTCTGGAAAGTCTGTGTTTTACCTGAGCCATTTGTCAGGTCACCTCCTCTTTGCAGGGCTTGAACATTGATATTATGTTTCAAGTTTGACTTCCCATTTTCTCTTGAAAGCAGATTGCTTATGGGGGCTCGATGAAGCAGCTTGAGAAGTTTGCAGCCGTGGCTGTTCTTGAGCACAGGGATCTGTTTGGTGTCAATTCCTACAGATTTGGTACAGAACCTCTCAGGTGGTGCACAGCAACTGAGAGTGCTGTGAAGGGGACTCTGTGGAGAGAAAGATTTGGAGAACAGGCATTGAAAGAGACAATTCCATTCCCAGTTGTCTTCTGCAGCTTTTTCCCTGTCTCCCCAGTAGCATGTTAGCTGTCTATAATTGAATACAGACTTACTTAGCACTGCATTTTCAACTCACAAAAAAAGACAGAGAAAACTACAAAAGAAAATCAGAAAAGTAAGCTTGTATGTGACCAGACAGAGATCTTTTGCTCTGAAAATCCTGACTTTTAAATTCAGTGTGAGAACTTCAGAGCTTTTTTAATTATTTTAAAAAAATAATGTCAGCTATTCAGATATGTTCCATTGATCACAAAGGTATTTTCTTCCTCTAAACTGTGGAACATGCATCCTTTTTCTTGCACTCTGCTACATTTAGACTTCATAAGTCTAAGGAGTGCAGCCTTTCCAAAAGCAGTGCTGAATCATGTCTTGCTGTTTCCCATTAAATGTTTGGGTTTTGTTTATAGTACAGGCATTTTTTTCTTTCACTCACAATGCCGATTCTGAGTTTCTGAGCGTATTAAAATTATTTTTCTTCTCCTTCCAGGAAATGGGAGGATATTTTATAATCAATGGCTTAGAAAAAGTAATCAGGATGCTGATTATGCCCAGGCGAAACTTCCCTCTCGCAATGACAAGACACAAGTGGAAAAACAGAGGCCCTGGTTTCACAGAGTATGGTAAGCTCAGCAGTTTCCTGCAGCATCCTAGTAACAACTGCTTGAGGACAAACAGGAGTGACCATCTGTAGCTGAATTTTGGTAGTTTTGTTACAGTTCTTGTGTAATGTTAATATTATTTGCTGCACATAAGAATAATGGGTAAACACACCACAAGCAAGAAGCAGGGACTTGCCTTGTGGGAGCTGTCTGAGCTACCCGTGGGGAGCAAGGAGATTTTATTTCAGGGTTTGCAGTACTTGCCACCTTTTGTTGTGTGGAAGGTGTAACTAAAATATCACCTTCAGTACAAGTCAGTGTAATCCACTGAAATAATTTCACTGATTTTGTCCATACTTCATGGTGGCAGATTTAATATCCGTGAAGCAGAGTAAACCAGGTTCATGGCTGCACTTTCCCTTTGTCGTGTATACTCAGTAAAAACAGTTTAAAATTTAATTAAGCCAGCAAATGTTAAATAGCATTTTAAACTCAGGTATTGCCAGTTGCTGATTTGACTGGACCATGGTGCTTGAGCACACACTGTAGTTCCACGCTACTTTATTTCAAGGCAGATTAGATGGTCCTTTTTTGTTTTATTTTTCTTTGTCCTGCAGATGATAGTGTAGAACTGAACCAAGAATCACTGCTGCTGCACTGCCACCCAAACAAAGAGGAAAGAGTGCAATTAGGAACAGTAATTGTTTGTTACTCTGTCCTACAACCAAAGGTTACAAACAGGATAGTTGAGGCCTGGGTCTTTCTTTACAAACTTTGTGTATCTTCCAAGCTTCTTGGCACATGTGCTGACTGTCCTGAGACACAGCCCTCTTTAGCTATGAGCTGAGTTGTTTATTTGAAGTGGCACACTGACAGTGAAGTGTGATCTGCCCCATGTTCTCAGCCATCAAGTACCAAAGTTTCTCTCATGAATTGTCTCACACCTCCTTGGACATGACACAGCGATGCAGCCACTTGGTTTTGTGCAGCTCGTGCTGATGTTGTGATTTTTGCAGGGGTGGTGATGCACTGTGTCAAGGATGAGCATACTGCAATAAATATGAACCTTCACTACTTGGAAAATGGCTGTGTCATGTTGAATTTCATTTTTCGCAAAGAGTTGTTCTTCCTCCCCTTGGGATTTGCTCTGAAGGTAAGCAATGAATGCTTGTCATTTTTGTATTGAGTAAATACAGAAGTTTTGCAAAGCATTTTTATTTTAAGTAACAAGAAGAAGCTAATTCCACTTGGAGTGTTTTCAGTGATTGGAGAAAGGTCATCCAAACTGTGCAACACTAATCAAAAACTCAGTCTGCAGCAGAGGAAGTTTCTGTAGGGATAAGAGATGCAGGGAGAGTAACACACTCATGGTTTTTGTAATGAATTGTCTGGATGGAGATCATTATCAGTGTATGAAAATCCCCTGCATTACTCTCTAAGCATCTCAACCCCACAGCATTTTGCAGTTTTCGTTGTGGAAGGGCATTTCTAGAGCCCTGAAAACCTAAATCATGGGTTAGTATACAGCCTTAGTTCTTTAGCTGTATTTTGTAGACAGATGTTGTTAAGGCCTTATTTTTCTGATCTGATAAACTTCTGTCTCTCAGGCATTGGTTGATTTCCCAGACTACCAGATTTTTGAAGAGTTGGTGAAAGGAAGGGAAGATGACTCCTTTTTTGCAAACTGTGTCACTGAGATGTTGAGAGCAGTGGTGGATGCTGGCTGCTTGACGCAGCAAAACGTCCTGGACTACCTGGGAAAGAGCTTCAGAGTGAAACTCAACCTGCCTGAGTGGTACAGCAATGAACAGGCTGCAGATTTCATTCTGAGGTCTGTATGTGACTGGGATCCAGTGTCATTGTGTTGAATTTATAGGCATGTGTGAGGGTATTATGATGATATGTTTTAATGGATTGACACAAGTATTGCCAAAACAGTTTCACAAGAGGGTGACAGTTTTTATTTAGGTGACATTTTTGTGATGTCGTTGGTTGAGGAAAAGAAGATTAAAGCTAGCTCTGTGACTGCTTGAAGATCCATGTGGTGAACAAAAATACTGCAGTTTATTATTGGTTTCACAAAATCTCTGTCAGCTCTGAATAATTTTTATCTTTTAAAATGGCAGAAAAGAAATGCTTTAAAATCTTCTTACGTGAAATAAGTTAGAAAGCAGTGGACGAATTTGCTTTGAGACTGTCATTGTGGCAGGCATTCAACTAAAAAATTCATTTTTCTGTTAAAGTAGGTGTTTTGCTCTTCCTCCAGCTTTAGGAATTAGATGTGGTTTTCCTTTTTTGTTTGTGCTAGACTGTTGCTCAGCCCACAGTTTTCCATGCATGGCTTGATAGCAGTGGAGATTTGGAGTTTCTGTGGCAGGACACTGATAGTGCTAACAGAAATACTTTGTAGTTTACGTCTACTTGCCTTGTTAGGCTTTTATTTAAAAAAAAATTGGTTTACAATTATTTAGGAGAGACTTGAAGAACGTGAAGCTAGCATGAAGAGATCATGGTAGTTGTCCTCCTTCTTTCTCTTCCTTCAGCAATTGTATCTGTATTCACCTGACCAATAGAACTGAAAAGTTCTACCTGCTCTGTATGATGACCCAGAAGCTCTATGCTTTTGCCAAAGGGGAATGCATGGAAGATAATCCAGACAGTCTTATGAATCACGAGGTGCTTACCCCAGGACAGCTTTTCCTTATGTTCTTAAAGGTAAGGTCATGCCTCCCACATCTTCACATTTCTTTACAGATCAGAAAGTTGATAACATGCTTCTGACTTAAACAGGTAACTTACTACTAATCTACTCCAATTCAATTTGTAGGGATACCTCATTTTAGGATGCTGGGAGTAGAGAAGCTTAACTGTCCCATGAAGGTGTTCACTGTGGAATAGTAGTTCTCATTCCCAAATAAGATACTTCCCTGTGTTATTACACATTTCTATAATCTTTCTTTTCCCCTTTAGCCAGAATTTTCTTTAGCATTCTTTTGTTGAAAGCCTGTAAAAAATTCTCTACTACTGAGTGGTTTGAAAGTGAACTTGGGGAAGCATTTTAGTGCTATGAAGAACAGCTACCAGGAACCAGAAAAAAATTGTTTTCCTGCCTAGCCCTTGCTGTCAGATAAGCAGGGGAGTGAGTTAACAGCCCCTTTTTTTTGAATCCTAAGATGCTAAATAGTCTAAAGCAGACAGTAGGCACAGTGTACACTATAGAGTTATCCTTGTGGTCAGATGGTAGGTACAGTTTCTGCTTTATGAAATTCTCTTATTGTACTTCATTTGCCAGATTCATCACCATTCTGTGTGGAAGTGATTGCCAAGCTGTTGGGTGGGTGTTTTCCTTTTAGTTCTGTGTTGACATATACCATCAACATCTTGATAAAATAAAGTCAGTGTTGGAAATAAGTCTGGAAAACTGTCAGTTCCTTAAAAGTTGTCCATCTTGCTTATTCAGAGGAGTTCTGTGGTATGTGCAACTGATGTTCTAATTCGAGCCTTTTCTGTCCTGTTTTAATTTTAAATCTCTCACTTTTTAAACCGTAGGAGAGGCTTGAAACCTGGCTGCAATCTGTAAGGTTTGTTTTGGAGAAAAGAGCAGAAAAGACAGATATCAGCCTAAATACGGACAGCCTGGTGAAGGCGTTCGGCCTGGCACCAGACTTCACCAAGCCATTTGAGTATCTCCTTGCAACTGGTAACCTGAGGTCTAAAACAGGTAAATCTGCAGGCTTAAGGTGCCTTTTTTTTTCCTTTTCCTGTAAAACAAAATGAGGAACAACATAAAATTGAGCTCTTAACTGGAAACAACTGCTTGTAGGCAGACATTGTACACTGTAACTGCATTGCTAAGAGGGGTTTGAAGAAGGGGATAGTTGAGGAAAAAAGGCAAGATTTATGCACAAGCATAGGCATTGTGCATGGTATAGAACAGGTTAATTATGAAAGCAAAGCCTCTACCCAGATGAATAGTTGAAATTAAATTTAGTACTGTTCAAAACTGCGACCATAATTTGATTTGCTTTCCCAAAGATTATTTCTTAGAAGGTGCAATGCAGAGAAGGGGCATTTTTTTAATCACAACTGCCCCATTAGTCATGTTAGCTTAAATGGAGAGAAACTGGTTTGCTGATGTAGATTCAGATTTATCTGATGCTTCCCTTTAGTGCCCAGTATGACAGTGTTGTAATGGAGTGCCCACTAGAAAATGAAATTAGATTAAAAACCTGTAGAATTTTGGTAAAACATAATAGCTGCAAATTCCTATTCGCTTCACTGGCAATTACTTCCACATGTTTGTGAAAGGACCTAGGTTTTAAGGAGCAGCTTGGAATTTAAAGTCTCTAGTCTCTTACAGGTCACCGAGTTGCCTGTGCACATGCACCTGCCTTGTTGGGATCCAGTGTGAGCATCTTTAGGGGTTGTCAGTGAAAAATAAGAAACTGCCTTGTAACATCATTCTGTGTGTATTAAAGCTGGATGAGCTCTTGCCATAAATCTCCCCTTTGTTCCCTAGGGCTGGGCATGTTGCAGGCCAGTGGTCTCTGTGTGGTGGGAGACAAGCTGAATTTCATCCGCTACCTCTCCCACTTCCGCTGCATCCACAGAGGAGCAGCGTTCTCCCAGATGAGAACCACAACTGTGCGCAAGCTGCTGCCCGAATCCTGGGGCTTCCTGTGCCCTGTGGACACCCCAGATGGAGAGCCCTGTGGGCTGATGAACCACATGACAGCTCTGTGTGAAATTGTCACTGAGATGGTGCCTGTGGCAGACATCCCACCTTTGTTATGTTCCCTGGGTATGTTTCACCGGCCTGATGGTTTAGTGGAGTGCCCCGTGCCTGGGAAGGGTTCTTCACACAGCATCACAGCACACTGCCCAGTTGAGAAGTAAAATCAAGTTTGACTTGCTGGGCTTCTGCTTAGTGGTAAATAACACATTGCTTGTGCAGGCACATCAGCCTGTAAAATTCAATGTCAGCATCTCTCAGCTGTGTGCTGTGGTGTGAGGATGTTGGCTGAAGCACAAAGAATTGCACAGGGAATTTCTCACAGCTCTGAGAAACTGGACTAAGCAGTAACTTTGTAATGACTTGAATTGAGCTGCAGTTCACTTGTGATTACCTTCAATAATGAAGGTAATCAGAGAATAATGAGAATGAGAGAATAATAATGAGAACCCTTATTTCAGTCAGAAAAATGGGGAGGGGAATGACATTCTAAGCTGGAAATGTTTTTCATTTTCCATTGAACCTGCCTGTGGCTTTGCTGGGAATTTTTTGATGTCTCAGAAAATTTCCAGGTGTGAACTGAGAAGTGCAGAAATAACTCCTGTGTCTTGTTTGCTTTTTTTTGGCTGTTCTGTCCATCAACCCCCTGTTGCCACAGGTGTCACCCCCATTGATGCAGCTCCAAGCCAGCCTTACTCAGAGTGCTACAGGGTTGTGCTGGATGGCTCCATGGTGGGCTGGGTGGAGCAGGAGCTGGCTCCCGAGATTGCAGAAACCCTCCGCCGTTTCAAGGTTTGTTGTCTTGTTTGAAATGTTTCTTAGCTAAACATCTTCAACATGCAGTGGTCAAAAATAGGAATGTTTGGAACTTCTTAGGCTTCCTTTTTTTCTTTTTTTTTTTTTTAATTTAATCTGACCCAGTAATTTATCTTTGGCAGTGTATTAGTATTGGAGTGGGCTTTTGTGTTACCTTTTTTATTAACCCATATGTTTCATCTGTTGGTTTATGAAGTTACAGTTTTTGAAAGAACATTTTCTTGGAAAAGGCAAGATAAGACATATTCTGTCTTTTTTTTTTTTGGTGAAGATTTTTCTAAAAGTATTTCTAAGAACTCTTCTCTGTAGCTTTTTAATTAGTGGCTACACCAGTGGTTGACCTTATTATTGTGTGACCAGATGGATGCAGTTTAGTTAAACTTGGTTTGTGTTTCTAGCTTGTTATTTCTTTGCACCAACAGATAACACAAGAGAAGAGATTTCCTGCACGGGCAGAAGTGGTCCTTATCCCAATGACTGGAAAACCCAGCCTGTATCCTGGGCTCTTCATTTTCACCAACCCTTGCCGGATGGTGCGGCCTGTCAGGAACCTGTCCTATGGAAAGAATGAATGGATTGGGACTCTGGAACAGGTGGGGTTTGCATATTCCCATGTTACAGAGGTACCTGGCATAAAAAATGGGTTTGGTAAATATTTATGGAAGGAGCTGAGGATGAGGCTTGTGTTGAAGTGCTGGAATAGGTGACAGAAGGGATTTTTTCACTCCTGCAAATTGATTTCTGGTAAACGTCATAGCTGGACTGTAGAGGTCTTTTTGAGATCTTCAGATCTGCACTTGGTATTAACTTTATGAAGATTTGAAGTGAAGGATTGCTGTGCTGTGTGTACCATGTCATCTTGTGTTACATCATGTTTGCCAAATGGCTCCTGGGCAGCCAAGCAGTGGATTGCTTGGGAGTTCATCCACTTGGAACTATTAAAGTGGGAGACAGAAAGGAGGACACATTACTGCAGTTCTGTATTTCAGGATTCCTTCCATGCAGCTAATCTGGGATAGGTGGTTTACCAGCTGTCTGATTTGTCTTGCTAATACACTACAGTGCAGGCAACAACCACAGCTAAAACTGAAATGGACAGAAAGCCATTGGAGACAGCTTTGTTTTGTTTCCTTCCCTTTAAAAGAAGGAAATGTACAAGCATTATCCAATTTCATGTTTGCAGATCTTCATGAATGTGGCCACGCTGGAGTCAGAGGTGGTGCCTGGAGTGACCACTCACCAGGAGCTCTTCCCTCACAGCATTTTGAGTGTGGTGGCCAATCTCATTCCCTTCTCTGACCACAACCAAAGTCCACGGAACATGTACCAGTGCCAGATGGGTAAGTGCTGAAGTACCCAGGGCTGCAAGACCCTGGGCAGAGGGATTTACACCTCATTAACACCTCTAGTATATTGAATATATCTATTTTTTCAATATATATGTAGGATTAAATAATAATATATATTATTTATATTATATATCTATATATATATATATGTATGTTTGTATTTAATATATATATATAGGATTTCTACCTCTAGTATATTGAATTTCTGACAGTATTTTCAGAAAGATGTCCTTAAATACATCAAATACATAACATGGGCCTTACTCTGAGAAACACTGGGAGGAAGACACACATACATCCCCCCCCAAAATTACAAAACAAAACAAGTAAACACACAAAAAAAATCTCCAAGTAAGCAAAACCAGAAACACCACACCAACCTTAGTGAGGATTTTGAAATTGCAGAAAAGAGAACAAAATTAGATGTAGTCCTTATGAAATGCTGTGTGAACGGTATTGAGTATTGTGGCTCATAGAAAAATCAGAGCTGGGCTTAGGACAATTACTAAATTGCAAGGGAGTTAAGATTGATAATCTCACTAAATTGTAAGTATTTCCAGCTTTTTTCTTAACAAAATACACGGGAGGATAAATCCAAGTTTGCCTCCTTCCCTCCAGGAAAGCAGACCATGGGGTTTCCTGTTTACAACTACAAGGATCGCTCGGATAACAAGCTGTACCACCTGCACACCCCCCAGAGCCCTCTGGTGAGGCCCAGCATGTATGACTATTATGGGATGGACAGCTATCCCGTTGGCACCAATTCCATCGTGGCTGTCATCTCCTACAGTGGCTATGACATGGAAGATGCAATGGTAAGCCACCAGAAGGAAAAAACATCCTGCTGTCCTGTGAATGAATTTGATGGGGAGCACTGGGAGTGGGGGTGATACTCAGCTGAGAAGGCTCTACTTTCTGTCTGTGCTGGTGCTCACACCTTTTGGGCAGATTCAGCAGCACAGTGGTTGTGTTGTTACAGCAGGCAATGCTGGAAGTGCTGGGAGTAGAGCAGAGCTTTGTTTGTCCAAGGCCATGGCCTTCCAGCTTCGAGAAATACTGGGGTTATGTGAGGCTTGAGCTTTTTGGAGTGATGACCTTCTGGGAGACTTTAAAAAGGCAGTGTTCCCATTTTGGTCTGATGCTTACCTTTGTAAATATTTTCTTCTTTGAAGTTATCAACAAGTCTTTAACAGCCTTTTGTTTCTCCTTTTTAGATCGTAAATAAATCTTCCTGGCAGAGAGGATTTGCTTATGGAAGTGTTATCAAGGCAGAGAGCATTGACCTTTCCCTTAAAGCCAGCAGGGCAGGAGATAATTTAGTATTTGGCATCAGGCCTGGTGATCCAAACATTGGGGAGAAGCTGGATGCTGATGGACTGCCTTTTGTTGGGTCTATCCTGCAGCCTGGGGACCCCTTCTATAGTTTCATGAACCTCAACACAGGGGAGACCTTCACTGTGTACTATCCGTAAGTACAGCCTGTCACTCCTGGCTCTGCTCACATTTCCCTGCAGATGTTCCCTTTTCTCCTCACATAATAGTGTCCATGGCATGACAGAGAGCATGAAGTTCATGCTGTAGGTGACTCCCAGGCGTGTGTCACATCTTTCCTCTAAGCCAGTGTGTGCTGCAGAGATGGCTTATCCCAGGAAGATGTTTTTTTGGTGATTTGCCTGTGCTGGTTGTATGTGGACATGATAACAGTTAAGCCTGCAGCAGACCCCTGGCACGTGGAATATCAGGCTGAAGGCTCATCTATAGAAGGAGCACAACAAGGAGCTTGTCTAAGCTCATACTTTGCCTTCCCTTTCTGCTCTGAACTTCCCTTTCAACTGAAGAACTGTGAATTGTGTTCTTTATTTTGGGATCCCATCAGTGTGGTGTGAATTTATTGGTGGTAGGGAGAGGGGCTGCTGCCTTAACACAATGGAAATGGCAGTGGGTGATGAACCAGGTTGAAATGAACCTTTATTTTAAATCATGGGTGGCACATTACCCAATCACCAGAAAATGGTACCTGAATGGCACTTGGAAGATGCCTTTGTATTTCTTCCTTGCCCTAATTCTTACATAGTCTGAGTTCCCTCACTGCTGAGTAGTACTTCGAAAAATGGTGGTGTTTCTCAGCTGTCCAAAGGCATTTTATAAGTGGTTTAAGTTTTTTGCTTCATTTTCCTTTTGAAACTAAAAATTATTATCAAACCTGACACCTTTGCTATGATTGTTCCTCCACAGGAGTAAGGAAGTGGGCATTGTGGACAACGTTAGGTTGTGCAGCAACGACCGTGGCACTGGGAAGTTCAAGAAGGCTTGCATCACTGTGAGGGTTCCCCGAAATCCCACTATTGGGGACAAATTTGCCAGCCGTCACGGACAGAAAGGCATCCTGAGCCAGCTGTGGCCCGTCGAGGACATGCCCTTCACAGAGAACGGCATGGTTCCAGACATCCTCTTCAACCCTCACGGCTTTCCCTCCCGCATGACCATTGGGATGTTAATTGAGAGCATGGCAGGGAAGTCAGCAGCCCTGCACGGGGTGTCCTATGATGCCACTCCCTTCACCTTCTCCGAGAAGAAGTCTGCTCTGAAATACTTCGGTGAGACTCTGGCGAGCGCGGGGTACAACTTCTTTGGCACGGAGAAGATGTACAGCGGCATCAGCGGGGTGGAGCTGGAGGCAGAGATCTTCGTGGGGGTGGTGTACTACCAGCGCCTGCGCCACATGGTCTCCGACAAGTTCCAGGTGAGGACCACGGGGCCCCGAGACACCGTCACCAACCAGCCCGTCAAGGGCAGGAACGTGGAAGGTGGGATCCGCTTCGGCGAGATGGAGCGGGATGCTCTGCTGGCCCACGGCACGTCCTTCCTGCTGCAGGACCGCCTCTTCAACTGCTCCGACGGCTCCGTGGCCTACGTGTGCACGAGCTGCGGCAGCATGACGTCCCCTGTGCTGGAGAAACTGTCCCAGTCCTCTGTGACCAGCAGCAGGAGGTACTCCTGCTCCGTCTGCGGCGAGGTGGATGCCATCGAGGTTGTCCCTGTGCCCCATGTCTTCCGCTACTTCGTGGCTGAGCTGGCGGCCATGAACATAAAAACAAAGCTCAATGTGGAGTAGCTTGGTCCTTGGCACAGTGATGGTTGGAGGGAGGAGGCACATATCAAGTCTTGTCCTTGTCCCTGAGGTATTAAGTATTTCAGGTATTAAGTCAGTTCTCAGGTTCTTCAAAAGAATTCCAGATTAATTTGATTGTATTGTGACAGGATGCTTGCCAAGCTGTAGGTAAGGCAAGGAAAGATGGCTCTGTTGGTTTGTTTGGACTTCCTAAAGGATCACCAGCTATTGAGATGTGTATGAAAATCAGGCACTATTGCTGCTCTGCCCAAGCTCCTGGGTTGAGTGTGATGGGGTTCTTTGAATTTGGGCTGAAACTGTAGGTATGAAGAGGTCATAAAACAGCATGAGGTGAATGCTGGAAATTACAAAAAAAAATTTTTTGTTGTTGTTTTTTTCAAGAAAAATCTTTGAAAAATGTATGCCTTAATGATGGGGTTGTGTTGAAGTTATTGTACATGTTTTGGGTTTTTTTTATTTCAATATATGTGCCTTGAGTCATAAAGAAGGTGGCACAAAGTTCTGCTGCATGAAGCCACAGCCTTGACTGCAAGTAACCAAGGTTGCCCTGCCAGGTGTGTCCTGGAAGTGTTTGGTGTCACCAAGCCGAGCAGTGCTGGGCTTTGGGGTTTGTTTTGGTGCATTTGGCTGAAGAAGAATAAAGCAGAGGCATTTCCAGCCTGGCTTGTGCATGTGCAAACATGGATCTTGTAGGAGCTCGTCCACCTTAAGTCCCCAGCAGCTGCCACCCACCCCGCCCTGTCCCAGGTGTCCGTTCCCCACTGCCCGCCCCGGTCACCGCGGGACCGAGCGTGTGTCCCGGGCACAGCCGTGCCCTGCGGTGCAGCCCAAAGTTTCTGTGTAGTTTCTTCACCTGCCGGGGTGCTCCCGGGGCTCGGCGGGCGGGAGGCGGTGGGGGTGTCCCGGGGGCCGAGGTCCCGATGTGCCGCACCCCCGGGGCCGGGACTCGCTCCGTGGCGCGACCGCGAAGGACAGCGGCCCCGGCGGGGCGGAGCGGGGCTGTACCACCGGCGAGGGGGCCCCGCGCCAGCCCCGGCCCCGCGGCCCCCGGTGGGAGGCGCAGCTGGAGCTGCGGGCGGGGGCTGAGCCCTGGCGGCCCCAAGCGCTGCAGCTGCCATGGAGCTGCTCCGGGTGCTGCTGGCTGCTGCTCTGCTCCCGCTCCTGCCCCGTGAGTACCCCCGGGACAAACCCAGGAGGCGGAAAGGCCGGGTGCCACCCAGCCTGGGTGTAAAGGCTGAGCTGTGCCGAGCTGGCAGGCGTGCTGGGTGGGATGTGTGAGGGAAGCAGTGCCCCTAAACCTTGTCTCCCTCAGTTGGCAGGGCAGCCGTGCCGCTGCCTACGCTCACCCGGCCGCTGAGCATGGTGCTGGCCGGGCAGCGCCGGCAGCTGGTGGTGTGCGTGGTGAGCGACCTGGCCCCCAGCTCTGGCCATGCCGTCTGGATCTCCGGTGGGAACGGTAGCATCCTGCAGTCCTTTGCCTATGGCGCCTCCCAGGAGGATGGTGGATCCGTCTGCTCCGTGTCCCTCCTTTCCAGTGACCCCCCGCGCGAGAGGGAACTCGCCTGCCATGTGGGGGCCAACAGGACCTCCCCGTCCCACAGCTCCCGCCCCATCCGCATCACGGGTACGGCCCTGCTGCCACCCCCTCTGCCTGCCTTGGCCGCTGCTGCCCAGCCCAGTGGTTGCACTGGTGGTCCCCGAGGAGGGAGGTCGGCAGGACCTCTGGGGCCAGCAGGGAGCAGGTGTGAGGCCCTCGGGGCAAACGTTGCCGTCCCGATCACAGGAAGGGGTTTGTGGCTAGCCCTGCCATGCACCTGGTGCTGGGCTGCCGCTGCCTCCCCAGCTGCTCTTTCATCCCACAGGCAAGGAGGAGGCAGCAGAGCTCTGTAGCACAGCTGGTGAGTCTCTGGCCCCTGCCTGGTGGGAATGTCAGCTGCAAGGGAGAAAGCCCTGGCAGTGGCTTGGCTGGGAATATGTGGTGGTTGGGATGGGTTTTCTCAGTGTCATGGGACTGGGGAAGAGGGAGGGAAGCTTCACCTTGGTGGAAAGAATGGGGAAACTGGATCAGAGCCAGCCTGCCCTCAGGAACAGCATGAGGGCGACATGAGGTGTCTCTGGAATGTGTAAAGACCCCAATTCTGCCCAAACATGGCCCCATGGCAGGCCTGTGAAGGACGTGGGTGTAGGGGGGTGTCTGTGGCAGACATCACCTCACCCTTCCATTGCAGTGTCACCGGCCTCTGCCTTGGCAGCGCTGCTCATGGCTGTCCGTGTGGTGCTGCTGAAGGTCTTGCTCTCTGATGCTGTCCTCACCTCCATCCTCCTCGCCCAGAGCTGAGGGCATGAAGGGTAAGTCCCCCTGGTTTGGTGTAGGGCTGTGGAAGTCACTGGAGATATTCTGGAGACTAGAGAGGGGAACCCCAAGTAGAGGAGGGAGAAGACCCAGTGTTGGCTCGGTGAGGTACAGGATGGGAATCTTGGCTTGAGGAGACAGAGAGGAGCTGTGGGTGGCAGGGCCGTGGAATTTCCTGGAATTAATTACCCAGAGGTAGGGAAGGAGCCCCAAGGTTCCTCGGGGGGGGGAAAGTTTCCATTATTCCAGAGGCAAGGAGGGTCCCAGAGGGTTGTGGGGTACCCCGAAGTTCCCCCGCGGCCACGTGCGCGCCCCTGCCCACGTGGCCGTCCGGCGGGACCGCCCGGGGGTGGTGCTACGGGGGCCGCGCGCCGCCGGGATTGGCTGGCCACGGCCGGCGGGGATTGGTCACGCGGGTCATGCGCGCCTCCGCCATTGGCGGGCGCGGCGGGGTCGCCATGGTAACCGGGCGGGGCGGGGCGGGCGCGCGCCCCGGAAGCGGAGTCATGGCGGCGGCGGCGGGGGCTGCGTTGCTGATGCTGCTGATGGCGGCGGCGCCGGCGGCGGGCGACGACTCGGACTGGGTGCGACTGCCCAGCAAGTGCGAGGGTAAGCGGGGCCTCGGGGGGGGGCCGGGCTGATCGGCGGCCGCCCGCTGCCTGCTCGGGCCGGGGGTTGCTGCTGCGAGGCTGCGCCCCCGCGGGCTGCTCCTCTGTCCGCCTCCTGCCCGCGGGCATCGCCGTTCCCGGCAGCCGCTTGATCGCCTGCCGGTTCGTAGCTGGGACTGGTCGTGTGTGCTGCTTACAGTTTGGTCTCCGTGATGCTTCCTGTCTGAGTATCGCTTTGGTTCGCAGGCAGTCCAGGCTAGGTCATGACGGGTATTTGCTGCCTGGTGCGGCTTCCTCTGTCTTTGTTGTGCAGGCACATGTGGAGCTGGACAGCAAAGAGAAAATTTAAAAAAAATAGGGAGTTCTTTACAAAACTTTCCCTGCCGAGGAAGCAGCTCTGGAGATGCTGATGTCCAAGTTCTGCTGTGGCACCAGCGTAACCTCAGAGAACCATCAGAGCAAGCACTGACCTCACTCTGCTCCTCTTCCTGCCCAGGCTTCAAACCTGTGTCAGTGAACAGACAAAGCTGCAGCGAACATTTGGATAACTGGACTCAGCACTGAGCACTCCTGGCACAGCAGGTGTGGTGTGGAGGGGAACATCCTTGAGATCCGAGCTCCAAGGGTCTGCAGGAAGGACGGATCATCCCACGGGAGAAATGGCCACAGGTGCCTCCAGCCCCCTGTGCCAGCAGAGGAAGGATTGTGCAGGAGTTGTGCACAGGGCTTCTCAATGTGTGCATGGGAGCTCTGGAGAAGCCGCCTCCTTCTCTTCCTGCCTGAGGCATCTCTCAGCTCACATAATTGCCTGGGAGAAGACACTGGCTCACTGCTGTCAGACCATTCCTGCTGGAGCTTGGCACTTCTCCTAAAGTGGAGCTCGAAGAAGAGGTGGCTCCTGACAAACAGGACCCCACAGCACTGGACAAAGCTTTCTCCAGCCTCCTGAGACCCTCTTTTTGGAGGAGGAATAGCCACACCACGCCTGGCTTCCATTCCTCCCCATTCCCACTTGTAAACCCCTGAGATATTTCTCCTGCTGTCTGTTTCTATAGCTCTATTGGGCTCTTTTTACAGAAGAAATAAAGCCTTTTTTTTTTAGCTTTATAAAAATAACCCTGTACTGCGTTCTAAATCTGTTGATGATGTGGTCCCTGCTGCAGGCAGAGCCCCAGGTTGTTCTGCTGTAGGCCACAGCCAGCAAGCACTTTGTGCTGTCACCAGCCCAGCAAGCCCTGCCAGCTGCTCAGTCCCCAGCACAGCCCCAGTGTCCCCAGGGCACTGAGAGCACAGAACCAGGACCAGGTGGGACGTGCTGCCATCACAAGGAGAAGCTCTGAGCCACGCTGGGACTTGCATTGCTAAAAGAACCCCGTGCTCTTCCAAAAGGAGGAGAGCAGCTTGTGGCTGAGAGGTAGAGGCTTTTGGGGGGAAAGCTGAGCTTGTGTGACTTCCAGCTGTGCCACAGCAGCTGGTTTACACTGAAATGTTGGTTTGGGTGCTCCTGCTTCAAGTGTTCTCCAGTGGAAGCAGCTGAGCTATTCCTGGTTATCTCTTTGGATGGCCATAATGTGTTTTGTGCTCACAGCAGCTTTGGCCTGCCCAGTTCCTGGGCTAGTTCTTGCTGCTGTCCCAGACAGCTGCTTGTCACAACAGTGACACCCTCTAAAGCCTTTGTGCTCTCTCCTTCCCACAGTGTGCAAGTACGTGGCAGTGGAGCTGAAATCTGCCTTCGAGGAGACTGGCAAGACCAAGGAGGTGATCGACACCAAGTATGGCTTCCTGGACGGGAAGGGCTCTGCTGTCAAGTACACACAGTCGTAAGTGGCAGTGGGACGGGAGGCTCCTGCTGCTGTCACTGCCTCTGGAGCTGGGGCCTCGGGAGGCTCACCCTGTGCCCTGGCTGTTGCTGGGGGCCCACACCAAGCCTGAGCCTTTCTCTCCATGCAGGGACATCCGGTTAATTGAGGTGACAGAGAACATCTGCAAGCGGCTGTTGGATTACAACCTGCACAAGGAGAGGAGCGGCAGTAACAGATTCGCAAAGGTGAGGGACATTCCTCCAGTTCCTGCTCCCAAATGCACCTCACCCATCCCTTCACTGCCAGAGTGACAAACCAGGGTCATTCTTCCAATCCTCTGGACCCCCTGATAGTGCCTGGCGTGCGAGGCCATGCTGCCCCCCAAGTCACATGTCAGGTGATGTCTTTGGTGGCGGTGGGCAGGCATGGAGGGAACTTGGGGCTGTCTCCCCCCTGGTTTGGGACCAGGTTTGCAGAAGGGAACTCGCTGCCACCTGAACTCCCCGCTGGTAACACTGATGGCCCCAGAGATCTGGTTTGCATGTTCTGCATGGCTGGGCAGGGTTGTGTGGCTGACAGTGGGAGGAGAGAGTGGGAGCCCTGCAGGAGCAGCCCCACCTCACCAGGCCATGCTGCTCCCTCCCTCACAGGGCATGTCAGAGACGTTCGAGACCCTGCACAATCTGGTGCACAAGGGTGTCAAGGTGGTGATGGACATCCCCTACGAGCTGTGGAATGAGACCTCCGCTGAGGTGGCTGACCTCAAAAAGCAGGTACCCCGCCCCAAGAGATTGGCTTTCAGTGGCTGCTGTGACCTTGTACGGTGGAGTGGAAGTGGGGAGAGCATCCAGGGGTGCGCTGCTGGGAGCAGAATGTTGGCAGGACCTGTGGCAGGAGCCTGGCCCTGGTCCTGCGACACCAGCACGTGTCTGGAGCTGAGCTCTCCTCTCTGCCCTAGTGCGATGTGCTGGTAGAGGAGTATGAAGATGTGATCGAAGATTGGTACAGGCACCACCAGACGGAGGATCTCTCCCAGTTTCTCTGTGCCAACCACGTGCTAAAAGGAAAGGACACAAGTAAGTCCTGGCTGCTTCCAGGGGCTGAAATAATGCAGGAATGCTCAGGAGGGCAGGGTGTCCTGCCTCTCCAGCAGCGCCCCCTCTGCCCCTCTCTTCTGTTTTCCCTAGGCTGCCTGGCAGAGAAGTGGACTGGCAAGAAGGGTGACTTGGCAAGCGTAGGGGAGAAGCAGAGCAAAAAAAAGAGCGGGAAGAAGAAGAAAAAGGGCCAGAAGGATGAGCGCGAGGGAGCTGCCAGCCTTCCGGACACAGGGGAGGCCCTGGAGGGGGTCCAGGAGCAGGCTCCGCTCACCCACAGCCCAGCCGATGAGCTGTAGGCACGCAGCCCCTGCCCCCGGGGCTCCCGCTCCGGGGTTTCACCCCGCTGTGCCTATGGGTACCAAAGGAAAAAGGGACTTGTGACCCGGGGGAGACCGGAGCGCCTGGCCCCGCCTGGCCAGCCTGGGTGCTATCCCGTGATTCGGTGTCACGGAGCCGCCGCGGACCCAGCCCCGCCGCATCCCTGCCGGGGGCTCCAGCTCCGGGAGGCCGCGAGCGCTGCCCCATTGCCGGCTCCTCGCACGCCGCCGGGACTGTAAATAAAGACGTTTTCCCCAGAGTCGCCGCCGCCACTATCGGCCCTGCTTCTGCTGCTGCTGCTGCGGCCCGGGGAGAGGCCGGTGAGGGGCGGGTGGGCCCCGCGGGCCGGGCCGGGCCGGGCCCTGACCCGGCCGAGGCAAAGGTCGGGGCCGTGAGGGGGAGCGGCGCGAGCGCTGCCGGGCGGTGCTCATTGCCGGGGGCGCGGCCAGGGGGGCGTGGCCTGGCCGGGGGGCGGGAGGGACGCGGCGCGAGCGGCGATTGGCGAGCGCGCGGGGGCGGACGCGGCGGGGATTGGCCGGCGCGCGGGGGCGGGGCGCGGCCAGGGGGGCGCGGCGCAGCCAGGCTGAGGGGCCGCGGCCGTGTCGGTGTCCGGGTCCGGGTCCCTGACGGCGGCGGGATGGTGGACAGCGTGTACCGGACCCGCTCGCTGGGAGTGGCGGCGGAGGGGCTGCCGGACCAGTACGCGGACGGGCGGGCGGCCCGCGTGTGGCAGCTGTACATCGGGGACACGCGGGGCCGCACGGCCGAGTACCGCAGCTGGCTCCTGGCGCTGCTCCGCCAGCACCGCTGCCGCTCCGTCCTGGACGTGGCCTGCGGCACCGGGTGAGGCCCCGCTCCCGCCCAGCTCCCGGGTGTCCCTTCCCCCTGCTTCCCGGGGCCTCGCTGCCCGCGGCCATCCCCAGAGCCCCCCTCCCCGGCCCCCCGTGCTGCCCCCGGCCCCGCTGACAGCCGTGTCCCCAGGGTGGACTCCATCATGCTGCTCGAGGAGGGCTTCCAGGTGACCAGCGTCGATGCCAGCGACAAGATGCTCAAGTACGCGCTGAAGGAGCGCTGGGAGCGGCGCAAGGAGGAGCCCTTCGACCGATGGGGTGCGGGGGCTGTGGGGGCCGGGAGGGGCTGCGGACACTGACCCTGCCCCGGTGCACTGCCCATGGCCCCTCGCAGTGCTTGGGCCACTCGTCTGGGACTGCCGCCGGCCGGGTGGCCTTGCTGCGGGGACCTGACAGTGCCAGCTGCTCGGCAAAGACAAGCCATGGTCCTTGCCTGGCTGGCTGCTGGCCAGAGGCAGAGCAAACAACCACAGGGACCTGGGGAGGGCTGGGTGATGCTGGGATGGGGTCTTGCAGGCAGGGGAGGTTGGGTGTCCCCGGCCTCATCCATTTCCCTGTGCTGCAGTCATCGAGGAGGCCAACTGGCTCACACTGGAGAAGGACCTGGAGAAGCCAGGGGATGGGTTTGATGCAGTCATCTGCCTGGGGAACTCCTTTGCACACCTGCCTGATTTCAAAGGTGAGTTGGGGCAGGGGAGAGGAGGGGGAGCACCTGTGCGTGCATGGTGTCTTCCAGCAAGCTGAGAACATGTCCTAAGTCATGGCATTGTTGGGATGGGATTACACACAGTGGAGCTGCTGTTTCATGGTGCATCTCCAGGGAGAGTGGAGCTGAGGCCCCACTGCCCCAGTCTGTGACATGAGTGGGCCCACTGGGTTCCATGGTCATGGTGGAGGTTTGTGCGTCAATGTCACTGCTGTGACAAGGCTGGAGGCACACCCAGATTTGTGCCACAAAGGCGGGTGGTGGGTTTCCCACGTGGTACACTCTGCTCCAGTGAGGCTGAGAACGTGCCTGAGCTCATGCCACGGGTGGGGCTGTGGGTTCTCCAAGCTGAGATTCCGGGGAAGATGGTAGGGGCAGGTATTTGTGTGTGCATGTGTTTGTGTATGGGTAAGATGAGGGCATATGGGCTGTGCCACGGGGTACAGCCAGTGCTTGGAGACACCATAGTTTCCTCTCCAGGGGACCAGAGTGACCACAAGCTGGCCCTGAGGAACATTGCCAGCATGGTGAGGCCCGGGGGTGTCCTGGTCATCGACCATCGCAACTACGATCACATCCTGGCCACGGGCTGCGCGCCACCCGGCAAGAACATCTACTACAAGGTCGGTGGCTGGCAGGCCCTGCCCCATCCCAATCCCCTTTGCCCCAGCTCCGTGGCCTCAAGGGGGCCAGGCAGGGCAGGCAGCAGGATTGTGCCCAGGCTGGGGGCCACCGAGTCCCCACAGGACACAGACATCCTCCTGTGGTCTCCCAGAGCGACTTGACCAAGGACATCACCACCTCGGTGCTGCTGGTGAACAACAAGGCACACATGGTGACCCTGGACTACACGGTGCAGGTCCCCCCCACTGAGGCAGGGGCAGACCCGGAGCTGAGGTGAGAAGAGCTGCAGAGGTGGTGGCTCCCACCATGGGTGGGTGGCTGTCCCCTGCTGTCCCCTGCCTCACCAGCACTGCCTCCTTGCAGCAAGTTCCGCCTCTCGTACTACCCGCACCGGCTGGAGGCCTTCACAGCCCTGCTGAAAGGAGCCTTCCAGGGAAAGTGCCAGCACACTGTCCTGGGTGACTTCCAGCCCTACACGCCAGGCCAGGCCCACGTGCCCTGCTACTTCATCCACGTCGTGAAGAAGACAGGCTGAGGGGGCTACGGAGATGGGACTATGGTGGCTGAGAGCTCCAAGCAGCTGTGGGTCCAAGCAGGGGGTGGGGACATGGCTGAGAGCCACCTGGGAGACCCCTCCCCTTAATTAAGAACACTTGTGAGAGCTACCTTGGATCATGGTCCGTGTGTCCCTGTCTGGGCAGGGTATGGGGCAAGGGGGACAGCCACTGCCTCCTCAGGACTCCGTGGAAGGAGGTGCTCAGCCTGGGGGGGCACAGGATGGGTGCAGGCACAGCAGCCCCACCAAGGCCCCAGCTGCAGGTGGGGCTTGGGGCTTCCCTTAAAGAGGGAAGGAGGGCTGAGCTGGCTCCCAGGTGGTTGCACACCCCAGCTGAGTGCCTGCAGCACCACTCACAGCAGTGTGCTGGAACCTGTTATCTCACATGCACCTCCCAAACAGGTGCTGACTCCTGCTCTTGACACTCCTCAGCCCCACATAGGGGTAGCCAGTCCCCCACTGGAGCCTCCAGCAGTGCTTCTGCTGTGGCTGCAGCTCCCTCCTCCCACCCTGGGCAAGATGAGGTGCCCAGATCCGGCAGCACGGAGCAGTGCGGTCAGGGAGAGCCCTGCCTGAACACGCTCAGGCACCAGAGCCAGAGCCACAGGGCTCCAGGCAAGCACCAGCTGCAAACTCACCCATGGAATGCCAGAAGCTGCTGTGGAAGCAGCCCTTAGCAGAGGAGCTCCAGGGGGAGCAGGCCCTCACAGCCACACCTGGCCCAGGGATCCAGCTGTCAGCAGGATCAGTGCCTACAGCAGCTGGGGCAAAACCTGGCACCAACAACTCCCTGGGCTGCACAAAGCTGAGGGCAGCTGCAGGCACCTGGCACAGCAGCTGCCAAACAGCTCCAGTGCCATTTGTTGGGAAGCAGGGGATATGCAATGCCACCAGCAGCTGCTGTGAGGCTGCAGAGGGAGGTGAGACAGGACCTCAGGGGGTCTGGGCCAAGTGGTGCTCAGCACAAATTAGTGCAGACTGGGCAGCTCCAGGCTGTTCCAGACAAGGTTTGAGTATTTCCAAGGCTGAAGCTCCCCCTCTCCCTGTGACAAGTTTTTCCTCTCATCCAATGGGAATTTCTTTGCTGCCACTTGCTCCCATTGCCTCATGTCCTGTCACCCAGTGTCTTCAGCAAGAACTGGGCTCCTTCTGCAAAGGGAGCTCAGCTCACAGCCAAGCAAGTGCCTCTCCCTCAGGCCTTCCTCATCCACCACAGGCTCCAGCCATTCTGGCAGGATGAGACTGGCCCCATTCTAGTTCACAGGTGTGCTCCCCTCTCTACCTGCAGGACAATGATTTCTCTGCACCACCCAGCCCACCCAAAAATTTCAGGGACCTTCCTGAGCCTACAGACACCAAGAGAAGCAACAACTTGAGGTCAGGCAGTGAGCACCTAGTGCTAAAAAATCCTGTATTTATTCAGAGACTATGTCAAGTCCAAGTCAGCTGAAGCAGCAGTGCCCTGTGTCCTGCTGCCCCTCTGGCCAGCACCTCTCACTGGGGGCTGACAGCCCAACAGCAGCTGCCTCCACACCTGAACTTGCTGCAAAACCAGATGCAGTTTGAGCCTTGCTCCCCCACCAAAGAATGGCCTGTCAGCCATGGAGACAGCACTACACTGCCCACAGCTTTGTCCCTGCAAGGAAATCACCCTGCTACGTTCCCAGCAGCCACAATGCACCACTGACACCTCAGGGACCCTCACAGAGCCCACCACCCTCCTGGATGAGCAGAGCAGCACTTCCACCAGGCCTTGGCTTGGGAAACTGCACAAACACCATTTCCACCCAAGCTCAGAAGAAGGGGGCCCGGGAGGCATCAGAGGAGAGCAGGCAGTGCCTGCCTGTTCTGCAGTCCCAGCTCTGCTGAGCATTACGAGGCTGCAAACTTCTGCTGGATGAGTCTGTACCTGAGCAGCTCCTGCTCAGAGACTGATGGCTGCAACCTGGCAGCAGCCTGCAGAAAGTCTTCCATGGTTAGGATCAGAGCAGACTTCTCAGTATCCAGCCCTGCATGAGAGAAACAACATGGAAGGGCTGAGAAGAGGGGCAGCTGGTAAGATCCAAAAGCCCACTCTCCAGCCATCAAAGGAAAAGCTGTGTGTCTCTCCTTCCCCCTGGGGCCAAGCACTGGAGGTGGAGATGATCACATCTGCAGAAACTGCCTGCCTGGCAATAACCCAGAGCCCAGCACCGTGGTCCCAAAGCTGCTGAGGATCTTCTCACACAGCCCAGCAGTGCCAACTCTCCCCTCTGCCCCTGTGCTGGGCTGCTCCAACAGCTGGGACAGGTAAGGGCAGGGCTCCTACCTTCCTCAATCCACTCCACCTTGCGTTTGACAGCACACATCATGGCATCTGAACACAGGGCATAGATGTCTGCTCCTGTCAGCTGAGCTGGGCATTTTTCTAGGATGGTGGTGAGATTCACAGAAGGATCCAGTTTAAACCTGCCAAGAGAGAAAAACAGAGGTGTAAAGGCCAAGAAAAAACAGACCAGTGTGACTGGGCAGAAACAAGCAGAGTACCCATGCTTAGCCGCCTCCAGAATGTGCTCTGCGTGCTCAACAAAAAAAAAAAAAGTTTGCTTTACTGTTTTTTTCAACAGTCACTTTTCTTTGAAACATCCCTGGAGCATAGTCCTCTCTCCTGCTAAGCAGGATCAAAGGAAACTTTGAATCACAGCACCACAGCACAGCCTGAGTTGGAAGGGATCTTAAAGATCATCCAGTTCCAACTCCCCTGCCATAGGCAGGGACACCTTCCACTAGACAAGGATGCTCCAAGCCCCATCCAGCCTGGGCTTGAACACGTCCAGGGATGGGGCATCCACAACTTCTCCGGGCCTCTCTGGTTCCAGGCTAGGAAGCACAAGGGATGCAGGGAGTAGTCTTGGAGCCATGGTGCAGGATGTACTCTCTAGAACACCATCTGCTTATGCCACTGGTGTTTGACTTCTCACCTAGATAAATTAAGTGCTCCACACACCTGGGAACAACCTACAGTCATGGTTGGATGAGAACATGTTTAATGAGAGACTACAAACCACTGCAACACCAAACCACCCCACGAGAGCCACACTGCAGACAGTGAGCCTCCCTCAGCATGAGCAGCAGCTGCTGGAGGGCATGGTGGCCAAGACACAGGGTGTGACAAGCTGCCTGGAGCCAGCCCACACTCTCACCTCTCCTACTAACTCACGGTGACAGGCAGAGGTGATCACAGCTATCCAGGACAGACTCCCTGCAGAGGCAGTCACAGCCACTCACCCAGCTGTGGTGGGGGGCACCTCTGCACCCCAATTGCAGGGCTTGCTTCTTTCCCTCCAGAGATGCCCTCAGGAGCTCAGAGCAGCTGGAAAAGCAGCCAAACCCTGCTGCTCAGCGATCCCACACAATCAGTGATTGGGGAAGATACACAGATCACAGTATGAACACCCCTGAGTCCCACAGGAGGAGACGCAATGAGCTGAATGGAGCTGCCTTCACACTTGGATTGGCAAACAGCAGGGGAAATTCTCTTGCAGGAATCAAAGGGGAGCTTCCTGTCCTGCAGCTGCACTACACCATCAGGATCTGGCTGAGCTCCTTAAGAAGAGCACAGTGGCTGGAAACCTCTACCAATCCCTCCACTTGGACAGGCAGGCTGAGCTCCACCCATCCTGTAGAAAAACCAGTCCCAGCTCGGCTTCTGGAAATCGCTCCATCCTCCTGCCCTACCCACTGGCTGTGGCTCAGTGACCTCAGGTGCTCCCCAGACATGAAGCCAAGATGGAGCACGCTATGCATCAGCCCCAGGAGGGCTGTGACCCCCTGGAAGGTGGTGGCAGGAGGCTGCAGGAGCACAGGGTCACTCACCTCCTGGTGACAGCGCTCAGCACCTGCAGCTGCGACTCCCGGTCCTCGCTGATGCCCACGTAGACCAGCTTGTCAAACCTGCCAGCACAGAGAAGGCAGCTGGGCACAGGCCAAAGCAAACCTGCCACAAGTGCTCAGCCCTGTGCACCAGGAGCTGCAGGACAGCTCCTTTTGCTGCCCAGTTTGTGGGTGATACAGAGCCTGAAGCAGCCCATGTGCTCAGAGGGACAGGGGCAGGCTGGGGAAATGGACAGACAGGAACCATCCAGGGTCCAACAACAGCAGATACAAAGTGCTGCCCCAGGACAAGCAAGTCACAGGCTTGAGGACTGGCTGGGGGGCAGCTGTGCAGAAAGGGCCCTGGGGCACCAATTCCTGCCATTGTTTGGTGTAACAGCAGGTCCCTCATGGCCCTGCTGTGCTGCTGGGGCAGGAACCAGAGCAGTGGGGGCAACAAGCTGTGGTATCTACACTGCTGCTACAGCCACAGGCACCAGCCCCCTCCTGGCTTCCTGTGAGCCAGGGGCCTTCACAAACAATCTCTGTAGAGGGAACGTGGTGAGGACACAGTCCTGCTCACCAGGGCCTGAGGAGCTCTGGGGAACCCCCCTGGAGTGAGGCAGGGCAGGATGGGACATACCTGCCTGGCCGTAGCAGAGCTGGGTCCAGGAGGTCAGGCCTGTTGGTGGCTCCAATGACAAACACCTCTCTGCTGGAATGAAGGCCATCAAGCTCTGCAAGGAGCTGTGAGACAACTCTGCAGGGAGCAAGACAGGACACTTAGAACGAGGCCTTGGCAAGTCACCCAGTGTCTCTCTCAATGAAAAAGGAAGAAGTGAGGCCAGTGGCAGGACTTCAGCTCCTATTTCTCCTATTTCTCTTCCCTGAAGAGCCCTTCCACAGCCATCCAGACTTCTCCATCAGCACAGCCAGCAAGAACATGGGCTCACTACAAAGCAGTCCAAATCTCAGACAGTCCTTCAGAACAGGAAAACTGGATGGGGACTGCCAGCTTAGCAGAAGAGCAGAGGAGGCCTAGGGAAAATAACCCTGTTTCTGGGTATCTCTAAGCTGTACACACTTTGCTTCTACCAGAAGCACCTGAAAGGTTTCCCACCACAGGGGAACAGCAGCTAATAGGAGGACAGAACAGCAGGGGTGTGAAGGATGACCTTGGAGAGGCCAAAGGGAGCACTTGGCAGCTACAGAAGCAGATGGAGGAGACTGTCTTAACCAAATGTTTGCACAACTAGCTTGGGCAATCGGGAACCTGAGGCAATGCAAACAGCAGTACTAATGCTCAGAGAGAAGAGACAGGCCATGCTGAGAGCAGAAGAGAGCAGAGAGGGGCAAAACCAGAGAAAGAGAGGTGGAATGGACTATGCCTTTCAGGGCAATCTCATGCACTGCCTGCAGCTGAGGCAGGAATCCTGCTCTCCCAAGGACACCTGATGCTCACTCACCTGTCCATGACACCCCCTGAATCTCCACTTCGCCCACGACTGGGGGCCAGGGAATCCAGCTCATCAAAGAAGATAATGCAGGGAGCAGCTGCCCTGGCTCTGGCAAACACTGTGAGGAGACAGCATAAAAGGTGAAAAAGACATGGAGGTGCAGTCAACAACAACAGGACCTGCTACATTCCCAGCAGGGAAGAGGTGTGGATGGAAACCAGATGCCCACTGTATCACCACCACTAACTGCTCCTGCCTGAGTGTCTCAACAGAATGAGGACAGGCAGCACCAAGCAGGATGGGTGCTGAGGCTCAGCTGTGTCTCTGAGGAGCTGCTGTCCAAGCAGGATGGGCCCTGAGGCTCAGCTGTGTCCCTGAGTAGCTGCTGTCCCATCAGGAACACCAGGGACAGGAGCAACAGGAGCAGAGAGAGCGGGAGGGGAAGCTGCGGGGAGCAGGGAACGGACTGCAGGAGACAGCTGGGTCCAAGCCCTTGCTGAGGGCTGTGGGTGGGAGTTGGGAAGGGGGGGTTAAGCCCTGCCTCCTTCCCTGCAGCACTACAGAAAAGCCCCATGTCCCCACGTGCAGGAGCAGGATGCACGTCCTCACCATTGCGCACGTTCTCCTCGCTTTGCCCAACGTACATGTTGATGAGCTCCGGTCCTTTCACACTGTGGGGCAGGGAGAGGAGGAAGCCAGTTAGAGACACCCATCCCCTGCCAGCAGAAGTCAGATCCATTGTGTGAACCTCCCTCACATTTCTCCTCACCTAAGGAATGTCATGGTGCATGTTGTTGCCACAGCTTTTGCCAGCAAGGTCTTCCCTGTCCCTGGAGGCCCGTACAGCAGCAGCCCAGAGCGGCACAGACCCAGTGACAGCAGCTCTGGGTGCTCCAAGGGCAACTGGATAGTGTCCAGGATCTCCTTCTTCACCTCCTGCAGCCCACCAACATCCTGCCAGGACACTGAGGGGATCTGCCAAGAGAGGGAGAATCCTTGTCAGCACTCACTCCTGAGCCCCGAGCATGCCTGGGCAGCTCCAGTATCCAGAATCCACATTTCCCCTCTTCTGAGCTTTGCAAGGGAGAACCAAACAGTACAAACACATCCTCAGGCAGGCTGCACTCACAGAGTGCACTTCATCTCCAATCCTCTACTGGGAGGAGGATCCCAATGGAAGGAGGATTCCAATCTTGCCCCTGGGATCCTATGTCAGCAAAAATACCCCAGGGAAAGTGTCAGCCAGGGTTGCCTGCAGCTTTGAGGGGAGAGAGTCTTGCTGTAGGCAGCCTTTGGGATGCATGAGGAAGGTAAAAATAAGAATAAAAATTTAAAATTAACTGTGCAAGGGCTTCACACTTTGCAGAGGTACAGAACCTGGGCTGCCAGGAGCTCTGTGATGGCAAGGAGGATGTGACAGAGAGACATCCTGCAGGACAGTGTATGGAACACTCACTGCTCTTGAAAGGGGGATGCAAGAACAAAGTCCATGTATGCTCACAAGAAATAGATCGGGAGGGGGTCAGCTGCAGACATGTGAGGGGTCAGGGAGAACAGAGAGAAGACACCAAACCTCAGATGGGTGAGCCAAGGCCTCTTGGATTATTTCGTGCTGAGCAAAACTATCCCAGAGCATGCTGCTGCTCTGCTTTCCACTTTAGGAACAGCTGGAATGGCACAGCATGCATGACATCCTCCTGAGAGTCAGAGCAGCTCTCCTGGGAAAGCCCCACACTTCCCCCCCACCTGCTGGCTGTTGGTGCCAGCACAAGTGGGGAGTTTAAAAATAGCTTAGGGCAAAATTCTTCCCCCCTCAGCTAATTTGCATCTCCTTCCTTCACTACTGGAGAAACGATGTTATCTTATTTTATTTTTTTAGCTGTCCACCAGGAAAATTAGGTCAAACAAAACAAGGATTTTCAGGAATAAAACCCAACTTTTAAAGCAGAAGGCCACAGGCCCTTCTTCTGCAGTGACAAGGAATGGAAGAGCTGCCCTCTCCTCTGCACTTTTGCTCAACCTGCTTCACTAGAAAGAGCTTTACAGACATGAGCACAGGAAAACTGCAGCAGGGTTGTTTTGAGGAGGGGGGCACATTGTAAGTCTAAGACAGGGTGCAGACACTGTTAACAAGTGGAGTTTGGAATCAGTTCTCTCCAGAATGCTCAGGCTGTAAGTGCAGACAAATGTGTGACTAACCAGAAAGTGCAAGCAGGGAACTGAAAGCAATGTTGAGAGTATCCAGGTCTGCTAATGGCCTTCCTGACCACAACCAATTACTAAGAAATCAATAAAGGAATGTAAAATACAAACAAAATTAACTCCCATTCACTCAGCTCACTGCTGAGCATGCCCTGTGGTTATCTGCCTTACAGAAAACCTGGCAAACACCATAAAACAGAGCTCACTGCATGAATTAAGTGGGCAGCTGGGGAAGGTGCCAGAGGAACTGCTCCAAGGCCAAGGCTTCCTGTCCTGTGCTGAACTCAGTTGTTGGCACTCATGGGCATGGAAAAGAGGTTCTGATCACTTTGCTTGGTCCTAACATTACCCAGCCAAAGTAGTCACCCCAAATGCTGCTTCCCTGGGGGCTGAGCTGCCAGAGAAGATCACACCCCTTCTGAGCAGCTGACTGCTGGTTTTCTCAGACTCTCCAGGTCACTTTCCCTGAAGAAACCCCAAGTTCTTCAAACTGCCTGTCTGTCAGAAAAGTCCATCCCAGCTCAAGCAGCATCCAAGGCCAGAGATCAAGTCTAAGACTTATCACACCTGTGGAGAAACTCCCCCACCAGCCTGTGCCACAGCCTCTGTGTTCCCTCAAGCCAGGTGTCTGGGGAGATCTCAGGGAGGCAGCTCTACCCCCCAAGAGGCTGAGCTGCACAGCTGGCACCCCTCCAGCACCACTGGTCTGCATTTAGCACTGCATGAGCTTCCCTGACAAATTCCAAGCCAAGAGGGAGAAAACTGATGGGGGAAAGTCCAGAGGACTGTTCCCCTCTGAAAGCTGAGGGAATACATGGGAGGACAGAGTAGGAAGTAACGTGTCAGAACATAGCCCTGCAAGATCTGTGAGCCAAGAGTTCTGCAAGAGCCCAGCCCCTCCTTGTGCCCCAACACCTCACCTTTGGGGCTCCCACTGCCTGTGAGTGGGCATCATGCAGCTGCTCCAGTGCAGCACTAAAATCCTCCTCGAGCACCGGGAACCCTGCAGTGCAAAAATCCCTCTCCACTTCTTCACTCAGCCCGCTTGGAAAACTGGTGAGGAAAGAAAAGGAAAGGAGTCAGACTCTGCCCCACCAGTGGCTGCAGCCCCTGCCCTCCCCACCCTGCTGCCTGTGCTACCTCAAGGCCTGGATGCGGGTGCAAGCAGCCCAGCTGCTGTGGGACAACAAGGCACAGAAATCTCCCAGCACAAATCCCTGTGAATGTGGAAACAAAGAACATCAGTTCAGTCCCTCACCACAGCTACACCTAGGCCATAAAACGTATAGGGAAAAATTCCTTACAGAGCTGTTCCTTGAGCAAGCTGCTCCTGCTTCAAGGCTCTAGCTTCATTTTTTTTTATTAGCAGAGCTGAACATCAGCAAAAGGTGTGGACTAGAAATCTGCACTTAAAAGCTGATGTCTGAGTACCAGGATTCACCACTGAAGAAGTTGTCTGGGCTGTGGGAGTTACCCCCTTTCTCCAAGGCCAGCTAGGGGAGACTGGCCCAGCACTGCCAGCCTGGCCATCCCCACGTGCTCCTGTGGTTTTACTCACTGCAGTCCTGCGGGCCAGCTTGGACAGGCTCACTTCTTTGCCCAGAGGCAGGCTGGCAGTCAGCATGCTCAGCATCAACCTCCTCTGCTCCTCTGAAGGGGCTTCGATCTTCACCTCATGGAGGAAAGCAGTCTGCACATCTGTGGGAACATTCTGGGGCTTGCAGGTTGTGCCAATCACCAGCACGGGGTGGCTGTGGGGAGAAAGGGGACAGTGCATGGTCTCAGCTCTCTGTCTCTGCTTCTCCCTTGGCAGAAACAAGCAATTACCTTGAATACCCACAGCAAACGTGCAGGGTCCATACCTCAGTGCTGGCTCTGTGTCCAGGAGCAGCTGCCTGAGGGTAGCAATGACCCTGGCATCCTCTCCGAGCCCGTCTCGCTCTCTGCCAAGCACCTCGATGTCTTTCAGCAGGAGCACACAGGGCTGGTACTGCTGGGCCTGGCTGAAGGCCATCTGCACTTTCTCCTCTGTGGCTGCACTGGTGTCACTGCACAAACTGACACAATCGACCTGCCAGACACAAAACACGAGGCAGTTGCAACATGCATGGCTAGGGGGGACATAGGACAACATTCCACAAAGCTTTGCACGGGCAATTCATGGCTCAGAGGAGACCAAACTTGGTATTTCCCAATATTTCCTGAATATGACATTCAGGTCATATTCAAAATAGGCACATTCTGGATGCCTTAGCGTGGTTAAATGGCTGTCTCTTGCTTCTCTGGAAGAGATGAGGTAGGCAGGAGGGTCTTATCTGAAAAAGGTGAGGCAAAGGGACCAGAGAAATCAATACAGTGGACATCACAGCTCAGCAACCTCAGCTGGAAGGGAGGTGAGAGCTGTGGAAGACAGGGAGAACAAAGTATCTTGCAGAACAGGGCAGTAAGTAGAGAAGGAGGCCCAGAAAACTGCTCAACCAGTGCCAGACAGGCTCAAAGTGCAGGAGGAAGGTAAAGGTGATGGGTGTTTGGGGGAAGTTAGAGATGGCAAGAGGCCCAGACATGTTTACAAAGCAAACACTTGCTGAAGTCATGCAAGGGAAGAGGTGAGTGGTGAGCCTTGAACAGCAGCCTGGGAACAGGCAGTGCTGCCTCCTGGTGCTGTGAGGTTGTCCAGGGAGACTCAACCATCCCCAGGACTCCCTGAGTTTCATCCTCAGCCTGAAGCAGGGAGAACAGCTCCCTAAAGGGCAAGGACAGGGACACAGTGCAGAGGAACTCCTGTGCTCCAAGCCTGAAGCAGGGAGAACAGCTCCCTAAAGGGCAAGGACAGGGACACAGTGCAGAGGAACTCCTGTGCTCCATGTAGTACAGAAAAAACCCAGGAGTTAGGGTTGTAATGGCAGCAGGATATGTATGCAAGCACTGAAAGGCAGAGAGAAAGGACAAAAAGTTGTTTATCATCAAGTGCAGGGAAGAATTACTGTGTCCTGGTGGGGTGGCAGACACAGCAGTCAGAGAAGGGGAAGAGCAGGTGGAATAGCAGTGTAAGCACTGCAGTCAGTAAGAAACAGAGGGGAGAGCATAAAAACTGGGGTAGGAGAATAAAATGGGCAGAAAGCATCTCTGTCTTTAACAGTAAGTGTGTTAGTCTTTAAAAGCAGCACACAACCCTGAAACCAGAGCTGTAGCCTTGCACACACACCCCACTGGAGCCTGAGGCCACCTGACAGCACATGACAGCGACAGAGTGCTTCCAAGAACATCCTAAACATGGATCTGAGGATCCTGTGAAATCCCTGCAATTTAGCATTGGATGCCAAGAGCTGTGGCACATCTTCAGAAGAGTCAGAGCTCAGCACCACAAAGGATCATGTCCAGATGAGCTGCACAGCAGCAGGCCAAGGCACTACCTACCTGCTCCTCTGACCCAGTCTTACAGCTTTACTTGGAGAAAAGAACAGGAAGAGTTTACTCTCAAAATATCCACAAAAAGAAGGAACAAGCCCACAATTTCCTTCCACAAAAAGAGGGATCTTCCAGCCCTATTCTTTCCATTTTTCTTCTTCCATGTCCTAGCAGGATTTCAGAAAATCTCCTAGAAAAGTCACCACGTGACTTCCTCTCACTTTTGCAAACATATCTCTACAGATTCAAGGAAATGAAAGCATTTGTGGGATAATCCTGGGCTGTCAGAGTGAGCAAAAGAGATATGCTGGAAGAAAATAGCAATTTTAACAAGTCACTGAAGACTTTGTTGGTTCCCAGAACCTTTTGTGCTGGACAGAGACAGGTGCTAGACCTCATTCTGGCCATCCAGGCACATAACATTCCCATCAAAAGGACTTTTCCCAGTCAAATGTGGTTTTGTAACAGTAGATTTCTCATCCAAATACTCTCACCTACACAGAGAAACATCTCCTTCAGCTTGCCTGCTCCCACCAGCTACATCTGACAGTCACAGGCCTCATGCTGGGACAGGGCAAAGTAAACACCTTCCATGCTCTGCTGACCTCTCAAGCTCTTGTGAAAAATCTCTTTCAAAAAGATCTTGTAAAAATTTGTAGCAGACTCTCCCTTAATTCTTTATTTTTCAAGCTGAAGAATTTATTCAGCTTTTCCCCACACAGAAACTGGTCTAGACCCCTGATCTTACCCAGTGTCCTTCTCTGAATTTTTCCAGTTCAGTTTCATGCTTTTGTGATGGGGACACCAGAACTGTGCATGATGTTCAAGCTGTGTCAAGAAATGGATTTGCACAGCAACAGCACCCACTCTCAAGTTTGTTCCATAAAATGTGATCTGATTTTTTTTACACATACAGAGAGCAGAGCACAAGTTTTCAGGGGGCCATTGACATAAAACCAAATTCTTAATACTGACAGTAAGCTGGAACTATATCATATTCCACATTAAACCAAGTCCAGTGAATTCCACCTGACACTTCACTGCTCTTGGCAGGGGGTGCTGGTGAACATGAACACAGTTACAGGGAAGCTGCTTTACATGCCAAGAGACTTTGAGCCAGGTCTGGTACACGTGCTAGCATAAAAACACGGGCTGCTTTTCTTTTCCTTCTCAGCTAAAGAAGATCTCAGCACCATTTGTCTGCATCTGCACATGGAAACAGCTCCTGCATATGGTCGTGTCATGGCTGCAGCAGGGCCGACTTAAAAAACATTTCCATAATCCTCTGTCTGTTGTAAATCCACCAATCCACTGGGCCCAGGAGGAATTACCTTGAAGAGGTGGAGGTTGAGGCAGCTGCACACAGCTCTGACAGCCATCAGCTTCCCGCTGCCGCTGGGCCCCGAGAGGAGAACACTGCCCACGCCGCTCAGCGCGCTGGCCCTGCAACAGACAGGGAGGGCAGCTCTCCCTGCGGCCCCACCTCTTCCAGGGCTCTCTCCAAGGAATTCTCACTCACCGACGGTGCAGGTGGGGCCGGAGAGCATCGCAGAGCTGCTTCACCACGTCAGAAAGTCCCGCGGGAGACAAACTGCTCCAGAACTCATTGCTGTTACGGGCTGGGGCAGATGGGACAGTGCTGTTTGTTGAACCCACCTGTGAGAAAGCAAAAACAGCACCCAATAAAGACCAGTGCCAAGTGACAAATCTGTCCTGAAATGTCATTTTCCAGTGGCAGGAGGGACAAGCCTCCACAGGTACATTTGTCATCCACAGTGCAAGCTCAGCCTCAGATCTCCTCCCTCTGCTCTCCACCAACATCTCACCAGATAGAGAGACGTGTTCTGGGTGTCCACCAGGTAACCCTCGGACTGCTCGTCTTCCACCATGGCTACAATCTTCTTCACCTTGAAATAAAGCTCTGGCCACCTAAGGGAAAACAAACAAGCACTCTGAAGTGCTCAGCCAAGATCTTGAAGGAAAGAACAATATAAATGTCAACAAGAAGGCAGCTGATAAGCACAGGTAAGCAGAGAAACTCTTGTCCTCTTGCAGTATGCACAAGGATCAGCTAATGTGAAAGTTGGAAATGCCACTGGGAGCACCCTTATCCAGATACAAAGGGGATGTTCTCCCATTTAGCACAACTGTCCCAAAGACACATGAGCAAAACCAAGAAAGGCAGAACTGGTAGCCAAACAGAACGTTAATCCAACATGAACTCCTAGGGCTTATATGCACATTTTGTTTTGTCACAAGTTGAGAAGCCCAGCTCCCATTCTGTTTTATGTGGCTCTGACTGCCACCCTTTCCTCTTCATTCTTTATCCCCATCAGTTGCTCTACCTCTTTTTTCCTTTCTTCCCTTCCTATTTGAATAAGCTAACAGAGGTCTCCCTCTTAGCTTCAGCCCTCCATAGTCCAGCAAAAACACTTCCCTCTTACCAGTATATTAACAGACAGATAAAACACTAAAATCCAAGGACAGATCAGAATGGAATAAACTGATTTCAAGAGAGTCAATCATGGAAAAGCATATTTGCTCTTCTGATACCAATAGAGCCACAGTGAGTTGACCTACCTTAGGAACTTGTCTGCATTTAGTTCTATAAACTCAGCATTTCCAAATGTTGGAATACACAGGATGTCTCCCTCTTGGACCAGCCTACAAAAAAACCAGAGAGTTTCACCAGTGAAAGAGAGTAAATCTTTCTGGTTATGTGGCCTCCCTGCCCTGCATCACTTGTGTTTTTACAGAAAACACAGAAACTAGAGGATGACTTCTGAAGGACAGGACAAGAAGTGTTGCGTCCAAGCAGAGCATACTCCTGACAGGACAATGCAAGGGGATATTCTAGAACTACACAGCACCCGCACTGGGGGTGTGGATGTGCACATCCCCAGCGTGTGGCACAGCCGGACGGTGCATCTGCCCCGAGTGCGCACCCCGCACAGCTCACCGCGGCGTTTCGAAGTGCCTGTAGAGCACGCAGTCGTAGCTTCCCCGGGTGTTGTACGCCGGCGAGCACACCATCTCCAAGTGCAGCTCCTTGGCGAACGGCGGCACAGACAGCACGGACCGGCTGCCCTTCCCATCCGCGGCACCGCTCCTTTCGTACCTCTGCGGAGGACACGGTGCGCACCGTGAGCCGCGGTGCCGCTGGATGAGGATCCACTCCCCGGGGAGCCCGGCCGTGGCTCACCTGCAGCCGGAGCTGTGCGGCGGCGGCGGGGTCGCAGCCCAGGTTGAAGGCCAGGGCCGGGGCCAGCAGCGCGGTGCCGTCGGCCGGGCCGCGGCGGGCGGCCCGCGGGTAGTCCCAGGGCGGCGGCCGCGCCAGCAGCGCCGCCAGGTGCTCCCGGGCCGCGCCCTCGGCGCCCACCCGCACCCACTCGCCCTGGAACAGCCCCAGCGCCAGCAGCCCGCGCCGGCTCACCCACACCTCCGCCCCGCCGCCGCCGCCGCCCGCCCCGCCGGGCACCGCCCGCAGCCGCGGCCCGGCGGCGGCGGCGGCAAAGCGGGAGACGAGGGGCGGCGCGGCGGCGGCGGACGGGGGGCGGCCGCGGGCGGTGCCCGGCGGGGCGGGCGGCGGGGGGGCGAGGGCGGTGCGCGTCCCGCTGCCCAGCAACCCCTGCAGCGCCGGGCGCGCCTCCAGCACCAGCGGGCCCGGGCCGGGGCCCGGCCCCGGCAGCGCCTCGCCCCGCCGCGCCAGCACCGCGCCGCTCGCCAGCCTCCCGGCCCGCCCCGCCGCCCCCAGCAGCACCCAGGCCAGCGCCGGCGGGCTCCGCACGGGCCACACGGCCACCCTGCGGCCGGCCGCCAGCCCCAGGCGCCGCAGCAGCGCCCCGCGCAGCCACAGCTCCGCGCCGCGCCGCCCGCCCGCCTCCAGCGCCACGGCGCTCAGCAGCACCGGCTGCGCCCCGCCGCGCCCCGCCGGCCGCACCGCCAGCACCAGCGCGCCGCCCCGGCCGCGCAGCGCCGCGCACAGCCCCGCCGGCGCCAGCAGCAGCGCCGTGGCCGGCCACAGCTCGGCCGGCGGAGCGTCCAGCGGGCGCAGCACGGCCACCGCCATCGCGCCGGCAGCGGGGGCGGACCGGGGCGGGCAGCGGGGCCGGGCTGGGGCGGAGCGCGGCACAGGCAGCTGGGCCGGGCCGGGGCGGAGCGCGGTGCCGGCAGCTGGGCCGGGCCGGGGCGGAGCGCGGTGCCCTTCTCGCCCCCTCCAGGCCGCAGAACGGCGGCGCGGGGCGGCCCCGGGCTGGACTGGGGCGGTGCGCTCCGGCGCTCGTTCCGAGCCGTGCGGGCGGCAGCGACACCCGGTGACGGCGGGCCCGTCCTCCCCGGCTCCGGCAGCCTGCAGCCACAATCTGTGGATTCCCTCTCGCAGAGGGGAAAGGTGGCCGAAAAGGCGGGCGGGGATTTTGCTGTTCCGCGCCCCCCGCGAGCATCACGGCCGCACAGTGTGGGATCGAGGGAAAGGGCACTCGGTGCCCTCGCCTGGGGCAGCCTGAGGAGATTTTGCGGGCTGGACACGTGCACCTGGTTTAAGAGAATGGACTTGTATTGGTATTAGTGCTGAATTAACCTAGGAAGTCATAGAATAGTCTGAGTTGGAAGGGACACGTAGAATCATCAAAGCCTAACTTCTGTTCCTGCACAGGACAACCCCAGTAGTCACAGAGAATGCCCGAGAGTATTGTCCAAACACCCACTGAACGCTGTCGGGCTTGGTGCTGTGACCACTTCCCTGGGGAGCCTGTTCCAGTGCCCAACCACCCTCTGGGTGAAGAAACTTTTCCTAATGTCCAACCCAAACCTCCCCTGCTACGGCGTTAGAGCCATTCTCTCGGGTCCTGTCACTGGTCACCACAGACAAAAGATGAGCAAATGTCCTACTGCTCTAATCCTGAGGAAGCTGCACACTGCGGCGGGGTCTTTCCTCAGTCTCCTCCAGGCTGAACAGACCAAGTGACCTCATCTGCTCCTCACAAGGATGGCTCTTCACCATCTTCGTAGCCCTCCTTTGGAAGCTCTCTAACAATTTTAATGTCTGTTTTACATGGCAGCGCCCAAAACTGCCCCCAGAGCTCGAGGTGAGGCCGCCCCAGTGCAGAGCAGAGAGGAACAATCCCCTTCCTCATCCAGCAGGTGATGCTTTTCTTGATGCACCCCAGGACAGGCTTGGCCTGTGTGAAAAACGCCAATCACCTGTTTTTAAATTTTTAAAAGTTTAATAGTAATAAAATGGTTATAAAAATAGTAATACAATTAGAGTAATAATAGTTTGGACAAATTGAGTTAGGACAATATGAGACAATAAAGACAAAGAGTTATAGACAGTCCGGGTACCTTTTTCTGGGCTGCACGAGCCCGAAAAAGGACACCCGTTAACAGAGGATTAACCCTTAAAAGCAACAACCCATATGCATATTCATACATTTCATACATGATGTATAAATTCCATTCAAATACAGGATTCTGTCTGGTCATCATCAACTTCTTCCTTCTAATCCTAAAAGCACCTTCGAGGCGGGAAGAAGTTGGCTTCTTCTGATAATGGAGCAATAAATTCTTTTTCTCTGAAAGATATAGGTGTCCTGTGGCTGCTGTCTGGTGCGAGTGCCTCATTCCTTTCTAAAAAAAAATCCCACTTAAATAGTTCTTATTTTAATTACGAAAGTTACCTTTTAATTACAAGACTACATTTATTATTAAAATATTAATACATCCTCTCCTCCCCTCCCCTCCTCTCCTCGCCGTGTCCCATCGCCTCGGTCCACACGAGGGAGCGCTTATAATGCGTTCGGACTCTCTCGCTGAGCTCCCAGTCTGAAAATCCAACCTGCGGCTTGGGAGGATTGGCCAAAGCAAAGTGACACAGATATTACATTGCTAAAGCTGTACGGAAATGGCACCGTGAAGATGCTTCTGCAAATGCAGCCCTGCAGCCTTCTCTGCTCTGGGCCCATCACTGGGACGTAGGAAAAATGTGACAACTAGTGGCTGGGTCATTTTATCTCTGCTTTAAAATAAGGGAAATCAAGCAAAGAGAGTGGGACACCCCCACCACTCCCCCAGGGTGCCTGGCAGTCAGCTTCCAGTCAGTGAAGAGAGATCTGCATGTGCTGAACGCTGACTTTGAATTTACTGACTTCTCTTGCCTGGGCCACTTGGAAGGGATCTTCTGTGGCACGTCCCTCACTCGGGGCTTGCCAAATGTGGTGGTGTTTGCAGGGGTCCCAGGATGAGGGAAGAGACAAGAATCTTGACTCCATGTTTCAGAAGGCTGATTTATTATCTTATTATATATATTATATTAAAACTATACTAAAAGAATAGAAGAAAGGATTTCATCAGAAGGCTAGCAAGGAAAGAAAAGGAATGATAATAAAATCTTGTGACTGCTCACAGCTTCAACACAGGTGGCTGTCATTGGTCATCAAGTAAAAACAATTTCACATGCTGGGGAAACAGTTCTCCAGATCACATTCCAAAGCAGCAAAACATGGAGAAGCTGAAGCTTCTCAACTTCTTAGGAGAAAAGATCCTAGAAAAAGGATTTTTCGTAAAATATGCCTGCAACAATCTTCTGCTTGAGCAAGAACAGCACTTGTGGCTGAGGGATCCCTGCTGCTCCTTTCCAAGGGAAGCTCACGGCACCAGACCCTGATGTGGGGTCTCACATGGAGCAGTGGAGATGTGTGCAAGTGGCAGCCATTGCCTTCCATCAGGCTCACGCTCCTGTCACTGAACCAGCACAGGCTGAGCCATGGCTGGGTCTGCCTGCCACTGATCTCAGGATGGATCAAACCTGAAGCAACAAGAAGAATTTGCTGTCCTACTCCTATTGCTGCTCCAAGCAATGACCCTGGGGGACAGTGGACACCTCCCTGCCAGGTCAGTGCAGGCAGTGAGCAGCTGAGTGACTCCCTGCAGCAGACCCTGTCACCAGGGGCTGAGTCTGGGCAGTCACTGCCATCCCCCAGCATCTGCACCCCACAGCCACATCCCAGCACGTGAAAAGTGCCTCGGGCCAGCAGCTCTCCTCTGGCTCCTCCTTCCCAGCTTGTGGTGAGCGCTGGGATCCCACCAGGCACTACCACGAGCGCTCCCTGTGCATGCTGGAACTACAGTGTCTCCCCTTGTAGCGCTGGTGGTGGTGACGTGCCTGCTCTCACAGCCCTGCAGCCAGCACAAGGCAAGGAGCCAGGCCATCTGCACGCAGGCGGACCAAAGGGGAAAAAAAAAAAATAAAAAGGATTGCAAGCATCCAGTGCCAGCGTGGCACAGCCCAAATAAAAGGTTTGCAGATGCTGCTCAGGCAGGATTAGGCCTCCAATGTGCTAAGTCTCGGCTCTCAGTGAGCCTAATTGCTGCTGCAATAAGCCCTGGCTGGTCCTTTCCTGAACCGTGCTCCCCACGGCCCCCCCAGAAAACTTTTTTTTTTTTTTCCCCCTGCAAAGCTTATATTTGCCATGCATATGTTACCCCTCCCCCAGGCAGCCTGGAGGGGTCTGGCCGGGCCAAGGAGGGGAAAAGCAGGAAATCTGCACGTGCCACTTACTGCTCTGCTCTTCCCAGGAACTGTCCCCCCTCTCTCCCCCTGCCCAGCACAGCCTGGAGCTGCAGCTGTGAGAGCAGCCAGGCCCAGCAGCAGGGTCAGCATCAGTACCTGGCCCACACACCCCCTGAGCTGTGTCAAGACACTTTCTAAATTGGAATTACTCAGATTTTAATAAAACCTTTTGATAATTTTCCGTTATGTTTTGGCTGGTAGATGAAATTGGAGGTGTTCCAGGAGAGCTGTCGAGGCCTGTGCATGGGCCAGTTCAGCAACTGCCATGAGATGGGTCAAAGGAAGGTATAAATTGCAATACAGAGCATGAAAACCAAAGATACACCACAATTTTATTTATGGATGCATAATAAATAAATGGTGGACAACACAGGAAGAGCCACATTCAAAAATCCAGATTACTAAAGTGCTTTTAGACATAAATATAGGGTGACCAAGAAACAGCTTTGACATTAACACTTTTTACAGACAATTACAAAATATCTTCTTATGTCACTTCACAAAATTGTTTAATTGCTCCAGGGTACTATGGCTTGCTTTTGAAAAAGGTCTGTTCTATCATGCATAGTGTGGTAAGTGACATTCAAGAGTGTACAAAATCATTGCATAAACAAAAACCTCCTTACCCCCTTCTCCCAAACACGAGTTAAGGAAGATACACAGTGTAAATCCAGTGATAAGGCTGCATTGGCAGGCTAGATCCTCAGGGAATATAAACCTGCCTGGCTGTCAGGTTACACCAGCTTGAGGATGAACCCTACCATGTTTAAAAACCCTGCTGCTCCTCGAGGTGGAAGATTGGTGTGCTCGGCGTGGAAGGACGCGCACACGGGCGCTGCACCGGGGTGGAAGCGCTTGGAGAAGGCGTCTGTAAACTCCTGCACCATCCTTGCCCCTGCCTGCTGGAGGAGGGAGCAACTCCCAGTGTGTTGCTCCTCTTTGTGCTTCTGGCTAGCTGGGGGAGTGGTCCCAGCACGGAGGGGAAGGGAAGGAAGGGGGCTCCTCCCCAGCAGCAGTGGGTGCTGACCACAATGCGCTCCCATCCTCGCAGTGCCCCCGACCCCTCTGCCACCCTCCCTCTGGCTCTGTTGAGAAGTGAACACCCTGAAAGTGAGGGGATGAGGGGATGTGTGTGCCCAGTTTTTAAAATGCCCTGAATTCGGATAAAAGTTCCGTTATTTAAGAAAAAAATATATATATCAATAAATCAATAAATATTATAGTCTCGCCAGGACACTGTGAGGTCTGGCCTCCTCCGGGGCAGCCCAGGCTCAGTGGTCCCTGTCCTTCTGCTCTGTGGGGGGGTCCCCGTTGATGTACTGTCTCAGCACACCCCTCTTCTCGTGCTTGGCTGTCCTGGAGAGGTCGATGGCTGTGTCCTCCGAGTCTTTTGCAGGCCCAAGCTTGTCAGAGCCCTTCTGGGAGCTGGCCTGTGTCCCTTTGAGTTCCTCCTCCTCCTCCTCCTGCTCCACTCGCCAGCCATCTGCCAGCTTCTCTTGGCTCTCTGCCTTCCTGCTTACCTCCATGGACTTTTTGTGCATACCTTGCAGAGGGGAGAGAGAAAAGCCAAGGGCACCGGTTGCTTATTTCTGCTTGGGACGGCTCAGGATCACCTCCTGAATGACTGCTGCTTCCCACAGTTCTTGGCTACATCCCAAGGAAAGTTCTAACTCCCCACCTTTTCCAACCCAGAGCCCTGCCACCTGCTCTCTGCAGCCCAAGGGGATGGTTTGTGGCAAAATTAGTCTGTACCTTCCCTGTAGCAGGGAAGGCTTACAGGGAGAGGTGTGCTGTAATGACCCATTCCATCCTGGAACGAGCAGAGGGTAGCTTTGAGGTATCTTCAGCTTAGAGGCAGGTGGTGGTGACTTCTTAGATGCCCTGCAACTCCTTGATACCCACCCACGTGCAGGCACCTGTCTGACACAGCAGTAAAAGGTTTTCCTTTCCCCAGCTGTTCTTTGCAAGGAGGAAGCGGAAAACTGAGGGCACTTGGCAGCCTGCGTACAGCTCAGGGGCAGGGAGGCCCCATTCCTTTCTGGAAAAAGGGCAAGGGCAGCCGTATGAAAGAAGAATCTGAGCCTGGTTCCCACTCACCCAGCAGCCACGGGGCGCAGGATCCCACCAGGCCGCTCTTGGCGGAGTTGAGGATGGACTCGGGCAGGGGGATGGAGTGCCGCACCATGGCGCCGTACAGGCCATACTCGGCCATCACGCTGCTCCGGCCCCAGCACTTCTCCCGCTTCCGCCACTTGGCTCTTCGGTTCTGAAACCAAACCTTCAGGGGTAACAGCCAGGAGAGCACGGAGGGGTGGGATTGGGGAGGAGACAGCCCCCGAGGAGGCCGGGTGTGCAGGGCCCGTGGGGAATGGGGGAATGTCCATCCAGGGCAAGGTCAGCCGTGGGGGTGCGTGCAGGGTTGGGTGTGCAGACACCGTGTGGGGAAGGGTGTGAGGGAGGGCACACACGTGGGTGTCAGAGAGGGGAGGAAGGGAGGGAGAGGGAGCACATGTTAACATCAGGCTGGTGGTGACACAGGAGGGTGATCCCAGCCAAAGTCACCCGACGCTGCTCCGCCTGCCCGCAGGGCCTCCCTGCCTGATCCACAAAGCACCAACCTCTCCAGAGAAAGTGCTCCGTAATGCAGTGACCAATGATGACAGAAGGTGCTCAGGTCCCTCTTCCCACCCCACTCCTCTATTTGAAGGTTCAAGGCAGTAGATATAACCAAGCTGCTGCCCAGACCACCACCTCATTGTTAAGCCACTGAGTTGTTCCATAGAGGAGCAGGATCAGGCCCTAAAATGCCACATGTCCCTCAAAGGGGCAAGCTAGTGAGAGCAAGCTCCTGTGTCATAGCTTGGCCCAGCAGCTCCAAATTGCTCCCAGCTCTGCCTGAGTGAGAGGACAGAGCCAAGTTGCCAGCAAAGAGCAACTGCTGGGGCCAGCTCAGCGCCCCGGTTGTGCATGTCCATTGGGAGGCTGTTCGATGCCAGCAGCCAGAAGCTGAGCCTCCCCCCAGGCGCCCTGCAGCGTTTCGGGGCCACCACGCTCCCACCACCTGCACCCACTGCCACGGAGCACAGGAGACGGCCGGGTGCTGGCAGCCCGCAGACCGCTCGGAAGAGAGAGGATCGCTGCAGCCACCTACCTGTATCCTGTCCTCCGGCAGCTCCGTCTTCACAGCCAGCATCTCCCGGGCATACACGTCGGGGTAGTGTGCTTCATTGAAAGCCTTTTCCAGCTCCTCCAGCTGGTGAGCTGTGAATACAGTCCTGCCGAGAGGAGAGAGCATCCTGTCACACCGTCCAGACCCTTGGGCAAACAGCGAGGCTGGCAGCCCCCCCACGGTGAGGTTTTCCTCCGGAAAATCCTTCCCCCACCCCAGCTGCAGCCCTCCTCTTTCCTCTTTTTCCTCCCTTTATCCCCTTTGGGGATACCGATCGCCCCAGCCTGGGGAGAAGAGGAACAGCGAGAGGATGGTGGCAGCAGAAGGTGAGAACGGGGACAGCCAGGCTCCCGGCGCTACCTGTGCCGGCGTTTCTTCCTCTTGATCTGGGAGCTGGACATCTTCAGCTCGCTGGCGTCCCCGGACAGGCTGTCCTCATCTGGCAGCGGCATGCGGGAGGGGAAGAGTCACGTTCCCGTCGAGAGCGGGGCACCCGAACGCAGCTCCCCGAGCACGGTTCCAGCCGCCCGCGGGGAGCGGGCCCGGGGCTCCGAGGGGTTCCCTCCCCCAGCTGAGCCCGCACCGGTGATGCCATCCCGGGGCAGGGGGTGGGAGCCCGCATTGCCGGAGGGTGAAGGGTGAAAGGCTCGGCATCCCGATGGGACGATGCCGGCCGCGGCTCGGGACGGGGGTCCCCGTGCGCGGCCACCCTCGACCCCGACCCCGCTCACCGGAGATGTTCTCCTTGTGGCGGCGGGCGGCGGGAGGCGGCCCGGGCGGCGGGCGGGGGCCGCGGGCGGGCAGGAGCGGCAGCGGGGCGGGCAGCAGGCACGGGGCGCCCGGCGCGCCCAGGCTGCACAGCAGCCCCAGCCCCAGCCCCAGCGCCCCGCCGCCCTCGTAGCCACCGGTGGCGGTGGCGGCCGGGGGGGGCCCGGGGGGCGGCTGCAGCTCGGCTTCCAGCCCCAGCAGGTCGGTGATGGCGAAGCCCTTGGCCCGCAGCCCCGCGCCTCCCGGCCGCGCCGCCGCGCCCGGTGTCACCGGCACGGGCACTGCCACCGGCCCCGCCGCCGCGCGTCCCCCCGACGGCTCCGCCCGGCCCGGCATCGCCACCGCCGCCGCCTGGCCCGGCCACCACCGCCCGCCGCCCTTTTTATCGTCCCGCCGCCGGTCCCGGCTCCAATCACACTCCAGACCGGCGGGGGGGCGCTCCCAATCCCGGGATTAACAGCCTCGGTCCCCCCTCCCGCCCGCACAGGTCCCGCGCCCCTCCCCCGGCCCTCCCGGGCCACCGCCCGGCCCCCGCCGCCCCCTCTCGCCGTCCCTCCCTCCGTTCCCCTCGGCCCCCGCCCCTCGGTCCTCACCACCCCCCACCGGTCCCCTGCGGTTGCGCTCGGACCCTCTCCAGGACCCCCCCTCAGTGCCGGTCCCGCCCCGGCCCGCTCACCCTGTTCCCCTCCATGCCCCATAGATCCGTCTCACATCCCCTTGGGCTCCCTCTCTGGGTTTCCTCCCAGGAACTCCCTGCTGTGTCCCTATGTCCCCATATCCCCTCTTCCATTGCATAGCAGTGCACTTCCCAGTACCCCCATTCCAGCCCAGGACTCTTCAGACCCACATCCCAGATGGGACATCCCATTGGGCTCAGCGCCCTAGAGATGGGATGGGATGGGATGGGAACAGGTAGGGGCTGCTGGGCAGGAGCCTCCCCTGACCCAGGTGTCTTGTCACCCCGGCCAGGGCCACCTCGAGGTGCCTGGCCTCTGTGCTCCCTTTTGCTCCCAGATTCTTGCACCTGGGCTGCAATTTTTTCCCCTCTTCCCTTCATCTGTTGATGGAAATGATTTACAACCGGCTTACACGGGCCGCCTGATCCAGGCCTTCATTGGACGGTCAGATTAACCGAGGGTCCTTCTGATAAAGATAATTACAAGGGGACTCCGCATTAACTTTGCATTATTAAAGAAAGACCCAAATCTCCCATCGCAAGCTGTTCCCAGGATTAGCAGAACAATAACTTTCATTTAGGATAATTGCCGTGGCCGGCACTGGGGGCTGGCGGGGGGGAACCCTCTGGACCGTCGTGCTTCTCACCAAGAAAGGCAAACGAGTGTGAGGGGACTGGGAGGTGTGGAAGTGTGACCACCAATTCGGGGTGCTCGTGTGCTCGGGATGAAGGGATGCTCAGAGCATCCCCACCCAGAGTTGCCCCCTGCCCGGACACAGAGCACCCCGGGATCCCCTTGGGCTTCTTCACTTCTCCAGAGTGGTTTTGCTGCAGTTTTGCTGGAATAGGAGACTTTCACTGCTAGGCAGGGAGGATCTGCCACAGTAATTAGAAGTCATAATCCGGCCACCACCCACAACAAATTTCCTGTTCGAGCAGATATTAGTGGTTAAAACCCTAATTTTTGATGTTGTCCCAGAATCAGCTTGATTTCAGCAGTTTACATTGAGGCTGAGCTGTTGGGAGAGATGATGAAGCCTTAAATATGCATATGGCCTAGGCATTTGGAAAGTTTGGGGATAAAGCACGTATAATTGCTCCTAATCAGTTTATGAAACATAAAAGCTCAAACCCAAGAGAAAGCCGATAGATGCAGAAATGGAAATAGCGATTAAATCTCCCCATGCTGGCAAGGTGGCCTGGATATGGCGCTGCCTCCCAGGGCCAGGGTGAGCGAGGGCCGTGCCCTGGGGGACGGGGACACACCTGCTCCTGATACAGGACACTGGGATGGGCTGTGGGGACTCCTGCTGCACCCCCAGCTCCCCCAGCCATGGTGAAGATGGGCACCTCCACCAGTCCTTTGGACAATAAATCAGTTAAAGGATATCTTGATATATGCTCATCAGATAGGATTAGCTGGGATTAGACTAATCAGTAAATGTTTCTCTGCTCATTATTTTCTAAGGAAGATTTTCAGCTGATTCTCCGACGCCGAAAGATTATTAATCGCTTAAAGAGCAGAACATCAAACATCGCCCCTTGCTCTAATTTCCCTGGGGTTTGCCCCCCCTCTCCATGGGCAGGGTGCCTGTGCCAGCCGGCCCAGCAGCCTCAAGGTGCCCCAGCAGCCAGAACCTCCATGGGGCTCTACCAGAGCAGCCCAAGGCCGCAGCACCCCGGCCTCGGTGCAGCCCCATGTCCCAGGGGGTGAGCGCTGCCTGCAGCTGATGCTGGAGCAGCCCATCCCTGCTGCTCTTTGCAGGACTTGGGACACAGCCAGGTGGGACGGTCCCCAGATTGTCCCCTCCTCCCTGTGGCTGCTCCACCACTGTGTCAGACACCTGCCATGACCTACAGGATGGAGGGCATTCCTGATGGGATGGATACCTGGAGCTGTCCCACTGAGAGCCCAGAAACAAGCCTTGGAAGTCCTCAGGGGATTACAGAAACATGCAGCATTTTGGCAGACCCTCCTCAGCTGATGACAACTCCAGAGCCAGCATTTGGTGGGTTTTTGGAGTCCCTGTCTTCACCGTGGGCTCAGGGAAAGCCCCAAAGGATGTGCACTCATCCTGCAACCACCTGCTGTAGCAACGAGGAGGGGGCAGCAAGGAGAAGGTATTGAAGGGCCTGGTTTAGGGGATTAGTAATGGGATAAGACAGCTTTCACCTCCCTGGTTTAGATATGAATCAGGTCAATAATAAAGGACCATCTGACAGTTTCAGGCAGCTCGGGGTGGAAGAGGCTCCTGTGCCCCAGGCTGGATGTGGAACCCATCTCCAAAAGCGCAGCTCTTACTGCGCACCCATCCATGGTACCTGCACCAGCAGTCACTGCCCAGTCCCCCTCCCCAGCTCCACACCCCACCTGCATCAGCTCCTGGCACACCAGAACAGGAGCAGACTGGATCCTGTTCCCCAGGGATGATGCTGGCACCACAGCCCTCGGGCACCTGCAGTGCAGGGCAAGCTTAGCCCTGCTGTTGGTGGCCGTGGTGGGCCTTGCACAGGTGCAGGGTGAGCCAGAGGTGCAGTAGGGTGAGCAGCCAGCTGATGACAACACAGGCAGTGTGGCAAGGATGGGAACATCAACAAGCAGGCACAGAAGAAAAAGGGCTTCTCTTCTGCCTCCTCCATATCCTGCACATGGGGAAGTGGTGGCTGTTGTGAAAGCATTGTCTCTGACACTGGGTGAAAAGGAACTGAGAAACAGGCCATAGCCAGGGGAGAAGGCAGCAAAGAGGGGAGTGTTGCAGCCAGTCCCATTTGCCTTTTGCAAGGCTAAATCCCCACCTCTAAGTTACAGACGAGTCTCCTCCTTGAAATACCAGCAATGAGACTTTCCTCAGGCTGCAGCAGGGCTCAGTGGCGGATTGTGTGCACACTCCTGGCCAGTTAGGGATGGGTATCTGCAGTGGCCAAGTACCAACCATTTTGGGGTGATGGATTTGCAGAGGCAGGCAGCGTGAACAGGTTAAATGAATCAGGGAACCTGTGCTCCCTGCACTGTCAGGCTGTGGGACGTGCTTCCTTTGCAGCTCCAATGGATGTGGGTGAAGCAGAGGGTTTGCAGGCTGAGCACAGCCACAGCTGGCCACGCACCACCTGCTCAGTGCTGCAGCATCACCAGCCCAGCTGACTGCAAGTGTTGTCAGCCCTAATTTGGCACGGGAGGTCCCTTTCCTTGTCCACACACCCCAGAGACATCCCTGCTAATTCCTCTGCACAGATTTCTGTCTTAAGGCATTTGTCTTTGATTAAAACCAGAAGAGCAGTCACGGTTTAAGTGGAGTTTAAGAGCAAACCATGAGCCGCTGCACAGGGCGCTCACATCTGGAGTGTCACAGATTTAATCAAACTGCTGGGAAGTGCCACATGCAGACAGCTGTCACAGCAGCCTGGAGCCCATCTCCTAATTAATTCCTAGCCAGCACAGGGCAAACAAATGGCCAGCAAGGTGCTGCACCTACAGCATCAACTGTGAGCATGGCTGGCAGCTGGTGAGCGAGCAGAGCTCACCCTGTGTATCTCCAAGGAGCTGTAGGTGATGTAGCCCATGGCAAGAGCTATTCCTCCTCCTAGGGAGGACCCTGGGGCTTGTTCCAGAAGGGAACAGGAAGGACAGAGTGCTCAGAAAGAAACCCAGATGGAGCAGGCACAACAGCAGTAGCTCTGATTTCTGGTTGCTCCTTCAGCTGCTGCTTTTTGCTTCCCCTCCTTCTTGCTTCAGCCAAACTTGTTGCTTTCTAGTACCATTTATCTGCCCATCTCACATCCCCGTGGGCAACCCCCTCTTGTCCTATACAGGATGTGTGAGCTGGCACACACAGCCCTCCCCGGAGATGCTCTGCCTGGTGCTACCCTGATGCACCAGGTTCTGGGCGAACTCTGCTGCCACAGCCTTAAGCAAAATCTGGGCAATGGCAAAACAGGTCAGGCCCAGACTCGGTTCTCCTTGGTGCTCATTCACAGCTCATTAAAGCTAATTGAAATGACTACCAAAGCTGGGTCTATGTGGGTGTTTGGAAGCTCTGGGCACAAGGCACATCTAGGCTGGGAATATCCAACTGTGAGGAGCCCCAAACTAGCCGATGGACTGTCCACTCCAATTAGCCCCACAAAGGAGCTATTATTCCTTTGCACTATGCTTGTCTGATTACTTTATCTTATTATTTTTTGATCATTCCTCCAAAATGTGCTAATTAAACAGAAATCATCAAGTCAATTAGAGAAACTCTCATTAAAGCCGAAAAGAAAAGAAAGTATCGGCAGAAGAAAAACGGCTGTGAGGGTCCCAAACACACACAATAGCTGCCATATTCATTAAATCAGCAACTCCCAAAGGAGGGGTAGACACTGTCCCACTCTGGTCTGTGCCCTGGAAATGAAACTTCCCAAGAGACAGAGTCAGATTCTCCTCTCCTCTCCTCTCCTCTCCTCTCCTCTCCTCTCCTCTCCTCTCCTCTCCTCTCCTCTCCTCTCCTCTCCTCTCCTCTCCTCTCCTCTCCTCTCCTCTCCTCTCCTCTCCTCTCCTCTCCTCTCCTCTCCTCTCCTCTCCTCTCCTCTCCTCTCCTCTCCTCTCCTCTCCTCTCCTCTCCTCTCCTCTCCTCTCTCCTCTCCTCTCCTCTCCTCTCCTCTCCTCTCCTCTCCTCTCCTCTCCTCTCCTCTCCTCTCCTCTCCTCCTTCCCATGGCTTTCCCAGCTCAGGAGTAAAGTGAGCCCCCAGGCAGCACCTTCTCCATGTTCATACCCAGCACCTCACCAAGCAGAAGCCTTCCGAAAAAATGCTTCCCTTTGCACCTCCCTCCCCTGGCCTGGAAGCAAGACACAGGAAAATCCAGGAGAACATGTTAACCAGTGACTTAAAGAAAGGGAGATCACAGTTTGCTCTGACCCCAGAGTGGCAGAGCATCCAGCTCAGCTCTGGTGCTGCCCAGCCTTTGCATTTCCAAACCAGTTCAGCCATGCCTAATCACAGGCACTGTGCTCTGAGACCTAACAGAAGCACTTCTCCTTTAATTAATCTCCAAGTTTGCTATCTGAGTGCTGTGCCATATGGTATTGATTTTTCAGCTTGGTATGACAGCACTTGCCATGAAAGAAACTAACCTAATTAAAGCAGGGGACACCAGCACACAGGCAGCTACTCTCACTCTTACCCACAATACGGCTTTCCAGATCAGCTCTCCCGAGTGCTGACAGGTGCTGAAGTGGGGCACCTCTCCTTGCAGGTGAATTCAGAGGTTTTGGCTGTGCAAAGAGGTCCAGGTCCCTTTATCAGCACTGCTCTGGGCTTGCTGTGACAAATGGCACCTGGGCTTTCCCAGCTATCTCCACTTTGCAGCTGAGCAGGGAGGTTTTCAAGCATGGCTTCCCAAAATAAACCATTTCTTTTCAGACAGACCAGGTAAGTCATTAATGAGTTTCACAGTGTCCCCCCTGTCCCCCATTAACAACTGAACTCCTAAGAGACCTAAGCTGGGGTCTTTTAGCTGAAGACTGATGTGGCAGTCTCACAAATCCCATCAGACATCACACAAGCAAATGACCCTTTACCCAAGCTATGTTGTCCCAAACAGACCATCTAAAGGACCTAGAGAAATAAGAGAAAAATAACATAAATATATTTATGTGCATGGATCCTCTTTCCCAGAAGAGTGAAGGCACACATGCTTGCCTGTATCATATTTGTAAACAACCACATTATTTGGTGTGAGAAATACAGATAGCGTTCCTGTAGCTCCCTTCACCCATTTTACTTGACCCTGCAGGAAAGCTGCTCCTGCCCAGCTTTCCTCCACGTACCCAGGGATGTGTTTGCTGTGCTCTGACACTGCATTCTGCAATTTTCTTTTTGGATGCAGAAAGGGCATCTTTTAACATGTGGGGACCTCCCCTTCCTGGTTCTCCTTTTATAGCTCAGCCTTGCTCTCACCAATGTCACTCCTACACCACCTTCTCCTCTATTCTCTTAGACTGGCAGCACTGGGTTATAAAACTTGTAAAATTTTCTTGTGGGACTAACTTTTTTCTACAATAAAGGACAGATTTTAGCACAGAGGACTTTCCAGCTTTTCTACCAGCTCCTGGGTTTTGCTTCAACAGGATTCTTCTAACATAGTCAAGGTGGGCCTTGATGCCAAAAGGGAACATACTGTACAAAATTGATGGATCAAATGTTGCTGACAATGAATAATTATTTATTCATCTCAAACAGGACTTACATTATTGGTATTGTCACACTGTGGGAAAAAGAGGAGGAAGAAAAGTAATAAGAGAAAGAAAACTTCTCCTTTGTGGGATTATTGTCCGCAGTCTTGCCTTTTGGCTTGAGGTAATGATGAATTTTGAAAGTACAACAAATGTATTTTCTTCCTATTTGGAAATTGCAGTGAATTGCAGTAAAATTGCTTTTAGTTCCTGTTATTTGATACCTAGAAAGTTTCCAGTTTCTACAGGGAAAAGATGCCTGGTCACCAGCTTCCTTCAGCATCTCCCAGCTCAGCCTCCTTTGCAGCTCCTGCAGAGCTCTCCCAGCCAAAGCACTCCTGAGGGGTGAGCACACAGCAGTGACAGCAGAAACCCTGGGCAATTCCCTCTGCTCTTGTCTGCCCAGGGCAGGAAATCTGTGCCTCAGTCCCATTTTGGGGGCCATCCCAGCAGGATGCACAGACAAGCAGGTTACCTGCATCTCCCCTCCTGGCTGGGAGCCCATCATCCATCCTTCCCTCTCTTTTTAAGTGACTCCCCCTTTGTTTCTTTAGCTCACAGGAGGAGATGTAACAAAGAGCCCCACGGTCCTGCACAGTGTCTGAGTGTTCATTTGTTTGGCAAAGCAGCCCCTTTGGCTGGGGGAAGCCCTGAGAGTGCAGCTGAGATGTGTGGCAGGCCGTGGGGCAGCCATCCCCAGGGGCAACCTGAGAAAAGAGGCAATTAGCCAGCCCCTCACCAGCACAGCAGGGGCGGTTCAAGGGGAAAGAAAAGCCGAGCCCTGGTGGTAATGACATTTTTCCACATGGGTAAATGCATTGATCTGTGACAAACAATACCAGGCTGTGCCTCATGCTGCGGTGCAGAGGAGGAAAGGATGGGAGAGCTTCCCCATGCCAGATGTTCAAGACACAAGTTTCCTGGATTCCCTGCATGAAGCTGAACGTCTGTGGAACCACAGCAGGCCAGCTTTTGCCCAGGGCAACACTTCCCAGGAGCTTCTCCTTAAAGGCAAGTGTGATGCAGGTGAGCCTCATCCACAGTCCTGTCCCACATCCTCAGAAAGTCCTGCAGGGCAGACAAGCAGGGACCAGAGCACTCAAGTAAAGCTTCAAAACAGAGCTACCCTGGGTAAACACCTATAAATGGAGGCTAAGACAGTGACAAATCTGCTCCTGTCCCTGACACCCTAACTCACCATGCTATTTCCCTTTTACCCACTCCCTGCAGGGCGGTGACAGCAGGCTGATCCCATGCTTGTAGAGCACCTGAGGTAACACAACATTTCTGTAACACCCCAACCCATGCCTGGGTTAGGGTATCTCTCCCAGGGCAATTCCTGTAGGAAAAAACTTATCCATAAAGGATGAACCCTGGCAGACGTGGACCTCTGCTTTGCTTGGAGTAGTTCCTTCTGCTTTCCTGCTTCCAAAAGCAGCCCCTTTGGCTGGGGGAAGCCCTGAGAGTGCAGCTGAGATGCGTGGCTGGCTGTGGGGCAGCCATCCCCAGGGGCAACCTGAGAAAAGAGGCAATTAGCCAGCCCCTCACCAGCACAGCAGGGGCGGTTCTTTCTCTCATAAACTCTTTCTCTCATAACACTCTTTCTCTCATAAACCACTACAGCCCACAGACTGCATCCCACTCTGCCCAAAACCATGTAGGTAACTCAGCTCTGGGAAGAAAGAGCCTCTGCCCAGAAGAAGAAGAAGATGGGCAGACCAGCAGCAAGGCAGAAGCGTTGCCTCACTGCTGTCCACCTGAAATTAAGTGATGTTCCTCTCCTAAAAGACTGCTCTGGCCTCAGAAAACACCTGCAGGGCAGTGACAGCAGGCTGATCCCGTGCTTGTAGATCACCTGAGGTAACACAGCATTTCTGTAACGCCCCAACCCATGCCTGGGTTAGGGCATCTCTCCCAGGGCAATTCCTGTAGGAAAAACCTAATCCATAAAGGATGAACCCTGGAAGACGTGGACTTCTGCTTTGCTTGGAGCAGTTCCTTCTGCTTTCCTGCTTCCAAAACAGCCAGGTGAACACATATAAATACCACTACTCAGACAGAAGTGGTGGGATGTCCCAGACACATCATACACGCTCTGGAATGGGCATCATGAGTGTCTGAGAAGGAACACACAGGAGTGTGTTATTAGTGTCTTGTCATGGAATGGACAAAGTGGTTTAGGAGAGCACAGGGCAAGGCACACATCCTGTCCGAAGAGCTTAACTTCTAAGCTTTAATCAGAAGAATTAGGGCTTTACTTTGGCTCGAATTTAATCAGAATGAATAGCAGAGATGGTCGTGCCATTTCGTAGGCAGGGTGCTATCTGCTCAGGACATTCCCTCATGCCTCACATCAGCAGGCTGCACCCCTGGGTGAGCAGGGGTGACAGGCATTGTCCCAATGGCCACAGCTAACCCTGGAAAACATGAAAGCCCCGTTGGCTCTGGGGGTGCTTCCCAGGCTGTCTTTGCCCTCCTGCAGGAGGTTTAACTCCAGGTGAGCCTCCATGGGGCCGTCTGAGCTCTCAGCCACCTGGATACACCTGCACACATCCGACAGCAGCTCCAGCAATTCCCCTCCACGTCTGCTCACTCAGCACTCTCCTCTGGGCCAGAGCCATCAGGGAGCAGCCCTGGATGGAGGCTGGGTTGCCAGCTGGCCTGGAGCCTGGGACCTGCTTTAGCCCAGCTCCCAGTGCGCGTGCGGCCGCACGGCCGGGCCGGGGGTGGAGCAGGGCTGGAGCAGATCTCCCGGCAGCCAGAGCGAGCACAAAGGAAGGAGATTTGTTCTGTTCCTGGCAGGCCTCTCCACTCATCACACACAGCTTGCAGATGCTTTGGCAGGGCAGGACATGTGCATGGGGAGAGGACCTGGGGCTAAACGCAGGGTGGGCATTGCTCTTCCCCCCAGCTCAGCACCTGCCTCACCCACCACATCACCATGGGATCGCTCCTCCTTCATCTGTAGCTGCAAAATAGCATTTTGACTGGCATTTCACCTGGCGAGCTCAAAGAGCACCAAACTGCAGCTAGTTAAAGCAAACCACACCATCCTCTGCTGAGAGATGCCATGGTCAGAGGACTTTTGTTGCTTACCTCTTTCCACCCTGCTTTTTTTGGCACTCTCTTCTTTTCTCTTTTGCAAGCACATCTCTCATTGCAAAGCCAAACCCCAGCTGCCCTGGGCACGGTGCCACCCCTCCACTCTCTTCCCTGGATGAAGCAAATTCCTGACCATGGCAGCAAGAAAATATCAGGCACACACACTGGATGTAACCCTCATCCTAGATCCTCTCACTCCTTCCTGCATTTCCAGCTCACAGAAGTGGCTTGGATCTTCCTGAGCAAAATCTAATCAGGTCTGTGTGAAAAAAAAAAAAGAAAAAAATAGAGTGGGAAAGAAAAGCCCTGACCATATTTTTAAATAATACCAAAAAGCTGTAAGTATGTGGTCGGCCTGTTTGTTCTTACTGCATGGGATCAGCCTGATTATTCAGGGATTCATTTTTATTTCTGAGTTTTATTTTTTTCTCATTCAACAGCTGCACATTAATAAAAACTCCATTTATTGGAGGATTTGGCTGGGATTGCTATAATAAAATAGAAGGATTTGTGCCGGGCACTAAAAGAACTCTCTGCAAAAAAAGTAGTGTTTTTCCTGTGATTAGGAGCACCAGAACATATTGTTTTGCTGTGTAGCACCATCACTGCCAAGGGTGGTGACAGATGTCTTGTGTTAATGTTGAATGATTAAATGCCATTTCTGAAGCCACTCCCTATCTGTGCAGCACGGTGCTACTTCACCCTCACAATCTGCCTTCAATCTGTTCCCTTTGCTGAGAGCATCCCGCCCTGCTGGCTGCCATGGAAGCCCCATCACCACCCTGCTGCACACTGTGCCCCAGAGCCAGCTGTGCCCAGCCTGGACATCAGCCTTCCAGTGCCCTGCCCCACCAGGGCAGCTCAGAAACAGAGGATTCGGCCAGGGGAAGCAGAGAGATAAGTACAGCTCTTGGGCTTCTCATCCTGTCATGGTGGTTCTCACCCACATCGACAACGAGGACAAGTTTGGTGGGAAATATGAGACCAGCCAAAGAGGTGGCTGTTTCCAGCTCTAACTCTGCTAAAAGAGGTGATATATTCCTGCATTCTTGCCTCCTCTCTATACAAAGATCACTTCTTGTCATGTGTGACAAGTGCCCTTTGAGCAAGGCAGAGAGCATCCCACCTGTGAGTGGCTGCAGAGCCATGTCCAGCTGCGCCAGGGCCTCCACAAGCCCCCTGGCACTGGCTTTCTCGCTTTCCACTGTCCCCAACCCACCTCCCTTTACCCTCTTTCTCTCATAAACCACAACAGCCCACAGACTGCATCCCACTCTGCCCAAAACCAGATAAGTAACTCAGCTCTGGGAAGAAAGAGCCTCTGCCCAGAAGATGAAGAAAGAGCCTCTGCCCAGAAGAAGAAGATGGGCAGACCAACAATGAGGTGGAAGTGTTGGCTCACTGTTGTCCACCTGAAATTAAGTGATGTTCCTCTCCTTAAAGCCTGCTCTGGCCTCAGCAAACACGCAGAGACACCCTGAGAGAATCATGCACATGTTCACTCACACTGATCCTTGATCAGGACATCCATATCCTCTGGAAGAACGCTGTCTTCACAAAACCATCATCTGTTTGGCATCTGTTGCAATGACAAGTTGTGCACACCACTTCCAACTCACATACACACACACATCTGAGTCCCAGCCCCGCACAGACCATAAATAAGGATGTTTCCTCAAACAGAGCTGATGTGGTGAGGGGAAGGGAGGAGCTGGCAGAGGGAAATCTGGCTGCTCACATGCGTCCCACATGTTGCTACAAGTCCTGTCAGTCTAGGAAGGAAGCATGGCAGGGGGCACTTTGGCAAGCTGGGGGTTGTATGAGGATGTTAAAGAAGGGATTCTCCCTATAGGAAGCCCAGCCACGATGATGCTGCTGTACATGTTCACACCACCTACAAGCAGCACCTTCCCCCTCCTCTGTTCACCTCTCTCCTTGCATCCCGTGGATCTGGGGGGGGTGTTCCCCCTCTTAGTCCCAGCACCAGGTGTCACTGAAGATGTCATCCCTCTGGCTGCAGAAGGAAGCTCTTCTGCAAAGCTTGAGGAGGCAGGAGGGCAAGGTGGTGCCAAACAGCAAGAAACCCAAATTGACTTATTTCTACCACCTCTCCTCTAAAAAAATATGAAGCCCTGCTGTCACTTGTTAATCCATCAGCCTGACAGGTCAAGTAAAAGCAGGTTGCCCACTCGCTTTCACTTCTCCCCCAACTTAATCTCTGTGCTAAATTACAAGTTGATAATGGGTTACCATTAATTATTGATTTTCCAGATAATACTTGTTAAAGTAGAATTAACGCTATTGTTTCTGAACAAATACTGCCCAAATACTGTGTTTAGTGGGCTTGTAATCAGCTTTACCCACTTCTCCTCTAATCTGATTGAAACAGATTTCCTACCAAATCTTTTTTATCATTTCGTTGATATTAAAAGGTCACATATTTATGCCTGCCCAAAAGTTTAATTTAAGTTACTACAATTGATTATCATGACATATTCATGCTCAAACAGCAGAGTGCTGATGGAGGTTCTTTAATTTAGAGTGGGAATGAAGAAGCAGAGAGAAACTGCGAGGAGGAACACTTTCTGTGGCATTCAGTGAGTGATGTTAGGCATTGTACATTTTAGCTTATTTTCCCAAGCCCTATATTATGATTCTGTTCATCATAATGCCTTTTGACCTGCTGCATTTACTCCATCATAATTATCCTTTAATACTCTTATAAATGAACTTTTAGCTTATCTTCTGTTAATTCTCAGAACAAGCAAAGCACACACGTAACAAACAAAGCCATCTAAATAAAGTGTTTAACCCTTGTGGTGGCTTTCCCTGATTATTTAAAGGTGGGCAGAGTGTTTAAGAGGTAGGAGGCTTAATTACACTTAAGGTACAGAATTGTGATGGCATTTCAGCCCCTCTTCAAGCCAATCCCCACTGAACAAGTCTCTGAAAAGAAAAAGCAATGAATTTAAAGCAAAACAAAACCAGGTGGCAGGAGTAACACAGATCAGTCTGGGACTTCTGCTGTGTTGGGCAGCTCCCTAAGCTGAATGGCACACAGGACCTGAGATGAGCTAGTTAGAAAGAGAAGGTGGAGGTGACTGGTCTCAAGCACCTGAGAGGCTTCGATTTAATTTCCAGCTTATCCATGAGTTCTCAGGGATCTCTTGGACAACTGGCTCTCTAGGACATGGAGGATGTGGAGAAAGGTCTGTGCTGTGTTCCTGTGCATTGGAACAGAGAGGGTTTATTCACAATACAGCCACAGAACTAAACACTATAACATCTCCCACGTGGCTTCTCCTCCATGCTCAAGCCGTGGCAGGAAATGGGAATGCACCAGCTTGTTCCATTTCTGTGTTGCAGAATTTGGCACATGATGACATCTCAGCAATGATCTCCACAAAGGTTTCTGTACACACAAACATTTCAGCAATGCAAAATATGGGCAGCACACAACCAACACTGGTTTGCAACTGTAGCTGGGTGCAGGCAAGACCTGACTGGAGAGATCATCTACCAGCAAAGTTCTCCTTGCCTTTCATAACCCATTGGGACAAGACTCTCTAATATTCCCAGTGCCTTGGACACCTGCCTCTCACCCAGCATGTCAAACTCCCACAAACTCTTCTGCAGATGGCAAAATTGAAACTCCTCTCTGCTGTGACCTGATTCCCCTGCTCCACCTTGTGAGGAGTGTGGGAGCTGGCTCTGGTCAGCTCCTGCCTCCCAAGGCAGAGGGCAGGCACCTGGACACCCACCCCTGGTGCAGCCCTGATGCCTGTGCATTCCCAGACATCCCAAATGAAGACAAGATCAGTGAAGCATCTGTGGCACAAGCAGGGGTGACACAGCGATGCAATCACAGCTCCTCTTGCAGTGCTCACTCCAGTCTCTGCGCTGCGGTTGTTCATTATTAACACGACAAGCAAATCAAGAGAAGGTCCCTTTCTTGCAGAGTTTGCTAAACCTGGACATAGAAGGGCAGGGAAATTAAGCATTACTTTCCCCACAGGAGCTGGGATCCAATACAGGCTGTGGCTGCCTGGGGCTCAGATTTTAGGTGTCTACATGCAACCCTGGAAACCTTAAACACCTTCTGAGCAGCTGGTCACTGGTAGGCCCAAGGAGCTGCACATTTTCCCAGGACAAAAGACAACGAGCTCCTGCAGGCAGAGAAAGGAACAGAAATGGATGGATGCTTCAACCACCAGGCTGTTGTCCTGAAATGACTCCACATACAGCAGAGACTCATCTGCTTGCAGCGTTTCCTTCCCCACGCACATCCTGCACCTGCCTGTTCCAAAAACAAACTGCTTTCTCTTTCCAGCAGTCCATCAGAGAGTATCTCACCTGACTAATGCAGAGGTTGGTAAATGATAAATCAGTAGAAAATTCTGAAGATCCTTTTTTATAGACTAGGTAAACTGCAACTTGCCGGAGTAACTCAGATTTTCATGGAAATTGGGTGATATTCAGCGAAAAGCTACTGGCACGCATAATGAGAAAATACCTAATTCTCCCAAAGAAGGTTTTATGCCCATAAGTGCATGGACAATAACCTGGAAGGGTTAGATTACAGCTAGTAATGTCACGCAGACCTCTAGAGGAGATTAACTCAGGAGTTTTGTTATTAAAGGTGTAGCATTCATGAGCCTAACTCCACTACAGTGCTAGACACTAAACTGTACTAAAAGAGGTTAACAGCCCTCAGCAGCTCCACGAGACAACTTGTACCTGTTGGTGCATATTTCAATTGTAAAAAAAAAAAATCTTGAGAAATGACAAATGAAACCATCATCCTGTTTGGTCCCCAGCCCATCTTATTTGTTCTGTAATATTATTTGTCCTCACAAAATCCTGTTACAGTCTTTTCCCTTGTTTTGCCAGCAAGATGAGGATTCTTTCAGTCACGGGGCTGGATCCTCAGCTGCTGTGGACTGACCCAGCTTTCCCAGCAAATGGGACTATGTTGACTTATATCAGCTGGGAATCTGTTAGCTCTACTGCTTCACATGGAATGGACTCACAAAGATTATCAGTTAGCTTTAAGACTATCATGTTTTTATTGTAAAGAAATCACTCTAAAAGCATTTTTCTCTATCCAGTTTTTAAGAATCCAATCCTCTGCCATAGCTTAAGGACAAACAATTTCATGATTACCACCAGCAGAGCCAAGGCAAACTTGACAAAATTTTATTTATTTCCTGATAACATAATCCATATCCCACTGAATTGCCATGTGAAATATACTCCTGTGTAATACCAAAGTGTTAATGGCACAGAGTAAAACCTCAAGCTGGTTTGAAATGCAGAGATTTTGAAGGAAAAGATATGAAATCACATAATGCAGCTCCATAATCGTTTGACAATAAATGATCCTTTTATCCGATTATTATTTCAGTTGCATGCCTTTAATAAAATGCAGCAGTCACCCACTCCCCAAAGCATTTGGACCACACTTATGACTGAAGAGCAGTGGCCTCTAGCAGGAAACTGCACCCTAATCCTTTTTTACCCCATGCACTGCCCAAGCTCCTCAAATCTCTGAACCATCAGGGGGTGAGACTGAGGATCACAAGCACAATTTCTTTATGCTGCAGCAGCTCCAGGGAAATCATCACACCAATGGGTACCAACTAGGAGGCAGGAATTGGCAAGGATAGACACTGGAATAAAAAGACAGCACTGAAATAGACCGTGACTAATAGAATCAAAGAAAGTAAGAAGGAAGTTTCTACTTTTACCAAGAGCAAACTTTCCCCCTGTTTGTTAGCTGGCCTTTCTACGAGATGTTGATTGTGGAGCTGCCATTCACAGCTCAGAACAATTTTCTTTAAGCCAATAAACTTCTGTAGTTTCAAACAAGGAAAGTGGTCACATTTTTGGAGAAAGCTGCAGGTGACTACCTGCTCCTTTCCTTTACAAAGAGGGAAAGTGGGTAACCCAATGTGTAAAGAATTTGAGAGAGCTAACACAGCATCAGGAAGTCCTGCTTTTTATGGTTTCAGAACAGACAAATGACCCTTTTCCATGAGATTATAAGTTGGCTCAAAGATTGCAAAAATGTTGTTAAAATACTACTACAGCTTCTCAAAGGAATTTTATTTCATTCTGGTTTAAATAGAAATAAGTGTAATACAAAATTGGCTGTGCCCATATTGGCAAGTTTTCAATCTATTTGACAGCTAAATCCTCAAATCAACATCAGCCTTTTCTCAGTCCAGAGGAGTTTGGTAGACCACTGAGCTGCAAAGAAACATTAAATGTTACTGATTTTCCATCACATTTGCAAAGGTGATAAATCTACAGTAAATAGCACAGGTCAGATGTGCAAGCAAATTGAACCCCTTGCAGAAATAGATTTTTACTTTCAAAAAACACATCTACCTCTCCATGGAAAAAATGATGACTGGAGACAGTCCTTTGGAATGGCATCTAAAATAGCTAAGAAAATGTTGAATAAAATGCCTTCATTGGAAAACATCGTGTCCCAGGAGCAAGATGAATTTGGGTAAAAAAAGAAGGGGCATATTTTTTCAGCATGGATTTTCCAATTTTATTTACAGCATCCCAAAAAATGTGCTGTTCTTAACTGTGCCAACTATGAACTTGACTGTCCACACACAGTGCCATGTGCACATGGGGTAGAGTGACACTGTTCATCCTCAGAAAACACATTGTCAGAACCTACAGCATAAAGATATGAGGCAGAGATGGATTTCCTTTTATTATTTTTTATTTTTTGAGGGTGCTGCTGTTATGTGGCCAATGGTGACTTGAAGTTTAAAACTTTAATGCCAGGAGTATCTACCACATCAGGTTCTGAGATTTCCCGGAAGAAAAGCAGATGTCCATGGAGGACATTCACATCACCTGACCACAACTTGCTTCTCTATAACTTTTCTCACCCTTGGCAGTAGCCACTGGACTACCAAGGCTCTGGATATCTGGCAGGAATGCAGTGGTCCAAAAGGTGATCACATAGCATCACCTGAATACTCGCATTAGAACCTGCAAACTGAGCTAAAACCCAGCTCAGGACAGTGAGAGGATGGTGGAGAAACATCAGCACGTTCAAAGCTGGGCAGCAGAACCCTTAGACACCTGCACAAATGAACAAAGCTGGTGAGAGCAGGCACAGATTAATTGGAGTGTCGGACCAAAATGCCCACATATGTCAGATACAGTCACCCCTCACCTACACTGTCCTTCTGCTGATTGGGTTGCAGTGATCTGCAGTTTGGGTTTTTGAACTGGAGAACTAAATGTGGTGTGAACACTGAGGACTGTCCATTCAGTCGGATTCCTTTCCTTCCCATGTCACTTTCCACCAGCTCCAGCAAATTCAAACCAGAATAAAAGTAATGCCATTAAATCAGCCAGGATATATTGGGAGCTCTGGTGTTTCTTTGGCTGCTAAAATCCCACCGTGGGACTTCTCCAGAAAAGAAGGAGCAGCTCAGTTACAGGACTGGGGCCACCTCAAGATTTTGCTATGAAATGAGCAAAAAACTTTGCACAACCCGTTACACCAGCATTGTGAAAACCGCCAATCACTTGTTTTTAAAATTTTAGAAGTTTAATAGTAATAAAACAGTTATGAAAAATAGTAATACAATTAGAGTAATAATAAATTGGACAAATTGAATTAGGACAATATGAGACAATAAATACAAAGAGTTACGGATAGTCTGGGTACCTTTTTCTGGGCATCACGAGCCCGAAAAAGGACACACATTAACAAAGGATTAACCCTTAAAAGCAGCAGCCTGTTGCATATTCATACACCTCATATATGATGCATAAATTCCATTCAAACACAGGATTCTGTCTGGTCATCATCAACTTCTTCCTCCGAATCCTAACAACGCCTTTGAGGCGGGAAGAAGTTTGTTTCTTCTGCTAAGAGGGCAAAAAATTCTTTTTCTCTGCAAGATTTAGGTGTCCTGTGACTGCTGTCTCACTGCGAGTCCTTTCTTTAGAAAAAGTATCCTACATAGCATAGTTTCTATTTTCACATTTTTTATAACCTAAAACTATATTTAACACAGTACTTAAGAGAATTAATACAGCATAACTTTCTAACACAACACATATAATATTAATTTTAATGTTTCCGAGAAGCCAATCATAAAATACATGCATTTTTCACAAGCATCAACCCAGAGGATTAGAAACACGAAGTGGCAACACCCCGCAGAATCCCTCCTCTCCGGCTGAAGGACTCCACCCTCTCTGCCTGTCCAGGCCGAGGAAGAGGCTCCAACTTCGCGCTGGTGTGGAGAAAGTCGTTCATCCAAATTACCTTTTTTTTATTCATGGGCCTTCCTTAACAGCAATGATAAGAATAACAAATCCTGTGGGAGCAATGTAACTAATTCATGCGCGGATGTGCAAATGGGCAATTTGCAAACTAATTGCTCCTGCACAATGCTCTGCGCAGACAGGTTGTCCAAACACTGGCTCTGCGCACTATTTGCCTGGTAAGAGGCGGTTGAAATACTTTCTGGGCAGACAATGGGCTTGCTCAAGTGTGCAACTATTTCGGAGGGAAGCTATCCCGCCCACCCTGGGTGGCGAAGGTTTGTTCTGCCTCCGTCCAGCTGCCGCGTTGTGCCAGCAAAATACAAGGGCCATGTGCGGGACAAAACAGTTTTTGCCTTATTGCCTCTGCCAGCTTGGGAGGACGCAGGGAGTATCAGCAGCATATGGACCCCGGGGGATTTCGGCCATTTAACAAACATTATATGCTCCATAACAAAACAACAATATTTTGGTACTTAGATCGACCAAATAACTAAATTAGATTCCCTAGACGGTGAGGACTGGTATGCTAATTGGCTCGCCTTGTGGATTTTCTCTATGTGGCTCCCCAAGAAACAGATTGGCCCATTTTTCAGGCAACTGATTGTTAATTGGAGTAATGAATAGCAGGCTGGAGGGTCCATCACTTCGCTTGGTAAATTCAAACCCCTGTTATTCATGAGGATAAGCGAGTGGTTTTCATGGGTGGTGGGCAAACGGCTGGCCCCAGGTCAACTCCAATGCGTTCCCCTTTACTCCAGGAGCACAAGGGGAAATTTAGCCCTTGGTTCCCCCATCCCTCGGGGATGCTGTGCTCCCTTCAAACAGCTGAGTTGTCCCCAAGTAGGGCTGGTCCCTCTGGCTGCAGAAGGCCAGCCAGTGCATTTACTGAGCAGGTTTCTGCTGATCTCCTCTGGCAGCAGTCCCTAACACAAGCCAGCTCTGCTGCTTCTAGGAAAGTCCTCGATTTTGCTGTGCTCTGCTTCCCTGGTAGCTCTGATGTGACCCAGCCCTCAAGCCCACGCTGGCAGGGATGAAGGCCTCGTTTCCCACCCCACTCACTCTCTCCAGTGTCTGCCTTTGATTACAAACTAAGTGTGGAAATGATGATGATGATGATGATGATGATGAACTCTCTCTGTTCTCACAAACTTTGCTGTAAAAGCAAACGTCTCCCATTTCCCTGGGGCTGAGCAGTCCTCTCCAGACCAGCTCTGTGGCTGCACACAGGACACCTGCCTGCTCTGCAGGGCCATCTTCCCTGCAATTGCTTTCTGCACCACAACTCAGCATACAGACTGCCTGAAAACCAACCATTCACCAAAGACAATGCTCTGAAAATTTCAGAAATGGGTCCTTCTAGGGCATTTCAACTACTATCCCACAACTGATGAGATTTACAATTTGTTAGCTGAACCAAAAAATAGCTTTTACAAATTTACAGAGACATGCAACTAAAATATTTTAACTTGTTAAAACATCACCTTTCCAGACAACTGTGGTTATACACTCTACTAAAAAGTAGAGATTGTTTCAGTTATTCATTTTCAAAAAAATGCACAGTTTCTGCTTCATGCTGAGCATGAAGGTGGCTCAAACCAGCACACAGGTGACTGACATCAAAGTCTTTTCCTCCTGGAAAGAAATGGAAATCTTGCAGCATCATTTTTCTGCATCACAGTATCAAAGTAACTGAGCTCATCAGAGAGACTGAGATAACATTTTGCAAGAAGAGACTTATTTTGATAAGCTATGACAGAAGAGAGGTTGTTACTATAGGACACGAAATAACATGACACCGACACGCTGCTCTTTTTAAGGTAAAAGGGACTTTTAAATTTTTGACTCTAACATTTATAGATTTTCCAAAAGTGACAGTGGATTGGAGGGTGAAAGTGCCACCTCTCCAATGTCACTGAACAAACTAACAGTTTATTAAATTTATTTTCTTTCATAAAAGAATGCAAAACAATAAGTTATTTACATAAAGTGTGAGAAAATAGACATCAGAAGGCTTTGAAAATCTTAAAAAAACAGGACGACAGTAGGTGACACTACTGAGAAAACAAATGTAGCACAATAAACTGCACTTTATATTCAAAAGCAATTAATGGATTTTGGTGTCTGCATTTCTGAGTGGACAGGGTGGGTGCTCCTAAAAGCGCAGTAAACATTTCCAATGTTTACTTCTCTGAGCATCATCACTGATTTATCACTGGAGCACTAGAAAATGCATTCATTTCTAGGAACTGAACTCCTGAAAATTAGTTTGCTTCTTCAAGGAAGCTTAGAAATACTGGAGAACAGTCCTGCAGCTCCTGAAGCATAGATGATTGAGGGTTAACTAGAGGCTACCACTAATATTTATTTGTCAGTAGCTGGTGCAAGACATGGAAAAACTAACAGAGAATAGGTGTACAACGATTATTTCACATACAGAACTTTAGACACCTCCTAACAAATGACAGGTACATCTCTTTCTAGAGCAAAAAGCAACTTTTAGGATCACGGTCCCTTATGAGATTCTAAGCATCCATTGTTAATATACAGTGCAATTCAACATGGAGGACTGAGACCAGTGAACTCATCCTCAAGGGGCAGTGGGACAGCCAAGCACCCCCAAAAATGTCTCAAGGCAGGAGACTCACCTTCAAAATTGTCTCTTAGGACACAAGAAGCAACACTCTACAAAGAGGAAAATGGATTATATACATAGGAGAGAATTGGCAGCCAGCTGTATTTCCCTATTTCCATTTCTACACGTATCAAGCAATGGAATATTATGAATATTAAGGAAAGACAGACACTTTCAGTTTTCTGTTTTTCAGAATGACTTTAAATTGCTTCTGACATGCTTTACATAATAGTCATTGAAAATATCACAAGACTCACACAGAAAATTCATCATGAAACAAAACAGTGTGAAAACAAGTAATCATCTGAAGATGCAAATCATTTCCAAAATCCCAGGACTACTGTCTTTAGTTGTAATATAACTGGCGGCTGAATAATAAGGGAGGCTTTTCCCAGAGATCTTTAGTGACAGCATGAGAAGTGAAGGTCACAAACCAGAACATGGCAAGTTCCTGTTAGGTATCACACAACATATTTCACATTATGGGTGGCTTAGTCCTGGGACAGGGCCCAGGAGTCTCCATCCTTGGAGGTACTAAACGCTCAGCTGGACAAGGCTTTGAGCAACACAATCAAACATGAAATTTGGCCCTCTTTGGAGCATAGGAACCTTAAGAAGTCAAGTCAAAGCTAAATTATTCTAGGTTTCAAATATCATGTTCAAAAAGTTTGGGGTTTTTTTAATCAGAGCATTTTTATCAGAAGCTGAACCTTAACATCATACTTAAGCCAGTAATAGCTTTTAAAAGCTCTGTAGAAGAGGTTGGGATCAATCTTCTGCAGAGGAAGCAGAATGATAAGGCAAGAAATTACTTCCTTCTCCCTCAGAATATTCACAATTGACTCCAAGATTATGACAAGACCATTAAAATCTTTCTTAACAAGAGCTTGTTCAAGCCTTGTCTATTCCAACAGACAGACCTGTGCCACTCAACAACCACCCTACCAAATTAATAATAAGTATATTTCAACAAACACTTTGCTCACCAACCCACTGGTAAAACATATATTTTTGACTGCCTGGAAATTCATCCCAAACATGAAACACGAGTTTCTGAAATTGCAAACAGTTAAAAATGGCAGTAATTCATTTTCACTTTTTTCATCCTCCCCACCTAATTTTTTCCTCCAAAACCAGCTACTTGTAATCAGTGTTATGTGACAGCCCACAGATGGGTGCATTTATGATGAATTTGGAGAAGTTAAAACCACAGTGATGGCAGACACAAAACAAAAATCTGGGGAATTCTCCTTAATTAGATTACACTCAGCGCACCCTGTCTGTCTGAATGAGGACACGGCAGTGGAAACGGCCTGACAGCGTCGCTAACACAACCGAGGGGGTCTGTGGCAGCAGACATCTGCTTTAAAACCCTGATCCAAATCTGCCCCTAGAGGCAAATCAGCCAGGCTTCGGATGTCGGTCTGAAACGTTAAAAGCAAAATTCATCCTTGCTGGGAGCAGGTGCAGTTCCACTAAACTCACCACATTGCAACGGCGCCCCGGGTTTCAATCAGCTCCAGCAGTCTGCAAGTGAGGCACAAGCACAAGGAGAAATAGACCCGTTCATTATCAAACACTCAGCTGTCAGCAAGGCGTGGTAATGCTGCTTCCCAGCCTAGAAAGGTCTCCAAAAAGTGACCAAAGTGCGAAGAACACTCTGCCCCTACCCACTGCCCTACAAATCAAGGGCTTGAAAATTTTGCTGTGTTGTGTTTTCTCCCTCATGCTGATTTTCTTGCATACAGACCTTGCATACATCCCCTTACTTAGAAAAAAAATAAAAACAATTTTCCTTTTTTTTCCCCTCTGAAAGCAGAATCTATTCATGGCTTATTACAACAGTCCCATGGTGCATGTCAAATATGGAGAGGCCAAGGAGGAAAATCTGGCAATGATCCTTCTGTGCATCATTTTAGACAGCAGGCGCACACCTCAGAATAAATAAATAACAGCTAAGCCATCCCCATTCATGTTTATAATTAGTGCAATCTATTTAACAAACAGACACATAATATAGGTCAATTATGTAGGTCATGATAAATTTATGAAGAACTTCAGCCTGTAGGGTACCAAAAAGACCACATTGAGGCAGCATTTCCAAAGTTACAGTTCATTTCTGCACACGGTTTGTGAGCAGCAGTGAGGAACAGCAGAGACCTCCTCAGTTTTTCTGGTTTGTGGTACTATAGCCACAACCATCAAGGAAAAAATCAGCAGCATCCCCTAGGAGACACCTCCTATGATACAGAACGGTCCCTCCAAAATACTGGACCAGTTACTACTTTCAGGCAAAATTGCCAGAAGCATAAATGTCTCAAAGGTGTTTAATTTCTATGGCTGTGTCAAAAACTGATGGGTATCCAGAGAGGAGGTAGAGAAATATGTTATTTATGCTTCCTCCATAGGAAAGGAAACGGTAACTTAGCATTTGTCTGGTATGTTTGGTCATGGCCCTCTCGACCAGGGACAGATGCAGCTGCAGTACATGCCAAGTCCTGCCTTGCGAGGAGTTTTGGGAAGGAATGATGAAAAACCACAGTGGAGGGCATCAGAGAGCAGCAGGTGCTGTGTGGGGTTTCAGGTAAGTGATGGAGCCTCAGAACCACCTGTCTTTCTCTGGAGTATGGGGAGGATGTGGTGATAGATGGCCACAGAAAAAGCTACACATGAATGGTTTGGAGCAAGGAGACAAATTTAATGTTCAGGGTTCAACGAGCATCATGCTTTTCTGCTACAGGTCAGCACGAGGATAATTTGTTCTTTGAGATGAAGGGAGAAGATGGAGCCTGAATGGAAATTTGAGCTACAGGTTTTGTTGTTGTTCCTTCTCCTTAGTATTTCCAAGTGCTGCGGGAGACCAACTCTCTTGCTGGGTACACATCAGCTGGTTGAACACCCCTGTGCCTCTCTGAGGATGTAGGGACATGGACCATTCAGTGGGATTTGGCTTGCACAACATGCCAATCACATGCAGTTCACGGGCACACTGTGCCAAAACCACTGACCTTGTACTTACAGTACAGCATAATCTTGTTACTGTTCACAAGAGTTGTGACCAAATTGGTGAGATAACCTTTTAATTATACAGATTCTTCTATCTGTACAATTTGTCTTTGATCCCTGTTTATTAATTCTCATTCAGACTTCCAAAACAATTATTCTTATAACATGGGAGTGACAGAGATAATATCCCAAATGGTTCCCAAACTCCTTCCCAATAATCTGCATTCTGCCTCAGGTTTGATATATATAATACACCAAGCTATGAATCTAAATGTACAAGTATAAGGAATATGTACAAAATGTAGATATCATACTTGAAAATTTGTTACAAATCTCAGACTGTGTGGCTTAATTCTAACAATGACCGCAGTACTGTGTGTGACACAGTTTCAGGAGTGGATCCAAAACTCTTTAAACCACTTACACTTCATCCCAGGTCCACAGCTGAGGGAAGAGTGTTACCACAAATAGCCTGACAATTGTTCCCATGCACATAAGTAATGCTTTTCACAGGGGGGACGAAAAAAACCAACTCAGTATTACATTCCCTTTTTTTTGGAATCTCTAATCCTAACTGCAGCACTCTTTATGAGCATATATGCATGATATTTCTATTTCAACTAAGAGAAATAAATACTGTACTATTTTGCCCCCGTCCCTGGGGAAATGGCGTTCCTGACAAAATGCTGCTCTCTGCTGGCCTTGACCTGCTTTTCCTCAAGGGCCTCAGCTCCTGAGATCTGCCTTCCCTCGTGAAAAGGGAAAAAACCCCTCTTTTGCTGACCTAGCAATCGGTGACAGGACAATTTCTTTATTTAGGATTGAAAAAAAAATTATTTTGCTAAGGAAAACTATACTGATATCACTGGAATCTTCTGTCTTGAAGAAAAAAAGGCAAGTAGTCCTTCACCCTGAGTAAGCCTCCAGAAGTATTCCTGTTTTCTTGCAACCTGGAAGGAGAAGAAACAGGCTGTTGATGTAGCAGGCTCACTGTTGAGATTAGTTAAGATGACTGAGTGTTTCTAAACAGAAGGGACTCAAGTCCTGTTCTAGGTTTCAGGAAACTTGCTTCTAGGTGGGTTTTCACAGCAGCCCAAAATATAGAGAATAGTGTAGGTGTATCACTTGGTGAGAAATTTAGGTTTTGGGATTTGTAGTATGTCGTGGATGGAAGCAAGATGGAGGGCACAGGGTGTTTTCCTGAGTTTCCTCTTCATGCTTCTTCTCCATGGGTTTGGGTGGCATTTTGTAATTGGACAGAAAAGTCCACATTGCAGGCTTTTTGGGATCAGTTATGGGGTTAAAAAGGAAAATAATCTAGGTGTCAGTTCTTAATTGGATAGTTTAGTCTGAAAAGACCTTGTAACATTTTGTGCCCTGCTAACGAAAAGCTGCCAAACTCATGGTTGTGAGACTGTTTTACTGAAAAGAAATAATAAACACCTGAGTCAGAACATGAACTACCATCTCCAGTGCCTTCAATCCAGACACAGAGAAACTGATACCAGGCCATTATTTATACACAGATATTTAATACTAGTAACCTCCCCAAGCACATGTTGAGGGCAACCCAAAATTTTACTGTCTTCCATATCTTTCTGTGCCCCTCAAATTGCTCTTATCTCTAAGACCATGCAACCAGAGAAGAGAATCGAGGTGGGAAGTGTCACGGGCCCTTTCAAAGCCTTTGTTCATGAGGGGTTAGTGAGATTTAGCAATTCTGTTTCCAGTGGTTATTTAATGGCTTGTTTGGTTTTTTAATTTTTATTTTTGCCTGTTGCTGTTTCACTTGTCAGTAAACTCATTTTTTTTCACTTACATCTATTTGTATTCGTTCCTTATTGGTGGAAGAGCATCAACTAAAACTAAAGGGAGATAACTCATTTACAGCATTCACCTCTTAAATTGTCTTAAACTGAGACAGTACCGCCCCTTTATTGGGACTGGTTAGTAATTATCATACAAACTATGTGACCCACATAATTTCCATACATGCTCAGGGGAAGGGTCTTCACCTGGCCAGCACCTTTTCGACCTACGGGAGTGGTTTTTTAGTACTATGTGAAAAATGCATATTTTATGATTGGCTTTTTGCAAATATTAAAATGAATATTATGTGTTGTCAGAAAGCAATGCTGTATTAATTTTTTTAAGTAGTGTGTTAAATATAGTTTTAAGTTATAACAAATTGTTAAAATAGAAACTATGCTATGTAAGTTACTTTTTTCCTAAAAAAAGGATTTACACTGAGATAGCAGTCACAAGACACTTAAATCTTTCAGAGAAAGAGAATTTATTGCTCCATTATCAGGAGAAATGAACTGCTTCTTGCTTTGCTTGGGCAGAACGACGTTGTTAAGATTATGAAGAAGTTGACGATTATGAAGAAGAAGTTGAAGATGACTAGACAGAATCTTGTATTTGAGTAGAATTTATGCATCATGTATGAGATGTATGAATATGTAACAAGATGTTGCTTTTAAGGGTTAATCCTCTGTTAATGTATGTCCTTTTTTGGGCTTATGCTGCCCAGAAAAAGGTAACCTGACTAACTCTTTGTTTCTGTTGTCTCATATCGTCCTAATTCAAATTGTCCAAATTGTTATTACTCTAATTGTATTACTATTTTTATAACCATTTTATTACTATTAAAGCTTTAAAATTTTAAAAGCAAGTGATGTTTTTCACAACTATAATGAACACATTTCAGCTATAGGATACACAGACCTTGAGTGTTTCGCCAAGCTGGCAATGGATACATCAACATCTCCATGATGTACCTCACCCTTTAAGCTTTGTAGCTCCACTTGGTCCTTGACCAAGTGACGTTAACCACTGTCACAGACATCTTTTATGAAAAATCCTTTCCTTAGGATTTTTCCTCCTGAGAAGCTGAGAGGCCTCAGGAACAAAATGTAAACATTGATTATCTGCTGCTGTGGAGTGCAACAGGTGCATCTGTGATTGGCCCATGTTGATTGTTTCTAATCAATGGCCAATCACAGCCCAGCTGGCTCAGACAGAGCCACAAACCTTTGTTATCATTCCTTCTTATTCTATTCTTAGCTGGCCTTCTGATGAAATCCTTTCGTCTATTCTCTTAGTATAGTTTTAATGTAATATATATCATAAATTAATAAATCAAGCCTGCTGAAACATGGAGTCAGATCCTCGTCTCTTCCCTCAACCTAAGACCCCTGTAAACACGGTCACAAACTACCACCTGATTCGAGACACTCCTGACACATCCCACATTTTCCAGCACTGTTTCTCCACACCTTTCTGACCTTACGGCATTTCACCCTTTTAAAATTTATTTTGTTCGTTTTTTAAGGACATTTCCGCGGAGCCCCCGCGCACTGAGGGGCTCGGCCGCTCGTAGGGCCGCCCCCTCATGGGGGCCACGCGCCCGCCCCGCGCCTGCGCCGTGCGGGCGGGGCCGCCATGGCGGGGCTGGCGGGGGCGGCGTGAGTTCGGGAGGGAAGGAGGGAACAGGGAGGGAAGAGGGAGCCGGGAGGAAGAAGGAAGGAAGTGCGGCGGGACAGAGGGACAGAGGTCTGTGTGTCAGCGAGGGGCACCCCGCGGGGTGGGTTGGGCCGGGCTCCCGGCTGCATTCCTGGCTCCGGGGCGCCAGCGGGAAGCTTCTCCCTTGCAGCAAATCGTGGCGTCCCCTGACAAAGGCGGGGAAGGGACGGTCGCGGTTCTCTCCAGGCAAGCGGGGTTAGCGCTTCCAGGCTGCTGAGCATCCTCATTTTTCCAGCCTGTCTCGTGTGTCCTGGAAGGATCCACCGGTCCCTGCGGCTTTCCTCCCCCTTGTGACATTTAGCTCTGGTGTGGCTGCAGCCGAGGCCTTCCCGGCACCGACCGCCCCACAGACCTGCAGCGATTGGCATTTGCCTGCTGGTAGAAGCCAGGAAGATTTTTTCATTTACTTGCAATTAATTTTTTTTTTACTTGCAATTTAAATTTTAATTTTCTTGCAATGCCATCTTCCTGATTTCTGTGTCATGACAGTCTACAGTTCCCTTTCTCTTAAGCTGATCCGTTCTTTATGTGTCTATGTGCCTGTGATTTTGTTTTCCTCCATTTTTAGGAAATGTTGTCTTACCTGTTTTTGGAAATACTCTGTAATCACCTTGATTTTAAGTTCTTCCCCTTCACACCTTCCTGAATTCTCATCAAGAGGTTACATATGTATAAAAAACCTTGTTTAACTCACCTTCATCAATTGTTTTCCTCTCACTTCATTACTCTATCAAAAAAAGGGAAAACTGTATGTAATTTTTCTCCCCATAAATCACCACTGAACTGCTTTTTAATCATCTGAATGATGCTGTGTGAGGGCTTGTAGATTTTGTGGGTTTGCTTTGCTGTGGTTTCTTTCCTGGTGTTGGTGACTGGGGAGGAGGGCACTCAGTTCCCTGGATCTTTGCATCTTGCCATTCAAAGTTAATTTTAAGTTGTCCTTGTCCAGTCTTCTGGGACCTCCCTCACCATCCAGGAACTAACATAGATAACTGCCCAGAGAAGCTGTGGGATATTCATCCTCAGAGTTTTTCAGAATGCTCTTGGATATAGCCCTTGGCCAGATGGAGGGTCCCTGCTGTGAGCAGGGTGTTGGATGAGGTCCCCTCCCACCTTGGTCACTGTACATAGCTCCTCTGAACCCTCCTTATTTTGTGCCTTATTTGGCCCCTGTGGAAATGGGAGACCAGAAGATTTGTGCTGCTCCATGCCTTAAAGTGAGCTGGGGGGCTGGAAGAGGTGCTGAAGGAGGTTGCTTTCCTTCTGTTTGTTGAGAAAGTAGTGTCCGATGTCGTGGGCATCATACTTTTAGATCCCTCTCTCAGGTTGGGAAAATAAAACAGATCCTTTCTCTTCTGTTGGATGTAGGAGTGATGTGGGAGCCAGCTGTTCTGCGTGAAGGACGAGGAACAGACCACTTGATAAAGGGAAGAAACAGAACATCCCATTAAATGGAAGCCATGAAGATATCAAAGCGCTTCTTCGCTTTTGGGATTTTGACATGCATAGCTGTTTATGTTGCATATGTAAAATGGCACTTGGGCTCCAAAGCGTTTGTGGGAGCCACAGAAGGAGTTGCTGAAAGCAGAGGAGATAAACTGACCCATCAGGCAGTGACCACAGATCTCTCTGTCTTTTATGGAATTATGTTTGACGCGGGAAGCACAGGAACTCGCATCCATATATTTAAATTTGCTCAGCAGCCAAGAGGTATGTCCTGCTCATTGCATGACAGATTAAGTCTTCCATAAATTGTGCAGGAGATTATTGATGACAGTTTTCTAGGGTCTACTTAAACATACATGCTTCAGGTCTTCTCAGAGAGCCATCAGGAGGTATGAAATGGTTCAGGCATGTGTATTCGGATGAAATTATGAGAACGCTCAACATTTCAAAAAGTGCTGTAATGTCAGAATATGAAGCAAATAGCAGCAGTACTTTTAGAGTAGTATCTTGAAGAAAGGCACTTTTTCATCACACTGGTGGAAGAGACAATTATAAATTCAAACTGCCTTATTTCCCCAAATTTTTTAGGTTGTTTGTTGTCTCTAGTTCCTGGCAGTAAGCTGCTTCTCTCTACAGGGTCTGGTTTAGTGCATCCTTGCCTTCAGTGTTGGGTTTAAACTGCAAAACAAAACAAAAATTGCAAATAGTTCGATTAAAATTGCTGTAAGTTGCATCAGGACAGAAACTGCTTTGGAGAACTGAGACAAAGTCTACAAAAAAGCTCCAGCTTTCCTCTGCAGTAGTAAGCTTCATTTGTTTGTATGTTGTGAAACTCTTGAAGATCAGAGCCAGTGTGGGTGCTATTAGTGGGTGATCTAAAGGCTGTGTGGAGGATTGGCAGTGTGGTGTATGGTGTGATTGGCCCCTTAGGTTAACAACTGTCCATGGATTTCCTTCTTTCCCTGTATCTCCAAGTTTTTGCTTCTTCCTTGCTGCTTCATTTGAAACACAATTTCAGAATGTATCACAGCAGGCGTTATGGAGTGTAAGTGTTGCCTGGACTGCTGGTTTATACAAGGTACTGCAGCTTTCCAGAGTACTGAAGTCTGCATCCTTCTGCTGCCATTGAAAATAGGAGAAAAGCTTCCATTAGGTTTTGCTGGAATCAAGTTTAGCCAGAGCAGGGTAGGCTGGAACAAGAAGTCTTTTTTGCAGGTGCAGTTTGAGAAGCTGCACATGGCAGATGTAAGGCCTCAAAGAGAGCTTGCACCCATCTGGTGACTGACGTGCACAGTGGACGGCAGCACCTGACAACCAGTCATGGCTTTAAAAGTGGTTTTCTCAGGTTCTAATTCCACATCCAGGGCTGTATTTAAAGGTCAGGTGGCTGATAATAGTTCATTAGACAGATGCTTCAATTGACTTCTATTAGCACATAATAATGGAATTTTTTTAATGGTTTTCTTTTTGTGCATGCAAAATTATTTGTACCATTACTTATTTTGGAATACTGCTTTTGAACAGAGACTCCCAGGTTAACCCATGAGACGTTTAAAGCACTGAAACCAGGTCTGTCTGCATATGCTGATGATGTTGAAAAGGTAATTTAAGTTACTTCTTTCCTGTCTCCTTTACCTTCTGGTTTGCAGGGATTTAGGGACTCCTAAGAGCCAGATGTAGACCCAGCTCATGGTGTTTTACAAAAGCCTTTGCCTTCTGAGAATTTGTCATACTGTCTTTTGAGCTTTTTGTAGCCAAATAATTTGGTGGCAGACTTCAGTTTCCCTGTTTGAAAAAATGCCTCTGTTTTGGACCAGTTGCTTAATATTTCCCATTATATCCACTAGGCTTTATGCTGGTGAGATAGTGAGTCCTGCACCTTCTCTTGACCCCTTTTGATATTAATTTATCTCTGTTTCATATTTACAGTGAATCATAGCTCTGATCACCCTTTTGATCTTTCAAAAGAGTTTTTAACATGTCTTCTATTTTTCTTTGCTCACAGAGTGGCCAGGGAATAAAAGAGCTCCTGGAGGTGGCAAAGAAGGAAGTTCCTATGGAGCTGTGGAAGTTTACTCCTCTGGTCCTGAAAGCCACAGCTGGCCTACGGTTGCTGCCAGGAGAGAAAGCTCAGAAATTGCTGGAAAAGGTATTATCTCTTGGCTTTCCATTTGCTTTCCAAAAAAACATACTCCTGTTAAAAATGCAGCACCCTGGGACAATCCTGCGAGCTAGGGTGTCCATATCCTGCCTTTCCCATGTATCTGTGATACCAATTCCAACAAAGCAAATGGGATTCCCTTCCCTACCCATGTCCATCCCTTGTTAATGCATTTCTGAGCAGTCTTCATGCTTGGAAACCCATCACATCCATCCCTGTTTCTGCACCAAACTGCAGGGCCAGCACATAAAGGCTGCTGCTTGTTGGACTCTTGAACTTCAAACAAATTGGTGAGCAGCAGTCAGGATCTGGCCCAAGCAGAGGAGTAGTAGTGTAAAACTGGGGTTTTAAAAAGCTTGTTTTTCAGCTGGAAAAGTATTTCTCTGAATGTAACTTTTATTTGAACTACAGGTGAAGGAGATTTTTCAGGCCTCTCCCTTCTTTGTAAGGGAGAATTGTGTGTCGATAATGAATGGAACTGATGAAGGTAAGCAACTTTATGGAGACTCTTTCTGCAGTCCTGGAAATTCCTCTGTACTGTGACAAGTCCCTGCCTGCTGTAGTAGGAGCAGGTTTGACAGAAGCAGAGTTTTTATGTAGCCACAGGCAGTGCCTGCCAAAGAAATCTTGTGCAGTGTTTTCCAGTTTGAAGTCCTGAGCTCTGTCCTGATCTTGAAAGCTCTTAGTGTTGAGGAGTTCCTGTAGGATCATCAGAAAGCCACTGTGCAGTCAGCACTTTTAGAGAAATTTCTGAATATCTGCTTGTTGAAATGGTCTTCAACAATTGGGTTAGCCCACTCTGCCCTTGACAGAGTTTATCAGAGCTTTCTGGAAGTACTTGATGATCATAATGTTAATTATAACTCATCTAACAAGTGGGAATGTGAGTTCAATCTGAAGAAAAAAGTGTTACATAGGGAATAAAGTACATGCTGAAGTAAGTTCATGTTGATCCAAAAATGTTGAGGACAGAATGTCAAAATTCTAAGTAACTGAGTGTTGAAATGTGTTTTAAAACTGCTCAGAAACCAAGCTTCAAAATAGCTGAAGCTGTTTATGAGTTTCTGTTCTTGCTGCTTAATGGAGGAAATATATTCTTTTTCTTTTATTTTAAAATCAGTAATAGCAGTGATAGCCTGGGTTCAGCCAAGGACTGAAGTAGGCCATGCTTTCTGGCATGCCTTGGCTTTTAACCACATGAATAAATATTTGAATTTGTTAACATAAGGTCACTGGTTCACCTAATTTATGGGGATCAGTTTATAAAACAAGAAGAGGATAAAAACAGCAGAGCTCACAAAATTGCTTAGAGGAAAACAGGCAAAATTAGAACACTGAAAGATGAAAATTCTTAGTGCTCATAAAGATAAGTGGAGTGCCTGACATCAAAAAGAAGCCAACAGTGGATGTTTTCCTAGAAAATGAACAATGTGAGTTTCAGCCATCTCTTTGTCTTTTAGTTAAGGACTGAAGCCTTTGTGACTTCCTGCCTAAGTTTTTGACCTGTGAAATACAGAGTTCTCCAGGCATTTAATACATGGGGCTTCTCTCCCAAATATCACATAAGCTCTGATAGAGAAGGTAATTCTCTTTGTTCAAATAGCCTAATCTTGAGTTTGTCAGCCATTGACAGTTCTGAAAACCTTCTAATGTGGCTTGATTTACTTGTTGCTGCTTAAAATTACATGTTATGATCTAAGCATGTGTCTTCTGAATTTTTTCCTTATTAGGTATTTCAGCCTGGATCACAATAAATTTTTTAACAGGTATGTGTACATGAGCATGTGTATAAAGATATGGCCAATGCTGTGAAATTCCTGCTCTTTTCTGCCCCTCTGTGGAATTTGCTCATTCATTGGGGTAGAATGGGAGAAAGAAGGCTCTGAGAATAAGTCAGGAGTTTGTTTTTGCCTTGGCCTATTTAAGTCATTAGGATTTTGTCCATTTACTTGATGGAGTGAGGAGTTTAATCCTTTTTCCTAGATGTTTAATGTAGCTTTTCTTTCAGTTCCCTCTAGGGTACCAGAGCATTTTATTCCTTTTTAGAGCCTGCTGTGACTCGGGCTAAATTTTTTGTGTGAGTATTCTAGATGTGCTTGGCAGCTGCAGAGAGTAAAAGAAAGTGCTGTGGTACTTCCTTACAGATTTATAACACAGAAATGCCATGGGTGTTTACACTGCTGAGTGAGAAAAGGGTAGCTGAAGAGTAGAGAGAAAACCTCTCTGACAATACATAAAGCACTCTGCCATCCAAGTGCTCTGTTCAGCACACAGCCTGTGGGGCAGTGTGCTCTGGAGCTTTTTGTGCTCCCAGGAAATACCAGAAAGGTCAGGGATCTTCAAACATCAACTATCATGAGGTATACTGAGGTACTTGGCACAAATTGTCCTTGTCAGAAGGGTGCATTTGAAGGATCTAAGTGAAAAGAACTAGATCTAAATGAGAGCAGAGGTCTTGGCTGGCAGCAGGAAGAATTCCAAGAGAGCTGAATCTCACAGGCCAGCCCTTTTCACTCTGTCATCCCTTTGGCCATAGGAATCTGCAAAATATTGCCAAGGGATCAGGGAGAGGTGGCCAAGACAACCACATTCCTCTGTGTTACAAAGTGGTTACCAGAGCAGAGTTTGCAAAAGGTCTTTGCATCCAAAATGTTTAGGAAAGCAGTAACCAAAGCTGCTGTGATTAGGGCAGGAACAGCCAGTGAAGAAATAAGAGACTCTTGTCACTTTAAGATTTTCAGGTCTGATAAAGCCAAAATCAGTGCCCAGTAGAAAACAGTGTAATTCAGTGCTGTGTGAAAGCTGAGAGTGGAGTTAGATTGTTCTCTTTCCTTACCCCTGTACTTCTGGTTTTGTTCCCATCCAGTTTTTCCCAGTGCCCACCATGGCTTTCTCTGTTCTGTCACACATTTCAGGCAGGCTAGATGACCCACAGAGGAGAAGTGTAGGGATGCTGGATTTGGGTGGTGGATCAACACAGATCACCTTCCTTCCACGTACCAAGGTAACGTGAGCATGCACACTGTTGGGAAATGCTGCTGCAGGAATCTGTAACTGCTCAGATTTCTTCCCCTTGGAAACAGAGCAAGAGTTTTGTCAGTGTGACGTGAAGCCACACTTGTGACTTGGTCATATGTGCCTTTTTATAGTCAGTCCCAGAGGCATTCACAACTCTTTGTCCATCCTCTTCATCCAGCTCCATGGTTCAGTGGTGCTTGTGGTGAGTCTGCCAGGGCTGCTTTATCTCTGGAGGACACCATGTTCTGAATGTCTGAATCCTTGACTTTCAGTTTGTACAGCTTATAACAAAGAGCACAAAAACCAAGGCTATTAATGAATTCAAACCCAGCATATGGCCTACACTGGGGTTTAGGAACACAGTGAGGTGCTTTCCCAATCCTTGTTTCTGATTGTCCTGAGTTCACTTAGTTGCAAATGAATGCCATTTTAGCTTCCTGGCATTTTTACAGCTGTTCTGTGAAGCCCTGTGGCTCTGGTATTGTAAGGCTCTGGCCTGAGCAGAGATAGTGCTCATACTAAAGCTGTGCAAAAGTAGAGGGAGTGTCCCAGCCTGGGATAATCAAGACATTTCAGCAGAATAGCAAGGGATGTGAAGGGTCCAGGATGTGGAAATTCTGGAGATAGAGAAGGAGTTAAGATATGAGCAGCACTGTGGCCAGAGCTTTGCTCCCCACAAACACTCTAGCTGAGCTGATGCACTTGGGGAACAGGCTACCCTTTCATTCCTTCAGACCACAGGCTGATCCTTGCTCTGTTCCTTGGCAAGCTCAGGGATGTGCTTTTGCTCTGGCTTGTGCAAGTTCACAGATGAATTCACTGGAGTAGGAAGTTAATGCGTGCCTGGCCTGCCTATTAGTTTGCACACAGCTCCTGTAGTAGGGATCATGTGAAGAGGCAGTTGCTGGAGCCTCTGGACAAAAGCAGTTAAGAGCTGGAGTGAGGATTCCTTTTTAATACAAGTAATTCCTTTATACAGCATATTGGTGGGGACACAAATATAACCAGTTTGAACCCTGTCATGTGAAGACACTCTTAGCTCCAGGTTTTGTGGCTGTCTTGTGCATCAACAGTCAAATTGAAATCCTTGCAAATTCATCATTTCTCTCTGAATCATGCTAGGATTGTTTCATGTTTTTCCTAATGTGTTGGAAGATTATCTTGTTGATGTTTGCTGCTGGCTGGCAGAAACCTGCCAGTGACATCTTTTTCTCCCTCCAGGCAACTCTCCAGACATCACCATCTGGCCACACTACTTCATTTCAGATGTTTAACCACACCTACAAGCTGTATTCATACAGGTTAGTTGTGGAAAAGAGAGCACAGTGCTCAGATGGAAGCTTTCTGTGAAGCCAGGGAGACTGAGGTGTTTTTCTGGAGTGGGGTCCTTGCAAATGAATACCGTGAAGAAGCAGAGAAGCTTGAGCCATGTGATTTTGGTGGAGTAACCTTGCCTGCCCACCAAGGCCCTCTATCACTCCCATTCTATTAACAGGACAGGGGGAAGAAAATAGGGCAAAAAGCTCGTGGGTGAAGATAGCCAGGGAGGTCACCAGTTATTGTCATGGGTGAAACAGAGTTGACTTTAATATAATTTTTTAGTATTTAATTTATTGCAAATTAAGTAGTAAGATAATGAGAAATAAGAACAAAATCAAAGATGCTTTCCCTCCACCTCTCCCTCCTTCCCAGGCTCAGCATCACTTCCAACTTTTATACCTTCTCACCACTGAGCAGCACAGGAAGATGGAGAATGGGGTTTGCAGTCAGTTCATAATGCTTTGTTATTTCTTCTGTTATTTTTTCTTCCTCACTGTCTTCTCTGCTCCCAGTGTTTTGGGCCAGCAGCTTCCTCCCACCTGTTTGCTGTGGGGTGTGGTTGGGCTCAGAAAATCAGTTCTATATTCAAGTGTCTGTGCTGCCTTTGAGGAGGGCAGGAGCATCCAGTGAGGTACTAGGGGTAGAGTTAGAGAAATGCCATTGCCAGTTCTCCAAGAGCCAGATTACAACTGACAACTATTGCCTGAGCTTTTTCAAAGATAAATTATCCTTCTGGATAAGGTAATATGAGAACAGGCTGTCACACTGTTCCACTCATGTGCATGAGCTGCTGACTTGAGCCACTTTAATTACCATGGCTGTCAATAGGAGACTGGCATGTCCCAGCCAGGTTGTCAGTGGAGTACCAGAGGAAGGATGTCTGTTGCTCACAGAGGCTTTTCTCCCTTTGCAGTTACCTGGGACTTGGGCTGATGTCAGCAAGGCTTGCCATTTTGGGAGGAGTTGAGGGAAAACCCTGTAAGTTATGGGCAGTGTTCAGATCCTGGTTCTAAGCTCAGGGTGTATAGTCCTGTGGTGGGGGGAGGAGCTGTGGATCCCCTTCCCCGTGGGCTTGAGGTTCCTGAGTGGCATGTGGGCTCCTGTCACCATGGCTGGGTGCATTTGAGATGAATGCAGGAGGTGACACTGACAGCTCCCAGGAGACCTGGATTTTTGCCACCCTAGGTTGGGGGTGGCATGGGACATCCAAGCCATGACTGGGCTGTGGAGGGGCCTTGCTGAAGCTGCAGGACAGTATGGAGAAGGGCTGGGGGTGAAGGATCTGAATTTACTCCTTATGTTTTTTCCTGATGTGGCTTTGTTTTACTTCTGCAGTAGGAGAAGGGGAGGAATTGATCAGCCCTTGTTTACCACCTGGCTTCAAATCCGAATGGCAACACGCTGAGATAGTGTACAAAATTAAAGGACAGAAGGCAGGTATAGTGATTTATCATTCTTGCTATCTAGGTTAGCTGCTATTAGCACAGTAAATACACACTCATCCTCTTTCAAAGACACCAGACTCTGTTTACTGTTCTGTCTGGCTTCTCTTGATGTGCTGTCAAAGAGATCCTGCAGTTCCTTTGTCTTGTGCCATGATGTGTCTGTCCAGTGACTAAAGCTGCTAGACATGATGCAGATGGAGTTGAGCAGTCCTTGAATAGGTCTTTCAAAACCCTTCTGCCTCAAATGATATTGTCCATCTCTGATCTGTCACATAGTCCTGACATGAGGATGGTAGGTGTCTGCCTCTAGAAGAAGATTCAGATTTCAGTTCTCTGTGAAGAGTTTTGCTATTTTGTAAAAAGATGCCTGTTTCCTGGCAGATCCTAAATAAAGTCTATATATATTTAACTCTCAGCCTGTAATATGATTTTTTTGTCTTCTTTTAGGTGAGCCTCTGTATGAGTCGTGTTCTAATAAAGTGGCAAAGATGCTCTACAAGAAAGTGCATAGAGCTGGGGAAGTGAAGGACCTGGACTTTTACATTTTCTCCTACTACTATGACTGTGCAGCAGAGGCTGGTCTCATAGGTATGTCTGCCTCTGAGTTGGTTTCATTTTAAATGGCAAGTTATGGAAGCAGTGGGAACACTTACACACATCACAGTGCTTTGCTAAGCTGTCATGGAAATTAGTCTGCTAACACTGCTGTGCAGCATTGACTTGATATTATTTTCTACAATATAGACAATATTATGGTCTATAATATAGACAATATAGACAGTATCTTCTCTATTGTCTAAAGAGAAGATACTGAGCCTGTGAAATAGGACCTACAGCCTTTGATAATAGTTTTTAAACAGCTTGCATTTCAGAAATGGTTGTTACCTAATTAGCTCTACAATCTGAAATAGAAAAAACTTCATGATGATAAACAAATTTCTTGAGCAGTAAAGCAGTAAAAAAATATTTGAGCTGTGTGTTTGCTCCACTGACCTTTTGATGGAATGAAGATTTTCAGGTATTTGCACATGCATTCAGAATGCATCACATCTCTTTTCCAGTGGTGTGCTTGTGTACAAAAGGCTGTCATATTCAGTGGTAAAAAGCAGATAATGAGATCTCAAGTTAGTTTGGACAAACACACCCTGCTTCTCAGCTACTCTCTTTTTACAAATAATTTCAGATTTAATGTGTTGCAGAGCACCACTGCTCTGTCAGATCTGGTCACAGGTGCTCACTTTTCAGGGCAGTGCAGAAATGGGGATCAGGTGAGATGGTCTGTAAGCTCTGTTTCTGTAGGAAACAAGGCTAAAGGTTCTTCATAAACCAAGGCTTTTGAATCTATATTGAGAATCTTTTGAAGGTTCTTTTACCTTTAGAACCAGTCTGAATTTTGACATTGATTTCAGTGGCTCAAGGTTTAATTTCTAAACTACTTTTATGATTTTAGTCTACAATTGCCTTTATACAAAGACCGTAAAAAAGTGGTTTTTTTTTTCTTTTAGATAAAGAAAAAGGAGGAAGCTTAACTGTCAGTGACTTTGAAATTGCAGCTAAATATGGTGAGTAAAATACAAACACACACTAGTAATTGTGTGTAAATTCATTCCAGGTGGCAAATGTGAGACACACTAAGAAGCCTGATGCTTTTAAGTAAATATTCAGTCCCTCTAAATAGCATCTAACCAACATTTCTGCTGATTTCTGAAAAATCTCACCTAATTTATATTAACTTCTCCTTTCAGTATGTTTTATTTTGAGATTGTCTTTTATGTTGTTGGGCTTTTCTTTAATTTGGTTTTGTCAACATTTGTTAAGTGCTGGTGCTCAAGAAACTTAACACACCTGTGGTTGCTCAGATATTCAAAGACTTGAAGTAGATAGAAGAAAGGCTCTTTTCATGGACAGATACAAGAAACTGCTGTTAGGGGAGAGACAGAATGTCTTGACTTCCTTACAAAGTTTATGTGCTTATCCTAATGTGTGTGTGTCATTTCAGCCCCATTGTAACAGGTTCCATCACTGACAGGAGCTGTTTTGTGGATTCATTTGAGATTTTTCACAGTGGGGCTGTTGTTAGACCTGAGCCCACAGTATGCATTCAGACACTGTTTTCTTTCTTCTTAGTTTGTAAGACCATGGAAATCAGCCCTGGAAGCAACCCTTTTCTCTGCATGGACCTCACATACATCACCCTCCTGCTGCAGGAACTGGGCTTCCCAAAGAGCCAAGGCTTTAAGGTGAAGCTCAAAGAGGATTTCTGGGGAGAGTGGGCAGGAGGGTGCCAAGGCAAGGGTCATCCTGCCAGGAGCTTGGTTCTTGATTTACCTTCTTGCTACAACACATGGTGGGTGCAGCAGCACTCTCCCCACAGTGCTGGTAACTGTCATAATCTTGAGCATTCTCCCAAAAAAATGTGATTTAACTTTTCTGCTTGTGTTTTTGGGCTTTTTTTTGTCCAGCTTGCCCGGAAAATTGACAACGTTGAAACGAGCTGGGCATTGGGAGCCACTTTCCATTACATCGACTCACTGAACAGACTGCAGTACTAACACTCCTAGAAGGTGACTTTGTGGAATTTCCTTTTTTTTGGAAGCCCAGCATGGGACACCCTGTTGAAGGGTGGGCTTTTGGCTTCCAGAGTCCTTTGGAAGATCACCATGAACTACACTACTTTCCTCCCAGCCCCTGCCAAGCCCCCACCATCGCTAGCTCTTTTTTACAGTGCAGAGTGTAAAGGAAAAGCCTTGATTTGACAGCATGTGCCATCAGCTTAGTGTAAAACTTGATCCTTTTGGAAGGAAAACCAGGACTCTGCAGGACATCTATGATCTCTATGAGAAAAACACACCTTTTTTTGGAATATGCCTGTACTATGTGCTCGCCGTGTGCTGAAGTTGCTGAACGGTCACTCCAGAAGGAACTCTTTACTGTCCTGATTTCAGGGTGTTTTTTTCCTGTTTGTCAGCAGTTTTCAGTGATGATTTTTATTTTACTACTCCTGTGTTCGAAGGTAAACTTGTGTGTGTGCAAAAACGGTGCATTTACACATTATGCCGCTGACAGGCAGCAGCTTTGAAATGCAGCATGGAAGTCACAGCTCTGTGTTCCAGTTGCCAAAGGAGAAAAGCTCAGGAAGACTCTAGAACTGGATATAGGCTTGGAGGCATGAGTTGGAGCCTGTGTACCTGTAGGGTCAAAGCCTAGTATTGATTCCCTGGCTGTTGGGAGGTGGATGATGGAAGGCAACATCAGATTTGCTGAATGAGCAAGGCCTGGGAGCTGGGTACAAGGATAATGATGGATTTGACAGTTCTAGACCTGGCCAGAGGAAGATGGAGCAACAAGATGCAGCCCCAAAAATAAACCCTGAGCATGGCTTACTGGACATTGCAGACTTTTGTGCCCTGGCAAGGTTGATACAGGGCTGGGTACATTTGCATGGTATTTTGGGTGTCTTTTCCTGCAGACACATCTGTGCTACATGAATGTATTGTGGTTGCAATGAGCCAGGGCAGGGTAGCTGATGTGCTCCACTCCTACAGTGCCTGGTATGCAGGCAGGGAGTGATCACAGGGGCTGGAGGAGAGATGCTGTGTTATTTGTAATCTAACTGTGAATTTGTGATGTATTTAATGAATGTATAGAGAAAGCCCAAGTGGTCTTTTGGGGGTGCAGAAGAGCCCGGCTTCCCCGAGAGCCCTGACCCATGGGCTCAGTGCAGCAGTACATGACACAGTGGCCTGCTGCGTGGGGACACTTGAACCTCGCTGTGCCGACAATAAACCCCCAATTTGAAATCAGAACGTGGTGGTGAGGAGCCTTTGAGCGCCAGAGCCCGCACGGGGGGTGGGATGGAACTCCCTGCCCTGCCGCCATCAGTTTGGTCAGTCACTCCGCCATCCAAGCGCTCCGGTGCCACCCCAGCCCCTCGGCCACCGCAGTCCCCAGTGGCCCTCCCGGTGCCCCTCGGCCCGCCCCGGCAGCGTTGCCGGCCCCGCCTCGCCGCGGGCGGAGGAGGCGCAGGCGCGGCGGCCCCGGCCCTGCCCCAGCCCGGCTGCGGCGGAGGCAGCGGCGGAGCCGGCGGGGCGGCGGCGGCAGCGGCGGGATGGCGGCGCCGCTGAGCGACGGGGACCGTCGGAAGCAGATCAGCGTGCGGGGCATCGCGGGGCTGGGGGACGTGGCCGAGGTGCGCAAGAGCTTCAATCGCCATCTCCACTTCACCCTCGTCAAGGACCGCAACGTCGCCACTCCCCGCGATTACTACTTCGCGCTGGCCCACACGGTGCGCGACCACCTGGTGGGCCGCTGGATCCGCACCCAGCAGCACTACTACGAGCGGGACCCCAAGGTGAGCCCCGGCGGGACGAGGGACGGGGGCTGGGCGGCTGTGCCTTTGCCAAGGGAGTTTCCGTGTCTACCTGCCAGGTGTCACTGTGGGTGTGACCCCTGGGACTTGTCCCTTGAGTGCACCTGGCTGTGGGGCGCCGTGCCCTTCATGCATCCCATAGTGATTTCTTCCCTGCGGGCATCATGACACCTGTATCCCTCACACACACCCCGCTGTTGCTGTGCCCCCATGAGCCTTGCCTCATCTGTGTCCCTCACACACATCTTGCCATGCCTGTGTCCCCACAGACAGCACCACAGCCATGTCCCTTGTGCCGTTTGCCATGACTGTGTCTCCACAAACTCTTCTGCAGTCCTGTTCCACTGAACCTTGCTGCAGCACTGTCCCCCCTCAGACACCCTCATAACTGTCTCCCCCTGCAACTTGTCGCAGCCATGTCCCCTGTGGTCCCACCCTGAGCAGGTCCTTGCATGGGCCTTGCTGCTGCCAGCTCCTCTGCAAGCTCCACCACAGTCACGTCCTGCACTCACACTGCTGTGGTGGTGTCCCCTGTGGGCATCATCACCTCCATGGCTCAGCACAGCTGTGTCCTGACTTCACTCCTGCAGAGCACGCAGGCAGCTCAGCTTTGATGCTGGACAGGAGTTTCTTGCCCTGTGAAAACCAGATGAGCTCTCGCAGGTCACTAAACCCAGGGGTTCCTCGTCACCTGCCAAGTCAGAACAGTGCTGCTGGAGGTGTTGGGGGGTGCAAGACATAATTCAGACTTAATCCTTTTGAATTAAGACCCAATCCAGCACTTGACTGGAGAGCCACAGAGAGCAGGTGTGTACAGAGGAAGGCACATACCTTCCCAGGGTGCAGGCAGGCAGCCACCTCCCTGAGTCAGCTCTTTTCCCAAGATGATGAATATTGCCTTGACACAAGAAACAAAGTGCACTTTCAGTTCAGAATGGCTGCGTGTGCACTGAGAGTTACACTGGTGCATGGGACTTTCCCTTTTGTCCCAACTCACACAAATGTGCCCTGATCTGTATTGCAGCACCAACAGAAGGGGTTGCAAAGATCCCATAAAGGCTCAGAGGAGCCTGGAGTGAGTTTGCTTACTGTCCTCTACACTTAGATTTTCACTAGAAATGTGCCCCTGTGGGAGACTGAAAGGAGCAGAGCATTTGTGTGCGATGATTCCGGTCTTTCTGATGAGCCCTAGGGAACAGACTGACCCTTTCAGACTCCCAGCAGAGGTGGCAGAGTGGGGAATGCTGCTGCTTAACAGGGAAAGATCCACACTACAGTGGAAAGAGATTCCAAAGGAAAGTTCAATTTGAAGTCAGGTAATTGCTCCATTAAGAATTCTGGTTTATTTATAAAAATATCCATAGTGATGAATCTGAGTGAGGGCAAAAGTTTGCACAGCCTGCTTCTCATCCCACAAACAGGCCTTCGTTAGCATTTGCAGCACAGACACTGCTCCTCTCAAACTTGGAAGGTCACTGCACAGTTGTGCCAGGAACCCTGCCACCTATGGGACAATTTACTTGTTCAACAGGGTGAAACGGGAGTGAAACTCAGTGTGGGGTGAGCAGGAGGACCCATGAGATGGGAGTGCTGGAAAATTACTCACAGGAAGGTGCTGGCCCTCAGCCCAGCCAGCCTGCAGGGGCAGGGGGCTTGCTCTGGCTTTTGGGAGACCGGATCAGCTCAGCCTAGGAAAACTTTAAAAGCCCAGCGTAAACATCACCTCAGCTGAGCCTGACAGTGTATAAATATATCATTCAGCATCCTAGATAATAGTTGCCCTGAGTTAATTAGGGAAACACTTAACAGGCAGCGAGATTTTTCTATAGAAGGCTGTTGGCAGGGAGATGCGTGGTGGAGGCTTGGCCGGCGTCCCGCATGAAATTCTTCTGACAAACAATTCTGGTGCGTGGTGTTCAGGAGCAGGCGCCAAAAGCCAGTCTGGGAAGACATCCCTGCTCTGGAAAATGCTTGGGTCTGCTCTTGATTTGAAGCAGCTTCAGTGGAAGCCAAGTGCTGTGCTGTGTGTAAGCGTCTCGCTTTGTCTCCCCAGCGCATTTACTACCTGTCCCTGGAGTTCTACATGGGCCGCACTCTGCAGAACACCATGGTGAACCTGGGCCTGCAGAATGCCTGTGATGAAGCCATTTACCAGGTAAAGTCTTGGGGGTACCAGGGTGCCCCTGAGGCAAAACTTTTCCACACAGATGGCTGAGTATCTTTATTTCTCAGGGCTTCGCCTGAGAAGGTTGTTATTTGGACTACACAAAATGGAACATGGCTCTTTCTTAGTGTTTTTCATTCTCTAGAGAAGCAATAGGGGAGCCTTGGGGTTCCTTGGAGTTGAAGTACATTTTTCCAGACCACCATTGGAGTTGGAATACATTTTCCAAACCACCCTGTAGTGAATGGGAGAACCCAAAAGTGTATACTGAAAACAACACCCAGTATCCTAAATTACATGAGAGTCACAGGCTGCAAAGAGCTTTCCATTAGTGGAGAAATGTTGTTTTATCACAGGAGATATAGTCTAATGGGAGAAGCTGGGACTCAAGCAGCAAAACACCAAATTGCAGTTCATACGCTGAGGTACACAAGGCATAGCAGCAGTGCTGGCAGGTAGAAGTTAATTGGTGGGAAAGGAGAAAGGAGGGAAATAATTTGCTGGAAATAAAATGTCCTCAGATGATTTCCATCTTGAAAAAAACACAGCTGGGTATCGCCAAGGCAATCACTAATGTGAGGCCATTGTTACTTACTTATATGGTTATTTTCAGGCACCTCTGCAACAGCACAGTGACCTTTTTTGACAGAATGAGGTTTTTGGCTTTCTCACCCAAGCCCTTTTTTTCTCCAAGCTTCCCCTCTGATCCATGTTACACTTTGTAGCAGAAGTTGGGCACTTCAGTGTCTCTCTCCATGAGGTGCTACAGTTGCTGACGAAACATCCTGGCATGCACTTTCCCTGCCAAGAGATCGGAAGGGATTCCCAGGGAGGCACCTGTTTCCTCTCTGAGGTATTGTGCCTCAGAGAGCAGGATGGTTTTTTTCAGGAACATCCTCTAAGTTCCTATGCAAGACACTTTCCAAGTGCAGATTTGGCCCAACATGCCAAGGCTTCCCTTGCTGTAGCCTCCAGCCTGTGGAGCTCATCTTGGCCCATGGCCAGGTTGTTTCAAAGGTCTCACATCCAGCATGGCTCTGTCACTGAGAGAATTTGTCTCAGTGTTTGTGTCCCCATCACTCTGTGCATGAGGCTTTCCCATCTTGTGGTTGCAGACCACTGAAGTGCTGGGAAAGCAGTTTGGGGAGCTGCTGTATGGGCTTGACACCGTGCTGTCCCCCCTGGCACCAGGGTGAGCTGCTGCTGCCCCCTGAGAGTCTGCACCCCTGGACTCCTGGAGAGTCCTTGCTGCTGGCAGCCTCAGCCTTCCTCTGGCAGAGGCCCCCAGACCATAGAACAAATGGCTCAAGAGTTGCAGGCAACCACTTCCAGCCACAGACTGCAGCCAAGGAGCTCGGTGGCAGGATGTGGGAAGCACAGAGAGTGATGGTGAATGCTGCAGTCACTGCTGCCAGCCTGGCCATGCCCTTCCTCAAGGACTCAATGCACAAGCAGAGGGATGACCTCCCCTGCCCAGGCAGGACGCGGGGGTCCCTTGCACACTGGCTTGACCATTCCTCCCATATTGTCTCCAATGCCAGGTTTGGTCAAAGGACATCCTCACCTAGGGGGCTGCTAGGGCATGAGAGTTTTGTCTGAATTCTCTAAGGAAACCTTCTTCATGGGAAAGCAACATCTGGTGGTGGGCTAAATTGTTTTCCAATCAATTGGGCTGCCCAAGGACTAGGTGCTGGTGAGATGCTTTGTGGGCAGGGAATCAGAGACCTTGTGGGTTTAATTTCCTTCAGTGTGGGTGGCTTTGGGATGTGTTTGTCCTCCTTGGAGAGCAGCTCAGGACATGGGGTTTGTTTGGTGACATGTTCTGCTGTGGTTCTTCTCCAACAGCTGGGTTTGGACTTGGAGGAGCTGGAAGAAATTGAAGAAGATGCTGGACTGGGAAATGGAGGCCTGGGCCGCCTGGCAGGTAATACAGGGGGAGGGGAGTTCCTTCCTCATGCAGAGTGCATGGGGACCGAGGGTGGTGTGGCTGTCACACCCTCACCACTGGCATCCACCAGTGAGACCCTCCTGCCTGCTTCTGGCTGGCCAGAAACACCAGTGAGAGCAGCCCAGAGCTGTAGGTGTGTGTTCTGCAGTGCAGCAGGCAGGGCTGTGGCTGGAAGAGGCTGTCTGGAGCCTTTCTCCTCACCTCCCTGTGAAATCTCTCACTTCTCAGAGGCACTCAACAGCTCTCACACAGGCAGATTGTTGGCTGCTATTTTAGTCTGCCTGTCCCGTGGGACAGCTGGAGATGAGAGCTCCCCAGCACGGAGTAAATGCTGGGGCTGATCTTTACCAGAAGTGCCTGGATTGAGGGTTGGAAGGGTTTCCTTTGGAAGCAATAATAGTTAAGGAGCTGCTGGTGCAGCAGGTCGGGGTCAGAAGCTCTGCTTTACTGGGCAGACAGGCTTACAGCAAGGCAAGTTTAGAAGAGCTCTCACTGCAACAAAGCTGCATTTGGGGTTTTGGGGATCTGTCCTTGTCACCAGCAATTTTGGGTGTTTGTGGTTGCTCAGCAGGACATGCATAGAGTCCTGCTGCAGACTGCCTCCTTGTCTCCCTTTTGCACATGGGTTTCCTCTGAGTAATAAACATTTCCAGCAGCACTGTTGTGGCAGCTCCTCATCTCCATGCACAGCACATGCAGCAAGCGAGGAGTGAGGTTCTTTGCAGAGTGCCCATGCTCTGCTCCTACAGCCTGTTTCCTTCACCCTTTCAGCCTGTTTCCTTCACCCTTTCAGCCTGTTTCCTGGACTCCATGGCCACACTGGGGCTGGCAGCGTACGGTTATGGCATCCGCTACGAGTTTGGGATCTTCAACCAGAAGATTGTCGATGGCTGGCAGGTACTTGGAAAACTCAGGTCCCTGGAAAACTCAGGTCCCTCTTTCTCCTTCTCTTTCATGCTTTGGACAAGGCCTGGATGTAAAAGGCACTGCAGTGCCTTGAGCTGCTCTTAAGCTGGGCATTTGAGTCCATCACTGGGCATGATGATGTGGGAGCTGAGCCACAGGGCATGGCTGAGACCAGAGGTTTGCCTGCCTGGGTCTCCACAGTGCAGCTGCAACAGCCCCAGAGTCCCATCCAGCTTGGCTGAGTCAGCAAAGCAGTCAGGCTAAGGATGGAGATGTGCCTAAGTGCCTCAGGAAGGTGTCTGGCAAAGGATGTGTTTGATCAGTATGGAATATAGGCAAGTGTCTGGGGTGTCCTGTGGGTTCCCTGGTCAGTGGCAGACAGGGATTAAACAGGAATTTTCCTGTAGCATTAGTGATCATACTATTTTCCAGTGAAAATAGGCTAAAAAAACTGCCTCAACTGACAGTTTTCCTTAGTGTGTGTCTGGAAATGGTTTTCCTTAGGAGACTTACCTTGCTTTGGAGTTTAAAGTATCTTTTTCTCCTTAAAATACCACTCTGTAGGTCAGGGACCATGAGAGGTTTGGAAGTTGTTTTTTCCTGCTTCTCCACAAAGAAGCTGCAATGCCAGTCCCCATAAATGGTGAAAACAGGGAGGGGAGAGCTTCCCCTGTATTTGACTTCATGTTTCTTAAAAAAGAACAGGGGTGGTGGCATGCTGGGCTGTGGCCCTCCCCTCTGCCCTGCCCCTCCTTGTCCCACTATCTCCCCCTTCCTTTAAGTCCCTCCCCCCACAGCAGAGAAATGCCTGGAGGCACAAAGCATCTCTGGATAACATCAGCCTGGGTGGCTCTGATGGATTCACTTTGCTCCCACTGCCACAGTTGTGAGCTGAGGGGAGAATCCCCTTCTGGCAGAGGGCAGAGCAGTTAACAAGACCGGGCTTACAGGGTGTGGCTTGTGGCCAGGAACATCACTACTGGCTGCCACATCCCACATGTTCCACAGTATCCACAGTCAAACTGGATGTGAAGGCCTGGAGACAGGCTGAGAGCAGTGGTTTGTGCAGTTTACATTACTTAAACCTTAACAAAGATCCACAGAGGCTGATTTATTGATACCAGCTGGGATGCATCATCCAAGCTTTGGAAAGGCCGGTGTGAAAAATGCCAATCACTTGTTTTTAAAATGTTAAAAGTTTAATAGTAATAAAGTGGTTATAAAAATAGTAATACAATTAGAGTGATAATAATTTGGACAATTTGAATTAGGACAATATGAGACAATAGAGACAAAGAGTTATGGATGTCCGGGTACCCTTTTCTGGGCAGCACGAGCCCGAAAAAGGACACACATTAACAGAGGATTAACCCTTAAAAGCAGCAGCCTGTTGCATATTCATACATCTCATCCATGATGCATAAATTCCATTCAAATACAGGATTCTGTCTGGTCAGTGTCAACTTCTTCCTCCGAATCCTAACAGCACCTTCGAGGCGGGAAGAAGTTGATTTCTTCTGCTAAGAGGGCAATAAATTCTTTTTCTCTGCAAGATTTAGGTGTCCTGTGGCTGCTATCTCACTGCGAGTCCTTTCTTTAAAAAAAGTATCTTACATAGCATAGTTTCTATTTTGACATTTTTTATAACCTAAAACTATATTTATCACAGTACTTAAGAGAATTAATACAGCATTACTTTCCAACACAACACATATAATATTCATTTTAATATTTGCGAAAAGCCAATCGTAAAATACATGGATTTTTCACACCCGGCTATCCTCTAGAGGCCTCTGCACTTCCATTTTTAAAGGCAGCTTGCTGAAGCTTTGCTTTTAAACCGGTCTCCCTGTGAGGAGCCATGTTCAGCCTTCTCGTGGAGCCACAAGGCTCTCCTCGATCCGAGGCTCTCCTTGATCCCGTGTGCCCCTTGCAGGTGGAGGAGGCGGACGACTGGCTGCGCTACGGGAACCCCTGGGAGAAGGCCCGCCCCGAGTACATGCTGCCGGTGCACTTTTACGGCCGCGTGGAGCACACGCCCGAGGGCGTGAAGTGGATCGACACCCAGGTACCGCCGTTAGTCTCCCCCTGCTGGGCTAGGGAAGGCCGGACAGGGTCACCCTGGGGCTGCCTGAGGTCTTCAGGCTTTGCTTCTCACCCTGACTGGCCAAACTTTAGTTACAAAGGTGACTTCATAGCATATGGGGTTTGAGGAGATAAAAGCTTTTGTTGAGTTGTTGCAGCAGGATTTGAGAAAAAAGAGAGATCTGTTGATCTCCAGGGCAAAGCTGCACAGTCTTACATGGATTTATGTTGGAGGAGAATTGTGGGCTCCTTCCATGCTGCTGGCCATTCACACTCTGTGGATTTTCAGCTGGTTCTGATGCAGCTGCTGTGCTGCTGCACTCTTGTTGTGAGAGCAAGTTTCTCTTTCCCAGAGCAGTCCAATGGGCCGGGTACTGTCAGGGGAGGCTGGAGGTGTGGATTCCAGTCTCCAGGATGCCTGGAGGCCTTGTTTTGTGGCATCATGGAGCACAAACCCTCCTTCAGCCTGTCCCACAGTTGAGGAGGTAATGCTGTACTTCGGGAGCTCATGCTTGTTCAGGCTGCTGCATCATAGGTGCATTCCCATTTTGCTGCTAACAAAGACACAGGTGAATCTAAGATGCTTCAGCCTCTCCTCTGTAAGCTCTGCTCAGGGTGGAGGAAGGAAGGACAATGAATTTCCCTGTGATTCAGGGAGATGACCTAGCCTTGTTCCCATAATGTTCAGCAGTCTCTCAGCCTGATGAACCAGCTCAGTTAATCCAAGGAGCTCACAGCCACAGAGCTCAGCCGTTCTCTTCAGCACCAAGAGCTGAAGCTCAGTTACAGAGTCACCAGGGCCTGCTCAGAGGAGAAATAAACCATTTTATCTCTGGTTGTCAGAGGCTGTGAAGTGACCCAGGTCACTGCCATGTTAACAGTGCAGGGGTTCAACACCACAGCCCCAGCGCAGAGAACATCTTGGGAGCACTGTGCCAGAGCTCTCTGTGCCCCAAGCCCCAAGCTGTCCCTCCAGTGCCACTCCTCTGGCCAGGCTGGGACACAGCAGGCATCCATCTGGGGACCAAGTGCCATTGCATTTTAACATGTCTCTCTTCTGATCCTGCTGCTAGTCTGGGGTTTCAGGGGTCCCAAACACTGCTTCCTACAAGGAGGTGACTTTTCAGATAGTGCTGCTAAAGGAACAAGTTGGAAAGGTTCAAAAAAGCCAAAGATGCAGTCTCCAAATATAGCATGGCTGAGTTCATGTGATGTGTGCCCCAGTCAGTCCCTGGGCAGGCTCCCTGCCTGCTTCCATGTTCGAAGCTGGTAACAGCAGCTTGGAGAGCCTGACTGTCCCCAGAGGGGAGCCTGACTGTCCCCAGAGGGGAGCTGTTGCCCATGCCAGCACAGAGGCTGTTGTTCATGACCCACATGCTGATCTGCCCAGGTTTTCCCTGCTGTGTGAACTGGGAGGTCCAGGGTTACTCCCTGTAGCCTCCTGAGGCTTAAGCATCGTCTGCAAACTGCACAAGGAGTTTCACACTCATGTTCAGGTGCTGGAGATCTCAGTGGAGTTAGCCAGGCAGGTTCAACAAACGCTGAATATTGGGTGGATGGCTCTGGAAATGGTGCTGCAGTTGTAGGGTTTGGTCCTAGCAGGTTGCAGAAGGCTAAAGGGCAGGATTCAGACTGTGGACTTAATCCCAGATGGAAACACAAAAGTCCAATCTGCCCTGGCTTTTCCCCAGCACGGACAGAATCCCAGTGGGCGGCTGAGGGTGCTTTCAGTGCTCTGATAGGTACCCCAGTTAATACAGGAAGGTCAGCAGGTTTCTTACAAGACTCTTTTGCATGTAATTGATGGGGTTGAAAGTCAAGTTGGTCAGTAAAGCCCCAGACAGCTCTGGTTCTCCTGTGAATGCTTCCCATTAGGTGGTGGAAGTGCCCATGATAGCAGGGAAGTCTGTGAAGCTCAGCAGGTGTATTTTAGTGAGGTGAGATTCCTTCCACAGCCAGGACTTGTCTTTGTCCTCTGGATTCTTCTTGCGGAGGTTTCAGCAACTGTCCCACATTCTCCAGGTCAGTGTGCTGTAACCAGGGGGGACACTGTCCTTTTCAGGTCGTCCTTGCCATGCCTTACGACACCCCAGTGCCTGGATACAAGAACAACACTGTGAACACCATGAGACTCTGGTCTGCCAAGGCTCCAAACGACTTCAACCTCCAGGAGTGTAAGTGCTGTCTCTCCACTGCTGCTCCTCTGGCCAGGCTGGGACACAGCTGTCCCTTTGTGCATGGCACCTGCACAGTGCAGCACTTCACATCTGCCCTGCTTTGTGTTGATTTCATAGCTGTCTCCAAACCACAGCACTGTGTGCACATCCATGGATCACACTTCTCCCCAGCTGCTTCCAGAGCCCTCACACACCAGGACACCCACTCATCTCCTCCTGTCACTCTAGTGCCTTTCACACATGCACATTCCCATCCTGTTCCATTAGTACCAGCCTGAATATTCCTGTTGCAAAACATCTCTGCAAGAGAAGAGGGAAAAGTGTGGTGTCAGGGATCTGCCTGAATCTTTCCAGCTGCTGCAGTGCTGTGTGTGTTTCTCTCCCTGCAGTCAACATGGGTGACTACATTGAGGCCGTGTTGGACAGAAACCTGGCAGAAAACATATCCAGAGTCCTGTACCCGAATGATAACGTGAGTGACCTGCTTGCCTCTCTTCTCTGTTGCTCAGAATCATCCTTCCTGCAGTTGTATCTCCTTGTCTGCAAACACTGGAAGCTCATCTCCATCTGATGCTTGTTGCTGTGCTTTAATACAGAATAGGCTGTCCCTATAATTCCCAGTGAACAGGAATGGCTCTGCTGGCTCCAGAGGGTCTTTGCTGGCTGATTAGCAACTGAGTCAGGCCCATATGGTGGAGCTGCCCTGTTCCATTCTGTATGGAGAGAAAGACATTACTCCTTCAACTTCAAGGCAGTTGCCAGTTTACCCAGTGGGGACTCATTTCCATCCCCAGTTCAAGGGATTTCTCACTGCAAGCACTGTCCCAGGCCAAGCACTCACTGGGCTCAGGGTCCGAAAGGGAAGAGCCCTCATATCTAGCCATGGATTGGCATCTGTTCTGGAAAAGCAAATCCCCTTCACTTTGCCCCACACCCTACCAAACCTGCTGGTGTTTTAAAACAGACCAGCAGAAACCACGGTGTGTGTGAGGCAGATGCTGTGTCCAGAGACACTCCTGGCTATTGCAGAAAGCCCAAAATCCTTTGCCAAAAAACCCTGCAAAGGATTTTGTCACGAGGGAGGGATCTGTTCTGGCTCTGTAGGAGTAGCATGGATGGGGCAGGCTCTTTCCCTCAGTTACTCTCTCTGGTAGCAGCTGTTTGGGGTGCCAAGCCCCTTTGTGAGTCCCTACAGCTGCTGTCCACATCAGAGACAGATGAGAAACATCCACATCTGCCCTGGTGAGGGGCCAAACGTGTGAAGCCTGTTGGGAAGCTCCTTGGGGTGGAGAGGAGCATCTCCAGGGCTTTGGCTGCCAGGTGGGGATGGCAGCTGCAGCTCTGCTGGATGTGATGCCCCCTCTTGCAGTTCTTTGAAGGCAAGGAGCTGCGGCTGAAGCAGGAGTACTTTGTGGTGGCTGCCACCCTCCAGGACATCATCCGCCGCTTCAAGTCCTCCAAGTTCGGCTGCCGAGACCCTGTGAGAACGTGCTTTGAAACCTTCCCAGACAAGGTGAGTCCGTGGGCAGAGGCACTGGGAAAATTTCAGCCAGACTTTCCTCTCTTGAGGAAGAGCAGCACGCTCAGGACTAAATGGGGGCATTTACACAAACACCCTGGCAATTTGGGTTGTAAAACAGATGATCTCCGGGCCTGTTTTCCCAGGGAAAAAATTGTAATTTGGAGCAAAACTTGAAAAGTTTTAATAGCTCTGTTACTGAGAGGTCTGTCTGTTTCTGGGTTGTGAGTCATGAGAAGAGCCTTGGGGCTGACCCTTAGCCAACCTCATGCACTGTCAGAGTCTGTCACTACCAAAATTGAGACCAGCAAGTCTGTGTTGCAGGTGGCTATTCAGCTAAATGACACCCACCCTGCCCTGTCCATACCAGAGCTCATGAGAATCCTGGTGGATGTGGAGAAGGTGGACTGGGACAAGGTGAGCAGAACTGGGAGGACCCTGCTGAACCTCACAGGGGAAGGACCTGTGGGATTTCCTTTTCCTGCCTGGCCTGGGTGCACATGCACTAACCTGCTGTCTGTGATGCAGGCCTGGGAGATCACAAAAAGGACCTGTGCCTACACCAACCACACCGTGCTGCCCGAAGCCCTGGAGCGCTGGCCGGTCTCCATGTTTGAGAAGCTCCTGCCGCGGCACCTGGAGATCATTTACGCCCTCAACCAAATGCACCTGGATGTAAGGGACTGGCGCCAGGCTGCGGGGACTCTGGGGACCTTGGTGTGACCACCTTGGGGATGGGAGTGCTCCCAGGTGCTGTGGCTGTGTCACTCATGTCCCTGTCCCTGCCTGCAGCGCGTGGCAGCTCTGTACCCCGGGGACATCGACCGGCTGCGGAGGATGTCGGTGATTGAGGAGGGGGACTGCAAGAGGATCAACATGGCTCACCTCTGTGTCATCGGCTCCCACGCCGTCAACGGCGTGGCCCGCATCCACTCTGACATCGTGAAGAACTCGGTGTGAGTTGGGACACGGCCAGGAGTGCACCCCCTCCCCTCACTGGGCTTTGCCTGCCAGCTGGGAAGGGTTAGCTGGGGCAGCTGGGCGTCCAGCTCTGCTGTGGACTCTCTCCCTTTGGAGCTGGTGAAACTCTTGGCAGCGCAGCTGAGGAAGTGGGTGAGAGGCAGCAAAGAGTGATAGAGCCTGCCCTGAGTCAGGAGCACACACTGGGGAAGGGCTCAGCTGTAGCTCATGTGGTGGTGGGTGGCTCAGAGCTCCGTGGTGTTCCAGGTTCAAGGATTTCTATGAGCTGGAGCCAGAAAAGTTTCAGAACAAGACCAATGGGATCACGCCGAGGCGCTGGCTCCTGCTGTGCAACCCAGGATTGGCTGACATTATTGCTGAGGTGAGTGGTGATCATGTGAAGTGAGGAGCTGAGTGTGATCCCTTTGGTCACCTCTTCCTGTGGTCTGGTCAGCCCTGAAGGTGACTGTGGTGGTCCCAGGAGAGGGAAGAGATGAGAATCTTGACTCCATGTTTCAGAAGGCTGATTTATTATTTTATGATATATATTATATTAAAGAAAATTATATACTAAAACTATACTAAAGAATAGAAGAAAGGATTTCATCAGAAGGCTTGAAAGGAATACAAAGGAATGATAATAAAATCCTGTGACTGCTCACAGCCTCGGCACAGGTGGCTGTTGTTGGTCATCAAGTAAAAACAACTCACATGGACCAATCAAAGATGCACCTGTTGCATTCCACAGCAGCAGATAATTACTGTTTTTCTTTTCCTCTGAGGCTTCTCAGGAGAAAAACCCTAGCAAAAGTATTTTTCAGAAAATAAGTCTGTGACATGTGACACCTGGCAGCTCTGTGGGGACAGCCTGGGGGGACCATGCTGTGGCATGTGTAGGTGTGAGATTGGCTGGGCTCTAAAGCTGATGATGAAAAGTTGGCCAAAAAAAGCTGCAGAAATCTGTACCTGGTCCCTGCCCTCGTGGGGCTGCACAGAGGCACAACCATAGGGTGTCTGGACAAGTGTTCATCTTTATAGGCACAAAAGAGCTCCTCCCTTGGAGGCCCAGGCCCAGTTCTGTGCCTTGTATTTCCCAGGCCCTTTAGGGCAGGTTTTTACATCACACTGCAACGTGCCATGACTGAATATCATCCTGTAGTTAAATGAATCTTCATGTCCTGCCCATTGGTTTCTCCAGCTGCCAGGAGGCCGTGACACATGTGCACACATCTCCCTCTTCTGCTAAATCTCCTTGAGTCTGAATTTTTGCAAGTGCCCTGTTTCCATTTGGCTTCTTTGTGATGCAGAGAAATAATCTCATAATAAGAAACTGTGCCTCTTTTCCTATGTGCCCCTTTTCCAATGTGGCACACTGCCTCTTCCAGTTCCCAAGGGGACTGTGGCACCTCTGCTGGGAAAGGGCAGTTGTGGACTGGGTGAAGTGTCTCATGACATTCCTGATTTGTTGTTTTAGAAAATTGGGGAAGGCTTTATCACAGATCTGAGCCAGCTGAAGAAGCTACTGGAGTTCATTGATAATGAGACTTTCATCAGGGATGTGGCAAAAGTCAAGCAGGTAACGTGCACTGGGGGAAGAAGGCTAAAAGCACGATGCTGCCAGGAACATCCCAGCAGCAAATGCTCACTGCTGATGCAAGCCCTGGCAACTCATGCCTGTTCCTCAAATTTTTCTTCTGCCAGGAGAACAAGCTGAAGTTTGCAGCCTACCTGGAGGAGCATTACAAGGTGAAGATCAACCCTATGTCCATGTTTGATGTCCAGGTGAAGCGAATCCATGAGTACAAGCGGCAGCTGCTGAACTGCCTGCACGCCATCACCCTCTACAACCGTAAGTCCCCCGGCCTCTCACTGCCTGGGCTTCTCTCCAGGAGGGAAGACAGAGTGGCTGAAGGCTCATACAGAGCTCTGGGGAAAAGCTCACAGCCCAAATCTCCAGCCCAGGTAACCTCCACACCTGTTCTACAGCTGGTGCAAGTTAAGGCCCCATTTCCCATTGTATACTTGGGGTCCCTTCCCATTCCCAAAGGGAGGCAAGTCATTGGAACTCTGCATTGTTCTGGCTTGAGGAGTTCTCCAAGGATCTGAATCCCCAAGGATTCTATGGCCGTTTTTTGCCCACCACAGCTCCAGCAGATGTCTGGTTGGGTGTCAGGGTCCTACAAGGTTGATGGGTCCTTGTGACATGGGCTGAGAACCCAGCCTGCCTCTGATCAGGCAGTAAACTCTGCCCAGCTTAATCAGTTCTGAAGATTTTTAATTTTTTGGGTTTTTTTAAGATCAAATTTGAGCTTTCAAATTTGAAAAAAATTTTGAAGAAAGATCCCTGCTCTTTCAGGCATCAGATGTAATCCATCCAAATCCTTTGTGCCCAGGACCATTATGATTGGAGGAAAGGTAACCTGCATTCCAGACTCCATGCATGCATGGCTTGGGGGGTGGATGGGGAAGGTCCTGTCCCCTTCCTGTGGCTTTGCTGGGCCTGCTGTAGATTAGCCAGCAGCAGGGAACACCTCCATGAACTAACTGTACTGAGCAAGGCTCCATCACTATTACCCCATGACTCAGGACTTCTCCTCCCAATAGGGTGTTTTTCCTAATTCATGGCTGGGAGAATTAGAATTGTTCAGGCTCTGGGGAGACTTTATTGTAGCCTTTAAGTGCTTGAAGTGGGCCTTTTAAGAAACATGGGGGAAAATGTTTTAGCAGGACCTGTTGTGCTAGGACAAGGGATAGTGGTTTTAAATTGAAGAAGAGTTAATTTAGATTAGATCTAAGGTGGAAATTTTTTCAATCAGTGTGGTGACCCACTGGAACAGGTTGCTCTGAGGTGATACATGCTCCATCTCTGGAAATATTCAAGATAGGTTGGATGGGGCTCTCAGCAACCTGGTCTAGTTGAAGATGTCCCTGCTTATTGCAGGGGGGTTGGACTAGATATCTTTCAAAGGTCCTTTCCAACCCAAACCATGCTGTGATTCCATGTGAACAGCAGAAGTGAGGCTCACACTCACTGCAGTGAGAACCCCACACTGTCATCTCTTATGCTCTCCCTTCCTTAAAAGCCTTCCCCATTTCTGGACTGCTCTTCTTCAGGCAGCCCCTGGCTACCACATGGCCAAGATGATCATCAAACTCATCACATCCATTGGTGAGGTCATCAACAACGACCCCTACGTGGGGGACAAGCTCAAGGTCATCTTCCTGGAGAACTACCGGGTGTCCTTGGCTGAGAAGGGTATGTCTGGTTTTCTGTAAGCACCTGTCAGAAGTTGGGCATGTCCCAGCTGAGCCCAGGAACGGGCTGGCCTGAGAGGCAGTTGTGGCAGGACACCTGGCTGTCCCTTAGGAAGAGCCTGGAGGCTCCACACAGGGCAGGAAGCCAGCTTCATGCTGGAGTGGCAGCTTGGGGTCATGGCAAAGCTGAGCCTGGCCCCAGAGTTGTGCTGTTTGGGCTGAGGGCGAGGTCAGAAGGGTCAGTCCTGGTTGTGGGGAGCTGCAATGTGCCAAGGATTAACTCCCACTTCTCTTGCACCTGGCAGTGATCCCAGCAGCGGATCTCTCCCAGCAGATCTCCACAGCTGGCACGGAGGCCTCGGGTACTGGCAACATGAAGTTCATGGTGAACGGGGCCCTCACCATCGGTACCATGGACGGGGCCAACGTGGAGATGGCTGAGGAGGCGGGCGAAGAAAATCTCTTCATATTTGGCATGCGGGTGGAGGACGTGGAGGCCCTGGATCGGAAAGGGTTGGTGAATGCCAGGGCTTGTCAGATGGGCTCAGCTCTGGTGGGGAGAGCCATGTTTTCTGGGAGGGACACCTTCCTCTCTGGGCAGCTCTGGAGCAGGAAAGAGCAGGGGGCTAGAGGCAGTCTTTGCCTTGGGCTGCAAAGATTCAGCTTGCCCAAGCACACTGGCTGCGAGTGGGACATGGCACAAGTATCAGACACTGCTGCTGGTCTGAGCCACGAGCAGGGTGCTCTGATGGGCACAGCCCTGGGAGCTGTCCCACATCCCTGCCTGCCCTGCCTGCCCCAGGCACAAGGAGGAGCAGCAGTGCCTGAGGCTGTCTCTGCTGGCACAGGTACAACGCCCGGGAGTACTACGAGCGCCTGCCCGAGCTGCGCCAGGCCATTGACCAGATCACCAGCGGCTTCTTCTCCCCTCGGGACCCTGGCTGCTTCAAGGATGTGGTGAACATGCTCATGTACCACGACAGGTGAGTCCTGGGAGCATTCCTGTGCAGGGGGGAGCCCTGCCTGCTCATGGGAAGGAAGATGTTTGTCCTGCCCAGAAGGCAAACCCCAGCCAGGCTCTGCTTTGGGTTTCAGGTTTAAGGTGTTTGCAGACTATGAGGCCTACATCAAGTGCCAAGGGCAAGTGGACCAGCTGTTCATGGTAAGATTTGCCCACTGCTCGGTGGGAATACTGGGGGTAACTGGGATGAGTGTGCTCCAGTGGAGCCCTTCACATGGACACCGCAGCATGTGGGTGCCCTGGGGCAGGGTGAGGCAGGTTTGCCTGCTTCAGCAGCCCTACACTATGGGGTTTTAAACTAGCCAGTGCCCTGCAAGCCAGGATGGAGCTGGGTGAGCAGCTGAGTACTGACACTACCTCTCCTCTTCCCAGGATCCCCGTGAATGGACAAGGAAAGTGATCAGGAACATTGCCTGCTCGGGCAAGTTCTCCAGTGACAGAACCATCACGGAGTATGCCCGTGAGATCTGGGGGGTGGAGCCTTCTGCCACAGCAATCCCCCCGCCCAACCTGCCCCGAAATTGATGCAAGCACCAAGGAAGGAAGGAAGGAGGGATATGCTCCCATCGCAGAAGGCCTCACCTGCATTTCACCACCAGTCAGATGGGCTCAGCTCTGCAGAAACAAGGCCTTTCCCTCAGAGGGATAGAAGATGCTCTGAGGAGGAGCCCTGACCAAGGAACAAGAGCTGGAGGGCAGGAGAAAGGACCTTGTGTTTGCACCTACCTAGCCTGCATGTGCTGCATAGTGCTTTTAGTGAGATGACCATGGATAAGTCTTCCACGGCTGTGCTCCGTGCTTAACAAGGGCTTTCCAAGTAAACCTTCCCCTGCCCCTGTGTGCAGGGGCCTGGCCTCCTTGACCCTGCTCCACAAGTAGGATTAGCCAACACAGAGTGTGTCTTTCTCCTGCAGGGGTCTGCCAGGCCCAAAGCTGGGGGAGGGAAAGGCCAATCCCTGCCCATCCCCTTCCCCAGTACCACCTAAAGAAGGGGGGGCTGTGAAAGCAGCTGGCCCCAGGGCAGGCACCAACACTGTGCCACAAGCAGGAGAATCTGGGATCAGCCACTTCCTTGCCACAGAGCTTACTGTAGCCTCCTACCACACCTCTTCCCTAACTAAAGGCCCAGTAACCAAGCCACTCCAGGGATTTTTAGCCTCCATCTCTGCACAGGGAGGGCTGTACCTGCCAGTGCCAGCTGGGCAGCTGAGCCTGCTGGCTCTGCAGATACAGCTGTGTGTGTGTGTGTGTGCTCCTCAGGGGGTGAACATGGATCACATCCCTGGCACTCTTCCTTAGCAGGGTCATGCTGCTCCACATGTCCCTCCCAGTGCTGGGGTCACAGTTTAACACCCATAGTGCTGTGTAGTGCACCAGTACTGCCCTGTTTGACACCAACTCATTAAAACAACCCAAACACCTGCTGGTTTGACTTCAGACTGACTTGTGACTACTCCACGCCTCTGCGTTCAGGTTGCAACAAGTTCTGGCCAAAATGCCTGATCAATGCCAAGTTCAGGTCACAGCAATCAGTGCTGTCCTTGCCCAGCAGTGGCTTTGTGGTTTGTAGTCCCTTGCAGCTGGCAGGGTGCTGGCCCCACCATGGGGGGATAATGTGCCCATGACAGCTGACTCTATGCACTGGGGTGGGGGTTAGTGTTGGGTTTACCCTGCAAATAGCACACAGGGCTCCTGAACTATAAGTCATGCAAGCAATTCCCATCTCCCCCATTCCCAGGGGAGAAGCATAGCCTCAGCTGCAGCCAAAAGAAAGGCACAGACCTTGTGGGCTCCAGGTGAGTCACTCCTCTAGAGCTGACAGCAGCCACAAAGATCTGCCCACTCCCAGCTGCAAGCTCACCTCCCACACACAGCCGTACTGCAGCCCAGCCCCACACCCAGCTGACCTGCTCAGTGTGGGGAAAACGTCCCAAAAACCGCCAGGTAAGACTGGTAAAGCTAAAGTGATCAGCAGTCAATGCCTTTATTAAAACTACACCACTTTTAGATAAACATTTCAGTTCAAATTTCCAAGCGTATCACTGGGCTGCTAACAGGAATGGTGGTGCTGGGACCACCAAGAGCAGCAGTTCTCGTGCTGGACTCCCAGCTCTGTCCCAGCAGGAGGAAGGCAGCCAGGCAGGCCCCAGCTCAGGCTGCACTTTGCCCCAAGCCAGCTGCCAGCAGCAGCACTGACTGGAATGTGTTTGTTACTCTCCAGAGCCAGGTAAGTACTTCTCATCTGTCAGTGCGATAAATGAAGGTTGCCGCACTCGTACTGCAGTGGCACAGCTACGTCATGAGTATTGGGGTCAGAAACCTCAGGGACAACTGCACTAATGGCAGAAGAATCTTGGTAAAGAACAAGCTACTGTCTCTTTTGCAGCTAGTGTGAGCCTGCAGCTATAACTCTGATGCATGCTGAGCAGTTTATTACTATGCTGTACACCCCTGACCGGATCCTTGGGGCAGCACAATTCCCTTTGAGCACTAGTGACTAAACCTACAGCACCTGGTACTGTCTGTGTGGACTGACAAGGGGCAGGACCCCAGCAAGGCAGTGGGTCACTGACTCCTCTTTCAGTGCAGAGTTCTTCAGGGGCATAAACCAGCGTCACTTCTAGCCCCAAGCAGGGCAAGGACACCCCCAGAACCTCTTCCTGTGGGAAAGGCTCATTTCCACTTCTGCCTCCCGAACAATGGCTGTCTGAGGCTAAGATGTGCTACTGGAAGTGCACAGAGGGCAGGGGGGGAGAGATGGGGAATGGCACCCCACACTTATTTGTGCATCAAAAACTCCATCATTGCCTGCTTTTAACTACAGTGGAACAGCACTGCCACCAGGAACAGGAAAACCTGACCCAAGGAGTTAAAAAGTAGTTGAGGAAAAAAACCCCTTGCCCTTCTCACCTAAAAGCAGCACATGGCTGTCTGGGTTTGTACAGGGGTAATGGAAGACATCCACTCCAGCAGCCTGGGCACACACTGTCCTTGGAAGAGGAGATCAAGCAAAAAAGTAATCTCACAGTCTCTGGCTTAAACGCCCACATCTGCAGTTTATATACATGTGTCATTCCAATCCTAATAGGAATATTTGTGAAGAAGGGGAGGAGGTCCATAGAGAATAGCAGGGATGAGAGCAAAAAATAATGTTCAGAAGGAAAAAGGTACAGGAAAGATAAAAGGGCACTAGCCTTGCCCATTACATAGATGTTTCAAAAGGAAGAACAAAAAAAAAACCTTTCATTTTATTTCCACATGTGTGCAATTACCCCAACACTTGCAGCACATTGTGACTGAAGAGCTAAATAAAAATACCTCTCACTACCTGGATCCTCCATGTATTTGCAATTACAGCCACTGATCAAAGAGGAAAGGCAAAACATGTATTTTCTAGAAAGAGAACACCTCAAACTCAAGCAAGACACCTGCGGTAAGGAGATGTGGCAGAAGCCATTTGCCTACAAATGTATCTCTACATGATCCAAAAACAGCAGCAGTGTTTAAAAGTGAAAGAAACATCCTTGGTCATGACACAGTGTCCTAGGAACATCTGTCCTCAGCAGTACCACGAGGGATGGGCAAGGCTTTGCTGCGCTTACATTTTTCACGGTTTGGTACTGGCTCCTGGGCTGTTACCACCCCTCTGTCCAAGTCCAAAAAGAAGCCAAGAACTTCTTCCTTCTGCCGTCACAGATGCTGATGCCAGAAGCTGGAGTTGCCAAGGGTACACATCAGGACTGGAATGGGAATCCCTGACCTCCTCTAGTGCCAGGGACGGAAGAACGGCAGACTGACCCACAGGGAGCGGGGAGGAAAAAGAGAGAGGAAGGAAATGAAAATCTCTGTGCTGACAAGCAGACAGTCTTCAGTGATGATGCTCATGTTCAGATTTTCCCAGGAATTCCCTAGAAAAGGAAATGACAAAGCAGTGACACATGACTCTCCTATACTCTGGTGCATGCTACAGCCTGCAGGTCTTCCCATTCCCCTGGCAAACGCTCAGCATTTGCAGCTACAGGCAACAGCACTGAGCTTTGCTCTCACACCCATCAGAGGCTCCCACTGAAAGAGCCAAACTGAAGCAACCACTCTGCAAACAGCTCCTCCACAGCATCCGGCTCACAGCAGAGATGAGCCAGAAAGTGCTCCCAGATTTCTGTGGCTCCCCTTTGCAAGGAGGTGGAGAGCTCTGACTCCTGTGCTTAGCCAGCCCCGGTGTAGTAGGCACAGGGTTTGCAAGGCCTCCCTGGCAGTCATGTGCCTAAGATAAGAAATGCCTCGTCATGATGACTGGAACTAAGAAGCCCCTCTCCTGCCCTCAGACCCTTGTTATCTCCCTGTAAGACAATAAGTCACTTTCACCTCCACCCTTACTATTAGACTGTTTCCCAAAACTCCTGTACCCTATATAAACCCCTACTTCTGCCCAGTTCAGGAGAAGAGCTGTCACTGAGACCCTTTGCAGAAGCTGCCAATAAAGACATCTCTGCAGAACCTCATACAGTGCTTCTCCTCTCTCTCCCAGTGTCTTTTACTTTGCAAGTAAAAGAGCTGAAAATCACCTAAGAGCTGATCTCACTTAAGAGCTGAGTTTGTTAAGATTGCCTGTGGCTCTAGAGCCTGCCTAATGGGCCCAGACATGTAGGAGGATGCAGTATGGGTAAATGAAGGTGGTATAGAATGTAATCTTATCCCCTAACGAGTTGCAGCTGGACCAATTACTAAAGATTAGGAGCAGGCCTGATCTTAACAAGCCACACCTGTAGCCAATAAGAACAGTGGTATAAAAGAGTGGATTGGTGGGATCTGGAGTCAGATGATTACTGCAAGGACCAGGAACAGTCAGTGCTTGGAGGAGCTGCCTACAAGAAGCACTGGGGAGGTATGAAACTCTGACAATATGGAATCCTTGCACCATAATGATAATGGAACGCTTGATAGATAAGACAACACAGGTTGTGCTTAACTAAACTTTGCTGTCTGGGACACCCACAGCAGCCATTTTTGGGGAGATCCCAAAAACCCCAGAGCCACATCAGCCCGGTATCTCCCCCTCTGTGGGGAGCACAGGGTGCCCAGCCCAGCCCCGGGAGCGCGGTTACCGCAGTATCCGAGGTAGCTCTGGACTCCTGTAGATGTACTTGTGCCGGTAGCCCAGGTCTGTGTGGAAGGGCACAAACTGCACCTTGTAGTCCCGGAAGCTCCGCGACGTCGCTGCGATGTTGTAAAGCTGGACCCAAGGGGAGGCAGGTGAGGGATTTGTGTCACCCCAACCCAGCTCCCCCTGCCAAACCCACTGCCCCCTCAGGCATGGCTTTGGTAGCTTCAGCCTCACTGCACCACTGATGTGCCACACTGCAGAATCTGCAGTCCCTCTGGGCTATGTTTTACCCCTTCCTATTACTGACTTCTTGTCTGGCTGAGATGTTCTATCCACACCAGCTCCTCCCACCAGATCAGTTTGCAGAGCCACGTGTGTACCTTTTTTCCCAGATGAAATGGTACCACTGGATCATCCTCAGCATGAAGGATGAGCAGGGAGCAGGAAATGTATTTCACACTGTAAAACAGAAAACAATGTCACAAAGGCTCAGAGCAATCCCATCATTCCCAACACCAACACATGTACATTTTAAAGAAAACTGTAATGACAAGCATGTCCTGTGAGTTATTAACTACAATTTAAAACCTTATCTGGGCACCATTCATTTGGTCTGTAGAAAATTTACTAGTGACAGACATGCTTATAAAATTTTCTTGCTGCTTAGACCAGAGAAATGTGGCTCACCCCACTGTAAATCATCACCCCCTCTCCCCCCAGGTCTGGTTTGGTTTCAATACTGGAAACTCACAAATGCTTTGGCCGTTCGATGAAAGACTCAGTGAAAGGAGACAATGTGATCAGAGGCAAAGTGGCTCAGGCAAATACACAGCAAAGAAATCTTCCCAAACTTTCCTTCCATGTTCCACGTTTAACGTGTAAGATACACTTGAAAAGCATAAATGGCATGAACCCAATCAGGATATCCCTGAGTAGTCTCTGTTCTCTCTGTTGCATCTGTCCTTACTATGAACAATTTAAAAAGACAGAGCTCCACTGTGCTGCTCTCAGGGCTGTGAGAGTAATTGAAATCACTCCAGTAAGAGTAATGCAGCAACAAAAAAAAGCCAGAATGCAGTCTCATGTCTATCCTCACTGATGCTTGCCATGGCTTACTGCAGCCACAGTTGAAACCCCAGCAAAGAGGGAACTCACTTCTCATCGTTCGCAAATTTAATTCCACTTGTTGTGATGGGGTCAAGGAAGAACCAGTCAAATCCAGGGAAGTATCTGTATATCTGAGAGGAAAGATGTGCATTAGTGGCAGGCACCAGCAGTCCATTGATACAAAGAGCACTAACAGGGCAGGCCACTGCCATCCCATAACATCCCCTGGCTGCTGACCATGCTCTTTGCAGTAAGACTGCCCGTTTCCACCAGCATTATTTTTCCTCCTCTGTTTCAGGCCTATCTTACCAGCCTGCTCAGGAGCAGGCCCTGTGGGTGCTGGCATGGTCAAAGTCCCCAGGTATCATGCAGGCCTGTTGGCAGTTCTTCCTGGAAGACCTTTATTCCAGGGCACCTCCTCACCAGCTTGGCTGTATGCAAGGCCTGGGCTGGGTGTGTGCTCAGTTCAGAGCCAGCTCATTCCCATGCTGGACACAGGGCTCTGGCCCTGCCCACTGTGTGCTCCCAGCAGCTGTCCCAGTGCAGCTCTTTACCCCCAGTGTTTACAGATACCACAAGTCGTGCAGCTAGCTCAGCTCCAGCACTTCTGAAGGTTCATTTCCATGCACAAAATTCCATACCAGCAGTGTGAGTGTCACTGTGTACTTGCCACAGAAAAGGGATGACTCCGCGCCTCCTCCCGTATGTTGGTGAATGGAGATTCCAGGATCAGGGCATCCGGGGGCGTTTCTGAAAAGCCAAAGGCAATATGCTGAAATGCAGGGCTGCAGACAGCCAGCAAGGTCAGGCTCTGCCTCATGAGAGCAGCTGCCACCACGGTGCACCAAGGACAGCTCTGTCAGCTCCCCAAATGTCAGTGGGAATTTGGGACAGCAGCAGGCTGCTGGGAAGTGCATCCACATGTCACACTCACCTCTCTCGCAGAGGCGCCGCACCAGGTTTGTTGCAACTCTGGAAAGAACAAGGAACATTGAGTCGGCACAGGCCCTCTGCAGCAGAGCAGCAGCTCCAGAGGTGGCACAGGTACAACTCTGTAGCCCCACATTTCTCTTCACAGAGAAAAGCAAGGCACAATTCTTCCCAAGAATATTCTTACCTCATTTGCTGCGCCTGTGTTTGTGCAAAAGGAGAATGCAACATGGAGACTGTTTACCCAAAGTGATGGTGTTTTGTTTCCTTGTGTGTGCTGGGACTGTCAGCTGACAGTCACGAGATTCTGTGTGGTTGTGTGCAGTTGAATGCTTGATTCAGTTTAGATGTAATGTAAGATAAGATAGAATAACGTAGTATAATGAAGTAATTAATTAGCCTTCTGATAAGATGGAGTCAGATGCATCATTCTCTCTCGTGGCTGGGGGATCCCTATAAATTCCCTACAACTCCACAGCCACAAGGTCGATCCCGCACACCGCTCGAGGTCTGGCAGCTGGCCCACAGTGACCTGCGTCCTCACATACCCCACTGCCCCAAGTGACATCAGGGGCCTGTGTTCAAGTGAACAAGTCCAAGGAAGAAACACACCAGGCAGCCCCTTGGGTAGACTCCTTTCAGGTGGCTCCCAGCACATCCACAGCAGGGTGACACAGCCTCCTGCCTCCACACCACAAGGGCTGAGCAATCAAGAGGGGAGTGCAGGGGAGTAGGCAGAGGGGTGCTGTGTTCCAGGCAGCTGGAGTGCAGCATCCCAGGGCTACACTGCAAGGAGCTTCCCTAACTGGGACAGAAAGCAGCAAGGCCTCCCCTGTGCATCACCCTAATGGGACAGGGATATTTCCAAAGTTGCCAAGTTCTCCAAGCACAGAGCATTTCACAAACCTTGAACTCCAGACTGGCTGTGGTCACTAGAGAACTCAGCTGGGGACCAGTCTCAGGACACTCTGACTGCAGTGCTGGGAAACATCACAAGCATGCTCTGACCCACAAAGGGATTCTGAAGAGCATAAAAAATATAGAGGACAAGCCAAGAAAAAGTCTTTGTCTTCCCTCAAACTAAGCAAGGTGTTTAGTGTCACAGCAATGAAGAGCCACTTCCCTGAAATACCTCCCTGTCCCAGCATGTGTTTCACAGCCTTTGTGGTCTCACAGTTTATCTGTACACAGTTCAACTCAAAGGTAACTCTTGCATTTGCCCTCTGCTCCTCCACAATCACAAGGGTAAGAGTGTGTGGTGCTGAACCTGACTTGCCTCCAGACAACCATGGAAAGGGAGGAAGCAGGAAATGAAAGTTAAAAACATGAAGGCAAAGGCACTTGACACCTTGAACTTCCCTGTGCCAGTCATGGTCATGGAAATGTCAGAGGTGGCCAGCAGCATAGTCATGCAAGCATCTGCCCAAGCACTGATTACACACAGCATGTTCATCAGGACAGGAGGAAACCCTTTGAAAGCACAAGGCACACACAGGTGTGGCTGGTCTGAGACAGTTTCAGAATACCAGACAAGTCTGATACTCTGCTCTGAAAGACAATCTGCAATCTATTATTCCAAGTGTCTTTCTAGTGTGAACCCTGTGGACAATGAAGGTTCAAGATCAATTGCTGCAGTCATTCATTGCAGCCCTTCTCACTCTGTACAGTGCAAAGGGGGAAGCCACCCTCCAGAAATTATGTCACAGATGCGAAGCCAAGCCAGCCCAGGGATTATTGCAAAACAGCACCTTCATCCAAGGTCAGTGCTTAATGTTCTTTAGAAGCTGCTTCTTTAGAAGTGCCACTAAGATTAGATGCTTACCCTGTGCCCAGGGAGTGTCCCCAAATATAGACAGGGTTGTCTCCGCTCCGGGCTTTTATCCAGTCGAAGACATGAAGGGCGTCGTAGGTCATTCCCCTCTCTGAAGGGCTGCCTATGGAGTCACCCCAGCCTGGAACACAAAGAGTCCTGCTGAGAATCGCTCAAACTGCTCCGCAGAACCAGCCAGCTCCTCCCATGCAGCCCATCTGCAACTGCACAGGGGCCTGGGACATGGGCACTTGCTGGTCACATCACTGTGCACCTCTATGATTTGGGGCTGAAAGCTCTGGTTGACTCACAGTCATTTAATCCAGGTGACTGCTGGCTGTCTGCCAAGGAGGTTTTGTGGATTTAGTCAACAACAAAACCAAAGACTGGATCTCAAACACTGCTACAACAGCATTCTTGCACGTACCCACCTGCAACAGCTCCGCTCCCAAACCTTCCCTGCTTCTCCATGCATGTAACCAATTTTTAAGTGCAGTCTCTGACAGCACAGGATTGGATGCTTAGGGCCAAAACCCGACCGTGTCTCATTGAGCTGTTGCAACATCAGTTTGTCAGTTTGTCTGTGCTGTTCAATCACTGCCCTCCAGCAACTTTCCATCCTCCTGACTGTTCTGGCTCCATCACTATTGCAGCACATCCACACACTGTATGCTCTTAGCAGCCAGCACTCTACATCCCTTCTGATGCCCAATAAGCAGCCAGAGAAGCAGCTGCCAGCAGGACTGAAAAACAGGGCAAGCTCCTACAAATAAACTTCTCCCAGGTGTCTTCTTGATAAAAATGCAATGGATTAATTTCTTTCTGGTATCTGCAGTGGCATTACACTGCAGCCATGGCTTAAATACTAAGAAGGTTAAAAAGGAGCAGCAGATGCCTGACTGCTAGTGCAGAGGTGCAAAGCAGTCGTGGTTTCTGCCAAGTATTGCTAGCAAATCATTTACTCTGTCTTATCTCACCTATGAGCTTTTAGAAGGAAGTAAGTGCAAGTTCAGTTCCCTGTGTGACCTTAGGAAAGTCCATTAGATCTCATCCAGAAGCATTACACCCAGGCAAGCCCCCAGCTCCCATGTGTGCCCCTGGGGAGTGCCTGAAGTGGATGCTGTGACAGCCTGGCTCCCTCTCTGCTCCTCAGCTCCCAAACCAACAAGCCCTGTGCATGAGGACAGACAGGAGCCACAGCCCACCCAGCTGGACATCAGGAAAAAGAAATTTCTGGAAATTCTCTAGATAGCCATGAGGGGAGAAAAGAGAAGCAATAAGCACAGCTAATGAGCTGGCAGCAAGGGTTGGCAGAAGCAGCCCACGTACCTCGATAGTCAAACGTCACCACGTGGTACCCCAGGGAGCTGAGGACCTGCAAGGCAGAGAAACACTCAGAGCCCATTACAGAGTCTTGCACACCAGCCACACTCCTGCATCAGGCCAAGGTGCAGGCATTCATTTTATAAAATTACTGACATGCTAAATGGCCAATTTACAGCTTTTCAATGTAGCAGGCACAGAGCTTTCCAAGCACTGATCTCAGCCCACTGGTTTTACTCCGTTTGTTTCCTGGACCTCATATCAGGCTGCCTAAGATGTTGATTATTCCTTTAACAGCTTTGACCTTAAGATCTGCAAATATCCTACTGTTTCCCCTACAAAGACTTTCATGTTTTCCAGTGAAAGAGTACAACTGTTTCAATTACATTACTCAAATTGGCATAAATGTAAGAATAACATACAGGAGCCTGTAGCAGAAGGCTTAAATGTATAGCTCAAAAATGTGCTGTTGCTCTATTATAAATATTCATGTTATAGCCAATGGTAATCCTAACAAAAGCTGTTAAAAGTAAGTAAAACCACTCAATGTTAGACCAACTTGCTTGGAAAAAGTGCCTTGGTAAAGACAATACAAGCATTCCAAGCTACCATTGCTTGATATGAACCTAAAAGCTCTGCAGTAGACAGCAGAAAAAAAAAATCAACAAAAAGTTACAAAATTATTAAAATGTTTCTCTTGTGGTCTATGATTTTTTAAAAGCAACATTAGTATTATGCTACTCTTAAGAGGAAATATAAAACCAAACACCCTTGCTGCTGGTACTGGGACTATTGTAGTCTACAAATGAAATTAATTGTAGTCTACAAATGAAATTACACCTGTCAACTAAGCATTACTTATAGCACAGTTTTAAGAGCTTACATGTATTGGGTAGATTTATAAACAATTAAATATTTCACAACCACTTTGAGGCACACAGTATCAAGTAGAGCTCACGGAGACAACTGACTGGAAAGGGAGAGAGCACTTCCATTGTCCCACCAAACAAATTAGATCCTCCAGGACAGCTGTTTCCAATGGAATCACTATATGACATTTTTATAAGTTCACTCATACATTGGATTTCCTGACTAGACATGCAGAAGATGAAGTTTCTTCCTGAAAAGTTTGGTTTTTAGCTTTACAATGTGATTTTACTGCTAAGATATCATATACAATCTCACCTTTTCCAGGCCATTAAAAATTATTTAATCTGTTGAGAGTTCACTTGTCTTCTATACATGTTTTATCTGTTGGCTGCATTGAAGGCCTATTAAAAGCACCAGCAAAAAGGACAGCATCCCATTCATTCTGCTGGAATAAACACCAACCTGGAGTTTCTGGAGTGGTTCTACTAAGCCCATGTGTGTGTTCACTGACTGAAAAAGGCAAACTAAGCAGCTTGTCTGGATGTTCTCAGAAGCAAAGAATACCAGACCCAGGAACAGAAACCTGGGGGCTTGGTAAACTGTGTTCTCTGTATATGTACACAGAAACACACCAAGTCTGTATATTCTGAAGTACTCCTACTCTTGTCCATCAAAATCAAAACCAACTCCTCTGCCTGTCTTGGCTAGCACAAAAAACATCAAGCACAGGCTGGTTCCAAGCAAAATGACAAAATAGATCATACATGACAGTCTCCTCAACCAATTTTCTGCAAATTAGCTAATCTTTTTTTTTTTTTTTTTCTTAAAGGAAATGAAGTATCACCTGCCTTCTTGAGGTTGCTAAACAGTGTTTTCTAAGCAATCTGAATTTCAAAGATTTTGCAGCAGGGGATCTCGCATTGAATTGCAATAAAGCTTTATGAGTGCCAACATTGACACAAATAAAGAGAAGAACAGACTCAGACCTCTCTGAAATGAACCAACAAAAACAATTATGTCTCTCTTAGAAACATGTGATATGAGACCAAGAAACTGTGTGCAGGAATTTCAGCCAAAAGAGAGTTTAATAAAGTAAATTACCCCAAAAATCATTAGACAAAACACTCAAAGCAGTTGTGTTCTCATATAACTCACACCATAGTGCTGCACCTGGGGAATTCATTGTGTTTTCTACAAAACCTTCTGCACTTGAGATGGCACCACTCATACAAATGCACTGTGCCTTGAGGAAAGGGGAAACCCAGGCTGAATGCTCCTAAATGGTACCTTAAATTAGTACACCAATCAATCAAATTTGGGCTGTAATTAAATAAAACTCTTGATTTTTCCCAGAAACTGTCTGGGTTAGCCCAGCTGGAGCTGGCAGTTAACAACAGCAAATAAAAGACCTTTCAAAGATCTTGGAAGATGGGAGAAGTGTGCTTGCTCACAGCTTACAGAGCCTTTTCCCTTACAGACTTCCTCTTGAAGGACACTTGAGAGCCCCAAGGGCTGTGGCAGTGGGCTGTTTGAGCAGTCTTCTCAGCTCTGTGCACACCTGAGGTGTTAATGCAGCTGTCACCCACTCTCCAAGCTCTTTGGAAAGCTGTTCTTAATGCAGCTGTTTGGACAATCTCCTTTTACAAGGCAGCCTCTTACCTTGTAAAGCTCCACCCGGTGATCCCCTCCTCTGGCAAGAGCAATCAATGAAGAAAAAAGGGAAGAAAAAAACCCATTAAACAACCAAACAAAAAGAAACAAACACATTAAAAAACCCCCAAATCAACCACATTTGAGTATTTATGTTTCCAGAAATATATTTCCCAATTGCCTTAGGCAATCTAACAAAAACATGCCAAACATAAGAAACACCATAAATGCTTTGTCACAGGCTTCAAGGAGACAGCCAGGCTTTGCTGAGCTATGCAGGACACAATTTTGAAGTCAACTTCTCCATGTAAATCTTGCCCCACAGCAGGTAAAAATGAACTTTTCAACCCACCCTGCTGTCTGCCTTTTCCAAAGCCTGTAATATATCCAGAACAGCCTGTCCCTTTCTGCTCTGCCTACCCTGATCTCTTGCCACAAGTGCTGCCCCAGCCAGTAGCCCTGCCTCTCAAAACTTTGATGCTCCCAGCAGAAATAATGACATTAAGCCAAGCAGGTGGCCTTTACATTTCCTCACCTGTCTCCAAGCACAGGGAAAGAAAGGACATGTGCAAAAACGTGAGCAGAAAAAAGCAGAACTGAAAAATGTAAAGTCCAGGGGAAGAATCTGCTTTTATTTATAAATATAAACTGAAACCTAGACAACAGAAAGGAATATGAGTGTGCCATTACACACCTTAAAATACATGCATAACATGACATGGCTAATCCATACTCAAACTTCAGTCTAGTATTGGTATTACAGTAAATGTACTCTTGCACTTATGAAAACTCTAGAAATTTCACACTACGACTGGCTTGGTCAATGTAGACTCTAAACCAAAATTTAAAACACATGCACTTGCCTACCTACCAAAAGCTGTCAGCTCCAACCATGCTAGAAAACACCTAATCCAGTCAAAAACGCTCAGGGCAAAATGCAAGGGGTTGCTTGTAAGTAATTTTGAATCATACAAGCCTGAAGATGCTGATCCACTTCCTTGAAAAGTCACCTTTCACATGCACACCTTTGTGCTTTTTCATGCTTTCTTTGAAGTGTAACAGGAATTTTCTAAGGGGATTGAGTACACAACATTTTTGCCTCAGCCCCAGATCACTCAAGCCAAACCAGGAGGCCAAGGCAGTGCCTTTGACTCATGGTTGATGCAGCCTGCAGCAATAAAGCAGCCCTGGGACAAGCAACTGAATGTGCAGCACAGAAACAAACACACAGCAACACACATTAAACCTGAAATGGCAAAGCCAAGACACCTCCAGAGCACAGAGTGAAATGGGAAATATGTAACTGATCCCTAGCTCAGTCCTTCATCCTAGCAGCACTTGGGGAAGCTGAGAAGGAAATCTAATCAATACACAAAAAGATACTGGCCCCAAACAGCCACCATCAAGATGCAGCTTCCCTTAAGCTTCCCTTAGTATCATGTGCTACACCCAAGCAAGGCAAAAAATAAAAAAAAGTGAAGAAATGTCTGAAAAGCAATGCAACAATTTGATTAAACCTTGCAATGCATCAGCACAAGAAGGCAAGGGCAGTTTGCAAAAAAACCCATCTGTTCATGCATTGCAGCACATACCTTCCACACTGTGCCCTTGTACCAAGAAAAGCACAGTGCTGAGACAAGAATTGGTGTGAAAAATGTTCTTGTGATGTAGAGGTTAGCAAACCTTCACTAGCAGCACAGCTAAAACTGTTTCTTTACATCATGGAACTTGTTTCCCTGCAATGTTGCTGCTCTTGCAAAGTATCTATGGGCAGACATCAGCTTCAAAAGAAGATGCAACCAAGAAAAAACATCCCAAGAACTGGCACTCAAAATCCAGCAGGGGATTGATACTCTTTTGTAAAATGCATATTTTTAGGAGAAAAGACCATGTTCTAAGAAACAAACAAAAGCACTGCAACATGTGGAGAGGTGGCAGGAAGAACATGATCCTGAGAAATATCTTCACACTGCATTAATGGTTTTTATCATCCAGCAACAAAGTACAGAGAACTGATCTACTACTTTAGCCAATAAACAGTCAACTATAAAAATACAAGTTTTAGAAATGCTCCTGGTCCAGACAAACGTCCTGGACAGATGCAATAATGAAACAAGATCAGCACATAACCTTCCTCTTTCCTTCTGATTTTCCTTCCTTACAATGTGTTAATTACTAAAATAAACTTACAAAAGGAACTGGAAGGTTTATTTAATGCCTGTGAGTCACATATACAGAAGCACTAATACCATCCCCTGTCTCAACTCAGAAAATTTCTGTATTATTCAGAAAAGAAGTACTTTCCAACACCTGATTCAGGAAGGGTCACAGCCTCCTGGCTTCTAGCAGAGGATACAAGGTAAACCAGAATATCAGATATCTCTGATAACTGCAATAAATCCATTCCCACATTCAATAATGGAGAGGGATCATTCCATAAAATGTATGTGCCTTCTTCTAAAAGGAGAAGCACCAAATTAATTTTAGCTTTTATTTTGGTTTTAATCATAGAACAGTTTGGGTTGGAAGAGACCTCCAAAGGCCATCTAGCCCAAATCCCCTGCAACAAGCAGGGACCTCTTCAGCTACATCAGTTTGCTCAGATCTCCATCCAGCCTGACCCTGAATGTTTCCAGGGGTGGTGCTTCTGCCACCTCTCTGGACAACCTGTTCCAGCATTTGATCACCACCCTCATTGTGAACAACTTCTTCCTTGTACCTGATGTAAATCAACCCTCTTTTAGTTTAAAACCATTATCCCTTGTCCTGTCACTACAAACCCCTAAGGAGTTTTTCTTGTCTGTCTGAAGGTGCTGAAGCTGTGACAAGCCAGGAAAGCACATCCTGAAACAAAGCCATCAGTGTTTTGTGCCTCACCTTGTCCCTGCATTGCCGTGCAGGTAAAGGATCACAGGGTGGTTGGAGCCCAAAGCCTCTTCAAACCACGGCTGGTCCTTCCCTCGGGCATTCTTCCATAAGGCTGCAGGGACTGTGTGCCTGTGGACAGAAGGAAAATCTGCACTGTCCTGCTGCTCCTCAACACCCAAGTGTCTGCCACTTGAACCCTGAGATTTTCTGTTCAACTCCTTCACTCAGGATTACACACCTCACACACACAGTTCATAAAACTGTCCTGATTAGCTGACAAATGGTCAAATTGAAAAGGTAGTGGCTACACTTATTTCTATATTTTCACCTCCATCACCACTGCCTTCAAAATGTAGAGCTGTCTGTGCAAGGCACTGAACTTCAAAGGCACAATTACTGAACTTCCTGCTGCTCTGGCAAAATAATCACAGTTCCTCAGCTTTTATGGCACTTAATTACTTCAATTAACATAACTTATATACCATAAACAAGATTCACTGCTAGGTCAGCAGATGTACAGACTAATCAAAGGCATTTGGGCTTGGAAAGAATGTTCAGTGATTAAGAGGCATATCTGCCTTTACAGCCAATCTGAGGAAAAGGAGGAGCCCGGGCTCTGAGGAGAAGATAAAATGTTTTGTTTTCAGGCACAAGGTTCTTGAAGGTGTAACATTTTAGCTGCAAAAGTTACAATCTACAAGAGGCAGGAATTTTTCACTCACAGCAGTTCTTCTGCAGATAATGTACCTATGTGGCCTGCGAGAAAGAATTCAACACTGGTGGAACAGTAAGAGGAATGACAGACTGAACAGAAGGTAGGCAATTAAACTGGATAATTAAAATACAAACACAAAGCAAGGACATGCCCACAACCATCTGAGTTGTTGAGCAGGGGGCTGGCTTAGAGCCATCAGAAGTAACTTAAGCACTCTCATGGCTTTTTACCTGAAAGGCAGACAAGCTTGCACCTACCACAGCAATCCTCCCCAGATGTAAAGCTCAAAGCACACAGGGGGAAAACAGTGTAAAAAGTCAATTTGCTTGCATGCAGCCAGCAGACACTAAGGTCTTGAAGAGGTAATAAGCCTCAGCGACTGTGAGAATAAAAAATTCAACTGTTCTGCCCCAAGACTTTTGCAAACTTACAAACAAATGTACCAAACACAAGACCTTGCACTGGCTTTTAAAAGCAAGGTTCCAAACTTTTGTGAAAATCTTCCATAAATATCCAGATAAATGAGAGCCTCTGAATTGCCACCACAAGCTGGAAGTTCTCTTTTAGCAAAGATAGACAGCACACTTGCAAGGGAAACAAAATACAAATCTCAAGACTGCAATAAAAACTTATTTAACAGCTTAACAGGTAGAATTTTAATTGTCCAAGGTAAGAATCAAACCACTATTTATCAGCCTATCCTGTGAAGACTGAAGTTTTCAAGTTTCTAAACATATCTTTCACTAAAATTTACTTAAAGGAAAGAAAATGTCCTAATGATAATGATAAAAATATATCTATCCCATGTAAAGGTTATGTACCCAGTGAAGAGGAAATCTCTACTGCATTAAAGGACCCATTTAAGTTACACAGCTGAAAACTCCAAATCCTGCACTTCACAGACTGAACATCACTGTCTGTATTAAGGGAACACCCCCTTGCCTCCATACCTGACACAATCCAGGGTAACAAGGAGCTAAAATGTCCTTACCTGGCACCAGAAAATCATCACTGAGAGAAAGAAATGACAAATGAGCTCTGACACTGTCACTTGTTTTGTGAAGAGTGTAAACTGTGTGTTCCGTTCTCACCCACTCTCCAAATCTTACATATGCTTTATGAGCAGAATTTTCTTCCTCCTACTCTGAACACTTTGATCTGTTTTCCTATCTTCCCCCACATGTATTTTGCAAAACAAAACACGAATCAGAGTTGAATGACAAAACATCTAACTCCATGGGTCTGGTCTGATCTGGAGGCAGGATTTTTGTAGTGATGCAGACCTGTAACTTTTATAATTCCAAATTTTGATGTTTCTCTGAATGCACAGGTTGTCTGACTGTGTTCTGTGCATTACTGACCCTAGCTCAGATGAGCCCCAGAGATTTGCATACTTTTCAACATGAACTCGGTCACTTGGCAGAGGAAAATACAAACATCCACAAATGAGAGCATGCACAGCAAAAAGACTGAATAGGCACCATCTAGAACAAAGAGAAGGATAAAGATGCATGGCACATACTGCACAGAACTGGATTCCTTACCAGACTCCAATGGTTACATCCTCCTCTGGCTGCAAATAATAATTACAGGTGTGGTTTAAACCTTGATCCTGTGGTCTTTTCAAGTCAATGAAATATGGGACCCTCACTGAAATGAAAAGAGAGAAAGAAAAAAAAAGAAAAAGAAACATTTTAATTTTAATTTATTTTCTCACAAAACTGCTTAACCAAAGTGCTGGAGGGTTGTACTAGCTGGTCTGCTGTGCTGGGAAGACCTTTTTGTGTAAAAGGATGAATTTGCTACAGCTGTGATTTAAAACATGAACAGCAAAGAGAGCAATGTAAGAAGACACAGGCAACCACTAAAAAAACAGAGAACAGGCTAAAATTACGAGAAGGTGGGGAAGACAAAGTTTCCTTTGACAAACATTTAACCATCTCTGTCCAGTCTGCTTTATAGATCTCTGCTGCATCAGTGGCATGGGTTAGCTGATTTGGATTCAGTCTTTTCCCATAAAATGGAGCTCCACTACAGCAGAACCAGGAAGTCTGTCTCCTTGAGATTTAGTGGTACAGCAATTAACACACCAAGGCTTTTGTGCTATTGACACAAAAAGAAATACTGCTAATGGTGACAGCCAAATCTCACTTCACGTACCCTCTCAAAAACTCTTAAAACTTCACACAGACATGAAAACCAATGCAGACAACAGCCAATGTTAACCTGACAAATGTGGGCCCTCAGACTGCAATTTTTTATCTGTGCAAGTGTCTGCTCTTATGCAAAAGCATATGGGATTTGATTACTGCATGGGCAGATCCTGTTTGATCTGTTCAAAGACTTGCTGTTGTTCAGGGCCCCACTTGGAACCATTCTTCTTCCATGTCACAAGACAGAGAGAGCTTAAAGTCTGGCTGTTCTCTGGAATCTACAGCTCCCAAAAATCCAAAACTCCTAGGAAAGCTGTGTTTCCTTCTTGCTGGTTGATAAAGATATGGCTGCTATTCTGTTCACCATGTCCAATCTGATGATGTCCAACCTGCCTTCTAAAAACTGAATTTCCTGGGCAGGTCCCCTGACCGTAGTTTGTTTTGTGGCAAAGCTGGCCTTCAGGAGGATCTGGGTTATCTGCTCCCTTTTGTCAAAAACTTCCTCTGCTGTACTGTCCCAAATGATCACCCAAAAGTCATCAATGCACTGCAAGTGTTCTGGAACCTCATCCTTTTCCAGGGCAATTTGGATCAGTCCACGATCACTCCAAATAGTGAGACTGTGTTTTCACCCCTGGGGCAGTCAATTCCAGGTGTACACCTCTCCAGGTAAAGGCAATCTGGTCTGTATTCTGGTCCTGAAGGAATGAAGAAAATTGCATTATGGTGGCATCACTGATATTTTACCACCATGGCAGGTCAAACCACAGTGTGCCTTGTGCTGTGAACCCTCTCTCCCAGCAGCAGAGACTCTGGTCTGGAACATGGGACATTTGCTCCTTGAATTGCTGGTGGTCCTCTTCAATTTGGTCCTCTTAAATTTCTTCTTTAATTTAAACTTTTAATTCCTTGGAAAGTCTTTTCACAAATGAGACTCAGGCCCATACCAGGAGGAGATGGTTTCTTCATACAGCAGGAGCTTGGGAACCAAATTGTCCAATTGACTTTTTGGTCTCCTCTTTTCCATGACATCAGTGCCAGTGAGCTGACACATGACACTGGTGTGCTCCACAGGAACTCCCCACACATGGTTTGTGTACACTGGATGTCATCTGGGTTTACAAGGAACTGCTCCTTCTTGGAATCTTTACAGATCACCCCCAGCACAGCTGATTCTCTCAGGTACTGGATACCTTGCTCCATGGTGTCCCACTTGTCCCAGTGTACCAAAAGATCATCCTTGCAAAGACACCTTTCCCTCATGCTTGACAGGAGCCACTTCCAGAGGCTGAGAGTTTCTGGTCTTTTCCCATTCCCCAGCCAATGCCTGCATCCTTGGACAGGAACCCAAATTGCTTGGGTTCCTTGGAGCAGCCAGGTAACCAGGGACTCACCTCACAGCTCACCTGGGGGTAGGGATCAGGAGATTATCTCTGGTTCTGCTTCTTCCTCTGGTTGTGAGGGCCCTGCTTCCTCTTCATCACTCACTACACAAACTGATTTATATTGGATTTCTTGTTCTGTGCAGGGCTGACTGCTCCTGGCACAGGCTCAGCTCTGGTTCAGCTGCAGTTTGAGTGGCCACAGTGCTTGTGCCCTGCTTTCCTTCCCCTGCCCCTGAGGGTGCTGCCCAGTAATGAGCACTGTCCAATAATCAGCAGCCAGGGCCCAACACATTGCAGCAAATTCCCCCTCTTTGGAACTGCCATGGTGATTTTCTTCCAAATATTCTGCCACTTTACCAAGGTCTTGTATCTGTTCAGGGGTGAGCTTCCAAAACCACTGGAGCAGAATACTCCTTCAAAATCTGGCTCATTTTCTCCCACTCTCCATGCTACTCATGACTATCCCACCTTCAGGGCAGGTTTCTGAACAATTTCCCTAGAAATCTCTGCCCTGACTCTAAACACATTGGAGACCATACTGAGGAAACCTGGCAAACACAGCAACAACAACATGCTACAGGACAATTATTTTGGTCACTTGTCAATGAGCAGAGGCAGGAGCTTCAGTGAGACCTAACAAAGCTCTATAAAAGCAAAATCACTGAAGCCTGCACTATTCAGGTTATGTGGCTGTCAGTTCTGACAATCAAAGCACAAGAGCTGCCCTGCACATGTGCCCACATCACAGCAACCAGGGTCCAAGGTGTGAGAACATGCAAAGCATGCAGTCAAAATTAGACGAGTTATGTAAAAAACAATGTTGGTCCTTCTAGCTTTGACAGAGAGGAAGATATTTTTCAAAATTTCATTATAAAATACAAGTAAGGTTTAAATGCAAATTTAGATTGCTGGGTTTAATTTCACTTGCTTGCTATCTACTCATGCAACTGTGTGGAACCCCTCAGAGAAACACAGCTGACATATTGCACAGTTTTCCTGAAGGAAAAACTCTTTTGGCTGAAAATTGGCTTCAGTTTGGTCACTCTATTTATATAAAGACATGCTACACCAACCACACAGAATGCTTTCCAAACCACAGTCTGGGGAAGTTTACAACCTGTGAAAGTTCATGTCCTTCACAAGCTGTTCAGATTCAGGGTGAAAGTGAAGGCAAACAAACTCCCCTTGTCCCCTCACACCCAGCCACTGAGTCACTTACCAAAGTTTAGGAAGACCAGCTTTGCCTGAATAGCAGGGCAAAGTTTCACTAGAAATGGGATGGCTATGTACACTCCCAGCAACCAGAGTATTATCTTCCTCAATCGAAACCATAATCCATATCGCCTGGATAAAAGAAAAAAAATAGAGAAAGACAGAGCTGAATACAGCAGAATTTTTATGGAGCAATTTTCACAATGATCTGTGTGCTTGGTGGTTTTGAAAATCTAGTCATTTACACTTTAAATAAAAGCTAATTTCAAACAGTTTGTGTGGCCTCAGTTGTTTGAGAGAAGCAGAAGTAACCAAAATACCAGCTGATGACATGCAGCTTAGAGAAAGGGAATAGAAACTCCCTGCTGATTACATTTTAAAAGACTCTGTAACAAGAGCTTTTCTTCCTGCTAACTTAACAGATTTCAGAATCTCTAGAATGCATATCACATGTTCATCTCCAAAAAGCAGCCCAATCATATTTCCATTCAGATCACTATCAGATTTTGTTCAGTTAGATTTTCACATATTTTGAGGAACCGTATGTAATGAGACTGATAAAGTTACACATTATCTCATGAACAGACTGGAGCAGACATCCTGCTTTGTCCAGCTAAAAGGATTACCCCTCAATGCCCTAAAAAGCAAACCCTTCTAAGTTATAAAATATAATAAATTTCATAAACTGCAGCATTATTCTCTAAGAATTGCCCCAACACTGTATCTCAATTTTCTCTTGAGTATTCTTATTAGGAAGAATAAGCTGAAAAAAAAAAAAAAAAAAGAGAAGAAATCCTAACCAACAACAAAAAAAAACAACCAAAAAAAATCAAGTAACACACAGCAGCTAATCAAGTGATATATCTCAAAATTCCCTTTATTGTATCAGAATAACTACCAAATACACATTCATATGTGTGTTTATATATGCTTATGTGTAATGATTTAGTTGACCAACATTTCATGTGCGCTGAGGTTTCTCAACCAGCCCTGCAATCACGAACTAAAATCCATGGGAAGCCTTCAGGCAACACAATTTCTGTTCCTTGTCAGCAGACAGTCTTGAGCAAGAATTATGTTCCATGCCAGTGAGCAAACAGTTCTCAGTGTTGGGAACTGCAGGCTACTGAAATCAGAGAACAATCTTTCCAAAAGGCATGAAATTATTAATCTCCCATTTGGCAATTCTTGGAGCTGACAAGCTAAACTTGCTCTAGACTCGAGCTAAGAGGGTTTAGCCACTGTTATCTAGGTGAAATTGTCAAATAGAAAGCCTAAAGACCTTTTTTTTACATATTTGTACAAGAAAAATGAGTGTACAGATAGACCTGGGTTGGAAATAGTTTACTCATGCACCAAAATTCTCAAAATCTCAATAGCTTTTGGGAACCAAAAGCCAAGACTTTCAGGAACACCTTTTCAGCACAGAAAAAATGGAGACATTCCACTCTCCCCTGCTCCCCCTAAGATTTTGGTATGATTAATGCTAAGGTGCTCCCAGGGAAGAGGATATCCTGTTATTCACCCAAACCCTGCCTTCAGCACACTACTACATGCCTACAAGTGCCTGTCTGCCCCCTCTCACCCTGGAACCACAGTCTGGATTTCAGAAACACATGCTACCAAAATTAAAGCCCTTTTCTTCACAAGCTGAAACAACTGTCATTTTTCAAAAGGGGGAAAACTATATTACTAAGTCACTGTCACCCAGCTGTGGCTGCAACAAGCCCATGTTGAAAGGTTCAACAGATTTTTATACTTCCCACAGCAAATTTGACAATGAAGAGGTAAAGCACTCCATCAAGGCTTCCAGTGAGATTTCCACACCTCAAGCCCAGTTTTCTAAAGTAAGAAAAGCAAAAACAGCAAAGGACTAGCAGAGGAAATTATATAAAATGGGAATTAGAAGAACAGAAGTGAGTACCAAAGCCTCAGACCAACCCACCTATGCCCACAACTTTGGGAAAAAAACCAACCCAACATTTTGTTTGGGCTAATCACTGAGCTGATCATTGCTCCCTACTCTCAGATTAAACCCAGCTTTCCACTACATCAGCACCTACCACCTATTTCCATAGCTGGAATGGATTTGTAGAAGACAAAGGGAGATCACTAAAGGATAGCTGACATTTAACTGCTGAGCAACTGAAATGTAACTCGGCTCTCTTCAATGAGAAAAGTGTGTGGTTTTGTTAAAACACTTTGTCTACTTATTTTTTCACTTAGATCTACTCCCATTCATCTCTCCTTCTTGGCAAAAAGGGGAGTGGTTGAAGCTAAAAGGGGAAGGTAACTCATTTTGGAGTGTCCATGCCTTCAATGCCTTAAACCAAGACACTCAGTCCTCACCACGTTCCCAGCAAGAAGCAGAGTACAGGTGAGCAGCCAGGCAGGATGGGGCTTTCCAGCAGGTTTTCCTGCCTGGGGCCTGGATCCTGCAGCAGCCAAAAAGAGCTCTGCCAGGGGAATTTTGCATATGCCAGAATAAAACCCCCACTCGCTTGGGAAGACAACAGAGCCAGGTCTTAACTCCTCCAGGCACAACCAGAGCACATCAAAACAGGGGCTCCTCAGAGATCTGGGTGGCAAAGCACTTCCCAGAGCCCAGCCACAAGCTGGAACCAGGAACAGAAAACACCCAGGAGGATATTTGTCCAGGTAACCCTGTCAGAGCTCAGGAATGATTCCAGTTTCTCCTTTTTGGAGACTGAACTGAGGCATCCCTTTCTTTGCTCCCGTGCCCCATGTCAGATGCTAATCAGCAATGTGACATTTACACCTCATCTCCAGGGAGATGTCTACTTACAATGTAACCAGGGCAAAGCTTCTATCCACCAGACAGCTTTTCTCCTGATAAATCCAAGAATATATGCTGAAGTACAGACATTATAAAATTATCAGGTAAATCTTCAGTGGGTAATTTAGCTAAATTAAATTGCCGGGTAGAAAAGCTATTTCAGGAAATATATGCCCTGCAAAAGGAAATTTTGGTGTGCTCAGGCAAAAGCAATATACTGGTCACCATCTTTTCACCAGAAAACCCAGCAGGTCTTAGTTGGAAAATACAAGTGATGTAGAAAATAAGAAGCTGCAAACTGAAGATATTTAAGAATATCATAAACTGATTTCCCGGAACAATAAAAACAATGTGTAAAAAAACCTCAAAACAACAAAACATCTCATGCAACATAGAACACCCAACCCCAAATCAGCCCAAAACAAAATCCCCAGCATCACATTTTCCCCCCTGCATTTACCAAAGGCTTTTTCCCAACATCTGGATTCTGCCCAAACACAGCCAAAACATGAAGTAGTTTTTGCTTCATGCACTTTCCTGAAGTGAACATGGAAAAGCACATTCCCTCTCCGGACATACTTCAGTCTGACAGAAGGAAATCTTTCCTGGAAGTGTGACATCAGAAACAGAAGGTTTTCCTCGTGGCTTCCACCTGGATGAAGGTCCCACATTTACCCAGAACAAGAACATTCTGCATTTGGGCACAGTGTGAGAGTCTGGCTGGCAAGGAGAAGCTGGGGGTCCTCTTATGACAGCATCCCCTGAGTGCAGCCCCCTCCTCTCCAGCAAACTTGGGAGGTCTCATGAACAATGTCCAATCACCAGAATCATGTGCCATGCTCTGGCATCCAGATTCAGATGAAAATAATTTCTCCTGCAGATCATCTGAATCATTTCTACACCGGGAGTGCTTCCATCAGCATCTCCAGATCAGATGTGCTAGCAGGGTGAAAGGGCAGGCCAAGGGTGAAACAAGAGACTAAAACTGATCCTGTCAGAGCTGCAGCAGAGCAAGGACAACATTTATCAGAAACACACACAGGCTGTGCTTGCAGTCCCTAAAGGATCTGCAGACAAATGCACCCACAGCCCACCGTGCCCTTTGTGATCTGCCTGGGGCAGGAGTGAAACAAAACTCCCACAGACACTGGAGCACGAGGCTCTGTTTGCTCAATAGGGATGGGGAACGCTGTCACTCTGCCTTGCTCTGGAGTCCCTCGTGTCCCCAGCTCTCCAAACTGCAAACAGCAGAGCTCTCCCAGCAGGAACTCAGAGCACAGGATGTGGAAAGCAAAGACCTTGATCACACAAGTGACAGAAGTGACTTTATGGGTGGTAGAGGAAAAAACCAAAATACATGGCATAACAAGAACATATCCCCCCACTTTCCTAACAGAAAACATATTAAAAAAAATACATTTGTTCCCTCAGACAGGGATGAAGAGCATAAAATCAGGAGGTAGATAAAGACATGAGCAGAAGATTCAAAACAATGAGGGCCAAAGGAAGTTTAAAGGACTGGGATGATTTTTTGGGGGTAAACCGAGTTGTATCCAAAACAACCTATTCTACAACTTGGAAACTGCAACAGAGTCCCAAGGCATACAGGGGCAAAGAAACAATACAGCAGCCATGCAAAAGGTAGTACAGCCCACACATCAGGTCCCTGGCAAGCCTTCCAGCTTTCCTTGTTTTGAACAAGAGATGATTTCTAGCCCAGGCAGGATCATTAAGAGCACTCATCTTCCTTTCCTACAGAAAGTCTGGACAGTGATGCTGCACAGGGCCCCTTGCAGGTCCTGAAGGATCATCCAATCTCTTCTTCCTCCACCACCTGAGCCACCCAATCCAATTAAGCTTTCATTTTATTTCACTTGTTCCTTCTCAGAAAGTTAAAAAAGAAAAAGGAAGAAACCTTTCAGCTGCACACAGAGACAGCCTCTCAGCTCCTGAATTTGAGTTCACAGGCAGTGTCTCCCCTCTCCATCTGGACTTGGTACCAGCAGCTTTTGGACAGCTCAAGCAGCAACACTCAACAATGTAATGTTCCACTACAAGATTAATTTGAGTTCTTTACCCTACAGGTTTGCTGCAAAAGCTGCTTTATGTGGAGCTCAATGCAAAGTGAAAAGATGCTCATGCCCAGGGGTTTACCCTCTCCTGGTTTCTGTGCACAGTGAATAAACCTGCATGGGCAAACAGGCAATCACACGACTCATTTTGGGCACTGCTAAAGAATTCTCAATGAAAGCTGCAACCAACAGCTTCACTGTAGGAATACTGTATAGAGAAAGGGGAGCTTAAATTATAGAAAATTCACGCAATCCCGAAAACAGATCTTCCCTGAATCCATGAAAGCCATTGGTAACAGTAATATTTGCCAGAACTTTAAGGATCTGAGTGACTGATCCCTCCCTCTGGCACCAAGATCCCTTTAACAGGATGAGTTCACTGCAAAACAACACAAAGAGAAAAATCAAATCCTCCAAAAGCATCTTCCTATTCTAGGGATTAAGCAAAAAACAACAACAACAAAAAAAAAAAGGTCAAACCCCAATCCTGGAAACAAGACACAAATGTAAAGGCATTGCTCTGCTCTTTCCCCCCCAACTCATTTCATAAAACAACTAAAAAAATATCGTGTACAAAAACTGCATGGCAAACTACAGTCTCAGAGAATTTCAGTTTCAACCAGCTCCTGAAAACTTTTGCTCTCAGAAATATCTGGAAAATAAAAAGAAAATTAGCCCTACTAGATTCCTTTGCCATCTCTCCCAAGAAGCTCCTTAAAATCTTGAACCTTTGCTCTTTCTGAAGAAATATTCTGGTCTCCCTTTCAAAAACTAAACTGCAGAAAGGAGGCTGGGGGTGGGATGGGAGAGGGCACAGCTGGAACAGCTGACCCCAACTGACCAAAGGGATATTCCAGCCCATATGGCATCATGGATCAGCATACACAGCTGGGGAAAGAAGTAGAAAAGGAGGGATACTCAAAGTGATGGTGCTTGTTTTCCTAAATAATCACTGGATTACTTAGGAAGACAACTACTAGTCTTAAAATGTGATTATTCCAAGCAGCTGTGTGGTGCTGAGTTGACAGCTGGGGCTAAAACAGAAGTATCACTTATTCAAAATAATGAAGGTACTCTATTGCACAGAGCCATGCAGAACATATTTTTATAAGGATAAAAATATGAGATTTTTCAGGCATCCAGCAGTGGAATAAATTGTTACTGACACATGTCATGTCTTTGAAAGACATGATTTGCTTTGATGTTTCAAAAGACAAACTGATCTTTCAGTTATTGGGATGAGGTAGGAAAGTCCAGGTACTTTATTTGTTCTTTGACAACTTCTATAATTCAAGTACAAATCCATCTGGCATGTAAGAGTAGTTGGATCTGCTGTGTGGAAGTATCAATTAATACAAGGTACACTATTCTTTTATGCCATCAAAGGTACAGAAAATGCAACAGCCAAGTTTATACCTGATCCTACTGCCCTCATCACTGTAGCATCCAAAATGTTCATCACTTGACTTAAAATAAGCATTTTAAATCAGAGATTGTTTTAGTCATGTCACAGATACATGAAGAGCAAAGAGGCTACAGAAAATCCTAAGAAGTCACCCAGTCCCTTCTCCTCCTCATCCTAGAAAAGACAGACTACCTTACACAGCTGTCCACTTAATTCCTCCCACAAACACTTGGCAAGCTGTGACAGCCCACGCTTCACAAACTCCCTCTGGTGACCCAGAGCTGAGCTGAATGGGCTAAAATTTGCCAGGTTCAAGCAACAAATCAGACTGGCTGCATTCTCACTCAGCAGTGATTTTTCACAGAAAATAAGGAGGCTACCAGAATACAAAGAAAGCTGAATAATTTGCCCACTAGGCAGAAACAGAAAAAGCTACCCAAACATCCCAGTCTGGCTAAAGTTGCTAAATGCTCCTATTTGCATCAACGGAAAAGAGGGACAGAGAGGTGAATAAAACACTAAGCAAACCTTCTCAAATATTTGCTTTAAAAACTAGGATGAAGCAAGGTATTCAAGCCTCCATCAGGAGAGCCTCAGAAAAGCTACAGCACTCCATAGCCTGACTGTACCCACAAGCAAAGATTTGGGATGTTCTGCTACTTCTCTTTAAAAGTAAATTAACAGGAATAATTGGCTTAACTAGGTGGGGGAAAGGCAACAAATCTAAAGCCTAAGGGTTTTCATTAAAAAATAACCAAAAAGACAAAAGAAAAGCAAGCTGAGCTTTTTGATAACCTCTTTAAACCTGCAAGCTCTACCTCCAAGTTTCTCACAATATTGTGACAACTTATTTTGTCAACAGACACACCACCATCAGTGATGGAAAGTAAAGGTGTCCCAAGAGAGGAAAAACTTCAAAACCGAGAAATTATAAGATGTCAATACTATGTCAATACATAAAACTTTGAATTTCCTGTCAAATGCTAACAAACATCTCTAACAATAAAAAACACTGCATGCTACTGAAATTTACTCTTCTTTGCTACTATTATAGAAAAGACTATAAATCAAAGAACTACAATCAAAGAAAAGACTATCAATCAAAGAAAAGACTATCAATCAAAGACTACAATTAAAAGACTACTGATGCTGCTTTCAGTTAGGCCCTCTGGAACTTCATCTTTAAAAATGCCTCCACATCACCTGCAGTCAGAGAAGTTACCTCAGTTCATTTGACAAGTTCTCCATGAGTAAACTATGCAGTTTATCCCACCTTCCATTCACTCCCACACCTATGCAGCCTGAAGCTGGCACTGGTTAGTGGGGCCACAAAAGGAAGTTCATTGTAGAAAAGACCCAGCCCTGTACCTGCATTGTAACAGATAAATGCAGACACACATAAAATTAACCTTTCAAATAGGTAAGTTTGTGGAGATGGTTTGGCACCTGTGGTAGAAACACCTAAGAAGATTCCAAAGAAGGAGCCCCCAGGATTTTTTGTTTTGGTCATGGCATCAGCTTACAGAGATGGTACAACTGCTGCCTCAGACACATTCCCTTCCTTTATTGCAAACTATCTATTCCCACAAAGCCTACAAACCATCTCCTTTTGGTTGGGCTAAGATATTGTGTTGTTTCAACCATCTGAATGCAGGTGAGGTTTGAAACTTTAAGCTCCCAAATTCCCCCCACTGTCCCCTACCTCACTACCTCATTCCCCTCTTACAGCCCAGATTATCACAGACTGCTTCTGTGCCTCCTTCTGATTAATATCAAGTGGTTAATCATTAACTTAAAACACTGAACAGCAAGAAGGAAGCCATCTAGCCAGTCAAGGATTTAGCTCTGTTCCTCCAAGAGATATAACTGCAAAGTAAAGGAGAGCATCTCAATTAATTTTTTCAGGAGGAGCCATTAAGCTCCAGCTATTGAGACCCTCACAACCACATTTCAGCTTGGAGAAGAAGGAAAGGTCAGGGTAGGACCTGAAAGAATCAAGATCCTGATGCATCAAGTGGGGGGAATGTGGCATCAGCACTCAGGGTGAGAGGAAAGCACTGCTGAGCAGGTCGATAGCACTGAAATGCCAGCAAAGGTTATGCCAGGACTCAGAGCGCTGCAGGAAAAAACAAAAACAAAAACAAGCCCATGAAGGGAGGGAAAGGCAAGTGTACAGCATTAATGAGCAGAAATAACAGAGCAGCTTGCAGGTAATGTGTGGGTCTTTGTCCATGGAACACACTTGCAAAAAGTAGAATAAATTAGGCACGGGAGGGAAAGGCTCTCACAAGCATATAACAAGACAGGGACATGGAACATCTAATTTTTCCCCCATCAGCACCTCATCCCTTCCCAATGTCATGGCTTGGGCTCTCCTCCTCACAACCACTGTCTAAGCTGACTACCCTAAATGCAGTAATAACACAGCTTGTCTGATTAAATCACTATGCATTGGCACATCCTTTGAAGTACAGGAGCTTGGAACATTAGTCTTGATAACTTTACATTCCAGTTGCATGAAATCTACATGTTTCACAGAGCAGGAGACAAGAATGGGCTGAACATTTGGCAATACAGCACCAATTTATTTTAAATGTATGCTGACAGCATGGCCTAAGCAGCAACTACGTTATTTCTCAATGCTTGGGTACACTGGTATTACCATTAGTGTGAACTGCATGCGACAAGATTAACCTGAAAGCTACATTTTAAAAAGGAAGGGGCAGATGCTACTGTGTCATTTTAAATATGTAGCAAACAGAGAATAATTAAACCCTCAGTCAGCAACTGAACAACTGACTTTTGGGACGGAAGAGCAGGCTTGGGGATTCGGGTTTTAAGGTTGTTGACTTTTCCTGAATGCATTTTCTACAACAGCCACTTAGTCTGTGCCCAAGCCTTGCTGGTACGAGCCCTTGTTTAAATTCTAAGGACATACTTTCTCCAGAGCTCACCAGCAATGCTGCTGACACTAATCAAAACTGAAGTCACCCACATTAGATTTTAGTCGAGCTTGGCATTGAGATACAACAAGTACACTCCTTCCACAGTGTTTACCGAATTCTTAAGTTTTTTACTCATTTCACAGCTGACAGCTGGTTTATATTACAGGCACAGCCCTCTCACTACTCTGTGAGCTGGGGAACACATTAGCTGTCTGCTAATGAAAGAGGAAAAACCAGAACATAAACACCAGAAGACTGAAACAGAACTGGAAGTGCCAAACAGAAGCTTGAGACCAGCCAAGTCTGGAAATTCTCATTTCTCCCAACCACACTCACCTTCATGGGGAGGAGTATGAAGGTGCACAAGCAGAGGTTCAAGAGCAGAACGAGTTCAGACACATAATGCTCCACCACAGCTCCTAACCTGTATTTAAAGCCATTTGCCTGCTGAATGCATATCATAATTGAGGCAGCACACAGTACAGCCAAGCCAATTCCCCCACCACCAATTACCCCTTGTTAAGGTGCTGTGAACACACATGAGTGTGTTAACCTTGCAGCAAGAACAAGAATCCAGGTGCACTCTTTGTTCTTGTGGATACATGTGAGGGAACAGATCTGTATTTCCAAGTAGCACAACTTTGTAAGCATGAAATCACTTTTTCACATAGCAGTTCTTGTGAGGCAGCCACACAGCCTGAGAATTACCACTAGCAGCAGGCTCTGTGGCTCTGGTTTACATCTAAATCACCAGACCAAAAGATTCATTTGTGTATTGTAGACATTTTTCCTTCCAAACACATGAAAATGGTCATCTTATACTTCCCAGCTGAAAAAAAGCTCTACTTTTGCTGGCAGAGATCAGAAGCCATTCCTTCTGAGAAGCCTGAAGAAAAAGAATGTTTTTGTGTTAGCAGTGATACTGCCACCTTTTAGATTCAGAACACATCGTTAGCAATACATTTTGATTACAATAGACCAACTGTTCCCTGTTGGAAGCATACAAGCAAACAAGAACATTAAACAATGCCAAAACATTACATATGCTGACTGTCAGCCCAGCACAGTTACATTCAGCTGGCAGTCACAGTGTCCTCTGTAATTGTGACCCGTTTAAAAAGGGAGGCTTAACAAACACTGCATGGCCATAAAACAACAGCCAGAGTTAAAGAACAGATGTATGAGCAGATATAGAACTGCTGTTGGCCCTGACATACTTTGAACAGGGGGTCATCTTGCATATAGGCAGGCAGATTAATCTGTGTTCATCTGTGCTTTATTCGGGGATTCCAGCTCTAGCTATCATCTCGTGGAGGAAAGAACTCCAAAATCATAAAGGCTTAAAAAAAATTAAGGACAATTAAAACCAAAGCCATTGCTAACACTACAAAACCTTCAAGAGCCAACCCAGAAAACACAAACTCCAAGGTGAAAACCAGGTGTTGGAATTTTTACTTAACTGCAGGGAAACGAAACAGATCCACAGAATATTCCCAGTTGGAAGGGACCCACAAGGATCATCAAGTCCAACTCCAGAGCAAATGGCCCACAGAGGGACTGAACCCACAACCTTGGTGTCATTAGCACCATGCTCTGACCAGAGTTTAAAATGAAATGTGGTCCCTATTCTGGTAGTGAAAGGGGAAAATCATGTTTTATAAGAGACAGCACAAGGCTATCGGAAACTGAAAGCAAAGGTCAGTCACTGCATTTCTGCTGGGTTTGCAAGAACAAGAGAATGGGCTATTTCCAATGACTGTGTGCAATTCACAGTTTTCACATTCAGCAGTATAAAACTTGTATTGTCAGCTTTATTCCTGCTTCCTGAAGCTGCTCTGAAACTAATCAAAACTTTACAAAAAGTGAAATTGGACTGCTTTAAGGGAGAAAAGAGTGCCAGGCTTCCCTTCCTGAGCATTGTAAGAAGTCTTAACATCTATTCAGTTCTTAAACACCTTGAACACACTTTGCTCCACAAGCAAGGATGCTGCAGCCTGGGAGCCCTGACTCCAAGTTTCCAGTTTACATCATCCTCATTAGTGTAGGCTGCTCTGTCTCAGAATAGTCACCCCAGGGGAAGCTTTACTGCCAGGGGAAGGGAAACCAGGCTCTGGAGAGGGTAAATGCATTTTCTGTACTCTGCTCTGAGCTTGCACAATGCCACTGATGAGTACCCTTCCAAAAGGGTTTCTTCAGTTACTCTCATATTCTTCAGTTTATTCAATTCTTCAGTTATGCCACATGAAATCCTTTATTCTGCACACTTTTAGTAAAAAGGAAGAGGAGACTTCACATGACCTTATGGCCCCTATTACTCAACACTAATCTCTTTTTCAAGAGGAATTAACAACCACTTTAAGTGGGTACAAATTGGACAGATAGTTTTGAACAAGGGCAGCCGTGGACTTATCTCAAATGTTTTCAAGTGTTTGTGTTTTAAACTTAATCTTCTAGTCTAACAATCTTTTCTATTTCTCAGTAAGAATTACAATCTTGAAATAAATCTGGGTTAAATAAACACTTTGATTTGGAAAGTAAATAGTCATGGTTCCTGTTAGCTCAGTGAATGATCAAGGCACGCGATAGAGTCTAAAATTAGGAAATTCTATTTGAAAGTTTGAATTGCCTTCAATAAGAAAGAGGCAGATTTCTGAAGCCAAGTGTTGCACTAGTTTGACCAGCAGTTTAGAGAGAGAGAGAAGGAAGGAGATGTGTGCCAGCAAGGCAAAAGTGCACAGCCTAGGTGGCAGCCTCCCTGTCTGGATAAGGGATATTCAGGGACACATGACAGCTTACAGAGGTGACTTACCTAGAGCAGCTTCACCCTCTGTCACCATTCCTATCCCCCTTACAACCCCTACCCTCTGTCCCCACCATCCTGCCAGCTTTACTTGTGTCCTGGTGACCTTTTCACTATTTGGCCATCTGCTCTGAACTGCTGACTTCCCCATCCATCAACCCTCATCAATCCTCTCCTCCTCCCACGTTTATCAATAGTTACTGATAACCAACTCATCCTTGGGATGATTGATATACAAAATTACACACCTTTGAACTCAAGGATCAATCCCACTCCAATTTCCCAGTTGTTTCTCTCTCCATTGAGCCAATTTTCAATAGAGATATCATGCTTTCATTAGCAGTGCAAGCAATGTCAATAAAACTACAGTACAAAGTCAAGTGCTTTGGAGAAACAATTTTACTGCTGATACTTTGATCAACCAGGCTGTAATCTTGACAAACCTGCTGCATTTTACAGTGCCCTTCCACAGGACAGATCTACTTTCATTAGTACATATATATTTAGCTGTTAAATCTTCTTCCACTGAATTTCAAATTAACTCTTGCAATTTAAATTGCACTGACTCCACCTCAGGCTAATGGCTTTAAAGTCTCCTAGGTCTCCTGTTACCCTTTTAATACAGCTGAAGCACTTTCTTTTAATCTTCTTGTGGTACTGATTCAGTCACGGCTACATTAACATAGTGCTCTCACATTACATCCTTAGTAAACTTCCCTTGCTTGCAGTCACTCACTCACTCCCCATGCCAGAAGCCAGCTGCTGCTGGAGCTCCAATACCAGGACACAGCACAGCTACCCAATGAGCTCACAAAACCCCAGGTTTTATAGGGGAATTGCTGTAGAATTCACTAATTTCACATCCTGACATGATTACCAAAATAATCTGCCCTGCCCTTCAGGCCTAGGAGGATAAAGTAACTTGGCTGCAGCCTCCTAAGCAGGCACTGCTTCTTTCAAAGGAGCCCAGACTCAGCTGGCAGCGCTCTTCAAACACAGTAGAAGTCCTGCTGGGGTACACCAGGCTCTTGAACATACAGCAGAAAAGGGATTCTGGAGAGGAAATGATGTCACCATCATTAGTTTTTTATTAAAACACCCCAACATTGTTTTCACCAAAAAGAAACGCGTCTACGTTGCACCCTGGAGAAAACCTACAGATTCACTGCAGTGACCTGTGACTACCTCTGCAGAGAACTTGATTTCTGGCTCAGCAACCACATTCCAGAAAGGACAGAGGAGAAGGTGACAATGCTGAGAAGACCCTGATCTCCAGAGGCACCTTCACTCCAGAGATGACAGAGAAGCCCTGTTGGTCCCAAGAATTACCAAATCCAAGGGAAGTTTAGGTATACTCGAACAAGCAGAGGCAATTCATACAGCTCCCAAGTAGAAAGTACTGTAAAGTAGCAGCAATTAGCAATACCATGGTAATTATTAATTCAGACACAAGCCATCAAAGCAGAGCAACTGAACCCAGGGGCAAGTATGATGTCAGAAATATGGCACTGCAAGGAAATCAGGAGTTTAAGGAGACCAAGACCAAACCAGAGGGCAAACTCTCTTCAGCCTCAACGTGCCTGTTTGAGCAGAGGTCTCTGTGAGAAATAGGGGACTTGAGGAAACTGCTCAGAGACTAGAAGACACACCAGAGCAGATGCAGCAGAAAAAATGCTGTGCTCCGTTACAGAAAATCCAGAGAGGCTCATGGGTACACTGGATCCAAAGAAAGAAATTTTAGGTCATACAGAGAGACCTGCAGGAGGATGCTATGAGCCTCAAGGGATGTTTAAGAGAGTAAACCACACCTAGTTAACACCAAAAAAACCCCGAAGTCAGTGATGAAAATGGTGAAAAAAAGATAGGGTGTAACAGTAACACACTGAGGTACAGAACTGCTACATGTCAGCATTATAGCTTCACAAATCTTTAAATTAAAAAAAAAAAAAAAAAAAAGAAATTAAAACAACCCACAATAATAAAACAAATAATTCCCCACATTGCAGGGAATATTGCTATTTTTCCCAAATGACTAATGTGTCATTGAGAAAGAGAGGGGAGAAGATGAGCACAAGGGAAGAGAATTATAATGGCTGGAAAAGATGAGCAAACCGGGAAGATGCTGCAGAGAACGAATACCTAATGCCCCAAATTGGTAACCTGGGAGAAATTCAGAGGCTTTCCCCAGCCATAAGCTGCCAAAATGGGTGACAATGCACAGGACAAAACAAGAGGCAGAGATACTGTGATACCCTTCAAATAAATACTTAAAAAAAAAAAGGAAAATATACAGGTGGAAAAAGTTACACAATCCTATTTTTGACATATCTGAGCAAAATATTACTGGGCATGCTCTACAAGAGAACTCCAACAAAAAAAAAAAACAAAAAAAAAAACAAAAAAACAAAAAAAAAAAAAAACAAAAAACAAAAAAAAAAAAAACCAAACAAAAATACCCAACACAACCAAAACCAAAAAAGAGCCCCACACACTAAAAAAAATATCCTCACACAAAGGAAACGGTTTTTTCATATTTTACCCATTGGAGGGACTGTGATTCAACCTGTATTTACTATGAAAGAAAGAACAGGCAAGCAACTGGAAACCATTTCACAGCTCCTTTGTGAACTCTGCTCAAGAAAAACTGAAATAGAGGCAGTAGGAAGGTGGAATTGGTGAAAAAGCAGCATGATTGATGAAATATCTCTATGCAGGCAGCCTCCCTTCTCTTTTGAAAGCCCTGACAAGTAACTGGTTTAACCTGAACACAGTAATTAAGAGAGACAATAGCATAAAATTCACTTGAGGAAAAAAACCCCTTCAATATATTGATGAAAACTTGCAGGAGAACAATTCAAGTATTTGTCATCTGTGCTACAATGGAACAGACTGGAATAATCATAAAAGACTCTGCAAATGCTTCCAAAAAAGTAACACCAGAAGAAAGGGGGCTAGGTCTAGAGATATAAGGATGGGGCACTGAGAGGACAGAGGGGCAGATATTGGAGATGGCCAAGTTTTCTGTCAGAGGGAAGACACCACTGGTTAAATCCAAAGAGCTGTGGGAAGGCATGAAGCACTTCAGCTGCTGGGGCAGGATGGCACCAAGGGTCACCACACATCGCATTTGCCACGCCTGAGCACACTCACTGTTCCAGGGAAATTCAGCTGCATCAGAGGGGCAGAGCAGAGCAGCCTGCTGCACCCTCTTCCCTTCAGCACCTCCCTGCATGTTCATAAAACATCCAGAAAATGCTCTAAAAGCCTGCTGCCTCCCAAGAGCAAGATGCACCACGAGAGACAAGAACAAGGCTGACTACAGTGGAACTGAAACTACATCAAATTGTAGTGTCAGCCCAAAAATACCCAGCTTGTGAGGTGCACAGGCTGGACAGGCACTGGAAGGGTCCCAAAACTTCCCCTTGCAGGGACTGGTGCCAGCAGCAGCAGATCTCCAGGAGCAAAGGAACCAGGGACAGCTGAAGGGACAGCAGCTTCTCCAGCAAGGCAGAGCACAGAAGTGTCAAGGAACAAAGCGCACACACATGGGATTTGAAGCACTTCACTGCTCCACAGCATGGAGAGAGACAGGAACAAGTTCTAACATTTGTAGCAAACAAGTGTTTGTAGGAAAACTGGAGAATGGCAAAATTCACACCTCAAGTCTATAGTCTGACTATTGATTGGGATTAAATGAGGATCAGATAACCATGAGGTCACAGAAGTGAAGGGTAACATGCATGTGACCTTTTATCACCAGGATCAGGGTTCAGCAGAAATGAGATAGGAGAATTTGCTCTGGTATCTAATGTCAGTATTAAGCTCATTTGATTTTCTCTATTCTCTGTACTCCCACATAAAGGTTTTCCACATCTATGGCTGCTCAAACACATTTCCTCAGAACAGCCACCAACCACAAAAATGAGTCACAGCAAGTACCCAAAACACAGTGCTACCCTAATATCCATCTAGCACTTCCAACACTGGCACCTGGAAAATGCCTCACAACAGAAATATCAGAGGAATGGCCATGCACACAAAACATGCATACCAGGAAAAGCAAGCACTGCTTATTATTTCTTTATTTACTGCATTATTGCTTTTAATAACTTCAGATGAAACAGCTCCTTTAAAAAAATAGTCATGCACTTTCAAAGGTGCAACTTGTAAAGTGCTCAAGTAAACATCATAGTAGATATTATTGCTATCTATGGAAGAAAATGGAAATACCTATATTTGTTGATTTCTGGTTGTAAACCACTTAAGGAAAGCCACACTGACTGCACTATGCACTAGCCAAAGCCACATAAATCTTATTTATCTGATATGCCTCTCCATTACACCCTGAAGCCCATGCACACACTTTCAGTAACAGAGTAGTTGCCAGTCAAAATGCACAGCCACCTCTTCAGAATGAGTTTCAGCTCCTGGATGAATGAGCACATTGTGATGCTATGACTGAACAAAAACCGAGGGGCAAACACAGTGCTGGTAAAAATTCAAAAATACTGCTGTAAGAACAAACTGCTGCTGGTACTAAGCCAGCACTGTATCCCATAAACATCACCTAGGGTGCTGTTTAGCCTTTGCTGAGGAGCTGGATGTCAGCAGGAGAAGCTGTGCTGGAGAAGGGCACACAGCAGCAGCCTCCTGGTCACTGCTGCAGTTGCAGGCACAGCTGCCTCTGCAGCTCCCTCTCCCCTTGCTCCTGACCCATGGAATATGCCACATGATCAGCCCTTGGCTGCACCACTACACAGCCACTCCACACCACTGGGGATTGGTTTGCCTTCCCAGCCAGGGGCTTGTATCGTTTACAAACAAGAGGTGGAAACCCACATGATGAAGCCAAACACATGTGCTGCTTCCCCACGCCTGCAGAGGGTAAAGAACAGCAGCACGAAATGCAGACAGCCAAACTTCCCCTTTAACACGGCATTCATGTGCTGATTTTAACTGTTTCATCAAGGAGCAAGCTAAGAACAGTCTGGTACAAATCTCCAATTTCAGATGTTATGCCACCTCCACCACCTCAGAAATCTTGCAGCTGAATTTTCACCTTACAGCTTGGGCAAGCTGGGGAGTAAAACTGATGCAACCCACTGAAAACAATCAAGCACTACTTTTATTTCCAGCAGTATAAGGAATGCTGCAATAACAACATGACCTTGCATATTAAAATTTGATGATCTAGATGGTGTAACAGCAACTTGTTGGCCGCATAACTGACCACAACTGCCCTGGGGAGGTCACTGCATGCACTGCCCCATGTTCTTCCTTAAACACTCCCTGCTGTCCACCAAAGGTGGGATATGGAGCTAGAAAGCTGTCTGACCTGACTCAGGGTGATTGTTCTGTACAAGAACCTTATCTCTGGGCATCACACCTTCTTCTGCCTGGACCTCCCCTTCCTGCACGCTCAGATTCAGCAATGCATTTGTTGTCCCATAAAAAACACTGCTGGAAGGTATTGGCAGACAGAGATACTTTGCCTGCAAACCACTGTCTGAAGGCTCACAAGGTGAGGAAAGTCAGAGAAGGTCCACTGAAAGTCACTAAGAAAGGCAGACAACACAGGACAGCATGAAAGAAAAAAAAATCACAGATATTTCAAAATGTAGAAAAGGAAAAGCCAGCTTCAAACAAGATTCTCCTACAATGTCACAAGTTTGAGAAACACTGCTGTGTGGACCTGACCCAAAAAGGACAGGGGGAGGTGGGAAGCAGGTAGGAAGGGCCAGAATCCATGTAGGACTTCAGGAATTTCTGAAACAGGCTTCAAAAGCGGAAAATGGAGAAAACCGAGGAAAGCTTGACTGCCGACCGTTTTCAAATGTGTAAATGGAGAAATAAACGCAAGAGTATTTCTCGCAGACAGGATGTGCTTTCCCTATTTTTAGCTTGGCCCTCCCAATACAGCTGTGCTGTGTCTGGGACCCACAAAGCACCTGCCTGCCTGCCAGACCAAGCCAACAGCCTGCACTCGGAGCTCTCAGGGCTTGCTCACCACCGACAGAGCATTTCCATTTGAGTAAAAGGTGCTTGAGTGCCATTCATAATACTGAAGAGCCAGCAAGCCATCACTCAAGTGCCACTGGTCTAGAAGACATCCACTTGGACAAAGAGAATAGATGTGCCAAATTTCAAAATGTTACAAAAGCAGAGCACTGTCGCAGTTTGATCCACTGCACAGTCATGGAAACTGAGAGATCAACTCAGCGCCATTTTCAATTACCAAAAGCTTGTCATAAAATGTGCAGAGCAGTGACAGCATCCCAAAGGTTTACCTCCAGGGCACAAAAATAAATAGCTATTACCCAATATGAGAAATCACATTTTAAAGCCTCTGCCTTTGAACATGACAAGTATCCACAGCTCTTTTCAAATGCTAATTTTGTCTATGAGAACAGAAAAAAATCTCAGAAAATTTAGCAGAGAATCATCCACAATAGCTCATTTACTAGAAATGCACTGATAAGCACCTTTAAAAAAAATAATTGGCTGATGTACTGCTGAAGCAATTTGATTTCAGCAATTTGATTTCAGCAACCCAAACCACATAGCTATTCTACACATTCTTCACACTTTCAAAACACAAAGAACACCACCATACTGGTTTAGAGGAAACTAAAAGCTTGTATCCTGACTCACAGCTGCAGAAGGCCAGGGAGGCAGGTCCTGATCGTGTATTGCATCCCCCCAAAAATCTTGCACGATGAAGGGTCCAGGTGATAAGCACCCTCTATTGTTCCTGTCTTTTTAGAAAGGCACACAAACATTTCCCCACCATAAATACGCACAAAACGTTTAAAACGTTCACATACCTGGCAAAAAGCCACGGCTAAACTCCTTCCAACAGTCACGCATGTCAGCTTCTCCCAGTGACCCCTGAATCTGATTCATTTACGGCAAAGATATGACTCTGACAGCCACCAGGCTTCTCTCAAAAACGCAGACATCCTACCTGCAGGGCCCTGCTGCCCCACATACGCTCTCTGACGGAAGGATTCCGTGCTAGCCATTTTTTATTTTGGGAGAACGCCTGCCTGCTCCAAAGGGGGATGGAGGCGGCAGCGCCCAGGTACGAGCACCAAACCCCTCCCATCCTTGGCTGGCTCCGCCGGTCCCGTTACCGCCCCGCTCTCCGGCCAGTCCTTTGCCCCGAGAACCGAAGGCACCGCGGGGCCGGTACCTGCCCTGCTGGCACACCGGGAAACCACGGAAAGCCAAGGAAAGCCAGAAAAGCCAGGGGAGCGGGGCTGAGCTGGGCACCATCCCGGGCCCGCGTACCTGTCCGTCCCGCCGGCTCATCGGCCCTTCCCCTCCGCTCCCCAAACCCAGCCCCGCTGCCGTCCCGCTCCCCGCCAGGCTCCCGGTGCCCCCCAGACGGTGACACAGGGATAACAAAGCCCGGCGGAGCGACGGCGGCGCTCACCTGCCCAGCGGTCGCTTCATGCCCTCGGTAGCGGCGGAGGAAGGCAGGCGCAGGCTTCGCCTTAGGCTGCAGCCCTTGTCGAGGGGCCCGGGCACGGCGGCAGCGGCGGCGGCGGCGCGCTCATGCTCCACCGTGACCGACTCGTTGCGTTTCCTCATGCCGGGGCGGGGGCGGCAGCGGCGGCGGCGACGGAGACGGCGGCAGCGGAGCGGGGCCGCGCTCACTCGCCGCGCGCCCGGCCCGGCACTGCCCGGCCCCGCCCCCCCGGCGCGCCCGCCAATCCCCGCCCCCGGCCGCGCCCCTCGCCCCGCCCCTCTACCGCCCCCGCCAATCCCCGCCTCGGAGAGGCCGCGGCGCCATCTCTACTGCGGGCACGAGCCCGGCCGCCATTTCGCTCTGGGCCGTGGCGGTGAGAGGGCGGCGCTGCTGAGGGCGGGAGCTCTGCGGGCCCGTCAAAGAGCCCCTTGTGAAAAACGCCAGTCACCTGTTTTTAAAATTTTAAAAGTTTAATAGTAATAAAATGGTTATAAAAATAGTAATACTATTAGAGTAATAATAATTTGGACCATTTGAATTAGGACAATATGAGACAACAGAAACAAAGAGTTACGGACGGTCCGGGTACCTCTTTCTGGGAAAAAAAAACCCGAAAAAGGACCCACGTTAACAGAGGATTAACTCTTAAAAGCCATAGCCTGTTGCATATTCATACACCTCATACTTGATGCATAAATTCCATTCAAATACAAGATTCTGTCTAGTCAGTGTCAACTTCTTCCTCTTAATCCTGACGGCGTCTTCAGGGATGAGTGAGGCAGGAAGAAGTTCATTCCTCCTGATAATGGAGCAATAAATTCCTTTTCTCTGAAAGATTTAGGTGTCCTGGGGCTGCTATCTGGTGCGAGTACCTCATTCCTTTCTTAAAAAATTACCTCACATTCATGGTTTCTATTTTAACATTATGTTACAACCTAAAACTATATTTAACACACTACTTAAGAGAATTAATACAGCATAGCTTTCTAACACAACACATATAATGTTCATTTTAATATTTGCGAAAAGCCAATCGTAAAATACGTATTTTTCACACGGCACAGCTGGTTCAGGGATGTGGGGAGAATCAGAACCAAGCTACTGATAGATAGAATCAGCAGTGGGAACAGGGACAGGGATGAGGCTCTTGGATGGTACAGAAGTGTTATGATACCACAGTGGGAAGCAGGTCTTCATTTGACTTATGCCTAAAGAGGCACCACACAGGCAAGGCAAGGAAGTTACAGAGCTTCCCTGGCTCTGTGCTGCGAAAAATGCATATTTGATGATTGGCTTTTCGCAAATATTAAAATGAATATTATATGTGTTGTGCTAGAAAGTAATGCTGTATTAATTCTCTTAAGTAGTGTTTTAGATATCGTTTTAGGTTATATAAAATGTTAAAATACAAACTACGCTATGTAGGATACTTTTTTTTCTACAGAAAGGACTTGCACTGAGACAGCAGCCACAGGACACCTAAATCTTTCAGAGAAAGAGAATTTATTGCTCTATTATCAGGAGAAATGAACTTCTTCCTGCCTGGCTTGGGAAGAAGTTGACAGACAGAATCCTTTGTTTGAATGGAATTTATGCATCATATATGATGTGTATGAATATGCAACAGGCTATGGCTTTTAAGGGTTAATCCTCTGTTAAAATGGGTCCTTTTTCGGGTTTATTTTGCCCAGAAAGAGGTACCCGGACCGTCCGTAACTCTTTGTTTCTGTTGTCTCATATTGTCCTAATTCAAATTGTCCAAATTATTATTACTCTAATAGTATTACTATTTTTATAACCATTTTATTACTGTTAAACTTTTGAAATTTTAAAAACAAGTGATTGTCATTTATCACAGTGCAGATGCTGCAAAGTGTGGAATATGTCAAATTTTTCTTAAGAGAGGAAGTTCTTAGATGTTTGATCTTTGTGTACTTTTAAGCCTAGTCAGCAAGAAAGCAGATTTTCCATGTCTTAGAAAAACAAATTCACTGCCTTGTTAAAGTTGAAGTCTTGAGGTGCTTCAGTGATCTCAGATCTAGGGACACATTGACAAAAATTTGGAAAAAGGACACCTGCCAATAGTGGACACACTTTATGGGCCACAAAAACACCTGGTAGAAGTCCCAAAGGAAGCAAGGAAGAAATTAATAAAGCCAACTTAGCAATTGTCCTGTAATCAACTGCAACTGGGTAAAATGTAATTCTGTCAGGGAATTACACCTGCGACCACCACGAGCCCAAGAAAGACACAGATCCAGAAGAAGAGAAAGAGTGGGTGTGCAAACTAATTAGCATGAGAAGCATTTCTTCTGAATTGTTGCCGAGTGATCCTGTACCCCAGATTCCAGAGAAATACATAAATGAAATAATCCCAGGAGGTACTGAACCAAGAGGGAGGAAGTAATTCTTAAAATACCAGCCTGTACTACCCAGCAGTTACAGATAACTAGCAGAAAACAATGTGTAATGAACTGATACGTGTTTTATCTTGTTTCTACAAGCTTCTCCTAACATTTGAGATTTTCAGAATTTTTCTCTTGATAAGATCATCATTGCCAAAAAAAAAAAACCAAAAAAAATCAAAATTTCCGGCCAGACTTTCGTAAAGACTGGTTGTACTTTTGCATGCTTTGAGCAGCAAAAGTTCTTGTCCATTTGATTTTGTTCCATTTTCTATGTCTCATTGGGAAGACTGAGTTCTGCAACTGAGCATTGTCAGGAGCTTTGTCTGGTGACAACATCATGAGTGGTGGTCACTCCAAAACAAAGGCTATTATGGGGCTTGGGAGTGGCAGTGTAGTGCTGTGAGGGGGGAATTGCAAGCTGCTCCACAGGCTTTGAAGCAAGGGGAATAGACTCAGCTGTCATAAACCCTCTGAAATGCCTCAGAGTGAGGTTTACTACAGAGGGACAACTAAGGAAAATTACTTGCAAGTCAGTCGTTGTGGGGTGAGTCTTAATACCAGTTGGCTTTTTCTCTGTGCTAGAATGAAACAAGTATTTTCTTGTGGAGCCCTTAAGTTAATCTCAACATTTCTAAATGCTTCCCTTCCTTAACTACATAGGTGTATAAACAGGTGCTTGCTTGGTCTCTCCCATCATAGCAGATATTTAAGATTAAGGAATCACCACTTTTTTTTTTTTCTTTTTTTTTTTAGTGTAATGTCCTCTGTGCTGCTGGTAGCCAGAATATTGAATTGTAGAACCATACAATCGTTAGGGTTGGAAAAGACCCTCAGGATCATTGAGTCCAACAGTTAGCTCAGCATCACCGTGTTTACCACTGAACCATGTCCCCAGATGCCACATTTAGACATTTTTTGAACACATCCAGGATAGTCACTCCACCCTGGGGAGCCTGTTGAAGAGCCTGATCCTTTCAGTGATGAATTTTTCCTCCTCTAAATCTCTCCTAGGAAAATGGCACTTGAGGCTCTTACCTGTTGTCCTATCACTTGTGACCTGGGAGAAGATGCCAACCCCCACCTCACTATAATCTCCTTTCAGGAATATGTAGAGAGCAGCAAGATCTCCACTGAGCCTCCTTTTCTCCAGGCTGAAGTGTTTATAGGCACCCCTTGCAGCACTCCAGTTGTGTGAGTCATCCCACCAGTGTGAAGAAATTCTTCCATTTGGGACCAGTACTTGCCCTTCTGACCTATTGAAAGAGAGTGGTAGGCCTTTCTGTGAGTTATCCTCAGAAATTACCACACAAACACCCCAGAAATCAATGCACAAGATCCATTCTGAATTCCAAATTAACCCCCATGGTGGAATTCTGGTCAACTTGAGAGATTGTTGAGGCCATAGTCCACTAAAAACCTTACTTCTGCTGCTGTTATAAGCAACCCAGGGTAAAATTCTGCCATGTGTGGTCGACAAATACTGTATCTGAACAATGCAAAACAGCTGAGGAAATGTGCTGACACAGGATTTCTTACCAGCCAGAAGTTCTACAAAACATGTACAGGAAGAACAGGAAAATCGAGTCAGAGTAAAGGTTGGGAAAGAATTTGGGATTTCTTAGCTCAAGGCATGAACAAAGATTACAATAGAGCAATAGCAGAAACTATTGCTATGGGCAAGGGCACATTCCAAAGAGTTTCTGTATGTGTGGAGTCATGCCAAAGGGGTCTGGAGACAGACCATGGGGCAGGGATACAGCCTGCTGGGCTACACCAGTGTCAGCCTCCTTCCCATCCTGTATCCTTCAGAGGCAGCTGCACCTGGATTTACCAGCCTGATCTGGAGATGAGGCAGACTGATGGAAAACAAAGGACAGCAAATAAGCACTGATCCTAAGTAACACTCTCAAGAGAAGGAATGAGAGCTGTGTTTGGCTGTGGATGAGCTTAAACAAATTTCCTCAAAAGACAGAACCCAGAGCAGGAGATAACAAAGGGACCTGTAAAGACCAGGGGAAAGTTCTGGTTAGGAAACCACCGTGAGAAAAGTCTCTGGAGAGCACAAGGATATTCAAAGCAGCAGAGAAATCAGAAAAGGGGCAGAGCCATCTTGAGATGGTACTTGAAAAGGGAATGAAAGCCAAGGAGATGTGAATTGAGGCAGAGCAGACACTGCAATGTCCTGCTAAAGGCAACCTCTGGAAATGCAGAGAGGCCTGCTAGGAGGACAGATTTCTGCTCCTCAGCACCATGGGCTTCTTCATCTGCTTGCCCAACTGTCTCCTAGCTGGACCATGTAGAGAAAACTAAAAAGAGTTCAGGTGGAAGGTGGAGCCATCCTTTCATGCTGAATTCATCCTTCCTGAAGGCAGGGGAATCTCCCAGCCCCCCACCTTGCAGTCCTAGGTCAGGAGCTGACTTTGTGGCAAGACAGGACTGCTGGGTCTGGCACAGCAGGTGCTGCAGGTTGGTGGCATAACTAGGCTTGTAGCCCCAGAGCAGGGTGCAGAAGGTGAGCTCAGGACTCCATGTGCTTGCCAGGAGGAGGTCACAGGGCTTCTCCTGCTGGATATCAGAACATGCAGAAGAATAGGATTGGCAGAAGCTCTGGCTCAGTGATGCCTTGGTGGGCAGTCCCTGATGTTTGAGACCCCAAAGGACTCCCCACTGACATCCTCCTCACTTTCCACCCTTCTGGGAAATTTGGAGATGGGGACCCTCATGTTTTCCTAGCTGTCCAGGAAAAGGTTTAATGATCTGGAGGGTGCTGTGGGCAGGCAGGTGCAGAATGAAGGTCTGGGACCAAGAAGGTCAGGAGCCAAGGAAGGAGCTGTGGGTAAATGAGGGGCCAGGGCAGGGAGGAGAGCTGGGACTGGTAAGCAGGGCTGTGGAGGGAGAATAGGTAAGGGTGCAGTGCAGCAGTCAGAGGTGTGGAGATGAAGAGAGGCCTCCAGGAAGTCCTTCACTCCCTGGGCTAGGGAACATGATCCCCCAGCTGGGAGCATCCCTGCTCTAGGATGCTCCCCGAGGAGAAAAAAGCTGTCTCCATGGCTTGGCTCAGCGGGATGAGCCCTTCGGGATGGGCTTGGCATGGGACAGCCCTGCCCTCCGCTGGCTTCCCTTTGCCTTGCACCCCCATCCCTTTTGCCCACCGCTGCCCCCCTGACCCTCATCAGTCCCCCAGGAAGTGCCCACCACGCCCCCATCCTCCCGAAGCTCCCAAGAACTCCCTGCCCCTCGGAATCCCTGCCCTTTGCCTCACAGTGCCCAAGGACTCCCCCAACTACTCCCTGCTCCTTTGACCTCAAACACCCCTGCCCCATTGAGCCATCCAGTAGCACTGCTGCCCATGAAGCTCCCCAAAGGGTGCTCCCATTTCCCCCTTAGCCCCTGGAGACCCTCAGATGTGCTCCCTGCCCTGCAGATGCTCAGGGGCTTCTCCTGCTGCCCCCTGATAATGCCACCTTCTCACCCTGCCAGCATCCAGTGGGGTAGGAATTTCCCAAGGTTTTCTTCCAGTGCCTTCTTTTTGGAGATGGCCTTGATGGCCACCTTGTGCCACAGTGTTAGACAGAAGTTAGGCACAATCAGTCACTTGACACCGGGACAAAGTCAGGGCCCAAATACCAGTTTTGAAACCAGTGAAGCTGAGTTTCACCAACCTCCAGGACCAAGGAAAGCCAACCCAGAATTCCATGTGACAGCTTTTGACAAGAATTATGATAACTACAAACTCTTCAAGCAAGCAGCTTCTGCCTGCTCACACTGGCAGGGTTTCCTGCTCACAAGCACCCAGACAGTTGTGCTGGGGCTGTGGCCACTTCTGCATGACATAGAGGAAGAACAACAGAAACCAGCACCTTGCTCTGCTCCTGGGGATCCTGTGGGGTGCCAGTGACTGCCAGGTCAATGAAGATAAGATCAATAAGCTGATGCACTGATCTTTCTAAACACTCTTAGGGAACTTCTTCCCCACATGCCACACCAGGTCAGCTCACCCAATGCCCAAAAGACTGTGCTCCTGCTGAAGCACCTCTGATAATACCCAGTACTTTTTGCCCACCTGCACCACCAGCTTGAAGGTGACACGCACAGGCTGCAGGACACCATCCTCCCCCTGTGAGGATGCAGGACCACCTGCCAATGAGCTAATCGGGCAGCCCCATGTGAGCAGGGCAGTGTCCTGACCCCCTGTCCCAGGAACAGCCTTCTCCCTATCAGCAGCCACAAAGCTCCGGCTGTGCTGGGCCTCGCAGTGCTCACAGGCACATTTTCACCCTTGGATCCACCAGCTTCACTCGCCCCCTTATTCCCACCGGCAGCCACCCCAGAACTGTGTATGGGAGCACAGACAAGCGCCCGCCCCGCAAAGGTGGGGCGCAGCCCCTGGGGCCAGCTCAGCCTCTTGGGGCTCCTCCTTCTCGAGCGATACAGGGCAGGACAAGGTGCCCAGACACTTTTCCTCCCGCTCTCCAGGAGCCCCCTGCAGGCGCTTGCCGCGTCCCGAGAGCCCGGCACGCCCGGGCTCCCTCCTGCGGGAAGGGGCCGATCCCGAACCCGCGCCGCGGCCGCTGCCCCGGAAGAGGCGCTCCCGCAGCCCCGCCCCCTAGGGCGTGCCCGGCGCCAGCGCGCCCCGTGACCAATCAGAAAAATCGGCCGCCCTGCGTCAGCGGCACGCGGCGGCGGCGGAGGCTGTTGCTAGGCAGGCCGGCGCGCCTGGCCCAATGGGAGCGGGGCGCTGCGGCCGGGCCCGGGCGCAGGCGGCGGCGGCGGCGGCGGGCGCGGAGCGGTTGGGGGCCGGCGCTCACCATGCCCTACAAGCTGAAGAAGGAGAAGGTGCGGCCCCGGGGGCGGCGGCGGCGCCGGGGGAGCTCCCGCGCGCGGCGCGGCGGCCGACGGCTCGCTCCCGCCGCCCCTCCCCGGCGCGGCCTTGCCTGGGCTCAGCCCTCGGGCGGGGGCGCGCACGGGGCTGTGGCCGGCAGGGGGCGGGGGCGCGGGCGCGCGCCCGCGGCGGGCGGGTCGGGTGGCGCAGGAGGGCGGCGGGGGCGCGCGCGGGCCCGGGGGAGGCGGGCGGGAGGGTGCGAGGGGCGGCCGGCGGTGCGTCCGTGCGAGCCCGGCCCGGCCCGGCCCGCCCTGCGCGCTCCGCCGGCCGCGGGGATGCTCCCGGTGGGTGAGGTACGGCCGCGCCCACGCCCCGGCCCCGCTGCTCCTTCCGCCGGCGGGGTGAGGGCCCGGATCCGCCTCTGCCGCCGCCGAGGGCGGCTGGGCCGGGGCTGTGGGTGCCCTGGCACCGCATATCTCCGATGAGGCCGCGCCCCGGGGAAGGGCTGGGTGGGCACCGGGCCCTGTCACGCACCGGGGTCAGCTCGCGGTGACCGGGACGGGAGATGCCAGCATCGCTCCTGGGCTGGGAGCTTGGCCTCGCCCTGGGCGTCAGCGCCGCGGGAGCCGCTCGGGATGGTTTTCCCTGGGAGAAAGGGCTGGGAGTGGATGTCCGGAGCAGGGCGTGCTGCGGGAGTGCTCTGTGGCTGCTCACACCTGAGCTCTGCAGAGAGATGCTGAAATTCTGAGCAAGGTGGAGTTTTCTCTGATTGTGTTCTCATCCTTTCAGGAGTCTCCAAAGTCTACCAAAAGCACCACAAAGCCTGGCAGCAGCAGCAGCAGCAGCGGCAGTAGCGGGAAGGATGGTGGGGCAGAGAATTCAGAAGAGGTAAGGCTTTCACCTTGGGTACAGCAGTGTGCATGTGCAAACTTTGGGGAGGAATAAAATCTTTCGTTTTAGCTGCTTCAAGCTGTTCCACCGGATAACACATGTCATCAGGATCTTAAGAAGTCGGAGAAGGAAAATTGGCCCAAGGGGAACAATGACTATGGATGAGACCAGCTGATGAGTCTCATACCCTACAGACCTGCAAAAAGACATTTGGCACAAAGCTGAGGGCGAGTGGTGCTCACAGAAGTGGGCAGGGCATGGCAAAGTTGGCTGCAGAAAGGGACACGCCATGATTATCAAGGAGGTGGAAGCCTGGCAGATGGGAGCAGCCTCCTTGCTCCTGTCAGAGCAAAGTGCCATCAACTCTGTTGTCACTTTGTGTCAGAGTGGGAGAGTAGTGAGAAGCGATGGGGAAAGATCTGTTCTTCTGAGGCGTGTTCTGGAGGAGTGAGATTAGGAAGTAATGGATAGGAACGCTTGAAAGAATGAACTGCTAGAGATTAAATGGCTCTCCTTTGGTATAACAGCCTTGTTGCTGAATGCAGCATTCCTCACAAGAAGGCACAGTCTGTATTCCCAGATGTGCAGTCTCACTCTCAGTTTGGATGTTGCCAGGGTAGATACATTAGAATGGCCTCAGCAGAGTATGATAGTATGATAAGCTGTCCTTAGAGTTAGCACAAAGTTGTGTTCATTGGAACTTTTCTGATAGTTCTGAGTCTGTCTGGCATTCAGGCAGTGGTTGTGGAATTTGAGAATTGTCTCAGAAGAATGTTATACACATCTGAGGAAGTGTGCATATATGTGTGGTTTATTTATTTTAATACTACAATTTGGCAAACAAGCTGTGCCACTTCTACATCCATAGAAGCTTGTGTGCTCTAGTCTTGTCTGGGACACATTGCACTTGTCATTTGGAGGGTTGGGCATGGGAGAGATGTAGGGCCAATCAAGACTAGGAAGAAATGTGTAATACAGTGGCATGGCTGCAGTCAGTGTTATTTTAGAGTCTACTCCAAAGCACAGATCTGCATTGCAGAGCCTCAGAAAACAGACCCACTATGAGCCACTCAGTTTTGTGCTCATGCCTGACCTGCCATGTGGCCAGCAAAGAATCACTTGTACTTTGTGTGCCTTGGAGCAGGCAGAAGTTTTGTAGATCCTCCATCCTGGCCTTTCCTTCTATCTGTTTTATTCTGTGTATGCAGCTGAAAACAGCTTGGTGGGAGAGCTGCCTGCAGACTCCAAGGAAGTGAGAGAACTCCTGCGTTGGCATTATGGGGTCAGACTTACCTTTTATTTATGTGGAACTCTTTGCTGAGTTCACAGCTCTGGAAAGGTGTAGGAAAGTCTGGGTCTTGCAAAGGATAGGCAGCAAAGCAGGTCACTGATGTGCCCATCCAAATCAGGCTGTGGCGCTGCCCTCCTGGTTACAAGTGGTGCAGTAAGAAGGGAAGAATGTCACAGGTGACAGGCTTCCTTTTGTGACCTGAAATGGCATGTAATATTTGCCTGGGTGCAGGAGAAACTGAGGAGTGATGTGTCTAAAATTCCCTCCCACAAAACATACCTAGCCACTTCCTCATACTCCAGACAAAATCCAGCCCTCCTTTAAGATGGAAAGCTGCGTCTCCTTTGATCATAGGAACAGAGAGCAGAGCAGAAAGGAGACACCTCTGCAGTGTGTACTGCCACAGGTCTCTTCTTCCTTTCTCTGTTGAGTCTGCAGTGAAGTTTGTTCCCTCTTGGTGCTTTCCTATCTCTGGAGTACTCTGCTGCAGAATGGAAGAGAGCTCTTTGCTTGATAAGAAGAAATGTATACCAGTTTGAATGCGATTTTCTTGCTCTTCAGGAAACACAGAAAGGTATTTTGACTTTCACAATGGGTGAAGAATTAGGTAATGTGTGCTGGGAGCAAAACTCCTTCCTTATGTCAGAAGCAAGAGGTGGTTTGACTTGTGAAACGCTGGGAGTGGTGTTGTCTGGTGGGGTTGATGGGCTGAGCCCAGCCTGGATACCTCTGCTGCCATTGTGAGAGTTTCATGCCCTGTGAATTCCCTTGTGGAGCTATGGTTGGTTGGTTGCCTGTTCTAGGGTGAAAATTGGGTGCACTAAAAAAATCTTTTCTTTTTCTTCGTATCTCAGTAGATGTTTAATGGACTTGCAGCAGAGGAGTAGCCATGGGGGCAACCCTCTTCCAGTTTGTGCTTTTCTCTCTCACACCATGCTCCATGGAGCAGGGAAAAGAGTAAACTTTAATTTATCCTGGTACCAGAAAGTTATTATTTGTTTTGCAGGCAACTTGTCTAGCTGGTGGGATGAGTAAAGCTTGTTGCAGAGCAGCTCTGTTTTGATGGATCTGGGCAAATGCAGTGGATAAAGAGGTCCTATGGGGATCTGTGTGGAGGGAGATGAAGAGGGTAGGAGCCAGTCCAGAACCCCGTTAAGCAAAGTGCTTTGTTCTGTGCAGCAAAGGAGCTTATAGTGGAGCTGATCTGGAAGGGCAGATATGTTGAAAAGCAGGCACATCCACAAGGGAGGGCAAGTGTTAGATTCTCTCTTAAGTCCAGGGGTACTGCACTGCTCCCAGTTTTACTCCAAGATGAGCATCTCTGATGTGAATAGCCAGCAGAGCTTGGCCAGCCCCTGGCTTTGTGGGGGCAGTTTGCTGTGGAAGAGACAAGGAGCAGTGGAGTTAAATATGAGAGAAGGGAGTGGGAAATGAAAGGTATGTTTAATTCAGTCCCTCTGGAATATGATGAGTATGTGAATGCAGAGAATTTCTGGGTAGCTATTTAAGGAGAAAAAATAAATAATGTCAGAGACTAAGGCAGTGTTGAATGAAAGGATGAGAAAGAGTTACTCCTCCTGGCCAGAAAGACTGGGAGAGGCAGCTGGGTGGGGAAAAGAGTTAATGACCTGGAAGTGGGAACAGGCATTAGCAGCAGTAAAGATGGGAGTTGCTCTGCAGCCTCAAGGGCAGCTTGGAGCCTTGCTGATGAGATTTGCAGCTCTGGGAGAGGGTGTACCTTTTCAGTGAGCTGCTGTATTTTCATGTTTTGCACATATCTCCATGGGGCTTGTTACTGCAGTACCTGGAGTTGATTATTCAGAGCCAGGCATTACAGTGTGTTCGTGCTTCTTCTGAGGCACAGAGCCTCATTTTAATAGGGAAGCTGTGTAACAGCAGACAAAGAGAGCAGGTACTGACTTGAGGGATGGGAAGGGAAGAGTCATCTGAGGAGGAGGAGGAGCTGAGAGCAGATCTGGGCTGGGAAGCTTAGCAAGCAGGGGATGCTCAAGGGACCAGTGAGGCAGAAAGGGCTTCCCGAGTGGCGATGCACCCAGCTGCAGTAGGAGTGCCTGCAGAGGTGAGGTCATGCACGGCTAGGAGAGAGCCTGAGGAGCCAGCACAGCTCAGGGGGGCTGTGGGAAGAGGATCTCTGCTCTCTGGGGTGAAGAGGAATGGCACAGAGCAAGCTCAGGGCCTGGGGCTCATTGACTTGTGCGGGCAAGTTCCTAACTAGGAGAGGTGGTGGGAACCAGTGGGGAGGAAGTGCTCTGGAGGCAGGGAGCCTGTGTGCAGGAGTTCTAATTCAGTTTCATTTAGCAAACAGGACATGAAATTTAGGGGTTTCATTTCATTCACCCCTAAATTTCATGTCCTGTTTGCAAAAGGAGCTGCTCCATTGAAGTGGGGGAAGTGGGGCTACCCCACTGTGCTATTCTCACACTTTGTGCTATTCTCTGGTCACTTGAGCATGTCCAGTGTAACAGGCACAGCAAACAGTGTCCCCCAAGCTGTTGGCTTTGTCATGGCATGTGAGCCCTGCTTGTCAGGAGGGGCTGAGCCTGCTCAGGGAGGGAGGTGCCTGCAGCTATGGAGCTGGTGTTGGTATCAGGGAAAGAAAGAAAAGCTTTCAAGTTCAGTAGTCTGCTGTGCTTTCAGGGATGGAAACTTCGGGAAGAAAGTGTTAGGAAACTTAAAATAAGCCTCTACTGATTCATGTGGCCAAGGTAGGAGGTGTTGAAGGCAGCAGGACAGCAGGCCTGCCACAGGAAGCACCTCCTGAAAGCAGGGATTCAACTTGATCCCAGCAGCCCATCATAAACCCTCTGAGCCCTGCAGCATATGAGTATATCTGACCTCTCCAGCCGTCAGGTTTTCCCTAGCAATCTCAGCTGAGGGACTTCTGCATGTGCATGGCTGTGTCTTGAATAGCTGGCAGCTAAACCTGAAACTATGCTTTGTCTCTCTTCGTGCAAGCTGTTGAAGAGTGTGCACTGTTGAAGACTGGTGGACTTTTCCAGCCCCCTGATGCAGCCTCTTCACATGCAGTAAAAACACCATGCTCTGAGCATTTGCCTGTGGGGTTTTTGGGTGGATGAGGGGTGCACAGGCTTGTCCTATCAGCTAGGAGGGCCCATGTGTCCTGCTTCCTTCAGTGTTTCCTGGGAGGCCACCAGTGCATCTTCTGTTTCTCTCTGTACCATCTTTGCTCTGTGGTGGCTCAGCATTCAGATTTTTCCCTTCTTCCCTGTGGAAGGAGAGTGATGCAGAGGTGAGGATTCCCAAAGGCATCTGGACAATATTTTGAGTGGCTCACACTGCCCCGATACTCAAATATTCAGGGTGAGGAATGAACTTTTCAGTCTTGGAGGCTGGCCAGCAAGGCTTTGTCCTGGCTTAACTGAGCAGAGACTACTCTTTAGTATAAGTTGCCTCCAGTTTGTAGTCTGGGCCTGCTTTGTTTGGCAGACACTGCAGTTTTTATCACAAGCTCATCTGGCTCCCTCCTCTCATCATGGAACAGCGCTGCTCTGTGAAGGGAATTGAAACAAATGTAAACTGTAGAGAGTTCAAATCTTGTTGTCTTCCCCCCACCTTGGCTTGGAGCTGAGCTTGAAACAGAACCACTCAAGATTTCCTTCAAACAGAGCCAGACTAGAACCAAAATTTTTCTGATTTCTCATTCAAAGTAATGGCTTGGCAAAAAAATTGATGTTTTCCCTTGGGCTCTGTTGTCCATGGGGAGTCTTTGCACTTGGTCTACAGATCCCAATCTGTAGAGCAGCATCTCCTTGTAGACAGCTTTCCCTGTTCCTACCTTGCTGCCTTCCCACAAGCTGCAGGTACAGTAACTCTTGCTCCTGCACTGCAGTGCTGTCCTGCACCTCTTTGAAAACCAGGGAAAGGGCTGTGCAGAGTGGCTGCAGCTCAGCCAGGAGGAGACTGGCCATCTGGAGGGTGGCAAGCTCTGCTGGGCTCCTGCACTCCCTTAAAACACTGCTGGTCACTGTTCTGGTGAGGTCTGCATTCCTGCCACTGTGCTCTCTGTGGCAGCTGAGAATTATGGGGAAAGAAGGAGGTGATGTCCAAGAATTTCACTCACCTCTGCTGCCCATCCATTGTGCTATTCTTTCTGTGTCCTAAACAGGTTCATTCTGCAGCTCCTTGGCTTCATGTACCAGCAGGAAGGAGGTGGCTCATGCAGCACAGCCAGGGCAGGCTGGGTGCTGGTTCCAGTTAATCCCTCTGCTTCCTGGCAGGATGTTGCCATCTTTTGTCTGAGTTTTCCACAGGTTGGGTCAGTGTGAAATTAAAGGGTCAGTTATTGAGTCATTATGGTCCAAGTGGGACTTGAACCAAGAGAGCTTCAGCAAGGTCAGAAGAGAACTGAGCTGAGCAAACACTGGCTTGAGTTTCTGGTCACATGCTAAACATGAGAAAGTGCCTCTGTTAGTGCTGTGGGAGAGGAGAATGCAGGCAGAGAGTTTGTGTGGCTGAAAGGAGTGATGTGGGAAAAGCCCATCTACAGAAGTCCAGACAGCAGTGAGGCAGAGATGGGAGAGAGCAGTCAGGACGGGCTGGGAGAGCCCACAGGCTGGGATCCAAGGTTCTGTATGTTTGTGTGTATGATCCATGTGGTTTATAGGTGCTCCTGGACCATGAGTACAGCAATGATTGTCGTGGTCTTCACTATTGCCTTTCTAAGGCCTTTATGTCTGCTCTGTACTACATGCTTTGCTTTTTCACAAGTGATTCCCTGCACAGGGACAAGGAAGCAAATTGCTGGTTTTCTAAACTTGCTTGTTGTGTGTTGTACAGGGACAGCAGCATGCAGAGATTTCTGTTTGGAGCACAGAAAGTTCTTATTTCTGCTCCATGTAATTTGTCACAAGAAGTGACTTTGCTTTCCACATCGATAGCACTGGCTGTGCTGAGAGGCTCCATTGTCTTTGTGGTACCTTGCAGACATGAGTAAAACTGATGTTTACTTTGCAGGTATGCTGCAAAGGCAACCAGCAGCTCTAGAGCTGGTGAGATGCCCTCAACTGCAAGTGCAACAGTGAAAAACCTGCCAGGTTTCTTAATTCCAAGAAGATGCTGATGGGCATCTGCTTATGAGGCTTGTAGGTAAAAGCTTCTGAGTTGTTTTTTTCTCTGTCACCAGGCCCAGCAGCCTCAGCAGCAGCCTCAGCAGCCACAGCAGCAGCCACAGCAGCAGCCAACCTCAAACAAGCGGCCCAGCAACAGCGCTCCCCCCCCAACCCAGCTGAACAAAATCAAGTACTCAGGGGGACCCCAGATTGTGAAGAAGGAGCGCCGGCACAGCTCTTCCCGCTTCAATCTGAGCAAAAACCGGGAGCTGCAAAAACTCCCAGCCCTCAAAGGTAAAGAGGCAGTGGGGTGGAAGTGACCTGCATGGCAAGCTGCAGTTTCTTCAGCTAGTTACATGGGCACTGCAGCAAGGATGGTTCTGGGAAAGGTGCTTGGCTTGTTAGCACGTAGAGAATTGATGGATGGTCTAAAATAATCAGAGTATTCTCAATGCAAACTTCATATTTACCTTCCTAGTTGAGGTGTTTAAACCTGCTTCTGTGTACTGAGGATTGCCTCAGATTCTTCAGCAGGTTGTGCAGGAAGGTGGTAAAGTGCAGAGACCTTGGTGCAGGCTGTGCTTGGTTCCTACATCCACCCATTCCTGAGGAAGGATCAGGTTTCCTCCTCATTGTGTTTCCATTGCAAATTATGATAGTGCAATTGAACCTGTCCATGTTAGGGCAGCTTGGTATTAGCACTTAATGTACATTATGTGGCAATTAAACATGAGTATGGACAAGGAGAAAGCATTTTCAGCAGGCATTGAGGCAGAGCCATTGCTTGGTGCTGCTCACAGACACAGACAAGCCTTTGGGGAGGGCCGAGGCAGTGTGTAGATTCCAGTTGTATCAAAAAGAGAATCTGTTAATGTACAGCTCCTGCCACCCTGGCCCTGTTGTCTGGCAGGAGGGTCAGGCTACAGCATGTGCTGCCCAGCTCCCTTTGTGTTTCTGGAGTGCAGGACATGGCTGCCACTGCTCTGTGATGGGAGCTGCTTGAGCTCCTTTTTCAGTGTACTCTGTACACAGAAGAGATCAATGCTTGTCAGGTTAGAAACTGCTACTACATTTGAAATCCCCTCATGGGATGGCTGCTTCAGAGGCCTGGCAGCCTCTCTGCCCCCCTTGTCCCATGTCCATAGCAGGGATAACAGTTCAAGGGCAATGTGGCAGGGGAGGGGGAAGCCACAGGGAGCAAACCACGGTTCTACCTGGGTAAAGCAGGAAGATGAGGTGCCTGTCTGCAAGGACACATGTCCCTGCTTTCTCTGACAGATGCTCCTCCCCACGAACGAGAAGAGCTTTTCATCCAGAAGCTGCGGCAGTGCTGTGTTCTTTTTGACTTCATCTCTGACCCCCTCAGTGACCTGAAGTTCAAGGAGGTGAAGCGAGCAGGTCTCAATGAGATGGTGGAATACATCACACACAACCGGGATGTTGTCACCGAGGCCATCTACCCTGAAGCTGTTATCATGGTAGGGCACGGGGCCAGTGTTTGTGTGGCTTCTGTGTGCCAAAGAAACAGGGAGGTGTGGGAGGAGGAGGGGATGGGGATTTGTCAGAGAGGAGTGTGACCCCAGTCCTACCCATTCCTTATCTCCCCCCCTCCAGGAAGAGAAGTGTGTGTGGGGGTGGTGGTAGTGACAGTGCCTGCTGTGGGGAGAGGTGGCAGCTCTTGTCTCTGGCACAGACTGCACTTGGGGAGGTCCTGTGCAGAGTGTGGCCCTGCAGCCTGCAGGAAGGGATCAGCCTGTGGGGGCAGCTGACAAATCACACTGCAATGAGGGATTTGCTGTATGGAGGACCATCATGAGGTGTCTCAATGTCATTCATGCAACTTTTTCACTCACCTCAGTTTTCAGTGAACCTCTTCCGGACACTCCCACCATCGTCCAATCCCACAGGAGCAGAATTTGACCCTGAAGAAGATGAGCCTACATTAGAGGCTGCCTGGCCACACCTTCAGGTGAGGAGCAGTGGGGGATATAAATCTGGTGAATTTATCTCCAAGAAGTTAAGAGTCCATGTAGAGGCTGCCAGCCCTGCCACTGCTGCTTCACCAGCCTGCAAGGGTTGCTAAGGAAAGACCAGGCCTGCCACCCAGGGGTCAGAGGTGACTCTTAGGTAGTGCAGGAAGCAAGAGTGTCCTGGGAACTGGCTGATGCCTCTATGCAACATTCACCTGCAGGTGGCTTTAGACAGACTAGATAAAAAGGGTTAGGGGAGTGCCAAGTGAGTGTGGTTTAGCAGAGCTCAGCAGTGGAAGTCAGGAGGAAAGCTTGAGGCACTGGCACAGGGATGTGTTGTCAAGCAGACAAAGGCAGAAAAAGAGGCAGGTACTGCAGAATGAAGCAGAAAATACAGAGAAGAAATAAGGTGTCATTCTGCAGCAGTGGTTAATCACTTCTCACTGCTGCAGTTGACATAGGGATGTGAGCATTGATAGAAATAGCTTGTGTTCAGTACCAGAGTGCTGTGAATGCTAGACAGCATTTGTTTCTCAGAATTGAGTCAGCAGCAGCCAGCATTGATTTCTGGCCACTGAATACTGAACTTTTTGGTCAGCACCTCAGTTTTTTCTTTACTGCTGTCCTTGGCAGCCAGGCCCTACCTGTAGATGCCTGGTCCTATCATTCTTTCAGTTGCAAAGTCAGACCTTTCAAATGCATTGATCTTGTTTGGCCTAGTGGCCCCTCAGGACCACTAGGAGAAATGAGAGTGGACTCAGTCCTCTCAGAGAACAGCAGGACCAGAATTTGATGTTTCAGCACTGAGAGCCTTCTTAAAGCAAGCTGCCCTTTGTTTTCCAAGTGGGACACAGCATGCACTCTCCTGGCTTACTGAGACCAAGCCAACCTTGAGTCAGTACCAGGAGGCAGAGGACACTGCATGTTTTTCTGGGGTCTGTTTCATTTCTCTGCTCTTCTGTTATTCCTTGGCATGTCTCAAGGGCATCCAGTGAATCTGAGCCTTTGCCATCTCTGGAGGTTTCTGATCTCTATAGGGATGTGTGCTGAAGATGGGAGAAGAGTTTCCCAGGCCTAATGTCTTAATCTGAGTAGGGGGGTGTTATCTTTGGGAGACCTGAGGTGTTGAGATCTCAGGCAGATTTGGGCAGTACTGTGCCACCAGAGACTCCTGCCCATTAAAGCAAGGGCAGCTGAGTTGATCCCACTGGGTAAGGAAACATTGGCTTTTATGCTCCTGTTTGGGCTTTCCAGCCTTTCCCTGAATCCTTAAGGAGAAGAAAAACATAAAATCTGAAGTTAAACACTGGTGAGAGGACAGGGAGATTTCTAAGTAATTTTTCCTTTTCCCCCGACAGCTGGTGTACGAGTTCTTCCTCAGGTTCCTGGAGTCACCTGACTTTCAACCAAATGTAGCCAAGAAATACATTGACCAGAAGTTTGTGCTATCTGTAAGTGATTGCTGCCCCTGCCACTGTGCACCACCTTTAGGGAGGACCTGCAGCAGATTTTGGTGTTTGATGATGTGACTTTTCTTTATTTGTCCTGAATGAGCAGACAGAATTTCCTGTGCAGGGCAAGACTTGTGTGTGAGCTGTAGTCACTGGAACTCATAACTCGTACAGATGGAGGGGGGCACGGGGGCCTTGCAGGGGAAATCTGGGGATGTGCAGCTGTGTAGAATGTGCAGGCCATCACTGTGCTTCTGAAGGTGAAAGGAATGATGATGGTTCCAGCTTGTGACTAGGAGGTCACATGTTTCAGGGAAATGACCACTGTGCTCCGGGTGCTGGAGGCATCACTCAGCTGAAAGAGCTGTTTGTGCCAAGCAGGAGCAGTGCCTGGTGTTGCTGGTAGCTTTGCCCAGACAGGCAGTGTGCAGGCACTCACTGATTTCTCTCCCCACAGCTGCTGGATCTCTTTGACAGTGAAGACCCCAGAGAACGAGACTTCCTAAAAACTATTCTGCACAGGATCTATGGGAAGTTCCTGGGCCTGAGAGCATATGTGAGGAGGCAGATCAACAATATATTTTACAGGTGAGGTCTTTCTTACTACCATGTAGACTCCCTGTCTCCAGCATTTTTCCTTCCTCTTGCTTATCAAACTGTATCCAGCATTTGGCATTGACTTCTCATCCTTCTCTTTAGGTTCATCTATGAAACAGAACACCACAATGGGATTGCAGAGCTACTGGAGATCCTGGGAAGGTAAGGCCACTTTTGGGAGTCCCAGAGGGCCTGTAGTGAGAGTGGCCTCCCAACCCAGTGTGCTGTGTGAAAAGGCAGTGCCTTCCTTCAACAGTCCTTGCAGGAGGCACCTCTTGCAGAAAATCTGTCTGACAGAGCATAAAGTACTCCCCAGCATGCTGATAAATACAGTGATAGCCTTCTCCTCCCCAGATCTGTCTCCTGTTCTTTACTGAGTCCAGTCACGCTTGCTGTCTTGCCTCAGCAGGCAGTGAAAGAGCAGAGCTCCTCACAGCTCTGAGAAGCCCTAGCAATGGGCAGCCTCCTCCCAGGTTTCAGCTTCTCTTCTGTTTGTGGCCCTCTTGTGCTGCCATCCTCCTGTTCTGTAATGCACAAGTGTGACAGTGTTCAGAGGGGTCTTATGCTGGAGGAAGAGACAGAGGTCTGACTCCATATTTCAGAAGGCTTGATTTATTATTTTATGATATATATTACATTAAAATTTTACTAAAAGAATAGAAGAAAAGGTTTCATCTCAGAAGGCTGGCTAAGCTAAGAGTAGAAAGGAATGATAACAAAGGTTTGTGGCTCAGACAGAGAACCTGAGCCAGCTGGGCTGTGATTGGCCATTAATTACAAACATCCACATGAGACCAATCACAGATCCACCTGTTGCATTCCACAGCAGCAGATAATCATTGTTTACATTTTGTTCCTGAGACCTCTCAGCTTCTCAGGAGGAAAAAATCCTAAGGAAAGGATTTTCATGAAAAAATGTCTACAACACCCAAGGCTCAAGCACTGAGCTGCTTCATTGCTGGCCTTCCCCAGAGGTTCTGCCTAAGTGTGTGTGGGGCTGAGCCTGGCAGGGACAGAGCAGAGTCCAGACTCCATCAGAGGCATTTCCCTGTGGTTCCTGCCAAGAACACTCTCACTGAGCTCAGTGTCCAGGCTGGGGTGCACTGACCACACCTTTGGGGGGTGGTGAGAGCTACGGTGTCTTGTGAGGTGAGAGGCACTGTATTTCTCCTGGGTCAAAATTCTAACAAGACTCTTGTTTCTTCTCAGCATAATCAATGGGTTTGCTTTGCCTCTGAAGGAAGAGCACAAGATGTTCCTCATCAGAGTCTTGTTACCACTGCACAAAGTGAAGTCCCTCAGTGTGTACCATCCACAGGTGAGAAGTGCTTCAAGTTCAAGGGCAGATTGGGATTTTGCAAGACCTTATAGCTGTTAAAAGCTCTATATATTTATATTAGTTTATAAGCTAATTGTTTATGGCTATCCACCAGGCCACATTGTACAAGTTCTTGCTGTGAAATGTTCTGGGCTCTGCACTAGTCCCATATTATATTGGTTATTCCATTCTTGTGCTGTCTGGGCCTGTGCCACTGGATTATAGGAGAGTATCCTGACATTTCCCAGTGTCTTAATGCTGTGGCTTGCTTTGTCTTTCTGTGCTGGAAGCTTGTGAAATATTGGGGGCCTGCTGAAACCAGAGAGGTAAATTTCCTAGCTGCAGTCATCAGCCTGTGCATGTGGTGTATCAGCTATTAGTCACCACTGAGATATGTGGAGAAGTTGGCTTGTTAGTCTGCTAGATTGGTTTAGAGATTAATTTCTTCAATTCTGAGTACATAACAGAAGAATAGAGAAGATGAGAACTTGGGATAGGAAGTGAAAAAATATGGGTACTAAGTAGAGATGTCTGTTCTCTCAGCCCTGTTTCTGTGGGGCAGGGCTTTGTGTCAGTCAGGTTTGTTCTTCCCATTGTGTACATCTGTATGTATTGGCTGGGGACTGCTCTGAAGTTTTGTCCTTTAAATTGCACAAATGTCCTGAGCTCAGGCCCTGCCTGCTTGGTCTTAAAGTCTTCACTTGCCATCAGTAAACTGGATTTGTTTAGAGCTGCAACATAATGGGCATGGTGTTACTTCCAGCCTAGGGGTGGTAGCACTTGGGTACACTTGAAGAAGCTCTAATCTTGCCATGTTTTTTTCCTGCAGCTGGCATACTGTGTTGTACAGTTCTTGGAGAAAGACAGCAGCTTGACAGAGCCAGTGAGTAATCTTGCTTCACTTCTGTGTGACAGTCAAGTCCCAAAAAGCTTCACAGCTTCCTTAGAGCAGCCCATTTTCACCCTTGCTGTAAGGAGGCTGGGATTCACTGGTGGTGTTTACTGGGTTTGCCTGGCTCCCTGGGGTAGAGGGGGCTGTACTGCTCATGTGCAAGCCTTTAGCATTCTCTCCTGAAGGCTTCAGGAAGGTGGGCTGCAGCCTTCCTCTATGCTTCAGATCTTGGTGTAGCAGAAGGAACAGGATACCAAGCTGTTCTTCCAGGGCAGAGCTTCTGGCTAATGAGGGATACTGCAGAGACAAAATACATGACCATCTGATGGAACCAGAGCTTGTGGGGGCCCTGAAATAGTAAGAGTTCCTCCAGCCTGCTGGAGTTGGCTGCAGAATTGTGGGGATGAGGTTAGGAACCTGGGACACAACATCTACTTAGGCATGCCACTGTTCCTTCATGAAAGTATTCTCCTTCCAGCTTTAGCATCAGTTTGCTAATTTTGTAGAGGTAAGTGACATTGTAGACACATTTACCTTCAGGATATGGTGCTGGGAAACAGCAGGTTCTAAAATGTGAGCAGTGTAAGTGGTGACCTCACATATTCTAGCTACTGTCTGCACAAACCTGCAGTGTTAACCAGGCTAAATGCCAGCTTGGCAGAGGGTGCAAGAAGGAGACAAGTGTTTCTCCACCCACTGCAGGCCAGGAAATGTCTTCTACAGAGCTGAGCTTCACAGGCTCAAAACAGCAGATGGGCAGAGAACACACACTTCTGTCACTGTAGCAGGGAGCACCAAAAGTGTGAGTGTTTAATGAGTAATGCTGGCTGAGGTCGTTCTGTTCTCTGGCTCAAATGTGTGTGCTCATGGTGAGCCTGCCTGTGCTGGGTAGAAGCTGGTCAGCTGTTGTCAGCTTTCTGGCTCCACAGCTCTGACACCAGCAGTGCTGAAGCAGAGCTCCTAGCTTTTCCTTTAAACCTGGCTCCTCCATTTCCTATGTTCCCAGAAGCCTGCTCTGAAACAAACCATTTAAAGTAGCTTCCTGATCATGCTGAGTACTTCCTGTGGCTGACATCCAGTCCTACAGCCTCCTGCCAAAGCACCTCAAAGGTTGAGGGAGAAGAGAGAAATAGAAATCTGTCAATATTTCACCTTGCAGCTTATTCAGACAGTAAAGCTCTGTAACTCATCACTTTTTTTTGATAACTCTTTAGTGGCCCCTGGATTACAGACCCAGGTCTGGCTTGGTGCTTGTGGAAAGCAGTGGAATGACCCAATTTCACTACCTTCAGTGCATGTTGTGTTGTGTTTCAACCAGGCATACCAAGACCATACTGCCACAGCTTGGGTTCTGTTGAAGCACCTTCCTTGTGAAGGTTTTGAACAGACCCCCAAGATGCCTGGTGTTACTGAAGTCTGGAAGAATTACAGGGCTTGTGCATCAGCAAGAGTCTGAATGCACAGGGAGATGTTACCAGCAGTGCTGGAAAGAGGCCAGATTATTCCCTGGGTCCACACTTGCCTCAAATGCCCCCCCAGAAGCTTGCTCAGCAAGGCTTGACCTGGTAGCTCTTGTCTCAACAGCAGTCTAAAAGACTGTCAGGTGAGCAAGGCCTCAGATGTGCTCAGTAATAGCAAACACAGACTCCAGACACCTTAGTTGGAGGGGAAATGACTTCTGAGTCAGTGAAGGTAACTCTTGCCTGAATGGCAGACATGAATAATGACAAACATTGAGAGTAATGGGACTGCTGGTTTTTGAAGCCTTGAGTTGGCAGAAACATAATGCTCAGATATCTCTAATCCTGCTGTTGCAATGCCCACTCCTGTCCCTCTGCTGCTCTGAACTTCCTCTCAAGGGCCAACTTCAGGATCAGATAGCTGAAGTACAGAGGTTTGAAAGGGCAGCTCCTATGGCCAGCTGTGTGTGCGTCTGGTGTCCACAGAGTAGGCATCTCTTCTTCCAACAGAGTGAAGGTCTGCAGCATCTTGGATCCTCCTTTATAGTGTCTAGAAGCAGATGGGTAGGACAGGAAGCAGTATTAAAAAAATAACATCTAGTGAGATACAGTCCTTCCCTATTCTTGTAAGCAATAGTTTTACTCTGCCAGAAGCTGCATCTGCATTGTCATATTTAATTATAACCATGAAAACTCCATAAACTTGTCTGTTCCATTCTGGAGTCTGTTTCAACTTTGAATCTCTACAAAGTCTTGCAAGAATGAGTTCCATAATCCAGTTACTTTTGTGTGAAGCAGTATTTCCCTTCCTTGTCCCAAACCCATCCATTGCTTTATTTATTCAGTGCTCCCCAGTATTCAAGCTCTGCAATGTTTTGAATAATGACCCTTCAGAGACCTTCTCTATAGCATTTCCAGTTTTATTAGTTGAACTTCTATGGTTACTTTGCACTGTCTGCCAGCTGCTGCCCACTCCAGTTTCACCCTTCTGTGTTAAGTTGTGGTGGGGGATAAGAAATGATTGTTAAGCTTTGTGCTTGTAATAAATCATAGCAGCCTAGGGAGAGCTGCTGCCATGAGTGTAACTTTGCAGAGTTTGGGCTTTTGTCTTCTTTCTTCACCCACCCTGACTCACTGGGAAAGTCTGTTCTGTTACTTCCTCCCCTCTTGCTGTTGTAACCAGACACTTAAAAATTTATTTTGCAGCTGGTGTTGACTTTGAGCCTCTAACTGTCTCTGTACTCTTCCCACTCAGGTGATTGTGGGCTTGCTGAAATTCTGGCCGAAAACTCACAGTCCCAAAGAGGTGATGTTTTTAAATGAGCTGGAGGAGATCCTGGACGTGATTGAGCCATCTGAGTTTGTGAAAGTCATGGAGCCCTTGTTCAGGCAGTTGGCCAAATGTGTCTCCAGCCCACACTTCCAGGTAGGTTGCAGCTCAGGGAGGAGATGGAGCATTGGCTTGTAATCCACTTGGCATGTGAGGGTGACACCACAGTTTTGGGCTTGTATTTGGCACGTGGAGGTGTGGCCAGGGCGAGTATTGGGGTGACACGTGGTGGGAAGCAGTGAGAACCTTCAGCACAGCCACAGCCTGAGCCCATCCAAACAGAACACAGGGCAGATCTGTGGAGCCTCTCCTGCTGCTGTGTGCTGTTCAGCACTGGGTACTGCAGCAGGCTGGGGCTGGAGCACAGGTGCTCTGCCACCTCCTGTTTTGGCTAGCAAGGACAGAGGAGATGCATCAAGGGTCACCCTGTTGAAGTCAAACCGAGCACTCTGCAGTGTTGGAGAGAGGCCAACCAAAGACACTGTGCTGGGAAAGTCCTTTGTTTTATTCTGGCACAGGTAGTAAAGAGTGAGGTGTACTGGAGAAGTGCTGGAGTCTGTTTCTTCCTTGTTTCCACTGAAGGGAAACTGGTTGTAGTAGCTGGCTAATATCTCTGTGGATGGTTTAAAGTGTACAGGGTGATGGGACCTGCTAGTAGCTCCTAGCAGGTGTTCTTCACTCACTCATGGCAGTTTTAAAACTGCCATGAAGAGTGCCCAGGAAGAAGAGAGCTTGCTGGTCAAACACATGGTTGACCCAGGTTTAGGTGGAGTGTTAAAGAAGAAATGACTCAGCCATCCCCCAGCGAGAGTGAGTGCACAGTGAGGCAGGCTGGCTTCAGTTTGTCTTTGGGTATAGAGAGGTACAAAGTCCTGTGTTTACAAGGCAAAAATAGGGTCAGTCTAGGTCACACGTGTATGTAAAAAATCAGTTTTGTGTGAAGGTCTAGGGGAGCATGATGGAAACCAGCTAGACATGGATTCCTGGTGTGGTGGTGGGGAACCAAAGGACTAATGTGACCTTCGGGTGTGGAAGCAGCTACCAGAAGGAACTAAGGAGCTTGAATTAAGTAGGGTAAAGGCTGGAGGAGAGACATCCTGTACTTGATAGCAGCCCTCATCTGCTGCCAAACTCTGAGGAACAATGCTAAGAAGCCTGGAGAAGGTGCAAACACTTTAGAGCCTAAGAGAATTAACCCCAAAGTTGTCCCATACAGTCAGGCTGAACAGTCTACAGCTTGTCTGAAGAGCAAAATTAGGAATTGACTTCTTGGTGAGTCTGAGCACCTTGGTGGGAATGAGTTTTCTCTGGGTGGATTGTGTGTTAATGTAGCAGAAAAAAGCTTAACCAGATCTTGAAAACCAAAAGCTAGGTAAGTGGACACAAAATGAGTTTAGTTTCATTTACTTGTGTAATATTAAAGGGATATAGCAAGTTCTGCATTATCTAAAATGCAAAACTGAGTCTGGATGTCTCTTTTTCTAGGTTTTTAAGCCATTCTCAAGCTAGCACTAAATGCAGAAATTAACCTGCATTGTCTGTCACTGTGTGGAAACTTGCTTGACTTGTTTGTCTTGTTAGAGCAGGATGGCTGCCCCAAGATTTTCCATATTTTCACCTTTACTAAATCAGGGGGTTGAATTGTGGGACTGGTGACTGAAGCATGCTTCAAAGCCCTGAGAGACTCTGTTGTGGGAAAGCCAGGGAGGAGTGGAACTTTACAGAGGATAGGCTGAGGAAATGAAGAAGGCTTGGAGCTAATCTGAATTGGGACCTGTAGCAGATGACATTACTGCCCTTAAGTGTTGTGCAAAGGGTGTTGGAAGCATGGATATATTGACTTGTCTATTCAAGAACATGAGGTTTGTCCCAGAGATGTGAGAAGTGTCTGGCAGAGGCTAAGGCAAAGGAAGGATGAATGGCCTCAGAGGAGTTGATGAAGGTCAGCCCTGTGCTGTGGGGAAGCATGTGGGCTCCTTGGCTGGGTGGTGGCTTCCCTGTGCAGCACAGGAGTTCCTGGGAGGAGCCTCTTCAAGGACGCCTTTCTCTCCTGCTGCAGGTGGCAGAGCGAGCACTGTACTACTGGAACAATGAATACATCATGAGCCTGATCAGCGATAATGCAGCCAAAATCCTCCCAATCATGTTTCCAGCACTCTACAAGAACTCCAAGAGTCACTGGAACAAGTAGGTCTTTCCCCCATGCTCTGACACTTGCTGGATTGTTTGATGCACTGGCAGTCTTGGGGCATGCTGCTGCAGTGCAACAATGCAGCAGTGCATGGGGTTGGTGGTGGTATCTGCATGTATCGTGGAAAAAGATTTCCTGAATCCTCTGAGTTTTCTGTCAGCACCCCTGGAAAAGCAAAACCCTTGTGCCCAACCAGTGTCCTGTTAGGGGGACCCTTCACTGGACAGTCCTGCTGGGTCAGTTCAACTGACTTATTCAGGGTTTGCCAGCAGCATAGGAGAAACCACTCAGCAGGTCTTCCATTTTATTTGATTATGTTCCCTGTTACTGGTGACTGCCAGTGCCTGGGAAGGACTTACACTGACAGTTCATGGAGTAACATTCCTAATAAACATAAAATTGTGACAGGTTAAGATTCAGGGACTGCCAGTGAAAGTATCTGACTGCAAAAACATATTCAGAGAAGCTCTAATTCCCAGCAAAAGTATCAGTGTGTAGAGTACATTTCTTACCCACAGGGGAAGAAGATGGGTTCAGCCTGTTGACTGATCCCAGTAGTTACAATGGAGTCTTCCCTAACTCACTCCTATTCTCAGCTTACTTTTGTGCTGTTTCTTTATGTTTAGGTGGAGCTCGAGTGACTCTTAGTCATACATGACTTTGTTACTGATTGGTGTAAAATTCTCTCACTTTGCTCAGAGGTGTATTCAATAAAGCACAGAGCACGTGCCCTGTGAGGGGTGGTCACACTCTGGGGTGGGGGATTTTGGGAAGGGGATGTGTGTTAATGCAATTGTGTTATAATGAGCCAAGCTCATCCAAGGAGGTGATTTTGGGAAGGGGATGTGTGTTAATACAATTGTGTTGTAGTTAAAAAAACTCATCCAAGGAGGGTGATTTTGGGAAGGGAATGTCTGTTAGTACAATTGTGTTATGGTGAACTGAGCTCACCCAAGGAGGGTGATTTTGGGAAGGGGATGTCTGTTAGTACAATTGTGTTATGGTGAACTGAGCTCACCCAAGGAGGGTGATTTTGGGAAGGGGATGTCTGTTAGTACAATTGTGTTATGGTGAACTGAGCTCATTCAAGGAGGGTGATTTCACCCCAGTTCCTGGCTCAGCCACAAGACACCTCCTATCTCCCATGGCTGGCAGGCCCTGTGCAGTTTATCAGCTGCAAAGCACCATGGAGATCCCCTCCCTGCCAGGATTCCAAGGGAACTTGGCTGAGGTGTCTCCACTCTGCTCCACCCTTTGTTCCATTCCCTCGGCAGGGGCTGTGGCTTCAGGTTGTGTCTGTGGAGAACCATCCTGGAGCAGGCTTGGAGCTCACCAACAGCATTCCATCCAGGGAGCAGCAGCTGCATTTTACCCTGTAAAGCCTCTACTGCTACAGCTTCTGTTAGGATGTGAATATAACTTCTCAGTGTCCTCTGATTTTGCCCCCAGCCGTCTCTGCACAGCATGGAGAAGGGCCACAGCAGACCAGAGTGGCTTGCTTCTGCAAGGGCTGAGGCATCTGCATTTATCAGCCTTGGGCCCTTGAATCTGCATAGAGTTTGATTCCTGCCTACCTCTGATGCTGCCAGAAGTGTGCAGTAGATTTTCCATCTGACTTCTGGCTGCTTGTTAACTAGTGTCCCACCCTTACGTTCTCTGTGACCAGAGAACTTGGCTAATACAGTGCCTGAGTCCTTGAGTACAGGAAAAACAGAGAAAGCAAAACTAACTGGGCAGCTGTCCATGTCAAATATTGTCCCCTGTGTCTGATTCCTAGATGCTACTCTGTTTTGTGGTTCTCTTATCAACTTCCTTTCTTCTGACTTCTTCATTTAATTCCTTACCTAGTTAATTCAAGTTTAATTAATTTGATTTAATGCACTTCCTTTAGTGAATTAGCTAAAAATTTATTCTAGGGAGGCTGGACAAGTCCAGAGCTCAAAAAAGGACTTCATGTTCTTGTCTGAAACCCTTCACCAGTTCCATGTCCCTGCAGCAGCCAAGATTCATGATTCTGCTGTTCCTGTCTTTTCTGGTCTGCTTCCCAGTAGTATTGCAGAAGAATTTCTGAAAGTCTTTTCCTCTTATTTCTCCTTGTCTTTCAGCAACATCCCCATCTTCTCAGGGCAGGTTGAGTACCTCAGATTCTCCTCTTCCTTCACATAGTTCATCTGTTTGGTCAGACAGCCTGCTTAAGTCCAGCAGGATTGCATCTCTCTTCAATATTCCATTTGCAGAGCTGGTAGAGACACAGAGCTTAGTCTGCTGAATCTCATCTTTTGCCTCTGGGTCAGGTATTTCAGAGACAGCTTCAAGACTTGTTTTCATTCCCTAGGAGAGTCTTTGTCCCATAGGGAGTTCACACACAGTGCAAGCTCTCCATAAATCACTGGCACAGAGCTGACTTTCCTTCTGTGATATTCTGTGTGCTAGTTCCCATCTCTTCAGGGCTGCTGCCTGGCTGTGTTTTGGGCAGCTCAGCAGAAAAGCTTATAGCCAAATACTGGCAGCCTAAAATAGTCATTGTGTATGTGTGCTCTGAACAGTGGGAGGCGCTAAAGTCCCCTTGAAAACAGCCTTGAACAGACCCCTGGCATCCTTCATTTCCCACTTGTAACTGCAAAAAATGAACATATGAATGTGTATTTTTGCACTCATTAATCTGACCACAGCAGGCCTGTCCCAGGATCTTCTCTTTCTTCTCCATCTCTTTCCCCCTGTTGTACAGTTCCTGCCATGTTTATGGAAGGGATTTTGCCTTGGTAAGAGCTGGGATTGTGTGAGAGTCTTTTGTCACATCACTGTAGAATGAGTTGCTGCTGCTCTTACCTCCTGTCTGTGCTGCTGGTGCCAGCTCAGGTGGAAGAACCTGCCCACCATGACTTGTTCTCCTTTCCTCCTTCCTTTGCAGGACAATTCATGGGCTGATCTACAATGCACTGAAGCTCTTCATGGAGATGAACCAAAAGCTTTTTGATGACTGCACACAGCAATACAAGGCAGAGAAGCAGAAGTGAGTAAGAGTTTTTTGCCAAGTAACTTGAGCTCATCCTAAAATCTCCTTGGGGTACAGTAACAGATGGTAGATGGCAGTAGGCAGAGGGGAAATGGAAAGGTGGTAAGTAATTCCATCAAAAAGTAGGATTCCTTAGCCATAACTATGAGTAGGAATGAGGTGTGCCCTGGTAAAAACCCTTTCAGTCCTGCTGAAGCAGGTAGCCTAGAAAAGGTTGACAGAGTTTGCTGAGTCATGAGCAAATAGATTGACACATAGAGAATACTCAGCTTTGTTCTGCCTTGGAAATACTTGCCAGTTCATAAATGTTGTAGTGATGTCAGTAGAATCTATTGCTTTAGAAAGGCTTTTCTGAAGAGTTTTGCTGCAGTGGGCATAATGCATCTCTCATGCCACAGGATGCTTTCAATTTTCCAGTGATAAAGATGGAATAATTCCTGCAGTTTCAAAGAGTGAATGGTGGGGATAAAATCAGTGCTCAGCAAGTACCTGTGCCATGATGCTGTAAAGAGGAAAGAACTCCACTTTTTCTGCTGCCTTGTGCTGATTTTGGTGCTTCTATGGCTTGCCTTGGTGAGCTGAGTCAGTCCAGTAAGCAAGAAGGAAACTTTTTTTTTTGTTGTTTTGAATCTATTTTCTGCTGACTTAGTGAAATAAAATAGTAAAACAATGCTCCTCATTCCTGGATGAGCCAGGGCTGCTGGTGGGGAGAGCAGAGCTAATACTTGCCGGGAGTGTGGAACTCTGGGGTGCATTCTGTTGTTTTGTGAAATAGGAGTAAGTGACTCAATAATAAGAAATAAGTTGATTTATGAATCAGACCTTGAGATGAGTAACCTGCTTATGGAGAAATTAAGGGTTTTTAGTGTCTAAAATGGGAGCAAGCAAGTTTTCTTTTTTTGCCATTCTAGGGCGTTTATGAAGCCCACCAATATTTTCACATATATTTTTAGTCACAGTACATTTCCTACAAGATCTACCTAGTGTTTCCATCAGGAGTTTTCTTTCCCTGTTTAGCTGCTGGCCTGCTGAAGGTGACTGTTCCCAGCACTGGTGTGTGACTGATGGAGAATTGTTCTGAAAAAGCTTAACAAAACAGCTCAGTGCTGTCCAATAAAAGGATGGGTAGTGCTGCAGTTTTCTGCTCATGTTAGGATGATTTTTTTTTTTGTCTAGTGCCTCTGTGCTTAATTAGGCTTCAGAAAACCTTGTACTGTGAACTAGAAACCAGCATGTGTGGGAAGGATTGCATGTGCAAACAAACTGAGTAAATAGGAAATGGGCAAAGAGAGACAGTTGTATGTTCACTGTTAGGCTGCAACCAGATGTTGAAAGGTCTGATATGGCTTAGCCTCATTTTTAATTAGGTAACATGCCTACAAGTGACATGCCAGCTCAGGCCTGTTACTGCTGCACCCTCAGCTGTGCAACCACAGCCAGGGTGGTCATGAGGGACAGACTCTGCAGGAACATGTGGAGAGGTTGTCTCTCTGCTGTTCAGTGCAAATGGGCTGACTGCACCTTTCTAGTCTCCCCAGACACCTTTAAAATGTTTGGATTATCAGAATCCTTTAGAAAACCAGTGAGGAAGTTGGGGCAGGTGGTGTCTTGTCCTGAATGGGTTATTTATTTGGGGTGTTTTGGGGTTGGTTTGTTGGAGGTGTTCTTGTGACCCTGTATTTTGTGGTGGAGCAATCTGCTGCTTGGCAGCTTGATTCTCATTTTAAGCCTACATGACTCTAAGGAGTGTGATGTCATTGCAGAGTGTAAGAACTTCCTTAACATGGATCCATAGGGCACTAGAGAGACTAGTAGCTGGGATGAAATTCATGTAGTTAATACAAATAAAGCTGAGATTTTAGTGCAGCTGTTTAAAATGTAGAAGAGAATAACAAGGGGTGATGGATGCTCGCCTCTGTCTGCAGCGAACATTCACTGTCCTGTGATTTATCAGTGACCCTGCTCTGTGCCAAAATCTGTGCCAAGTTCAAGAGCTGTGCCTGGGCTGTTCAGGCAGCTCTCTGGTGTGTTATGGCTAGAGAGAGATGGAACAGTGGGGCAGTGGAACCCCAGTTCTGTTGGAAAATACAGTTTGTCCCTCTGCATTTGGGGAGCACCAGGAAAGTGTGTGTTGGAAATCCAGGCTGGTGTCACAGCATTACCCCAAACACTCTGGCATTAAACAAGACACTCTGCTCTGCTCCTGGCAGCACAAAGCCAGGCCAAAAGTACCTGTGCAGCCCAGTGCCACCCTGTGCTCTGAGGTGAGCGAGGAGCATGCCTGCCTACCCTCTGCTAGCCATAGTGTGTCCCCTCTTCTTGCCTCATCTCACCTGTAGATTTAGAATTAGGTAGAATTAGGGCTTTCTGAATGACAGAGCTGCACTTCACCTTGCCTGCACTTTTCTGCTGTCTCTTGCTTTTATCATGCTGTGAATGAAAGCTGGGCTTTCCCCAGGAGTTCACACTTGCTCTCACTCTCTCTGTGCAGGGGAAGGTTCAGGATGAAGGAACGAGAAGAAATGTGGCAGAAGATAGAGGAGTTGGCTCGACTGAACCCCCAGGTGAGTGACAACAGGACCTAGGATGAATGGGGCAAGAATATGCTGGGGGTCTTGACCTGCTTCTTCAGCCTACGAGAGCAGGTTTTAGCATCTGATCTCAGTCCTGTGGACACTGCTGCAGCAGTGGTGTGTCTCTCCAAAAAAAACAGCGTCTTGGCAATGTTTAGGCTGTGGCAGTGTTTAGGCTATCCCTCTGTAGCACTGACCTCTAAGTACTGCCCTATAGAGAGCATGTATGTGTTTATGGACCACACTGTGAACTGCAGCTGCACATGGAGCATGCTGAGAGTCAGAGGGCACAGGGGAGGGGAGGATACCCTTCCCTGCCTGTGTCCCTACTGCTGCCTTCCTGGGGGCCAGAGAAGGCAGCTGGAAGAGCTGTGCCATGCTGGGGGAGGAGGTGTGGTGTTGGATGGAGTGCTGACTCTCCAGCTGTCTGTGTTGCCTGCAGTACCCCATGTATTATGCACCTCTGCCCTTGCCTTCTGTGTGCTGTATGGAGACGGAGACCCCGACTGCAGAGGACATACAGCTCCTGAAGAAAACGGTGGAGACGGAGGCTGTGCAGGTGCGTAGGGGACCCGAGTCCTTTCACACTTGCTCCCAGTCCAGCCAGGAACTCGGCATAGCCAGAACTGGCTCTTTCCAAATGTTCTGAAGGTAAATGCCACTACTCTCACCCTTCATCATTAAGAGATCAACCTGTAGTCTGAGGAGTGGGGTTTTTCTAACCTTCTCCCTCTGGAAAAAGTGCCAGTGGGACTTGCTTGTGTCCTTTTGGTGTGTGTTTGGCTCTCAGCCTGTTCTGAAGCATGCTGCACTGCCACCCAGCATAACCTAGAGCAGTTGGAGTCAGAGGCTGAAGGCATGAAGGGGTTTGTTACTGATTCCTGACTCCTTTGATTTGTTTGTAGATGCTGAAAGACATTAAGAAGGACAAAGTTTTGCTGCGCCGGAAGTCTGAGCTTCCGCAGGACGTCTACACTATAAAAGCCTTGGAGGCCCACAAGAGAGCAGAAGAGTTTCTCACCTCAAGCCAGGAGGCTCTCTGACGGGCTCAGGAGCTGGCCCAGGAAGCTCTGCCCCATCCCTTTCCTCCAGGGGTCATGGAAATGCACTCGGTTCTCATGTATAAGTAAGGAATGAACATGGTGAGCTGTGCCTGTCCTCCACTCCATCTGCATTACCTCCAGGGTAGATCTGGTTTTATGTTAGAACTTGTATCTCACCACTGTCCTGTCCTCCTGCTTTTTCTCCGTCCTCCTGCTTTCCCACCTTGGCTCTGCAGGCATTAGGGGAGCCTGCCTGACCTCTGCTTTTATCAGTCCAGGCAGGACTCACTTCGCTGTGAGCTGCCACCTGATTTTGTTCTGCCAGGCAGCCAGAGCCTCGCTCAAGGCTCTGTGTTGGGCAGAGCCTGCCGTGCGTGGCTCAGTGTGCTGCTCCAAACTCCAAGTGCCCATCTCCTCCACACCTGCCCCTGTGCTGCCTGTGCAGCTGAGCCCTGCCGTGGTCAGAGGCCGGGCTAAGCTTGGGGCAGAAGCAGAGTTTGTGAAGGCTCTGCTGCCTCTCCAACCTGCCTTGGGGTGCAGCTCCACAGCTGAAGGGTCTTAATGTACAGCAGAGGAAATGTTTACTTCCACCTTTCTTTTGCTACAAGCCCCTTGTTTTGTTCCCCTGTCAGTGGAGTGGGGGTTCAGTGCTTTGCCACCCCCAATTAAGCTGGGTGCAAGCACTACATACTATTGCAGTCCTCCCTTTAGAGCATCCTTAGAAGCTCTCTTGTGAGAAAGTGAATTCCTTCTGCTGTTTGTGTTGGTCCGTGCTGACTCATTTCCTTCCCGATGTCTCGGGTTAATTGTGGGCCCAGAATTAACTTCCCGCTTTGTAGCAGGTGTCAGCCACTGACTTCTACTTTCTTCCTCTACCTGCTCAATTAAAATACTCCTGCAGCTCTCCCTTTGTCTCTATATCCCATCCTTAGCTCTTCAGGGCCAGGGTTTCTAGGAAGCTTGTGCTGCTAGTCTTTTCTGCAAGCTAGTGGAAGCAATGGCTACGCCTCCTGGGGTGTGGCCGAGTTTGAGTGTTCACTTGTCTCCTCATTATTATCAATGGCTAAGCACTAGTGCTGAATCGCTTCCGTGGGTGCTCTGAGCAAAGTTCACCTGTCCTGTCACGTGTGCACCTGCTGTGGCCCGAGGCCCTTGTTAGTTATCACCTGGTGCATCAGGGGCCCGTGCTAACTTAGCATTTAGAAACACTTGCTGATAGCCCAGGGGCTTGTGCAGCGCTTGGGTGCTCCTGTGATCCAGCTTTCACCGCTGTTGTTTGTGGTGCAGGTTTGTGATTTAGTGCCAGGCCGAGGTGCCACCTGGTTTGTCATAGAGGGGGAGTCCTTGCTTCTTACCTGCTGTGCCTGCTTTCTTGACACATAAGCTTAAAAGTGGGTTTGCAGTAGTGCAGGGAGCCTGCGGGGTTGGTGCTAGCCTGACACTGCTTTGCAGCAACAGGGGATGTTGTAGAAGGTTCTGGTGTATCTGCTTGTCCTCACCAGTAAACCATTTCCAGGTCAGAGCATCACTCCCTCTAATCTTTCTGCTGGTGTGCAGCACATCTTTCCTCCAAGCCCAGCGAGGCTGTTTTGACCTGTGTATCCTGCATCCCTGCCTCGTGTGAGCTCCCTCCTCCCGGCTCAGCCCTTATCAGGAATGCCGCCATCTCTTGGGAGGAGCTGGCGGGTGCATGTGTGAGATCCCCCAGTCACGCAGGGCCCCACCTCCCCTCCGCCTCACGCAACGGGCCAGTTCTAAAGTCAGGAGACTTCAGAAACACCTCAGGGAGGTTATTGCTTATTTTGAACATTAGTCTGAGCTCATGATCAGCTGCCAATCGATTACCTCACGCCTGGCACAGCATGTGGACATGCACCGGGTGGTGCCAGAGCAGCACAGCGGAAATGAGGGCTGCCAGGCTCGGGCTGGGCAGGAGGCTCCTTCCTGTCTCAGCACAGGCTCGCCAGCTGGGTGCTTAGCTTTGTGCTGTAAGCCAAGACCTCATTTTTAGATTGCTACAGCATGGTATGCCCTCACTTGAGCCTGCTTGCTGCTGGGCAGTGGCTGCCTTTCCCCGCTGTGGGCTGCTCTGCCTGCAGAGGGAACAGAACCTTGTGGTGTGCAGGGGCTGGCACTGTCCTGCAGATGATCTGTCTCTGCTGGCAGCCCCTGACCCTGGCCAGAGGAATGCTGCTGGGGTTGTGCCATGTGCAGGGGCAGGATTGTAACACATCATGATTATGTGCTGTACAGCTTTGATGTTCCCATAGCTTTTTGTGTCTTGTTTTGGGTCAGGGAACTTAGGCTTAGTACCTTCACATCATCCTTTGTTTGCTGCCTATTCATTCCAGTGTCCTGGACACCTCAGAAGGGGACCATGTGAGACAGGGGGGAGTGTGCTCACCCTCTCACCACATGTACTGCTCATAGGCAGACCTGCATCTGCCACGCTACAGCTGCCCCTCGCTCAATACTTGGTTTCTAGCATTAGTGCTGCTCATTTCTGCCTATGCCTTTCCCCACATCAGCCAAATGGACAGAACTGGAGCTGCCTCTTCCACTCCACCTGGCTTGCTCCTCCCAAGGGAAAAAGCAAAACTACTGCATTCACACCCTGGACACAAGTATTAAGCTGCTTACAGTTCATATGTACATATGGTGTACTTTATTTTCAGTAGAGCATTACATAGTATGAAAGTGTTGGATTTTGTACAGATGTCCCTGTATGTACAGAACTAAATAAAACCAATCTCTTGGAATGACACATCGTGCTCCACCTGTGATATTCCAACACACAGACCCTATCCTGAGAGGAGAGGCCCTAGCCTGGAAAGTGACTTCTCTAGTACTGTCAGCATGGCGCCAAGTCCAGTGTTTGTCCGGAGGGAATCTGGGCAAAGCCAGCCAAGCCCCATCACCCCACATGCATCCAGGCATGGAAACTAATCTGCTTCCTCAGAGGTAGAGGAAGCCAACACAAGGTCATCACACTGACTTATGCACCAGCCAGAACCCAGAAAAAGGAGTGGGAAGGAAAACCAGACAATGTCAGTGGGACAAACTGGGAGGTTGATACTGGCAAGTCCTGTCAGCACCTGGCTCGGAGGCAGTGGGTGCTTCCAGGGTAGAGGGAGGGCTGGGGTTTGCAGCCCCTGTGCCGCAGCTCAGCCCTCAATTCCACTGAGGTCGGGGGCCGCCGAGGCTCTGCCGCGCCTGCAGTGTGCGCTGCACCACGTCCTTCCACTGCTCCTCCGAGATTTGGTTGGCCCAGGCGGGGATGCCCAGGGTGGGCAGCTTCACGCTGGCCATCGTTCTCTTCACCAGCTCCACATGCTCTGGGAACAGAGAGGCCGTGAGACCGCGGCAGAGCCCCGGGCGGCCGCGGATGGATGCCGGAGACGCGGTTACCTGCATCCATGGGGATGGAGCTGTGGCTGCTCTGAGCCGCGGCGCCTTCCGCTGCCTCCTCCTCATTCTCCTCCTCGCTGTCCACCGGCGGGTCGGGCAGGTGCAGCCTCAGCATCTGCGGAGAAAGGCGGGCAGCGGGGGTCGGGACCGCGGGTGCCACCACCCCCGGCCCGGCGAGAGGCGCTGGGCGGTACCTGCAGCCGCTCCTGCAGGCCGGGGCCCGCGTCGCCGAGGCCCTGCTCCGGTTCCTGGCTCAGCGGCTGATACAAGTACCCGCCGCCCTCCTCCTCTTCCTCCTCCTCCTCCTCCTCATCGCCGCTCCACCCGGCCGCGCCGTCAGGGCCCTCCGGCGGCCCGGGCTCCCGGGGACAGACGCGCTCGGGGCCCATGCTCCGCACCACCGCCATACACCGGGCGCGGCGCCGAGGAGGTGCGGCCGCCGCCACCCGGAACAGCCGCGGCCACCGCGGGGCACTCTGGGTGTTGTAGTCCCGGAGCGGGCCCCGGGCGCGGTGGGCAGTGCCGCCGGCACGCGCCGCCGGTGCCATCGAGCGTCGCCATCGAGCGTCGCCATCTCGGTCCGGACCGGGGCCGGAGCAGCGCGCCGGGGCTGGGCCCGGGCGGGGCGGGGAACCCAGGGAGCCGCCCCTGAAGGGGGCCGGGGCCCGGCACCGCGGAAGGGCCTGTCGGGGCCGCGCTGCTCGGGCGCGGGGGCGCCCGCGGACCCGGGCGGGGCCACGCCGCACTACAAGTCCCAGGGAGCGGCGGGAGCTCTTGTCGGAGCTGGGCTATCGGAGCTCCTTGTACGGGCACAGGTACGGGGCTGGGGCCAGAGCCGGGGCCGCAGGGGCGGGGGGAGGGTGAGGCCGGTAGGCCCCGCCGAGCCCCTTCGTGAGGTCCGGGGGCGCGGGGCCGCCGCCCTGCCCGGGTGCTCTCGGCCGGGCCCGCGGGCGGCGGGTGGGGGCGCGGGGCGGCACGGAGGGGCTTGGGCGGGGCGCGGCGGCCAACGGTGCTGGAGCGTGTCCAGAGCTGGGCAGAAGAGCTGCTGAGGGGTCCGGAGAGTGAGTCCTGTGAGGAGCGGCTGAGAGAGCTGAGGGTGTTCAGGAAAGGGTGCCTGCAGAAAAGGAAGCTCAGGGGAGACCCTGTCGGTCTCTACAGCTCCCCGAAAGGAGATTGTCACCAGCTGGGGGCCGGCCTCTTCTCCCAGGTTACAGCTGACAGGCAGGTCAAGAGAAACAGCTTCAAGCTGCACCAGAAGGGAAGGCTTAGATTGGATAGTAGAAAAAAAATCCTTCACCAAAAGGGTAGTCTGGCGTTGGAACAGGCTGCCCAGGGAAATTATCAAATCACCATCCCTGGAAGTGTTAAAAAAATTTGTAAATGTGGCACTTTCAGGACATGGGTTAGTGGTGGGCCTAGCAGTGTTGGGTTAATGGCTGGGATCTGTGATCTTGGAGATGTTCTCCATCCTTAAAGCATTCTGTGACCCCACACATCCCTATCCTCCCAGACAGGTCTGTGTTAGGGAGGCTGCCCTTCTGCCCTGGCATGACCTCTGCTGTGCCTTCTCTCTCCATCCCGTGGGCTCGTGTGGTTTCAGACCATTTATTCTCTCACGCAGCCGTGGCTGGTGTGGGGCTGCATGCCAATCCCATGTGCCAGGCAGAGGGAAGGGAAGGCTGGCACCTGTGGGCACCACTCTGCCCGGGGATCAGTGTCAGTGCAACAGAGGGGCAGAGGAACAAACTGATGTAGCCCTGTGTAAAGCTGTCAGCTCGGCTTTCCTGAGCCTGCTTCCCAGCCCAAGGGCTGCCCTTGGCCTGGCAGACGCAGCTTGACAGGCTGAGACAAATTCCTGATGGGGAAGTCAAGCAGTGTCTCCAAAGCTTAGGCACATTCCATAGAGAAGCTGGGGTTTGGGAAGCAAGGTGAAGAATAGAAGCTCAGCTGAGGAGGTGCAGAATCTCAGTAGGCTTTAGGCAAAAGTCCAAATATTAGGCAAAAGTAAGTGAGCAAAATATTTGGTGAAAAATAGGGAGATGGTGAGGCTGGCTGTAGGGATACCGCTGGGATAAATTTGTGCCTGAGCAGTGTGGTCTGTGGTTCCCATGGCTAACATGAGCTTCCAGAGCAGGCTCAGTGCACGAACTTGAGGGCTGTTCTAGCACCATCTAATTTACTGGGGCTGGAATTGCATTGTGAGTGTCTGAGCTGTTGAATGTGCAAGCTTGCAGTTTCACACTGCCTTAGCACAAATGCTCCAAGCATTAGATAAATGTCAAGCACAAGTGAAGAAAGCGGGTTGTTCTCATGTTATCTTTAACAGTATGTTGGATGTGCTTGAAATAGAACGGTCTATATGGACTGCTGTGAACTGGCTGGGCTATTTTAAGGGTTACTAAACCTTGTGGCTGGTGTCTTTTGGGAGACGGGACTGAGGCAGCCACACGGTAGGATTTGCTCTCTGGAGCAGCTTTGCAGGGTAGGCTGCTCTTCTTGGGGTGCTGCTGTAATTCTTGGGGTGGGAGAATGAGTCCTTGAAAATCCAGGCTGTTGGGTTTCTCCCCTTTGCTTTGGGAATTGGATGCAGCAAGGGTAATCTGAGCAGGTTTTAGGAATGGCTCTAGGTTTCCTTTTGTGTGCATAGAGGAGTGAGAGAGCCCAGGGAGCTCCCTTTGAGCAAAGAAGTGGATCCAAGGGTATATGGGTTTGCTTTAAGATCATTACCTGGCTACTGTACTTGGAGATGCTCAGTAGCTTTCTATCTTGAATGAAGTATTTTCATTCCTAATTGTAGGGTTTGAAAATACTAAGCCTAAAGCCAGTAGAACAAACGAGTGAAAAATCTGACTAAAACCTGTTTTGGTTTTTTGTTGTGGTTTTGGGGATTTTTTTCTATCTGTGCCACAGTGCTAAAGTCAGCACAACAGTTTTGGAGGATGTAGTGAGAGATTATTGAGTGATATTTGTGTTGATCTCAGATGTCCATATGCTGTGTTGTTAGGCTCTTGTTAGGTGCAATCTGGGGCAGTTGGGATGAAGGTTGTTGCAGGCATTAAGTGCATCTTGAAGCAACAGCACAACCAGAGATAGGGGAGTGCTTTCTGTAGGTGCTGTATTGGAAGAATGCAGAGCTGAATTAAATCTGATTGTTCCCTGGCTTAGCAGTGAAGTGCTCCAGGTGCTTTGTGGCAGAGGAAGAGCACACTGCTGTTGTCACTTAATTTCCAGCATCACCAACATCAGGTACTTCACCAGTAAGTGAAGCATGTCCTGAGTTTTAGAAATGCTCTTATTCCATAATGACCTACCAGGGTTTCAACATTTCTCTGCATCCTCTGTGCTTTACTGTATTTCTGGCCAGATCATGGCAGACCAGGGACATGGGGGGTTGTGAAGATTGCATGGTTGGAAGTAAGAGATCTGTTCATTTTTGGAGAGTGAAAGTGAGGATCTAACATGAGTCAGTGGAAGCAAGGGTGGCTTGAACAGAAGCTGTGATTCTGTGTGCCTCATTTTGCAGTGCCCTCCCAGTTCTCTAATACAATTTGCCTCTGTCTTATCAATATTTTTGTGTTTTATAGCCTACATCACTGTTGCTGGTGTCCTAAATGATAAACCATGGAATGTACTTTCCATAATCTAATATTGTACAATTGGGGGAAATTGTTAGTAAATTGTTTCTTATCAATTTTGCTTTCTCCTCCCTCTCTCCTTGGCTGTGTCCTCTGTGATCTGTAAAGAAATCTAAGCTGTAGCTTAATGTCAAGTGCTGCACTTCTCCTACTAAGAAATCCTCATAGGAATGAGACTGAAAAGTGGTTTATTAATGTCCTCATTTATGTCATAAAAATTAGCATTGGAAATCAAACTTTAATGGAATTCAACAGTGTCCATAGTTGTAGGACAGAAAATACAGGTTTTCCTCAAAATATATGTCTAACTCTTATTTGCAGATAGTGCACAGAGGGGGCTCAGAGGAAAAAATGCATTGGGACAGAAGATTGGTCTAAAGAAACGATTGTAAATAAGGCAGGCAAGGAGAATCTGGAGCTGGGCATAGAAGGCATGGAGTGGAGCAGGGGAGGCATCCTCAGGAGACAGGGCTGTGCAGGGAGGAGGGGAGGTCTCTGTGTGGCTGAAAAGGGGCAAACAAATGCCTGGTGATGGCAGGAAGAGGTGGTGGCTCCAGGGTAGGGTTGTGGCCAGTGGCAGAAGAGGAAGATGGGAGCTTGCACAGATGCTTTTGTTAGAGTGTAGAGAAGAGCTCTTGGGTTTGGAAAATCCCTGACAGCTTGTTGAACCCTGTGTTTTCCCATGACCTGTAAAGATTACTTCACACTTCTGGTCATTCTGTCTTGCTGAAGTGTTCAGATGAGTGTTTGCTTTTCTTGGCTCTGAGGAGGGGCAGCAGGAGGCTGTGCTGGCAGAGCTCTGTGTTTGCTCTAAAGGGGTATCCCCGGACAGAGCCAAGGCAAAGCACAGCCAACTTCCATCCCATTGCCCTCGCCACCACTCCAGACCTGCCAGTCACCTGGAAAGCACTCATTTGGGGGAAACCTTTCCCAGTAATTGTTGGAAACAGCATTCCAACATTGTTGCTTCAACCTCAGCATCTTTCTGGCAGTGCCAGGGATTGGGCCTGGAGCTGCTGTTTCTCAGTGGACCAGATTTAACCTCTTGGGATGAGCTGCCTTCTGATGGGAATAGCAGAACTGCTGGGGCAGGGTAGGCAGCTCCTGTGGCAGTGACAGGACCAGCATCCTTGCACCTGGCTCACGGGAAGTCCCAAGGGTGAGGAAGAGTGCTCCCAGCCTTTCTGACAAAAAGGCAGGGGCCTTGGTACAATGCCTGCCTGCTGTGCTCCTCTACCTCAGTAGGAATCAAACAGAGAACTTGGAAATAAGATTCATCCTCTTGGTCCTCCTGGATTGGGCTCAGTCTGAAGGGTGTTGAAAATATTAATGGTGGTGATAAAGACCAGTTAAGCTCCTTGAGGAGTATTTTACAGAATCACTTAAACAAGAAGAGATTATGAGGGAAACATTGGTTAGATTTTTCAGGAATAACTTGTGACTGAGGCAGGAAACAGATTTAGATATGTGAAGCCTTCAAAATTAGCTTGGAAGGTGCCTTTGGTGGGTTCCATGGAAACTCATCTGTTCTGTAGCTTTGCAGAAGACTTATGCAAGAGTGCTGCCTGGCTTAAAAAAAAAAAAAAAAGATGCTTAAGGAAAAAAACCTGTTAGATCTGAAATTGAAGCCTGTGGAAGATGGGGGTGGTTCCTGGGCCCTTCTGGAGCACCCCTGCTGGAGCAAAGCTTGCTGCAGCTTTCTGTGTTACTGACTGCAGTTTAGGTTAGGGTGGTTGCTGCAGGAACAGACAGGTTTGCAGGACAGACTCCTGTTGCAATAAGGCTGCAGGATGGTCTCTGTTTGGGCTTTGCACGTGTCCTGTCACTGTAATGTTCATGTACAGAGCATGAAAACATCTCAAAAAAGCAATGACTTTAAAAAGAAGCTACTCAAATTTTAATAACATTTGAGAGTTCTGGAATGAGGCGAGTGGTTACTGAATGGTTTTGAGCTGTCTGTGGAGTCAGTGGATGAAACTGGAAGCCTAAGCTCTGCTTCATGCCAGGAGCTCCCTGTTGGTGGCATCTCTTATTCTCCCTGCAGGAGGGGATAAAATGTGAGTGTGTGGGTGTGTTGGGCCCCAGGGTGGTCAGGCTGCTGATTGTCCTCCTTGTGAGCAGTGATCCCACTTGACTGAAGGGCTGGGGGTGGCCAGCTGGGGCAGAGCAGCACAGCACTGCCCCTCTTGCTGCCCTCCAGCCACTTCAGAAACCTGAAACAGGAGGGAAGCCCTCTTTGCCAAAATTCACTACTTTCCAAAATGAAATGGGGCAGAGCATAGGAATTTTATGTGTAGGAATTTAGTCCTTGTTCAAAGGCATCCCCAGATTTCTTTGGATTCTGCAAAGGCTGAAACTGATTGTGAGATGGGAGCATGCTGACTGAACCTTTCAATAACCTAGAAACAAGAAATAAAATAAGACAATTTTATTTGTGCTGTCTGAAACACTGACCTCTCTTCTAATGGCTGTTTTCAGCTAGGAGAAAACTGTTAAAAATCAAACTGACCTGCTGTTTCAGAAGCACCTGGGCAGGACTCTCCTCTAGGTTCTTAGATCCAAAGGAGAATCTCTGCAAGAATCAGCTGTGGTGACTTCTCTAAGATATGATCTAAGCTGTCTGTTTGAGGAATGAAGGATATCAGTTGCTTAACGAGATGTGATGCTACAGAATTTTCATAGTTATGCCTGGGTTTGCTGTGGGAGGAAGAGACCTTTTCTGAGCATTACCAAAGAGCTTTCTACTTAGATTAGGGGATTTCTGCTCTCTTGTGTCTAATTAGATTGAACCCTAGTGCTCAAATCAATGAGTCCAAATGCTAATGTTGTCATCCACCCCTATAACGGTGTGAAAAACACCAATCACTTGTTTTTAAAATTTTAAAAGTTTAATAGTAATAAAATGGTTATAAAAAATAGTAATACAGTTAGAGTAATATCAATTTGGACAATTTGAATTAGAACAATATGAAACAATAGAAACAAAGAGTTACTGACGTCCGGGTACGTTTTTCAGGGCAGCATAAGCCCGAAAAAGGACCCACGTTAACAAGGATTAACTCTTAAAAGCAACAGCCTGTTGCATATTCATACACCTCATACATGATGCATAAATTCCATTCAAACACAGGATTCGGTCTGGTCATCCTCAACTTCTTCTTCCAAATCCTAACAGCACCATCAAGGCAGGAAGAAGTTGGTTTCTTCTGATAAGCGGTCAATAGATTCTTTTTCTCTGAAAGATTTAGGTGTCCTGTGGCTGCTATCTCACTGCGAGTCCTTTTTTAAAAAAAAGTATCTTACATAGCATAGTTTCTATTTTAACATTTTTTTATAATGTAAAACTATATTTAACACACTACTTAAGAGAATTAATACAGCATAACTTTCTAAGACAACACATATAATATTAATTTAATATTTCTGAGAAGCCAATCATAAAATACATGCATTTTTCACGACAGGAAGTTGGTTGCTTTATGTAGGGGTGGTTCTTTGGAGTTTTTTTGTTGGGTATTTTGTTTTTAATCTTTTCCTCTGCTGTTTCTCAGAACTGGTCCAAAGAGCACGCTCTTCCCTCTGGGTTTGTTCTTTTCACCTTCACCGCTGGCTCTCGCTGTGTGTTTTCGTTCATGCAGACAAATGGCTCTGACATGAACGTGACGTGTGCGTGCCCCGGCCGAAGGTGTTTGGCTGGGGCTGCCTGTGCAGCCACCCTGAGGGGTTTTGTGTGCAAGGGCACCTCTGCTTGCTCCTCTGAGCCCTGCTCTGTGTCCCCTTCCCAAGAGGAACGTTTCCAGCTGGGAGGCAGGTGAATGAAGGCACATGAAGGTAACCTTTGCAGCAGGCATTCAGGGAAGGATGGATGTTGTAATTTTGGCCTTGTGTCTGTGTTGCAGACCTTGCAGTGGCCTCGGAAGCATGCGGCTGTGGCACTGGGGGCCCTGAAGACCGCCTGGCTCGCAGGGAGGAATGCTCCGGTGGGCAGTGCACTTGGAAGGGGGGCCACGGAGGGTGAACCACGCGGCCGTGGCTGTGGGCCACAAGGTCTATTCCTTCGGTGGCTACTGCTCTGGAGAGGACTATGAGACCCTGCGGCAGATCGACGTCCACGTGTTCAACGCAGGTAAACGTGTCCTCGTGGGGCACAGAGGGCTTGGCTTGCTGGGCTCAGTTAGTGCTTTTCTTGCCTGCTGCTGCCTGGCATGTTATACCCTGTAACATGCTGTCTGACTCTTAAATTTACAGAAAATGTTATCAGAGTAGGTAGGAACCTCTTTCTTTGTGCAGCCTTGCATTTTCAGCTTCAGGGGCTGTAGTTCACGTGACTGCTAGGAAAAGGACTCACAAAAGTAGTCACATAGCCAGGTTTGGTTTGTCCTTGTTCTCTGCAAACACAAAGTCAGCAAGGTGCAAAGAGGTGATACTGAGCTGGCTCAGGTTCCCCCTCATGGCAGCATGTCCATGTTCAGCTGCCCATAGTGTGGAAGGAGCAGGGTGTGAACCAGGGCACTCACTAAAGATTCCAGGTGTAGACATCTGAGCTGTTTCCCCATGGGAGCAGCTGACAACTGGTGCCAGCAGGATGGAGTCAGTAGAGGCATGTGGCTAGGAGGGAGGCCTTCCCTTTTTGGTAGCAGCTATCGTGCAGATTCACAACATAGCTTAGAAAAGCATCTGCAACTGGAGCCATTTGTGTAGGGTAACCATTACCTGTCATGAGGCTGAGTTGGAGCCATGGTTGTGCTGGCACAGGCTGTATTTCTTGATTGAGTGCTCCTTGAACTAAAGAGGTCACTGAGCTGGTCCCTTAAGCATTTCCCTGTAATTAGGCAGGTGATTAAAAAACTGCACAGATGCTTGGGTGGCTCCAGCTAAACAGAGCCAAGAACAGAAAACCAATGACCAGTTTTGGAGACTGGACAGCGTGCTGAATGCTCTGTGAGCACCCACATGTAGTCAAACCTAGTTTGTCTGTAAAATGCAGTGAATTCACTCCTTTAAGACTGATGTGCAGCAGGGATAAAAGCATTGGTTACAGAGGGCTGCCAAGGTGGCCTGCTCTCAGTGTAGAGGGGATGTAGCTCAGGGTCCTGTGAACAGCGACATTCACCTCTGTCCAGAGGGACTGGGCTTTTATACTCAACACAGCTGAATGTTGTAGAACGTGCCAAGTAGAGCAGCAATCTTCTGGGGAAGCATAATGACTGTGCCCAAAGGAATGCTCTTGTGTTGTCTTTCCCTCTTACCACTCCCAAGTATTAAAGTGTCAGAATGCTGCAGCCACCACATGGGAAGTGACAGTGGCTTCCCAAGCCCTTGCTCAGCTTTGTCAGGTGGCAGTGCTAAAGCCAAGATACCAGATTTTGAATGAGTCTTCCAAAGATGAAAGCTGTGTTTTAGGTAGGAAGCATCCAGTCTAGCTTGACTTTAGCATTGGATGTGCTTCCTCAGTGCCCTTTCTGCCTGTGGGGTGGATGCCCACCTTTTGAGATGCCTGACTTTTCTGTTTCCTGTGTTAGTATTTCAGAGGAGCTGCAGACTGTTTTCTGCTATATTTTGTATCAGCTCCATGTAGAAAACAAACCTGGAGGCTGTATGTGGTAGAAGGAGGGTGACTGGTGCTGTTATGTAATGGCTGTGTAGCACTTGCTGTGGCTCTTGCACTGTCATTAAACCCTGTAATAGCTGTTGACTGTTCTGGCTTGTGCTGGACATGACACACAGGAAGGGGAACCTGTAATCCCAAGGAACTCCTATTAGTAATGCAAGGAGAACTTGAATACACATGGGGTAAAGGAGGCAGAGGGCCACCTCATCTATAGCTTGAAAACCAAAACAAAAGCAAACAAACCCAGTTCCTACAAAAACTGCTGGGTTATTTTACTTAAACCGGGCTTCTGCAAGTCCAAGTGACGCCTTCAGGTGTTCCCTTGCATTTTACTGCAGTGAGTTATTCCTGTGCTGCCCATTCTTCCAGCTTTGAGTCTCTTCAGCAGTCTCACTAGCTTGAAGCAGTGTCTGCATTCATGGTCACCTCTGTACTTCTTAATTTTTCTTTCCCTATTTGTTTGTGTGTGTGCTGTATCTTTCACTCCCAGTCTAGGATGAGCCAGAGTGGAAACGTTCTCAATGAATTGTTGTAGAACAGTGGCTGTTTTTGTCTTCTGTATTTCTTAACTAGCCACTGCTCGAGGTCAGACACAGCTTTCTCTTGTTTACTCAACTGCTTCTGCACCTTGTCACGGGGTAGAAAGCACCGTGGAGAGGATGGGTTATGAGCTGTGAGCAATTCAGCAGGCTTAGCATTTGACATGGGCTCAAACTTGTGTTTCCAGTGTCTCTGCGCTGGATCAAGTTGCCTCCAGTGTGGACAAACAGCCGAGACCACGTGAGGGAGGTGCCCTACATGAGGTATGGGCACTCAGCTGTGCTCATCGACGACACCGTCTACATTTGGGGCGGTCGCAACGACACCGAGGGAGCCTGCAACGTGCTCTATGCCTTTGATGTCAGTAAGTTCCAGCTTCTCACTGCTCCTTGGCACAGCTGTTCTTGATCACACCTCCTCTCTGCCCCCCACTCTGCTCCCCAGCTTGTTTTCCTGTCCCGCGGTGACAATCTGGAGGAAATGGTGTCACTGTCTGTTTCAGCAGTTTTAGAAGTGGAGTATGGCGGCCATTGTGCTTACATCTCTATAAAAGCCTTTGGGCAGAGATTGCTGATCTTTTCTAATAATGAAAATGGTTTTAATTTTTCTATCAGCTTTGTGTGCTCTCTCTGATAGTAGCTATAATGGAAGTGTTCTCTCTATGTGATGTAGTGTTCTTTAATTGTGGCAAGAAGGGGCTGGGCTCTTGATGATTGTGGTTCCTCTCCAGTGTGGTTCTTCTTTCTGAAGGAGTGAAGGAGAGTGAGGAACAAAGCACAGGAGTAGTCCAGGACAGGATGGCAAAATCACAGGAGACATGAGTCAAGTTAGATAAACCTGAAAAATAAACTCCTTGAGCCTTTTAGTTGGCTTCTCCATAGCACTGCTGGAGCACCTCTGGAGAAAAGGCACCATCAGGAGCTGCATGGACACAAGTGTCAGGAAAGAAAAGGAATATATCTGGATTCTGGATGGAAGTCCATCTAAATACTGGCCAGTAACTGTCTTGCTGAACTTGCAAGGAAACTGCTTGCTCTGGTGCTTGGTCCATGGATCTCTTCTTTACCAGGAAATATCTTACAGGGTTTCCCCCTTCCTTCCCCTGACACATGCAGCTGAGAAGCCACCAGTAAAGCTCTGCCTAACAGAGGCTTTGTAGTGGGACCTGCCTAGTCTCCCTGGCAGCTCCAGTGCTTTAGCATTAAGTGAAAATTAACAGAAAGTCCTGCTCCAAACCCTCTGCAGCTGTCTGTACACACAGGCCTGCCATTCCTGGAAAGTAAGGCTGGCAGTCACAGTCCCGTGTCTGCAGTGTAAGTTCCACTGTAGGAGTCACATCAGGCTAAATAAAGTCCTGTCTGAGTGCAGTTTTGTCCCTGCAGTGTTGAGCAGATCACAAATTGAGGTTTTTTCCATGCTGCAATTGGGTGAGCTTTTGCTGGTACAGTGTGACTGACTTTGGAAGCAGCCCCAGGGAGAAAAGGAACTCGATAGCCCTGGGATGTCACACTAGAGGCTCCCCAGGGATTCTGTTGACCTTGCATGACCCTTTGTATGGTGCCAGCTGGAGCATAGGTGGACACTTGTGTCCACAGGCCAAGTTCAGGGAAGTCATCCTCGTGCTTTGGCTCCACGACTCTCTGAAATAAGCACTGTTTTTGGCAGCCAAGGGCTGTTAGGGAGGGTGGGGAAATGTCTCCTGCAGCCTCGGGGCTTATCTGTGCCTCTGGGAGCTCTTGGGGCAGGTGCCTGTTAGCGCTTGGCACCGAGTCCTGGCTTGGCTCTGTGCTGCCCTGGCATGGAGAGCAGCTCTGCCTGGATTTAAGTCATCTTCTAAATCAAGCCAGCCCCTGGAGTGTGCAGGCTGAGGGGCTGAATCTGTTGGGTGCAGGCTCACAGGGAGCATTGTGAAGGGTGGAAAGTGAGCAAGAGGGGATGAGAATGTAACAAGTGGAGCAGATAAGACAGGGAGAGCTGCACTGCAGAGGTGGAGATATGCACAACAGCTAACATGGAGAACTTGTGATTAAGTGATTTGTATCTGGGTTTGAGAGCTGTTTTTCCTCAGTCACGTTCGGTTACTGAGCATCTCCACGCCTTGAGGTCAGTTGTGCCACTTAGCGTTATTGCTTCATTGTAATAGAAAGTGTGAATGCAGTCGATAAGTGACTCACAAGTACACTCTGCAAGAGATTCTGTAAAAGTAACATTGTTCAAGCCCTGCTGTACTACTCACACTTAAAGTGTGAGCTCTTTGTCAGGTCTGGCACTCAGTGGCCCTGCCAAGAGGCTGAGGCTTCTGTCACTGTGTCCCTCCGTGGGGGCTCAGGCAGGTAGCCTTGCACAAAGAAGCTTGCAGCCTCTCGGGCAGAGCAGCTGCTGTGTGAGAAAGCAAGAATTATTTTTGCCTTAGAAATTTAGGAACAGTAGTAGTAGAACTATCCCACCCCAACTCCTACTGTGTTTTCTCAGCATTGCCTCTTGTTTTGTTTCAGACACACACAAGTGGTTCACACCAAAGGTGTCTGGAATGGTCCCAGGGGCAAGAGATGGGCACTCAGCTTGTGTCCTGGCAAAGAGCATGTTTATCTTTGGAGGCTATGAACAGCTGGTGAGTGGTCTCTGTAACTGTTAATTGGTGAGCCCTTGGGAAAGAGGGTGTTGATACCCAGGACACTGATAGAGGCAGGACACGAGGGTGTATTTGTGTTCCAAGTCACTGTCATTTTGTAACTTAGCAAAGTTATGGCATTAGTACCCAGGTTATGCTAATTGTTTTATGGAGAAGATGGTTGGAAAAGCAAGTCCAAAAAAGTGTTGGATTTTTTTTTAAATTTCACAAAACATATTTACCACAAAGAGGTAAAAATTTAATTTTTTTTCTGGCTCATTTCTCAGCCAAATGTAGATACATAAATACACAACATTTTTTAATAAATATATAAAGATCTGCATTTATTTTAATTTGGCTCAGAAGTGAGGCAGAAAAATCACTTTCTGCAGTGTTGCTGTGAGGTTTTGTCCTAGTCTGGTGTATGTTCCCTGCAGTCTCCACCTGCCCTGACATCTTGTTGATCCCTTTCAGCAAACATTTGGTTGCCTTCCCATTAGGAATACCTTGAGCCAAAGTTCATCCTGCAATAGCTGTCAGTGTACCTAATGCTCTTTTTAGCAAATCCTCATGATGTAATCTTAAAAAGTGAGTAAATAAAAATTATCACCAGATTCCAGAACAGATGTGCAAAGTCACGTCTGTTTGTTTGGAAGAAAGTTGGGGCTGTTCCAGAAGCCTCTGGGTTATTCCTTTTCTGAGGGTGATAGGCCAAATCCATTATATTGATTACAGCAGCAGGAGGGGTTCAGATGTCTTTTTTTTAACCATGACCAAATAAACCTCTGGCTGTCTTGCTGCTCTCTACCTTGTCTGGAGGAGCAGGAGTCCACATTGTTTGTGTGGATGCAGTCTCCTCCAGGCAGCCAGCTGCAGATGGGTTTTGTGGGGCCTCAGAACCTGGACTGTATTTGCTCCTGGATGTTCAGCTTCCCAGAAGTAATCTTGGCTTCTGCATCTCCTTAGGCAGCCTTAGCAGAGCCACTCTGACTGTCCTGCTAATGCCTCTTTTATCTGCTGCTGCATGGAGAGGAGGCAGGCTCCTGCCATGAATGTATTGTGTGCAGGACAGCCTTTGGGGCAGGAACTGAGCACAAATAAATGGGAAAGCTGCAGGAAGAGACAGAACACCTTTGGGAAGAAACGGGTTTTGCTTTCCTCTTGTTAGGTAATAAGTGCTGCCTGAGCAAGCGCCTTGTTTCTTAGGAAGTACTGAATCCAAAGGGATGCTCCAGCTCTGCAGGGCAATATCCTTTCTGGGGCTGGATGTGACCAGGCTTCTCCATCCCTTTGTGACCAAGCAATTCATGTGTCTTCCAGGCTGACTGCTTTTCAAATGATATCCATAAATTGGACACCACAAACATGACGTGGACCTTAATCTCTGCCAAGGTCAGTGTCTGTTTTTCCCTCTGGTATGTGGAGGAAGTTTTGCATCTGCTATTCTCTGGGGTAGCTGCCCACACTTGTCTCACACCTTCTGGCTGATGTGGCTGGGCTCTACAGGATAGGAAGTTCTCTAGGAGAAGACAGCCACCCAACTTCCCCATCAAGATGTGTTATTTTCCTGGCTAATATGCAGTCTTTTTTTTGTCTTTCTTATCTACTGTGTCCCTCAGGGTACTCCAGCTCGCTGGAGAGACTTTCATTCAGCTACCATCATTGGAACAAAGATGTACGTGTTTGGTGGCAGAGCTGATCGGTTTGGGCCCTTTCACTCTAACAACGAGATCTACTGTAACCGAATTAAAGTGTTTGATACAGAAACCAACTCCTGGCTGGACTCCCCTCACACCCCCGTGCTCCCCGAGGGCAGGAGGAGCCATTCAGCCTGTGAGTGTGGGTCTGGTGAGGGTGAAGGATGGGGGAGGGAAGTTTCTGCCATTCAGCCTCTGAGTGTGGGTCTGGTGAGGGTGGAGGATAGTGGAGGGAAGTTTCTGCCTCTCTTAGAAGGGGTGTCTGCTCTGCTGGGTGGGCTTTGGGTTAAAAAGGGTTGCACAAAGCCCACTTTCTGTGGAAAGCTGCTGCCCACCAAAAAACCTTGCACTCCACACTGCACATGAAGGTGATGTAAGGAGAGGTGGACAGCCAGCACCACATTGCTTTGTGTATGGGTCAGGGACCTGCTGGGTGGCCCTCTGATGTCTGTGCTTACTCCCTACAGTCAGCTACAATGGGGAACTCTATGTATTTGGTGGCTACAATGCACGCCTGAACAGACACTTCCATGACCTCTGGAAATTCAATCCAGGTATTTATGCTTTTAACTTGCTGCAGTGATAGTGCTCCAGGCCCTCAGGCATGTGAGTGCTCAGGGAAACATACTGTCCAAGGAGTACTGCTTGGGAGGGAATGGCTCTTGGCTCTTCTGACTGCAAATCACTACTGTGCCTGTTCCTCCTCGGGATGTTTCCAGATCTCAGTTATAAAATAGAAAATGAGGTATTGCTGAAAGACATTTCATTGGAAAAACTTCGCCTTGTTCTTAAATATGCAAAAGTACTGACAGAAGAGAAGATATGGGAAAGCAATACGTTTTAGGGAAGAGAGAGACTATAGCTGGAGAAACCATTCAACTTGAGCTGCAGAATCACCATCTCTTGGTACCAGCTCAAGTTGTGCTGCAGAAGTGGGGTTCTGCAGCTGGCACCCTGAATATCACTCAGCTGTGAGCTGGTTTGGGGTCCTCAGGCACGTTTCACTGTTTAGACTCATTTTGTTTGCTAATTGCTTTGCATAGTAAAGTTACCTCAAAGCAGCCAACCAGCTGCTCCCCAAGCTGATTGTGAGCTGGTGAGTGAGCTCCTGCAGGTTTCAGTCCTGTGCTTTGTCGCCCCCAAGCATCCTCGCCGCGGAGAGCAGCAAGAATAAAGGCTGCAGTCTCCACCTGGTCCAGTTCTCCACGCCCTCCTCCCGCAGCCGCGCTATCCCAGCGGCTGATGCGCCTCTGCCCGGGTGCTCTGCGATCGCAGCCTGCCAGCAGATGGAGCTGGTTCCTGGATCTTCCTCCTCCAAATCCCGACTGCAGCAGGCGCTGGGGAGGGGAGGCTGCCTGTCTGTCCCTGTGGCTCTGCCCACTGCAGCTAGCTCCCTGTGATATTGGACCTGCTGCCATGGCAGTCTGTGGGTCCTCTTGCTCAGGCTTTGCAAGTGAAAGGCCTTGATGGGGCCCTGAGCAACCTGGTTTAGTGCAAGGTGTCCCTGCCCATGGCAGGGGTTGGGACAAGATGGTCTTTAAGGTCCCTTCCAACCCAAACCATTCTATGATATGACCTGCAAATTCTGTCTCAGCAGGCAGAGCTCCAGGACTGTGACTGGCATCTCAGTGGCACTTCAGGAACAGCCTCATGGAAGTGCATGATTTGCCATGCACTTGGAGGTCAGGGGGGAGGCTGGATATTGGCTAGTTGGTGTCTGGGGGGTACTGAGCCTCTGCTTTTCCTGTGATCTGTTTAAATTCATAACCTGCTTGTAGCTGGTCTTGGCCAGGCTCTTGTGACAAGCTGATGCACTCTTTTCCTCCTGTTAGTTTCTCTTTCTTGGAGGAAGATTGAGCCCAAGGGGAAAGGGCCGTGTCCTCGGCGCCGGCAGTGCTGCTGCAGAGTGGGGGACAGAATCATCCTCTTTGGAGGTACCAGGTGAGTTGTGTGAGGTGGCTCCTCGAGAGGCTTTGCCAGTCCCTTCAGCACAGTGTCCCTTCACACTCTGACCCATCAGATGGACTTCAGAGGCACGTGGCAAGTGTCAGCCTATCTGACACGTGTAGGTAATCGTGTGCATCAGGGTCTCCTGAAAAAAGGCCATGGAAGAGATTGAAGGTGTCATGAAAGCTTGTAAAGCATCTGGTGACAAGGCATCTTGTACATGTAGACACAGAAGGGTGTAACAGGCTGCTCAGGAGGGGCTGTGCAGTGCTCAAGCTTTCTGGTAAAGAGGTTGTAGGGATAAGAGAGAAGATCCTGCTGTCAGAAGGACATATATCTCAGTCTGCTGTGCCAGAGCAGACCTCAAACTGGCTTATCTTCACCTACATGCTGCCCTGCTTCTCCCACCAGAGCTTCCACTGGCAAGTGTGGGTTCTGCTGCCAAGCTGCAGTGGGATGTCAGCTCAGCTGGGAGCTGTTTGAGGAGCCTACACACATGACAAGACAATGTTGCCTTCTGCGCCAGTGTTCCTTAGCAACATTCCCATTCACAACAGGGACCTGGTGTTGTGGATTTAGCTGTCAAACACTGGAAGTGATACTGCAGGGTGCAGGGCAGTGGGATGTGGCCAAGAGCCTTAACAGCTGCTAAAAGAAAGGAAGTGGCCTATCACCAGGACACACTCTATACTGTCTGGAGTGACAAATTGCAGCTCTGGAGCAGAGTTCTGCTTGCCAGTATCTACCTTGCAGAGACATCTTAAATGCTTTCAGCTCTCCACAGGGTTGGGAAGGCTTTGGGGCTCTCTCTGGGTTCTTGACAGTAGCTTTTTGGGGATGCTTCTGAAGCAAGCTTGGGGCACAGAGCCAAGGGTGACCTGACCATACCAGTGTGTGATGGGGTGAAAGGGGAGTGTGGTTAACTGTAGGATGTCCATGTGACTTTGAGGGAGTGCTTAGTGCAGGTGAGGTATGCAGAGGTGCTGAGTTTATCCAGTCTCCTCAAAAGGTACTGGCTGCTGTTCAGTACAGCAGAAGGTAGGGCTTGGTAGGGCTTTATGGGAGTTTTGGGTGGTCCCAGATGCTGTGCTGTGTGGATTTGTGTTGCAGCAGCAGCAGCTGAACTTTGATGTTAAGCCTTGGCACTCTGGGGAAATGCTAGCAAATCACAACAAATTTGACACCAGCTTTTTGGAGTTTGGTTCACCCTTGCCAGGCAATGCAGCAGTGCCTTGTCTTCTCCATGAACCACTTGAGAATTCAGCTTGTTTCTTAGGTCAGGCTCAACCCTAATAGAGGCACATTCATCAGCACTAGTGTGGGCTGGGAAGAGCTGCTGGCAGCCAGGAATGCAGCCTGCTTGAGCTGGAGGGAGGGTCCTGGGGAAGTGGGAGGTGGGGGTGGGCCATGCTCGCTTCCTGTAACAGTTATCAGGTGTATTCTGGAGCTGCCTGGCGAGATAAGAAGTTTTCCAGGAAGTCGTTGTAATGGAGAACTCCCAGTGGTCTGCCTGCTGACCTGTGCTCCCCTGGCTGGCAAGGGGGAGGGGTGGGGCTGTCCTGCAGGGATTCTCAGAGGATGAGCCGGCAGGCTCAGCTTTCTAGGGAACAGCACTGGGGGATGGGCAGCAAAACCCCTTTGTGTCTGCCTTTCCAGGATTCACACATCCTGCTGAAGAGGCACTTCTGCAGGCTGCTTGCACCTATGGCATCCAAAAGCTTTGTTTCTTTGGTAGTCCTGGCCAGAGCTTGGTGGTTTTGCCCCAGCTGTGGTCCCTCACTGTGGCCAGGAGCAGTCCCTCACTTGTGTCCCGTTTAAGGGACCAGGAAACTTTGTGTTCCCATTAACTGTGTCATAGTTGTGGCCCTGGTCTGGTTTCTTCCCAAGCCCACCAGCAACTCAGTGTGCAGAGACCATCCACAAGGATGAAGTGGGGGGAGAAGGAATACTATGAAACAGTTTAGCTGAAGAGATGCTGATTGAGATTTGGCTTGAGACTGTTTTCCCTGACAAGGCTTAGGAATCCTGGCTCTGGTGAGAGAATAGGGGCTGTCACTGAGTCACTGCAGGGTGAGTTGTTTTGCAGATGGAATGAGCAGCTTTGCTGGGCTCTGGCTGGCAAAGGTGTGCCCTGCACGCTGCTGCCTGGGAGTTGCAGAGGGTTGCCTGGTCTTGAACTCCAGGCTCACCCTGCTGCTTTCCTTTTGGTGATTAAAGCCACAGTCGTGGTGCCTGCTGGCTTTCCTTTGATAGATAAGGGATGGTCTGGGGTTTCCTGTGACGTGGATGTGAGATTAGATTGTGGTGTGGTAAGCACACGAGGTGGAGTTAAGGGGGCTCCTGCCTGTATCCGGGCAGATGGGTCCCATCAGCAACAGGTCTTCTGTGCCAGCACTGAGCTGTGCTCTCAGTTTGGCCTGAGGTTGTGGGGACCTGGGGGAGCAGGTACTGCCTCATGTCCCATGAGTGTGAAGCTTAGTGGGGAAACAAGTGACCCTGGGGGCAAGGAGTCACTGCATGAGGTTAGTCCCGGCTAAAAGGTGAGGGCACATTAAGTTGGTTTGTCACAGACCAAAGCAGGACTTAAACCACTTTTCCTTTCTTTCAAATTCTCCAAACAATCATCCAAGGGAGTATTTTCCCCTGTTTCAGCACAGGCTGGTCTGTCTGTGCAAGGAGATATAGTGTCCAGTCTCTCAGGTGCTTTGGTTGTTCCATCAAGACCACTGTGGCAGGAAACCATAGGTGAGGCTGTCTGTTCCCTAGAAATGCCTGGTGCTGTAGTTCCTCATCAGCATTCCTGGACCAGCATCAAATGGGAGTATCAGCAAATTGGAATTGGTTTAAAATGACTGCTGCATTGCTCAGTGCTCAGCTACAGTCTTCTGAAATGCCATCTCCATTTTGGCACAATCACTCCAGCTGTGGCTGGAGTCCAAAGTGATTCCTCAGTCGGACTGAGAAATGTCTGTGCTTGCCCTGCCATGCAGATGTTTTCTAGCTGCTTTCTCTACACTCCTCTCACAGCATCTCAGTGGCCAATCTGAAATAAATGCAGTAGATCTTAGCTACATGAGAACAGGAGTGATGGACAAGTGATGGAGGCTCATGGCTGGAATCATCATGGTCATCCATGAAAAGGAGGCAGATCTCCCATGCCCTGCAGAGGAAATGGTGTGGGTTTCTGCTCCCAGGGTCAGCTCTGCCTACTCTGCAAGGAGCTGAGAATGTGATGACTTTGAGAGCTCCTTGGGACTTCAGCGGGGATCACAAGGCCCCTGCCTGGGACAGGGAGGCCAGGGACATTCCTAGGCTTGCTCAGCCCTTGGTGAGCTGGTGTATAAAAATTTTGGCACTGACTGACACACTGTGCTTGGTTTCTGCAGCCCATCTCCAGAGGAGGGAATGGGTGATGAATTTGACCTGATGGATCACTCAGATCTCTACATCCTCGACTTCAGTACGTGAGCACTTCCTGCCCAGCTTGTACCTCTTAGCACAGGTGCCCTGTGAGCAGGCCCTGCTGTGAAGCACCTAAATGTGCCCTCTGTGGCTGCAGGTGCCATGTCCTGGAGCCAGACAGCTGTGTCTGACCAGTGTGCTTGGCTCAAGGCAGAGCAGCCAGAGGTGCAGCCATGCTTTGTGCACTCCTGCATGCAAGACCTCTTGTGGGAGCACTCCAGCCTGTCCCTAGTGTGCACTCTGTCTTGTCCCTCAGACAAGACTCTGCCCTGTTTCCTGTGGCACTGATTGCATGATGCTGGGGCCTCCATGGTGTCCAGTCAAAGGCTGCTGTAGCTAAACTGCTTTCTTTTCCCAGGCCCCAGTCTGAAGACGCTGTGTAAGCTAGCAGTGATTCAGTACAGCCTGGACCAGTCCTGCCTTCCCCACGACATCAGGTATGGTGTGCCTTGCTGGGACCTCCCCCTGGGTGCTCCCTGACCTCGGGGTGCTCCAGCCCTGGCTGAGGGCTGCCCAAGGCCCTGGGCACCTTTGTGGGCTGGAGACTGTAGCTGAGGCTGCCATGAAGCAAAGCTGCTCTAGCCCTGGGCACTGTGTTTGTGCTTTCTCTCAGTGTATCCTCTTGGTGTGTTACAGATGGGAGCTCTCAGCCATGACAACGAACAGCACCATCAGCCGCCCCATTGTCTCCAACCAGGGCTGAAGAGAACTCGTCCTTCTACCACCCTGCTCTCACCCCTCCACATACTGACCTCTTGCTCCACTGCCTGCATGAATTTTTAGCCCTTTCAAGCAAGGAATGTGTGAGCTCGGTTTGTCTTGCCCTAGCTAGGCCTCCCTCTGCCCTTGTCACGCCTTGGGCAGCGCAAGTGGACAGGCAGAGCTGGCCACTGAGGGAAAAACTGTCTGGCCCCAGCAGCACAGCTGTGACCCCTCTCGTCACTGGTGGTTCTAGAGCTTCCTTTCCCTTTGCCTGTGGAACTGCAGCTGTGCTGTCCGGTGTCCAGCCACTTTCCAAGGGCCTGAATCAACTCTTACCACCAGCCATGGCCCTGGGGTTGATGTCAGGGTCAACCTGAACTGTTCCTGCATTGCCTCGAGAGAGCAGGAACCTCTACACCTGCTCCTGCCAGCACTGACAGCTTCCTGGCACTAAAGGGCAGGCCCCAGCTCCAAGCTGAGCACAGTGTGGGGGCCTGGGCCCAGCTGGACACTGCCCAGCTCCCATTGTAAAACAGCAACTGGGGGAAGTTTTATAAATGGTGAGGCAGACATGGTTTCTGTGTGTCCTAGCAGATGAACTGGGGAAGAAAACGCTTGAGAGGGGAGAGACTGAACCAGGTGCTTTTCCCTGAAGCTGCTGCAGGCCACTGGTGGCTTGTGGCAGTGGCTGATGTGAGCCACAGCCCTGCCTGGGGTGGGGAAGGGAAGCTGGGCCCCCCCAGCAGCACTGCCATGGGGTACTGCCTCCTGCCCAGAGCTGTGCTGTCCTGCAAGAGGACAGAAGGAAAATGGTGTCTGTCTTCTGAGCTGCACTGCCCTCAGGTAGGTGGGTGCTCTGGAGCTTCCTGCTTCAGGGCTGGAGGTGGAGGGATGCCTGGGACAGCCTTCCTGGGTGGCACAGAGGGCTGTGCTCAAAGCCTTTCTCACCAACGTGAGGCGTCTGATGTGAAGAGGAGCTCCAGTGGCAACTGTAGTGGGGCTAGAGCAGAGAAAGCTAAGGAAGCACTCAGGGCCTTTCCTGGCATGTAAAGTCACAGGGGCTGCCGAGATGGTGGTGGCTGCTTGCCAGGAAGATGGGTGGCAGAGGGCCCAGGCTGTCTCCCCTGCCCTGAAGGCTGGCATATGGCCAGGGACAAGTGCTCATCCAGCAGCACGAGGTTGCAGAGGTGCCTGGGCTCCTTAGCCAAGGCAAGCACAGTGAAGCAGTCTGGAGTGATGTGAGAGCAGTGAAACCCCGTGACAAGAGAACAGAAGGCCCCACAATGGTGACAAGAGCTTGTTCTTCACACACTGGCAGCACCTCGCTGTGAAGGTGATGAGCATCATTGGCCTGGAGGGAAACAGGGTGTGCTGTGACAACACATCTGGCTGAGGGGGAGCAGCCCCAGCCTGGGCTCATCCTTTGTGGTTCTTGGCACCTGCAGGTTACCAAGAGGACTTAGGTGAAAATCTCCCATGTGTTATCCAGCAGCTCTAACTCCCTCTCTCCATCAGCTGCCTCAGCCACAGGCACTCTCACAAGCTGTGAAATAAATGGTGGAGGTTTTTTGCCGTGCACTAAAGCACCAAGCTTACTCTCCTTGCAGGCTGCCAGGCACTAGGAAATGCCCCCTAACACCGAGTCCCTGTGCTGGGCTGTGTGGTGCTGAGCACAGAGGCTCCTCAAGTCTGTCCATGAATGGCTGTCACTGGGAGGAATCTCAGTCTCTGGGGCAGTGAGTGGAGACAATCAGCCCCAGAAAGGCTCAGCACCCCATGCCAGCTGCCTCTAGGAGAGCAAACCTTTGTGGGGGACAAGTCTCCTCTGGGAAGGAAAGGGGCTCATCAGGGAGAGGGGTCACTGACACCCCTCTCCTCTTAAAGGGTTCTCTTGGGTTCAGGGGTGTTGTGGCTCTAACCTGCCTCTGCCAGGAGCCTACTGCAGGCCTGGGCATGGCACACTGCTCACCACCTTGGTCTTGGTGTTTCCACCTCTATTTTCTTGGCTTATCAGCTCCTTCTCCCAGTACCCAGGTCAGTCATCAGTGATGCTGGAGAGCAGCTCCCAGTCAGGCAGACTTGACACAGGATGTTCTGCAGGGCTGGCAGGAGCTGGGCAGATGTGTGCCCCACAGGGAGATCCCTGCTGCCTTTGTCACTGCCCCCTCCTGAGCGGCAGGTTTGCTTTAAAGACCCTGGCTTCCTTTTATTACTTCCCCTCTCAAATTTCAGCTGCTTGCAAGGGCTATTTTTAGCAGCCTGCCTGCTAAAAATAGCCCCGAGCTGTTTGGAGTTGCGTCACAAGAGGTAATTCTCGCCCGTGAGTGGCTTGGCCTCTGCACCCCAGGAGGCTACAAAAGGAGGCCAGGAGCAGCAGGGTCAGCAGGTTCAGCCACAGCCGCAGGCGAAGGAGGTTTCCTGCCAGCTCCAGCCATCCCAGCCCCGGCAGCATGACCATCTTCTGCAGCCACTGCCACCGGCCACTGCAGGCAGAGATGAGCTGCCTGCCCGCCAGGGCCAAGCAGGCGCCCAGCGCCCCGAGGCCGTTCAGGTGAGCTCTCTCCCACCTCCTGCCCTTCCTCAGGGCTGGGATGGCCTCCCAGAACCCCGGGATAGCTGCTGTAGGCTCTGATGGCCCTTGCAAGGTGCTGGCACCAGCCTGAGATAGCGGGACTGCCAGCCAGTGCATGGGGAGGAGGTGCAGGAATTTGGAGGAGCAGAGATACTTTAGGTGGTTTAGGAGGAAGGGCATATTGTACTGGGCTGGGGTGCACATTCCAGCACTGGATGTACTTTCCATCCTGGTGGGGAGGTTGTGTTACATGGGCTCAGGTCATTGTCCAGCCTGGTGCCCAGCAGGAGAGGCACCAGCCATACCAGCAGTGTGTGCCTCTGGGTAGGCTTGAGCACCTCTGCCTGTGCCCACAAGGTTTGCTCTCCTAGAGACAGCAGCTGGCCTGGGTGCTGAGCATCTCCACTCCGTATCCCCGAGCTGGCAATTCTTCCCACAATGGCAGGCAGGGAATGCTGTCCCTTCCCCTCCCTGGACACATGTCCCAGATGGTTGGCTTTGCAGGTCAACCAAGAGCGCTTCCAAGGCTCGCCGAGACCAGATCAATGCGGAGCTGCAGGCGCTGCGCTCCCTGCTGCCCATCTCTGCCCAGGAAAAGGAGCGGCTCTCCTACCTGCACACCATGGCCCTGGTGTGCCTCCGGCTGCGGGGGGCTCAGCTCTTCCCTCCAGGTACCCTCAGCACTGCTGCACTCCACACTCGCTTGGCTCTGTGTGGCGCACTGCCCCTGCCTCATCCAATGCAAGACTTCACCCTCATCCCCCTGCAGGCTTGGCTCCTCCTACGGGACCGGCCCTTGGCACAGAACTACTCTCCCTGCTCCCGGGGTTTCTGCTTGTGCTCTCAGCAGACAGCAAGCTGGTCTACATCTCAGAGAACGTGGCTCAGGTCCTGGGCCTCTCTGTGGTAAGGCCTGCTCACTGGGCATTTGCAGTCACTGTCCCTGTACCCATCCTGGTGCCTTTATTGCCTGCATGGCACACTGCCCCAGCAGACGCTGGGCTGTGGCTCCAGCAGGCTGTGCAGCCATGATGGCAGCCAGGGGCCACTGAGACAGGCACAGTCTCTTAGGTCAGCCCTCTGTTTGTCAGGTGGAGCTGCTCGCCCAGGGGGACACAGTCTTTGACATCCTGGATGGGCGAGTGGGAGAGGATGTGCACAAGAAGCTCCTCCTTGCCCGGGAGGAGCCTGGCAGGGGTAAGGGAGGCCTTGGATGCCATCTCATGGATCTTGCTACCCTGGCCCTTGGCTGTGATTCCAGAGCAGCCCAGCCCTGCTGGGAGCAGAGTGAGGGAGCTCCTGACCCACTCTGAATGGTGTGTTTCCCTGCAGAAGTCACTTTTGTCAGCGAGATGCGCACGTCCAAGGCCTTCCGGCTGCAGCACGGGGGCAATCGGGTCGTGGCAGTGTGCGGGCGCTTTGTGGCCCTGCACTGGCCACCCTCCCCCTCCACCACAGCCTTCCTGGCTCTCTGCACACCCCTGGTGCAGTCGCCCACAGATGGTGAAGCTGCTTCCCAGGATGACATATTCCAGAGCATGCATCTGCTGGACATGACATTTATTGATGTCACAGAGAGGTGAGGGGTGCCTGCTCGCACACAGCCCCAGCTGTACATCTCAGGCAGCAAGAATCATTTCCCTTCACCAAGCCTGCCTATGGGATGCAGGTTCCGTATAGCACTCAGTCCCCACTCCCCTTGTCTTCCCCAGTGTCACCTACCACCTCGGCTACCATCGGGAGGAGCTGGTTGGTCAGTCGTGGTACAGCCTCCTGCACCCTGAGGATGCTGAGCTGGCAGCTGCCCAGCACAGGGCCGTGGGTGAGTGTCACACTGAGGAACGTGTGTGCTGTCCCCTGGCTCCGTGGTCTGGTTATGCCTGAAACGTGGCTATCCAGGACAGCAGCGACAAAGCGAATTCAGCCCTCCCTGTTGTGACTCCCTGCTCCAAAAAGGATGAGGTGGAGAAATGGTTACATGCCCCATACACTGTCTATAAGTAGTTTCCAAGCTGGGGGTGGGCATCCTGCTTTGCCACAGAAGGGAAAGGGACAGCCTGGGGACAAGCCCACCTGAGCCCCATCTCTTTGAGAGAGCAGGACTGCTATGGACCTGACTGCTCTGTGTTGCTTCTGTCCCGCTGGGGCCGGCGGCACAGCCCACCGGGGCAGCCTGCGGGGCTCTCCCGGCTCCCTGGGGCCGTGCCCTGCTGCCGGCTCAAGCAGTCCCTTCGCTTGCCCGCAGCGCTGGGGGCCGGGGCCGGGCCGGCAGCGGGGACCGCCGTGCTGCGAGTGCTGCGCAGGGACCGCGCCTGGAGCTGGCTGCGCGTGTGGGCGCGGCGGGACGGCGGCTGCATCACCTGCACCTGCCGCTGCCTCAGGTGAGCGGGATGCCGGGGGGTGGTGGGGCTGCATCACTTGCAGCTGGCGTTCAGCCAGGGTCCCCAGGCTGTCCCTTACCCCGTGTCTGCCGCAGGGAGGAGGAGGCAGCCCACCTGCGCTCCCGGCAGCCCCGCGCCGCCGCCCCGCCCGCGGGCCGGGATCTGGGCCGGCTGGCCGAGCAGCTCCGCGCCCTGGCCGACAGCCTCTCGCCGCCCGCCGCCGCCGTGCCCTGCCGCTGGCCTCGGCCCGAGGAAACCGAGGACGATGCCTCTGTCTGCCTTGGGAACTCTCTGCTGCACCCTCCTGCCCAGTTCCTTCGGTTTCCTTTCGAGCAGAAAATAGGGTGCAGCATTCCAAGCGTACTCCCGCAGGTGTCGAGTGTTCAGACATGCTGACACCCCTTGGTCTGCTGGTTGTACCTGTCCTAATGCAGGCCGCTGTGTGTAACCGCATTTCAGCCTGCTGGTCACTTCTGACAGCTGGAGCTGATCCAGCTGGAGGCCATGGCAAACCTTCGTTTAAACTTGGTGCTCGTATTAGAAGCTTAGTCTGGGCTGCGATAAATCCGCCATCACGACGGCTCAGTCCCGCAGCGCAAAGATCTTGCACTTAAAAACACTTACTGACTACTTAGTTGGATATCGCCAGGGCCTTTGTGTACATAACCCGTTCCTGAGAAAAGAAGGATTTTTTGCTTAAAAAAAAGGAAAAAAAAAAAAAAAAAAAAAAAAGACAATAAACGCCGCTCCCCCACGTGACCGCCTCTGCTCCGCTTCCGGTTCCGCCGGTGCCGCGCGGGCCGTTCCGGGGGCGATGGGGCCGCGCCGTGAGGGGCCGGGATGGGGACGGGGACAGGGACGAGCCGCCGCCGCCGGCGTCGCCACAGACAGCGAGGAAGAGGCGGCCGCGGAGCAGGGGCTCAGGAGGCTGGAACCGGCGGAGGAGAGCTCTGGCTCCAGCGACGAGAGCGACGACGGTGGGAGCGTGGCGGGGGCTGGCGGGAAAGGTGAGGGGGCCCGGCGGGAGCGACTCCGGGAATGGCGGCAGCCTCGGCTCGGTTTGGTGGGAAAGGAGCTGCCAAAGAGATCGGTGCTGTCTCGCATCCCAGCTCCTGCCCAGCTGAACAGCTCAGGATCAGCAGCAGGGTTGGGTGAGAGGTCCCTGAAACAAACTCTTGTAGGGGCCGCTTGTCCCCAGTCTCCTTCCTAGTGCGGGGACTCACAGAGCCATAAAATGGTTTGCTTGGAAGTTACCTTAAAACTCACCCAGGTAACTCCACCCGCACCTGGCTCCAGGCCAGGTTGCTGTGGAAGATGTCACACGTCTCGGGGACAATCTGTGTGCCAGCTCCCATGTGCAGGAGCTGGAGAGGCCCTCACAGGACAGCGGAGGCAATGCCCGGCTGTGTGGGCTGAGGGTCTGGGGGTTCTCATCCACTGCAGCAAACACAGTTTGGTTTCCTCGTCTCAGAACGATCCGAGTGAAAACCTTACAAAAAGTACAATAGCCCTTGAAGGAATCGTGAGGGAGTTGGCACTGGTGTTAGCTGCAGGCACAACATGGCGTGTCACGGGTGTGAGGAGTCACTGGTTCCTTGTGAAAGGCTCTCCAGGGTGTGTCTAGGGGGAGGCACATCTCTGGAGGTGACATTTTGGCAGTGGGATTCAGAGGTGGGCAAGGTACCTCGCCATCTGTTGTAGGCATTTTGTTTTCCTCTGGTGAGGGAATGGTGAGCAAAGCTCAGAGAGAGGATCACTGACAGGCACTCTTTCCTTCCCACAGCTGGATGGGAATGGGAACAGCAGTTTTGCTTTTGCCATCTGTCAGGGCACTCTGTGATCTTGTTTCTGGAGCAGGAGGAGTTCTATTGGAGTCCAGCACTGATTTTGTCTCAGCAGGGAAGGACTGGGCAGATATCAGGCATTTCTTTAGGCCATCTGTGTGCTCTGCAGGTTGTATAGCTCCCTGCAGGTTCAGCTGAGGAAGGCATAAGGTGTCCATGTGCCACAGGAGTCTGTGGGAGGAGAGGAAACATGAGGAGGCTGTGCTTGAGAGCAGGAAATGCCCCTGTTATCTGCAGGTAACAGTAGCTTATCAAGAGGTGCAAAAAGAAGGAAACAATCCACAAAATAACGTATTAAAGGAAAAAGTGGCAGGAGGGAAAATTAAATGGACAACAGAGACAGCAGAGAACAGGTAAGTTATATACTAAGGGGAAAAAAGGAATGAAAAAATTGGGAAATTAAGTTCTCAAGCAAGAATGCAAGGAACAAGGAAAATAAGCTAATCCTGCCTTTTAAACCAGAACCTTTTCACACACACAGTTGCCAAATCTGCTGCCCAGCAGTGAATGCCTGCTGGGACCATTCACTTCTGCTCCAGAACAGGCTTCTTTTTTTTATAGTGATGTTTTTATCACTGTGAGTGGTTAATTCAATCTTCTAGACATAGGCAGTAGGATGTATTTTGTGGACTGATATTACCATGTGGAAATAATTTTCCCTATCAGGTTTTAGCTAGTCAGGTTTGGTCTCCTGTGCCAGTGATGAAATACTTTATAATGGAAACTCTGCATGCCTTTGCTTTGTCTGATTTATACCAAATCTCCTTTTGGCATCATTTTATATGCTGTCTTTATCTCATTTTCATTGAAGTCTTTGCTATGTAAACAGTATTGTTTTGGAATTTCAGCCAAATGGAATATTGGAGTGCAAGTGATGGTGCCTTGTCTTCATCAAGTGCTGAGAGTATCTTCCACATCATAATTCCTTTCTTTTAATGCTTTATTTGTCCTTTTGGCTCTCCTTGTTCAGAATTTGGACTGGGGGCGGTGTTTAGGGGAAGCAGTGCAATGAAATCATGCTGTATTCACATTTCCTTTGTCCCTTGTGCAGCAGACTGGATAGTGCCTGTTCCTGTATCCCACCTCAGAGCACTAATGAGCATCATCAGAGCAGAGTTCCTGAGCATTCAGAACAAGCAAAATGAAAACATTTACTGAGGCAGTTCTTGGCTGTGCCCATGATGTTTTCTGGATGATGAGAGTTGTTTCTGAAGGTCCTGGTTATTGCCAGGATGAGAGTGCTTGGGATGAGTCCATGCTCTGAGCCAGTGTGACTGACCTCTTGTTGCTTCCTGAATTTGGCAGAGCACACACAAACCTCGCTCATGGGACAGGGTTTTGTGTTTGTGTGGGAAGGGTTTGGGAGTGAGTGGGCTACAAGAGCAGCTTGTGGGGCGCCTGGTATCCAGCCAAGGTATCACAGACAGGCTGTGATGGTCCCTGCTGGTGTGTTTTGTATTGCAAAGGCTCAGAAAGACGATGTGTCTGTCACTGCTCAGGGGTGCTGAGCAGACAAATACCACCTAAGTCAGTTTGCCAAGGCTTTCTGTCGCAGACATCTTTTATGGAAAATCCTTTCCTTAGGATTTTTCCTCCTGAGAAGCTGAGAGGCCTCAGGAACAAAATGTAAACATTGATTATCTGCTGCTGTGGAATGCAACAGGTGCATCTTTGATTAGCCCATCTTAGATGTTTGTAATTAATGGCCAATCACAGCCCAGCTGGCTCGGACAGAGAGCCCGAGCCACAAACCTTTGTTATCATTCTTTTCTATTCTATTCTATTCTCAGCTAGCCTTCTGATGAAATCCTTTCTTCTATTCTTTTAGTATAGTTTTAATGTAATCTATATAATAAAATAATAAATCAAGCCTTCTGAAACACAGAGTCAGATCCTGGTCACTTTCCCAATCCGAAAACCCCTGTGAACACGGTCACAGCTTTCCCTTCCAGAAGGGACACAGTGCAAATCCCTTCTTGCCCTTACACGAGAGTGGAATGAGCATATCCAAGTGCTGACTGAAGAAACGCTTTCACTTGTTGGTTTTGAACACCAAGAAGTGTAAATCTAGAATAAAGAATAGTATGAGAATAGAGGTGATAATATTTTTTTGTATTCTGGTTATAAGAAGCATTAAAGGTTACTGATATTAAGGAATATTAAAGAAACATTAAAGTGGGAAAGTCAGGACTTCGAGGAGACCCCTCAGAATTCACAGTGCCCAGTGTAGAGCTTGTACTTCTCTTTGTACCAGGTAAACACTTTGTACTGGTCTTGTGGGTGCTGTTGAGTGGAGAGAGAAGCAAAGACACTGAGGAGAGGGAGAGGCTGCTCTGCTCCGGTGGTAGAGACTGAAGTAATCAATGGGAGAGGAATCAGAGGCTGGGAGATGCAGTGGTTTCTCCCTGCTGTGCAGTTGTACAGGGATGGCACCACTATGCTTGTGTCACTGTCCCAAGCTCTGAGGCATCCCTCTTGGTGGAGTTTGGGGGTGAGAAGTGCCTTGAGAAGCTCTTCAGCTCAGGTGTGCCCTGTGCTCTCTTCCAGATCAGTCTGAGATGTCTTTTGAGGAACTCCTGCGGGTGCAGAGTGATGCAAGGACGAGAGTGAGCAGGAAGGTGCCTGGTGGGAAGAAAACTGCAAAGCCTGCCAAAGCTACACTGAAGCAGCAACAAGGCAAAAAGGGGTAAAGAGGCTCTTTTGTGATCAGAAAAATGCATGTGTGTGCTCTCTGCATTCCAGATATTACACTGGGGGCTCCCCACAAAAGTGATGTTGCCTTGGAGCTGGCATAGATCTCCTTTAATGTACTGGACAATGATGCCTGTTACTGTAGTTTCATTTGGGAATGGTCTGGTGCTGTTTTCAGAGCTCTTAATATCCTGTTCTCTTTAAATCCCCAGCAGCCACCTGTCACTTGACAGTTAAATTGGCACTCAATGCCTTTATACCCTCTAAATTAAGGCACTTGTAACCCTTGGCATGGTGTGCTTCTCAAGCTCTATGGCAGTGTCCACTGTGACCTGAAATAGTTGCCCTGCTGGTTCCTAAACCCCTTCCAGCTTATCAGTATCTCCTGCCTGGCTCTCACTGGCTGGAGTTACAGTCACAGACAATTGTTCTGCAATTCCATTCATCCTTCTGTTGCTGTCTCATCTGTGACTTGTCTGTGATCATTTTCCTTTATTCCCTCTCTACAGTACTTGCCATCACAGACTTTTCCCTGTATTCATCACAACAAAAGCTATCTTACCTTTTAACAGTTCTCCACAGGCCTCCACTGGTAACACTGGTACCCTTACCCCTTATTTGCAGTAATTAGGTAGTTTTCAGTCCTCAGAGTGGCACCCAGGTGATTTGAATGGGTTTCCTCTGTTACACTGACACTCCCTATCTTATTTCTGAATCTCTACTCAATGCACAAGCAGAGAACACAAAATACATTTCTCCTGCACAGAGTGGAGAACACAAAACACATTTCTCCTGCACAAAGCAGAGAATGTAAAATACATTTCTCCTGCACAAAGCCGAGAACACAAAATACATTTCTCCTGCCATAAAGAGTTGGTTAGGATAACACTTCTGCTTTACTTTTTACCCAAGACTCTGGGGGATTTTGTGTAGTGCAACATCTTCTCTCAGTGTCTCTATTTCTGCCACAGTTTGCATAATTCTGCTTTTGTTTAATTCCTCTAATCCTTTAAGTAATGTATTTCTGTAAATCCCACATGCTCTTTCTCTCATGTTTTTGTTATGGAAGTGAGCTTCTTAAAGAAAGGCTTCAGGGAAATCCCCTGGCACTGAGCTGGTTTCAGCAGTGACTCCAGAGCATTGTGCAGGGCTGTAGCCTCAGAGGATTTGAGAATACACTGAGCACTGCCCTGAGAGGGATTTGGAAAGCCTGTGCCTGTGGGGCTGTGCTCCTGCCCAGCATCACTTGTGCCTGGCTGTGGGTGCTCTCAGCAGGTGTCCCTCAGCAAGTCTGCTGACAGCTTAAAGTTGGGAGGAGTAGCTGCTCCACAGAGAGCTGTGCTGCCATTCCATGAGACCTGGACAGACTGGGCACAAAGAACCTCCTGGAATTCAACAATGTCAAGGGCAGGCTCCTGCACCTGGGGAGGAACAAGCCCAGGCACCAGCTCAGGCTGGAGTGACCTGCAGGGCAGCAGCTCTGCAGAGAAGGACCTGGGGGTCGTGGTGGACAATGAGCTGTCCTTGGACCAGCCCTGCCCTGGGGGACAAGAAGGCCAACAGAATCCTGGGCTGCATCAGGAACTGCAGTGCCAGCAGGTCAGGGTGGGGATCCTGCCCCTCTGCTCAGCCCTGGGGAGGCCAGTCTGGAGTCCTGTGCCCAGTTCTGGGATCCTCAGGACAAGAGAGACGTGGAGCTCCTGGAGAAGATGAATCCACTAGAGGGCAAAAAAAAAAAAAAAAGGTTAAGGAACTGGAGCATCTCTCCTGTGACAACAGGATGAGGTAGCTGGGTCTGTTTAGCCTGGAGAAGGGATGACTGAGAGGGGACCTTACCACTGGAAATATGTAAAGGGCAGGTGTCAAGAAGATGGGGCCAGGCTCTTTTCAGTGGCATCCAGTGACAGGCAAGGGGCAAAACTGAAACACAGGGAGTTTCACCTGAACATGAGGAAAAACTTCCTCACTCTGAGGGTAACTGAGCACTGGAACAAGTGCTCAGTGAGGTTGTGGAGTCTCCTTCTCTGGAGATGTTTAAAACCCACCTGGATGCAATCCTGTGCAATCTGCTGTAGGTGACTCTGCTTTAGGAAAGGTTCCTTCCACCCCCAGCCATTCTGTGACTTCATGAGAGGAATAATCAGCACAACACATTATTGATGCAGGTGGTGGGTTTTCACTTGATACAGTGGAGCTGTTCCAGGTTCTTTGTAGGGTTGTTTTAACCACATATTGATATATTTGGTTGTTGTAGCCTTCTGTGGCTTTTGACTGAGCCACTTCTTTGCTTTCTATACCATGGTAAGGATTGAGCTGGGAGAATCTCCTGTGCAATAATGTTCTTCTGAGGGTCCGGATGACCTTCCAGCATATTAGCTTGGGCCTCACTCTGACATTTGCTCCTCTTAAATCCATTTTTCTTGTTTTCAGGCCATTGGAGATGTCAGCCAAGAAGCCTGTACCTTTCCTGCGACAAGTGGTCCCTGTTAGGAAGAAGGTGGGTGCTGCCCCTCCTCAGCTCAGCACTTGCCTTAGTGCTGCTGACAGGGCACACACTTGGGAATGGGGCTGCTGCAGATGGCACAGGCTGCTTCTGGAGGACAGGGCTGGACCACTGGGGAGTGCAGACAGTGACAGTGTTTCCCTGGGGAGAACAATGGCTGGGTTGGAGCAGCTGCAGGTTAACTTGAGAGTTTGTAACCCAGATGTTTCTAGAAGGTGCAGTGACAGCCACCAATGACAGTTCCATTGCAAACCATGGTCATTGTTCAGTTCTAATCCCAGAAATTCAGATGTCCATCTACTTTCCAATCTGAATCTAACTTTTGACTTATCATTGCTGGATCATTGGAATATGGTAATGTCCACAGTTAGAGACCTCTTTGTCCTACCCTTTTTGACCCAGTAAATCTGTGAAAATCTAGATAGGTTTGAGTTCCCAAATCCAGCACCTTGACAACACATATTCAGCCAGCTCTTGGTCTGGGAGTTGCAGGTGTTGACAGCAGCACTCCTGCTGTTATTCTTGGATATTCCTGGGTGGCAGACTGGCACATGGAGATGTCTGTTGCATGATGAACTCGATGCAGGCATGAATGCCACCTTGGGGATGCCACCTTTACCATCATATTCGATCTATGCCAACTGCAGATATTTCAGTGGTGGGAGCATAACATTGCTGGGGAAAAAAATTGGCTGGTCCATAAAGGTAGAGTCAGCAGGCTGTTAACAGGGTGACACTGGCTACAGCTCTTGCCTTCCTTGCTGACAGGTCCAGAGAGACCCTCGATTTGATGATCTGTCTGGAGAGTATAAGCCTGAAATATTTATGAAGACATACAGCTTCCTGGACAGCATCAAGAAGCAGGAGAAGGAGGTGATGCTCTGTGCCTGTCCTTGCCTGGAAGAACCTTGCTTGGCAGGGGCTGCTTCTTCAAAGGCTTTTCACAGGGGAGGTGATGGGCAGGCAGTGATGCAGCTTTCTGCTCTCTTCTTCAGATGGTTCAGAAGCAGCTGAAGAAATGCCGGAATGTGGAACAGAAGGAGAAACTCCAGCGGCTCCTGAACCGTATGGTGAGTTCAGTGAGCATCTCCTCTCTGGGGGGCACTGGGAGAGAGGACATGTCATCTGAGCTCTGCCTCAGTGCTGACAGAGGCCATCCTTTTTGTACAGACACAGCAGGAACAGGCACAGAAAAAACAGCAGAAGCTGAGAGAGAGGGAGCTGTCTTTGAAAAGAGAACAGAGGGAATTGGCCAAGCAGGGAAAGAAACCTTTCTTCCTAAAGAAATGTAAGTACTCGGAGTGAGCATGCTGCAAGGGGATCTAGAGGGAGAACTGCTGGCAGGAATTCAAGCACTGGGAGCAAGGTGTCCATACTATTGCACACAGGTGTGGGGGAATTGTTCTGGTGCTGCTGCTCAAGGGAGAAGCTAAGCCTGGGCCAGGGAGGGAGAGGTGAGAAGGGGCTGCTCTGTAGAGATGTTTTGGGGCTTCAGTTTAAAATTTGACTTCCCTGTGCTCTGCAGCTGAGAAGCGGAAATTGGAGCTAGCTGAGAAGTATGCAGAGCTGAAGAGGAGTGGAAAGCTGGAGAGCTTCCTGAACAAGAAGAGGAAGAGGAATGCCATCAAAGACAAGCGCCATCTGCCCTCACAGAAGAACTTGTGACTGTTGGACAGTCATGCTGTTGTCTGGCACTGGCTCATTCTGCCTTGGCCGGGCCTGGAGGATGGTTATCCCTCTTGCCAGGATCTGCCTTCCACTGTACAGTGATGCTGTAAGGCAGCAGAGCAGTAGCTGAACTGAAGAACTACTTTTTTTTTGTAGCTGAAGTATCGGCTTTGCTTGTGGTGTAGATCATGCCTGGGTGGTGACAAGTGTGTCATGCAGATGCTGATGGTGATGACAGCTGTCTTTGCCCTTGCACCTGCTCATTTCTAACTCCAGCCTGAGTCCTGCCCTACACTGCTGGCTCTACTCCAGGTTCTCTCAGACTTCCACCGAGGCAGAAAAGGATGTGGGACAATCCCTGCTCAGAGCAGCAACCCTGACTTCAGATCAGGTTGCTCAGGGCTGCTTTGGTGGGATCTGGTAATGTCCAAGGACAGATGCCTTCACCTCTCTTGGCCTCTGCTCTACTGCTTCAGGTTCTCAAGATGGAGCTTTTTGTTCCCTCATCCAGGAAACCTGCCTGGTGTTAGTCCACAATCATTATCTTACTGTCAGTGAAGTGCCTGGCTCTGTCTTCGCAGCAGCTTTGTCACAGGTCTGAGGGGCGGTCGGGAAAGGGGTGCTGTAAGGTCTCCCCAAAGTCTTTTCTTCCTAAGGGTGAATGAATCCTGTTTCCTCAGCCTTTCCTAGCAGTGCTCCAGCCTCTGACACCTTTCACAAACTCAGCTGGAGTCAGTCCAAACAACCAACAGCTATCTTTTGGTGGATGTATCAGTGTCTGGAAGCAGTCTCACGAGAGATGAGTAAAGGTGAGAGGATCACTCCTGTGGGCTGCTCCTGGTGATGCAGATCTGGGTGTGCCTGGCCTTCCTCACACACAGGGCATGCTGTGACTGCTCAGTAATGGCTGCTTGGGATCTCCTTCAGAGCAGCTTGGTTTCTCAGGGTCATCTCCACAGGGTTATTAGTGCTTCTAGGAAACTGATCCTGTCTGAGATAAAGTACCTGTTTTTCTTTATTCCCACTGTCAGTCTGTTACAGTCAAAAGTGTTTGACCTTAGGGGGTCATTGCCTCTCTCCAATATCCCACCAGCCCTCTTGCTTCTCCTTGTTCCTTTTTTCCCATCTGCCTTGGTTGTGCTGACAAGGGGATGGCTCAGGTAACCCCAGTGTGCCAGGTCAGAGTGTGCTGGGAGAGTGCCTGGGCACAGCTGTGCTCTGTGGGTGGCCACAGGTGTTTGGGGCCTGGGGACAGCCTTGCTGGGAGCAAAGCATGGAGCAAGGAGCAGGTCAGCCAGCCTGAGGGTGTTGCTTACCTCCACTGTAATTCGTGTGGGTGATGCAAGGTCTCCTCTGGTGAGAGGACTTAGTGGAACCGGGGGAAGGCAGTAGACATGGAATGTGCCAGCCTGGCTAGAGACCTGCTGACAGGGCCTTGCTGAGGGGTCACTCCTCAGCATTCCTGAGTCCCTGTGTCCCCATCCCCTCCTGCTTGTAGGTCTGGTGCAGCAGGTGCACCCCCAAAGTGGTCCTGCTTTCCCCTCCTGCCCCTCTGGAACTAAAGGATTTCCTGTTGCAGCCTGGTCCTGCCTGCAAGGAGGACATCCTCGCTGGGATGTCACCTGCTTCTGCTCAGCACGGTGGTGGTGAGCAGTGAGCCTGTGGCCCCTGTGCCTGCCAGCTCCTGGCCCAGCAGCCTTAGCAAGGGAAGTTATCCAGTGGGAATGCCCTGGGGCATTTCCCAGCTCAGCCAGGGCATTGGGCAGAAGGCAGCATCAGCACCAGCTCCAAGGGAAGCACATGCTTCCAACATGCCCAGCAGCTGGGAATTGCTCTTTCCAGTAGCCTCCCAGCCTCAAGCAGTTGACTTGTTTTCCTTTTTTCAAGGCAATTTGGGCAGATATGCACTGGTGTCCCTCCAGCTGGAGTGAGAGGACTTGCTGTGGGTGTCCCTGGGCATGACTGGTCCCAGTTATGTGACTGCACTGGTGGCTGACAACACTGCCACACACCCTGTCAGTGACACCCTCAGAGCCCACCAGACACAGGAGGAATGGCTCCAGACCCAGTGGCATGGGATGCTGTCCCCAGCCCTAGATGGGGTCAACTGAGTGAGCCTCTCCACACGCTCTGCAGCTGAACAGACACCCAGTCCCACGAGGCCCCCAGAAGAGTGGGGGAGATCTGCCTGCTGGCAGGGACACAGACAGGAAAAGGCTGCAGGGCTCAGGTCTTTTATTGCAAAGAGGAAGATACAAAAAAAGGATAGTCACCCCTTTTTGGGTCCCCCCAAGCCTGCAGCTGGCTGAGAGGGGTGACAACAGGGGGAGGCCCAGGCCTTGCTCCCCCTGCATGGGGACCTTGACTCACACAGTGGTGCCAAGGACCACACTGGAGCCAGGGCCAACCACAACAGAAAAGTGGGTGACCCGCTGTGTCCCTGTGCAGCAGCCTGGCCTGGCTGGCCAGAGAGCAGTGCTGCACAGGGAGCACTGGCAGGGAGCCTGGCACCGGGTGGGGCTGCCTGGCCTCACCCAGACACACTTCATGGCAGGCGGCCCTGGCCTCGTCCCCTGCTCCGCTGTTTTACCAGGTGGGGTGCTGAGGTTCCAAACTGCTCTGCAGCCTTGCAGAGGCTGCTGAAGTTCCAAACTGCTCTGTAGCCTTGCAGAGGCTGCTGTGGGGGCCCTCGCCATGCGCCCCTCGGGGCCCTGAGCAGTTTCACCCAAGGAAGGAGGGAGCAGGGTCGTTGCCCTCTGTCCAGGCAGGGAGCTCCGCAGCCTGCCCCGGGTTTGTGGGTACGGCCAGGCGTGGGGATGGCCAGGCTGTAGCTCCTGCTGGCTCGTCACGTGTTGTCCTGGGCCAGCTCCTCGGGGCAGGCAGGCTGGTCCCGGGCCTTGCGCAGCCCCGAGGGCGGCTGGGCTGGGGTGCTGTGCTGCGGGTCCGGCCCCGGCGGGGCGTGGTGCTGGTGCCGCTGGTACTGCACAAACATGCAGACCTTCATCCCAATGGCCAGCATGTTCTTGCCCATGAAGATGCTGGAGACCCGCGCATCCCTGAAGAAGACCATGTTGCTGCCTCGGATGAAGATGGTGGCGATGTTGACGGTGAGCATGCTGAGCATGGGGTAGAGCATCATGCGGTGCGGCACGATGCCGATGCCCTGCATGCTGATCTCACACAGGGACACGCAGGGCAGGACCAGGAGCAGGATGTAGCAGTAGAAGAACATGATGCCCTCAGCCCAGAGTGGCAGCCCTTTCTTCTGGGGCTCCCACAGGTTGGCCTGGATGTCCAGCACGTCCAGCATGTCCACAATGACCCAGAAAAGGCGGTTGCGGAGATCCTCCTTCTTCTTGAACGTTCTGACGTACTCCATGTGCTCCGTGGCCACCAAGAGCACGTAGAGAGCTGGGATGCAGATGGAGAGCAGCAAGGTCAGCGCTTTGCGGGCGATGAGATCCAAGCTTTTCCGGTCAGCTTTGTAATTCTGGTATACAAAGTAGACTTTGATCTCCAGAACGAAGACGTAGAGGAACCAGAGGATCATGGCATATCCTCGCTTAGCTGTCTTTACCTCTGCCCCAACCCAGATAGCCACATAGCGGAGGACCAGCAGGAAGCAAATGTCACCCACGGCCACCATGACACAGATGCCCAGCTTCCTGGAGCCCTGGCTCTGCTCCACCAGGTAGGCATCCATGAGGACGAGGCTGGTCATGATGAGCACTGTGGAGAGGCACACGTGGGGCTTGCTGACAGGTGGTGGGGGAACCATCCTGCACAGAGGAACAGGCAGGGTCAGCAGGAAGTTACTGAGATTTCCCAGTCCCACCCTTGAGCCCCCTTCGGCCACCCTCTCCTCAAAAGCTGTGGGTGGCTGAAAGAAGGAAGGGAGCCATTCATAGATTCCTCCCATCCTATGTGCCTGGCTTGTTCCAAACCTGCAGATTTCTAGCCAAGAGCTCCTGAGATGGACCAGGCCCTCCTGGTGGCATGTGCTGGCTGAAAGCCAGCTCCTAGGAAGCACATGGTGGGGCAGGCTGGACACTTGGGACATGTCAAGCACTTGGGATCCCCCTGCCTTTTCTGGTAGCTCATCACACTGACTAGGCTCTGCCACCATGAAGGGTACATGCCTTATTTTCCATGGGATTTCCCAGCCAGTGGTACTGCTTATATTTTCCCCCCACAAGGCAAGCTAAGACTAGACTTATGTGTTTAACCCAAGCAGACCTTTAAATGCTATGATCCAGGACCGCTTTTTTTAGTCTCTTTATTTTTATGCACAGCACAAGATGAAGCCTGGGTTTTTTTAGCCTGGCTGTCTTATGGGGTGGGAGGGAAAAAAATTGGCCAGATATTCAGTTTGCTTCAGGTTCACACCCCCAAGAGCTTTGCCTAGAGCTATTTGCCAATGCCCACCCTGCCTCAACACCATAAAGCAGCACAAGCCCAAAGCTCCAGCACACAAGGAGCTCTGCAACAGGCCCTGAATTTCTGTGGGATGCTTAGCTTTCCTGGGCTGGGGCAGAGCAAAGCACTGTTCCCAAAAGCACCCTGCCTGCCTTGTGCGGCACCAGGACTGTCAGACTCCCTCCCCCTGACAGCACAGCTGCAGGCAGCTGCCTTCAGAGGCAAGGAGGGAGGACAGAGCTGGGGCCTCACCAGGCAGAGAAAAACTTGGCAGCTGCTCTGGAGGGGAGCCAGCCCCCCGGATGAAATGGAGGATGAAGCTGGGCTGATGACTGTGTGGCACAGCGCTGCCCACGCTGAGCCCGCCTCTGCCACGCCTGGGCTGTGCACGCCCGGGACACCATCCTGCTCATCCAGAGGGCAGCGTGCAGGTGGCACCTGAGCACGGAGCAAATGCTCGGGAGCAGGATGGAGGCCGCAGGGTTCATGGTCAGCCCTGCACACAGCCTGACACTGATGGCACAGGGTGCTGGGCACAAGCTACCTGAACTCCTGCTTTTTGGCTTTTGAGGGAGCAGGCGTCCGGCGCAGTCGTGCATCCCTGGGCCCAGCAGCATCCTGGCACGTTGCGGGAGGCAACGAAGCCTGAACCTGTCACACACAGGTGCCTCTCAGGGGGAGGCAGCACAGGCCGGCGGGCTCGGGGGAGCCCGTGGATGTGGCACATCTGGAGCATGCCACACGGCCGGCGGGGGCTCACCTGCCTGGCCTGCCCGAGCCTCCGCGGGGGCTGGGGGTACCCCGGGCCCCGGCTCATTACCGGGCTCAGCCCCAGGCCCCCAAGAGCGGGGCAGCCCCGCCGAGCTCCGTCCCCCCGGGAGCGCCGGCCCCGCCTGCCCCGAGCCCCCTGCCCACAGCGGCCGGGCCTGCTGGGGGCGGGCGCTGCCCGCCGGCCGCGGGGCCCGGCCTGCCGCCCCCCCGGCTCCCGCTTACCTCGGGCGGCTCCCCGGGGCTCAGGGCGGCGGCGGCGGCCCCGGGCCCGGCGCGGCATCGCCCGGCGCGGCCCGGCGGCGGCGGCAGCAGCGGTTCTGCGGCGGCGGCGGCGCTCGGCCCCTCCCGGCGGGCGGCGGGCGGGGACTGCGGCGGCCCCCGCCTCACCCGCGGGCCCGGCGCCGCCCGCCGCTCCTCCGGCTCCGGGCACCCTGGCCGGGCTCGCTGCCGCTGCCGCCCCGGGGCCACCGGCTGCATGGCCACCCTCTCCAGCCCCGGGCAGACCCGGACTCCGCAGGGCCGCAGTCCGGCAGAGGCCGCGGGCGAAGCAGCGGGAAGCCTGGCCTGACAAGGATGTCAGCCCTCCGGGAGGGACCGGGGCCGCGACCGCTCCTTGCTGGGGGGAGAAGGCAGGGGAAACATGACCAGACACCCAGCTGTGCCGGTCTGCAGGGTCCTGGGGAGCCCCAGCCTCGCCTGGCTCTGGTACAGGTGGGCTAGGGAAGCAAAGCAGGCCAGGGAAGGCAAAAGGTTTCCATTACATGGTGGACATACCTCTCTGCAACTGCTCTTCTTTCGATCAGCCTGAGCAGCTTTTTGCGTTTAACTCCAAACTTTATTCTAAGTGATTCAGGTCTTAGCTACACAGGGAAGGTTTTTCAGTGTATTTCCTCTCTGGCTTTGAAATGCTCATTGTAGATACATGTGTCCGGGAAGACAGGAAAGCTCTAAGATCTCTGGAGATGGGCTATGAGCAAAACCAGGCAAAGACCTAAGTGCAAGTGACAGAGTGCCAGGGGCAGAGTGCCAGGGGAGATGCAGCCCTCCTTGCATCCAGCTGCTGACAGAACAGCTGTAGGGTCCCTGTTGGATGTAATCCCCTGGGACATTGCCACCAGGAACATAGAAATCTAACCTGTGATGTCCTTGGAAAACGGAGACCCTGGACCAGCATCCAAGCTTAGCTCATGTGTCCCACAGTGGGCATGGACTGGTTGGTGCATGCAGGTGGAGGGAGCAGAGCTCTGGGTTGGGTGCAGCAAGGTAAGGAGTTTGGCTGTGGGAGCATTCTCCTAATCCAGGAATAAACAGCAATCCCAGAAGGGCTGGAAGAGCAGGGAAACAAAGCAGCCAAAGCAACTTGCCTCCGAAAATGAAAGGAGACCTTGCAGCTCGAGTGGAGAGCAATGTGAGGCACAAGAGGGCAAGCTGACACTGCAGAAATCTTCTTTCCTCCGGGACACAGAAGCACTGGCTCTCCCTGTCCCAGCAGTCTCCTGCAGGATGCAGGAGGAGCAAAGGGCCTCTGTCCATGCAGGCACCCAGGGAGGGGGACACCACAGAGGTATCCACATGACAGAGGTGAGAGAGGGGTGCTGGAGGAACCTACCAAGCAATGGGACTAAAGACAAGATGATTCATCCATGAGCTGGAATCATAAAACCCCTGAGTCTCCACTGGAGACTGGGACAGGAGGTGACAACATTTGCGTGGGAAGCAGTAAAGAGCTGCTTTAACAAGGCACATAAAAATCAGGAGCCAGAGCAAGAACAGATACTTGTGTGCTTCTCTAAAACACGATGCTGGAGCTGGGGTGCCAGAGTTGGTGTGTGGATGGGTCTGTATGATGGATAAAATGGAAGGGAACCAGAGAGGGTACACCAGGGTTCTCAGCTGCTCTTTGATAGCTGCCAGCTCCAGACCTGGGTGGAGAAGCATCTTCAGCTTAGCCCATCAAACCTGCACTTTCAGTGCTGTGAAAAATGTGTATTTCATGACTGCCTTTTTGCAAATATTAAAATGAATATTATATGTGTTGTGTTAGAAAGTAATGCTGTATTAATTCTCTTAAGTACTGTGTTAAATATAGTTTTAGGTTATAAAAAGATGTTAAAATAGAAGCTGTGCTATGTAGGATACTTTTTTTAAAGAAGACTCGCAGCAAGATAGCAGTCACAGGACACCTATGTCTTTCAGAGAAAAATAATTTCTTGCCCCATTATCAGAAGAAACAAACTTCTTCCTGCCTCAAAGGTGATGTTAGGATTCAGAGGAAGAAGTTGATGATGACCAGACTGAATGTGTTTGAATGTAATTTATGCATCATGTATGAGGTGCATGAATATGCAACAGGCTGTTGCTTTTAAGGGTTAATCCTCTGTTAATGTGGATCTTTTTTCAGGCTTATTTTGCCCAGAAAGAGGTACCCAGACGGTCCTTAACTCCTTGTGTCTATCAATTAAAATTGTCCAAATTATTATTACTCTAATTGTATTACTATTTTTATAACCCTTTTATTACTGTTAAATTTTTAAAATTTTAAAAACAAGCCATGGGCGTTTTTCACAAGTGCCATCACTGGCACCAAAAAGTCCCTTTTCAGTGACAGCAATGCACTCAAAGGCTGTTGGGAGAGAGATGGGGAAATCCATCAGTCGTGTTAACATCCTCAAAGGGGAGCTGTGGGAAGCAGAGGAAGTTTGTCAGCAAGGAACAGCAAGCAGTGGCTATAATGGAGAAAGGCAGGCAGTGGCCTGGGGACCGTGCTGAGAGCTTCAACTGTGACACATAAAAGAAAATAAGTAAAAGGCTTTTCTGAAGGCACATTTCAAATGGGTTACCTGGATGCTGAAGAGCGTTTTCCTGATGTCCTCAAGGATCATATCCACAAGGAAGCAAACCTCAGCGGGTGGCTGGCACACAGAAAGGTCTCAGCATAAGAGGAGCTGGGAAAGCAGGTGAATGTGATGACAACTTTACCAGCCTCTGTTTAAGCTGGAAAATAACCAGGCTTTGGGACTTGCAGTGAAAAACAAAGGATAATTTTGACCCCAGAGAGTGGGGAAAGCCACCATGTGTGGAAGAGCACAGCTGTGGGTAGGTCATGCTGTAGGCACAAAGTCAATATAACATGAAGACAGGAAAAAAAATGAAGAGTGGGCTGTGCAGACAAGCCTGCAAATAAATAAAGCACATTGAAACAGCCTGAGAACAAAGGTATAAATTCATCTATAAAAAAGCCAGAAGGCCAAAAAACCCCCAAGTGAGCTGCAAGAAGTACTTGAAGGGAACTGGCTGGAGGGAAAGAGGCAGAGAAATGCACCTCATTCCCACTGAACATCCTTCCAGGGGAAACACAGCAGAAAAGAGGAACCTCATCAACCAGAAACTGCAAGTGGTGGCTGTGACAGCTGAAGACCATTTATGACCTGGGGATCGTGCCCTGAGAAAGAATCACAGATTGTAAACCATGACACAGCCCCAGGGCAGAGCAGAGGTGGCTGGAAGTGATGGGCATCCCTCAGGAAGGTGGGGGAAAGGGGGAGCAGCAGGACTGCCAGCCCTTGGGAAGTGCCTGGAAGGCAGTCACCTCAGCAGGAAGGTGCCTCTGGTCTCCTGGAACCGAAAACCTGGAGCACTCAATGCTATTAAAGTACCCACAAATAGCCAGGAATGGTGACTCAGACTAGAAAGCAAATGGATGCAAGCAAACAGCTGGGGCGGGACTGCAAGGGGTTTCCTCAGGCTAAATCAAGACCCTAGAACTAGCAAGCTCCTCTGGAGCAGGCAGCTGCTTTTGGGGAAAGGCAGTGGTGATACCCAGCTGAGGTCAAGCAATGATGGGTGAAAATGCTGTGAAAAAGGCCATGACCATTGTGTGACTCTCTCTGGCTGCAAAGCCAAGGTTTCCACATCAATTGGCAGAATGCTGTGAAAATGCAGCTCATCTTACACAAAGGCCTCTGCTAAGATCCCCTAGAAAATGTTCTTAGAGAACCAAGGCTGTCAAGGGTGAAAGCAGAGGCCCTCTCGTGCATTAATGACCCACTTAAAGGAAAGCAAATGCATTAAAGCAGCAATCAAGCTGTTTTGTGAGCAAGTCAGAAGGTCTGGGCAACTCTGCTGTGATCCATGCCATTTATCAGATGCAGAAATGGGCTGGGAAGGTGGGCAGGGAACAAGTAGTGAAAGCTTAATGATGGTTCAGATTGTCCATCTAGTCAAACTGGAATCTGATGTGAATTCCCAGCATGTTACTGACCAACCTGAACCTCAACAGCAGGGCAAATGTGTAGACCTGACAAATGTAAGTAAAAAGAAGAGGTGCAAGGGACAGACTTCAAATTATACATCGGTATTCAGGAAGGTGCCCCTGAAATGTTTACTGGTAATGTTTTGAAAACACAGTACTCAAGATTGATAGTAGAAACCATGGATGTTTTAGGCTGCTTTGCAAGCTTATTCTGCTGCCACTTTTCTGAGTCCAACTCCTCCACTGGCATGAGCCACATTTTACAATCTGCCTGGAATTAACACTGCATCCATGGAAAACTCTGTCACTGCTAAATGCATTGAGAAGCACAGGTCCCTGCAGAAGTTGCTGGCTTTTCTTTCTTTTCTGGTTTGACCACTATTGACTTGGCTGTTTCTTCCACGCAGTTTTCAAAGCAGCTCTTGGACCATCTCTGCTTCCTTTCAGGAGCCCTCAACCAGTACCACCCCATTATGATTATTTGACTTCTCTGACACATCCCATTTTTTCAAGAGGCAGAGGCATTTCAGACAGATACTTCTGCTGGAGGCAAGGTCCAGGAGGGGAACTTTTATGCTTCTACCAGAACAGAGTGCACTTGTCCAGCGGCAGTGTCACAGGCTTCCCCTCAGCTCTGCCCCTAGGGATGCTCTGCCCTGCACATGCCTTATAATCGGAGCTGTTGAAGCTCTGGGCACGGTCTCCAGGTAACAAATGACGTTTGCCCATGACAGCCACCACTTGCAGCTTCTGGCCGATGAGGTTCCTCCTTTTGCTGCATTTCCCTGGAGACCTTCAGCGGGACTGAAGGGGATTTCTGCTTTTCTCCCTGTAGCGTGCTCGAAGTTCCCAAGTGTTTCGAGGAAAGAGTCAGGCAGAGGTCTCGGCTTCCTCTTGCCTTCAACCCGCCGTGCCCGCGGCTCCAGCTGCTCCGCTCCTCCTCAGGCCCATCAGCCGGCCGGCCCTGCTGTTCCCCCCTGCGGGCACCCTCTCCCCGCGACGCTCCACGGCTCGCCATCGCCGCCACAGCGGCTCACGCAGGGCCGAGACTCTGGCCAGCCCCGGGGATTCTCAGCCGCTGCCCTGGTGGGGACGGACAGACAGACAGACCAGCCCCGGTAGCTGGACGCGCGCCCGACCGCGCCCCTGGGCGCGCTCCCGCGGGCGGCGGCCGATGCGCTTTAAAGGGAGCGACGCCTCGCCCTCCTACCCGCGCCTAGCCGGGGCAGCCGCGCCGCTCCCATTGGCTGGCCCCGCCCCGCCGGCCTCTCCGATTGGACAGCGGCCGCCCCGGCCTCGCCTCCCGCTCGGCTCCGATTGGCTGTTTGCCATCAGTCGCGGTCCTCGCCCTTTCTCCCGGCTCCGGTTGGCTCGTGCCCGCGCTCCGGCCGCGCTCTGATTGGTCACGGGCCGCGAGGGAGTGGGGGCGCGCGCGCGCGCGCGCGCCGGGGTGGAGGCCGTCGCTGAGGCGAGGGGCTCGCGCCGCCCCCCAGCGCCAACGGCGGCGGCGGCGGCGGGATGGCGGCGATGGCGACGGCGGCGGCGAGCGGCGTGCTGGGCCCGGGCCCCGCCGCGGGGCCTCCGGCGGCGGCCGGCGGGGCGGCGGCGACAGCGACCGCGATGGCGATGGCCAGTCCGGTGCCGGTGCCAGTGCCCATGAACCTCTTCGCCACGTGGGAGATCGATCGGTCGGCGCCGAGCTGCGTGCCCAGGTGAGCCGCCCCGCCGCCGGGGCCGTGCGGAGCCCGGACACGAGCGGGGCCGGGCAGGGGGCGGCGGCCCCCGCAGCATCCCCGCTCCCCGGCGGCGAGGAGGCCCGGCCCCGGGCAGCGGCTGATGCGCGTTGAGCCCCGGCGCCGGGCCCCGCTGCGCTTCCAGCGAGAGCGGCCCCGGGGGGCGGCGGGGCAGGGGGCACAGCGCCGGAGCGCGGCTGCGTTGCCTCCATGTTGCAGCCCCTGGCGGGTGCGTGCCGCGATGGCCGTGGGGCTCAGGAGGGGCTGTATCGTCGTGGCCGTGCTTGGGAAAACTGCCTCTGTCCCCCCGAAGTGAACGGTGGTCGCTCTACAGCCGCTTCCGTGAAGCCAGGCAGTGGCCACCCGCATCCGTGGGCCTGTGTCATCTGCGCTCCAGACCTTAGAGAGCAGCAGGAGGGATTCCCTGTGCTGCCAGCTGAACTCTGAGTTGTGTCTCTGGCAGTGCTGGGAGACAAGCTGGGTGGTGTGGATGTCATCACTGTCAGTACGGCTAGATGTGCTTGTGAACACCTGTCTTGGAGCCAGAAGGTGCCTGGTGTGTTAGCGAGGTGGGTGGGTGTCCTTTGGCTCACTCATCTTACCAGACTCTGATCAGGTCTTCTCATGAGAGTTACAGGGCAGATTCAGGAAGTCACCGTGGTTGCTCGTGTCTCTGGGCTGCGGTATGTTGTCTGCAATGATGTATTCAAATGTTTCACAAAAATTAAGAGGTGTAACATTCAAGAGGCGGGGGGGAAACCGTTCCTGTAGGGCAGCAGGATACCAGCCTTTGTGAAAGAGCTTTGTTAGATGAGTATGTGTATACAGGGAAACTCAGTGACTGTGTGGCCAGATGGGCTGGAGTAGAAGCATTCCAAAATACTCCAAGCTACTAGAGAAAGCCTCTGTGATTGTGGTGCCCAAGGGAGTGCTGGGCTCAGCAGGCAGCAGATGTGAAGGAGTTTGCAACATGTGTCTGCTAAAAGCCTGTGCACCTTTTGATGACACATGCTGAGGCTGTTGTGCGGAGCAGGAAGCAAGTGATCATTTCATAGCTTTAAAGTGACTTGAGGTGTTGTTCATTTGTGGGCAGCTTACTCCCAAGCTGGAATTTGGAGAGCAGGACAGAATTATCAGGTTGACTTCCTGTAGAAAAAAATTTGCATATGCAAAGCACAGAGCTTAGTGATGGTGAAGGATGTGCATGTACATCGGTTTCACAAATGGAGGTGTTCCAGGAGCTAGGGAGAGGAGAACTGTTTTGGGCAAACCACGACAGAATGACTGAGAATAGTGAGCCTGAGTGTAGAAGAGTGTAGAAGTGGGTTACACGGGTGGCAGGATGCCAGCGGGTGAGAAGTGATGTGTAATCAGTCTGAAAGTTGTTTGTAGAACTGGTTTTTGGCCCAGTGAATCCTGTGTCTTGTCACAAGGACAGTTTCCATTAGCATTGTGTAGATGCTTGTTCTAATGCCCGAGCTTCTTTGTGTGCTGACAGCCCAGGGGGCAGCCATCTGACACAGCTGCTTGCAGGGAATTTCTGTGAAATTCATCTGAAATATTGTCTCTGGAATATCTTCAAACACAGCATCTGCTAAGATGGGAGGAAGCTAATGGAAGCTGATTCTTCCTTCAGAGGCCGCGGCTCTGACATGATGTGCTGTCACATCTGTAGAGGCAGCAGGTCTGGAGAAGCCCTGCCAGTGGCCACAGTCCACAGTGACCAATGTGGGATTGGTGCTTCTGTGTTTTCCAGCCTTCAGTCAGCCCAGGCTTTCCTGAGTGAGCAGGTTATGGGTAGGCATGTGTCGGGCAAGTGTTTCAGTTCACTGAAGCTGAAGGGAGCTCAAGCCCCAAACCTGAGCTGTCAATGGTGTATCTGTGCACTGTGCTGCCTTATTGCTTGCCTGTGTTCTCTCTCTACTGATCTACTGGAATACGGTGTAGCCTTGATGTGTTCTTCAAGGCAGGAGCTCTGCTGTACGGTCCCAGTGCCCAGCACAGGTGGTCCCTGCTCTCACTGTGCTTTGGGAGTGGTAGTGGTGGCAAAATAATTTCCATCCATGGGCAATAATGTCCTTGGGCTTCTCTGCCTCTCATGCATGTGCAGTCTGCATTTTTTCATGCTTGTGTATATCTGGAGAAAGGAGAACTTTGCACTGGTTTTAATGCTATAGAAGATGGTTTCTCTTTCTGGAGTCTCTATTGCAAGTCTTGGCTGTCGCTGAGCTCCTTCTTAGGTGTTTGATTTTCTGCAGGTGCAGCTCTGGCTGCTGCAGGAGTCGGGCTGGGCTGGATCAGCCTTTGTGGGGGTGCTTTGTGCTCGGCTGTTAATGCAGGACAGGTTGTCCAGGCCTTCCAGCTACCAGAAAGAGTCTGGGCCTATAAAAATGGGCAGTGGGAAGTATAAGCCCCAGTGCATGGAAGGGTTCAGTAGTATGACAGGAGGACTTTTGATGCTTTGCAGGAGGATCTTGGCTTTCTGAGCTCAGCTGTTGCCTGTAATGGAAGTTTTTTTCTGGCTGAATCAGGCATGTGCCACTGAACAAAGTCCACATTTATTTTTGGAGATTGCCTTGCTCTCTGGATGGAGGTATCATCCCTCCTGCTGGGGTCTTTCTCTTTTCAGGACCAAGTTGAGAGAGATCTGTGACCTCTTGAGGACCCTTCCATGAACTGACTGAGCATAGCCTAGACCCAGCTGCCTTTGGCTTAAGTGGCTGCCAGGGGAGGCAGAGCTGAATGTTATGGGCATTGGGCTATTATGCAGAAAGGCAGAAGGAAGTAAACACCTGGAAATGATACAAAATGCGCTTTGCATCTGCAGTGGGGCTACCCATTGGCTCAAAATGATTGGCTTCCCATCACAGTGCCTTAGAGGGAAAGCAAACCTGCTTAATTCACAATGCAGGATGTGAAGCACGCTTTGGCTAAAACAGTCCATCAATCAGCCTTAACTTCCACTTACAGTTATCCTAGTAAAATCTTTATAGCAGTGTTCTGAGGTGGGAGTGTCTTTATTGAGATGCCTTGCATGTAGGTCCCCTTAGGGGTAGTAGCAGATTTTCACTGTGTAGAGAGGCCAGAAGTGAACCAGAGCATCGCCAAGGTAAAATGTCCATCTGCATCAAGGTAATGTCTTACTGTGTTCTCATTGTTTTCTGTGCTGGTCAGGCAGTACGTTGGGAAAAAATGTGTCAAAGGACTTGCTGCAAACATGCTTGAGGTCCTGTTATTTCCACATAGTGGTATTTTCCACCTCTTTTAATAGGACTGCTCTTTTTATTTTTTTCTTTTAACATCTGAGCGTCCATAAACGTGAGTTCTTAATTAGGAAACAAGATAAGATTGTGTGATTGTGTTCACTTTTTCCATGACACAGCTACTGTGTTCAGTGTTATGTGGATGTTGTTTCAGTGATAAGTAATCATATTTCTAGTTAGAGGTGAGAGATACAAGTTGTGTTTTGGTTGCTGCGTCAGTATTGCTGAGGTCAGGCTGCAAAGGCAGATTGTACCTGTGCAGATTATGCTGCTGTGAATGGCACTGCGAGGATTCAAATACACTGCATTTCATCCACAATGCCTTGTATCTCAGTACAATGCATGAGGAAGCATTCCAAGTCTTGCTGCCACCCACACAGTGTGCTCGAACACAGTGTCTTCTGTGTATGGTTGTTAGAAAAGCATTGATTGATGGAAATGCCTGTTCTGGGCTCACTTTGTGACACTGTGTGTGTGTGTACCTTCAGGATATTACATTCCAGCAGGTGCTCTGGATTCTCTATCATTATAAATTGCAGACTTTTGTTTTGGAGGAGTTACAGCCTAATGAATGTCTTCTTGGAATGAGAGCAGTTATTGCAAGTGCAACTGGAAGTATCCCAAAAGTGCCAGCTAGGGTGATCCTCTGGAGTTCCACGAGGTGAATGCTCTTGTCTCTGCAGCCCAGTTTTCCTGTTTGGGCAGCCAGTGTCCATTACCTGACAACTGGTGGAGAGTAAGTTAACACTTAATTTGTGCAGGTGTGATTGCATGCTTTCCATTGCCTGAGGTCCAGGAATCCTTTCAGTGACAGTTCCTCCCCTGTGGTGTGAAGTGAAGGAACGTGCTCTCCTCTGGCACATCCACATCAGGGGGCTGCTGTGGGCTCAGGGGTCTCTTTACTCTCAGCACAGAGCATTGCCTGTCTTTTCTACACCCCCTAAGAGTTTCATGGCAATGAAGAGCCTCTGAACTGGGTGTTCCTTTAAGAAGTGCTTATTCCAGCTGGAATAATATGTATTTATCTGCCTGAGATGTTCTTGAGTGGTTTCCTGGGTAAATCAGACATTTTCATGGTAAACTTCCAACCTCAGCAAAATCTGTTCTGTTTGGATAAGCTACAGAGTTGCACCTCTGGGAATGTTAAATGATTCCAGATTGTTCCTTCAGAAGACACTGATTCCTTGACAAACTGGTGTAGCTTCAGACCCAGAGTGCTTGGGAGAGGCCACAGTTTCTTGTGGGGAAACAGTCTCTTATAACTGGTGATATGCCCTGTTTGAATTATGATTTCCTTGCAGTCCTATATAGAAAACAAAATGTTCTAAACAGCCATCAGATTGCTTATTATTCTTAATATCATGGGCTTGGCTACAGGCCTGCAGGATAATATGTCTCATATGTTGTCCACTATCTGTAGCTCTCTGTGGCAGTAGAACACATTTGGGATTTCTTCTCTGGCAGTGTTTTGTTTTCCTTCTGAGCATACAGTAATTGAGCAGAACTTGGGATAAGTGTGCTCTCCTGATGTGATTGATGGGGGGTGTGCTCCTTGCAAAATGTTCATAGTGACTTCCCTGAGGGTTTGATTTTATTTGAAGGACCTGTCACGCTCCATCCTAGCCTTGTTTTCCAGCGCTTCATTCATTAGCCAGGCTGTGTTGCAACAGGTCTCTGATGGTTTATCAAAAATGTTCCATTGTTCTTGCTGTGCTAGGACACCACGAGTGCACATTCCACCTCTGCTGGCGTCCTCAGTCACTTGTGGCTGATCTTTAGCAGCCATGTTGTTGGTGTACAGCCCACCCTTGTCTGGGATCACAATCCCCAGGGCTTTATTCTGTCAAAAGAAGGAATTACTGAGCACCAGCAGCTTACAGGGTTCCCTTAGGGATCCATTCTGTGGTTTAAGTCTGTGCTGATGCTTTTGTGTACTTGTTTGAACATGGAATGATTCTAGATTGAAAGCTGTGTCTCCTGTCAACTTTAAAAGTTGTTTCCAAAAGAGAGCCAGAGGTAAAAAACATACTGCATTTTACAGCATGCCAGGTGAGCATATGGCCAGAGCTGTTTTCCAAATACCTTGTGGTGTTATCTTGTCCAAGCTTTCAGCATCCCAGCTGACGGGGAAGCTGTGCTTCTGTTTTGGTTTGTTTTGGGTATTTTTTTTAACTACATCAAAGCTGGTGAATACTGTTTTGGGAAACAAGAAGTGAGAGTGTCTTACTCCTCTGTGTGGGATGTGGCAGCAGGAACTTGTCTCTGCCTCTGGGGAAGCAGACAGCTCAAGTGATACTGCTCTTGTAGCTGGAAGTCTCTTAGCTAAATGAGGCTTTGTTTGGATACTTCAGTATACTCATGGCAGCGTGCTGGGAGGAGAGCTGCAATATTTCAGGTGCCTGAACACATTGCAACTGTGGTTCCAGGGACCACTCCCTGCTCTGCAGTGTGATTCAGCCTCAGTGCGCACAGCCCAGGATTAGGCTGACGTTTTCTGCTGGCTGTTGCAATGCCCTGCCCTTTCTAGTGCTGCCCACTGCCACCTCTCATGCCCTGGTTTTGTGTATTGTGGTCTAACTCAGTGAGGGGCTCTGTTTAGTAAATTAGAGCTCCTGTTCTATGTTTGTTCTGTGTTTTCCTTATTTACCTACTCATGCTGATTTTTAAACTTCGATTTCTTATCGTGTTTCTTATTCTTCAGTGCAAACATATTTTGAGTAGCACGAGATCCAAAGCCAGGGCATGTGGGACCATTTCCTGGACAAAAAATGTCCAGGTTCCACACCCAGCTATGTATTTTTATGTATGTATTTACTGGTTTTCTGCATATGTGATAAATAAATTCTTATCAGTAGAGGCAGTTCAGGATGACAGCAGAACTTTGTCTTTAGTTCCATTTTCCAAAACTGAAAGCTGTTAACAATTAGATGTTGGACTGTTGCAATGGTAGCAGGGTTAGAATAGGAAACTCCCTGGTAAAGGGTTCTGCTGCACTTTTCCTGTTCTTTAATAGCTGTCTCTACCAGGAGAGAAGATCCTGTTCATGCAAAGCCTCTCATTGATTATTCTGCTGTTTCATTTTCAGTAACAGTTCATGTAGTGTCTCTGAAGCCTTATTATTTAGATAAGTGTAATTTAGATTTACATTATTAATATACTTTTAGAAGAGCTCCTGTGTATTTAGGATTTCCCTCCATGTTCCTTCAGCTGTCTTCTTCTAGTCTATTTTCTGCTGTATCAATACATTCACTTTTTTCTCATTGCTCCTTTCCCTCAAAAGCCCTGCCCATGCCTGTGATACTTTTGACACTGTTCTCACGATTTTTTTCCTTGCTTCTGGCTTTACTTGCATACCTGTAATTGAGCAATCTTTCAATCCAAGTCTCAATTTTTCCCTTCTCAAAGTAGTTTGATTTTTTTCTTGTAAATTAAAGAATATTCCTTGTGAAGCTGTAACAACTACATCTTGTTCTTGTATGGCTTGTATTTTTCAGCTGAACTATGTTCTTGATCTGCTTGGGTTGTTTTTTAATGGCTTTTACATTTCTTCAGTGTTAATGAATATCAGCTTTTTTCTTCTTCTAGACTTTCTGAACTTTCTTTTATGTGCATCCCTGAAATAAGTCCCATAAGTCAACATTTCTTTCAGTTCTCTCATATCTTGTGCTCAAGGCTGCTTGTTCCAGATATTCCTTCCTTTCCTGCGTGCTCCTTTGTCAGAAGCAGAATCTGAATGTCCTGTTTGGATTTCACCTCCTGTGTGTATGAATTATTTATTAAATTTCTCCTTGATGTTTGCCAAGTCCCTTGACATTTCCAGCTTTTCTTCCCCTGCCTCTTATGTTCCTTAACTTCCAGTCAGACAAAAGGACAACATTCCTATTGCTCTGCATTTACACTGTGTTCATCTCATCTGTGTGTTGCTGAAATGTTAATATTATTTGGAGGTGATTTTAGCTGTTGCTGTACTGGTTTATGAAAGTATGGACAAGTCAGTCTTGTTTCAGGCTCTTGCTCCACCCACAAGGATCTGAGCAGAAAACTGCATTGTACAGGCACTGGTTATTAACAGCTTTTGTTGATGAAAAGCCTAAGAACAAATGTGCCAGCTTTGGTAAGAATCACTCTTTTGGGTGAAGAATCTTAACTTTTGGGTGCTACTCTTCAGAATTAAACTTTTTTCAAATGTAATTTTTTTTCTTAATTTTTTGAAGAAGCCTCAAAAACAGATGTCCATGCTGGTTTGACACTCTGTCATGGGCTTGCATTGCTTCAGTGTGTTGTCCCAGGTGTAACTTAACACGGTACAATGTTCTGAGCCTGCAGGGATTCAGCTCTCAGGTGTTTGCCAGCTCGAGATAAAAGCAGAAGAAGTGGGAGGGATGACAGTCTTGTGTCCCTGCTGCTTCAGGAGTAGCGAGCTTTAATGAAATGTGAACTCTACATTAAGCATTAGTGGGAAAAGTGTTAACTACACTTTAGGGAGGCTGCTGTGCGGCCCATGATTGCTTTTTGCCAGTGTGTGTGTAGATCTTTACCCTCTGGATAAAGGCAGGAGTTGGTGTGTATCAGTGACCTAACGCTGACCTCATTCCACCGCTTTTCCCAGCTTAGCTGCGTTGGCACAGCAGTCTTGGAGGTGTATCCCTGTGAACTCTGCCGGGTGATGAGTGCGAGAATGTGGTCTGTTCTGCATCCCCATTAGCACTTTCTCACTTGGTTCAAAGGTACTTGCCACCGTGTCTTAAGCACTTGTGCTTTCCTTTCTGCAGAAAAGGCTGCAAGTGATGTTTTTGTAATCACCGCTTTGTGGTGGTTACTTCATTAACACATTTTATTTTAGCCTGGAGACTGTGAGCGAGCTGTTTAGCAACAGGGACCTGACAGGCTCGGGGCAGGTGTGCTGCATTTGCACCTTGGCTGCTGCTCTCCGCTAAACTGGCCCTGCAGCAGCTTTTGTTAAAGCACCCTTGGATTTGGGGACAGCTGGTGCAGCAATTCTGCTGCATATGGAGACAGAAAATTTCAAAATCTGTCACATTTGTGAAGAAAGTTCCCTGACATTGGCCATACAATTGCTGATGCCTCATTTCAGCATGGCTAAAATGCTCTAGAGAAGATCAGTGTTCTGCTGCAGACTTCCACTACTTCTTGTCTGTCCTGAGATGGCTTTGGGGTAGAACCCCAGTGAACAACTGGAAGTTTTAACACAGTGATTTTAAAGCAGTGACCAGGTAAAGATGGGGTGTGTCCCACCGAGTGTACCCCTTTTGTTGCCTAGAAAAGATAATTTTAAAAGTTCAGCATGTTACCACTGCCCTGTGGATTGTTAGTAAGCTCTTTTTAAGGTTTCTGGGGAGGCTGTTACACATCAGCAATGAATTTGGTCATGTGCTCTTTGTTAAACAAGTAAAAGTTTGAAAATATTGTTTGAAAATAAAGCAGAAAGATGACCTTGTGGTTTGGACACTGAAGTGAGGCTTAGATTCAGATCCTGAAGTTACTTGCTCTTCTAGTTGAGGTAGCCCTTTCCCTTCCTGAAGCCACAGCTATGACTCACATTCCTGTTCTCCCTGCTTTGTTCACAGCTGCTTCCCTGCCACGGTGTTGCCTTTTTCTTGCATGTGATAGGGAGAAAAACCACCTGAGAGTGAGAGCACCAGCAGAGTTTGCCTTGCTGCCCGGTCTGCCAGATGGGAATCCCCTGGGAACTGGTGGAATATAGATTGAGATTTGGGGAGCAGTGTGTAGAAATTATTTAGACTTTCTGCTGAGATTTTAAGGGCTCTTTGTGCTGAGAAAATAAATTGGTCCTGGTCAAGGCAGTGGCTATCTGCACATCTTGCAGTGGAACATGAGAGAGGCTGATGGCTGAGTGGCTGGGTAGAATGCTGTGCATGCTGGGCCAGGGTTCAGGCTGCTTGGGCAGATCCAGTGCATCCTCAGGAGATGCTTCTTGACAGTGTCCTTATTATGTGGAATTCAGGTTGTGTGACAGGACATGCCAGGAGGCGATGGCAGAGTCTCACATCCTGCTGTGGTAGATGCTGCATGGTGTGCTACAGTGAAATGTTGCTTGTTTCGTGGGGGTTTTACTCTGTGCTTTGGATAAACATGGGTGAGGGGGAAGCAGAGGCAAAGGATTCATCCAACAGTTAAAAAGTGGCAGTGACAGATTGAATCTTACGTCTCTGCCCGAATCCAGACCTTAACTCTAAATTGCATCACTCTAAGAGCAATTAAGTCTTGCTGTAGCAGGGCCTAGGAAATGTAGTTATGTCACTGCAAATCTCCTGTTCACACAGTGGGGCAACAGTTGCTTGGTTTGTTCTCAGTTAATTTTCCTTTTTATTTTTTGTCACTTCTGCCCAAATATTTGGGTATTGTGAACAACACAGCCAGTGAGTTGTAGCCTCACACAGGAATCTGCTAGGAAATTACATAATGCCTATCCAGCTCTCTCAACTTCTGATCTATTTGCCCAGTTTTGTACTGTCTTGTCAAGAGCAACTGCCCCAAAGAACCATATTTCATAGAAATCTGCGGTTAAAGGGAGCTTGGAGGTCCCGTTGGGTCCCCTGTGGTGGAGAACTTGGCTGTCTTCCAATCCCCTGTTTGCTGGCTGGGTGTGCTGTGGAGGTAACTCAACCATCCTCAGGGTTTGCTGTCTTTTTCTAGTGGGATGGTATTGGGAATCTGGAGGGGGAAAGGAGGAGAGGAGGCAGCCTGGAAAAAGCTGATATGAGTGCAGGAAAGGGGGTGGGAGGAGAGAACGGTGCATTTTCAGGCTAAGCCGTTTCAGCTGTGTTCTCTCCAGTGATGCATCTGTGTGGGTTTGTGGTGTGAAAGGATGCAGAGCTGAGAGATTGGTTTCAAGGAGTCTGTTTCATTCATGGTTTGTGCAGCAAGGTGCACTTGCTCCCTGCATAGGTAAATGTGCCTTTAAATCAATGAGTAGGAGGCAAAATTAACACCCCTAAACACCCCTCTCAAACAATTGGAGTAGGAACAGTTTAACAGCCACCCACTTGCCTTGTAACTTCTGCCTACTCACAGCCCAGCCGAGGGGAGGGAAAGGAAATCTCTTAACCTGATTATTGTTTGTGGCTACAGGAAGCAATCCAGTTACAGCAATACTTTAATCCTGACACTGTTGGATCCCACTTAGAACAGAGGAATCTTGGTTTCATACCCTTGCAGGCAGGGATGTGGTGTCTGTAAAGAAAATCATCAAACCTCCCCTTGCCTTGGCCTGAAAAAACTGTGATGAGGCTCCACTCTGAGCACTTGGAGTTCGTTGAAAGAGCATGAGAACAGTTGGCCCCAAAATTTGAGTCCTGTCTGTCTGTCTAGGTAAGGAATCACTACCTTTGTAGATCTAAGTGTCTTTTGGGGGAAGTTTGAAGCTTTTAGCAGATCCTGATAGTTGTGCACTCTTGGGAAGAGGAATCTTGAAAAGCATTTTCCAAAGACCACTTCTGCCATTGCAGCCATGGTTATTTCTCCTCTGGGTAGCTGCAGAGATGTGAGATTAGGGAAGGAACCAGGCTGTAGGCTGTGGCAGCTTGTGCCTGTGACAAGGTAAATGGTGCTCCTTGGGTGAGATGCAGAAATGCCAAATGGTGGGGGGTGGACTGGCAGGAGTGGTCAACATCCCAGCTCAACACAGCTGTGAGCAGAAGCCAGAATAGGTATTGGCCCCCAGAAGATTATTTTCTTTTTGAGAAATGATGAGGCACTTGTCTTGTGTGCAGTCCTGATTGTAGCAACAAACACTCCTGTTGACATGAATATGAATAGGTTTCAGGTCCCAAGTGACCAAAGATTAATAACTATGCTTAATTACAGCCTAATTTTTTTCTAATACTATGAGAGTGAATGACTTTTCAAGGAGACCTGACTGTGAGATGTGCACGATATTGGAACTCTCTTTGGGAAAAAGGCAAAATTAAATAGATCAAGGTTTAAAATCCAGGCAAAATTTGTGTGAGAGAAGCTCTGTGGTCTCTGCCTTTAGAGTAGGTGTGTTTTCAGGCCAGACAAACTTTCCATTGAGGTTAGCAGTGTTCAGTGTAAATCTGTCCCAGGGTGGTTACAGCCTCAGCTATCCAGGTTACAGAACATCTTCCCTGTGACATCACAGCGCTCCAAAGGAGATTATGAAGAGGAAGTGTAGAGTTACATGGTGTTTTGCCAGCACTAATTATACATTTTACTGTATAAATAAAACAGGTGACATTTCAGAATTCAGTTCCTGTTATCCAGAATAACCATTTGTTGCTGATGGCTCTCTAGAAGGATCCCTGAGTTGTTGACAGTGCAGGTGAATTCATATGTAATACAGTTTCTCTGTCTAAGGGCAGACAGCAACACGGGGGAACTTCTTCAGAAGCAGTCGGTAGAACAACAAATGCTAAAAAAGGGAATCTCCTAGAAAGAAGGAAGGAGGAGAAAAAAATAATATGGGGGACTTCCTCAGAAGCAGCAGGTAGAACAACAAATGCTAAAAAAGGGAATCTCCTAGAAAGAAGGAAGGAAGAAAGAAAAAAGAGAGAAGAGAATAAAAGAGAATAGAAGAGATGAAAAAAGGAAAAGAGATTGGTTGGTGACAGTGTGAGGATTTCTAGATGTATCTTTTGAGTGTCCTGGTTCTTACTTGTTGACTATGGGAAATGAAACCACTGAAGGGAAAATAACTTGGTTCTTTTTGGGCCTAGAGAGAGATAATCTCAGGATGCCTCAAAGAAGACTTTTGAACAACTCCTTCTTCCCTTATTTTTGCAGTAGGAAACATCCCTACAAAATAAGTGTTATATGTTCTGTAGAGCATCTGTTGCTCTTTGGGCATGTAACTGAAATGCATGGGCACCTGCTCACCCTCCCCACTGCCCACCTGAAAGACAAAAACTGGACCTCAGTGACAAGTTACCACCCTGGTCAAGGACACTGGAAATGCACACACTGCAAAAGGCCTATGGATTTGAGCTGTGGTGCTGTGACTGTTAGTCCTTCCTGCTTCTCCCTGTATCTCTGGATTCTTTTTGGAGGGCCAGCTCTGTGTGCAGCCTGTAGGATGCTCTTGGGATTGCAAGGGCCAGTTGCTGCTTCTGGATGGTACCTGGTGAAGGGGAGGAGATTGAGAGTGTTTGAGGAGCATGTGTCTGTGCAGAATACCTGTCTCCACCACCATGCTTGTCCTGGAGATTGTACCTGCATTATACCTGGGCTCTGCTTCTTGCTTATTATCCCCCCCTTCTCCTGGGACAGAGGTGCTCAACCTTTTAGAAAAGCAATAAATCCATATGAAGTAAACAAGTTGCAGGTTGGTGTTGTCTGTGTCTCTGGTGCAGGTCCAGGGAGAGGGGACAAAAATGGAGGAAAACTTCTCCTGTTCTATTGAACTGAAAGACATTTTACAACTGTGTCATTAATTGTATAAATGTGTGCAACTGTCAGCACTGTAGAAACTCAAGCCTGTGCCATTTGCTTATTATTTCCCTGGTCTCACAGTTCTTCAGTTTTTACTATATCTTAAAACATCTAGGTTATGTAAAGGACAGGAAAGGCTGAATGATAGCCAGCCATGTTTTGTGCTTGCTGATTTTCTTCCTTTCCTCTTTTCAGGTTTTGTATTACCTTGAGATTTCCCATTTTTCAGCTATGATAGAAATACTTCTAAGGATTAGGCCTTCATGTTTAGGATTAAATAAAAGGGGTGTTGAGGGAAGGAGTCTGTTCTATGCTTGATGACATTGGTTTTGTGCATGGACAGCCTGCAATGTTTGGGAGGAGAAGCAGCTCCTGAACAAACTGCTCATGGACTAAATCTGCTAATGACAGATGGTTTGGGGTGGCAACTGCCTGGTAGTAAAATGGCCAGGCCAGTGAAACAAGATAGCAGAGAGATTTTTTGGGCTTGGGAATTTGTATGAGATTTCATGCAACTGATTCAAAAGAGCTTTTCAGTCTTGTGCTATGTTGCAGTCGACGCTGCCAAAGTGCAGCCATTGCCAGTCTGAGATCCCCTGAGTTTGGTTTTGACATGTTGTCTTAAGATTTACTGACTGAAACACATTGATTTGTTGCATGTGCTGAGTTTCACCACAATATTTCACTGTCATTAGATTGCCCCAATGGAAGATAAACTTAGAGAAATTCACCTAAGTGAATGTTTCCTTTCCTCTGATTTACACCAGCTTTGCCTTGGGAAGTGAACCTGACAAGCTCTCTTGCAGTATGTATGTGGATATACAACAAATAGGCCCTAAATATGATTTATTTTTTCTTCTCTAATGGAAGGCCTCGAGATATTAGGAACTAGGAAAAATCCTGCTCTTCCATATGGATATCCCTGAGAACAAAAATGTTTAGAGTTCCCTAGGACCCACAGCCATATTTCTTCCTTGCCTGCCTGTCTTCCCTGCCCTTGCAGAATTTGGCATGTGCTTTCTGTTGCAGTGATAGTAGGAGGTTTCTTGTAAAGCTTTGTGATTATTAAAGGCAGGCTTTGTTTTCTTTTTACTTTGCCTGCAGAGGTTGTACTTTGGAGGATTGTCATCCTCTGAATAGCAAGGCTAGCAGCTTTCTTCTTAAGAATAAAGATCTAATTTTGAAGCTATATGCAGATTTTGCACTGAAGGAAGATATCTAATAAAATAAGGAATTTTCAGTCAGGACAAGCTGTGTATTTCTTTGTGGCTGCAGCTACTGGATGAAATGGATGAGAGGCTCCTAAAGCATCTGTGTGTTGTGGATTACTGGGCTTCATCCAGTGATAAAACTGGGTGTAAAGTCCTGCTCCTAACTCCAGACAATTCTGGAGGCCACAGGTCCAGAACATAACAGAACGGAGAGAGCTGAACTGTGAGGTGTGTGGTTGAGTTTTCCCCCCTGTCCTTTCAGATGCATTTCAGGCTGTTTCTCAATGGCTCTTGGCAGACTTCCAGCCTCTTGCTGCCTTGCTCAGTCATCTGCAGTGTGAGTAGTTTAGTAACACACTAAGAGAATTACAGCAAGCATGAGGTGGTGTGGCTGCCTTGTGTGAAATATTCTCCTGTGTCCTGGGAGTTCAGATGGAAAATCTGCCTGGAAATGGCTTTTGGGCTTACTGGTTAGTATGAATTTGAGTGCAAATCCACCACTAACTCCCACAGCTGACATCCCTGGCAGGAGCTAAGTTTGTAGTAGTTGTTTTCTCTCTTTTGAGTTAGTTTTCTCACCAATCCAAAGGAGAATGGAGGAATGTGGCATGAATGCTGAGAAGCTGCCCCTTTGTAGAAGAGCTTTGCCTCTTTGGGACTCTCTAGGGGTAGCAGCTGCCAGAGGGCAAGAAGAGGGTGTGATGAAAATCCAAACATGGCTACTGGAAGGATGCTATGCTTTTCATTTCTTCAGCCATGGTAGCTGACTTCATCTTCTCTTACATGGATCTGGTTTTGTGTGCTTTGGTAGAGAGGAGACAATCTGCCAGCTTTCCAGTATTTTCTAATGCAGCTGTCAGTCAGTGGGCAGGTGGGCAGAAATGCCAACTTTCCAGGCAGTGGTGCTGGGCATGACCACCCCTCATCTTTACTCCTCTCTGTCAGGAGATATCTTCCAGTGCTCTGTCCTCCCTCCTTTTTTTTCCAGAAGAGATGGGAAGGATCTACTAAAGTGATTATCTCTGACTGGAGAGGGTTCTGGAGGGCTAGGTAATTATAAATGTTATTTCTTAGAAAAGGGAAACCAAGATTTCTGAAGCCATTTCCTCTCAGTTACTTTTTCCCTGGGAATATGGAAAAAAGAAAAGCTCTCTGCACCCCTTCTGGAAGTTGCCTGAACATTTGGCTGACTCTGGTGTGGAGCAAATCCTACAGATGTTCTACAGGTGCTAGGGGAGTTAAGATATTTACAGTTCAAATATCTCAGAATGCCCTGAGCTACAAGGGATCCATGAGGATCATCAAGTCCAACTCCTGACTCCATATAGGACAACCTAAAATTCTCAAACTTGTCAAAACTCAAAATTGTTCACTATGAGGGTGAATAGGCCCTGGCACAGGTTGCCCAGAGAAGTGTGGATTCCCTGTTCCTGGAAGTGCTCAAGGCAGGCTGGATGGGGCTTTGAGCAGCTGTGCCTGCCCATGGGAGTGGGAACAAGATGATCTTTCAGGTCTCTTCCAACCCAGACCAGTCTATGATTCTGTGATGATTGTCTCCATGTCTGAAGAACATCTTGTTGCTCTGTGGCTGTATGTCAGTTCAGGGTGGGAATCAGAGCTCTCCAAAGTTGTAACTGTTTGTAGGTGTAAAGATTTTGGTGCTGTTTAATGCAACAATGACTTTGAAGTTGTTGAGCTTCAGTGTTGAATTTGTCTTCCATGAGTGAATACAGGACATGAGGCTGCTGCTTTGTCTGTCTGTTACAAGAGGTTGCATCTAATATCTGAGGTGCTTTTTCAGCTCTGTTGCCTTTTTTATTCTGTGGACATACATCACAAAACAGGGGGTAAATTTCAGAGAGGACTTGACACCAGCCCAAGTTTTGTTGCTTGCTGATAAAAGATGGACCATTCCTCAGGAGGTTTTTTGTAGGGGGATAAAATATAAGAAAATAAAGATAGTATAGAAAGTAATCTCACCCCTAAGGAGTTGCAGCTGGGCCAATTATCAAAGATTGGGAACAGGCCTGACTTTAACAGGCTGCAGCTGTGACCAGTGAGAAGAAGAGGGCTATAAAAGAGTGGGGTGGCTGGGTGAGAAGGGAACTGGAGTCAGTGACTGCTTTGTGAGAAGAAAGGGTCAGTGCTCTGAGGATCTGCCCACGAGAAACACCAGGAAGGTGTGAAACTTCTGTGATAAGGAGACAGCAGTATGGAACCCTGCAATAGGATGACAACAATTCTTGGTGTGTTGCTGTTTCTTTTTTGCCTGAGCAAATGTGTTGTTTGTCTGTGCTCTACAGGAGGCCAGGCCAGACAGACCTAAAAGACTTATGGGCCTCCTAATCTTAAAAAAAGAATGGAAAAAAACCTCAATGGGAAGTCTTACATGCTGAGGTTTAGAGGCTTACATATTAGATGTAAGATGAATGGTTTTCCCATAAGTATCTTTTCAAATATCAACTTGTTGGGTTTTTTTTTCCCAAAGAGCATGATTTGCATGACACCTTTCATGGCTGTAGTGCAGGTAGCTGTGATGCATGACCCAAAGCTGTTGTGTGAGCTCTCAACACAGCCAGCCTTGTGAGTAGAAATCTGTGCAGCAGGGTGCAGGATTCAACACAGGACTAAATAGATGAAATAAAAGTACTCAAATAAAGCCAACAATACTTCAGGAACTGAGGTGTGTTGAGGGAGAGAAAGGTGACAGGCACCCCTAAGTGGCTAATTGCTGTTGTCTTATCTTAACTGGAAGCTGTGCATGCCTTTCTGCTGGGGTGTGGGTGATGTGTGTGGCTGGCATTACAAGTGCTTCCTGGGGGTGATTCATGCCTTGATTGGGTTGTTTCGGGAGAAGGTGGGAGAGCTTTGTTCCTTTCTCAGGCCCAGTTCCAGATCCTCTCTACTTGGACTCAGCAGGGACACCTGGAATGGCACAAATTGGCAGTTCAGCCTCACAGCTCTGGACTGGCAGTGGTTCCAGCACATGCCTGATTGTGTGAGGAGCTGGCTCGGTGCTGGCCTGGAAGGAAACAGCTCATTGTTTTTTAGGCTCATTCTCTGCTGGATGAACAGGCTGAGTCAATGCGTCACGTGCTCAAACACACAGTGGTGCTTGGGAACCACAGGGAGTGCAGGATGCTGTTGTATTGCAGAGTGTCTTGACGAAGGAAAGAATGAATTTGACTTTATGTTTTTAGAAGGTTTATATTATATTTTGGGTTTTTAAAAAAAATTTGCTGGGTTTTTTTATTTTGTTGGGGTTTTTAATTTTATTTTGCTGGGGTTTTTTATTTTACTGTTTTTGTTTGTTTTGTTTGTTTTTGTTCTGTTTGTTTTTGTTTGTTTTGGTTTTGTCTTGTTTTTTAAACTTTCAAATTTTTTTCTTTTATTTTTTCTTTTATTTAATTTTTTTGTTTAATTTTAATTTTATTTTTTTAAATTTTAAACATTTTTAATTTTTAAATTAAAATTATTATTTAATTTTTATTTAATTTTAATTTAATTTTAAAATTTTATTTTTATTTAATTTTATTTTAAAATTTATTTTATTTATTATTATGCTATACTATACTAAAGAATACAGAAAGGATATTTACAGAAGGCTAAAAAGATAATAATGAAAACTTGTGACTCTCTCCAGAGTCCCAGCACAGTTTGGCCCCAACTGGCCAATGGGTGAAAACAACCCACAGCAGAATCCAATGAAACAATCACCTGTGGGTAAGCAATCTCCAAACACATTCCACATGAGCACAACACAGGAGAAGCAAATGAGATAAGAATTGTTTTCCTTTTCTCTGAGGCTTCTCAGCTTCCCAGGAAAAAAATCCTGGGCGAAGGGATTTTTCAGAGACTGTGAATGCCACAGGATACAGCATTGGGTTCTGGGAGTGGGAGTTGGTTCTCCAGCTTCCCTGCCTGCACCTTCTGAGAGAAATTGTCAGTGTTTCCCAAGAAGTGGGGTGTTACTTGATTTCTGTGAGCATCTCTGACAAGGGCCTGAAAATGAGCCTGGTGGGGAATTGTCCAGACTCCTGGGGGAGCCTGGCTGTGGGCAGTGTGTGTCCCTCACCCCAGGTACCTGTCTGCTCCGTGCTGCCCTTGGTGTGCTCTCTGATGGGCACAGCCTGGAGCAGAGAGTCCATAACATGGAGCCCTGCTGTTTTATCTCTGGGAGAAAGGCAGTGGTGTAAGGAAAGGTCATTCTGACTTTGTGCTAGTGTAAACAGATTAAACCCTCCTCTTTATTTCTTCACATTTTTTTTTTCCTTTGATTAATGTGGGTAGGTAGCACTCCTTACATTTTGTTTTGTTCTGGTTTCAATTATCCTTTTACATAGATAACTGAGTAGAATAAGGTATTTCTCACTGAGTGCCAGTTCTGATGGGGATGTTATCAGGTGTTCTCTTCCCTGGCACATTTTTCCAGGTCACTCCTTGAAGAAAATTCTCTGCAGGGATGGAAATATGTTTCCAACTGAAAAAAAAAATCTTCCAAAAGCCCCAAAGCTCAGTGAAGTTGCACTGAAGTATAGGGATTCCCAAGGACATTGCTGGTGTGAGCGTATGTGAGAAATCATCCTTTCTCATTGCATTTGGAGGTGTTACAGAGTTTCTTGTGCACAGAGGTGTTTTAAGCCCAAATTGCTGTGGTGTGTCTGGGGCTCCAAGTAAACATCATTCAGCAAGTGGATGGCAGGGAAATTCCCAGGGCTTTGCAATCTTTTGCTAGAAACAATTTCACCAGGAGTGCAGCTCTCAGTCAGGGGTGTGTGCTGATAAATTATCAGTAGTGCTCAGATACCAGCTTTATCAAACACAGTGCAAACTGAAGAAACAATCGCCAGAAGCAGCTAACAAATACCTCCACAGCCTTTGTTCTATGATTGAAGTCTTCCCTTTAAGCCTTTTCTTTTTACAGTGGGGGGTAACTGACCTTGAGTCTGAAACCCAGCTCTGCAGTGTCTGTGAGCAGCTGTTCTTTGAGCAGATAATACAAGTGTGTGGGAGAGTGGCTCAGCCTGCCTTCTGAGCAGTAAGCAGCATTAATCTGGGGAGGTGGACGGCTGGTTCATGCACAGGTGTGCCCACAGAGCCTGCTCATGGGGACCCAGGGACAGGTGCCCTGGGCTTTATGTAGCCATCCAACATCCAAGGTGTCTGTAACAGATGCAGGAGCTCCTCATAGTCATGTGCTCCATCTCTATCGTAAGAGTTTGGTTGTCACCTGCAGCTTCTGGATTTTTCCTTCATATTTCACAGCTGTTCACATTGCCCGGTTAAATATCTTTTCTTGCAGGAAGAGTTACACCATAGATCTTAGGTTTTGTGTGTGCACCTTTGGGGTTTATTATGTTTCACCCGTATTCAGTTGCAGCGTTTTGGCATCCCACAGCATCACCGAAGGTGAGGCTGGGCTTGGTGTCAAATCAGGATATTCCAGAGGGAGGCAAAAGCCCCACTGACAGAAATGTGAGTGGTAGATTAATCTCTTGTTTCAGGTTATCTCTACAAATGTTGGAATAATTTGATCTTTCTCTGTGGTGGTTACAAGCAGTCAGAGGGGCTGACAAGAGCAATTGCATTAAGCCTGCTTAACCCTTGCTAATGCTGTGAGCCAGAGAGATTGTGGTATTGTCTGACTGAGGCTTAAGCCACTTGTTTAGTATTATGTACTTGAGTTCAGGTTTGAGAGAGGATATAAACAAGAAGAAATGGAAAACATCCAGTTTTATTTCTTTGATTTTGGAAAATGCTGGAAGGTGCTTCAAATTATTGTCAGCATTTATTAAGTAGTTATGAGGATTAATCACTCTCGGGTAGGTCCAGTTTGATGTTTTTGTTGCCTGTTGTGCTGAAGCAACACAGGCTACTTTTTAACAGAAAAATCTGTGCTGCACACCCCATGTGTGCTGCTCTGCTTCTCACAAGTGTAGATCTGCAGTGTGTTATTCCCTCAAATGGAAAAACTTGGGGAATCAATCACAATGGCAGCTCAATTATCTGCCTCCCAGTACCTTCCCAGCTTGGCTTTGCTGGATGCTGAGCCTGCACCGGTCATGCCAGGTGTTCTGGTGTCCCTTGGAGATCTTCCATTCATAAGATTGAGCTGGGCTGATCTTACTTAGGCTTGCAGTCCTGTTGCCAGAGAACTGGGTAGCTGGCTGTCATCCAGGTGCTAAAAGGGCTTTGCTGTCAGAGTGTTCTGAGTGTGGTGGTCTCCGGTGACATGGATTTGTGGAGTTGCTGTGGCAACCTGCATAGGTTTCCTCAAGCCCCTGCCTGGTTTCTGGTTTCCAAATTAGCTTTGTTACTCATCCCACTTTGGAGCAGGGACACTGTGGGCTGGGCCTTGGGGCAGTGTGCCTGCTGGAGAAGGAAAGCAGCCTCTGAGGAGGTGGGGGCAGAGAGCTGATGGCTGATGGCAGCGTGGTGCCTGTCTGCCTTCCCTCCAGCTGGGCACACAAATGAGAGCCTCTGCTCTCTGCAGCCTCCCTGTTGCATTTGCTTGCTTATTCCTGCTGTAGTTGTAGTTCAAAAGTAGTTAAAAGTTATTGTGTCCTGGCCCCATTGCATTAGGTCAGACTGATTTGAAAACCCTATGCTGTTTTCATTTTAAGTGAAAAAATATTGATAACTTAAGCAGAAATATTGCTTTAAAGCAGTGCTTGCTTCAAGAGAGGTCATTCCTCTGAAGTTCATTGGAGTGGAACATAGTTCAAAAAAGGCCTTGAGTGAAGCCCTTGCAAGGCAGAATTTTCCAGGCTTTTGAGGTAACTCAGGGCCTGATGCTTCCTAGCTGGAAGTCCATCCCACACCCTGGAACATGCAGCCTGTGCAGAACTGTCCCTTTCACTCCTGTGAGCTCAGTGTGCAGCACTGTTGGCTCCACATTCTTGCAAATTTTCTTCTTGAAGCTCCACCCCCCTTCTCATGAGGATGCCCACAAGGTCCTGGGTGATTGTCTCTTCGTGTGTGAAAATATGAAAGGAAGAAAATGAAACTTCCTATTTTATGTGGCGAGCTTTTAACATGCAAGCAGCCTAAATAATTAAGTGCTATACACAGCTCTAATATTGGATAATTAAGTGTTGGAGAGGGATAAAGTTATCTTTTTTCCCTTTTAAATAATATTTTAAACACATGATGCATCATGGGTTATTATATGCATATCTTGAGTGAAATTTTCTCATCTTCTTCTCAGGATCTGGTCACCCATCCCAGCATAGTAGTCTTGTTTTCCTGTTTCTTGTGAGGTGCCCAGCACTACTGCATACTTAGTGTTCAGTGCAAGCTAAACATGAAGTGTCCATCAAAAGCTGTTCCAATTTTTGTTTTCACTCTTACAGGTTCTGCATAACTGATATCTTGATTAAAATATAAATAATGTTGTTTTTTTCCCATTTATGTGAAGTTTAGTAGCAAATGGAGAGAAAAAGACAAGGGTAGTGAAATGCTACTTGGAGTTCCATGACAGCAAGAGTTGCTTATATTTTGGGCTTGATATGTGCTTGGATCATGATCATAAGAGTTTAGAGTTGGAGGTTCTGGGACTTTGGACAGCAGAAATGCCTTTATATTGTCCAAGTCATGTGGTTCACTTAAAGTAACTTTTGACTTAACTTTTCACAGCCTTGGGCCTGAGATGTTCTGGGTATTGTATGTCTCTGATAAAAAGAACAGAGAAGCAAATATATGCTCAGGACTGGGATTGTTGCAGAGCTGATAGTGATCTCAGAAACCACAGGAGTGTCATGTTCCTCAGTTCCTAGATGGAGATGCCTTGAAATGCCTGTGTGAAATGCTCCAGGGCATTATGAACCTGCAGCCTGCATGCTGCAGAGACCATACATGGATAAAGAGGAGCTGTTTGTTGAATGGTAGCACAAGTTCTGATCTTCAGTCTGGGCACAGGACTGCACATGTTAGTGTCTGTACAGTTTACTCACTGTGAAGAGGGAGTGTGTGGGGAGCTCTGGCACACTGGATTTGGGTTTGCAGCCCCCCTTGGGTCTCCTGGGTGCCACAAACACACCTGAGTATCCAAACTCAAACTGCTGTGGACGTGATGAGAAATGCAATAAATGAAGGGAGACTGGGGGTGATGCTGGGGATACAGAATTGCTTTTACTTGTTTCTGCTTTTGCTCTTTGAGAGTAATCTTAAATATTTGTATTACATCTCATTGCATTCTGTGTCTTACTTGCCAAGACTGGTTGCCTTAGTCACCAGGGCTGTGGTAACTAGGACAACAAGATTAAGCAGGCAAATGTAGAAATAATGGTAATAAGTTTCTCAACTCTTCCTGCAATTGGCTTGTATGAACAAATATCCTGCATGTGGGTGACTTGTGTCAGCAATCTGTTCTCCCTTTCTGCCTGACACATCCTGAAATCCTGCTGGTGACACTACCCTAATCCAGCTGTGGTGGTGCCCTCCTGCAGCTGGAATAAGCCTGTCAGGGCCATGTGAATGTTGCTGTCCAGCTCCTTCCTGAGCATGAAGCTGGAACAGGGTGCAGGGGACACCAAAGACCAGCTCTCGGGGTCAGCACTTGTGTGCTCAATAGCTTGGTGGCAGATTCTGATGTGTGGACCAGTGTCTGTCTGCTGGGATGGGGAGGCTGCCTTACAGTGCTGGGCCAGCTGGTGCCTTCCATGCAGTTGCTGTCCTCCATAGATGTTGTCCTCTCCTGGAATAGTTATTTACATGTTGATTTGTTTGCTCACTGTCGGACTGAGGAGGGTCTGGGAAGTGGTAATTGTCCTGTCTCTTATTCCTCAGTGTACTGTTTGCACTGTGGGGGTAGTTGGAGGTCAGTTTTTGATGCAATTTTGCTTTGCTTTGAGAGCAGGCTCTTTCTATCCCACCAGGTAAACCCAAATCCTGACTTGGAACAATGACATTGTATCTCCCACCCCATCTTGGAAGCATGTTGTTCTGGAGGCTCTCTTGCTGTGTCTGCACCTTGTGTCTGCCCTTTCTGCAGTAACAAACCAGTGCTGTGTTATCTCCTCTAGAAAGCTCCCAGCTCCATGAATTTGGGATAGCAAGACACTTGCTTAGTATTCCTCACTTCTCTGTGCATTGTTTTCCATCTCCCTGCTTTTTTTCTCCCAGCTGAACATGGTAGGGAGCTGCAGTGAGCACAATGAAGGAATTCCCTGGATGCACAGGCCTCTTTTTTGTGGGCACCCAGTGCAAGCTTAATAGGCTCTTTTGAACACTCCTGACAATCTCTGATTGATCTTTCATGTGGGGGAGGAGTAGGGTGATTGCATCCAAGGAATTGTGCTAACAAAAGACCCAGTGCTTTGGTATCTGCCTTCCCTGGGGAACAGCTTCCCCTGCCTTTTCTCCATATGTGATTATCCTGAGGAGTGCCTTCACCTCTCCTTTGAACTGTTTATAGCTGCAAGCAGCATTTCTATTCAGGATCTGTCAGATATTTCTGAACTAAGTTTTTGCTTTCAGTGGTACCATTTTCGTATGTCCAGATCCTGAGTCTTCATTTACGTTTCCTTCTCTGCTGTTGCTTTCCCCTGACTTTTGTCCTCTTAAAAACTGTAACGGGCTGCAATTTTATAGTCACTTGCAGTCTTATTTTTTGCCCTTATTAACCACTGTTAGGTAGAGTCAGATTCAAAGGTGTCCCCTCATGGCTGTTTTAAAAACTTCTCAGTATTATTCTGGACTGGAACTAGCTTTTATTTCTTTTATAGGCTTGTTTTACAGTTTGATCAATGAACCAGAAAAGCCATGTTTTTGTCTCTTCTGCTTCAGTTGGCTGGTGCAGAGCTTCCTGTGGGCCAGTCTCAAGGTAGTATGTGCACTGGCAAATGCTTTTCTGGAAGCCTGTGTACAAGAGCTGAGGACAGCTCATTTCAGAAATGCTTAATGACCTCCTGTATAAAATTCAGAGTACTTAGGAAAGAAGGATGCTGCATCTGAACATGTACTGGACAGCATATGCCCAGATAATGGACATAAAGGAGTGCCTCTGTTGCACCAAGTAGTTTTGTGTGCACCTATTGTGCAGGAAATCCTTCACTACAGCCACAGATTCCTGTGGGTTGGTGGGAAGGGTTGTATGATAAATCACTTGTCCCTCCATTTCCTGAGTTCTTCAATAGGCATTCTGGTGCTTCAGTGAGCACTACAAAACTGCTTTGAAGAGACAAAGTGGTTGGTAGGGTGTTGAACTTCTGAAGTATGTTACAAATTTAAATTTTCTTAGTGAGGGTGTGTTTGGATGGCTGCCTGTGCCCGGTGTGGCTGTAATACAGGATGTGGTGAGGAGGCACAACAAGTTATTTATGGACCCTTTTGCTAGGGGAAATGTGTGCTGTGATAGCTCCTGGCTCTGCTTGCAGCTTGCTGAGAAGGTGAATAGGCACAGTGATCCTTGGAAAGGATCCAAGGATTCTTTGATCCACTGGGACAGTGTCTGGAAGTGAGCAGTTGTAGGTGCCTGCCGTGTTCAGTGTGGGTGCTGCTTCCTGGGGCCCCCAAGGGCCCTGCCAGCCTGTGAGTGACTGTGTGACATTGCTGAGCCCAAGCTGCAGCACCTTGGAGAGTGGGGACCGGCTGCTGGACAGCCTGGCAGCCTGCTGGGAAATCTTGCGGTGCCAGGGAGCAGCAATGACTGTGGACAGCAGCTGCCTGCACGCTTTGCCTGGAGGGTGCTCTGAGGGAAATTGCCTCTGCTTGGTCCACTGGAGCTCAGGCTGTTCCCTGGACACATTTATTTTTGCAGCATAGCTGGTTCTTGCTTTTTGATGCCTGATGTTACAGGGTCAGAGGACCTGGACAAAAAGCATTATTCTATTGCTGGGATGTTTTGGTAAGTACCATGGTATTCCTGAGCTAGGGAATTTAATGTGAGCCATAGCAGTGTGTGCTGCCTTGCCACTTCCACTCCAGCTGCATGGATTGTGTGGCATCCCTGCCTCAGAAAAGCATGCACAGTTGGGCAGAAACAGCCCAGAAGCTTGGTGTTGCAGTAGTGTTTCAAGATGGATGTCTCTGCCAGAAGGGGCTGTTTTTGAAGCTAACTGATGAGGAGAAGCAGTGCACACTGGAGTGTTTGCAGGTACCTCTGTGCTGAAAGGAAAGCTGCTCTGTAGCACCAGGTAAGCTGCAGCTCCCTGCTGTGGAGTGTGGGATAGCTCTGGCATGTCTCTGTTAAGTGACAGGTTGGAGGAGCCAAGTGTCTTTCTAGGCAGATCTCGGGTCTTTCACTCCATCCTCTGATCTTGTTTTTGTCACTGACTGCACAGACTGATGGCTCTTCCAGGATTTAACAACTGCCCTTTCATAGCCTCCCCACTTTTCAGACAAGGGTTTGTTGTGTGTGGTCTGCACAGTGGCCTCATTGGTCTAGATCAGCAGTTTAAGAGACCTGTTCAACAGAAGGGTTTATAAACCTGCTGGGCAGAGCTCTATATTGAATTTTGTCTGGAGAGAGGAGACCTGCTAGGAAGGAGAGGCTGGAATAGCCCTGCCAGTGCTGACAGGCCATGCTCATCCAGTTTGGGAGTTTGAGGTTCTGGGGAGGTTTGGCATCACAGTGGCAGCTGCTCTTTCCTCCTACAGTGGGACTAACCACATTAGCAGGAATGTCCCCTGGGATCAGGGTAGGAAGGATGTGTATCTTGTGTAATCTGCTCTCCAGGCTGGCAGCACTCCTGGGAGCTCTCAGTCTGCAGGCAGGATCAGGAGGAAGCCGTCCTCAAGTCAGGAGGTGGCATTTAGTTCTGTATTGATGTTGGCCATCTCTCTCTGCTGCCCGCAGTGTGCCATGTTTTCTTCAACACAAATCCACAGCACCAGCAAGTACTAGCCCAGAGTGGTCCAGTTCTTTTGGAGGCTGCCTGTGTTACTGAGTCTGAAACTCTGGAGTTGTCTGTAGCTATGGAGCCTGTGAAGGACAGAAAACTGCCTGGGAACAGGAAGGGAGCATTTAATAATATAGGCTTATCTTTGACTGGCTTCCCTATGGTGTTTGAGAAACCACCATTTGTCTTGTTTAGAAATTGTTTGCTTGCAGAGATGCTGGCACACACTTGTCCATGTGAGGAGGCACATCCAAACATCAGAGGATGGTTTAGCAGGCTTGAGAAGGAGAGCACATTTACTCTGGAGCTGTTGGCTACAGGCCTAACCAGAGGGAATCCCAGAGATCTTTGCTGGTCTGAGAGTGTCACTGCTGTCTGTGCTTTGTGGGGGTACTGGGCAAAAGTGAATACTCCTGTATGGCCTTGACCAATCATCTGTAGGAGTTTTTCTATTGCAGCCAGGTTTGCTCTGTCCTGGTTTGGGATCTCATGACCTCTGCATTGGCCCTCGTGCTGGGAACAGCCTCACTATGCCATGGACAGCAAACAAGCAGAGGGATCTGGATGTTAGCTCTGTCCTGAGTAGCCATTCTTTCATTGGAAATGCAGTGTTATGAGCAGTTCAAGTCTTCGGTGTGCCTTGCTAGCATGGTGACATTTTGGCATCACAAAAACAGCTGAAAGCCTGTAGTAGATAAAGCTTTTAGGAAAGAGGAGCGCTCTGTACCCCGAGCACAGCACTGCTGGTGTGGCTCCCTGGGCATGGGGCTGGTGTACACTCAGTGATGAATGTTGGCTGACCTCCTTTAGCAGGCATGTTCTAAAGCAAAACCTGTTCTAACCTTCCAGTGAAGGAAACAGTGGCTGGTGCAGGAACAGTTTTGGCTGCAGTTTGGCTACACATGTCAGATAGCAGTTTTGGAAACCCTGAGGAAAAGGATGATTTTGTACATCCTGTTTGGTATTTAGAAAGATTTTTCTATTCTCTTAGATAAATCCAACAAATATCTTCTGTAATCTTGAGTGAATCTTGGCTCTTCCAGACAAAAATCAGTGAATCCAGTACCTGTCTGCACTTTCCTCCCCTCACCTGGCTGCTTTCACACTGGTAGCAAGCAGCTCTGATGGCTGTTGCTGGTGATCAGGAGTAGCTACTGCTGCTGGCTGAGTCATGCTCAGTGTTGATGCCCTTATCCTTTCTCTGAACCTCCTTATCTCACTGGTGCACCTGACCCAGCCTGGAATGCCTGCCATGCCTTGTCCTGGCTGTTGTGTCTCTCTGGGACATGACCTGCCCTGTTGTCTGCCTCTGTTGAGCGTGGCTGTGTGCTGTCTCAGTGTGACCGTGTTCACAGGGGTCCCGGGTTGAGGGAAGAGACGAGGATCTGACTCCGTGTTTCAGAAGGCTTGATTTATTATTTTATGATATATATTATATTAGAACTATACTAAAAGAATAGAAGAAAAGGTTTCCTCAGAAGGCTAGCTAAGCTTAGAAAGGAATGAATAACAGGTTTGTGGCTCAGACAGAGAGTCTGAGCCAGCTGGGCTGTGATTGGCCATTAATTCCAAACATTCACATGAGACTAATCGCAGATCCACCTGTTGCATTCCACAGCAGCAGATAACCATTATTTATATTTTGTTCCCGAGGCCTCTCGGCTTCTCAGGAGGAAAACGTCCTAAGGAAAGGATTTTCATGAAAAGATGTCTGCAACAGTCTCAGTGGTGTTGCAGTGCTATGAAATCCATCTCTGAGCACAGAGGAATGCTCCAGACTTGTGATGGAAGAGAAGATGCCTGGGAGGCTTCTGGGTGACCCTCAGAGCCCTGTGTGGTCCCTGCAGCAAGTGGGAAAGCTGCTTCAGAGTGTTTAATAGAGCAGCTGGGTGCTGACCAAACCAGAGATTTCTGCCCAGAGAATAAAGAGTGAGACACTCTTCCAAGGGCTGACTTTAGCAGGGCAGGCCTGGTAAATGTGCATACACAGTGAGATGGTGATGCTTGATGCAGTTAAAAATGGCCTGCCCGGTCAGATGAGAACAGCAGGGGCTGATGGTGTGGATTTTCCCTTCTGTGGGGATAGGAAAATGAAAAAAATGAGGTGCTCCAATTCAACACAGTGGTGCTGAGGTCCCATTTAATGCACTGCACTGGCCTCTTTTCAGCGACTGCAGTCTATCTTGAATGGCCATTCCAGGGGGGGAATGCTAACCAGGACACAAGGCTGTGAGGAAAACTCTAGGCAGTAGCAAGAAGCCAGCCAGGAAGACAAGGAAAGGTAGATGTATCTGCTTGCAGGACACCGTTTTCTTCCCATTTGCCTCCTGACTGAGGATGAATTGCTTGATGATACCTTGCTCTTGGTAATGTATATCCTACTGATACTGCTATTTTTTGCCCTCCCCAGCATGACTCTGCCTATCCTCCTCCCCTGTAGTGCAACCAAGTTGCTGCTGTGAGGATAAGAAACCCCTTCCTTTGCTGCACCCTCAAAGACAAAAGGAAGGAGGGTGTCATCTGGTCCTCTGGGATATCTGTGCATTGGCTTTGGGTTTGGTGTGTCTAGGGGCACATGGAAGGAGATGGGAAGAATAGTCATGTGGGAAAACAGGCTGGATTTCTTGAGGCAGGCAGAGAGCTGTAAGCTGTGAAATGCTTCATAGGAAAGGAAGGGACATAACCTGGGGAGGTTTTGTGTTCTGTGCTTTGTGCTTTAGGATTTCCTTTGTGAATGCCACTTGGGAATTGGGATAAATCAAACCTACTGCAATTTGCAGTAACAGAAGCCTGCTCTGGATCCAGCAGCAGGGCAGACATGTGCTACTGGCAGCAAGCTGCTGTCAGCCAGGATGCAGATGAGCCAAAATGTCTGTCTTATGGCAAGGAGAGGAATGCTGGTCGGCAGCAGGGCTGTTGTGCTGCTGCCGTGTATCTTGGCTGAGGGACCTGAGACACAGCAGGTATTTGGTGGCTCTGCCCTAGCTCCTTCCTTGCTGATCCAGGAGGGTGCTGTCATATTTTTTGGCCTTTGCCTCTTACTGTGTTACACTCTTTGGTGCAGCTTGCTTTAGTTGCCCATCTCAGGCTGCAGCAGTTGCGGTGGCTTGAGGGCAGAGAGGCAGGGGTGTGCTGGCAAGCCCTGAGTGCTCTGCCTCTGTCTCCCTTGGGGAAGCTCTCAGAGCAGGCTGATGCTTTCCTCCCAACCCCTCTGTGACTGGTGCCCCTACCTGTGCTGCTGCCTGATCTGCAGAGCCCGATGAACCTGCTGCTGTCCCAGTTCCTTGCTCTGTTTGCTGGCAACAGGGACTTGGTTTCTGAAAGTGGAGTAGGTCTCTCCTCCCCTTTGTGGTGTCTCATGCAAACACCACTTGGGGCTCGGGGAGGATCTTGCTTTCAGGAAGCTGTGGCACATTTCGAAATGTGTTTTGTGTGCTCTTCCCTTGACAATTTGATAGTGGCTTCACCTGGCCACTATCCGAGGTGAACTCTGTGATCACATCTGTTTTTACAAGCTGCGACCTGCCACTCTGTGGAGCATCCCGGTGTCCCGGGTTTGTGTCCAGGCCGGCTGCCTTCTGCCCTCTAGCGGGAACACGTTTGGGAATAGGTGCTGCTCCAGCGGTTGGCAGGGGTACAGGAGCATCGGGAGCGTCCTGTGCCTCTGAGCCCCATGGAAATCCTGGCATCTTTCCAGAAGCTCAGTCTCAGAGTTTAATACCACCTTGAAGGGAAATCTGAGCTGTCAGAATCAGGAAAAATATTGACGACTTACACTATTAAAGGCTTAGTCCATGTCTGTGCACCTAATAAAGGTGGTGGTGCTGACAAGGATGCACAGAGGGCCTGTGGTGGGGAAGGTGGATGTGTTGTAACATTTGTAGGTGGCATGGAACCTACAGGAGGACCCAAGGTCCCTGGCTGCTGCCACTTGGAGAAATCAGTGCAAATGTCCAGGGAAATAGTCTTGTCCAGAGAATGAGCTGCCACTCAGGAATGGTTGGTAAGCCAAGCAGTGAACAGCCCAGGAGAAAGAGAGCATTTCATGGGCTTGACCCTTAACTTGTGTGTAAGGGCTGGGGCACAGAGCAGGGTTGGGCAGTGACACTCTGGATGCACTCTGGGCTTCTCCCCTGGCTCGTTCCAGCTGCAGTGGGCACCATGCCAAGAGCAGATTCTCCAGATGTTGCACATCAGTTGAAACACTGTTTTGTTATTTGGATGAGTTTTTCTTTGGACTAGAATTTGCTTATAATAGTGTTTATATATACTTTTGAAAGAAATCTAAAAGCATATTTTTATACATATACATTTATACAGGTAAGAGAGTAGTAAACATACAAATAATATTTGAAGACTTCCTCCAGAATGAGGACTGTTGTTGCTGCTCTTAAGAAGATTTTATTAGTTCTGTTCATACATGGAGGGCATCACCTATGACCCAGTTTAGTGGCACAGAACTGCAGAAAACCTTCTTGCTTTTCAAAACAATATTAGTTTTTTAACTTGGGGAGCACTTTCATTTTTTTCAAAGAGGAAGCTATGCACAGAGTACTGCCCAAGCAGGAAACTGTTGCATAATGCTTTATATTGCCCCTTGAGTGAAAAGGAAAGCAAAAAACTACCTTTTGTTGTTGAAAAGAAAAAAAAGAAGTAGATAAGAAAATGCTTTAATGTCCTCTTGCTGTGGTCTCTAGGAGGTAGAGAATTAGGTCCATTGAATCTGCAGAGAATTTTGACACTTTTACTGCACTGCAATAAAAATATTGAGTGAATTGGTTCTTGGATAATATGTACATGATTTGGTATAACAAATAGTGATAAGAATGCTTGTAAAATAGACCCTATACATCTGTGTATTGCTCTGACAAAAAATGGGGACACAATGCTGCTTTGGCCAGACTTCAGCTGTATCAAAGTTAAAATGTTTAGGATTTATTTTGTGGAAGGGGTCGTGAGTAATATACCCAGGAAGAATAGAGACCATAATTAAGCTCCCATGTGTGCTTACAAAAAAGCAGATATGATGATTTTTCAGAATTGTGGGATTTCATCAGCTGTGGTTTCCTACATTAGGGGAATTGACTAAGCCTCTGACAGAGGCAACCAATAATGAAAACACAAACTTGTACGGTGCCCAGAGAGTGAACAACCTTTTAAAGCAATAAAATGGTGTCTGCTCCTTCTCTCAGGCTCCCAGATTATACAAATATCTTCAATCTGTATGCACATGAAGTAAAGATAGTGGAGTGATAATGCAGAAATTGTGACTGCACCACAAACCAGTCACTTATTATTCCACTAAACTTAATTCACTTGCATTGGGAAGAGCAGCCTGTAGTAAATCATTGCCAACAGCAGCAACAACATTGGAGAAAGTTGCCTCTTTATCCTGGGACATCCCATAACAGTCCACATTCCATGTGCAGTGGAAAAACTGTAGAAACAGCGTTCAACCCAAGCTCTGTTGCCACAGTGGGTCATATATACACATGGGTATGAGCTGATCCTCCTAATGGCAGATAGCACCATCTTAAAAGGATGTGACGCCTTGAATTCAGCAGGTCTCACACCTCTGCCTGATGATTTGAGTCTCCACTTGGAATATTTTGTTCAGTTTTGGGCCCCTCACTGAGGTGCTGGAGCATGTCTGGAGTTGGTGAAGGGTTTAGGGAATTATGTTTATGAGGAGTGCTGGGGGGGAATGGGGCTGTTTGGCTTGGAGAAAAGGAGACTCAGAGTGACCTTATTGCTCTCTACAGCTCCCTGAAGGGAGGTTGTACTGAGCTGGGGGTTGGTCTGTTTTCCCAGGTAACAAGTGACAGAACAAGGGGAAACAGCCTCAAGTAGCACCAGAGCAGGTTTAGGTTGGATATTGGGAAAAAGTTCTTCACTGAAAGGGTGGAGAAGTGGTGGAATCAAGTGTAGGAATCAGCACCCCTGGAAATACTCACAAAACAGGTGGATGAGGCACTCATGTGTACATGGAAGTACACATGAGTACACACGAAGTTAGTGGTGAACATGGTCATGCTTTGTTAATGGTTTGATGTTCTTAGAGGTCTTTTCAACCTTAACAATTCTGTGGTTCTCTGATGGAGAATATCACCTGTATGGTGCACATTTCAAGTAAACCACAGACTGATTTAACTGACATTCTCTTACATTACCCAAATCCAGTTCTTTTTGCAGGTGTTTTGTCCTCCTACCTGCAAGGACACTGTGGTGAGCCAGGTAAAGCAATAGAAACAGAGCCACTCTTAGCAAGGATAAGTGCACAGGGAGCAGGATTAGTAGCCTTGGCACATGCAGTGTCCTGGGAAGAGGAGAAATGAGTTAACATCTCTGTGGACTCCCAATATGTTTTTTGGGGTGTGTCAGGCAGCAGGAATTTTATGGAAAGAATGGGGATTCTACACATGAGCAGGACAGAGTACCCATCCCTTGGAGAAGAAATATTCAATTTGTTAGAATTAGTACAGTTACCTGTGGTCCTAGATGGTCAGGCAGGAAAGCTTCCTTATCAAAAACAAGCCACTGTGTGTCCTCTGTGACCTCTTGACAGATGCTTTTGCAAACAACCGCTGGAGGCAGTGCTTTGCTGCTGGCAGTGAATTTCACAAAATGCATGTTTATAAGAGCTTTCCTTTTTAAGATAACTACAGGCCAGCTTGGTGAAAGCAGAAGTGTTTCAATCAAACTTCAGAGCAAAAGCTTCAAATTTGTCATTTAGTGAGGGAAAGAAGGCAGCATTTTTTAAGACAATACCAGGGAACAGTGAGTACCTCTCCCCAGTAAATGACCAGTAGAGGAGTGTAGGAGTACTGAGGTTCCAGGAGGCTGTCAGACTGCCCTGTTGGAGCTCATTTTCCTTGTTGTTGCCAGTCCTTGTTATTATCAGAATGTTACACAGACATATTTACCACGACTCAGTATAGCAGAGGTCCCTGCAGCAGTTCCATAGCTCAAGAACAGTTGCTACTTGTTTAATTATAGGAGTAAGTAAATCCAGATATATAATTTGTCTACCAAAAAGTGATTTTCAGGGATCGCACTGTGATCAGTTCTGGACAAAACCGTGGGGTAGTTGCTGTGGAATTTGGCTGAAATGTTCAGAGCAGCATCTGATCACTGTGGATTGATCCTGTGGATATCTGCAGAGATTAGTGTGGGACCCTCTGCTGCCCTGTACTGGCTCTGGACACTCAGCACTGGTGTAGATCTGGGTGATGCAGGGATTGGTTAAGTAACAGATCAAAAGAGGATCATCAGGGACAGCCAAGCTGCTTAAAAACTGTGTGCTCTTGTGCTGCAAGTACATTCAGACTCTAGGACACACATGTTAATCCCTGTGGGAAGGGTGGTGGTATTTTAGAAAGCACTGTTTGGAGAAGGGTTGGAGCTGCAGGGTGCAAGCTGTACCTTTGAGTACCTTATGTCTTTGAGTGCTGCAGGGAGGAAGAGCAGAGGGTGGAAGGGGAGAATCACCTTCTGGCACATGCCATGGAAAGGGCATGGGGCAGGCTACAGCATCTCTCACTGTGTAAAATAGATCTTGGAAGCTGGAGAGGGATAGAAAGAGAAGAGTGCCTTATCAGAGATGAAAGAGCTGCCCAAGTGGGCAGAGCTGACCAGCAGGCATTCATTCTTCCCCTGGAAAAAAGACCAGGTACTGCCTCAGAGAGGAGCATGAAGAGCTAATGAGTGAATTCATTTTTGATAAGAAGTGTGTTTCTACAGCGAGAGCAGCTGCCAGCTAGAATTACAACCTTTCCACATCCTCCAATTAAGACTGAATATCCTTATGTAAGTTTTAGGCTTTAAGAGATAACTTTTCATGCAGGTAACTATCATGACTAAATTAGTGCTGCAAGGAAAGTTTGAGTAGATGTGCTGTCCTTGTCTCACATGTTCAAGCCTCATTTCTCTGCATGGCTTGTCTAGCAGCAGTCACAATCAGCACTGGTTAGTGGTGGTTGTTAGCTAAGCTCAGCCTCTTTGCAAGCTTTCCTTCAGTACATCTGATGGAGTGGCTGCACCCCTTTTTCTGGTGAGAATTCAGTCCCCCCCTCCCTACCTGAGAGGTGCCTCTGTCTTTGGCCTTGGTCCCCACAGCTCACCCCTAACCATGCCTAAGTATTTCTGGGGAGGGGGAAACCTGCCTCAGGTAATGAGGTTTCTTCCTTCCTACAAGCAGAGGCTCAGAGGGGAAGGGTGGGCAGAGATTATTGTAGTACTGGAGTGCACAGAGTACAAGAGCTTAGGGTCTGTGCTCTGGGTTTTGGCTGAAATAATGCAGCCATCTGGCAAAGGAGTGTGCAGAACTCCCCTGCACACCCAGCTTCCTGACTTCTGGTCTGTACCAGGAGGGACCAGAACATGAAGGGCAGAGCAGCAGGGTTGCAGTCACAGTCCAGGAAACCTTCTGCACAAGCTAAAATTATTTTAGAAGGGAGGACAGGGACATGATAGGAGGTGAGTGCTTGCTAAGCCCTAAACCTGTCCTGCAGTTTGGCTCTGTCCTTCCCTTTTTACTGTTGTTCCATCTCTGGGATTGTTCTACACTGCTGCTGTACATCACCATAGCAAGAGCAGGTTTTTTCCTTTAAAAATAAATAAAGCAGGTATTCAGAGAGCAGCGTGTCAGACAGAAAGGTATCTGGTAGCAGCCAAATCTGTTCTCCAGGGAGGGTGGCCTGACTCTCAGTTCCAGCATGCTGATATCCACACAAATCCTGGGAACTGGAATCTGCAGCAACGCAGCCGTGGAGCACAGAGGGTAACTTGCAAAACAACAGCGTGCTCTTACTGCTGGTAAAGCCTGGTAATGTCTGGCTTTGCTCCCTGACACAGAGTTCCTTGCAAGTAGTGTCTATGGGAGCCCTGCTGCAGGCTCCCAGGCAGGAGATCAGAGTGGCTGGCTGTTCCTTTGAGCAGTGAAAGCAGCTCTTCTCACTTAGCCTCAGGATCCTTCTAGCTTTTTCCTGGAAGTGCCACTTACCATGCTGAGTCCCCAGGATTTGCGCTTGTCAGGGTGGCTGAAGCTGTATGAAACCTCCTGTGGGGCTGCTTCCCAAGTCAGCTCTGTGTGGTACCGTGCAAGAGGAGAGCTGAGTTGTGATGTCTGCCTGGAAACATTTGCCTTTACTAAGTCCAGGACAAGGGTGGATTTAAGTGCTTTGGTTTATAAATAAACAGTGCTGTGGCCAAGGTAGATTTAAACAGAGCTGGCAATAGCCCTGCTTGGGAAGGGATCTCTTTACCACATGGCCTGCTGTTGGACTTCCTGTTGCATGCTAATCCCTTAAGCCTGCTTTAGCTCTGTTAATTTTCCTTCTTTCCTTTTTTCCCCGATGGGCTATCTCCGTGGCGCGTGAATGCCGGTGTTCCTGGGCCAGGCCTGTGCCTGCGACTGGGCCAAGCATCCAGGCTGCCTTCTGAGCACTGGGTACCATGTGGCAGGGCCCCAGGGATGGTGGTGCCTGAATGTGTCCCATTCTCTCTGTCTTACAGGCTCTGCAGTCTGCGCCTGAAGAAACTCACAGTGCTGAAAGAGCTGGACAAAGAGCTGAGCTCTGTGCTTATCGCTGTGAAGATTCAGGTAGGCTCCTCTGCTTGCTGCTGCCTGATGGCAGCGAGCCAAGCCCATCCTTGTGCCCTCTGTGAAGTGCTAGTCTGCATGTCCCTTGCCAAGTGCCACCAACCCCTCTGTCTCAGTCAGCATGCTCAGGGAGATTTTGGCTCTCAGGCAGGTGGGAATGATGCCCCAGGGACAGCAGCGAGATACCTGGTGCTGGCTTGTACTGGGAATGAATTTGTTTAGACCCTGGGACAGAATCTGTCATGCCTCCCTGCCTGCCTCTGCCAAGGCCCTCCTCTCAAATTGCTGTTTGGAGTTTGCCATCCCACTGTTCCCTACCCTTTAAGAAGGTCAGTACTGGATGGTTTCCAGCAGTGCCTTCCATCCAGATCACTCCCTGGAGAATGAAGGGTGGGAAGGGAATGGTGCAAGGGATCAGTGTCTTTGTGCATGATGTTCTGCTGATATTTGTACCCTGTCTGATCTCTTATATCCCTTCCCTTTCCCTGTGCATCCCTGCTAGGTCTAGTGCCTCTACTGTGAACCAGGCAGAAGGGAGGGGAGAGGATCTTTGTCACCAAGGGGACAGGAATTTGCCACCATCCTGATATGTGTGATCCCTTCACCCTCTCTGCTGCTTGTGGTGGAGAGATGTGTTCCTGGGGGTGCAGGCACATCCTTTCCACCTGCCAAAGGACAGCATGGAAACAAAATGCATCTTGAGCATGCTGTCCTGGCCACAGCTTCCCTGACCCAGCTAGGGTGCTGGTGTCCTTCCTTCGTTCTTGTCAGCTGGCACGACAGCAGCTGATCCCGTTGAAAGCACCGTGGGTCGGCAGCTCAGCAGCTTTGTGCTCCCACAGAGCTCTTTGTGCTGCACACATTAGGATCTAAATCCTGGATTAATGCTGGAAGCTGCAGTATTAGTGGAGCTCTGGGAGCTGGAGTTGCCTTCATGGCAGACCCGATTCACTCTCACAGAAGAAACTGAAAGCAAAATGTGTGAAGCCTGGGGCAGGGAGTGAGGACAGTAGGAGAGGCTGTGGTCCACACACTATTGGTCAGTGTCACACTTTGTAGCATTTCCATCACTGTATGTATGGTGTCGTTCAGGAGAGCTGAATACCCTGGAACCTGTGAGACCTGTGCCCTTTTGGAGCAGGCTTTAGCAAGGAACCAACCTGAGCAGCAGAGAGCTGCCTGGCTGGGCCTCAGAAATGTGGACGCAATCCAGGCTGGGCCGTAGCTGACAGCAGCACAGGGCTAGGGGGCTGGCAGCCAGCTGGGAGCTGTGGGTCCTACTTGACTGGGAGAGCTGGAGTGGTCCCTGACTTCTCTCCTGCACAGTCAGCCCAAGCTGAACGTGCTTCTCTGCACTGGGGAGCCTTTGGTTCTTGTGCAGCCCACTTGTGCTGGGGCTGACATGTGCTGAGTGTGCCAGCCCTCACAGGCTGCAAATGTGGGACTGGGGAAGAGACTGCACAGTGTGGGACTCCAGCTCTCTCAAACAGACCATCCCCATCCCCGCCACAGGCCAGTCTTGCACCTTGATGGCAAAAGAAATTAATAGGCCTCAGCAGTTTGAAGCCACAGAGCTTTCTTGCTGCAGGGTTTCTTTTCCTGTTGGGGAATGGAGGCTGCATCCAGGATTGAATTTAAACATGGTCACCTCCTCTCTACGTGGCCATGTAGCTGTGGCTGCATGCTGGTGTAGGCTTCCTGCAAAACTGAAGAGAACAAGGAGAATGCTTTTACCCACGTTACCCCATGGCGCAGCATTCCTGGTGGGAGTGGGCTGAGCTTGTGTGCCTCCCTAGGCTGCTTTCCACCTGCCTGGCCAGCTGCCTTGGCAGGGTTTGGGACTGCTGGAAGGCAGATGGAGGCTGTAGGCAGCTCCAGCACAGCGTGCCTACAGAGTGGCCTCAGATGGATCCATCCCTCCTCTCCTCTCCTAGGTAACAGATGAGTCACACTAGCAAGAAACTGTTTGAAGGCTTTCCAGTGAGCATTCCATCTTTTAGATGGAAACAGCTGATGCACAGAATTTATAAAGGACCTGCAAATTCCCAAGGGGGAAGCTGGGGACTAAAGGAAAGGGAGGCTGTATTTCTCTTGCTTCAGTAGTAGTTCTGTTAGGGTCAGGAAGTTGCTGCTCTGAAGGGCAGATTGCATGGAAATAAAGCTCTGACCCTGCCTGAATGGAGCTGCCACCCAGGCAATAGCTCCAGTGCTGGAGACAGCCTGCTTAAAAAATGTGCATGACCCAAAGGACAGTGTAAAGCCTGTCCAGAACTCCTGATCTTCTTCTCACAGTCACTTCTTGTCTTAAAAGACAGCTCCAAGGGTGCCATGTGCTGCTACCTACTCCTTCATCTGGAAATACCACAGTCAAGGGGAACTTTCTATGTCTGCAGAACTTACCCATTTCCCAGAGGTGATTTGAATATATAATATTCCATGGATTTGAGTGAGATAAAGCCTGAACTACTGTGAAAAAGGGGATTTGCTCTCATTCACTTGAATGGTTTTTAAACCTTTGTCCCTTATTTGTTTTAACAGACTGGAGCCATCATAGAGCATTTCCTTCTGTGTGTTGTTCAGTGTGGCACTAAGAGATTTGGATGTGCTGGCTCAGCCCCATACAGCTGCAGATACCTGCCTTGGTATTGCAACTGATTATGGCATGAAGGGAAACACAGTGTTCCCTCAGCAGAGAGACTGAGGCTCACAAACACCCTGTCTTGAGCCATGAATAGAGGAAACAGTCAAAGAAAAAGAAGGAAACAAGCCCCAGCACTCCCAGAACTTTCAGCTCCTGTGACAGGTGCTGTGGGTGCAGATCTTCCTGCAGGATATAGCTGGTGACTCAGGTTCAAGCCTTGGTGCTGTAGAGAGATGATATTGGCAGTCACTTAGGTGGGAGACAAGAGTGTGTGCTATGATCTAGGCCAGGCTAAAAAGGTTGTTTACCTCTGCCAGGCCTGCCTGCTGCCCCAACCATGCTCCCTGAAGGAACCTGGGCTTTTTTGGTCTTTCTTACTATGCAGTTTTCTGTTTATGCCTCAGTCATGCTTTGTTTCTTATCTCTTTGTAACCACTTGTAGTGTTTTTCACTCTTGCTAAGCAATCCTAGCTAAACCCTAAATTTGTTTATTAATGGGCTGTTCTCTCCCAAAATACACATTCAACTTGAGTTTTGGGGTTTTGCTGTCTGCCTAGTCCAGTACTTGTATTAGTTCTCTCTCATTTTCCAGAGGTAGTATGCTGCTCTAGCCTCAAGCCTCTTATAGACCAGATCAATCAGGACAGATTTACATCTGAAATTTGGGATTGTACCTTGCAAACCAGACCTGGGCATCACGTACCTGTGTATTGTAGTGAAAGCTCCTGTGTGTTTTCAGTTCTTAGGCAGTAAAAACCTGTGACCACCACTTGTCCCTATTGCTTTTCCCTTCCTTGACACTCTGTCGTCCATGATTTTCTCTGTAACAGTCTGATATTAAGTTTTTCTGTAGTATTCATAGGGATACTTAACTGTTCTACAAGAAATTGGTCTTGCCTGACATTACTCAAGTTACAGAACAGCTGAGCTACGTCAAGTGTTCAGTGCCATGTCCAGTTGAGGTTTGAATTTCTCAAAGGATGAAGAATCCTCAGTATTTCTATGTCCTTGCACTGTGATAATGAAGCAGCCTATGTCCCAGTCCTTGCAATTCCATTTGGGTGTGCACTGTCATTTCACTGAGGGGTTGGATTCACCTAGGATTGAGGCTGGGTGTGTAATTCCTTAGTGGTAAATGACAGTGAGGCACAGGACAGCAATGTTTATGAAACAAACCATCATTTCCTGAACACACCACTCAGGATATCCTCACCTTTTCTTTGCCATAAGTCCTTCCCCAGAAATAGCATCTTCAGGAATAGTAATTGCACTTCTACTTGTGTTTTGATGAAGGAATGAATCTTTGGTGGATAATTTCTCTGCAACAAAGAGCAAATGGTGGATGTGCTGAAGTAAATGGTCACTGTCATTGTGACTGCCTATCATCTATTATCAGAGAAGAGTTCAGGAAGGGTCAGTGTGTTCTTGGCCAGGAAGGCTCACAGATGGTGAAGGGGATGAGCTCCACCTCCTCTCTTCCGTTTTAGGAAGACCTTTTGCAGGAAAGCCTTGCTCCTGGCACAGTGTCTGGGAACAGCATCACAGGCAGCTTTTGGGAGGATCTGTGGGTTGTGCCACCCTGCAGCCAAGAGGACCTGGTGCATGCAGACAGCATTTTTCTGTCCCCCAGTCATTCAGTGTCTCTGTCAGAAACCAAGACATAGAGATAGTAGTGGTAGGGCAGAGGTAAAGGAAAGAGTTGGAGTGGGAACATGATTAGAGTGCCTCTGGTAAAAACCATTTCTGTATGTAGAGATAAAAACTGTTGCCTGAGGAAAAGACTGGGATAGAGTTTTCTGATCACAAGCTGAGAATGCAGGGGGGACCCCTGTTCTCCTGGACATCCTGACTTGATCCAAGCAGAGCCATCCTGCCAGCTGTGCTTAAAACAGGCTCTGCACTGGGCCTGTCTGCTTGGGAGAGAGATATCTCCAGGACCTGGCCAGGCAGCGTATTGGGACCCTTTCCTTTGCTCTGCCTGGCTCCCTCTGGCTCCAGGATTGTCCCTCCACAGCCTGGTGTGATGGTGTTCACAGGGGTCCGAGGATGAGGGAAGAGATGAAGATCTGGCTCCATGTTTCAGAAGGCTTGATTTATTATTTTATGATATATATTACATTAAAACTATACTAAAAGACTAGAAGAAAAGATTTCATCAGAAGGCCAGCTAAGAATAGAAAAAGAAGGAATGATAACAATGGCTTCTGTCTTGGACAGAGAGTCTGAGCCAGCTGGGCTGTGATTGGCCATTAGTTAGAAACAACCAACATGGACCAATCACAGATGCACCTGTTGCATTCCACAGCAGCAGATAATAATTGTTTACATTTTGTTCCTGAGGCCTCTCAGCTTCTCAGGAGGAAAAATCCTAAGGAAAGGATTTTCATAAAAGATGTCTGTGACACATGGGAGTGTCCCTCCAGGTGCAGAAAGCCGGACTGAGCAGAGCAGGCTTGTGAAGAGCAGCTGCTCCCTGGCAGGTGGGCAAGGAGAAGGGGCCTCTGGCAGCTCAGGGGATACTGCAGGCTTTTGCAGAGTGTTGATAGGCATGTGAAGGGTGGCTCTGCAAGGTGGAACAGAACAGAGTCAAGGCATTCTCTCTTTCCTTGTGGACTTGTGATCACCATTGTCCTGTGTGTGTGATGCAGTGGAGTCTGTGGTTGAGCTCAGTGTGTGCGTCTGTCAATCTCGTTATAGGGTTCAAAGCGAGTCCTGAGGTCAAATGAATACATCCTCCCACCTGGGGGCCTGATGGAGACCGAGCTGGAGCTGACCTTCTCACTGCAGGTACCTGGTCCCCTGGGCTCCCTTACCTGGCACTTTTCAGCAAGCACAGCCTTAGGGCTAAGTGTGAAAGGCACAGCCTCTGTGGAGGAGCCTGCTGTGGTTGTCCAGCTGCTCCATTGCTCCAGGGATTGTTTGCTGGGCATTGGGGGTTTGGAGGATGGTGGATGGGTGCAAGTGGCCTTTGAGGGGCACCTCAAAGCTCAGCAGGTCAGATCCTGCTGTACATCAGCACTGAAGAAGAGCTTTCTACCTGTATGTCGTGCTGAGCCTTGCCCTCATGCTGCCATTTTCTGTGTGCTTCCCTTGCCCAGTACCCACACTTCCTCAAGAGGGATGGCAACAAGCTGCAGATCATGCTGCAGCGGAGGAAGAGATACAAGAACCGCACCATCCTGGGCTACAAGACCCTGGCAGTGGGAATCATTAACATGGCTGAGGTACAGCGTGCTGGGAGCAGGGGGGAGTCCCACACAGCCTCCTGTGCCAGCACTGGGCAGGGAGCTGGGCTGGCAGGCAGGGTCTCATTGCTGTGACAGCTCTGGCTCGTTGGCTGGCTGTAGTATAGAGAGGGTGGGCTAATCAAGGAGCTTGTCTGTCTGTCTGTCTAGGTCATGCAGCACCCGACGGATGGCGGGCAGCTCCTGGGGCTCCACAGCAACATGAAGGATGTGAACATTCGAGTGGCTGAAATCAGCATCTACTCTCTGTCCAGCCAGCCCATCGACCATGAGGATGGGAACGTCCCCTCAGGTCCTAAAATCAAAGCTTCAGGTGTGTTTAGTGCTCAGAGCTGCAGGCAGACATTTGGGACACATTTGGGTAACAGAGTGTGTCCCCAGCACTGCCAGTCCTTTCACTGGAGCCATGACAGCCACCATGCTTAGCTGGGGCATTTGCACTGTCTGCTTTCAGATCGCTCCCCAGACATTGATAACTACTCTGAAGAAGAGGATGACAGCTTCTCCTCAGAGCAGGAAGCCAGTGATGATGCTGTGCAGGGTCAGGTAAGGGAGGCCTGGCAAGATGCTTTATGTCCTGGTCCTGTTTCTGGAGTAAGAGTCAGGCATTGAGGTTCTTGATCACCCTGAGCCCTCTCATCCCCTTGTAAACGTTTGGCATTGTTTGAGAGGGCTGAGAGCTGTAATACCTCACAGCAAAAAGAACTTTGACAGCAGTGGGCTGCTGTCAAGTCCATTGTGAGGCAAGGGACTTTGGAGAGCCATAGATCTCATCTGTGTGTCTCTGGAGCTGTCTGATCTGCAGCAGAAAACCTCCGCTGAGCCCTCTCCATCTTGCACCATGATTTTCTCCCTTCTCCCTGTGATACCAGGTCAGAGACTCCTCACTGTCTGAGAGAGAACAGGGATTTTAGGAAGAAGTAGTTCTGAAAATGGTCAGAAGTGGCAGAGCCATCCCAGCCCTGTGATGAGATGTGTCACTGCTGTTTGCTGTGCTCTTGGTGTGGTGCCTGTGCTCAAGGCCATGGAAAGCCTTGTGGAAGTGTGCTGATAAAGCACAGGGACAAGCCCCTGGTCAGGGTTTGGTCTGAGGGTAACTGAGATTTTTGGGGCAGATTAGAGTGAGGCAACACTGGATGACCAGTGTTTATAAATCTATATCTATATGGCAGGTTTATTTCAGAACAACTTGGTTGCAGTGGAAAGTAGCTATGTGGCCATTTTGGTTATTATTACCCGTAGTAATACAACAGTATAAAAGTATAAAGATACTGCTTCAGAAAATATAACAGAAAAAGAAAGAGAGGTAAAGAAACAATAAGAGTAGATAATGGAGAGAGAAGACATCACCAGCTGTAGATTCAGATTTGATTATTGCTTGGTTGAAGTGATGGTCCTAGTCTTGCTGGGGGAAGCCTGAAGCAGGGAGTTTAGTGGTTAATATGCTTTCAGGTTTAGGTGGGAATGCCCAGGTACCACCACTGGAGTGGGGACTTTTACACTACTGTAACACTGTGGTTTATGTACAGTCCTCAGGTGAAAGGCCTCAGGAATGAGTCTGGGGGTGCTTGGGGTGGGGTGGAGGGGTGGTCTTTGATAGTTTTGGCACCTTCTAAGACTTGAGAGTTCTCTCTCACTTCAGTGTAGTTGAGCCAGTTATGCCACATCAGAAGGGATGAATACCTTGAGGCCTAAGGGAGGGGGAGATGGGGCAGGAAGTTTTACACCTGAGCCAGTTGTGTAAGGGAGGATATTGGTCTGATGAAAAGCATTATCCCATCCAGCAGGATCTGCTTCATGTGGCCTCTTCCTTTATCTGGCTCAAAACCCAGCTTGTTGCTGAACTGAAGTTGGTTTGTCCTGGTCAATCTCTGGTGATGGGTACTCACCTCTCTGCACCTAGGCTGTTCTTAGGCAGATCAGCGGCTTCTCCACCACACATCCAAAAATTCTCCTCCTCCCCTTCGGTTTGCTGGGCCTCAGCAAAGCTCACCTGCTGCTTTTGCAAATGGCCATTTGTTCAAGTCATTAACCATTATCACCATTATCATTTCAGTCTCTTACAAGGGTCCTCCAGACTACCTGTCCCATCATGCTGGGTTAATACAGCAGGAGCCCACGTCCCTGGAAGTTGTGCATATTGTTAAGGCTAATCCCTGGAAAAAATGTTTCTTTGTGGTTCCTGCGCTCTCTGAGCTAACTCTGGAGAGGGGAGAGCAGGAGAACACATGGGTCCTGAGGAGGCTGTGCCTCCTCTTATCTTGCTGATACATTCTTCTCTGGAGGGGCCTGGGGACAGAAATGCTGGGGAAGAAGGTCTGAAGGGGAATTGTGCTAAGGAGAGAGAAGGAGCACCATAGAGAGAGGTAGCAGAAAAAGACAAGATTTTGAGAGCAGAGTGGATCAAAGCTTTTCAAAATAGAGGGCAAATGTGAGTCTGGAAAATGTTAGGAGGTGCTGCTCCACGAACATAGTTGTTCTAATGTACTGTGACTTTTTGCCTGCAGGATCTGTTTGATGAAGAGGATGACTTGAGGAAAACCAAGAAGGCCAGGAGGAAAATGAGCCGAACCACATCAATTGGCAGAGTAACATCAGCATTTACAGCATGGTCAAAGGGATGGAAGGGATTCACTCTCTCCCCTCTCTGAAGGCAGTGAGGGGTGTTGGGAAGGGGAGATGCTGGCACTGGTGCAGAGCAGGGGAGAGAGCCCTTGGCTCGGTGAAGGAGCAAAACTCTTGCCATTAATGAGCTAGCTTGTTGCTCAGAGCTGTATCCCAGTTCATGGGCTGTGCTGTGTTCAGCCTGGCTTTGTATCAGTGGTGATCTGTGTGCAGCAGAGTTTTGACTTGCTGCTGTGTCACATGGTCCCCTTCCTTTCTTGAGGAAGGGGAGGGTGGGCACAAGGAAAGCTGAACTATTAGCAGCTCCTCTGCACGTCTGCAGAAGGGAGGAGCTACTCTGCCAGACCCTTGCTCTCCAAACTTCTCATCCCTGTTGACTTCAGCCCAGCAGATCCCTGGCCACCTTCTTCCTGAGTTTGTTCCCCATCTTTTCTTTCTTGAAGGCAGTATTGTTCAACCAGGTAGTCTGGGGAGAAATAGGATTTAAATGGTGTGCTAATTCAGCCTGTATCAGAGAAAGTATGAGTCCTTGCATCCTCCCTCATGCCCAGACCGTGGCTTCTTGTGGAGTTCAGAGGTAGTTCCAAGTCCTACTGCAAATTTAGAGAGAGAGAGAGCAATCATACCTGACCTTGGACCTCTGGACAGCATGTTAGAGAGAATAACCATGGCCTGTATGTTAGCTTTGAACGTGGTTTGATAGTTTTGCTGATCTTTTTTTTCCATTCTTTTGTTTTAGCAACCAAACTTCAAGCAGAAATTTGTGGCTTTGCTGAGGAGGTTCAGAGTGACAGAAGAGGTAAGAAACAGGAAAGCTGCCCCATCTGGCACTGTCACCTGCAGATGTGTAGGTGTCAGAGTGCAGGTTCTCACTCACTGGGAGCACAAGGCATGTGAGCTCAGGGATGTGCCAAATGTGGTGTGAGACATGGCAGAGACTAGGACGTGGCTTTTCCAAAGCCTTCTGCCTCAAGAAAGCAGCTCTGGGCCTTGTGCTCAATTCAAAAAGCACCTTCCTGTTGGGGAAAGGTGCCCAGGGAAGAAGAGTGCTGTCACAGACTGACTCTGCACCAGGAGCTGGCATTGCAGGGGCAGTCCTGTCCAGTTTGACTGACTGCAGGCTCACATCAGCCTGTGCATGGCTTCTCTTGGCTGACAGCCCAGGCTAAGTGTGCAGCACAGCCAGTGAAGGTCCTCCCAAGTGTCCTAACTGCCACTAAGTGTGATGGGTGTCTGAGACCCCTTTGGATGTCGTGGCACCCTCCTTTGGCCCAATGACAATGTCACTGGATTCTTCCACAGGCTGGATTTGCCTCCCTGAAGTGGGAACAGTACCATGGTGTTCCTCATGACTGACAGGCAGCTTGTCCATGGAACTCCATGTCTCTTCACTGCTCTCTGGGCTTGGTCCCACAGGTCCTGGACTCTGACCCTGTAGACCAGACCCAGGAGGTGGAAGAAGACCTGGGCTTGCTCTATGACAGCCTGGAAGAGTGCAACAACAGTGACAGTGGCCCAGAGATGGAGGACAATGAGAGTGTGCACAGCACACCCAAGCCCACCCTGAGGTAAGGGTTGCAGGCAGTCCCTGGCCAGCAGCACAGCCTCTGGGACCTGGAGAAATGGTCTCCAGCACCTTTCTATTGCTTGGGCTGATGCAGACGTTGTCTTGTCTCCACTCCCATTGCCATCTGCTATTGGCACCTCTGGCTCCTCACTTAAAACTGCCCATTAAATCTGATTTCCTTCACATTTAGTCTAATTTTTCTGCCCGCCCAGCATCTGACACTGATGTGCTGGTAGAGCCCTATTTGATCTAAGCCCCAGCTGCTCCCAGCTCTCATATCTTTCTGCCAACAATCCTGGTGTTCTCTGGGCTCTCCACACTGAAGCATGCCTGTCTTTTGAGCCTTTTGTGCCTGCTTGGACCAGTCCCTGTGAGATGTGCATGCTGTGGGGATGTGATTAGCAACCAGCAGTGCTGCTCCTCACCCCATTCCCCAGGCACTGGTGACTTGCTCTGCCAAGAGCTGCTGACTTAGCACAGGGGTCTCCTGGGTCCTGCAGGGAAACCAGGCTTTGCTCCCACGTGATCTGTGCTCACCTGGCCTCTCTGCTCATGGTTCTTGTGCTTTTGTGCTGTCTTTTTGTGAAAAAGTTGTCTTTTGTTGTCTTTCTACTTGGCTGCATCATAGTGCACTGGGTTTCTTGTAGTCAAGCCAAGCTTACTTGGCCTTGTTGTTTCTATGGTTTTATATGTAGATTATAGGATCATAGAATGGCCTGGGTTGGAAGGGATCTGAAAGATCATCTAGTGCCAACCCCCCTGCCATGGAAAAAAAAAAAAAAAAAAAACAACCAAAAATAAACCATAAAATCCCCCCATATATATATATAATATATATATAGATTTAAAAATATTATTTAGTTGGTATCCCCACTGAAGGTACTTAGCAGGAATAGCAGGCATGATTTGCCATAGGCAAACTGAAATTAAATCTGCTGGATTCTGGAACCCATAGGCCACTTGGGGAAAAAACAGGAGCATGATAGAAGTCATGTTTTCCACAAACCCACAAGTTATTGTGAAGGAGACAGCAGGCACATGGGCAAGCTGCTTAAGTGATCTGCTTGGACTCCAAAAGGAGTTTCACATGGTCTCTCCTCAAAGGAGACAAAGGTGCTGTGGGAGAAAAAGGAGAGTCTTTCTGTGGTCAGATAGTGGTTTATGTATATAGACTATGTGAAACTGTAAGAAAAATCTATTGAGAATATTTAAATGTAAAGACAGACCTCTACCCTGGTTCTGCAAGTACCTACTTGCAAACATCTGATCACTGGAACAGCATTCCAGAGTGAGTGCTGGTTTGTGCTGGTGCCCACCATTACAGTCTTCCTGGAGTGGTTGGTGCTGTTCTTGCAAGGACATCCTAAAGTGTCCCTGGCTTGGCTTGGTCTCTGGTGCCTCAGTTGCTGGCAGGGCTGAGTGTATATCCCTTGAATTCACAAGGGAATACTTCACAAAATTCTGGGACTGTATTATTTCTAAGGAGATGGGGAGGCTGCCTGCCAAGGTGTTTCATGTAGACTTCATGGTTCCCAAGTGCTATGTAGCCTTCTCAGGGGGTAAATTCCAGCCCAGCCTGTAAATTTGAGGTGATCCCCACGTTGGATTTCTTGTCATGGACAGCCTTGCTGGACACTGTAAATATCTGTGTGAAGCAAGGGCACTCATGGTGTGCAGCCCTCAGCAGTGGGAAGGGGCTGGTGCCCTGGATTGGGCCAGTGGTGCTGAGAGCTGATCCTTTTGATCAGCCAGAGGTCACACAGCTCCAGTTTGCTCCTCACTGGGCAAAACTGGAGCTGGAGTTGAGGCTGTTAGGCAGGACCTCAAGTCAGACCTGTTGGTTGAAGGTCAAAGGTGAATGAGCAGATATCTTCATAGGTGACTGGGAAAATGGATGGGACAAGGGGAGCTAAATTAATTTAGAACAGAAGGAGGCTGTGCAGAAGGACTTCACCTAAATCTCAATCATGCCTGTAGGAGGAGAGCCTTAAACTGCAGAGCAGGAAATTGCAAAAGGGCTCTGTGCTTAATGTGATGTCCTTGAGGGATGAAAGCTTCTGAATTGCAAGTGAGAGAAGGGACTAACAAACACAGCTTTCATGGGGAAGGGGGAAAACAGGAAGGGGGAAAACAGGCTGATTTAAATGGAGTGTTGAAAGCCAGAGGTAGTATAATATAATCCAGACACATCCAGTGTCTAAGAAAAAGGAGGGAATGAAGATACCTCTTTGTGATGACAGTGGCACGAAGGGTATGTCACATTACTTGGGAGAATATAGAGGAGTATTGAAGAGATGCTGTTTGAGGGGTGATCTATTAGAAAACCTACATGTTTTTCTGGTTTGACTCTTAAGTTACTAATGTAATCCCTATGGATTGAATTTCTGGCTGGGAAAGGCAAGTGTAGAGTAATGACTGAACAGAGTGGTGACAATGCCTGAGATTTTGTAGCAGAGGATGGAGGGGAAGAGACAGAGGAAGTGTGTTGGTAAAAGGAGATGTAATTTATACCAGTGTGTGGCCTGGAGAAAATGTCTCACCAGGGCATTATTGTGACTCTAAACCTGAAGCAACCTGGTCACAGAGCCAGCGAGGGGAAAATCAGGCCTTGACTTTTCTCAACTGGTGTGTAAACACTGCTGCTGAAGAGCTGCTCTGTGCAGGAGCCATCATTTATTTACAGAGGTGGAATGTCCTTCAGGAGCAGTAAAACCTGACACACACTGTTGTCCCTGGCAGTACAGTGTGATGTATACAAATGAGGAAGCATGCTAGAAGGAAAATAAAAGGAGCAGGCAGGATGTTCAGAGGAGATATCCTGCAGGAAACTGCAGGTAAATCCTGATGAGAAAAGTAGAAAACAATGGAAAGACACTCTGATAGAGTGATAACAGAAGGACTTCTCTATATCTTATGCCTCAGTGGCCATCCCTGGAAACCTGCAACCTCATGGTCCTATCTGCACACTAGGCACATCAGGAGAAACATTTCCTGGGAGTTAATGAGCACATACACAAAGCTTAGAGGGAATCTAGCTCTGATCTCCTGCAGCAAAGTCACACATTGCAGGTGAATTCTGGTTGCTGTAAAGGTCGTGGGAAAACTGGCAAGTGAGATCCCAGTGATAGACTCCACTTTTTTCCTAAAGAGTGGTCTTTGAGCAGCCCACAGGCTGTGAAAGGGGTCCTTGGCAAAGAAATGATGTGTGGAAAAAGGGTAAGCAAAGGTGGAAGCTCACACTGTAGTGGCAGAGATTGTCCTGGCTTCCCCAGAAGAGTTCCTGTGTGAACTATGGTGACTTGAAAACAGGACTAGGAGCTGCACTCTGCAGCTCTACCAAAATGTCAGCCCAGAGACCGAAAACTTGGCAAATTTAAGTACTGTGGTACCTGAGGTGCGCTTCTGTGTGCAATATTGGGATCTTCAGAGCCTTGGGAAAGGGAAGGAGAATGCTGCAGTTGGAAGTGTGCAGCAGCAGCAGGCACAGACAAGGAGCAATCCCTGGAAAAGAGGAAGCAGAAGGGAAGGCAGCAGAAGTCTGTGGAAGCTCTGATGGTGCAGAGGAAGCAGAGAGAGGTTTAGGGACACTCTGAAATTGAGGTGTTGGGAGAGACTATACCAGTGAGATGGGGCAGAGTGGCAGCTCCTCACCTGCCCTTCAGGGGTAGGGGATCACCTGAGCAGAAGGCACCAGGAGCCCCTACCCTGAGCTCCCAAGGTCACAGGGGCACTGCTGGCAGCTCTGCTCCTCAGCTGTGCATCACCCACACACTTGGCTGTCAGGCCCCGTGTCCCACTGAGGACCTCTCCACAGAGCCCTGTGCTTGGGACAGGCCGGTGGGGGTGTGCTGGGATCGTGGTGACTTTGTTCCTCTCTTATTCCTGCCTTTTTCTCTCCCGTCTGTCTGTCTGTCCGTCCGTTCGTCTGTCTGTTTCTCTGCAGGCGTTTCTTTGAGGGAGTCTCTCATTCTGGTTCCCAGACTGAGATCGGCAGTCTGCACAGCCAGAAAGGGCAGGATCAAGAGTCGGGCAGCCCTGTGAGTTACACCTCCACCTCCACCACCACCTCCTGCCCCTGTCCCTCCCCAGCCACCCCCACAGTGCTCTGAGACCACAGCTCCTGGCAGCGCCTGCCTGGGGCTGCTCCTTTCCTTCTTTCCTCCTCTTCTTCCCAGCACAGGCAGGCAGGTAGCGGTGGGGGACATCCTCTGGGGCCGCTCCCAGAGATGCCCTGTGACTCCCCTGTGGGAGCTTGTGTTCTGTGAGGCCAGGCATGGGTCACTGGCAGCTGCCCTGCACAGAGTGCTCCATCCTGCTCTGACCCCACTCCCTGTCCCCCAGGGCGAGGCAGACAAGCGGAAGCCAGGAGCACAGCGATCACAGGAAGAGCAAGGAACGGAGGTCCCTGCAGTGGTGAGTCCAGGCTGTGGGATGTGGAGCTCTTTCAAAGCCCAGCTGCTTTCTGGAGTACCAGAGGTGCCCACCAGGCTGGGAGCAGGGCTAGGGAGGCAAGTAGATTGTGCTGGAGAGCAGCAAAAGTTGAAGGAGTGTAAGGGTCTGCAGGACATGCAGCCCAGCCCTCCCAAGACCCTGCAGCCTTGGCTCTCTGGGAGGGCCACCAGGCCTCTGTTGATGATGGGCACTCATGGGTGCAGGGTTGCTCCTTGTTGGAGCTAGGAGAGCAGTGTGTGTGAAGTGACTCTGTGTGGCCCTCAGGAGCTGACATCAGAGGAGTCCTGTTCCCGGCTGACCCCCACAGAGGCTGCCATGAGGGAGGGCAGCATGGACAGACTGGCCCAGCTGGGCTCTGGGAGCAAAACCGAGCTCCCCAGTGCCGTGTCCCCCAGGTAAGGCAGCTCTGTGCCCTCTCCCAGGGCTGAGCAAGCTCACACTGGCTCCCTGAGCTGAGATGGGGTTGGTGGAGATGAGATTTCCTCAACAGTTTTGCCTCTCCTGCTTCTCTTTCACAGCAAGGCAGAGAGCAAGCAGCTGTGGCGTCCCCGCAGCACCTCCGTGAAGGACAGGCAGAGCTCCAAGGTACAAGGTGGCCGTGCCAGCAGCCTGGACAGTGAGAGCTCTCCAGACTCATGGCATAACACCCAGGTGAGCCCACTTGGAGATTCCTCATCCAAGAGCTGCCAGGCCTTCAGCCCTGGTGGTGTCCAGGGTGGCTGAGTGGGGTTAACCTTTGTGGTGATGCTGTCCCAGGTGCCTCGAAAGTCTGTTTACGATCAGCTGAACCAGATCCTGGTCTCAGACGAGCAGCTCCCTGAGAGCATCGTGCTGGTGAATGTTGCTGAGTGGCAGGGGCAGGTGAGTAGGTGTGATGGGAGCTGGATGCATGCAGGCAGCTGTGAGCAGGGTGGATTCTCCCAGTCATAGCAGGGCATCCCAGGGAAACTGGCACAAGCTGTGCCCTCCTCTCCCCCAGTGTGGCACTTCCTTCAGGGGGACAGTGCATCTACAGGGTGCTGAGTCACATACACAAGAGTCAGGTGTGTCTTCTCCATCACACAGCATCACTGGATCCTCACAACATGTCTTAATCAGTCCCAGAAAGGCTGGCTAGCAGACTGTGCCTTAGGCCCTCACTGTTAGGTCCTGGCTCCCAGGAACCCCATAGGTCAGAGCTTTGGATTCCCTGGCAAAGAGCTCCCTTCCTCTGTGGACACCAGGCCCTGGGAAGCAGCAGAGGTATTTCCCACTGAGAGATGGAAGGGAGCATGAACTCCATCATCAGAGCAGGGTGGGGTGTGAGGACAGGCCCAGTCCCTGACAAACAAACACTAACCTCCCCCATACCTGGAGCTCTAAAGCCAAAGGTGAGCAAGGAAATGTACATGTGTGCAAGCATGCAGTTAAATATAACACCTGTGAGACCCCTTCAGGATCCTGCAGCTGCATCTGGCATCCAGAAAGGGTGCTGGAAAATTTTGAGACTGAAGAAAGGGCTTAGTGAAAGGTGATGAAGTCTTGACTCAGGCCATGCATTCTTGGCTTGTTCCACTTGTCCTGGGATAGGGAAAAAAGGGTCAGTGCCCACTCCCAAAACCAGCAGTCCATCTTGACTGCTCATTTTGCCACTATTGAACTGCATGCAGACACTTGAAGAAACAGAAGGATTTTGGAGTCACACAGTGGGAGAGAACAAAAAGAGGGAATGATTTAGAGGCAGAGTGAGCCCAGAGCAGGGCCCTGCTGTGGAATGGCAGAACTTAAATCAGAAGGTCCCTGGACCAAACTGCTTATTTCAAGGAACACAGCCTGCTTCTTGGGACAGTTTTGCCCTTGCCATGGCACTGCCACAACAGTGACTGCTGTGCTCAAAGGTGAGGGCAAGGAGCTAGCTGGTCCCTAGAGCAGAGCTGGGAGGAGCAGGGATGCTCAAGATGCAGCTGTGAGTCACCTGGTGGTTTCAGCCTCCCTGCATGGCACGGGTGGGGACAGGCATCCCATCTGTAACCGGGGGATACAGGGCTCAGGGCGGGCATGGGCTGGTGCTGGCCAGCACAGCCACGTTCCAGGGTGCCTTAACCCGAGCTCTCTGCATTGGCAGTACGTGAGTGAGCAGCTCCAGGCGCACAAGCAGTTGGTTGTATCCACCTGCTCCGTGGCAGACATCCAGGCAGCCTTCAACACCACTGTCTCCCGCATCCAGCGATTGTGAGTACAGCTTGGGCTCAGCCTGGTGGCACTGGATGGCTTCAGAGAAGGGCTGGGCATGGTCCTGACTCCTCAGGGCCCGTTGGGGGTTGTGGACAGGTGTACACCCTGGGGAGAGTGGGGGGTCCCAGTATTGCTTTTGCCCATGGCAGTGCACACCAAGCTGGATATTCTCAGCAGTGGGTTTTTGTCAGCTGGCCTGGCAGACTGTGTCCCCTGGCCCACCTGCTGAGCCACTCACTGCACGTCCCTCAGGGTCTCCTTTTCCTCTCCCTTTGGCAGCTGTAACTGTAACTCCCATATGCCTCCCCCGGTGAAGGTGGTGGTGGCAGGGGACCAGAGCTACCTGAGTGTTGTCCTCCGTTTCTTTGTGGAGCAGCTGGCCAGCAAGACACCCGACTGGCTCAACTACCTTCGCTTCCTGCTCGTGCCACTGGGTGAGAGCCATGAGGAGCCCAGCCCCAGGGCTGTCCTCTCCCACCTCCCCAGAACTCTCCTGCCTGAAGCCAACACTGCTCTTCTCCCCTGCAGGCTCTCACCCTCTGGCCAAGTACCTGGCCTCGGTGGATAACAAATACAGCACTCTCTTCCTGGACACAGCGTGGCGGGAGCTGTTCAGCAGGGCTGAGCCTCCCACTGCAGGTGAGGAGCGGGGCAGGCTGGCACTAGCAGTGCCCTGAGGGACAGCCCAGCTGCCATCGAGGTCCTCATGGCTCTTTGTGCCTGCAGACACTGTGGACATAGCAGGCCGTGTTGCCCAGTTCATCGCTGGAGCCAGCCTCTCTCACCAGCTGCCCATCTCTGAGGCCATGCTGACCTACAAGCAGAAGAGGTGAGTGTGGCCCCAGGGTGCCTGTCCTCCCTCATGCAGCCCCGGTCTGGGACGTGCCCAGGACAGGAATGAGGGACAGGGGACAAGTGAGTGAGGCCCTGCGTTGCAGTGACGAGCAGCGTGGTGCTGAGGGGAGCTGGGGTCCCACAGTGAGAGGCCCTCAGCACCATTCCCTGCCACCTCCTGGTGTGCTTGGCCCCTCCAGTAGCTGTGACTGTGACAGCCCCAGTGGTGGGGGCCAGCTGCCAGGGCTGGGATGGGCTGGGTGGGGCTGCAAGCTGGTACTGTGCTGTCCGGGGGTTGATGCTCGTGTTCCAGCTGCACTCTCACCTCTCCCTTCTCTTGGTTTCTGGCACCCAAGGAAGAGAAGTCTCTATTTTGATTTTTATATCAGGTATTGGCTTGTGCTTGCTGTGCCGCTGCCTGGCCCCTCCCTGCCTTTCCCCATGTGCGTCCATCCATCCCTCTTGCTGTGCAGAGGAGCCGTGACCCCACAGAGGGGCAGGGCTGCCCTCCCGCATGCAAGCCCTTTCCCAGCACTGGAGGGGACAACTCCTTGCCTCCTTGTGTAGTGTGCCCTGTGCTGCCATGTGGGGGACAGGGTGTCTCATGGGAGGGAGGGCAGAGGAGATGGTCCTAGTGGGTGTGAGCCAGCAGTGACCCCTGCAGTGCAGGGCTGCCTGGGCACAAGGTCAGCAGTCACACAGCAGTCGGTGCTCAGCACACCCAGACCCTGACCAGACTCTCTTCCTTCTGCAGCCCTGACGAGGACTCCTGCCAGAAGTTTGTCCCCTTTGTGGGGGTGAGTGAGTTGAGGGGCCAGCAGGGGCTGAGGGGAGAGGTGCAGTGCACAGTCCTGCTGATGCTGGGTATTCTCTGGTTTCTCCTTGTAGGTGGTGAAGGTGGGCCTGGTGGAGCAGTCTTTCAGTGCCTCCGGTGAGTCCCTGGGTATGCCCAGCTCTCTTTTCCACAGGCAGGAGGCTCTTGGTGTCCCCCAAACCCTCAAACCAACACTTTTCTTCCCCAGTGGACTCGGATGATGCCACAGTCTGCACCCCCTCCCTGCTGAGCTCAACACCAGCCTCCAGTATTGCTGTTCCCTATGGCAAGGAGACCATCTGCACCCCGCCTCCCTCTCCGTCCGTCTGCAGCAGCCTCTCGGGAGCTGGGTAAGGAAACGAGGCCCCTTCAGCCTGGGGCAGTGGGGGCAGAGGAGCAGGGGCACCACCTGTGTGCTGCATGTTCTCTGCCCCTGTTGCCCAGGTCTCCGAGCCCTGGTGTGGAGGTGATGGGCCTGCAGGTGGACTACTGGACAACACAAGGGCCAGAGAAGAAGAAGGAGGGTGACAAGCGGGAGACGGGTATCAAGAACACCCTCAAGAGCAACTTCCGGTCGCTCCAGGTCAGCCGCATCCCCAGCACAGGGGAGCTGGTGCCCCCCAGCACCATGGCCATGACCGTGGTCACCAAGGAGAAAAACAAGAAAGGTAACCAAGCCCACTCTGGGGTGCTCTCTGCCTCTGGGGCCACAGTGCTTTGTGGAGAGGGTGGGGGGAGCTTGCAGGAGGGCAGGGCTGAGATGTGGCCCAGCAGGGGTCAGTCAATGCACTGGGGCAGGGGCTCCCATTTAGGGCCAGGTGGGGACATCCTAACATTGGTCCTGTCTGGCCTTGGTCCCCAGTGATGTTCCTGAGCAAGAAACCAAAAGAAAAAGACTTGGAACCCAAAAGCCAAGTCATCGAAGGGATCACACGCCTCATCTGCACAGCCAAGCACCAGAACACCATGTTGCGAGGTGAGGGCAGGTACCAGCCCCTTGGGGCTGTAGTGGGGCGGACCAGGCAGCACAGGCTGCTGTGGTAGGGCTGTGCCTCACTGCACCCTCTCCTCTCAGTCTCCATAGATGGGGTGGAGTGGAACGATGTGAAGTTTTTCCAGCTGGCAGCACAGTGGCCAACACACGTCAAGTACCTCCCTGTGGGCATCTTCGGCTACTCGAAGAGTGTGTGAGACATTGGGGCATCCCTGGAATGGAGCTGCAGTGGGTTGCAGGAGACAGGGAGATGGATGTGCTCTTGTCCCCATCTCCTGCAGACCAGTCCCTGCCTGCTCAGTGGGGGGGGATGCAGCACCTGCACCCTGTGGGCCAAGACCCGTGAAGGTGAGGCCAACGAGACCGGGTCCATGCACCCTCCAACACCAGCCAGGACACCATGCCATCTGCCTCCCATGTCCCCCAACAGCAGCCTGGGACAAGGGTTGGCACCAGCCAGCAGGGCCCCAGGATGGGCTCTGGGCCCCACTCTCCACAGATGCACCTGCCAGGCCAGCCCTGTAGCCAGCCAGGGTCCCAGCTGGGCTGGACCCAGGCAGGTTCCCCAGTGCTGCAGCCAGCCAGACTGCTCTGTGCAGGGGCAGGTGCTGAGCAGGGCCCACCACCCCTGTACCACCCTTGCCAGCCCCACTGCCAGCCTTGCACTGCTGTGCTGGCCCTGCCCTCTGCAGCACAGCCTCAGCAGCTTTTCCAGTCCCCCTGCCACCCTGCTGCTGAGGCTGTCCTCTTCATCTCCCCATCCCTTCCCAACCAGCCCTACCCCAGGGTGCTGCCAGCTGGAGGTGTGGGGTGAGGGCACCTGAGTTTTTTTTTTACAAGATTCTATTTTTTTTAAATTTATTGTATGGTTACTTTTCGGGATTAATTTTAATAAATTAATGCTGTTACCATTATGGCAGGGTATGTGTGTGTGTGTGCCCTCCTGTGTGAGGGCATGACTCTGCTCAGCTGGGAGAGAGCAAATTCAGGCAGGGTGCAGCTACTACCACCACTCCAGCAAGCACAACTGCCAGGGCTGTTTGAGCACACAGGGCTATGGCCTGGCCACACTGCCAGCCATGGACCAGCTGAGCTCCCCAACAGACTACACGGTGGGACTGGGTGGAGCTTGGCTCATTTATTTAAATAAAACTCACACGTGTTTAGGAAGAGATAGACTGGATTCAACCTGAGTTCTCCCAGCCAGGTCCCCGTCTACCTGAACGTGGAAAAAGTCTGTCTCCTTTCAGCAGAGGCCAGGTTTGCTGCTGTCTTGATCTCTACAGTATGGAAGGCAACCTGTGGCTGGACCTGAGAAGTGGGGAGTGTTGTGGATTCAGCAGAGATGTATTCCAAGACGTGAGGCCTCCCCTCCTGGCGCCGCAGGTAGCCCTGGTTCAGCAGGTGCAGGATGCAGGACAGCACGTCCACGCTGTGGCAGCAGAAGCTCAGGAACTGCACCCCTGGGCCCAGCTCTCCCTTCTGACAGGCATCGATCACCTGTGGCAGCAAGGGAGCCCCAGTGCAGTGGCTGCAGCCCCCAGGCAGCCCCTGTGCCCCCCGTGCCCCCTGCAGCCCGTACCCTGAACACCAGGTTGTCGATGTGCAGCTGCTTCTCCCGCTTGAGGATGCGGGTGATGAGGCAGCACAGGACGTTTCTCTTCCTCTCCAGGGCGCTCACCTCGGCCCTCTCTGTCCGCAGGTACCTCTGCTGGGGCAGCAGCCTCAGCTGGCGGCCGCAGCTCTGCGCCAGGGCTGCCTGGTTCAGCCGCAGGGCACCTGCAGCCAGCACCCAAGCCAGGCTCAGCCGGGCTTGAGCTGGGCCCTAAAGGAGCCCCAGGGAACATGTGTGTGCCTGGGGAACCCAAGCTGGGCCTCCTGTCCTGCCTGCACTGCTGGCCACCCCAGCTCTGTCCCCCACACTGGCCCCAAGCCACAGCCATGACACACACGGCCCCTGGCCCAGCCCAAGCCCACACACAGACTGAGACCCATTCACCCACCCACGCTGACCCAGGCCCCATGCATGGCCCCAGCCCCACACTGGCCTCAGGCCCCACCCTGACACACACACACCTGTGCCCCGAGCACCAACACATGGCCCCAGCCCCCTCACCAGCCCTACGAGCTCCCGCACCCCTGAGCCCAGCCCCCCCTCGGGGTTCAGGCCAGCCCCTCTCCCCTGGGTGCCCCAGCCCCACACTCACCCCCTGGCGTGCAGCTCCCCACCAGGATGCCCTGGCCCTGGGTCAGCGGGGTCAGCGCGTGGTGCACCAGGTCAGCAGGGAGCCCTGTGGCCTGCAGCAGGGCCTCCACAGCCACCTCCTGCAGCACGGGGGGCGAGGGCAATGGCCAGGGCTCACTGGCCACAGGCCCTGCCTAAGAATGGGGTCCCGTGCCCCAAACACCGCTGCAGACCCCACCAGAAAGGAAGGGAGGACACGGCCCTGCCCTGCTCCAGCCCCCACCGTGGCTCCAGCCCTACCTGGGCGCTGTTGAAGCACAGCAGGATGTACATCTGCAGCGTGGACACGTGCAGAACGCAGTCTCCAAACTGCAGCTCGGCGTGGCCCAGCCATGTCCACTGCAGCCGACGGGGCTTGGTGCACTCCCAGCCCAGCTGGCTCTGGCCTGCCAGGGACAGTGTCAGGGACAGGGACGGGCACCAGCCCTGCCAGGCACTCCCAGCCCACCACCACTTGTGCCTGAGCTGCCCTCCAGGGTCGGGCACACCCCCGGCCACAGCACTCACTCTGCCGGCAGAAGTCAGCAAACTCATCCAGTGGGGAGCTCAGCACCGCCGGGAAAAACCTCCCAGGGTTCTCCATGTAACAGAGCGGGGAAACGGGCCAGCAGCGCGGGGACAGGGCGAGCACCTTCACCTCTGGCACCTCTGCCACCGTGGCTGTTCCCAGCACCTGGGCACAGGGGCACGAGGGCAGCTCCAGTCAGGCTCCGGGATCCCGCCAGGAAAGCCGGCAGCCCCCGGCCTCCCCATCCCGATCCCTCTCACCTCGTCCAGGCCCGTGTCCAGCTCCAGCAGCCGCTTATCCTGCTCCTGCAGCTGGAAGAGGCAGAACTGCCGCTGCAGCTCCTCCGACTCAGCCAAGTTGCTCAGCATGTCCTGGGGAAAGCGGCTGGGGAAGCACAGCCCGATCTGCTCCACGATGCCTCCTTCCAGCCACGATGGCCCTTGTGTCAGGAGCCGGTCCCCCAGGTAGTGCCTGCCATGGCCACCAGCTCCAGTCAGGCCGGGCCCGAGCCCCGTGGCCATCAGCCACCCACCAGGAGACAGCCACAGCTCCGAGCCCGGCCTCGCCCCACGGCACACGGGCTGGCAGCACACACATGTCCCCTCCCTGTCCCCAGCAGGGAATGTGATTCCACACACTGGCAGCCCCTCCACACTCCATGATCCCATAAAAGCAAAGTGGGAGCACCGCTGCCACAGCAGGCCAAGCTCCCCCAGCACACCGGGCCACGCTGCAGCAGGCCCCTGGCTCTGGGCAGACACAGCAGCCTCACCTGTAGAAGTGTTCAAAGGTGTGGGCAAACTCCAGGCCACTGAAGACCATGAAGGGTTCCAGGAACTGCTGCAGCCGCTCCAGAGGCCCTGTGCTGCCCGCAGCCCTGCGGAGCTCCTGGATCTGCACGTCAAGGTAGCGGGCAAACTGCTCACTCACCTGCAAGGGACAGGGCAGGCTGCAGACAGGGCTCACCAGGTGCCTGCAGAGCTGGGTTGGGGGAATGTCCCTGCAGGGAGCAGCCGGGAAACTCTGGCACTGCCGGGCAGGGGCCGAGGGTGCCCAGGCACCAGACCAAGGCCGGAGCGTGCCAGGGCCGGGCCCACACTGGGATGAGTGCCACGCACTGAGCTGGGCACTACCCAGGGTGCCAGGGCAGGGCTCTGTGGCTCAGGGGGAACAGGACAGCACCCACCCAGAGCCTGCCCCAGGGCCGCGGGCCAGGGCAGCTCCCCAGCCCCTGCCCAGGGCACAGCACCGGGGCCGCGCTCCCCCGACTCACGTGCAGGGCAGTGAGGAAGGAGAGCTGCAGCAAAGCCCCCGCAAAGCCCTGGCCCAGGGCCAGCACGAAGGCGGCCTGCTGCCCAAAGAGCTCCTCGGTGGCCCCGCGCAGGCGCTGGTACAGCCGGCAGTAGCGCTCCGCAAGGTCTGGTGCCTGCCCCGCCGCCTCCAGGAACTGCTGCACCTGCGGGAGCAGCGCCAGGGCTGAGCCCAGCAGGATGTGCCCCTGGAACATCCCAGCCCTGCCCTGCCCACACCAGCTGCCCTCTCTGTCTCCCCGGGACTTGGGGCCCTGCTGCTGCTGCGGGGCTGCCAAGGTGGGAGCGCAGCTCCGAGGGCAGCCAGGGGCTGTGGGGGTACTATGGACACACAGCAGCACCCAGCAGGAATAACAGCCCGACACTGGACCTGTCTCCTGGCTTGGCTGACACTCGAGCCATGCCAGGGTGGCAGCACAGCAGGGCTGTCCCCACATCGCTCTGGGCTCTGTGGGGGCCAGGTAGAGCCCGGTGCCTTCCCCATGGGCACTGCCAGACCCCACTCCCTGCTCCAACCACCCAGGGAAGGTGCCACACCCCTCCCAGTCAGCCCTCCAAGCTCTACCTGCTGCTGCACCACGCCACGCCAGCACTGCGAGATTCCCCACAGGCCTCTTGACTTCATCACCACCACCTTTGCAGTCCTGGCCGACACCTCCTTGTTCTTCCCCTCCTTCCCACCTGCCAAGGGTCAGCCTCAGGCTCAATGTGGCTCCATGGGCAGGCCCCACACACTGACCCGCCACAGCAGGACTGAGGGGATGCTGAGGAGGCACGGCCACTGCTGGGGCATGACCACAAGCCTTCCCTGGCTCAGGAGCCTCTGTGCCATGGGATGCTCCCCAGAGGAGCCACATGGCTACAGCCTGGCCCTCTGGAGCAGCCCCAGGGCAGGGCTCACCAGCTACTCTGCTCTCCTCTGGCTCGGGGCCGCCGGGGTCCACGTGCACCAGGAGCTGGGTCAGGTGCCGCACGCAGGAACCAAAGGCAGCCCTGCGTCCCGGGGCACGGCGGGGCAGCTCCACGCTCTCCAGGTACTCACTCAGCAGCCAGGCCAGGGCACTGACACCATCAGGGCCTGCGAGGCCAACCAGACTCTGAGCCGGGTGCCTCTGCCTGGGGCGCGGCACGGCTGGGGCGCGGCACGGCTGGGTCCCGGGGAGCGCAGGCTACCTGGGCTGGTGATGCTCTGCACCAAGGAGGGCACCAGGGCCTCCCAGAACGTCCTGCCCAGTGCCCGGGCTGCCTCCTCATCAGGAAGGAAGCGGTTGGCAAAGCCCTGCTCGTGCTGCAGCGCCCGGTTCAGTCTGCAACAGCGACCGGGCAGCGCTTGGTGCCAGGGGCTAGAGAAGTCCCATGGCAAAGCAGAGCGCAGTGCTGGCTCCCTGCCCTGCCCTTTGCCAAGGCACCATGGCTTGCTGGCCCCACTGGCCCCCAGCACCCAGGGAGGGCCCCCTGCTGTCCCCAGGGCCTGCTCCCAGTGGCCCTTGGGGCCCTCACAGCTCCTGCCAAATGGGGGCTGTGCAATGCCTGTGGCCACGAGATCCTGCTGTGCCTGGCCAACCCCGGCCAAGATGTGCCAACCCCTGCGGGGACCAGCATCCTGCTCTGGGGGGTTAAGCCCAGCTTAAACCATGATGGCCCCAAGGTGGGCCTGGCCAGGAAGGACCACTGGTGGCCAGGAAGGAGAAAGGGCCCCTCCCATGCAGGTGGCACAGCCAGCTGCTCCTTTCCCAGCCCTGCAGTCCCCTCACAGGCTGCCAGCCACATCCCCCCCGGCCCTGGGACACCAGGGATGTGATGGCACAGCCAGGACACCACTCACCTGCCAAAGAGCTGCAGCAGCTGCCCCCGGTCTCGGCTGATCTCATGGCTCCAGGCATGAGCCCGAGCAGCGCAGGAGAGGAACGTCCGCCGGCACAGCTGCTCCCTGAAGATGGGCCAGAAGGTGGGCTTGGGACCCAGCACCTCGATGCCACGCACACGTGTGTCAATGCCACCCTAGGGGACAGCGGGACCCTCAGTTCCTGTGGCCCTGACGCCCCTCAGTGCCTGCTCCAGCCCCTCCCCTGCTCCCCCCTACCTGCTGGCACCGCTTCACCCGGATCTGGATGACGGGCCAGAAGCGGGTCATGTTCTCCAGCAGGATCACTCTGCTGTCCGAGGGCAGGATGGTCACCTGCAGGGAGGCACTGAGCCCTCAGCGTGCCAGGCAGCCCAAGGAGGCTCCCACAGCACAGCTCCAGCCATTCCCACCTCCCCAGGCCTCCCACCACAGCCAGACCTGCTGGGGCACAGCAAGGAGCAGCTCGCCCCTCCCACGGGCACTCACCGCGTTCAGCTCCGTCCTGATGGTGGCGGGGCTGTCCCCGCCCAGCACCACCACCCTCGATGGCATGTAGCTGGAGTCCTCGCTGGCCACCAGCATGCTCAGCTCCCTGCACACACAAACACCGTGGGGCTGCCCGGCCATCCCCGCCTCCTGCCCCAGCCCTGCCAGCCACGTCCCGCTGGCCCCAGGACGGAGCCACTGTGGCAGGGCTGGCACAGATCCCCAGAGCCCTCTCCTGCACACAGCCCTGCCGGCCCAGCCCCACCTGATCACCACTCCACACTGCATGTGCACAGTGATGAAGTGGGAGCCGGTGCTGCCGTTCGACTCCCAGTAGGTCTTGGGGTTCCTGTCCGTGAGCTTGCTGGCCTGGTGTGAGTTGGAAGAGACCTGCACCTTCTCCCAACACTTGTCCTCCTTCACCTCCATGCTGGAGCCTGTGGGCAGAGCACATGGAGCTTCCAGCCACCAAGCCTGGGGTCAGCTCCCCCTGCCTGCACTCACCTTGGCACAGGCTGTGCAGGAAGACATCAAAGAAGGGGATGCTGAGGGGCTGCTGGCTCCGGCGGTGCTCCTCAATCTGTCCCAGCACCAGCTGTGGGATGGGGCAAGGCTCTTACCAGGGGCCCCGGGTCCTCCTCCCCTCGGCCCCCGCAGGGCTGTGCCAGGCACAGAGCACAAGGCCGTCCCTCAGCGGCAGGGACAGCCTGGTGCCCCCACACCCAAATCCCCAGCACAGCCGTGCCTCCCCAGGCCCACCTGGATGCAGCCAGCCACGATGCTGCTCGTCAGCTTCTTGTAGAGCCTGGCGAACTTCTCACACTCCGCCACCAGCTCCAGCAAGGCCGGCGCCAACGGTGGCACCGTGCTGTGCTTTTCCAGGGCCTTGGACAGAGCCTCGTGGGTGCCCACGTGGCACATCACCACCACACAGTCCTTGCTGGCACTGCCCAGGCGGTGCAGGAAGCCAACCACCTCCTGCAGCACCTACTGAGACGCAGCCCTGAGCAGACGGGGCACTGCTGGCAGCTCCCAGGGCCCCCAGCTGCCGGAGCTGCAGCTCCATTCCCCTCATCCCGACCCGGCAGCACCCACCAGAGCCTGGCCAGGCACAGCCAGACTGGGCATGTGGCCACCAGGACATGGACACGGCCAGGACAGCCCCTCCCCACCTCTCCCAGTGCCTCGGACACAAGGCCAGGCTGGGGCCACCAGTGGGGCCCTGCTTGCCCAGCCCGGCTGAGGCACAGCCAGCACAGCCACCCTGCCTGCCACGAGCCCCAGGGCCCCCTCACCTCCCAGCTGCTGCTGTGGGTGATCAGGAAGGACACACAGGGCTCCACACACTCATGCCAGGGCAGCACATCCTCCTGGTAACTGTCCAGGAACTTGTTCAGGATCCTGGGTGACACATGGGGCCTGCTCAGTGTGGGCACAGGGACAGCAGAACTACAGGCAGCCCTGCTTCCCTGCCCCACCTGGAAGGCACCTCTCAAGGACTGGGAACCGAGGCTCCCCTGGGTCCTTGCACACCCTGCCAGCACCCAGGCACATCCTCTGCTGCCCCTGCATGCCCCCACCAGCACCAGGCACAGCTGCTGTGGCCCCACGTGGCCCTGTGCCCCAGGACACACCAAGTGGCACCTGCCTACCTGCTGGGGTGAGCCTGCCCCCACTGAAGAACAGCCCCACCAGGACCCACAAACAGGCACTGGCTCTCCCCACCATGACCCCCAGCACTCACACACCTCATGAGGGGGTCCCAGACCCCCCCCAGTCACCCTGCACCCACCTGAGGATGCTCAGGCTCACAGCCTTCTCTGTCCCCAGCAGCTCCAAGCTGCGCAGCAGCAGCCTGAAGCAGCTGTGGTCCTGCAGCAGCTGGGCCACCTGGCCAGAGGGAACAGGGCCTTGGCTGCACAGCTGCCGCTCCAGGGCCACCACCACCTCCTTGGACAGGCTGTCATCATCCAGGCCACCCAGCAGCATCTGCACGCCCTTGGGGTCCAGCAGGGGCTCTGTGCCTGCCATGACAGGGACACGTGAGCCCAGCCCAGGTGCTCACGGAGCAGCAGCAGCCCCTCAGGGTGCTCTGCCCCATGGGGCCAGGCAGCCCTGCCCGTGGCACCCGCGGGGCCGTGGCACGGGCAGGGTGGGCACGCGGTACCTGCTGCCTCCGGGCCCAGGGGCAGCCCGTGCTCCGCCAGGCGATTGATGGCGCTGAGGGCCAGCACTGCCTGGGGGCAGCCGCTGCTCTGCCCGGCCCTCCAGCAGCTCTGCAGCACCGCCAGCAGATCGCAGCTCGCCAGCTGCTCCGCCAGGCCCCGGTGCCCATCCATCAGCATGTTCACCACCAGCAGGCCGTTCTGCACCCCTGAGGAGCCCCTGCAGGGACACAGCCGTGCCACTCTCCTGCCCCAGCCACAGAGCCTCCCCTGCACCCACAAGCCACCTGCCCGCCCTGCCCTTCCTTCCCCCTGCAGATTCCCCCCGACCTCGGCCCTCTCCACGCTCTGCCCCTACCCTGGGACCCTCTGCATGGTGCTCAGAGCAGCAGGGATGCTGCTCAGCAGGCTGGCAGAGCCCTTGCTGGAGGCAGAGCCGATGCTGGCGAAGATCTCCCGCATCATCTGCATGTCGCTGTGGTTCCAGGGCAAGCCCTTCCCGCCGGCGCCTCCCGGCTCAGCGTCCGCAGCTCCCACCAGCACCTTCAGGGCCTGCGAGGACAAGAGCGGCGCAGGGGCAGCGGCCTCTCCACCGCGCCCGGGCACCCCGCGCTGCCATGCCCGCCCCGGCGTGCCCCGGGCACTCACTCACCGCCAGCCCGGCCTGCTGCACCAGGGCAGAGCAGCCGTGCTGCTGCATGCAGGTCAGCACGGCCCGCACGCCGCCCTCCGTGGCAAAGGGCACGCGCCACTCGTAGCGGGCCAGCAGCACGGCCAGCAGCTGCAGCGTCACCGCCACCAGCGCCTTCTCCTCCGCCGCCATGCTCAGCAGCTCCACCGACACCTGCATCAGCTTCTCCCTGCATGGCACAGGACACCTCAGGCACGGCCTCCTCGGGCCCTGACAGACACCTCCCTCCTGCCCGCGCTGCAGCTGGGACAGCCCTGCCAACCGGCCTGCCTGGGACAAAGGGGCACACAACCCGCCTTTCCTCTCGCACACACCACCCTCCACGCTCCCGCTGCCACCTCCCACTCTTCCAGCTCAGCACCAGCCCCACCGTGCCCACAGGGCCCTCCCCAGGCAGCAGGAGGGCTGCGCAGCACCCCAGCACTCACCCGGCGCTCCCGATGCCCAGCCCGCCCTGGGCTGTGCCAGCTTGTTGCTCCGACTTGGGTTCCTCCTCCAGCATCTCCAGGATGTGCCTGAACGCAGCTAAGCACTGCTGCACCGCTGAGCTGCTGCTCTGGATCACCTCCATCACAGCTGCAACCTTGGCCAGCGAGCCGCTCTCACTCAGCCCCTTGGAGCTGCCCAGCGCTGGCCGGAGGGACAGAGCCGTCAGGGCAGCGCTGACACCTCCAGCAGCTCCCAGGGTGCCACACAGCCACACGCCCAGCACCCACAGGCACCCCCGCCTCAGGCAGCCCTGGCTGTGTGGCCCCCATGCCCTGCCCAGAGCCCTCCCCTGTGGAGGCAGCAGTGCCGCCGCCAGCACCGCGCCTGTGCCCCAACGCACGGCAGGACGTTACCTTGGCTTTGCTCCTCCATCACCTCTGGCAAGAACAGCCCTTCCCTCTCCAAGAGCTCGCTGAACAGCTGGGAATCCGACTTCACTGCCACACCGTGGCCCTGGGACAGCCCTGGGTCTGCACAAAGGTCTCCTTCCGCTGCCTTGGCCATCGTGCCTTCAGGGCCGGTCCTCCTGTCACCCTCTGAGGACACTGCGGGGCTCCCTCCACCATCCTGCTCTGCTCCCCTCCCCACGAAGTGTCTGCCGTAGACACGGGAGCCACGCAGGTCCCGCAGAGAGCTGCCCTGGCACCGCTCCTCCAGGACCTGCAGCACCTTCTGGGCCAGCTCCGCAGGGACCGACAGCTGCACCAGGGCTTCTTCATCCACCTCCGACAGCCACACCCGTGGGGACAAGTTAATCTCGGGCTCGCCACGCACTCCACGCCCCTTGTGGCAGCCACTGGCACCACGGACAGAAAGGCTGCACCGCCACAGGTGCCCAGGGCCACTCCCTACTGCCACCCTCCCCTGCCTGTCCCCAGCCCGACTCCCACCAGCCCACACCTCCCACCCGTGCTCAGCACCCAACTGCAACTGGCACAGTGACCCCACGGCCTTGCCTCGCCTGCCCAAACCTTGCTGCACAGTCACTCTTCAGTCAGGGGACACTGTCTGTCCTCTCACCTCCATCACTGCTCTGCTGGGCCAAGCTCTCCAAGCTTTCCCCATCCCCACTCACCCTCCCATTTCTGCCCTGTTCAGGCTGGCCCTGCACAGTTCACACTTGCCATCTCCTCTGGGCCCGCTCCCTTCCCTCACATTCCCTTTGCTCCTTCCTCCCATTTCCCTGCTGCAGGCACTGGTCCCTACCTGTTCTCCCAGGTGCTGCTGGATGAGACAGGTGATCTCTTTCTGCTCCTGTGCTTCCAGCTTCCTCACAAAGAAGAGCAGCTCCCACCACTCGGCACGGCTCAGGGCATCTGCAGCCTTGGGCAGCCGCTGCCCCAGGTAAGGCAGGGAGTACAGCCCCCCCAAGGGCTTGCACAGGAACGGCTGTGGAACTGCAGGGGAGCAGGGCAAGGAAGGGCACTGTCAGCTCTGCCAACTCCCCCATCCTCTGCTGCACACACCTCATTCCCCAGGGAAAGAACTCATGCTGGGCAGAAGAGGTCCCCACCATACCATAGCTTGGTGGGAGAAAGGAAGGTGACAGGAGGGCAGTGGGAGAGTAGGAACGTGCTTGAAGGGGCTGCTCACCTGTTCTCAGTCTGTGGTTTCGTGTCAGGGTGTTCACCTTCTCCTGGCCCTCCAACTCCTTTTGTTCTGAAGGGCCAATGATCTCGACCATGTGCCAGTGAACCCAGTACGTGCAGCCCAGAGCTTGCCAGTACACCTGGAGAAGAAAACTCAGCACACACCCAGCTGGCAGAAGGCAAACCCAACCCCGCTGTCCCCATGCAAGGCTGCACAGGAGAGCAGAGAAGCCCCTTGGAGCAGTACCTGCACCGGGGGCACGCCGTCGTTGCTGCGGCGGAAGTCGCCCTCGTCGCCGGCGCTGACCTGCTCGTAGTCCTCGAGCATGCGCACCCTCATGCCGCTCACCAGCGTGGCCTGCACATACTCCACGTAGCTGCTGCGGCTCGGGAACGCCGAGCGTGTCCTAAAGGCCACAGGCTCCTTTGCTGGGCATGTGGGGGCTGCTTGGGCAGCCGTGCTAGCCGGGGGCTTGTGCTGGAAGATGGAGCGGGCAGGGCGAGGCTGCGGGTCCCGCTTGCGCCTGTGGCTCCAGCCCATGGCGTGCACCAGCTCCGAGATGAGGTTGGCCATGGCCATGCTGAGCTCAAACTCCTGCTTCACACGGCTCCTCTGCTCAGGGATGGGGCTGGGCACAGCACAGCCCTGCTGCTCCTCTCCCTGCTCCACGCTGCTGCTCAGCTTGTCCAGCAGAGAAGTCACACACAGGTAGCGCTTCACCAGGACAAACAGCTGCTTCCCAGGGATCTGCAACAAGCACTGCTCTCACCCTCAGCCTGCAGAGCACCTCCAGCCCCCAGCTCTCTCTGAGCCTCCAGCTCACTCCCAGCCAGGCTCCCGTGAGAGCTCCAGACCAGCTGGCAGCAGCAGCAGAGCCCTCTCAGCCACCCTCCCCTCCCTGCTGGCAGACCAGGCTCTCCAGGTGCCTCTGCACCAGCCCCAGCCTCTCACCGGGCCCAGGCCCTGTCCCAGCTCTCCCTACAGCCAGTCCTGCTCCCCTGCCCACCCTCAGTCCCCTCTTGTCCCACACAAGGCTGCCAGCTCTGGCCCCTGCTCCCACCCCTCCCGGCCCCTCACGCCCTGCAGGCCCAGGGCTGGTGGCGGCTCTGTCACCACCTGCGGGAGGTGAATCCCCTCGAAGGACACGCAGGGCTCTGCAGAGGACGTGATCTCAGCAAACAGCTCCAGCAAGGTGCAGCGACTGTCAAAGTCCATGTGCTGCTCAATGCCATCCTGCTGGCTCAGGGACAGCAGGACATGGGCCCAGATTCCTGCAACGACAACAAAAACTCTTCAGGCCCCACAAAGACAACCCTCACCTCAGCTCCCTGCCATAGACAGAGCTGCAGGGAAGGAACAGCTTTGCTGCTCAGTGTCACCTGATCCACATTCTGTCCCTTCCTCTGGAGTGGCAACATTTTGCTCCATGGTGTATTTTTTCTATCCCTAATGCCGAGAAATTCTCACAAAGCCGTAACCCCAAATAACTGATTCCAGAACAGCGTCCCAGGGAGGAAAAGAAGTCAAGGTTTAACCTGAATCAGCCCCTCATCTGCCCCACCTCAGAGTTCCATGAACTCAGGCACTAGGACAGGGAAAGCAGGATCCCCTGTGGGATACACCACAGCCAGCAACCTTCCACCTTCCAGCTGCACCCAAGCCTCATCAGGCACTTCCAAGCCATGGCAGCTCCTCCCAAATGAGAGAACTGGGTGAGGACCAGCCTCTACCCACCAGGGTTGTGTCAAGGCTACGTGGAAGGAGATTGATCCTCTAAGTGTATCCAGCCAAGGACCTTTTCACTGCAAAAAGTCAAAGTAAGAAGGAAGCCATAAACAAGAACATAAAGAATCACAAACCTGACTGACAAATGCTAATGGATGCAGTGAGGAGAAACAAATCTGGTCAGTCATAACAATTAGTAAGGACATCTGGACAACAATTAGTAAGGGCATCTGGCATCTAAGAATGATTGTTTTTCAGTAAGTTTATCTGATTAATTGGAATTGGCAAGGAACACAAAAGGGGGTGCAGAGAAAGGGTTATAAAAGGTGCCAGCCACGTTTAAACCACAGCTGGTCAGTGTGTTTGTCTGACAATCCTGTACCTGATTGACAGAGTTTGTCCTACTTTCTTACTGAATCTTTACTAAGTCTGTCTCTACCCTGTGTGTGTGCTGCAAAGACCAAATGCCAGCTGCTGGTGAGACCTGCACGAGTGGCATTTGGTACCATGAACTGGAGCCTTACTGGAGCTGTGGGAGCTCTGTGGAGTCAGCCAGGGGAGTGAGTGACTGTCAGAGGTGCCATCACTCTCTGGATCAAATCACAGATTTGAGCTTGGAACGCCAGTTATCAGGAAGACCGGTGTACAGCTGACCCAGATCAAATGACTCAGTTCTGATCGGGGCTGTCGCAGTCCCTGGCCTGGTGTGCCAGCTACTGGGGAAAGTGCAAAGGTCTCTCCAGTGCTGGTGCCTGCAGTTGGCAGGATCCTCAGTCATCAGCCACTGGGGAGAGAACAGTGTGTGTTCTGAAGAACAGCTGCTGGAAGAGAGGCAAGTGAGGGGTTCAGCAGCTGAAGCAGGACTGCAGTGCCTGGGGCCAGTGGGAAGGGTGAGGGTCTGCATCTTTCCCAACCCTGCTGTGCATGTAACTCCTTAGCAACGCTTCATGCTGGAATAGCAAGGAGGAGGTCCTGGATCCAGACCAAGGTATGAGGTGGGTGGGGGCTGGTGCTGGGAAGTCCCAAGGGATGTGTGAATGTAGACTGTGGGACAAAAGTGCTACAGGTTTACTAGCAAACATCAGGCTTAAACTGATGAGCAGGGGGATCCCTGAAACCGGTAGAAGAGCTTGGATCCAGGCACAGGTGCATGCTGGTACCCAAGGGATCCATGAATGTGTGTGCACTTGTGAACCTGGAAAATGCAGTGTGTGCTGGCAGGAGTGACCTTCTGTCTCTGCCAGACAAAGAGCAGGAGGGGACACGGCTGGCTTGTGTTTATGTGAGTGCAGTAAGTGTGTGCTGTCAGTCCTGCCTGTGTCTGTGCTCCAGGACGGGCAATCAGCTTTGCTACTGGTTGAACCTGCAAATGGGAAAGTGGCAGCTGCATCCCTCAGCTTGAGAAACTCCAGATTCCCCAGGTTGGGCTCCAGCAGTGGAGCAGGAGAGGTGCTGGGGCTGCGAGAGGAGACAGCCACCCTTTACATTCCTTCACACTCCTAACAGTTAATCAGCATCCCAGCTCAGAAAACTGGCAGGGAAAAGAGTTTCTGACTCCAAGAGCAGTCCAGACAATTGCAACCATGGAAGTCCGTAAGATCCTGACTGGTTCTTCCCCTTTTGCCAAGGAGCCCCGAGACACGCTGCTCCCCAGGCACCTCACCCCTCCTGAAGGGTGGCACCCCGCACTGCCCAGCCAGCCCTCCTCAGTGGCACTGAGCAGGAGCAGCTCCCACCTGCATCGTGAGCCCCCAGAGCTCGCAGCATCTCGCCGGCGCCGTGGCGGATCCGCCGCTCCCTGTGGCACAGCATGGCCGTCAGCAGCTCCAGGGCTCCCGCCTCCCTGAAGGCGCCCGCCAGGGAGCCGATGCTGGCGTAGGCGCCCAGCACGTGCACCGTGCTCAGGATGGAGCACTCGGGGGTCCCGGCCTCGGCCACCTGGCGCCCGGCTCGCCGCACCAGGCTCCTGACATCGGCCTTCATCTCCAGCAGCAAGGCCTCGTCCAGCGGCGCTTTGTCCGGTGGGATTTTGTCCATGGACAACGGCCTCGTCTGGGCCAGCAGCGCCGGGCAGCTGGCGCAGACCTCCTCTGCAGACATCCACAGGGAGATGTTCTCTGCCTTGGTGTCTCCAGAGGAGGCACTGCTGCCTCCTGCCGCTCTCTCTTCCGAGCTAACCACGCTCCACCGCACCAGGTATTCCGGCCGCTCGTCGTGGCCTCGCCGCTGCCGCAGCAGCTGCTCTGGGTGGGCCTGCAGCTTGGGCCCCAGCTGCACCAGCAGGGTGCCAGCGTGCTTCTCGTTCACCATGGCAGCAGCTGTGTCTGCAGGGACAGAGGGGAAGCAGGAGCTGGGGAGAGGTGGCTGAGGCATTCTGTGGCTAGAGATCCATGTTCCCGTGTGTCACAGTGCTGGTGATATGGCAATGCAGGCATTAAAATGTGCTTTTGTACCAGCTGTACTCAAGGACAGTGCTATACAACCCTAACACAGCAAGTGTGAGATATGGCTCACTTACTACTTGGAAAGCCGCATATATGGAGTTACAAGGTAATAGGGCAAAACACAGTGATTTCTGGACTGCCATACAGACTGTGGGCACAGCAGGAATACGAACAGCAGTGGCCAGGAAGGGCAGCTTTCCCCAGCTGTAACACCTGGCTGTGTGGTGATGGAGCAAGCTACCCATGCTGGATCAGGGGGCCAGTGCAAGTCTGCGCTGGAGGGCTCCGTGCACATCAGCGGGCCGGGACCGGGACACGGTGAGGGACAGGCCCGTGCCCGGGGCACACATGATAAAGGCGGACGGCACGGCACTGCCATCCCCGTGGAGAGGGCTCGTACGGGCCGGCCGCGCCTGCGGCAGCATCAAAGCTCCTTCCAGGCGCGGGCAAAGCGAGAGCTCGCCGGGCACCAAGCACCGGACCGGCCCGGTTCGGCTTCCGCACGCCTTGCCCGGCCGGCCCGATGCCGCGACCGAGACCCCCCCTAACCCGGGCCCGTCCCGGGTCGGCTCCGCTCGGGGCGCTCGCCGGCCGCGCCCGGCCGTGCCCGGCCCGCCGCCCTCCCTCCGCCGCGGGGCAGCGCCGGGGCCGCCGCGTTACCTCCGGCACCGCTCCCGCGCCGCTCCGGCCGCGGGCGCCTGCGCAGAGCCCGCCCGACGGCGGCCGTGTGGGCCGGGCCTGGGCGGGCCGCGGCGGGGAGCTCGGACGGGGGCGGCGGGACCGACCGGGGGCAGCGCCGGGGACTGGATGAGGCACAGGGGGCACAGAGCGGCACTTGGAGCGCTGAGGGACGGGACAAGGTGGGACAGGGAAGGCTGCGAGGGAAGGAGGCAGCAGCGGGCAAGGGAGCCGTGAGGCACTGCCGGGGCTGGGAGGAGCTGGTGTCCGTGATTCGCAGCTTCCCAGTCACCGTGGCTGGAAGCCACCTTCCCGTCCGCTTGCCTTCATTCCTCCACAAGCTGAGGGTGAGAGAAGAGCTCGGGTGTCCTGCAGCTAGATTTGACACGATTGTGCCAATTGACTGCACCGGGCCACCACCCAACCTCAAACTCAAGCCAAGGCAGTCCATAGCCCCAAACTCATCTCTTCCACCAACCCCACTCCTGCCAGAGACTGAACACAGCAGAACTTCACCCGTCCAAAAGTGAGAAAAGGCCCTGTGCATAAAAGACATCACTAATGCGACAGCGGTAGCATGAAAAACACTTTATTTGCCCCGGGCATCACTCCACTGCTTTGACCCGTGGCAGGTTGACGTAGCTCTTCATGGGAGGGAGAGGCTTGATCTTGCGGCCGGCCCAGCCACCCTTGCGGTGCCACAAGCCCGTGTGCGGGCGCTTGCCCAGCCAGCGGTTCCGGCCCGCCTTCCCAATCACCCGCTTGTTGTGATCCACGTTGGACACGCGGCCCACCGTGGCCACGCAGGTCTCCAGCACCTGGGGGACAGAGAAGAGCTGCAGCCCTCCCTGGGGGCACACGGTTGCGTGCCCAGGCAGTCGAGCCAGGGACAGCACAGCTCCTTTACCTGTATGTGCCTTTTGGACGGCAGCTGCACGATGGCTGTTCCGTTCACCTTCCGCAGCAGCACCCCACAAGTACCTGCGGAAGGCAGGAGCGGAGGCAGCTGCATTAAGCAACAGGACAAAGTATCCCATCCTGTGACAAGCACATCCCCACACTGGTAACTCCCCAAAGCACTGTTGTACTAAATGTGGCACTTCTCGCTGAAGACAGAGCCTTGAGGAATTAACAGGGCAGAGCTGCCCCTGTTTTTCTGGAGGGATGTGTCACACTCTAACATGAGAAGAAGATGGCAACTCCCTGTCACTGGCCATCCAGAGCAGTGGCCAGTGCCCCCCTGTCCTGCTCTCCATCTGTGCTCAGCCAAACTCCTACAAAGAGTGGGTTCCCTGTGTGGGGACATACCAGCTGCCCGGATGTACTGCGCTCCTTTCCCAGGGTGGCTCTCCAGGTTGCAGATCAGTGTGCCTACAGGCAGAGCCCCCAGTGGGTATGCATCCCCTTCGCTGGCTGACACTGGAAGACAGAAGCTGACAAGTTGGGCAAGGAGCAGCCGACGAGCCCTCGGCAAGACCGGCACAGCCACCCCTGGCCCTGGCGTGCACCTGCCATCCTGCTAATGTGTGGCGAGTTCGTGATGCTGTTCCCTGGCTGCATGTTCTCCGTGGCAATGATCCAGCGCTTGCGGTTGCCGCCGGCCACCAGGGCGATGTCAGCCGACCTGCACGGAGAACCCGCGGCGGCTGAGCGGGAGGCCACGGCCGGCGCGACTGCCCAGGTCCGGGGCCGAGCCCGCACCCCGCACTCGCCTGCAAGGGTCGTATCGGACGCTGATGACCTTCTCGGTGAAGGGCTCCGGCGGGGCCCCCTCCTCGTAGCGCAGGCGCTGGAAGTCGATCATGCGGTAGCGCCGCTTGTGTCCCCCACCGATTCCCCGCACGCGGACGCGGCCTGCGGGACACGGGAGTGGCTGCAGGCGGGACCCCCCCGCGCCCAGCCGGCCCCGGCAGCCCGCCTGCGCCCGCCTTCCCGCCCGCCCACCTGTATGGTCGCGGCCGCCCGTCTTCTTCATGCCCACGGGCCGCACGGTGTACTTGGTCCGGCACTTCCACAGCGGGTCGGTGGTGCAGCGCGGCACGGAGCCGCTCAGCCCGCGGCAGGCGGCAGGCGCCGACAGCGGCCCCGGCAGCCAGGGCTGGGGGCCGGGCGGCAGCGCCGGGGGCCGGGCCCGGCGGGGGCCCGCCGACAACAGGAGAGCACCGAAGGCGCGGCAGAGCCCCAGCGCCGCCATGGCCGCGGGAAGGCGCCGCCGGACGGGGCGGGGCCGCCGCGGGCCTGAGCTGGGGCTGCCGGCAGGTGGCGCGCTCTCGCCGGCGGGGCCGAGGCGGCTGCCATCTTGGATTTAAAGGGGCTGCGCCGCTGAGAGGGCGGGTGGTGCCGGCCGCGGGTCTCGCCCCGCCCCCGCTGGGACCGGGACAGCGACCGGGACCGCCATCGAGGTCTTGCGCCCAGCAGGTTGGACTGACGGGGTTACGGGGGCTCGGTCGTTCTTCTCGGCGGCCCTGGCGTGGGGAGGACACACGGAGCCCGGAGGCGCAGGCCGGAGCGGGGGCGGCCTTCCCGGGGCGACGCTCCCCCGCCAGCCGCGGGGGGCGGTGGGACCCTCGCGGGGCGCTGGGGAGGCCCCTGAGCTGGGGCTGGGGCTGGGGCTGGGGCTGGCGTGGCTCGGGGACCGTCCCAGCGAGCCCTGGCCGTTGGGGCAGCGGAGCGAGCGGGGGCGAGGGCAGCGTTCGGGCCGTGCCCGCCGTAACGCTGCGGGTCGGCGCTAAGGGCGCTGCCGGCTCTGCGGACTTTGGAACCGGCGAGGCGCGCCCTGCGGGATCAACCCCTTCAGCACCGGGGGAGCCGTGCCGGTGCCCGCTGTGCTCGGGCAGCTCCCGGTACGCAGGCTCGGTGCTCCCGGCCTCCCCGCGGGCAGGGCCGAGTGCCACGCAGGGATGGCCGGTGGAGGCCGGCAGCCCCCGAGGGAAGAGCGAAGTGTGTGCATGGCAACTGTGGGTCAGCCCTAAGATCCGGCCACGGCTGTTTCCAGGGAGCCGTGGGCACAGACTGCGGGATTCACTGCTCTATAATTAGTCTGTGTCTTCATTGCCAGGAATGGCTTTCAGTGTAACACAAATAATGTATGTTTGCACTTCTGCTGTGTAACTTATGTGACATGTAAGCGTGCCGTGGCTGTATGTACCCACACAGCCAGCCAGATTTGCCCTCCAGAGCTAGGGAATGGAGGACAGCAAGGTGCTTTAGGAAAGAAGTATGTGTTGTGAGATGAGGCAAGAGAGAACCTGCGTGTCAACAGCGCTGGGCTGGGCTGTGTTCCTCCTGGGACACCTGAAGCCCTTTCCGTTCTGGGGGAATCCGTGGGGAGGGACAGGAACACCAGTGCAGTACTGGTTCAGGCAGGTGTAGGTGGCTGGGGACATGGTAGGGAGCACCATGACAGCTTTGTGTTACCGTGCACGGGATGGCTGTAACAGCAATCCAAGCTGGATCCTGTGTCGTTGTCCTCTCTCTGGGAAGAGCAGCCAGAGACTGAATAAGTGCTTCCCGGCAGTACCCGGCCCAGCCCCACACTGCGGGCTCCAGCCTTCCCTGATCTCCTGGATGTGGGCATGGCGATGGCAGCCACGCAGCTGGAGGGCTCTCTGCAGCTACCCCAGCTTGGCTTTGGGGGCTGGCATGGGGTCAGCAGTGGGGACGCGGGCGAGGGTGGTACCAAACAGGATGTAAAACCTTCCGCCACAGGATGGAGGGTGGGATGGAGCGGGGCTTTGGCGGGCTGAGCAGGAGCCCGGCGGTGGCCGGTGCTGCTCGGGCAGCATTTGGCGGCACGGCGGGGGCTCGGCCCTGCTCCTGAGCTCTCCGGTGGATCCCTGAGGAAGGAGCCGTGAGCTTGGCGTGCGTGGCGCTTTCTGCGCTCCCAGGAGAGCGTCCGAGCGTCCTGTTCGCGGAGCGTGTCCGCATCCCTCCCCTCCCCCTGCCGCAGTGTGGTTGGCTGCCGAGCGCCGGGTGCCTGCGCCGCCGCTCGCTCCCGGGGCACACGGAGCCGCGCAGCGCCGCGGCCGCCGCTCCGCCGGCGCCTCCTCCGCGAGCACCGGCGCTGGACAAGCCGCTGCAGGCAGCCAGGTACCGCTCCTGTGCGCCGTGGGGCGGGGGGACATTCCCGTGCGGTGACTGAGACGGGCAGGGTGCCCAGGCGTCCTGGAACAAAGGACCGCTTTGATGCGCAGTTTCGGGCAGAGCTGATGAAAACTTTTTTTTTTTTTTTTTTTTCCTTATGAAGGTTTTACGTAGCCAGGTGGGAGCGGGATTTGTCTGTGGTGGTTCTGAGGGGTGAAGGGGTTTCTCTGGCTTGTTTGTTTCAAGGATACTCAGCGGGCGTGCCTCCTGCTGCCAGACAAAGCCGGAGAAACGATGACGGAGGCAGGTCATACAGCAGTAGCTCTCAAAGAGCCTTGTTTCGCCCCAAATCGTCTTTTCATTAATTAACTGCTTCCTAAGCTTTTCCGAAGTGGAGGTGAACCCTACGAAAGGTGGTGGGCTGGGGGAATCGCGGGTAAGCTTCTGTGAAGGAGAGGATGCGCCTGGGAGGAGGTGTCTGAAGAAGAGCTGGGGGATGGTGCTGCGGTAGAATGCTCTGGCCAGGCAGCCGGGAGAAATCTGCACAATGGTGGGAGGCAGCAGCACATTACCAGGAGCAGCAGGCTTCCCTGCGCCTTGCATAGCTGGCATCTGGCACTCTGCTGCAGTTCCATGCTCGGCTCTCCTCTAGTGCCCTTGGTCTCCTCTCTGCCGTGCCACCTTGGAGATGTGGAAAACACCCACCGCTGCCTGTGCCTGTGGGGAAAGAGGGTGGTGTTCAGGTCAAAGATCTGGCCAGCTCAGACACAGGGTAAATAAACATGGCTGAGCTTTGCTGTAATTGGCAGAAGGAGCAGGAAGCATGTGTTCTCTCATCTGCTGTTTTGGAGGAATGTCCAGGTTGAAACAGCAGCATTAACCACAAATACCAAAATGGCTCTTGGGGCACAAAGGACACAGGCAAGATACTGACCTTGGCAGAGTTGCTGGGTAAATGCTTAATTTGCTAGGAAAGAGCCACATAGCTCCTCAAAGAGCTTGAGCCAGATATAGAGCAGATCCTCTGCTTGTTTTTCAGTTTGTCCCTGTGACTTTGCCCGCCTTGCTGTGGTGGACAAAAGCTGCCTACTTCTGAAAAAAGTAGCGCAGTCTTGCAGCATGCAGTCAGCTGGTCTTTGCAGGTGCCCCAGGTACGCCACGGAGGGAGTGCGGGCGCACCAGAGCCCTCCAGGGCACACAGAGTGGCTCCAGAGCTCCTGCTGGTCCCATCTGCATCTTGGTTATCTCCTGTACCCGGCTCAGGCACATCCAGTGCAGAGCCCTCACATTAGACAGATGCCTGCAAAGGCACTGGCTCCTGGGAATTACTCTGCCTGCTTTAATACTGCTTCATGCTGTCAGGGCAAGGTAATGGCTCTGGCTCTGTTTTTTATAGTGCGAGACTCCCAATCAGATTCTGAAGCTGGGAAGAGATGCTTGCCCTGGCTCTGTTCCAGCTGCTTAGCTCTTGTCTCTCCACTAGCCTGGAAATGTGTTTTAATGGTGTTTCGCTGTAGTCCCAGGCGCAGCAGATGCAGAATGGATTTGGTGCGCTGCTGCAGACACGAACAAGTTTAAAAACAAGGTCTTATCAGCTGATCTGGAGGTGCCAGCATAAGCTTGCTGGTGGGAGTGGTGATGACTGCTGTTCTCATTCCAATGGCCTGCTGGAAGGGGCAAGTTTTCCCAGCCAGCTGGGGTTGTAAAAAATATGATGTACAACCAGAGCAAAATAGTTTTCTGCCAATGGCAAAAATTGGTGCTATTTTTTTTGTTTGGTTGGTTGGTTTTGCTGTTGTTGTTTGTTTTGTTGGGGTTTTTAACCCTTGTTGATTTTCAATATCTGTATTCTTTGGTAGTAACAAATGGAGTGAAACTTTTCTGGTCTTGAAAGGAATGAATGATCTGATACAAAGCCAACCAGACTACCTGTTCTATCTTCCTCAGAGTACATACCCATTCTAGAATTGGACAATGCTTTGATAATGCAGGAATTGCTTGCTCTGGTCAATCAGAATAAACACCAGTACCTTTTGCCTTGTCCATTTCCAGCTGTGGTCTGGGAGGTGGGAAGGGTATGGGAAGCTTCCATCCCTGTTCTTTCTGTAGTGGTGTGAACATGAATCACTGCAGCCAAGTCCTTGTAAAGCCACCTTATGACCGCCTTGCCCTGGGTTTCAGGCAGGTTATGTGACGTGTGTTTCATTAGAGGTTGTGGGTGGTAGGGAGCTGAAGCTCCTGGGACAGAGAGGAGTGTTGGGAGGCTCCCCTTCAAGCTCCTTCCCTTCAGCTCCTGTCTCCTTGTGACTTGAGCTGCAGATCCAGTTCCTTAGTCCTCGTCCCCTGGGCCCCTTGCAGCCTGCTGGTTAGCACAGACATTCCCAGCACAAGCCTTCCAGTATCTAGGGAAAAACCCCAGAGCTGGCTTGTGTCAGCTGCTGAAAGATGCAATCCTGGCCATGATCCCTGGACAGACAGAGATCAAGGCATATCAACAGCACAGTCACCTTGTACTGTGTTATACCTGACTCTGAGGGTTGGGGAAACTGGTTGGGTGAAGTCTTTCTGGGCTTGGAGACTGACTTCAAAGCCATGTGAGGAGATGTCTGGGTGCCAAGGAGAGCCCTGGTTTTGGGGCATAGGAGAATGTGAGTAAGACCACTTCTTATCTTCACTGCATGCTGGGAATCCAAAAATCCCTGTGGGACCTTGCTGGAAGGAAGCAGGCACTGCATTCCCTTTCTCTGGGCCTTGGATCAGTTTCTAGTGCTGTGGTGCCTCGCTCCTTTGTCCTGAAGAGGTGTTCACTAAAGGCAAATGCATTTGAGTTTATCTCAGGAATTCAGATGAAGAATTTATTTTTCTTACTTTTTTTTTTTTTCCCCTCCCACAAGAGGATGGTTAAGTTGTGATACAGGGCTCTGAAGAGTTTGTGTGATTTCTTTTTTGGGAGATGGTCCTTTAGTTAGACACAGATACCTGCTTTGGGTGAAGGAATGGACCAAAGACCTCTGAGCATTCATTCCAAGTAAAACTCTTCAAGTAATACTCAACCCAGACTCTTACAGAGGGAAAAGTTACAGCACAGGAGTCCCTCTATAGTACTTGAAGTCATCAGTGTGTTGGTTTAACTTTAGACTGTCTGCAGTGCAGGAAAGGTCTGAGCTGGAGCCTGGCCTTGGGAAAGAACTTTAGGTGGAAGATGGGACTCTAGGTGTCCCCTTTTTTAGCAGTAGGATGCAGAAACTTATGAGACCACTGGTGGCAGAGAATATTATGGACATTAGAATTGGAGTGACATCTTTTGACTTTACAGTTGCAGCTCAGAGATATGGTGGGTGTGACCTCCCAGGATGCTGGCTCCTGACTGATGTCCTCTTTGTGTGTTCTTAGTGGCTCTAAGAGAGCATCTCGGCATTTCTGGCAACAGTAACAAGGATCACAGAGCACCATTCCTGCTCTGTGCCTCAGCATTTCCTGTTTTGCGAGGATTAGAGCAGCTCTGGAAATATCAACTTGCATGTGGAGCTCAGCAGCACTGGTTTGTCCCTTTTCTGTGGTTCTGCTCCAGGTGGCCTGGGGTGGTGACCCTGAGCACAGTGGCTCTTCTAGCAGGGGTGTGTCGGTGTGCAGTGTTCCTGGAAGTGTCACTGTGTCCTGGCTGTGCAGTGGAAGCCTCAGAGGCCCTGCGCAGCTGACTGTAATTTCCTACAATCTGTTTGCCTTCTGACACTGATATCCAAATAAGAAAATTTGTGCTCATCACGCAGACTCTCTGATAGCTGCAACTTTGTTACTCTGTTTGCTTTTTACTGCTTTTATTTTACTTTTCAGTATCCAAAGTGTTAGGTCTAGGTTTTGTTGCAGTGTCCCTTAGGAGTGAAGCCTCGCTCTCGTATTTGCAGTCTCACTTCTAGCTTCATTGGAGGTCACCCAGTCATTCCAGAGACCCTTTGTTGCTCAGCACTAATGAGCTGGCAGAGGTCCAAGGAAAGACAAACAAACCAAAAAACCCTCCCTGCTTTTATCAAGTCGTTTTGCTTCCCAAATGTATAACCTTGCTGTTTCTCCAGGTAGCAAATCATGTCTCACAGGAGGAGACTGGGACAATTATGATGAAGCAAGACAAAGCATTTCTAAATGGAAACCATTGCTATCTATGTCCCAAATGTGATCACTTGTTCTTGCTGTGGGTCAGACTTGCTCTTTTCCACAGGAAGCTTTTTTCCAGAACCCAGCTGTCTTTGTGCAACTATCTTATATCACTTATATCCTTGGATCACCTTCTCCTACGGAAGAATTTGCTGCTGAAAATTTTGCTGAAAATCTATTTTGCTTTTTTACAGAAAGTGCTGGCAGACCATCTGCAGTTTGAAGGGTGCTGCAGTTATTGCCTTGTGCATGCAGGGAGGCAGTGAACTGCATCAGTTGAGTTGTTTGTAGACCTGAGATCTCTGTCCTGTTGTAGCTGACTCCTGATTTCCCTGGTGTTTCTCCTCCCCCACTCCCATAGCTTTTTCTAGCATTAGGCATCATAACCTAAGCTTTAAGATTGACTTGGACTCATTTAATCTGGCATCCTTGTAGATGTTGTGGGTTGAAGATAGGAGCAGTGAAGCTTCCAGCTCTTTCCTCTGAAAGGTCTCACATGTGGGAGCAGTTTGGAGAGGCAGAAAAAGGAGCTGCTGAAATTGCTGATGCTTAGCGATTTCGCGGTTGTGCACTCGAGTGCAGGAGGAAGGTTTTAGCCTGGCAGGATGTCCTTGCTGATGGATCCCTGGCTGATTGCTGCAGCTGCCACAGAGCTCAGTGCACGCACATTCCTGCCCTGTCCTCCAAAGGGAGCAGAATGGGGGAGATGAGCTGGGTGCTGTCGGGAAGGCAGGCTGATCCTGCAGCTCACTGTAAATAGGGAAGACGTGCCAACTAGAGCGGAAAGGGGTGGGTGGAGACCTGGGCTGGGACACCTGCAGGTCCATGAGGACTGCAGCAGCATAAGCTGGGAGCAGGACTCTCCATCTCTCAAGGAGCTCAGTGGAAAAGCATTCTTCCTGTTCCAGTCTGAGCCCCACCCTGCAAAAGGCAAACCATGATGTGTCCCCTCCTCTCTGCAGAAAACCTCTGAGTGTTTTCTGCTTGGGTAAAGGACACTCGGGGCCCCTTGCTGAATGGAAGGGAGTAGGGAGAATGCATATACAGCAGCCTCACCCTGCCTGACCTTGGCACTGGCTGCCATAACAAGTGTTTCCTCTCTGGAGGGCTGAGCACTGAGACTAGACCTGCCAGCACTGGGGAGAACTAGAAATAAGCTCTTTGTGGGGAAATTCCTGCTTTGGAAAGTTAAGTCAGCTCCTGCTGGTGTTGGTTGCTTTTCTTTGCTGTACAAGAGGTAGCAGCATTCAAATGACTTCTCAGCAGTCTCCTCTTTGTTTTTTTGTTGAGCAGCTGTGTGTTGTTCTTAGGTTTTGCACCCTGTGTCCAGCCTGGACAATCCTCTGTCCACTGCTGAACATGGAAACCTGTTGGTACCTAGCAGAGCTGTGCTTCCAGGGTGTCACCCTAGGGAAGAAAGGCTGAGGTTGTTACAGATGTTTGCACAGCCTGTGAGAGAAGAAAAGCCTCTGTTGGGATACCTTGAAGGACCTGAGGATGTAGGTGCAGGGTAGGATGAGTCTTATATGCTGTGTATCAGGATGTTTTGATTTATTTTTCCTTCTCAGACTGAAATCTTTGCAGTTTCAAAAAACAAGTTGATTGTGAGGGCTGTGAAAGGCGTGAACATTTCTGCTAGATGGGCTGAAGAAAGAATGTTGCTGTAGTAGAGATGCTGATGGTTTAACAAACAGCAGTTTCACAGTTGAGGAGTAGTTCTGTGTACTGTGGAATTAATGAGGCTGATTTCTATGGATCTGGGTCTTGTCTGCCTGACTCTGTTACCTAGCAAGGTGTGAGGTCTGGTGGCTTTTTATCCTCTAACATGTTCCTCTTCCCAATGTGTTTGTATTGCACTTTTTAAAGATGGCAGCAGGATCTCTGAATGGACATAAGTGGTGCTGCCACAGAAATTGTCAGTATTTCATTTCATACAGCTGGCCCAGTACCCACAGGGACTTGTGCTGCTCAGCTGTGAGAGTTTTAAAGCAGAGTTGTAGTTTTTTGGGTATGAGGCTGTTCCTGGGTATCTTCTTGTGTCCCAAGCATCGCCTATGGTCTGGAGAACTGTTTCCCTGTTTGCAAGTGAGTCAGGGTGTGTTTCCTTTCAAGCAGGAACCAGTGATGGGGCCATTTAACTCTTTAGCAGTTATTACCTTGGGTTCTGTGGAAGAGGTGAGTGCCTGCTGAGGCTTCCTGGGAAGCTGTCTGGATCCATTTCAGAGCACCAGAGTTTGTGGCCATTGGGCTGCCAGCCTCTTTTCTCTAGGGCTGGGAGTTGTTGCACATTTCTTCCTGAGTTGTGCTCACCTGTAGAAGTCTGCATTAAGCAAGGCTTTCCTTATTGCTTTAGCACTTGATCCCACTCCAGGTGTGTTGGAAAGGTGGGAAAAAGAATAACCAGGGGAACTGTTGTCCAGAATGCTTAGCTGCCAGTTTCTGGGGAATAAGTTTGGAAGATGGGGTATGAGTGACAACCAACTCTCAGCAAGCCTATTTTTCCTTTTGAAACAGTAGTCTGTGTCCTCTGTGTTGACCTTAATGAGGTTTTTCATGCTATTCTTGTCATATAATCTTCTGCAAAGGAAACTGGCATAAGTCATGGTCCAGATGAGACTGTTTTGGTATAAAATGTGCAGGGTTAACTGCATGTGGAGCATGACAGATACCCAAAAATGAAAGATGCCGTGAAGTGTGACTCAGAATTGGTGCTGATGCTAGATCATGAAGTGAATATGAAGTCAGCATTGTGACTTTGGGGGAGGATGACTCAGTTCTTGTTCAGAGGTGTGAACAGAAGCCCAGTCTTCAAGAGACACGAGGTGTTTCTGCCCTGCTGAGGGGTTCAGTGAGGTCTCCTCTGTGTGTTGAAGTTTTGCCCCCCCGTCCTGAGGGATGGATGTACATCATGGGAACAGAAAGCAAAGAAGCATCGAGAGGAGAGTTCAGGCCTATAAAACAACTGGAGGAAGAGTGAGGCTAAAGAGGAGGACACAATTGGGTTTAATAATGAGATGTGTGTCCTTAAAACAACTGTCCCAGTGCTGTTTGTCATCTTCACTTTAGGTGCTGCAGTGAGGAGCAAGCTGGGCCTCTCTATTGCTCAGGGCCCATTCCCCAGCATCTCCCTGGCACTTGGACAGAGTGCACAGGTGAGAGAAGAGGAACCTGCCAGAAAGGGGAGCTGTGCTTGCTCTGTTCCTGTAGCTGGGACAGTATTTCTGTTCTCTCAGTAAAGCAGGCACAAGGCAGCTGCTGAACAAAGAGCTCACACCGTGCAGAGGTGGGTCCTGCAGGAGGTCAAAGGCAGATATGCTGGCAGCAGTTCCCTCACCTCCTTCTGTGTAGCTGCTGGGCAGTTTGCCAGCCTCCTGGCAGCGGGGCCCTGGGCACTCAGGTTGCAGAGGCCTCTGCCAGCTCCAGGTAGCAAGGAGGTGCTGCTGGGCAGGTGCTGCCTGTGCAGGGCATTGCAGGAGGCTGGTTTTGGAGTGACCTGATAGCAAGGTGGGAGGTGGCTTTACTGTTGAGTAATGTGAGGAGGCTGCTGGGGTGGCCCAGCTGGTGGGAGAGGCTGGGACTGTGCTAAACCAGTGAGTCCTGGAGCAGCCAGGGCCCAGCCTGCCTGTTGTGTCTCTCAGCCTCTGGCCTGTTGTGTTTCCCTAGCTCCTGGACTTGGTGTGCAGGGATCTTGCAGCCACACTAACATTGTAGATTGTGGTGCTGTGCAAAGGCAGTGGCTGGGTACTTCCCTGTTGTGTGTCTGGAGGGAACAGGACAGAGGAGGAGTACAGAGTTCTTAGGCCATCCTGGGGAGTCCTTGGGGTGGCAGCAGGGTGAATGAAGATGGAAAAGCTGTTGGTGTTTCAAGTCGACACTTGCACAAGGGTTATGTTAGTGTGACTGTAGCTGTTGGTGGATGTGAGCTTCTGCAGTCAGGCAGTGATGTGGTGTGTCCTGCTGGTGGCATGTCCCTCAGTGCCACAATGGCAGTTCTGTGCTGAGGCTGCAGTCCTCAGGATGTACTCTTCTGGTCATATTTTGGCACAATATCTGGCAATATTTTGGCATATCAATACCACTGATGCCCTCCTGTCTGAGATGCTCCTCTAGGAGAGTTTCCCTTGAGGAAGCAGAAAGCTTTGAGCTGGCATCCCTCCACTTTGTGTTCCCTTTCTTCTGCAGTCAGAAGAGGTGCTGAGCTCTGACAGCCTCTCTGCATCAGTGGTCTGTGGGCAGAAGGTGTATAGATTGCAACCCCAGCTGCCAACCACAAATCTCTGCTCTTAAATGGAAGCTAAATTAGTCTTCCCCCTGCTGGGAGCGTGGGGGTGTTGGAGGTCACTGGTTGTCGCCTTTTTGTCTCCTGTCCACGCAGGCCACCTGTGCTGGTTGCCAGCACTCCCGGCCACAAAAGCAGAAGCACATGCCCTGACAGCTGCCTGAGGGAGAGGGGAGGATGAAGGAGAAGAGTTTAGAGTAGGCAATCTGTTAAATGCTGTCTCTGACTGCTTGAAGGAGGTTGTGGTGCTTGTGTCTGTTGGTGGCTCTCTGAAGCAGTGCTGGGGCACTCAGGTTTTGTCTTGGTCTCTGTGCAGGGCTGCAGGACTAGGACTATGTCCACCATGGTGTACCCAAGGGAGGAGAAACTGGACAAGCTGAGCCAAGAGGAGATAATTTCCAACACCAAGCTGGTAATGCAAGGGCTGGAAGCACTCAAGAATGAACACAACTCCATCCTGCACAGCTTGCTGGAGACCATCAAGTGCCTGAAGAAGGATGAAGAAGCCAATCTTGTGCATGAGAAATCCAACCTGCTCCGCAAGTCAGTGGAGATGATAGAACTGGGGCTTGGAGAAGCTCAGGTGAGAGTGGGGGGTGATCCTGAGGTGTTATCTGGGATTGACAGAGGAAGGGTAGGCATGTGGCCATTTCCCATAAACTGCAGGGGTGGGAAGGGGCTAAGTGTAGAAGGCTAGCATGGGTCCACCCTAAACATGCATTTGAGGGAGAGACGAGAGTGTGGTTGTCACTGACGGAGACTCTTAACAAGGTGATGATGGCATTGTCCAACCATCTGAACGCCGTGGAGTCAGAGAAGCAGAAGCTGCGTGCTCAGGTGCGGAGGCTGTGCCAGGAGAACCAGTGGCTGCGTGATGAGCTTGCCAACACCCAGCAGAAGCTGCAGCGTAGTGAGCAGACCGTGGCTCAGCTGGAGGAGGAGAAGAAACACCTTGAGTTCATGAACCAGCTGAAGAAGTATGATGAGGATGTCTCACCTTCGGTATGCCCCAGTCCTTTTGAGCAGCTGCTTTTATGGGTCCAGGAGAACTGCCTGCATATTATCACATGATAACCTTGGCCTGGATTTTGCCCCTTCCCAGGCACAGCAGTGCCTGTAGCTAAAGGGGGCCTGCATGGGGCAGAGTCTCTGGATTTTGTTTCATGGGGGGAGATGGTGGCAGAGACAGCAGGAGAAACTGAATGTGTTGGTGGGCTGCAGAATGGCCGAGAGTTTGCCAATTGACTCAGCCCAGGCTGCTGCTGTCTCTGCTGAAAACCAACAGTATTTGTGATTCTCATCCTGTCAGGAGGAGAAGGAGGGTGACTCCACCAAGGACTCTCTGGATGACCTATTCCCGAATGAGGAGGAGGAGCATGGTCCTGGATGTAAGTGTTTGCTCATGCATGGGTGCTGCCTGTCTCTGTTCAAGCCTGCTGGGCCGACTGTGCCGTGTCTATTTCTGTGCCCACAGTGCCCCACCAGCACAGCAGTGCTGTGGCAGCTGCCCAGCAGGGAGGGTATGAGATTCCTGCACGCCTGCGCACCCTCCACAACCTTGTCATCCAGTATGCCTCCCAGGGACGCTATGAGGTGGCTGTGCCTCTCTGCAAGCAGGCACTAGAGGACCTGGAGAAGACATCAGGCCATGATCACCCTGATGTGGCTACCATGCTCAACATTCTAGCACTAGTGTACAGGTGAGCATGGTGGGGCAGGCAGGATTGGGGCAGGACAGCTTTCTGCATCTCCCATTTCCCTTTACAGCACATCCTGGGGCTCCCCAGACTTCCAGGGGTTTGTCTTTCAGAAAGGTTTTGGCCTAGATGGTATTTGGTTTGCCAAACTCACAGATATAATAACTAGGGACTGACTAAAGCAGGGAGGAGTGGGGAAACAAAGGACTCTGAAGGCTGGGTTTGTGTGGAAGGAGCACTGTTCATAGTTGTGCCTGCTCTGTAATTTCCAAATCCCAAATAACTGGTTGACTTTGCACTGCAGGGATCAGAACAAATACAAAGAAGCAGCACACCTCTTGAATGATGCTCTTTCCATCCGTGAGAAGACTCTAGGCAAAGACCACCCAGCGGTGAGTGTCTCTCTCCTCTTCCAGCCACTTCTTCACCTTTGGGTGCTGCTGGGGCACTGTTCCAGCAGTGTTTTATTGCTTCAGTATTTCCTGCTGGCTGGTTCAGTACAGGAGTTTGGTTCTCTTGGATCCTGTGATATAGGCAGGGCAGCCTTCTGTCTCTGGACCTCCTTCTCTTGAGAAGCAGCAGTACTGCAGGCATGGAGGAAATGTGACAGTCACTGTTACTTGTGCCCCTTGTTTGGTCTGGCTGGAATTTGCTTTGTTTCATGGAGAAGTCTCTGTCTCTGCAGGTGGCAGCGACTTTGAACAATTTGGCTGTTCTGTATGGCAAGAGAGGGAAGTACAAAGAAGCAGAGCCACTGTGCAAGCGAGCCCTGGAGATCCGTGAAAAGGTACGAGCTCTTCCGTGCTCTTTCTCCTTTCAGCTCTCTCTGTGGGCTTTCTCCCATTACCTCAAGGCATGTGGGAGATCCAAGGCCTATCTAGGCTGTTCAGCTGCTGATTCTGCCACCACCTTTCCTGTCTCTCCAGTGTTTGCAGCCCTAGGGAGGCCTGCCAGGAGGTGGAAGCTGGAATTTCTCCTCCTCCCCAGACCTTGGGTTTTATCTGACATAGGCATGTGCTGGGGGCACTCCAGCGTCTACAAACTCCAGGAATCCACTCCAATCTTTGTGTCTTCTCTTCTTTTGTTCACCCAGGTTCTAGGCAAAGACCATCCTGATGTGGCCAAGCAGCTGAACAACCTAGCCCTGTTGTGCCAGAACCAGGGCAAGTACGATGAGGTGGAGTACTATTACTGCAGGGCCCTGGAGATCTACGAGAGCTGCCTGGGTCCTGATGACCCCAATGTGGCCAAGACCAAGAACAACCTGGTGAGGCACTGGGGAGAAGCCATGTGGTGCTGGGGAGGGGTGCTCAGAGACAGAGCAATAGCTGCAAGAGGTGGGCAGAGTTAGTCTGTTTCCCAGTGGGGCTGGACCTGTTTTGTTTTGGTTGCAGGCTTCCTGTTACCTGAAGCAAGGCAAATACAAAGATGCAGAGGTGCTGTATAAGGAGATCCTTACCCGTGCTCACGTGAAGGAGTTTGGCTCTGTGGATGGTTTGTACAGCAGAAGCCCTTGGGGCAGGGGAGGGGTTTCCTGTCTGGTTCTGGGGTTGCCCAGACTCAGGGATGGGATGCTTTGCAGGGCCCCTGCTTTGGGCATCCCTTGAGATGCTGCTGTTCTAGTGTGTTATGCTGTTCCCCTTCACCTCTCAGAAGTCTCAACCCAGTCTTTTTACAGGGTTGGGTATAGTAAATGGCACAATCATGCTCAAGCATAGGCTGAAGCTTCTCCTGTGCACCTGGCACATGTACTTCTGCTGGGAGGACTTGTTCTTTCCTTCCCTTGTCCTGCCTTTGCAGTGTTGTTTGCCTTTCTTGGGGCTCTGGGCCAAGGGAGAAGAGCAAGGGAAGGAGCAAGGGAAGGAGTTCAAGGAGAGTCCTCTTGGGACTCTCGGCCAGGGACTGGTGGGAGGATCTGGAGTGTCACTTCTCTCTGAGGAGGTGCTAGCTTGGGAACAGAGTGCTGGGCTGCACAGGAGGCAAACAACAGCGTGGGATGGTGAGTGGACCTGTTTTGCATTCTTTCCCACACAGATGAGCACAAGCCAATCTGGATGCATGCAGAGGAGAGAGAGGAGATGAGCAAGGTGGGTCTGATCCCAGGGGGTTTGATCTCTTACCACAGCCTATCTCTTATCTCCTCCTTCCTGGAGAAGCTGCAGTCTGCAGAGCTACCAAGGCCAGGAGGTGTCTGGAGAGGGAGGATACAGCACTGCTGCTCCCTGGGCCAGCAGGGAGGGAAGGTCCCCCAGAGAGCAGGGTGTTTTTCCTTGGGCAGGGCTGTTCAGTCTCTCAGCCATGGCTGCATGCTCTCTCTGCTTTAGTGATTGATCCCTCTTGGGCATGCAGATGATGGAAGATGGCAGATGGCAGAGGGTTGTGCTGCAAGGCCTTGGCACTCTGTTCCAAAGAGCTGCCAGTACCCAGAGCATAACTGGCTTCTAAAGCAGCTCTAAGGCTGCCTAGGGAAAAAATGGAGGTCAAGAATAAAGTGTTGCTGTCACCTTGCTTAGGAAATGGAGCCATATCTGAAAACGGTCTCTGCACAGGGCGGGACCTAGCTGGCCTCTGAAAGGGGATAGAAATGGACTGTGCCTGCCTTGGGCTAGGCTGAAAGGAAAAGCTGCTGTTGCTCCTGCAGCCCAGGCCCTGCTCTGTGGCTAATAAATGCAGCAGTTGTGTCTTTGCTTTTGCCAGGTATAAGGCCCCATCTGTTTTTTGGCAGGCAGGTGAAGCAGCAGAAGGAAGGGTTCTGATCTAGTCCTCTACCTGCAGTGGGACTTTCCTTTTTTTTTGCCCTCAGAGCAGGCCCCAACCCTCCAGGGTTCAGGCAGCAGTCTGGCAGGCTTTAGTGGCTGATGAGTCCCATCCTGTCAGCCCTAGAAGCAGGGCACTGGGAAGTGCTTCCCACAGCATCCTGTGCCTTCCCATTGAGCCACCCTCCATGGCTCCCAGTGCAGGGCACTGCTCAGCTTTACTCTGCTCTGGTTGCTGTACTGCAAAGACTCTGCTGCAAAGAATCTGCACTTGCTGCAACACCATCCTGGAGAAATCCAAGCTGGAGTAGAGCCCGGGTTCCCATTGCCCCCTCTGGGACTGAAACTCTTGTGGTGGTATCTTTGAAGAATTTAGGGGTCAAATGTAGATAGCTGTAGTATGAAGCTGTGCTCCAGATAATGCAAGCTCTGCCATGGGGCAAGAGAGCAGGCTGAGGAGTCACAGCTGGAGTAAGAAATTCATTTTACATGTGAGTCTTAGGCAAGGGCTAAACCTCTTTCCCTGACTCTGGGGCTCCTCTCCCCAAGGCAGCTGTGTCTATGCCCCATGGCAAAGCAGGGTTGGCACTCCTGTCCAGGCAGCAGCAGTAGTCACAGACCTGCTTGTACTCCTGGCCCAAAGCTGTGCTTTGTGCTGTTTCCATATCTTCTGTTGAAATGTATGAAATTCCTCTGACAGAGCTTAGTTGCTTTTGTCCCTTGCCCCTCTTCCCTGGCAGCAGAGGGAGGCCAGTTCATGCCATCACTGGGGCCTTGGGCACAGCTGGCAGCCTTGGCCTCCAAGGCTCTATCTGCCCCAGAGGATTTGACACCTTGCTTGTTCGGTTCAGACACTTCATTTGTGTATTGTGTTTCTAAAGGTTGGGCTGGTGCAGGGGTGCAGCCTGGGGTCTGAGCCTGGCATTTAGTGGCAGAGCACAGGCCAGAGAAGGGCGGTAGGTGTGGGACTAACAGCTCTCTTCTCTCGTCACCCTGCAGAGCAAGCACAGAGACAGCGCTCCCTATGCTGAGTATGGTGGCTGGTACAAGGCTTGTAAGGTTAGCAGGTAAGAGCTGGTTTGTGGGCAGCTGTGGACTCTGGGGGGTGACCCCAGGGCTCCTGCTCACCTCCCCTGTGCTACCACAGCCCCACTGTGAACACCACTCTGAGGAACCTGGGTGCGCTGTACCGGCGCCAGGGCAAGCTGGAGGCAGCCGAGACCTTGGAGGAGTGCGCGGTTCGCTCCCGGCGACAGGTAACCCCAGAGGGACCTTCCCTGCTCCGGGGGCATTGCAGGGCTTGGGTGGCACCTTAGGGCACCGCCTTTGGTGGGGTGTGGTGAGGGACTCTCCTGGGCCTCTCTGATGTTCTTGGTTTGCGTTGCCGTGACACCAGAAGGCCTCGGTGGCTGGGGATGCGTTTGTGCAGAGATCCACACGTGTGTCGGTGTGTGGGGTGGTGCATGTGTGCGTGGATGGAGCAGATGTCCGTGTGTGGGGAAGGCATGGCTCACTGAGTGCAGAAATACTGCAGTGGGGTTAAGGCGGGTTCCTGGGCTTTGTCAGCTACTGGGGAGAGCTGCACTTACTAGGATGTTTTCTTCATACTATTTTTTTTTTTGGTCCAGAAACAAAAAATACCTAGAATTTCTTAGAATACCTCTTGCCTTAAACTCTTCTCAATCCTCAAATAATAAAGCAGGAGCTGTAAGCACCTAGCACAAAAGACTGAAGGACAGCTGAATCCTTCAAAATGTGAAGGAAAGAAGCTGTCAGCTTTAGGGTAGCAAGCCCTCGTTCCACAGGGTTGGTTATGTCCTTGTGAGGACTCACTGAGCTGGGAGTTTGAACAGAGACTGCTAAGTGCAGAATGGCATTTGGCTCCATCCTGGTTGTGCTGGGCAGTTTTGGCTGGGATGGGGCAGTGGGCAAGAGAGGCAACAGGAACCAAGCGCAGTGGATCTCCAGAGGGAAGGAACACGTAAGACAAAACACGGTTCTTCCTTAACCTTTCCTGCTTGCAGGGCATTGACCCAATCAACCAGACGAAGGTGGTGGAGATCCTGAAGGAGGGGGATGGCACAGAGAGACATCGGAGCCTGGGGGGCAGTGTCAAGTACGAGAATGCCACAGACGGTAGCGAGGAAGTGAGTATGGGCGTGGAATGGAGCGGGGTAAGTACAAGACACCATCAAGAATGGCCTCAGCCGGCTGCCAGAGGGAAGGGACAGCCTGGCTGAGGGCTGTCCCCGCGTGGCCTGTCGTGGCATCCTTGTCTGCCTCCATTCATTCCCTGCACATTTCCTTCCCCTCTCTTGGCATGAGCCAGCCGGCCCGCAAAGGTGCGTGTCTGGGTCTGGCTTCTGGTGTACAGAGCAGATATTGCCAGCTGAGGGCTCCTGCTTCCAGGGAGCTGCCAGGCCCTGGCAGTGCGCAGCATGAACTGGCCCTGGTCTGCCCTTAATCTTAGGCTTGTAACCTTATTAACATCTCTCCCTGCTGCTCCCTTCTGGAGGCCCTGGCTGAGAGCATCAGCCCCATCTCGGGCTCACCCAGCCTGTGAGAGCCATTTGGCTGTCTGTCCTGCACTGTGCCATGACAATGCTGAGCCTGGGCAAGGTCGTGTGTGTGTGATATGCCTGGTGTGTCTGTGACTGACTGACTGACTGACTGACTGACTGACTGACTGCAGGGCACAGGAGTAGTCTGTAGCCAGCATCTTTGCTGTCCCCTTCTCCTGGTGCCCTAGGCAGGTTCTGGCCGAGCAGAGGGGATAAAAGGCAGGTCTTTGCAGGATGGCAAGCTGGGCTGACCTGTGGAGACTGATGTTAGCTGAGGCACAGACAGGTGAACCTGAACCTCTCTAGGCTTGCTCTGAGGCTGAAGGTGACTTTGGTCACTAGCACTGAATTTGGAGAAAGGTAGTCATCCAGGGCTGGGACAGATGCCTTTTGTCTCCTGCAAGCAGGAGGATGGAGAAGAGGCAACAAGTGAGCATGGTGCTGGTGGGTGCTTGGTCAAGGGCTGCTAGAGCTGTTAGTGCTTAAATTCCTTCTGCAAACTCTGAGAGCACAGAGTAGCTGGGGTTGTTGCAGCCTGGCATAGGGAAAGCACTGAGCACACAGAGTCCTTTGCTGCCCCCTCACATCTGCTGTCACTAACCCTTCCCCACCTGGCTCTGCTCTATCCCCACCTGCATGAGCTCCCTCCCTTCCTCTTCTTTCTTCCCTGTTGCCATGACAGCCCTTCAGCACCCAAAGCCTGAAGCCTGCTGGCTCTCTTGATTGTGGATTGTACACAGGAGGTGGCTGAAGGGGATCTGGAAACCAGACCTTCAAGTGGACCCAGCAGCTTTACCAGATGCAAGGCTGTCCTTTGCCCCAGGTCTTGGCATCAGGACCAAAGAGGGTCTTAGCTCTGGCAAGGCACCAACTCTAGGCCCCTGCACTCACCATTAGTAAGGGGGCTAGACAAGCACAGAGGGAGGGCTGCAGGTTTGGATTAGAATCACCTGGTCCCTATGCTGGCTGGTGTCTTTCTGCAGCTCCTCCTGGCTGTGCTTGGTGTTGGGTGATCTCTTTGCACTGGTGATGGTGTGGGAGACCTTCCTGACAGCCTCTGGGCTGATCATCCTAAGGCAAATAGGCAGTGCCACCCTCTGCCACAGCCAGTCCCAGGGAATAGTCCCTGCTCATATGACCCTTCCCTAGGGGTCTTAGCAGAGCTTCCCTGACCCAGACAGCTGTAAATAGAGGATTGGAGGGCTAGCCCAGCACCCTGGGGGACACAGCTGCTGCCACATGATTCCTTTTCCAGCCTGCTGCACACATAGCCAGTCTTCTCTTCTGAGCCAGCAGCCCTGCACTGTACTGAAGCTCCCTGCAAAAGGAGGCTGAGGCAGCTCCTGCTGCTCCTGTCTGTCACGGCCTGTTGTTTTCTGTGTTGGTCCAGAGCCCTCAGATGTGCTGCCTTAAAGCACAAAGGCAGGGCTGTGGGACCCCCAGGCTGCCCTGTGCCCCATGGCAGCTCTGGAAGCACCCCAGGGCCTGGATCAGCTGCTTGCTGCCCAGGTAACAGGGTTGTGAGAGCAGGGGGATGGCCCCAGCTCCGTGCTGCAGAGGCCTTGGCAGGTACCCGAGGCCCAGGAGCAGGAGCCCTCGGAGCAGGAGACCCAGGCTGTTCCTCCCTGAGCAAAGCTGTTCCTGCCAGCCCAGTAAGCCCACTAGCAAAGCAGTGAGGCTGCAGTTTCAGCCTCACAAGACTCTCCCTGCCCAGATGCGGCCTGTGGTCTCTGCATGCAGCCTGGGCCTTGTCCCACCTGCTCCCTAGGTGACCTACAACCTCACAGCCTTGTAAATTGTGTCTCTCTCCTCTCTGTGCACTAGGCTTAAATGCCTCCCGAGACTCCCTCTTTCCCCTCCACCGCAGTCACCTGGATGTTTGTGTTGTATCTTCCGACTTTTCCTCCACACCATCCCTCCTTCCTCGGCGAGAGCTCCACGCCGCTCCCCCAACCCTCCTGGCGCGCGAGGGCACCGCGACGCCTGCCGAGGAGCGCCCGGCCCCGTGGCCCAGCTCCAGCCCTGGGGCCAGCAAGAGCAGGAAGAAGCTGCGAGGAGCTGCCAGCTCCCCCAGGCCAGGGTGACGGGCCACCACCGTCCCCTCGCGTGTCCCCACCCCTGGCCTGCCCTTGCACGTCCCTGGGGCCCAGGCCTGCGGGGTGTTGTCTTCACTCCAGGCTTCACTCCATTGTCACTAGACATCCTCAGCCCTCCTTGCTTGTTGCCTCCATCTCTACAGAGGCTCGAAGATGGAGGGCTGTTATGGGACAGTGAGGCCTGGCCTAGGCAGGGCTGTCATGTGCCCATGTGCTTTCCTCCCTGTAGGCTTAGCTGATGTTAGTGCCTTGTAGCAAACCTGTGCTGGTTCCCAGTGAGATGGGCTCTCCCTGCAGCACAGGGCAGTCCCCATCTTGCTGCTCTCCTCCCTGCTGAGCTCTGTAACCAGGAGCAGTGTGTGGGTCTCTCTGCAGGGCAGCCCATAGAGCTATTGTGCATCCAAGATGAGGTGGGGGGCAACAGCCAAGGACTGTGTGCAGGAACTGGCCAGCACAAGCCTGTTTGGCTGTAACTTCCTGACTGGATGCTATAGCCAGGTTCCTCATCTAAGGAATTAAGGGCTGAATCAACCCCCCATTGCCACAGGGTTCTGAGGTGTGGCTGGTGGGAGAAGTGGGGGTGAAGTTAGTTGCTGTTCCTTGACAGCAGAGGAGGGGTAGGAGGAGAGGTTTTTTTGCAAGGGGTAGGCCCCAGACCGTTAGAGGTGGCTGAGATGGGGAATGGCCTGGATTGGAGCAGAGTGGTTGGGAGAAAAAGGAGGTGCAAAGATGGATGTGAGGAAGCAAAGGGCTAGGGCTGAAGGTGATCTGAGCAGGTGGGAGCAGATGGGATGGCTGGAGGAACGTTGTTGCAGGGGTTGGGGCTGGATTGCTCACAGGTCTGTGGGGCTGACTGCAGTCTGGCTGTCCCTAGCCAAGGGGTGGGAAATGTGTAACCCTGTTACCACTAGGATCACCATGCTGACCCTGAGGGGTTGTGGGGGTGGCCAAGTGTCTGTGATGGCTTCAGACCTTCACAGGGTCTGCTGCCTGTTAGTCATTACTGGGGTATAGAATGTGTTCAGGGCCAGACCTGCACTGTCTTGGGTCTCATATCCTTGAGTGTACACTCTCATCCCATCTCCTATAGGAAGGGAACCTCCCTGGCTCTCCTATCTGGGAAGAAAGCTGGGGAGGCTGTAGGCAGCAGGATAGAGCCCAGGGGCCAGCACAGGACTCCTTATTTATTTAGTTAAATCCCTTCTTTATTCTAGTCATCTGGCAGGTTGTGATACTAAATGTGCTTGTGTCTGTCTGGGCCTGGCTTTCCTGTGGTGGTGCAGAGGCCTTGGGGTGCATGCATGCTGCTCCCCTGGAGTTTGTGCTTACTGAAAGGAAGCTTGTCCTCAGGACATGGGCTGTGGAGCCCAGGGCTGAGTGCTGCAGGGCTGTCCTCTCTGTCCCAGTGCTGCTCCATGCTTCTGGAGAGCGGGGAGTTCCCAGTGCAGGGTGTGTTTGGACCTCAGGGCCATCTGCCCCTGTGCTTTGCCATGTCCTGGACCTGGTGCTGTAACGATCAGACCTCTAATTAAAGGTAGACTGACCCAAATTGCTGCCCTGTGCTTCTTTCCATGCTCTGTAGGCCAGCGTCGGTCAGCCCTGGGGTGGTGGGTGCAAATGCTGCTGGAGCAGGTCTGGGGGTGCTTGGTGTCTGTCTGTCTGTACAGGGGCATGTGCTGCCCCCAGGGCTCCCCTCCCAGGCTGAGCATTGGAGGTGAAGGACCCAGCTCCACTGTGCCTTTTCCCTGTCCTCCAAATTGGAATTGCTGCTAACCTCAGCTCTGTAGCCATGTGTGTGGCAGGGCTGCCCTGGGGCATCTGAGCTTGGACCTTCCCCAAGAGGCATTTCTATTTAGCCAAAGAAATACCTCATTGTGTCCCTCAGTGCTGAGCTCTACATGCTGCCAAATCCTGCCCAAGTCCTCTGCCTCCATGCTTTAGGCAGGGTTGGAGCATGCAGTGGGGAGAGGAGCTCAGTGGTGGAGCTGCTTATTTTTTTTGAATGCTCTCATCCTGGTGGGTGCAATGGGGTGGGGGCTCTGCGGCAAACCAAACCCATAAATGTTCTGGGTTAAAAATAACCCGTCAGAAAAGGGAGTGGGGGGAGAAGAGAGGCTATTTTTAACCCAGCATGCAGCAGCATTTGGTTCTGGTGTTGGTCTGCAGTCAGTCTGCATCGCTGCAGCTGGGGAAATGTGGCTCCATCCTGCAGCTCTGATACAAGAGCATACTTCTGACCTGATCCTGCTGCCCTTGTACCATGGTCCTGCTCCCCTGTCCCAGCTGTGTTCCCTCTTCCACCCCTGGCTTGCGTGCCCTGGGAAAAGCAACAGTGCCTAGCATAGCAGTACCCTGCAGGGAGAGTGGTGACCCAGTGTAAGTCTGGTCGGGAGGCAACAGACACCTCCCCATCTTTGTTAATGCTGCACACTGGTATTCAGCTCATCCAAAACCTGCCTGGGATGCCTCGTGCAGGAATTGAATTGTTTACTTTGCTGCTTTGGGTGCTCTCTGCATTTCTGGTGACTGGGTCCCTTTGCAGCAGCAACACATGGCTCTCAACTTGGAAAACCCTCAACCCAATGAGAATGTGAAGAGGTTCAATGCGCTTGTTTTATCCAAGAAGGGATGAGAGGAATACCAGGAGAAAAAGGCTTGCTGGTAGGAGAAGTGCTGGTCAGCTGTTAGAGAACAGTCTAGGGCTGGCTCAGCTTTGGTAATCAGAGCAGATGAGAGCTGGAAAAGCCTCCCCAAGGGCCACAATGTGTAATGGTCAGCACAAGGGGGTGACTGGCCTAAGGCAGAGACCCTGCCTACCTGCAGAGCTGCTTGGACAGTGCTGAGGTAATTGCTGCTGCTAGCCTGAGCCACAAGGCATTTGAGTCATTTGGAGTGCTTCAAAGGGGCTCCCTCACATCTTCCTATGAGTAAAAGGGATTTTGCCATCACTTCACCTCCTTTTCTTCTGCCCCAGTGTTCCAGGGGCCATTCACAGCAGGAGCAGGGAAGACTGCTGTTATCCAGCCATCAGAGCAGAAGTAATTCCACATCAGCAGTGGTGTCACCACCTTATGTAACAAGCAGGCCAGGCCACAGGGGAAGAGCTTGGTGGCATGATGACATGGTGGCATGGTGTGGTGCCATGCTGGCAACCTGTGCCATGGATGCATGTGGAGCAAAGTGCAGGAGTGGACTGGAGCCTGTCAAGGCCTCAGAGCACCTCACTGAGTACTGGGGACTTTTGGAGGCATGTGGGAGGAAACAGGCTCAGGAGCAAGATTTCAGTTTAGTTTTGGTCTTCGGAAAAAGCAGATAGACACAAAAAGCCCTCTGCAAAGTGCCACCCCCTGGGGCAGCTGGTGTAACTGCATGCAGCTAAAGCTGGGGGGCCTAGGAGTGGTGGTTCTTGCTTGGCAGCACAGCGCTGGTGCAGCCAAATGAATCCATCCCCAGTGGAGCTGCCTGAATTGCTCCAAAGGCTCAAAGCTAATTGTCTTGGAGGTGTTAGGGATGGGGCAAGGCTGCGTGTGCAGTGTGAAATAGTTTTGTGTGATGTGAGTGAGCCTGCAGGACCAGGTGTGCATCTGTATGAGTGCTGGACAGAGAGAAGGAATGGTGATGGTGTGGTGAAGAGGGCCAAGGGGAGGGAAAGGATGAGGATGGTCTCCAGCCAGCAGCAAATGAGGAGAGAGTCGTTGAAATGAAAGCCCCAGCAGCCTGTCCTGGCCTGACAAAAGTATCACTAATCTTGGGACTCCCAACATGGCATGTTGCCTCTTTGGCCACTGAGACCTCCTTGGTAGTTGCTTCCTGAGCTGTTGGAGGTGATGGAGCTGTGTCATCTTCGAGCAGGACTGTGCAGATGCCAGTGCCATTTGTGCTGGGGGCAAGCCAGGAGCCTGTGTGGGTGTTGAGCTTGCCCTGGGCAGGAGGGACTATCAGGCTGGATGAGCCAGACAATAGCAGCTGACTCCACGGTTACCATGTCCTGTGGAGAACGGGGTGAGGGAAGCCATGTAGTGAGCAGTGAGCCTGATGTGGGCCAGGGCTAAACCCTCAGTGCAAGTGGGCAAGAGGATGTTTGGAGCCAGTTCCAGCCACTCATCAACATCATGCCAGAGCCTGATCAGTGCCACTCAGCCATCACCCTGGCTTGTGTCTCTGTGTCCAGGATGGCAGTGGCACTCTCCAGCGCAGCAGCTCCCTCGGAAAAATCCGGGATGTGATACGGAGGAGCAGTGAGATGTTGGTCAAGAAACTGCAGGGCAATGGTCCCCTGGAGCCCAGGAACACCAGGTACGTGCGAGGGTCAGGCTGTGTACAGGGCAGGTGAGGGTCCTGCCACCTTGTGTGTCTGGGTCTGCCCACTCACAGCACAATCACATCTGCTCTTTTCTGTTTTCTTATAGCATGAAACGAGCTGCATCCTTAAATTACCTGCACAAGTCTAGTGATGCTTCGTTTGAGGTAAGCACAGTGTGAGTGGTGGGGCTGGTGCAGGACTGCATGTGAGGCTGGGGGCTGTGTGGCCAGCAGTGCAGGGGGTGAGGGGTGTATTAGTGAGCCCCAGGTGCAGTGCTGAGAACCCCTGAGCTTGTAGCCCCTTGTCTGAGGTCAGAGCTCCAAATCTGAAGGTGTTGCTTCCAAGGACCCACCTTCCTCCCCACAAAGCTCAGCCATAGATTGGGAGCACAGACAGCAGCTACTGTGTGTGACAGCAGCACCAGGGCCGCCGTGGCTTGCAAAGCAAGGGGTGCAGGAGTTGGGGTGGCAGCTTTGGGGCATGGGGGTGGATTGCAGGTACCTCACGGGCACTGTGTTTTTTCCAGGGCACCCAAGGCTTCCGTGCGGAGAGCAGAGGCCTGAGCGCCAGCAGCATGGACCTGTCCTCCCACAGCTCCCTGCTCTCCTCCAACTGAGCTGGCTGCTCCGCCGCTGGGCACCCTGGCTTCGCGCTGCACGGGGCAGCGCCCGACACCTCCCCACACCACCTACTCTGTTCTCCCCATCACCGGTTCTCGTGCCACCGTCTGCCTGCCCAGCCCGGCCTCCCCCGGGGGTCCCTAGCTAGTTCGGGCACCGCAGCCCGCCCGCATGCTCCTCTGCTGCTCACCGGGGCCGCAGCTCTGGTGGCCCCATGCTCGGTACCGGTCACACACACGCTCACCAGGTAGAATCGCCAGCCCGGGGAGGGGGGCTATCCCCCAGGCCGGGGCAGCGGCGGGAGTGCCCCATGCCCCCGGCACGCCGGTTCCCCGCCGGATGATCGCTGTACTTTATTTTATTAAATAAAACTGACCCTAGAAGCGACCGCGGCTCGGCCTGAGGGGGACGGGGCGGGCGGGACGGGGGCGGGTGCCGCCTGCCGGCGGGGGACAGCGCCGACACGGTCCGCCGGAGCGCCAGGGGGCGCTCTCCGCCGCGCCGGGCCGCGGTGTGCCGCCCCGGGGCGGTCCCCGGCCCGTGCCCGGCGGACGCGATGGCGCGGATCACGCTGGAGGACCTGGAGCGGCTGGGCGAGGAGACCGACGGGGACGGCAGCGACAACGAGGACGACGCGGAGGGGGAGGGACGGCTGTTCGCCCACTGGGAGGCCGTGGCCAGCACGCACCGAGTGAGCCTGCCCCGAGGTGAGCGCCGGGCCTGACGGGGCTGTCACGGCATGGACCGGGACTCCTTCTGTGCCGCGGCCGGGGCGAGCCTCGTCTCTCGTGTGCTTTGCCTTGCAGACATGGCAGGCCCGATCGCCCAGATGGCCCGGCACAGGCACGCTCGCGAGCCCGTGCCGTACGTGTCCCTGTCGCAGCACGGGAAGGTGAGGCCCGACCCTCCCCGCACAGCGCTGCTCGCCCGCGGTGGGGCCGCCTCGGGGCTGCCGTCGGCCCGGAGCCGTGGAGGAGCCTCTCCCCGGCGGGGAAGGGCCTCGTGTCGGCGGGCGCGCTCCAGCCTCGCCAGGCCTCCTGCAGCACCGCGGCCGGCATGGCACCTCTGGATCGGTGCAGTATTCCGGCATTCCTGCACCTCCTCCTGCGTAGAGTAATGGCAATGCTGAGCTTCCCGGCCTTTATTTTAAATTTGGACAAGTCGTGCTGCTTTCTCTGGTCTTCTGACTTCCGTCTGCCTCCTTTACCAGCCTGTCCTCTTGCTGGGGTGGGCACATCTAAGAAAGTGAACTTTGAGTTCAGAGCCTGCTCCCTGCCGTTCTCCACACACCTTGTTGCATAGCTCGAAGTCCCGCTGGCTTTGTGTTCGTGCTGGTTATGTTCGCCGGTTGAGCTGGAGAATTCAGCTGGCACAAGATAAAGATGTGTCTGTGTGGAACACAGGGCCTGTGACCCTGGCTGTCAGATGAGAGCATGTGTAGTGTTTTGTCTCAACCACCAGTCCAAACATGGTGTCTTTTGCGTGAAGATCTCTTCTTTGTGCTGGCTATGTTGCACTGTTACTTTCATCTCTTGCACATAAGGGTGCTTCTGTGCTTTGAGAAATAACTGCTTGTCAGACTGGTTCTTGTGTCTCTGCAGGCCTAGCTGGGCTTTCTACCAAGAAGACATCTGTCAATTGTCCTCTATATGAGTAGTGGTTAACCAATTTCTTCTGGGCTGAGATCCAGCACTCCCTGTAAAACATGTCTGAGCATGTGGCTTGTGCAGCTTGGAACTGGGGCTTCACCACACTCACTCTTTCCATGTTCTGGGTCCCAGGGACTTAATCTGGCCTTTTCTCCGCCTGTGCCAGTCCCAGGCACGAATGGGGCCCCAAGACCAAATGGGAACTGAAGAGCTTTTGTTGTTGTTGGCATCCCATCTGTGCCTGAGGAGGATTCCTGGAGTGTGAGGCTGAGTGAGAAGAGCCACTGCCTGACATCAGCGCTCAGGGGACTTTGGAGCTGGGGCTCTTAGGGACACGTTTGCCAGGCTCAGGCAGATCAGTAGGGTTCAGTTGCTTTTCCTATCAGTGCTACAAACCCTCATCCTCTTGGAGGCAAGTGAATTATTATGCCACCTACATCATTGTGCCCTGTCAGCACTCAGCCCCCAGCTCAGTCAGGGCTCAGTTCCCCAGCTCACATTGCAGGGACCTGTTGCTGCTGCATCTGCATGAAGCATCTTCCGTATTTCCTTTGGACAAGTGTCATCCAGAGTGGTGGTGCTTAGTGGAAGGATCAGGCTGTGGCACAACCAGGTGCTGTGACTCCACTGGGTTGATTTGTTTATTGCAGGTGGTAGGGCAGATGAGAGTCACAGATGGAGTAGAGGGATTTCCTTGCTTGGAAAGTGCTCTTGCTCTGCTCTGCTTTGCTTGTGTACAATGGCAGGCATGGCCCTAGCTAGAGGGGGAATGCCCACTGTGTTTTGGGGTGTTCTTCTTACTGGCATCCCACTGATGCACACAAGCAGGCCTGCTGCCTTCCTTCTGCCTTTGCTCTGGCTTTCAGGGTAGACACCTGATTTGGGTGGAGGCACAGGGAGGCTGCACCCAGTGCTGAGTCTTGTCACAGCTTCCTGTTATCATCACTGCCATCACAGCTATGGAAGCAAGAAGTTTGGGAAGATGCCTTGAGCTCCGTGGGACAAGGTTGTCTCATGACCACTTTGATCTGGATGAAGAACAAGCTGACAGGTGCTGGCTACAACTTTCCAGCATCTGTTTAGGTTACCTGTGGCCACAGACATGCCAGGAGCTGACCTATGAACATACCCAGATGCAATTTCCCCATTCCCTTGCCCCCCTTCTGTGTCAGGTTTGTTCAGAATACTGGACAATAGAGGTTTTGACTCATGCCACAAAATTCCACAGCTGGAATTGGGTTCATGTCTCTTCTTCCTCCTGTCACTTCTTAGTATGGGAGAAGGATCTGAGGAGTTTTATTCCAGTCTTCTCAACTCTTCTGGGTGCTAGAGCTCTTCTGCCAGATTTTCCCTTCTGCTGGGTAGGGATGTTTCTGTTATCCTCTGTGCGTGCAGTGTTCCAGGGAAAAGGCACTGCACCTTAGAACACCATCAGCCTTACTGGAGGCCTTTGGGTGCCTGGAATCAGGAACATCCTTGTGAGTAGGCCGGACCAAAGAGGAACTCAAATTCCTGCGCCCCTTGCTGAGGATGTGCTGCATTCCTTGTGCATGCCAGGAACCTCCAGACCCCCTTGCACCCTGTCCCTTGTTTGTGCCTTCCCTTTTGCTGACTTCTGCTGACCTTTGCCCAGCGCCCATAAGTACCCTTGTCTGAGGTGCGTGTGATGTCAGCTCCCCTCTTGGTCCTGCTCTGCCAACCACTGCCTAGCAGGGCTCTCCTTTTGGCAGGCTCGTGTCTCCCCGCTTCTTGCCTGTCAGTGTTGGTTTCCCAGCCAGCTGCTGCAGCGTTGTCAGCGTGCCCCATGCTGACCTGCCTTGTCTGTGGCCTGTTGCAGTGCGAAGAGGCGGCCTACGAGGAGCGGCAGTACCCAGCGGGGAAGTGGGCCTGTGTCACCATGGGGGAGCCCATGTATGAGCAGAGCATCTCCCTGAGCTTCATGAAGCTCATGCGCTACATCTGCAAGGAGAACTCTGTAGGTGTGTGCAGGCAGGGGCTGGAGGGGCTGGCAGAGTGCACAGAGGGAAAGGCTTTGCCATTGTCCGTCTGGAGTGGAGAGGAGGGCTGCTGCTGCTGTTGCTGCTGCTGCTGCTGCTAACACACCTGTCTCACTGCCTGCCTGCCTCTTTCCAGGTTGCCATCTGGGCATGACAGTCCCAGTGCTCAACGAAATCCACCTGACCAAGGAGGGCACCAAGCTGGAGCGTGAGGTCCTAACTGCCTATTATCTCCCAGGAGCGTTCCAGCAAAACCCCCCTGTTCCCATGGACCCCGAAATCCACATCACCGAGAGGGCATCGCTCCGGGTTATAACCAGGTGACCCCAGCATCGGAGGTGTTTTCTCAGCTCAGCAGAGATGTACAAACTCCCTGCATGGCTGTTGTGGTTCCTTAGGCAGAGGGACAGGAGCTCTGGCTGTGCCAACGTGCTGGCTTTGTTGTTTACACTGTTCCCTTTGCTGCTGCCGCAGGGTTTTCTACGGGATAACCACTGAGGAGACGATTCTGAGGGAGATCAATCTCTTCTGGGAGCTCCTGGGCCCCACGGAGGCGGTGCTGCGGGGAACCTACATCGTGGCATCCTACGAAAACCCCAGCATCCCCCAGCGCCGCAACGAGATCTGGTTCATCTACCAGCCCGAGTGAGGCCCCTGCGCTGCTGCACTGGCTGGAGATGGCACTTCTGACCCAAAGGAGACGGAGCACATCCCCACCCGCCATTCACCCACACCATGAGAGACTGTGGGGTGGGTTTCCAGCCTGCCCTGCAAGCGTCCTGCCAGGGGAAATCCTGCCTGGCTTGCGCTTCGCCTGCCCCCACAGCTGAGGCTGGAGCTGGCACCAAAGACGATCCCTAGAGCAAGCTCTTGTTGGGAAGCACGTGGTGGGGGCTCATTAAGGCAGTAACCTGTGGGCCTGTGTGATGTGCTGGCCTGACCTGCACTGGGCTTGCAGAGCTGGGCCAGGGTGGGTCCAGTGGTGGGCAGCATCACAGGGTGATGATGTCTAGAAGGTGAATGACTGTGTACAATATGTGGGGTTCAGTGTGGCCTCTGGCCTGCTTCCTGTGAGAATGGCTGCCTGTCCTGAACAGAGCCACTGAAATGCTGCTACAGAGACAGTTCAGAGGGGAAAAGGGCTTGAATTCAGGTGCGAATCCTGAATGTTTCCTGCTGGGGTGGTTCTCTTTGGACTGTTGGGTGCCTCCTTGGCTGTCACTCACCATTCCTCAGCCACGACTAGGGCGCTGGCAGCCTTTGTCCATCTCTTGTGGGTGCTGTTTGCAGACCTGCTGTGAGCTGAGAGGGGTAGGTCCAGAGAGAGCAGGAGCGACACCACCGTGTGTTGTGTTGTGCATTGATTAGTGAGTTTCACATCTATGAATGCCATCATGCTTTCCTGGGGGAAGCTGGCAGTGCCAACAGTAAATAAACCCAGCTCAAACCACTGCAGCTACAGATCACTGATGGTGTTGATGGGGGGTGGCTGGGTTGGCTTGGGAAGAGCCTTGCTGTCTCCTTCCTGGAGATGCTCCAGGCTGCAAAGCTGTGGCTGTAATTAGCCCAGGTTAAAGCTTCCTGTTCAGCCAAGCACACCCTCTGCATTACTGCACAGGCTGCTTCTGTTGCTGCTGCAAGAACTGTGGGCACACTCTCCTCCCTGCAGGTAAGGTGATTTGTCTGTTGGATGGGATGTGCCTCATTTTTCCCTGGTGCAGAAGTTGGATCCTGTGGCTGTAATCCACATGGACGCCTGACCTTTGACAGGGAGAATTCAAATGCAACTGCGTGTCGTGCTGGTTGGCTGCAGGAACTGGTGCACTCCTGCAGGGATGTGCTCAACAGGCTTGGTGTGGAGAGGCTCTTAACTGCTTCTGACACAGTTCCCAGTGAATTTTCTCATGCTGCCTGCCTTGCTGCCTGCCACTGTTGCTCAAACTCCAGCTCTGGCCCTTTGTCCCTGTACTGCAGCTGGGGGGTAGGAGTGGCTGGAAGGCCTGGCTCCCTCTGTGGTCTCCCTGCCCAGCAGCACAGGTGGCTTCTGCCACTCGTCTCTCCAGTCAGGTGCTGCTTACTGTCCCCTCTGGCTGTGGGGAGGCTGGATACCCAGCCTGTGGCTGTGGGAACAGTGGGGCTGAGCATGATACACCCTTCTCTGCAAGGGAGCCTGAGGCAGTCTGGGTGAGCACAGCAAGGCAGACAGTGGTTTCCTGGCTACCTTGGGATACAGTTCTTGTTCCTGGGGCACTAAAGGCATTATGGACCCAGGAGATGCATTCACAGCCTGCAGCACTGATGTGGCAAGTGCTCCTCAGAGAAGGCATGATACCTGGATCAGCAGTGCTTAGCTCACTTTCCCTCCTGGGGAAAGAGAAACAATTCCCTGAAGCTGGGGTCAGGTGGCTCGGTATCAGCGGGAGAACAAAGTCTGCTAGTGTGTGTGTGACAGAGACCCTTTCTCTTATCAGCTACTTTGCTTGCCCTGAGCTTGCAGGTGGAAGTAAAACTTCCTTTCTAGAGAGTGTTGAAAAGGCTACCACTTCCTCTGAGGCTGCTTGGTCCCCAACCAAAACCAGAACAGCTTTTGGTGGCAGGAGGTGGTGGCTTTCCTGTGAGGGGACTGGTCTGTGGTTATGGGCAGAGTTCCACAGCTACATGCCCTGTGGGTCTCCCAGGACGTGGCAGTGGTGGGGGCTTCTGGTGCAGCCACACAGGGCAGCAAGCACACTCCAATCCTGTGCCACAGGTTTTGCTGAGTAAAGGCTCCAGCATCCTCTGTGATGGATCCAGCAGTGCTCAGGGCCATGTCTGATGGCTTGTCTTCCACACAGTACCGAAACCAGTATTTTGGAGGCTCAACAAACCGGCTGGAAAGCTGGCGTTCAGAGTGACAACTGCCAGAGCCGGTGGTGCAGGGCTGCAGCAGGTTCCACCAGAGGCACTGGGTCGGGCTGAGAGCTCCAGTCTGGGCCATGCAGATGGACAGACAGCTCTTGCTGCTCGGGTCCTGCAGAGGAGCAGCAGCGTGCTGTCTGTACACCGGGACTGTGTGCCCAGCCTCTGCCCGTAGCAGGGTACTCCTGGCTCCTCGCTGCCCCGGTGCCTCCACAGGGTCATTCACAGCGGTACAGACCAGGATCTTGCCATCAGTTTAACAAACAGCCCGGCTACAATGAGCCCCGGCCGGGAGGGAAGCGGCGTCGCCTCCTCGCAGCTCGGGGCACCGGGGGCACTGGCAGGAGCAGGGGGGGTACGGGGGAGCGCGGCCATTCCCGGCCCCGGGCCGGCGGAGCTCTGCTCTGCGGGGGATGGCGCCAGCGAGCTCCCAGCCTCGAGCACCGCGATGGAGGCACGGGGGGCCGAGCCGGGTGCAGCCTGGGGGACCCCGCTCCTCCCGACCCCGCCCGGTTTCCGGTGGCCGCCCCTCCTCCGGAACCCCTCCCGGCGGCGGCGGGCGGGGCGGCGGCGGCATGGCTGGGGTCCGGCGGGCACGCTGACCGGCGCGGGGGATGGCGGCGGCGCGGAGGATGGCGGCGGTGCGGGCACTGCTGGTGCTGGGTGAGTGCGGGCCGGGACAGCCACCGCAGCCTCCCCCGGGCGGGGAACGCGGGTCCCGGCGGCGGGGAGGGGGCGGCGGAGCTTCGCGCCTCCGCTCGACTCCGTGCCTGGGCCGCGCTGGGGCCGGCGGGCGGGGGTCCACGGCCGGCCCCGGGGGGGGTGAAGGTGGAGCGGCCGTGTCTGGGGCCGAGCCTCCGGTGGTCCGCGCCCCCCCGGCTTCCCGTGAGCCCCGCGGCGATGGGGCCCGCTCGTCCCGCCGGACTCGGGCGCGGAGCGGGGACTGCTGGGGCCCCGTCTGTTCCCCGCTGCCGGCCGGCCGCGCCCCCGGCCCGCGCAGCCCCGCCGTGCTCCGGGAGCCGCCGGGGCGCCTCGCCCGGCTCTTCTTCCCCGGCGTGCGCCGGCTCGCCCTGCCCGCCCGCTCCGAAGGGGGAGCGTCGTGCCGAAATCCACAGGGATGCAAATACGCCAGACATTTGCCGTCTGGAGACGGCGAACGGGCGCTCTCGGAGCGGCGCGGCCCGGGGAGGGTCCTGGAGACCCCTCGAGCGGGGCTCGGCTCCGACCCGCGCCCCGCCGGCCCCGTGGGCAGGGCTGACACCGGGCGGGCTGCGCGGAGCAGCGCGTGGTTTTTCTATGGATTCTGCTCAGATCGGACCCCCGAGGAAAAACAGCGGGCAGGCGGTGAGCTGCCACCCGTGGAGATGGAGATTGACCTGCCGGCCGCCGAGGGGTTTTTGTCCCTTGCTGAGCGCATCTGGATGAGCGCTCTGCCCCGCCCCCCGTGCCACTCTGCCTGCCCGATCCCAGCTCCGCGGCCCCTTGGTTTTCCTGGCCGCTGCTCCTTTTCACGGTGTTCAGCTGCAGGGCCTGAACTCTCCTCCTCTCGCTGTGCTCCGTGGTGTTTCTCCCCACTGACCTCCGAGCACCATTTTCCTTGTCTGAGGAGCCCAAGGTCTTGGCTGTGGTGAGAGCCGCAGGGGCTGTGAGCTGCGTTCCAGCCGGCCTTTGAAGGGTCTCACGGCTGCCCCGTGCCACATCACCTCTTTTCTTCACATAGGAACCCTGGCAGTCGCTGTGTGCAGTCCCTTCTGCCTCACCGTGCACAGTTGTAGAGTTTGCTTTGCAGTTTCTGCTGTAAAATCAAGAGCAATCTTAGTTTAGCACCTGGGTGGAATATTGCCTCGGAGGGAAAGATATCTACTGGGCTGCTGCCCGCCCATATCTGGAGCCGTGGCTGAGCCCTGCTGCCAGGCGGCAAGTATTGTCCAATTTACAGCTGATAAGCAGGAAAAGCAGCACTTACTTAGCTGATTAGCGCCGTGATTGCCATCCGCCTTGGCAGCCTCTGGGAAGGCTGTTCTGGTGGGGAAGTGTGTGCTCTGATTTGAAGTCGTAGGGCCCTTTGGACCTGCCACAGCATTCACCTGTCTGCCAGGACGCCACCACTGGCAGCTGGGATGTGCAGACCTGCCTGTGAGGGCTGTGTGCTGCCTTTCCTGCCACTCTGCAGTCGCTGGAGCTTCTGTACTGCTCCAGTCCTTGTTTCTCTTGCTGAGCAGGATCACATCCTACAGCACTGGGGGTAACATGCATCTGTCCAGCTCGCAGACACTGTAAAAAATCTCTGGTGCCATCAGTGTAGCCTAAACGTGCAGTTTGATGTCTAGCTTTTACAGGCTGCTGGTAAGTTTTGTAGGCTGCAGAGCATTGTGTCTCTGCCTGTGGATGGTGTTTGGAAAGAGCACTGGGGAAAGACCTGGGAGGTGTGGAGTATCTGTGGCTCACACAGGTCCTTTGCCATGTATGTTCCAGAAGTGCTCGGTGCCTGGACTGCTGCTCCCTCTTCCTCCACTTCCATTGTTCATGAAGCTGTGATCTTTCTGGCAGTGGCACTGCAGAATGCCAGATGTGTGCTAACTTCTGCTGGAACATGTGGTTGAAATGCTAGCAGAGGAAATATTTGCTGAGTCAACTTTCCTTTAAAGTGAAAAAAAAAACCCCAAAACCAAAAGGTCTTTTTTGTTCTGGAGATGCCTCCATGTCCTGTGTTGAGCTGTGTGTTTCTGTATGGCAGTGCTATTCTCATGCTTCCTATCAGCCTGGTCTTAAAGAAGAAAATTTATGAAAACAGGAATGATCTGATCCCCCTTGGGACTTGGCTGTGTTCAGACAGTGCTCTGGACAGGCTGGAACCTCGAAGTGCCAGGAGCTTCAAAGGATGGCAACTCCATAGTCATGGCCATAGGCACTTCTGTGTCTGCACAGTGGGCTCCAGAACGACTGGGAACTGGCACTGGTCAAGGGCCTGTTGTGTTTAAAGATCCCTAAAGATGTGTCCTGAGCTCTTAATTGACCTGGAATTAAACCATCTTCTAAAGGCACATGGGCAGCTGTTTGAACTGCAGCAAGCACTGGTGTTTAGGTGTGTGCTGAGTGATGAATGTTCTTGCTGGTGTTCCCTCCCAGTCTGCTGAATCCCTCTTGTTCAAGGGAGGTGGGGGGATGGCAGCTCAAATCTGCCAGTTGCTCAGGTGGTAGGTCTCACCTTGCTTGGCCAAAGGCTGGTTCGTGCTGCCTCCAAGCAGATAGGTGTGTGTGTCCTGGGAAGGCAGGCTGCACTTCCTCTGAAGGCCATGGAGCACAAAGGGAATGGAGGGAAGAAGGTGGGAAAGAGGTAGGAAGAGAAGAGCCTCACCTTGAGGCAGTGGGCAGGAACGTGAGGGCCAGTTTGGCTGTAAGTGATAAGGCACTTCAAAAGGGTCTGAAGGCTGTGGGGTCTGGTTACAGGTATTTACTGGAGGATCTTTACACTAATATTTTTCTTGCGTTGGTTTCAATTCATCTGCTATTTAAGTTGCAAAGATCAAAGCTGTATTCCAGCAAGCACACGTGGACTAAAGTAAATAGCAGGACCTAGTACACCTCTTCCCAGTGAATAAACACTCTTTCCTCTCTGAACATTTTCAAGCATACCTCTCAGACCTGGAATGCAAAATATTTCACATTAGCAGTGGGTGTTTCCACTGCTTTCGCTATTTGGGAACTTGGAACAAATGCTTATTTAGAAGTGGACAGACCTGGGTACAAACGTGCTCTTTGTGAAGGGAGCTGCTGCTGTGGTGTTTGGAGGGAAATTCCCCTGGGGTTGGAGGACATGCAATTGTTTGTGCAGACCCCAAGGAACAGTTCTCATTCTCCTAACACGGTGTCGGTCTCAGGGGCTGGACAGGCAGCTCTTTGGAGGCCTGGAGGGCAGCAAGATTAGCAAGATGCTTGGCAGATGCACAGGAACATTCTTCTTGGTGAGGTTTAAGTTGCACAGGGTGTTAGCTTTGGGTTTGGTGGGGTTTGCAAAGGCTGTGAACCAGCACAGTGGATTTTGCTGTGTAAGGGAAAGAGGCAGCCCCACCTTCGGCATGGCAGTACCTGCTGGAGAAGGCTGATAATGTCTGAGGTGGGAGAAGGGCAACTGCAGTGTCTTCCACCATTACAAGAAATTAACCATGTCTGTGAGAGGAGGAGGAAGAGAGATGGAGAAATGATAATTTGGCAGCTGGTGACGTGTTGTTTCCTGGGCTCTGTGTGTTTCAGCATGGCAGAGGTGCCAAAGTGGGCGGCCTGGTTCCATGTCTTGCTCCTTGCCTGGAAGATACTGGGAGGTGGCATCCCAGAGCTACTTAAAAATACTTTTAGTTTGTTGAAGGAGCAGATGTTGTATTGCACAGAGGGGTTAAAGGGCTGTGCTGTGCCTGCAGCATACCTTGTGTGCTGCCTTGCCTGAAAAAAGCAATCACACTGCTGGACACAGAAGGATTTGTTCTCTGGGGGAGACCTGATGAGGAAGGGGTGGGGATGCTGAAGGTTTTCAGGCTTTTCATGTGGCTGCTGCTAGAGCAGTGCCATTCCCTGGGCTCTCTCATGGTGTGGAGGCTCTGCACATGGGTCACATCTTGTCCCTGATGTCTGTGTGAGCTTTCAGCAGTCCAGATATGTTGGGCTCTGGTTTCTGGGAGGCTGTTCAGAGGGAGTTGCTTGTAAGGTCAGGGGCCCTGGGCTCTTCTAGAAATTTTTTTGCTTGCTTCCTAATGCTGACGCTGCTGAACCACAGCATATGGAGGCAAGCACACAGATTTTTGATTCTGGAGGATGTGGCCTGTTCAGAGTCCTGCATTTCTTCCTCCTTCATCCTACCAGACCCTGTCAGGATCTGCTGTGCTGTGTTGATGAGCTGTCAGCTTTCTCCTTTTTCTTGCCTGTCACAGTGGCTGCTTTCCTGCACTGCTGTTGGGTGTCACAGGAAGGAGCAGTGTTAGGTCACCTCTGAAGTGACACAGGACCAGCAAATCCACCTTTGCATTGCAGTGGGAGCTGTTGACTTTGCCATTTGGTTTAGAGTGGACAGCTGGTGTGCCTAAAAAAGGACCAGACTGAAGGAAGGATCATCTTTGTGCAGAGGACCATCTCCTGTTTCAGTCTTCCTGTGCCTTCTGAATATGCAAGCAGTAGGAAGGAGAAGAGGCTGGCAAGGCATATATGGCTGTGGGTTGGTTTGGGAGCTAGACCAGAATCCTGCTTTGCAGGAGGCACACAGGTGTCTGTGGTCCCAGGGAGTGAAGAACTGGAAGAGCAGTTGTTCAGGGTCTCTTCTGGAAATGGGTGAAGAAGAAGAGTGAAGGCTGACTGTAGTGAAGCTCCTGAGGGCTCTTGAGGTTGGAGGCATATTCATTGCTTTAAGCAGCTGCAGCTCTCCAGCTTCAGGCTCTGGATCCAGGTGCTGCTTGAAAGAGGCTGAATAGGTTTGTCCAGCATTTCCTATTGTCTCTGCCTTCTTTGGCACGGGACAACACAGCGAGGATGAACCCGTGCCACCCAGTCAAGGCAAGGACTCCATTTCTGGTCATTCCTTTGTTCCAGGGAAATAGTTGGCAGTAAGCACTGTTCTGTGTTTACCTGTGTCTCCTTTTAATCTGTGCAGCTCTTGCTGAGTAGCTGTGGAAGATCTTCAAGCCAAAACACAAGTGGTCTTTGTTTTAAAGCATCAATTTGTGTTGGCAGCCAGGTCTGCAGTGCATGTGCTTTTCATTGACTGCTGCTTCGGCTCAGTTTCTCACTCTTGCCAGCTCTTTTTTAAAGTTAATACAGAAATGTTTTTCCTGAGCTTAAAAGGCTGACCTGTGCAGTACTTCTAGTCTTAACTTAAGCCTTGTCTTTCTCAGGGAAGCAGTCTCTGTCTGGTCACAGAATAGGCTGCTTACCTGTGCTTTGAGAGGTGACTAATACACACTGTCTGATCAGCAAAGAGAGAGGCAAGGGGGGCACTTCAGAGTGGTTTGCAAGTTTCTGAAAGCCTGAGCTGTGTGCCTGGGACGAGCAGTTTCAGTGTGCCTGCTCGGCTCTGCCTTTTCCCAAGCTTGCTTGTCTTAGCAGTTTGGGAAAGTTGATGGGTGGGCGCTATTTTGATACTCTTTGCAGACTGTTACCGCCTGGGGCTGCTCCTTTTATTTGATCAGCTTTCAAAAATCCATCCTCTATTCTCTCATTTTGACCTTCTGAAATTGTTCTGCAAGGGCCTTTTTTGAGAATGCATTCTAATCCTTAAAAATTGTAAGTGCCATCCAGGGCAAGGCCCGTGTTGTAATTAAAACATTTCTGCTGGAAGTGAAGAGATGAATGCTGAGGTGTTCAGGTGCCTCCGAGAGCAGAATGGAAACAGAGTTCAGCTGTGGAATTCAGGATGAACAGCGAGGAGCACTTGTGAGCATACAGATTGTGTGTCAGGAGAGGAGGCATGGCTGGTTTTAGGTGATGATTCCTCCTGTGTGATGGTGCTTGCCAGTGGGATACCAGTGGTGTGTCTCCTCCTTGTCAAATTAGGCTCTGACTGGAATGGAGCAGGGATTTTGGCACCTGTGAACTGGAGCGTGCACAGGGCCCCAAGCATCCATGAATTGAATCCAGCACTGTCAGGTGGTCTGCACCTCTGGGAGGTTGGGATGGCTTGGGTTGATGGTTGTATTGTGCAGGATGATGAATGAAGAAAACTGATAGCAGCAGATTCCTGTCTGGAAGGTGGTGTGACACATTTGGTTTCAGGGCATGAGCCTTCCCTCTCTGGAAAACAAGGTGTTTCAAGCTGGGAGAAAGCAATGGGCTGCTGCCTGTGCTGGGACCCAGGGCAGAAGGGGGCTGGGGTTTGAGTGAGGATTACAAGGCTGTTTGTGTTCCAGCCCCTGGCTGACCTGTGTTCAGTTCCTAGGTGAGAGAGCAGTGTCCCTGAGCGCTGGGCTCAGACCTTGGTGCTAACACCTGAGATGTTTGTAGCTCTAGGATAACAAGGCTTTGTAACTTTTCCTGTCCTGTGATGCTGTTGTGAAATGAGGTTTGTCCCAGCAGCAGGATTTTACATTTCGATGCAGCTCAGGCCGCCCTGAAGAGCAGCCAGGACTGCACCCTCCTGCTGTCCATTTGGGCAGGTTGGCTCTGTCCTCTGTCACTCCAGAAGAAAGCCAGACAGGTCTGTCCCCAGAGCCATGGCATGTGGAGGCCAGGCCCCATTCTGGCTGCAGAGGGGAGGCTCTGAGTGCCTCTGGGTGGGAAAGGGGGGCTGTCCTTTCTGTGAGTGATGCTGGCACAAGATAGGCACGGTGTTGCTTAAGACCTGCTATAAACTCTCTCCTCCTTGCAGTTGCTCATTGGCTTCTTTGGGAGCACAAAGGAAGCCTTTGATTCCAACCATGCAGTGGCTGTCCAAATGGTTAAGGGCAGGACAAGCTGCTGCTTGCAAGTGCCTTTATTGCTGCACTGCAGCGTGCCTTGGTGTGTGTCCTGGCTCTCCTGTGGCACGGAGCTGCTCCATGCTGCTGGCTCTGGGGAGGTTGCTGGCAGTGCCTGCATCACTGGGAAGCATTAATTGGAGAAAAGATTATGGATTTTGTCTTTCCTAGCAAAGACAAGATCAGAGAGAATAAAGCCAGAGTGTCTTGTAGGGCGCCACAAAGGGCAGAGCATCCAGTTCTGCTTAACCATTCATGGGAGCATGGATGGGTTTGTGCTGCTCAGGTCAAGTTGTGCAGTTGCCTTTGCAGAGGGACCAACACCAGAACTCTCTTTGAACAGTTGCAAGAATTGTACAAATTGTCTTGGACGAAAAAAATCCAAAGCTTCTCATGAGTTACCTGATGTTCTTTGTTCCTCTCCATCCATATGGGCTGCTGTGAACACCATGAGCCTGGCACACACCTGAGCACCTGGCAGGTGCTATGGGGCTGGCCAGTTCCTGGGCTGAGACTCCTTCTGCAGCAGTGAGATCTTGCTCTGTGTTCATTCTTTCCTCCAGCCAGGTTCGAGCAGTTCTTTGTCCACCATATTCCAAGCAAAAGCTGAGTGACAAAGGCAACACATCTGATTTTTTTCCATCTTCTGAGTTAACTCCTGCTGGCTGTCCTGCACGTTGTGTGTGTGCTGCTGATGTGTGAGTGGGGGAGCTGCTTGCCAGCCCTGACCCTGCTGTCCCTGTCCTGTCTCTATTTGCTGCCTTTTTCTGGCTCAAGTGCAGCTGTTCCTTTTCCAGTTGTGCCTCCTCTCTCCACCTCTTCCTGATTCCTCTTCTGTATCCAGACCTGCCATGGCTTGCCACACGCCCCCTTCTCAGACTCTGCTGTTGCTTGGTTTCTCTCCAGTGCCTGCCTCTGGGCACTGCTGCTTTCCCAGGTGTGGCTGTGGCTTCCTCCTGCCCTCCTGAGATTGCCTTTGGATCTTGAGCCTGGCCTCCAGTTCACAGCAGGTGATGGGAAATCGGAGCAGGGCTGGGGCAGGGCTGCTGAGATGTTCAGGTTCCTTGGAAATCAACAGACTTTCTGGATAAGGATTCTTCTGCTCTACTGGAGAAAAGTCTCAAAGCCACGTGGCCTGAAGCAGAAAGCATTCATCTGAATGGTTAACGTTTTGGCAAGGAAATAACAAAAGGCTGTCATCCTGGGCATCCTTCACCATCGTGTTTTGTTTCTGTGGCCTTGCTGGGGTTTTGGCCTGCCTCTCACTGGCTGCAGATGCATTCCTGCAGACAAAGGCCTGCCATGGGTTTGATGGAGCAATCCATTATCCCTGGGTTGCTGATGGCCTCGCTGAGCAGCCAGGCACCTGCAGGGATCTCAGCACAGCTTTGAGCTCCCCAGGACCTGCTTGCTGAGTGTCTGTTGCCACTGTTTGTGTCCTTCCTTGCCATTTGGTTGCTTAGGATGCCCAGGTACTCTTTATTCTGGTGACTTTGTACTGATACTACTACTGACTGTCCAGCAAGAACTATTTGTCCTGCAGATGTATTGGAAATCAGCTTTTCTGCTGCAATGGAGAAAAGCACTTACTTTTCAAGGAGATCTAGTTAGGAGGAATTTCTGTCTCAGTGAGTGTGTTATAGCCAAGCTTTTCTTTAATTTGACACGGGGGCTTTGCATTAGATTTATCTGTAGCAAATATTCTTCCTAGTTATTGATTTGTAAAATATTCCAGAAAGTGCCCTGCTGCACAGTCTTCCCACTCAGGGACTTTTTTCCATTTTTAGCTGAGATAATGTAGCAATGTCTCATAGAGAAGCTACCTCTTAATTAATATTGCATGAGCAGAAGAAATATTAGCTTCTCCATCTGCTTTCCTATTTTTGTGGCTTTTAATATAGATTCATAAATGGCTTTAATGAAAATAAACAAAGAAGTGTTCTTTTCTGTGCCCTCTTCACTTCCAGAGGTGACAGTGCAGGTCCAGCCTCCCTGGTGATGTTTTTCCCAGGAGGTGAGTCCTGGACAACAGCTCTTCCCTGCACAGTTGTAAATGATGGTTGTGAAATGGGGCTGATCTTCAGCTTTCTAGCAATGCAAGGAGAAGGATCTAGGAGGAATCTGTAGGACATAGCTGGAGACAGGTATGGGGAGTTGTGGGTGGTGCTTTGTAGCCAGAAAGAGGCCAGTGGCACACGGATGGAAAATGGACATGCAGTGCACAGCAGGCAGTGTTTATGAACCAGTGTTCCTGAATCACTTGGGTTGGCACAGAAATCCCTGTGAACCCAGCAGGAAGCCCTGGGCAGCCAGTCCATCCTCCTGAAGCTTCAGAGGCAGCCAGAGCTCAAACCCCAACCTTGCAGAGCCCATTTCAGGTGTCTCCTCAGTGCCTTTTCACAGCAATTTTTACTTTGCAGCACTGTGGTGGCTACTAAGAAAAGTGATTCCCTCTCCTGGGAGCTTCTTTCCTTCCTGTAGAAAGAGACCAAGCAGGTTCTTTACCTTTGGTCAACCAAATGGTGAAGCAGGATGCTCCAGAGATTCACCTTGAGCGAGACCCACAGTGCAACTGTGATCCGTGGGGAGCCCAGCAGTGGGGTTGCCCTGATCTGGTGTTGTATTTCCCAGTTTCCATGAATTCTCCCTGTTTCTGGGAAGGCAGAGTGGCTGGGTGCATGCTTGTGGGTGGGCTGTACAGAGGCAGCAGCAGGAAGGAGCACACAACTGAATCCCTGCAGCAGTTGCCAGAGCATGGGTGTCGTTTTCAAGACCATGGCACTGGATGAACCATTTCTCCCATGAGCTGCAAGCTGTCTGGAGAGCTTGGCCAGCTGGATCTTCATGGCAAATCCATCTGAGTCTCTACAGGCACAGAACTAAGGGAAACTTAGCTGTAAATATACTGACGTGACCTGGAGAGAGATTTAAAATATTTATCCTAGAGCAGAGCTTGGGATATAAATAAGCTCCCTGTCTGTTTCCCTGCACGCAAGGCTCAGAAGTGCAGCTGTCCCTTTGTCCCCAGCTCACAGAGTCCTGTTTGGGACCAGCAAGTTGCTTATGTGTGGGCTTGAAGTCCATAGAGATGGTGTAAACATCTAGAACTGTCAGCAAAATGGAGAGGGTATTTGCAGTGGTGTAGATGGGGATTTTTGACTGCAGATTCTGTCCCTGCTGGCTCTGCTCTGTAGTTCTCGGGGTGTTTGTGGGGTTTGCTGCTGAGCCATGTGCTGGGTGAGGTTGTAACCCTCTCACTTGGCCCCTTGAGCAAGCAAGATCTGCAGGATGTCCAGGCAAGCCTAGCCAGGGGGAAGCACAGGTTTGGGTGGTACTGGGGGTGTTTTCTTCCTTCCAGGGGGTTTGGTGGCAGCACACAGAGAAACAGCTCGCTCAGGCACTTTCAGTGGCAAAAATAAGCTTCATTCTCCAGCAAACAGTCCTGGCAGGGGTGCTCCATGGCCAGTGCAGCCTTGCTGGGCTCCCTGCATGGAGGGGAGCTGGCTCTGAGCAGCAGCTCTGTCTCTGATGGTGGTGCTGCATTGCTGAAGCAGCTGGCCCTGCTTGCAGGCCTCGTGTGCATGCTGCTCCTCTCTGCTCTGCTTCCCTTGCCCTGGCCTCTTCCCACCCCCACCCCCTTTTGTCTTTACAGCCTGAGCTCCCATTCTCTGGAGCGCCTGGCTGGGGCTCCTGTTTGCTGAGGGGAAGTGCCAGACAGTTTTATGGAGCTTCTTCTGCTTTTTCCCCTCATCTGGAACGGTGTTTCAGCTGGAACAGGAATAATGCAGAGCCCTGGCCAGGAGCTCCATCCACACACACAAACACACAGAGTGCTGTTCTGGGGGAATCCCTCTTGGCTGGGCTTGGGATGGCAGCAACAACATCAGCCTTTGGCCCTCAGCCTGGGTGCAGGGATGTGAGGATGGATTGGCAGGAGCTGGGGTGATACCTGGAGGTGCTGGCCCCAGCTGCCCTGCTGTGATACCTGTCCCTGGTGTGACACCTGGAGGTGCTGGCCCCAGCTGCCCTGGGATGAGCTCTGAGCCACACAGACCCTGTCCTTGCTGCCAGCCCCAGGGCAAGGAGTGATGAGCCAGCCCTGTCACAGCTCTGCCTGGCTGGCAGGACCTGCCTGCCTGTCCAAGAGCACCTGGGCTCTCCTCTGCCAGCAAGAGTTTTGCTTAGTAAAGACATTTTCATTGTTACATGGCCCATGCTGCAATTGTGGGGGGAGCATGATCCTTGAAGGCCACTGCATAGGAAGCATGTGGCTCATCCTGGTTCCACTTGGCATCTTTCTCCTCTCTTTCCTTTAGTGGGAGAAAAGTGCAATCCCTCTGCTGTGCTGGCCAGAGAGCTCAGCCTTCAGATCCCTGTGGCTGCTGCCAGCAGCACACATCAGGTGTTTGTGAGGAAAGCAGGGAATTGCTCAAGGGCTCAGAGCAAGCCTGGCAGAGTTGGCTGGCAAGATGGGTGGGTGCAGCAGGTCTGTCAGTGGTGCTGAGTCGCCCTTGAAACATTCGTGTTTCTCACTGGGGCTTGGCAGTGCAGCTGGCAGTGTCTGCTCAGGAGCCTTTGGCTGATGCCCCGTGAAAGATGGTTTCATTGAGCCAGCAGGATTCCCAGCTCCTGTCTCACTGTCCCTCTGTCTATCTGCTACAAAGATGTTGGCCTGGGGATCCCATGGCCACCACTGCCTTTGATGCCCAGCAAGCAGCACTTCCTTTTCCACGGGCCAGGGGCCAAGTGGTGCTGCCAGCCCCAGCTGTGCCCTGAGTGTCTGGGCAGGAGGAGCAGTGATCTGGCTGCTGTCTCTGCCCTCTTCCTCTCCCAGCTCCACTGCACTGCATTCATGGCTTCTTGGGCCGGTTCTCTGGGCTGGCTGCTCAGAAAGGATATCTGGACTTCTCTGAGGGGCCTGGGAGCACCCAGTGACCCAAAAGAATGGTGCTGTTTCCCTGGGGTAGTGTCCTGTGGAGGTGCCTGTGTCCCCTCTTGCAGCAGGTGCCAGGAGCGCGGGCACAGCAGAGCGTGGCTTGGAGCAGTGTCAGTGCACTCCCAGGGCAGACAGGCAGCTCCAAGGCCAGTTGTTCTGGTTCAGCAGCCCCAGCAGTTTCAGGGAGCCAAGGAGCTTGGCTACCATGGGGAGTTCCCTCTCTTGCTCCAGTTTTTTCTGTTTGAGTGAGGCGCTGAGATGTTGGGAGAAGCTGACGCAAAGCTCAGCTCGCAGTTCAGCCCAGACACGTTCTCCTTAAAGACCACTAGCCAGTCCCACAGCCCTGGGGACAAGGGTGTCTGCCCCACAAGATCAGGTGAGCCTGCAGTGGGGTTGACAGCAGCCCTGCTTGGCTTGGGAATGAGTAGGAACCTCCCAAAATACTCCCATTGCTCTGTGGCTGCAGAGTAGCAGCCCTGCTTGCTGTTCTTGTTCATTGCCAGAGTAGCAGCTCGCTCTTCCCTCACGCCCCTGCCTTCAGAGGGTATCATCACATCCTGCTGCTTTGGAGTGGCTGCTGCCTGGCTTTGGGCACACAGGAGGGCAGGGTCTCTGCTCACTGCTGGTATAAAGGTTATGGCAGAGTCAGGAAACTGAGCTTGGGATGGGCTTGGAAGAAGCAAGCCTGTGGGATGTGTGGCTGGGGAGAGGACTGGGATATTCAGAAGGTCTGGGCTGGGGAGGCAGGAAGGGCAGCATGAGGAACAGAGGCAGGGAGATCCAAACTAGTTTGAGCTGGGCAAGTGAGTGAGATCCTGACATGTGCTGGCAGCTGCCAAGAGGCTGCAGCTGGTTTCCTGGGCTCAGTGTCCTTGTGCTGAGCCTTTCTGTCAGTTCTAATGGCCTGCAGCAGATGTGTGAGCAGCACCTGCCTGCCTTGGGATGGAGTTGTGTGCAGCAGGGGCTGCCCTGCTGTGTGTGGCAGTGAGCTCTTCCCAGGGCCAGCTGTGCCCCAGCACATCCCTGGCAGTGCTGCCTTGGTGTCTGCTCCAGCAATTGATTCAGTGTTCAAACACCAGTGGCTTTGTTCTGGATATTCTTGTGATAACTGCCCAGAAACTGGGCTTGGCCATTCCCATGTATGGGATCCTGGAAGGGTAGGGACACCCCACAGCTTGCAGCCTCTTTGAACTTTTGGGATGCTAATGGGATTTGTGCTAAGTGGTTGCTTTTTCCCTTTCCCTTTTTTTTTCTTTTTTTTGTTTTGTTTTGTTGTGGGTTTTTTTTTCCCCCATTCTAAAGCTTTGTTTGAAGGTTACAATTTGTTTGTCAGTATTTTCTGGGTTATGTTCCACACAGAAAGCAGTAGAGAGAGGAGCTGTGGGACACCTGGAGCCAGCTCAGTGGTGGTGTGCAGGCATCATGTCTCTTGCAAATCTGGAGTGAACTGCCCCAAAGGCAGAGGTTCAGTGGCCATCTGGGCACACTCCACACTCTCACAGCAGAGCTGCTGGATCCAGGTGTGTGATACAATCACAGGGGCAAAGAGATGATGTTTTCCCAAGTTCCCAATCATCTAGATCCACCACAGTATGACCTGGAGCTCCTGGGTACTGGTCCAGTTTCTCCTGCCTCATGAAGCCACTCTAGCAGAGCATTTCTTGGAAATGCTGCTCTGTGCCTGTGATTGCTTTCCTGGGTGCAGAGTGAGTTTTTGATTTTACTTTAACTGGAACGGGAAAAGATGTAGTTTTAAAAACCTTATATGATGAGTGCCCAAAGGCTTTCCAGATGTTGAGCTGCTCTGTGTTCAGAGCCCCTTGCCTGAATCAAACCATTTCCATCTGGCCTGCTGGTTTATTGCAAGCCTGCCCATCTGAGAGGCTTTCTGGACTGGAACCGCTCTCATGGAGGATCGCTCTGGCTGGAAGTAATTTGGAGATGCAGAATATCTCTGGGTGTTTGGCTTGGCTGCTGCTCCAGCAGTGGAAGAGCTGTGTGTGGAGCAGGGTTGCTCCCAGCTGCTGTTTTTTGTGGCTCCAGGGGCCTGCCTAGGAGGCAGGGGGGGTTCCTCACGTTACTGAGCATTCATGATTTTCCTTGCTTGCTTCTATGGCTTCAGCTGGTGTGAGTGAGCCTGCTGGCTCTGTGCTTGTGACCAGCACAGAGGAAAAGCTGACCCGTGTGTCGTTCCCTGTTCTGGCACGCCAAAAATCTGCTTTTATATGAGCGTGCTCATAATGAGCTGTGCCAGGAAACACATGGCTTGCTGGAGACATGAATGGGAGGTCTGTATGGGGCCCTGTGCTCACTGAGAGCCCTGCAGGGACAAAGAGCAGATGCTGGTGTGCTCTGCTTGCTCTGTGGCAGTCTGTGTCCTGTGGGCTGCAGAGCGTGGGGAGCAGAAATGGGATCAAGGTACGAAGTGCTTGGCTGATCCAGTGGTGGCAGAGGACAGGACAGGAGGCCTGGTGAGTGGTTTTACTGCCTACTGCTCTTTGTGGCTCTCCTGCTCTGAAGATGTGGCTATTTGCAGTGAAGGCTGGGTTGGAAGGAGCCCAGGCACTGCAGGCAAGCAAAGTGCTGCTAATAGCTTAGGATGACAATTGTGGATGAGGATGAGGGAGAACAGGAGAGAGATGCCAAGCCCATTGGGCCCTAGGTTTAATGTGGGCACAGGGGCTGTGCAAACTGTGCCTGGCTGCAGCAGGAAGAAAAGACTGTCAGGGCAGAGTTGCAGTCCTGAGCATCAGCAGCACTTCAGTGTCTGGAGTGCTTCTCCCTTGTAGGGAGTGCTGCCAAGGCTGCATGGGCTGAGCTGCTGCTGAGCAGTGCTCACACAGCACACGAGGAGTTAAACCTGCCCGCAGGCAGTGCAGCCTTGTTCTGACAGAGGGCTTGTCAGGTCCTCTGGACCAGCAAGCTCAGGATGCTCTAGCTCAGTGATTTCATTGCCCAGCCTTTGGAAGCAAGCCAGGGCTTGAGCACAGAGTTTGCTGCTCTTTGATCCAAGAATGACTAAAAGCAAAGCCCAAGTGCTGGAGCCATTCCCAAGGACTTGGCAACTGAAGGAATTGCTGCCTGCACACTGTGATGTTTAAGTTGCTCCTAAAGACAAGACCTGCTTGATAATGCTTTCTGAGAGTGTGATATTGAAACCTGTGAGAGGCCAGGACCCCCAGTCCTAACACCATCCCTGCTGTCCTTAGGATGGAGCACAGGTCATGGTCTTTTCTGAAGATGTGCCCATGGTTGCCATTGACACCACACGTGTCTTTCTCAGAGAATAGGTGATAAATCAGTCCTGAGTGTGAGCTTCTCAGCCTCTTCTGCTCTTTCTCCTTTCGGGACTGTCTTCTTGTGGCCCCTAGCTCTGCCCCTGGCCTTGCAGGGAGCCAAGTCACCCTCCAAGCTGTGGTTCTGGTTTGTTGGTTTCGCTTGGGGTTAGCAGCAGCTAAACATGCAGCAGGGGGATGCAGTGGCAGCTCTACCCGTGTCTGCCTTGCCTTGTTGGAGGTTTACAGAGCTGGGAGTGAGTGCATTAGCTCATCCAAATCCTCCTTTTCCTTAGTGGTTTCTCATCAAAGAGCAACAGCCTGTATTGCTACTGGACAATTTGTTTCTTCAGTGGTCTGAGCAGCGGCAGGGGCAGAAGATGAAGGTCACAGTGTGGATATGTGGGGTGGTCATGTATTGAGAATGGATTTGAGGGGGCTGAAAGCTGTCACTGCCACCTTGCTTTGCTGAGCTCTGTTAGTTAGCTGGCACACCCAGAGCTGGTAGCTGAATTAAGAAGTGGTGAAAGGGTCTCTTAATCCTGAATCTGAAGTGCTGCAGCCTGGGGATAGATTTAGGCTACTCCTGCTGTTCACCTCAAGTCAGAGGTGGGGACTTGGGCATCTCTGGCCAGGCCAGCCTGCTCTCTCCCAGCTGTATCCCTGGACTCTGTTCTGCAGGAAAGTGCATTGTGTGGCTGCACAAGGGGCCCAGGGCCTTCCCTCAGTGAACTGCTGGGGTGCCACAAAGGGCCCTGCAGGTTTGGGGAGCCAGGGAGAGCAGCTTCCCAGCTGTGTGCTTCCCAGCAGTGCCTTCCCAGGGAGCAGGGCGTCTTTGCTAACTATGAATGGAGATGGACGGGTGTCGGAACTCAGCACATCCCTCTGCCGAGGGCTCAGAGACCCTGGCATGCTGCCCAGAACTCCTGGGGATTCGATTTTGACCCTTGGAGCAAATTACCAGCTTTATATGAGGACGTGAAAGTCACACAAGTTTGAATGGTATAATAACAAAACATTCACAGGGTGAAAATGTAGATTTTAGGATTTTTGGTATGAGGGTTATGGGGACAAGATGGAGGAATCAGGGCATGTCTAGTCCTTCTTTCTTCTTCTTGTTCTCCATTTTCTGCTGTGATGTTGGCACTTTGGGATGGGTTTAGAGTAGAAGTGCACTGTCTAACATAGGTGATAGGTATTGGGAATTAAGAGTAAATATGATATATGTAGTTTGTAGTATAAAAGGACAATACCACCTTGGGGGCGGTCAGAGTGCTCGTGGATGCCCTGCTGAGCAGATCTCGGCTGGGCAGAAAGAAAATTTTATAGATAAGAATTAATAAACAACCTCAAGACTGAAAAGTGGAGTCCAGACTCGATCTTCAGTTGCACAGGCCGAAGCAGAGACATCCTGCACATCTCGGGGCAGCAAATATCAACAGCCAACCCCAGAGACAGGGAGCAAATGTTTAGCAGTGTGTTACAAAGCTCTCTGTCTCCTTCAGTGCTGAGCTAGTGCTGTAAATACATTCATCTCCTGCCTCAGGTCTGAGACCTGCACACTCCTTGTGCAGCCCCAGGAAGAGCTGGTTCCGTGGTGGGGCTGGGACAGCTGTGAGCTCCTGCTCTGGCATGGGAGCATGGGAGCTCCACTCTGCTTTGAGAGGCCAAACAGATGCTGGCCAGTCATGTCCTCTGCCAGAACAGCTGGCTGGGCCAGTTTTTGCAGCTGGCTGCTTCCATCACATCTTGGTACTTCTGGGTCTTAATTTTGTTTCTTCTAAGCCAGGTTTTCCCCTTCCATAGCTGCGGTAGGTCTGAGGCCTCCTGCTGGCAGGGAAGAAGAGGAAGAGGATGGCTCCCTTTTGGGGAGAAAGGATGGATGCAGTTTGGGTGCTCTGGGCTTTGCTGTCCTGGGCACTGGAGAGGAATTGCAGCTCCTCTGAACTGATGTTCCAGGTGCAGAACATTAAAGAAATTGGCTTGCACATCTGGCTGAGCTGACCCAGGGTGAATTTTGCTGAAGTGCTCCTGGAAGCAAGTCTGCAGAATAATGCTCCTGGGGCCTGGCTGGAGAATGGGGCTGGGCTACAGGCTGCAGAAGCACCAGAGTGCTGGGCTTGCTTTCCAAACCAGGAAATCTTATACTTGCACAGAGCCCTCTCCTGAATCCCATTCCCATGCTTTTAGCTCCTGGTTTGGTTGCAAGCAGCTTTGGGATTACTCATATCCTGTGGTGTCTCAGAGATTGGTAAACTCTTGGGTACAAAGTGAAATGGATCCTCTCCTTTTCCCTCTCTGTCCTTTGTCCAGAACTCTTCTATTTCAGAGGAGCTGATGCCCAGGAGCTGCGCACTGGGAATGCCTGGATGTGGGCAGTTTGGGGTGGATGGAAGCATGGATCTCCCACAGGGCTGGGGATGTGGAGCACTGCATTGTGCTTTCCCCAGCAGGGCTGTAGGTGGGAGAGGTGCCTGTGCACTCAGCAGGAATCTGGGGCTGTGCAGCAGCTGAAGCCTTTGTGGTTGAGGCCGCATTCCCAAGCGATGTTGTGAGGCAAGGAGACCGGGATTTTGGGATTGTTTCAAGATGTAGGCAGCCTGGCCAGGCAGGCAGGGCAGGAGATGTGCTGCCTGCTCTCCTCAGTGGCACGGTTGCTCTGCAGCACCCAGGTGGTGTTGGGTGCTGGAGTGTGCCCAGGTGAGCCTGTGGAGCTGGCACTGAGGCATTAAAGCAGTGGATTCTAGTTATAGCACTTCTGGCTCTGAAGAATAGTCCCAAAGACATTCCCAGTCCGTGCTGAGTGTGCTGCCACATCACTGCATTGATGCTGTGGCAGCCTTTGAGGGAGTGGCTACCATGGGGCTCAGTGTCCTTTACCAGAGGTGCGGAGAGTTCTTTGCTTCCTGGCAATCCCACAGGATTGAAAACTTACTCTGAAGAGCTTCAGACAGCAGTGACTGACTTCACAGAGTTGCTCAGAAGTCTGTTCTGGATATGACTTTGTTGATTTTATTTGGCACCTGAAATACTCTGCATGTGCTCAGGCTGGAGTCCAGCAATGGCTGAGTCCTGGTTGCATCCCCAAATTTCTCCTCACAGAGAAAAGCAAGGCACAATTCTTCCCAAGAATATTTCTGGGTTTCACATTCTCTGGACCTCAGAGAAAGAGAACACAGTTCTTATCATTTGCTGTGCCTGTGTTTGTGCCAAAGGAGAATGCAACATGGAGATTGTTTACCCAAAGTGATGGTGTTGTGTTTCCTTGGCCTGTCAGGGCCAGGTGTGTGTGTGTGTGTTGGGACTGTTGGGTGACAGTCACAAGTTCTGTGCAGTGTGAGCAGTTGTGTGCAGAGTTGACTGTTTGGCAGGTTCAGTTTTAGATGTATAGAATCATATAGTATAATAAAGTAATTAATTAGCCTTCTGATAAGGTGCAGTCCTCCTCATCATTCTCTCTCCCCTCATCGGGAGTGCCTGCAAATTCAATACCTGGGGACACCCCAAGACAAAAAAGTGAATTGAGATACACTTGTTAGAAACCAGGACTGGTAATGCAGGTGTATTAGTGTCACTGTTTTTCCTGGAAAGCTGCTATTTGCCTCCCTAAAAAAATGAAATGAAATTAGTTTTGAGCAGAGGGTACCACTACCTGAAGGATGCTGTGTTCCTGCACTCAGATCTTTGCCAGGATGATCTCACAGCCAGGATGGGATCTGAGCTCTTCTCTCCATCCTTGTGCATCCTACTAGTCCATGTCCCCTCCCTGCAGATGATTTGCTTTGTAGTGTGTGGGGATGATACCCTGAGGACCTGTAGGTACCAATTGAACCTCCCTGCACAATTCACTTAACCTTTATCTATTACCTCAACAGGAGGGTTTTGCATTTCAATTAAGTAGCACACTACTGGGTGTTTTCAAGTGTGCTGCATTTCAAACATGTTTATCTAATCTGGCTGAAGCTTTCCTGAAAAGCTTTCTTGTAGCCACGATTGAGAAGCTTTAGTCCAGAAACCTGTGTGGAGGGTTTCTTTTTCTCCCAGCCAGGGGTGGCTGCTGTCACATGCATGTGCAGAGGCTGGATGTTTGCCAGCACACACAATTGGGACTGCTCCATGCTGGCGTGGGCTCTGCAGGACCATGGCTGGCCCGGCTGTGTTGCTGGGGGAGAGCTCTGCACTGCCTCTGTCTTGCTAAGGCTGATGTGGCATTGCTGGGTCGTTTTTGAGGTGACTCTCACTGAGGGAAGCGTTTTGCTTTGTTCAGCAGCTCCCAGCAATGTGTCCCAGCCCAGATGAGCTCATGAAACCACAGCAGAAGCTGTTGGGAAGGTGTCCAGTGTGAGCTGAGGCTGCCTTTGCTCTCTCTGCTGGGGTAGCCTCCAGTGTCTGAGCCACACATGGCCATGGCTCTGCCACACAGGAGAGCTGGGAGGTCCTGCAGCTGCTGAGAGGAACAAACAAATTTTCTTTACTCAGCAGCGGTGCAGATTGTTGGCTTTGTACAGGTTTTACCCAAACTCCAGCATAATGGCATCCCACACAGCAGCCCTCTCCTTGGACAGCTTCCTTGAGCCTCTGTCCCAAAAGCCCAGGAGGTGGAGGAGGGATGCACAGACCCTGCTGACTGCAGCCTTTTCCTGGCTTGTGCAGGGTTGTCCAGGGTTGTGCAGCTCTTCCAGGCAATTCCCATCTCCCAGCACTGGGCCCTGGTGCTCTGGATTGAAGTACTGTGAAAAGCTGTGTCCACCTCTGGGCTTCTGATATCTTCCACCCCAGAACTCAAGTAGGATTCCTCTGGACCACATCTAGCTGCTCCTGGTCTTTCCTTGCAGCCCAAATGTGACCCATGGTTGGGACAATGGTTTCCAGCATGTGTAGCCAGTTCACCAGTGGCACCTTGGATGCTATTGTCAGACAAAACACAGGTTGATGGCTCTTGCTGCACTTTAACATTTATTGATCCCATTTTGCCTTGACACTTGTGCTCGTGAGCTGCTCATCACAGGCATCTTGCCTTAGCTGAAATGGTTGTGTCCATTTCCCCAGCATGGAAAACAGCAATATGAATAATTCCTCCTGTTCCACCAGGGAGCTGGATCCCAGTGTTTCCTGACACCTGGTAAAATCCCTGCTTCCCATGTGGGACTTGTGCCAAGCCACCATCATGTCCTCTGTCCACAGAGTCACGTCCTTCTCCCTGCACATGGGGCATGCTGGAGCAGCAGGATGCATGTGATGAGGCAGCCAAAGCTCTCAGTGACCAGTGCTGAGTAAATGCACTTGTGCTGTCAGTGATGGGCTGAAAGCAGCTCTGTTGCTCTTTGGCCGTTACGTTGGTAATGCTGATGATTTAATGCTAGAAGTGCATGTAATTTAAAATAGAACATCTTGATACCCTAATGGTCTGCACCTTCAGAGAGGTGTCTCATCACAAACTCCAGCACTGGCATGGTCATTAGGCTGACACTGCAAGAGCAGAACAAATCCATCTCCTGCATGAGCTTTGTGTGCCCTGCCACTTGGCACGTGCTTTGTCCCATACAGGTGTGCTTTGATGGAAATATGCCTGAGGCATGTCTGGGGAAAATAACAGACCTGGGTCCTGTAGGTTCAAACCTGAGTGGATTTGAGTGCTCTGTTCCCCTTTCCTCCTGCCCCTTTGACCCAGCACCAGTTCTGGTGTGAGCTCAGCTCCTGATGTTCTGGAGCTCTTAGGCTGTGGAGCACATGGCTGTGTTTGAGTGAGGCTGGGTGGCTGCTGCCTTGCTGAGTGCTCTGGTTGGGACAGATCTGATGTGACACATGTTCCTGCACGTTGTATCACCTTGAGGCGTGTGTTCATCTCGGGTTCCTGAGCCAGCTGTCACAGGCTGATGGATAGTTCCTGCCTTTAGGGGAGGTGCATGGCAGCTGCCCATGGAGACTTCACTGGATGTGCTGACCCTTGGAGCACAGCATGTTGATGGGACTTGGCTCAGTGTGAGACCCAGGGAAATGGGACCATCAACAGGTTCCAGAGAAATGCATGGAGCTGGCTGTTCTGCTGCAGAAGTCAGGACAGCCAAATTCAGAGTTCCATAGCTCTCGGATCAGAGGAAATTCAGTTGGGAATTCAGTGACAGAACTGCAAAATCCAGTCCCTGCTGCTGGCTGATGTGTTTGGGACAGGTCTGAAGCCCTGTTGGAGTGCCTGTGTCAGGGCCTTGCTGCTGCTGCTGCTGCTGTGAGTTGGGGAGCACAGACCAGCCCTGCAGGAAATGTGTGCCTGACACCGGGGTGCCCATGAGCAGCATTGCCTTGGCCCCTGCACTCTGTAGCAGGCTCCAAAGGTTTTCCAGCATGGGAAGGGCTCTTGTGGCTTCCTGGAATTTGATGGTCTTCAAAACATCTCTTTTGGAAAAGGATTCCTTATCCCTAGCTCTGTCTGACTGAGATGTGTTGTCAAATCGTATCCCTTCACCAGGCTTTTATACAAATGCCAGGTTGGAGGATGTGGCTGAGTGTCCAAAGAGGAGCTGCCTTTCAGCTGGACTTTGATACTGCTCATGTAACTTATCCAGGCAACCACTTTGTGAAGCTGTTTCTCCTGCAGTGGTGGGAAACGCACTGTTTTGACCCTGCTCTTGTTCATCTTCATTCTAAGAAGCTCAAAATCTGCCTGGCTTGGCCCCTTTCCCTGCAGAGCATGGTGCTGCTGACAGAGTCCAAGAGGCATCCTCATGTGCTGAATTGCCTTTTGTTTGCTTCCCTTGCTTTTCCAGCTGGTAACCAGAGCAGAGCGCCTGCAGGGCTGGCTGGGGGCAGCCAGCAGCCAGATCTGGCAATGTGTGAGAGGTTCCCTCAGCAGCCATGCCAGGCACTGCCCAGGGAAGCACCCTGCCCGAGCTCCGGGATGGGCATTAGTGTGTCAAGGAGGGCTCTTGGGGGTTACCATCTCTGTAGAGAGATGCCTCCAGCCCCTCAGGCCACTACCAGACCCCAGCAGCTATTGCAGTTTGTTGTTTCCGCTTCTGCTTGCGAGTGGGCTGAGTCACCAGCGCAAGTTTGTGGTGTCTCTGTTGCATCCTCTTGTGCTGTGTTCCAGCAGCTGCTGTGTTTATTCACATAGATAATCCTTGTTCCACACCAGTGTTTCTCTGTGTGATTGCTGGGGCTGTGGAGGTGAGTCAGAGGCACAGTCCTGAGGAGAGGGACTTTGAGGAAAACCTAGAAACAGTGTGTGCGTGTTTGTGATCAGGGACAATCATGGTGCAAGGCTGGAACTTGGGACACATCCCAAAAAACTGGACAAGAAGCACTCAAAGAAACATTCCAAGTGCCCAGGAAGCTGCTTGCTCTCCAGGGCTTCCTGGCTCATACATTGCAAGACATCTTTCTGTTCAGGCTGGAAGTGTGACTCTCAGTAGTGGGTTGTGGGAGCTCCCTCTTAATGCCCCTGTCCCCAGGGAGCAGAGGGCCCTCCTTGGCTGTGGCAAGCTTGGTCAGGCCTGTTCCAGTGATTGCTGCAGACAGGCTTAAAGCAGCTGTGCTGGCATCCAAGCACAGATCTGTTCAAACTCTGAATGAATTTTGACAGATGTGCTTTGAGCTCTGTTTCTCCTAACACGGCTCTGACTGTCTGGAGACCCTTGAGAACAGCACATGCTTACCTGATCCACTCTTCTCCTTCCCTTGCTCTGAGCATGCCCTCCCTTTTCTGTCCTGCAGCCGTGGGCGCCCAGGCGAGCATTCTTTTCACCAAAGAGCCGTACTCGCAGGACGCCCTGCACGGCCGCAGCGCCATCCTCCGCTGCGAGGTCAAGGAGCCGGCGGATGTGGAGTTCCAGTGGCTGCAGGATGGAATTCCCGTCCAGGACACGGAGCAGCGCTTCAAGGAGGGCAGCAACCTCCAGTTTGCCGCCGTAGATCGGCACCGGGACGCTGGGCTCTTCCAGTGCCTGGCGAGGAACGTGCTCACCGGGGAGGAGGCGCGCACGGCCAACGCCTCCTTCAACATCAAGTGTGAGTGTGGGGCTGCCTGCAAGGCACAGGAAAAAGCAGTCTCTTGGGAGGGCCAGAGGCTGGAAATAGTTTTGCCAGGCTGTCTGCTAATGCTTGTGTGGGTCAGACAGGGATCGGACAGCTTGGGCTGCTCAAGTCGGATTCCTCTTCAGCTGCCGTGTCCATCCTGCCCTGTAGTCCTTTTTGTCGTCAGGTGTCCCTGAGGCTGTCAGAGATGCTTTCTCCTGTCCCCTTTCCTGTTTGTGCATATGAAGCTGGGACATTACTGCAGCAAGTGTGTCCTGGGCACTGCAGATCCTTTCAGAGCTCACCTTAACCCTCAAAGAACAGCTATGCAGGGCAAAGTGGGATCTCTGCAGTGTGGGTGTCTCTTTGCTCCACACTGGCTTGAGGGCATGTGTATCTCTAAGCATGCTTGTGCCCTTGCTGCCTCCTCTTGTTATCGGTGAGTCACCACTAACCAGCACCTGGGCTCTGTAGGTTTGGAGAGACAGCTGTGTTGGTATTCTTTGATCCCACAGGGATTGAGACAGGCAGTGTGGTTCTGAAGCAGCCGGCCAGCGTAGCTGAGATCCAGCCCTCCTCCACAGTGGTGCTGCGGTGTCACATCGATGGCCACCCACGGTAAGGGTTGCCTCCTGAGGAGTGGACCCTGCCAGGGGCCCCTGCACCTTGGCTTTGTGGTCTCTCTTTCTCTCTCTCTCTATCCCCCTCCCTCTACCCTGCCACCTTTTTTCTTTCTGCTCCTCCCCCACTCCCCTCCTCTCTCCCGCAAGAATTCAGTAGAGTCAGGGAAGGCCAAAGGCAGGATTGAGCCTGTGCTGAGCGCCGCGGGAGAAGGCAAACGGCTTCCCCAGAGCCGCCTAGCGAGGAGCACAGTAAGGATGGGCTGGCACAGCCCAGCTGCTGAGCTGCTTGGTGTGCTGCAGTCACTCTCCGTCGCTTCCCAGTCGTGTCCCGTCCACCTTGGCTGCATGTCTCATGGCTTCGTGTCTGTGTCGGGGCCAGCAGCGGGCACGGAGAGCCAGGGCACGGGGCCATCTCTGGGCTGTCTCCTCCGCACACCCGTTCCCGGGGCTGCCCTGACGGCGCCGTGCCTGTGCTCACCCACCCGCCCGTGTCTTGCAGCCCCACGTGGCAGTGGTTCCGGGACGGTGTCCCCCTCCCTGAGAGCCACAGCTCCTACTCTGTCAGCAACAAGGAGCGGACGCTGACCCTGCCGAGCGCCAGCCCCGATGACAACGGGCTCTACTACTGCTGCGCCCGCAGCGCCGTGGGCTCCGTGTGCAGCCACAACAACTTCACGCTCAATGTCATTGGTGAGTTGTGTCCCAGCTGTCACCCTGCCCTGCCCACAGCCTGCTCTGCTGCAGGGGAACCTCAGCCTAGCGTGGCTTTCCTCTGTGTAAAGCTACTGGGCAGAGACACACCCAAAAAATCGTGGCCAGGTGTCACAGACATGTTTTATGAAAAACCCTTAGGATTTTTTCTCCCGAGAAGCCTCAGAGACAAAATGTAAACAACCATCCTCTGCTGCTGTAGAATCCAACAGGTGGATCTGTGATTGGTCTCATGTAATTGTTTCTAATTAATGGCCAATCACAGTCCAGCTGTCCAGACTGTCCCAGTCACAAGCCTTTGTTATCATTCTTCGTCTATTCTTAGCTAGCGTTCTGATAAAATCCTTTCTTCTATTCTTTTAGTATAGTTTTAGTATAATATATATCATAAAATAATAAATCAAGCCTTTTGAAACATAAAGTCAACATTCTCTTCTCTTCCCACATCCTAAAACCCCTGCGAACACCACCACAGCCAGGCTGGAGCCCAGCCCTGTCTGTGTGTGTTAATTCACCCCTGTGTCTTTCTGGAGCAGATTTATGCTGTCTTCTTTTGTAATGGAGCACCCTGGAGGCTGTAGGTGCTTCTGGTTTTGCTAATGTCATTGCCATGTGGGTAAATGCCCTGTTGGCCTTTGGAGGAAAGTCCTAAGGAGGGCAGGAATTGCTGACATTAGAGGAGTATTTGGAACTGGACAGGGGAATTTTGCTGTCCAGTGTCAGCTTTGATCTGTTCACTAGGAGCCAGGGTGCTCAGGGCTGTGCTGGAAGCAGAAGGGGTTTTCCCCTTCTGAGCAGCTCCCACATGCAGTCCTGGGCTCTGAGTCCCTGACTCCAGCTGTGCTGGCACGTTTGCCTCCTTTGGGCTTGCAGGGCACACCCAGCTCTCCTTTGAGCTTTTCCCAGAGCACTGGTGTGGGGACACCACAGGCCCCTCTGTCCCCCTCACCCTCCTGTGGTCTGTGCCATTGCAGATGAGAGCTTTCCTCAGGCAGTGATCGTCCCTCAGGACCTCATCGTGACCAAGAACGAAGAGGCCATGTTTGACTGCCAGTTTGCAGCCGTGCCCCCTCCCACGCAGGAGTGGCTCTTTGAAGACAACCCTGTCACCAACAGATCCAAGTAACAGGGACCCCAGTGCTTGGGCAGGGCTGGGAGGAGAGGGGCGCTGTTCCAGAAGAGAGAGGTCAAACCCTGCCTGTACAGGAGGGCAAACACACAACATCAGAGTGGTCATGGGGATTGGTTTCACAGCTTGACTGGCTTGGGTTTAGCAGGGACTTGGTCCTTGTGCGTGGTGTTTGCCTGAACAGGACTCAGGGAGCAGTTTGTCCTCAGACAAATCTGTGAGGCTGTCACTTCTAGATGCCCATGCATGATGGCCCCACAGTCAGGAATGTCTGTCTGCCCCAGATGTGGTGATTCTATGGAGCCAGGGAAGCTCAAACTCCAGACACCCACTTGGGGCAATTCACAGTCAGGGTTGTGTCCCAGTACTAGATGCCAGCACATGGCGATCCCCAGACTTGGGAACACTTCCCAGACCCCAACATCTGCACAGCAATCACTGGCCCCATGGCACTCCTGCACTTCCACATCCATGTGCATGGTGATCCCCAGAGCCAGGAGTGTTTCTAAGCCCCAGATAGCTTGAGCATGGGGCAGTCTGCAGGGCAGGGCAGTGATCCCAGAGCTGGGATGTGTCTCTTCCAGACTGGAAAGCAAGCAGTGCCATCTGGGTGCTGGCAGCCCCCGGGCGCCACCTTGTGTCCCCTGCCCCTCCTCCTGGCTCTGTGTGCTCCCAGAACTGGCTCCTGCTTGCTGATGCATTTTTTGGTGGGAGCCAGCTCTTCCACCAAGAAAAAAACTTCTATGAGCTCATTTCCTCCATGAAGAATGTATCCCAACCATCTTGTTCATGTGTGGTGGGAAGTTTTGGCGTGGCCCCTCCTGGTTTCACGGGCTCATGCAGGACATCTCAGCTCTGTAGCTGTGGCCTATGTCCTGCAGAGATGCCCACTGAGCCCTTGCTCTCCCCACGTGCCCAGGACCACCGTGTTTGCCAATGGCTCCCTGCTGATCACCCAGGTGAGGGCTCGCAGCACCGGTGTCTACAAGTGCGTTGGCCACGGGCAGAGGGGGAAAACTCTTGTGCTGAAGGCAACTCTGAGGCTGGCAGGTGAGGTCTGGGGCTGGTGACAGGGTGGGCAGTGGGTCCCAGAGTTCCAGTGTCACCCTGGAGCTATGTGACAATATAGCAGCGGGTCAGTACATGCAATGGTTCGTCCTTGCTGTCTGGATGAGGGGAGCAAACAGTTTGTTTGCTCTCACCTTTAAATGGTGCCTCCCCTGTGAATGATGGTGTTGGTGGGTTGGCTACATCTTGTTGCCCTCTTTGAGCCCTGTGGTCTCTTCTTCCTCTCAGAGATTGAAGACATGGCGCCCTTCTCCCCGAAGGTGTTGACGGCAAACCAAGGGCACCGCGTGTCCTGCACTGCCCCACAGGGCATACCCACACCCCAGGTCTGGTGGGAGAGAAACCAGGAACGAGTTCCCACTGCTGGCAGGGTGTACCAAGAGGCAGAGCAGCTCATTTTCACCAGTATCACAGAGATGGATGCAGGGATCTACACGTGCCATGCTGCCAACAAGGCTGGAGAGAAGAAACAGGAGTTGAGCATCACTGTGGCTAGTAGGAAACTTTCTGAAAAGGGTGGGAGCAGAAGAGGGGCTGGGTAGGGGGTTGGGGTGAGCTGGGCAGCATGGCTCATTACCTCACTGATACAGAGAGGCACCTCTCATGGCTGAGCTGCAGGTTGCACACTGCCTGTGTGTTTGCACTGCTACTGGCCAGAGGGGTAGTGAGTGGCTCTGTGTAACACCTTGCCTTCATGCCCAGCGGTACCCAAATGGGTGGAGATGCCCAAGGACAGCCAGCTGGAGGAGAGCAAGCCAGGATATCTGCACTGCCTCAGCAAGGCCTCCCTGAAGCCCACCGTCACCTGGTACCGCAACGGCGTCTCCATTTCTGAGGTGAGGCCGCAAGGCAAGCCCCTGCCCCTCGTGGGCACTCCTGCTGGGCACCTGCTCTGCTGCTGCTGTTTCTCACCTTGCTCCTAGACCCAGCTTCCCTGTCACCCCCACTTTGGCCTTATTCCTGGCACTAGCTCCATCCTCCTGATGTGTGGGTGCACAGTTGGCTGGCAGTCAGCCCTGTGCTTTTGGGGACAAGAACCGCTTGTCTCGGTCCTCCGTGTGGGTCTCAGCAGGGCTGTGTTTATCTGAAGCGCGGTGTGGCACGTGTGGAGTGCCAGCAGTGCCACAAGGCAGGGCTGACCCTAGGGCTGGTGACAACGTCCCTTGTGCCCTGCTCCTTCCCCCGCTCTGGGCAGGACTCGCGGTTTGAGATCTCGGAGAACGGGACACTGCGCATCAACAACGTGGAGGTGTACGACGGCACCATGTACAAGTGTGTGAGCAGCACCCCGGCGGGCAGCATCGAGGGATATGCACGCGTGCACGTGCTGGGTAGGCTGGCAGCCCCTCACGTCCCTCCCTGGTGGCTGCAGGGGTGGCACCTGCAGCTCCAGGGAGCCTGAACATCGCCTCTGTCTGTTGCAGAGAAGCTGAAGTTCACGCCGCCACCTCAGCCCCTGCAGTGCATGGAGTTTGATAAGGAGGTCACAGTGTCCTGCTCGGCCACGGGCCGGGAAAAACCCACCATCCAGTGGACTAAGACAGGTCAGGGGGATTTGGTTGTGGTGTGCCTGCTTCTCACCTGAGACCATGGGAGCTTCACCTTGTCCCACCTCCAGCGTGGGTGAAGCAGCAGTGTGGCCCTGTGCATGCTGCACGACTGCTGCATCCGTGCTCTTGTGTCCTGCAGATGGGAGCAGCCTGCCATCCCACGTCAGCCACAATGCTGGCATCCTGTCCTTCCACAAGGTGAGCAGGAGCGACTCAGGGAACTACACGTGCATCGCCTCCAACAGGCCACAGGGCGAGATCCGCGCCACCGTGCAGCTCGTGGTAGCAGGTGAGGGCTCTGTGGCAGGCAGGGGCATTTCCTGCTGGACTGCCTTGGCCTGGGTGGCAGAGAAAGCAGTGTCTGGCCTGGTCCTGAGCTGGGTCTCACAGTTTGTCAGTGCTTTGCATGCAGCCTGGGAGGGCACGTGCCACTGTGCCACCGTGCTGGCCGTGCTCCCTGGTGGGAGCTTAGCACCATTCCCAGGAGCTGACAGTTCGTTTTGGCCTCTCTGCCTTCAGTTTACGTCACCTTCAAGCTGGAGCCAGAGCCCACAACAGTGTACCCGGGCCACACAGCCATGTTCCAGTGCCAGGCAGAGGGGGACCCCATACCGCACATCCAGTGGAAAGGGAAGGACAAGATTTTGGATCCTGGCAAGCTCCTGCCCAGGTACACAGCCTCCATTCCAAACTGACACGTGGCACAGCAGGACATTCCCAAGTATCCCTCATCGCTGCCCAATATGAGGGTGCCAGTGGTGCAGTCCTGGGTTCATAGCTTGGTGGGCACGTAGTTGACTCCACATGCCAGGACTTGGACTGTGCTGGCCCCAGGGGTTCCATTTCTGCCACAGCCTGCCGAGCTGTGATTGAGCTGCAGTCATCTGTTCTTAGGTGTTGCACAGCCTGAGATGGAAGCTGATGGCAGTGGGGACGTGGGGCTCAGGCATTCTGGGGATGTGGGACTTCAGGTGCCCCAGGCCTGCCTCTGCCCTTTGGTGTTTGCAAAGAGCTCTGTGTGTGTGGTTGGCAGGATTCAGATCATGCCCAATGGCTCCTTGGTGATTTACGATGTCACCTCCGAGGACGCAGGAAAATACACCTGCATCGCTGGCAACAGCTGCAACATCAAGCACCGGGAGGCATCCCTCTATGTTGTAGGTAAGGAAGGTGCTCAGGGTTGGGACATGACCTCCTGGAATCCTTGGCAGTTCTAGGCCCTGCTTCTGGCTCTGGTTGTGCCTGCCAGGTGGTCCCAGCAGCATCCCCACTGGAATGCAGCAGAGTGTGCTGTGGGATGTGCCCAGCGTGCTGTGGCTGGGTGAGGAGGTGGCCACACAGTGGATAAGGGGCTTGGGGGCTTTTCACATCCCTCCAGCACATTCCTAAGCAGTATTTGGGAAATCCCTCCACACCCCCATGTGTTGGATGCTCTCTGCCCCACAGACAAGCCAACAGCAGAAGATGATGAGGGACCTGCCAACCACACACCCTACAAGATGATCCAGACCATTGGGCTCTCAGTGGGGGCAGCTGTTGCCTACATTATTATTGTGCTGGGGCTGATGTTCTACTGTAAGAAGAGGAGGAAAGCCAAGAGGCTGAAGAAGCACCCAGAGGGCGAGGAGCCTGAGATGGAGTGTCTGAACGGTGAGGCCGGTACGCCTGAGGGTCAGGGCTTCACCACAGCCCCCTGTCCCTGTGCTGGAGAGCCTGAGGGTCAGGGAGCTCCCAGGGGATGGGAGGACTCCTAACCCATGGTCTCTTGCTCTGTGGTTTTTGCCTGGTGGCAGAGACCTGCTGTCAGGTGAGAAATGGGCAAGTCAGTGTGATACCTGAATCCCAGCCTCACCTTGTGCCATCTGTGCCTGCTGAGTTGTGTCTCAGTCCTTCATCCCAGCACCTGCATGTGGGATCACATGTCCCAGGGGAGGGAAGGATCCCTGGTGCAATGTAATGGAACAGTAGTATTCTGTTGGCCTCTTCAAATCAGACTTCAGCAGCTCCTGGTGCCGAAGGGAAGATGTGTCACTGAACTCCCTCTGTTATCTCCAGTGAGGACTTGTAAGTGATGGGGTGCAGTTGAGCTAATTCCCTGGATCTCCCCATTCATACTTCCCATAAATGCAGATGTTCTCCCTCCAGTTCTCCAGCATACAGCCACATCCTGACCACATGCAGTTTGCTGTGAGGGCCTGGCAAAACATAACTGCTAGGTTTACCTCCTGGTTTTCTCCTTGCATTGGCACTTTGAGCAGAGCCAAACCTCCAGAAGGGAAGTCTGGCTGTGGGGAACCTCCTAGGAGCAGGGATGGAGTGGCATCTCAGCAGCTTTGTGCTCTGCATCTGCCACCACTGAGATCTTTCAGTGGAAAAGTCACAGGCAGCTCACCTGTGCCAGCAGGCTCTGGCCAGCATCCCCTTCCTGGGAAAGAATTTCTTTCAATTGTTTCTGAGGTGGTCTCAGATTTTTATCTTGGCCTGTCTTTATTATATTTCTTTTCTGCTACAGTTTGCTCTTCTTATTCCCTTCATTTGGAGCCAGGTTAGCTGCCAGGTGCATCCTCATTCTTACAAGCAGACCCAGCTTCCCAGATGTCTACACTCCTTTTTGGTACTTCCACAGCCTCTCTGGAAAAGTGGTTTGTGTTTGCTGTCAGCTCTAATGGAGTTATTCCATTCACCACAGTCTTCAAAGATCTGTCTCTTTGCCTCTTTTTGATGTGGTCCTTGTTAGCTGGGTGACCCAAAGTGTTTCAGCACCTGCCTGAGCACCTACAGGTACTCCCTGGCTGACCACCAGCTGACTTTTCCAGTGCTCTCAGGGTCCAGACAGATTTAATCTCTCCGTGGACTTGCAGTGGATCTTTGCTATGGATTTCCTGTGGATCAGTGCACTCCTAACCATCCAGTTACTTTCCAAGGTCACGTCCTTGCTGTGCCACATCCTCTGTAAGGAGAGCTTGCTCTCAGTATCCATGGCTGACTCTGCTGCTTTGCTGTTGTTGTTGAATACAGACAGCATTTGGGGAGGCTCATGGCTGTGGGTACTGATTTCTGTCCTAGTGTCTCCAGGGCAGCATGGCTGTGTCTGTTTCTCCAGGAGATGCTCCTGTGTCTGTTGCAGGCAGGTGGGCAAAGCAGGCAGCTTCCTCGCACTTGGTTACTCTCTGGACTGATGGATACATGAAGCCTCCTGTCCTTTTGTTACCAAGTGCCTTGCCCAGGCTCTGTGAAACATGAACACGTGTGTTCTCCAAAGTGGCTCTTGTTGCTGCCTGCTGGTGCTGTCTCTCAGTGGCAGCACACTCATCTGCAGCCTTCTGGATTTTTTTGGCACACTTGGAGTGGTCGTCTTGTGTTATCCTCTTGGCTTCAAGCTTGTGGTCTTGAGACACGATTAGTCATGAGTGCAGATAGCAGAGGGTTAGACAGTCCTGCTGATAATGAGTGTAGAAACAGAGAGAGTGTGAGGAGCATCCAGCTTTGATTTATAGGGTAAGTGGTGGGTTTTTGTTTTTATCTTTGCAAATCTTACTCTACCACATGAGAGCAGACAGATGTCTGTAGCCATGGCTCTTAAGTCAACATATCTCAGTGTTCACAGCTCCAGTCCTACCTGTGACAAAGCCATGGTCCCTGTCATGGTGGCCAGGCCTGCTCGGGATGTGCTGGTACCTGCCTTGCACACGTGCATTGTAAACAGGCATGTACACACACTGTGTGATGCAACAGCCTGTGATGGAAACTACAGGCAGTGGGACTCTGTTGGATTTACCTCGTGCTGGGTTGTCTTTATTTTGTTAAAAATTTCCTATTGGGTGGCTGTTTGCCTAGTGCTTATTCCAGGAGCAGCTGAAATGGAGCAGTGATGCTGGAGGGGTGTGAGTGACCCTAGCTCAGGGCTGTTCCCTGCTTTAAATTCCAACTCCTGCCTTCATCTTATGGAAAGTACCTCTTCCTAGTAACGTAGTAATCAGGTCTGATCCAAGCAGCAAATACATTCAGAATCAAGGTTTGCCATCTATGCAGTCATTTCTCTACAAGCTGCCTATAAAATGCAGGGTTTTCTATTTTCTCAAGGCAGTCGTGCTTTGTCCTGTTCTCTGGCTGCTTGTGTTTGTGCTAGGGAAATTTCTAGTGAAGTTCCTGTGCAGAAAGCTTGCTGGGGCTGATTGCAAGGACAGTGCTTCCTAGCACTGCTTTAACCCAGCCAGTTAAAATCCAGGCTGGTCTGGTCTTACAGGTTCAGCACTTCCAAGAACATTCCCAAGGCTTGCTGGGAAGTGAGTAAGGAGCAGGGACATCAGAGTGCAGCAGCTGGTGTCAGATAGACTTGAGAGTCTCTTGGATATCAAGAGACTGTGGCTATAGTGAGCAGTGTCCATCTGCTCCACCTCTGCCTCGCCCATCCCATCTCCTGCTGCTGTCCTGCAGGCTTTTGTCAGTGGCAGTTTGGATGTAGCCACTGCTTGGGGATGACTGAGTGGGATGGACAAGGCCAGATGGGGCTGGCTGGCTCTGGGACCAAAGCCATTGCTCAGCATCTGATTTCAAGGGTGGCTGCTGGGCTGCCAGGGATGGGGCAAAAGCTGAGGCCAGGCCTCTCTGCTGCCTGGGGCTGGAGTGCTCGGAGTGTCAGAGCCCCGGGAGGGGCTGAGCTTTCACTGTGTGGCCTGGCAGGATGCTGAAGCTGTCTGTGCTCCCCTGGCAGGTGGTGCTTTGCTGCAGAACGGGCAGATGACAGCAGAGATTCAGGAAGAAGTGGCCTTGACCAGCCTGGGCAGCAGCTCTGGGGCCAGCAAGCGCCACAGCGCTACGGACAAGATGCACTTTCCACGTTCCAACCTGCAGACAATCACAACCCTGGGTATGCTGGGCCACCCTGGCCGTGTCCCCACTCCAGCAGGAACCCTGTGGCTGAAACCCCAGCATGTCCCAGCCAGAAACCAGGATGTGCTGGGTGCAGAGGGCCCTGCAGCCCTGGAATGTCAGGCACACCTGCTGTCCTAATGCACACCACCTTCCCCTGTGCTTCCCCACACTTACAGGCAGGGGGGAGTTTGGTGAAGTGTTCCTGGCCAAGGCCAAAGGTGCAGAAGATGGTGAGGGCGAGGCGCTGGTGCTAGTGAAGAGCCTGCAGACGAGGGATGAGCAGCTGCAGCTGGATTTCCGGCGGGAGGCAGAGATGTTTGGGAAGCTGAACCACGCCAACGTGGTGCGGCTGCTGGGGCTGTGCCGCGAGGCTGAGCCTCACTACATGGTCCTGGAATACGTGGACCTGGTAAGGGCCCTGCCAGCAGGGAAGCAGGGATGTGACTGCAGTGGGAGTGGAGCCTGCAAGTGTGGCAATGGGCTGGCAGCACAGGGCAGTCGAGGTGTAAGGAGACCAGGCTGAGCTTACTGCTGTTCCCAGCCTCTGGAGGAGTCTCAAGGGA